>BSBN01000620.1:3784500-5046000 GCA_027924645.1 Cunninghamia lanceolata
TTTTGATCACTGCTCCAATGGACAGGTAGAACTGTTGATGAGCGATATGAAGACAAATAGAAATTTGATCGATAGAAGAATGACTCGATAGAAGAAATTTGATTGAAGGACTGACAAGCTACTGCAAGATTTTCTTATTGCATGGGATATGGATATGGAATGGAATTGGAATTGGATACGGTATGGATATGGATATGGAATGAAATGGAATTGGATACGGTATGGATATGGATATGGAATGGACGTGGATTTTGGCATCTTGATATTTGCAAGGCTTTTTGCTTTCATCATTGGGCTTTATTATGTTGTAAGAAAATACAAGCATCTAAGTATAATTAGACTGAGATGACCTGAGTATCACTTACATGGATTTTGATTTAGCAAGTTAATACAAGCATCTAGTCAAACTTGAATCTAGATGACCTGAGTACTTCTTGCGTTTCAACAGACAAGGATTTCCCCTTTTCATGTTTAGACCTCGGAGTCCTCGATGATCTTTTGCTGATCATGTCATTAGACAGAAGTCGTCACATTACTAAAGTTTAATCCACAAGCAGCAGACAAAGAAAAATTAAGCCCCCATCATAGAATCTCTAGCTTTTGGCATCCTTGAGTAGCATAGGAAGACATAATGACAAAAATCCAAGACCTTGTAAATTAACCCATTGACAAAACTTCTTTGCATTAGATGTGTCTTTTGCCATAATTGATACAGAATTAGTCTCAGTGTCTTTGGTATGGTGCCGCGCTTTGGACAGGTGGATGTTTTGAGTCAAGGACCTTTGTTTAAGGAACGCGTTGTGCTGCACTTGCTTGCCTGGTGAAAGGTATCACAATCCTTATTGGTATCCTCTTAGAACAGTGGCATTCAAGAATCCAAATCCACAACTAGGTGGAGGAGTTGCCCCCAGTTTAGACAAGGATCGACTTATTGTGAGTGAGACGACAGACAAACATGGAGAGACGGACCCTAAGGGACTGATCTAGTGCCTCGGGGGCTCATTGCTAAATGGCCTTGCCTACGTGACAACGCAGAGGCAATGTAGTTTGAGGTAAACCCTAGCGGACCTAAGACCTAGGCAATGGCAAAGGACTCAAATTGACAGAAGGACTAGATATGGGACTGACGGGATAGTGGAGTGGAGAGAAGAGGAGCGAAGTGAAGTGAAGCGAAGCCTTGGGGGCGCATTGAGAATGGCCTTGCCTACGTGATAGCTTAGAGGCGACGTAGTTCAGGGAGAAACCTGATGGACCTAAGATATGGAGTGGATGAGACACAATATGGACCAGATATGGAACAACTATGGATCAGATATGGAATAGAGATGGATCAAATATGGAACAAATAACACTAATGACAGAGGCTATGTTAGGCTGACACTGCAGACAAGATACTGGATAAGAATTTTGGATAGCCTTAATGCTAGATACTAATGACAAGGGAAACACCACGGATAGGTAGATGGATGGGTGATAGGGGATCAATGGCAGGTATGTAGAAGGAAACAAGGATGTGATCTCCAAGGACTATGTCGCATAAGAATAACGTGCCCCATTGTAGGTAGAATACGTAGGATTTTTCATGACAATGTTTATGACGACAAGAGGATGAGAGGATAATGAAGGAGTTGCTTGGTTTGGGAGGGATAAGGTATATCAAGAGACATCTAAAGCATTTGTCACCATTGTGCCCCCAATCTTTATCAAGATCAAAAATAGAGGAAAGAAAGATTTAGGATGGATGGACTGGATAGTATATGTATGTAATGGATAGAGGAATAGGATAGGAAATGGTATGGACGGAAATTGATAGGAGAAGGGTGGTATGCTAATGAGAAAAGGTGCCCCCAAGTGTAGGTGACATAGAAGATCAACTTACACATGACGCCTGTTTGCCAGGTTTTCATCATGGTACTTATCCAAGGTGCCTGTTTGCCAAGTTTTCACCATTGGACGAAGGGATTTTTCTTTACTTTTTTTTTTTTTGAATATTTGGATGGGAGAAGGTGGACACAGAAAGGAGAGACTCAAGTATGTAGTTCTATAAAAGGAGATAGTCCCACGAGATGGATGTCGTCACATGGACCATGTCAAGTGTGCTCATAGATGTTGGTAGGGGATTGCATGAAAGTGAGATGAAGTAGGTAGAGAGTGGATTATGGAAGGTACGATAGTGGATGATGATGCAGAATACAAAAGGACTTAGGTAAGGATGGAAGGAACATTTATGCAAAAGCATGGACCATAGGATGAGGAAGATATGTAGGATAGTAGTGGAAGGGAGGGGAGATGGAGTTGTACGAAAGTGTTGTGGAATGGAAGGGAACCATGACCAACGGTTGCACATACCATGATAAACATTGAAGCTTATGATGGGAAGGTGGTGTTGGAAGCAATGAAGATTTTTGCTTGGTGGATGAGTGATTGAGGTATTTAGGGACCCACATAGACTTAGTATTTTTCTGATTTTTTCTTGTCATGTGGGATGGAAGGATTTGATATTTGTGGATGGCATGGGAGAAAGTGGATGGTTGGGATGCTTTAGAGGTGGATGCCTCATTTGACTTGATAGCTTTTTGCTTGGGTACCCAAACCTTTTTGCTTGTAGATTGTACTTGTGAAGGTATGGGCTTGGGTATATGCAGCTTTGGTGCATCTTCAAAGGTAATCATTTGTTGCTTGGGGACCCACACCTTTTTTAGTTTGGCATTGAGGTGTGTGGGTGTATGCAGCTTTTGATATGGATAATTCTTAGATTCTGTGCTTTTGTATCTTAGGTCATGAGGACGCTTAGGATTTTGGACTTGAGAGGTAGAGGCATCAAAATTTTTGTTGTTGAATTCTCTTGGGATGGTGGAAGTGGGGTAGGTGGAAGCTCTTTGTTTAGACAACATGTGCATTTGTTGGCCATGATTGGGAATGTTAGAGGATTTACAGATGGATGGATAAGGTGTTGGAAGAAGTGGTGGTAAAATGTAGGGAGGGATGTTAGGATTTGGGAGTAGCGGAGGTAGATTGGATGGTGGAAGGTGTATGGTCACATGCTTTTGACAAATGTAGGATGATGGAGGTGCAATGGCGACATATGTTTTGGGGATACAAGAGGGTTTGTGATGGAAAGTGGTAGACTTAGGAGGAGTGGAGGAAGTACTAACATCTTGAGATTGTTCACCTTGGGGTATGTATCCAAGGCCATATGAAGGTGGAGGAACATTGACATGGACGGGCTCCAAAATACCTTGTTCATAAAGGCCTAAGCCTTTACCTTGATAGTTCATATGTTGGAGTATGCGGTAGACAGCGGGATTATGTGTAGGTCGAACACTAGACACAAGTTCTTTATTGGATGGAGAAGATGAGATAGAGGATAATGGTTGTTGGTGTTCTAAGGAAGAACATTCATGCATGAAGGTAGTGAGACCAAGGATATAGGATAACGGATTTGCAGCTTGGTCAATAATGGGTGGTGAAGGATCACTAGAATCTTGATCGTCATTATGCTCTTTAGGATCTAAATTATTGGGTTGATCATTCATGTGCACTTGGGAGGCAAGTGTCTCATCATAGGAGGTGGAAGTTTTTGGATCATGGATGGGATTAGATGTAAGAGGGATAGAAGTAATGGAGTTTTCTTGCTCATGGATGGGTATGGGATCAAGCTGTTCAAGGACATCTTCTTCATAGGGAATATCTTGATCATAGAACAAATAAAGGTTATGGATGGGTTGGAGTTGGATCTCTTGCTCATGTATAGTTGTTGGGAGATGGATAGGATCAAGTGGCTCATGGAGAGGTTCATTATTATGGATATCATCTTGATCATGGAAAAGATGCATGTTATGGATAGGTTGCAAGAAAGTGGTTTGTTCTTGACTTGGACTAGGGATTAATGTTTCCTCATGCTTAGGATTAGACTCTTGACATACCTCTTGGGTTGCTTGAATGGAAGTGGATAGCTCTTGGGTAGGCTTGACATGTTCTTGAGGGTTATTGACATAAAGGTATAGTAGCTCTTGACTTGGGTTCATGGTAGTAGGTTCTTTGATAAGCTCAAGGGGTTGCGGATGACATGAAGGTGTTGTAGGATTTGATATGGGATTGGAAGAATCTTTGGTAAGGTCAAGGACTAAAATTTGGGGGCATGGTTGACTTTCTGCTAGTAGCCCTTGGATCACATCATTGGTAGGTGTATGGATAGGTGAATGAGGGGATTTAGCTTTCTCCCTAGCTTTTCTCTGGTAGTATAAATTTGGCAAAACTCTTTCCCACAACTCATCTGATTCTTTTTTGGTCACCCATTTAGATTTTGAGGAACTCCATAATGGTGTTGGCGTGAGATTGGCATGTTTTGGAATATGTGTCTTAGGAGTTAGCGAAGGAGGACTAGTACAAGTGGTATATGATTTCCCCTTTGAGGTGGCAGTTGCCCTATCAATAGTATCATTAAGACAGGAAAAGAAGGTATGATTTTGGGATGAGGCACAGCTAGTACTGGCACGTTCAGCTTGCAAGATTACCATTTCTTGTTGTAAGACTTGGATTTGTTGGTTAATTGCTATACACTCTTGGGGTGACGAACCTGAGTTTATTTGCAATTTCAAGTATTGGAGTTTTTGACCAAAATATTCCAATTTGTTTTCCATTGACACAAGACCGAAAAAACTTATTGGTTTGGATGAGCAACAGCAGAAGGCAGATGTGCAAAAAAGTCGATATATATGCGCAACACTGGTGAAGTTTGCATGCGCCAAACAGAGTGCAGATGCTCAATACTGTCAAATGTGCCAAAAGTCGGTGTACATACATAAATCTAGCTCTTTGCTTGTGTTTTCTCAGAACTTGGAAATTTTGGATCGTTTTTAGGATTTTTCAGTGTTTTTGGTTTGAAAAACTTGGTGTTTCTGATGATGTTGATGTTCAATTATGGTAAAAGCACAGCAAACACATAGAAGTTTTCCATGATTTTTATCTTTTTTATATTTTTTTTGTGTTTTTGGACTATTATGACTCAAAGACAAGTACAACCTAGGCAAGATGTGACAATATTCGTTGAATCCTCTAGCTGTGCCACTCAAAGCGTGTAGCTCCAGAATCTGGTAGCACCGTCTCCCCTCCACGGCACTCACTTCTCACGCATACCAGATTCAGGTTTCCTTAGGCTCGTCCCCACACCGAACCTTAGGATTGTCCCTGCTACCTCTACTAAGAGTCATTTGAATCGAGGCTGCTTCAAGAGCTCCGCCCTTTGCATCAACGAATAGGGGTTTTTGGCTTACTACACAATTGGTTCTTAGATAGGGCAACCGTTCGAGTGGTTACACATGCGGCGGTGCTACTCTCTGTTATGGAGTCTCCCAGCCTCAAAGGGTTACACCTATGAGGGTTTTGGGGGAGGTTAGCCATCAGTGTAACATAGCAACACTCGTTGCTTGAGGTTTTCACCCCAAGCACAATTTATTTTAAGTGGCTTGGTAGGGCTTGGCTTTAGCCTGTTACCACTCAGGGTCGTTCCCACTTGGACAGGCGTGCATCCAAGGGCAGGCCCCCCTAAAGGTTTGACAAAAAGAATGACAAGTCTGGCACTTTGATCACCTAGTTAAGGGGAGAGCATAAGCCTATTGTCATTCGCAAGCACAGAGTACAGTGGTTAATCCAACCTAGTTAAAATAGAAAAACTAAATGGGCTAAACTAATTTGTGCACTCACACGATTGTTAACTTGAAAAGTGATTAATCATAGCATTGTTCATTTCCCATTTGTTAACTTTGAAAGTGATTAATCATAGCATTGTTCATTTCCTGTTTGTTAACTTTGAAAGTGATTAATCATAGCATTGTTCATTTCCCGTTTGTAAAAGAAAGCAATGATTAAGCTAGAAAATGAATCCACAATGCAAGATAACAAATTGGTCCAATTTCTTCCTTCCTAGTTAGGGACTATGTGTAGTTTGCCATGAAATGCATTTGATTACTTCACCCCTAGTTAGGCTAGATGAACCAAGCAAAATATCTAGATGTTAGTTCCAGCATGCAAAAGTCAAAGAAACCCAAAACAGAAATCAGAAGACAGATGCGCAACACTGCTGCCTAAATGCGCAGAAACAGGGAGTGTGCGGCTTTTTGAACAGAAGCGCAAATACAGAGATCAAATGCACAAAAGAATGAGGTACAGGTGCAAAAATAGCAGATGCACAAAAGGATGAGGTGAATGTGCAAATTGAGAGTTCAGATGTGCCAGTTCATCAGATGCATCATTTTGGAAGGCAAATGAGTTGTTTTAGAAGCTGAATGTGCAAAACTGGCTTTGTCAGAAACCTGTTCGTCACCTGTATGGACCTGTCTTCAAGAAAACTCAGATTTTTTTTATTAGTAGAGGGGCAAGGGCCCCACGGTGGGTGCCAAAATGTGAGGGAGAAATTTGGTTATTCAAATCAATGAAAAATAATCCCAAACATCTACAGAATAATAAGATAAAAGAGATTTAAAATAAAGAACAGACAATACCTTCACCTTTTACCTTTTTGCCTTCTGTAGTTCGCCTATCTTCGTTCGATCTTGATTGTGAAGCTCTCAGAAGCTGTTGCTTGCTTGCTTGTTTGAAGATGACAAATGAAGAATGGCTAGGATACTTTGGTATTTGAAGATGAGCTTCAAATACAGAAATGGAGGATGCTATGAAGTGCTCAAATATAATGGGGGTGCCAAAGGCACGCTTAGATTCCTGCAGCATAAGTTTACACAAACTCCAGATATTGAAATGAAGAGAAGAAGGTTATATTTATAGAAGAGAGTGAGGGAAGATCAATGGTTGAGAAGAAAAGAATGAATCAACGGAGGAGGATTGTTGAGGAACGTGCAACAAATGGAAGAAAGACATGTGTCATTCAAAAAGAAGCTTTGTTGAGTTAAAAGCTTTCTTGATGAGTTTTCATTTTCTTTAAATTAGAATTTATTTTTCTAATTTAAGAGCAAAGTTGCTTTAAAGTTGCTTTAACTCAGCTTTTACTTTTGTATGACAAGAGGAATTTATTTTTAGAAGATATTGAAGATAAGAAAAAGAATTAAATAAATAAATTTATTCAATTTAGAAGATAAGAAAACAAATTAAATAAATAAATTTATTTAATTCATTTTTAGAAGATTTGGAAGATAAGAAAGCAAATTAAATAAATAATTTTATTTAATTTAGAAGATAAGAAAACAAATTAAATAAATAAATTTATTTAATTCATTTTTAGAAGATTTGGAAGATAAGAAAGCAAATTAAATAAATAAATTTATTTAATTTATTTTTAGAAGATTTGGAAGATAAGAAAGCAAATTAAATAAATAAATTTATTTAATTTATTTTTAGAAGATTTGGAAGATAAGAAAGCAAATTAAATAAATAAATTTATTTAATTTATTTTTAGAAGATTTAGAAGATAAGAAAGCAAATTAAACAAATAAATTTATTTAATTTATTTTTAGAAGATTTGGAAGATAAGAAAGCAAAATAAATAAATTTATTTAATTTACTTGCACATGATTTTGGAAGAATAAATAAAATATTTAATTATATTTTATTTTTGGGGATTTTAATTTAAATAAATTTGCATTTTATTTAAATTAGGAAGAATGAAAGATTTAATTAAATAATTAAAATTATTTAATTACTTAGAAGAATGGATGTTTTAATTAAATAATTGAAATTATTTAATTATTTAGAAGAATAAAGTTAATGTAGATGAAATTAATTAAATAAACGAAATTTATTTAATTAAATGGGAGGAAGTGAATCAAATAAATAAATAAATTTATTTATTTATTGATAGAGGACTATGAAGATGAAATAAATATTTAAAATATTTATTTAAGTAGAGTCATGTCATTTTTAGGTGTATACAGTTATCACTATCAGAAGATCAACTATTTTCTCAGAACAGAGCATTCTAACAGTTCAGACAATCAGCTAAAGGAGAAGACTTGTAGAGTATTTCTTGACTTGTGGAACCTAATGACACATCATTCAATGATCTTTGGTTTGTGGCCGACCTTCCCTGAGATCATTCCATTCATTTATGGAGGTGTTTTATGTGTTTAGGTCCAACCTATTCGTGTACACACGTTACAGCTCTTCATTGGAGTTTATGACCTTCCTTGGCCGACGTGGAGGAATCTATTGTTCTAGAGATGATATATATTGATGTAATAGATCCTTAGGAAAGAAGTCAGAGTTAGATTCATAATTAGTAGTGGAGCTCTTTCATGAGGGAAATTCAACGCTATATCTTGTGCATATTTTGATATTCTGTAATCAGGCCTATGAGCCGAATTGTAAGCCCGCATGATGCCGGCTAGATAGTAATTGAATTCTATTGTATACTAGATGATTAAATCTATATTTTTTTGATATCTTTGATTTGTTTCTATTGTGTTTACTCTTGCTGCACGGCCTGGATAATTCATTATGTGAACCCTCCTACCATGACTACACCAAGTGGTATTAGAGCGAAAGTTTGAATCTTTGGGAATGAATTGAGTGAAGTTGGTGAAGGAATTTTGTAAGATCTTGTTGTGGAAAGATCACCAAATTAAGGTAGGTTACTTGTGTCACAACCAATCATCGATCATGAGGCAATTGTCACCTTGTAGCCGAATCACCGAACTTGAGTCAGTTTGCACTTGATCCTAGGAAGAATGCCGCCAAGGAGAGTTGTTGTTGGAACAATGGCTGGTAGAATGGATGAGATGATGGAAATGATGAAAATGATGTGAATTCGATTAGATGTTGTTGAGGAAGATAGGCAAAGAGGATTGACACCGAGACCTAATGTTGAAAGTGATGATGAAGAAGAATTTCAATCTATTAAACAAATTGGCGAAACCCTAGGAGGTGACGAAGAAGAAGAATAAGATCAAGTAAAGATGTTGCAATCTATTTTGAGGATTAGAAAGAGACCCAAATTTGATTTTCCAAACTATACTGGTAATTTGAACCCTGAAGAATTGATTGACTGGATAAATGACATGGAAGAATACTTTGAATATGAAGAGATTGAAGATCCGGAGAAGGTAAAGTTTACAAAGACAAAATTGAAAGGACATGTTGCTATATGGTGGAAAGAAGTTTAGCTAGAAAGAAATAGAAGAGGGAAAGAAAAGATTACAAAGTGGGATAAGATGGCAACAAAATTGAAGAATTAATTCATACCTACTGACTATGAGTTGGAACTGTTGAAAATATTGTAAAACCTAAGACAAAAGGAGAAATCTGTGAAGGAGTACACTGAAGAATTTCATAAGATGATCATAAGAATAGGACACAGTGAAGCAAGCAAGGATAAAGTGGCTAGATACATCAATGGGCTGATATTGAGCATTCAAGAAGAACTAAGCTTGGTAAGAATGACACCTTTGGAAGAAGCATATCAGTTTGCCCAGAAAGTTGAAGAGAAGCTGAATAAAAGGCGTGATTTGAGACAGAAAAGAAGAGGAGGTAAATTTCAAAAAGGTAGAATATTTTCCAAAGGAGATAGATCATTTGCGGAGCAAAACAAGCCTGACAGCCCATTCAAGAAGGAGGACAGAGATAATAATGCTTACCAGAGAAATTACTGAAATTTTTACCAGAAAGGAAACCCTAGGCATACCGGAATGAGGATACAAAAGAGAGGGAAGAGGATTTGATAAGATAACATTTAGAGGTACTTGTTTCAAGTGTGGAGGTGAAGGACATAGAACGTTTGAATGTAATCAGGGTAGTACAAGTAAGAAGACAGATAACAGTGGAAGAGAAGCCTATGTGGAAGAAGAACCTGTTGGATCACCTAGTTTAGTTGGTAAACCAAAGAAAGTAGAATCACTTGTGATGAGAAGAGCACTATTTCAAGTAGAAACAAATGAGGAACCACCACAGAGGAAAAGTTTGTTTAGGACAAGATGCAAATCAGGAGGTAAGTGTTGTAAAGTTGTGATTGATAGTGGTAGTTCAAACAACCTAGTTTTAGAGGAGATGGTGACTAAGCTAAAGTTAGAAAGATTGAAACACCCTAATCCCTATCAGATAGCATGGATTCAAGATGATCATAAGGTACTGGTGAGTGAACAATGTTTGGTGAAATTTTATATTGGATCTTATCATGATGAAGTCTTGTATGATATTATGCCTATGGATGTTTGTCATATCTTGTTGGGTAGACCTTGGCAGTAGGATAGAAAAGCTATACATGATGGGAGAAATAATCTAGTACATGCACTATAACAACAAATGGAAAGAGAATTACTTTGATTCCTTTAGAAGATGATCCTAAGAGTGAAGTATGTGGGAATGCTAGAATCTATTTGGTAGACGGAAGAAAATTTCTTGATGGTTTGAGACATGAGAATATGTGTTACACTTTGATTCCTACGAAGCCTGAAACATTGAAGGAGACTAAAGAATCACAACCGGTGGAGATAAAAGAGTTGTTAATAGAGTATGAAGACATCATATCAGATAATGTGCCTAAAGGATTGCCACCTATAAGGAGTATCAGTCATCACATGGATCTTATACCTAGAGCAAGTTTGCCTAACAAAGCAGCACACCAAATGACACCAGCAGATAATGAAGAATTGAATAGATAGATACAAGAGTTGTTGAGGAAAGGTTTGTTTAGAGAAAGTTTGAGTCCTTGTACAGTACCTATAGTGTTAGTACCTAAGAAAGATGGAGAATGGAGAATGTGTACTGACTCTAGAGCAATAAACAAGATCATAGTTAAGTATAGATTTCCTTTACCTAGGATGGATGATATCATGGATTGTTTGAGTGGAGCAAGATATTTCACAAAGATAGACTTGAAGAGTGGATACCATCAAATCAGAATCAGAGAGGGAGATGAATGGAAGACTTCTTTTAAAATAAATGAAGGATTGTATGAGTGGTTAGTGATGCCTTTTGGATTGACAAATGCACCAAGTACTTTCATGAGATTGATGAATGAAGTCTTGAAGAAATTATTGGGTAAGTTTGTGGTTGTATACTTGGATGATATTCTGATTTTCAGTAAGACAAAAGAGGAACATTTGTGGCATTTTAGACAAATTTTGTAGAGGTTGAGAGAAGAGAAATTACTGATAAACATCAAGAAGTGTAGTTTCATGAAGGAAGAACTAGTTTACTTAGGATTTGTGATTTCTGCGGAAGGATTGAAGATGGACCCTAAGAAAGTGAAAGTAATTGTTGAATGGCCTACACCAGAGAGCATTGGAGAGGTTAGATCATTTCATGGATTGGCTAGTTTCTACCAGAAGTTCATCAGAAATTTTAGTTTAGTATGTAACCCTATGACAGAGACAATGAGAGGTGATAGGAAAAACTTTAAGTGGACATCAGAAGCAGATAAAAGTTTTGAATTGTTGAAGCAGAAAGTGATAGAGCAACCTGTGTTGGCATTACCAGATTTCAATCAGGTATTTCAAGTTGATTGTGATGCAAGTGGAAGTGCAATTGGAGCAGTATTAAGTCAAGAAGGTAGACCTGTAGCATATGTAGACACCCTAAAATGACCAAGTTGTCGCACTACCTGCATTTCGTCTAATCTGGAGCATTGCCTACATTTCAACGTTAATTAAATAATCTAATTATTTAATTAATTTCATCAAATTCTTCCAAAACTCCTAAAATTTGACATTAATTAAATAAATCCTCTTTATTTAATTAATTAAATTAAATTCCTCTATTATTCTTCCTCAAGTCTCCATTAATTAAATAAATCCCATTATTTATTTAATTCACAACAAATTCCCTCTTATCTATAATTAAATAATTCTTATTTATTTAATTAAATCAAATTCATTCTTCAAAAAAATGAAATATAATCAAATATTTTATTCTTCTAAAATCATGCACAACAATTAAATAAATTTATTTATTTAATTTGCTTTCAAATCTTCTAAATTAAATAATTCTAATTATTTAATTGTTTCTTCCAATAATATCTTCTCTAAATTTAAATAAATCAAATATTTATTTAAGTTGTTTTTTCTTCTAAATTGAGTTATCTCTAAATATAATTCAAGCTTTCTTGCACATGCAATTAAATATTCCTAATATTTAATAAAGTAAAATATCTTCTTATTCTCATGTAAATCCCTTCTACTTGTTTTAAATCACTTAACTGATTATTATATTCTTTTAATTACTTTAACTCATTCTTCTATTCTTAGCAAATCTTCTCATGCAAAAGAAAGCAAGACATGTCTTTTTCTTATTCGTTGCACGTTCCTCAATTGTTCTCCTCTGTTGATTCTTCTGAATTATCTGGACCGTTGATTGATCTTCATTGAAACCTATATAAACCCCCCTCATCTCCTTCATAACTCTCTCTTCGATCACTTATTCTCAAGCATACTTAACAACGCTTTGAGCATACATTGCATCGATTGAGCAACTTTATTATCTCTTAACATTGATCTTTGAGCACTTTATTTGCTTGTTGCAACCATGGTTTCACAACACTATTGAGCAATCCACATTCATCCAAAGGGAACAATACAAGTCTCGGTAAAAGCTTTCATGTTTAATTGATTTATTAGTAATGGCTTTTATTTAGATTAGTTCTCTTTATGTTATGGTTTTTTATTTTGTTAGTTTATCATAGTCAATTTTCCTCATACACATTCTGGCACGCCCAGTGGGACCCACTAATCCCTCTTTTTCTTTGAGAAATTAATTTTTTTGAAGTTACAGTACAGAACAGCGCAAAAGACATAGAAAATCACTTTTGGTAGTATCCTTAAGCGCTCCCGAAGGCACAGTATAGCACCCTCGGGTGATACTGCAGCGCTTCTGGTAACACAAAGCGGCGCTTTTGGTAACACAGAATGGCACTTTTGGTAGTATCGTTAAGCGCTTTCAGCAAAATAGGTTTTCTGACTTTGGTTGGTGTTTTTATAGGGTTTTATTCATATACATATCTTTAATTTGTCTAACAAGATGTTGTATTTGTCTTTCAGACTATCTTTTGATACTTCCTAAGCTGACTTATTTAGGGGTATTTTCGATATTTGAGTTAACCTATCGTTTCACTACACCTTCTAAGTTTTCTTGATTTCAAGATACAGATCTAGCAGATATTACTTCTCAGAACATTAGATCAATCATAAAATCCTATTTGAACCTATTTATTTTGATAAAGAACAACCTTTTTTTGATCTGAGACAGAACAACGCTTTTGGTAACAGAGTACAGTGCTTCTGGTAGCACATTACCGTGCTTCTGCTTCTGATTCAGTGCTTCTGATAGCACAGTGAATCACTTCTGGTCTGCATCACCGTGCTTTTGGAAACACAGTGAGGTGCTATTGGTATCACAGTAAGTCACGTTCGGTGTTACAGTAACTCACTTTTGGTCAATTTGATTTATTTTTGCTAACTTGTGAGTTTTTGTGGAACTAATTTACTTGTTGTAGCTTCTTATCACTCACACAGAGCAAAAAAGTTTTTCTAATATGTTCATGTAGCACAAGCATTGAAGAAATCTTGATTTATTGCACTAAGTCTTAGAAACATATTGCCTTCTTAAAGGATAAATGAACAAATCATTTCGGCAATCTAAGTCTTAGGAACATACTACTTTTCTTAAGGGACAATGGACATGTATGTGAAAACACCTCAATTTTTGAAGGGACAATGGACATAAATGCCAAACACTTCAATTTCATAAGGGACAATTGACAACTACAAATGTGTGTGTGCCTAATTTAGTTGCACCTTATTTTTCTTATAACGAGACAATTGAACCTTTGTTTGACGTGCTTGCTCTTACATTTCAGTATTTCCTTTAGAAGGGCCTACTTTTGGATTATGTTTCATCCAAAAGGGACGACCCTAAGCGGGGTTTTCCTTTGAACCACTATATAAGAGGGATAAGGTGAAAGCCAAGTCCTAACCGATGTCAGCCTTACCTTGTGGTGCCAAATTGAAAAGAGGTGTACTAGCTCTTTGTGGAAATGATTTTCACATTGAGCAAAGTGTTTGATACTCTTAGTAGGATTGGTTAAATCTTTTAGTAGCTTGTCACATTACTCGTAAGGCATTGGTCCCTCAAAGTTACTAAGAACCATTCTAGATAGTGACTACCTGATCTACCTCTGAACATTACGGTAATCATCAGTGCAAGGGGAATCGATTTAAGCCCTTAAGATACTCACCATTGGTTCCCTTGAGAAGAGATACTATTCCCTTGGCCATAAAGCTCTTGTGACCTACTTGAGCTTTCCAAGGGGAGGGTGAGATATCCCTACCTATCGTCTCTCACAAAGATACAAAATATCTGACACCTTTATGGAATGATATTTTTATCGACAGAGTATTAAACTGTGAGCTGATCTACTGCAATGAAACCTTGTCCCTAGGCATAAAAAGTGCTTGTTATTGATTGCAATTGTCTTATACGTATGGAAACATTGGGCTTTTTCGCGAGCCTCGAACATACACTATCTGTTGTGTCAGTCTATTTTTTTACCACTTGTTTGCTGTGTTTTCTCTTGCCAAAGACAAATCTAATCAGAACCATAACCAATTCTATCAAAATCTGCCTGTTAGAAACATCAAACACTACTTCAGCGCCTCTGGTATTACGACAGCTCACCTTTGGTAGTATAGTAGATGGCCTTTGGTATAGCAGTACCTCGCCTCTGGCAACCCTACTTCAGTGCCCTTGGTATAACAATAGCTCACTTTTGGTCACCGTAGCTTGCCTTTGGTATAGCAATAGCTTGCCTTTAGTAGCTCATTCCATTGCCTTTGGTATTATAGTAGCACACTTTTGGTTGCACAGTCTTGCACCTCTGGTCAAAAAGTATAGCGCCTTTGGTCCAGTTAATTGTGCATCAGATTTTGTCTTTGTCAAAACACAAGCAGAATCTTAGCATTACCTTTTGTCCTAGTGTATTCCATGGTAACCACTAGGCTCCAGCAAACTATGAAGTCTAAGCAAGTTGTCCCTAGGAAGTGCAAATCGCCTCTTCACACACCGCAATCAGGTCGTCTCAACATTACTCCCAAGGTTACTCCTAGGACACCTGTGGAAAGATCTACCAATTCTCCCAATGTGCCACACCTTGACCACCCTAGCACTCCTCATGAGGCTAGGGTCCCTTTGGTAAGTACACCTCACTATACCACCAGCTTGCCTCTAGATTTTGTGCCACAAGGATATACTGTTGATCAAGTCACACCTCAAGAAGGTAGGGTCCCTTTGGTAAGCACACCTCATTATACCACCGGCATGCCTCTTGATTTTGTCCCCCAAGGTTATACTGTAGATCTAGCCCCATCTCAAGAAGAGTGACACTTTGAAATGGGTCAATCCTCTCAAGAAGATGGACAAGATCTTGATGAATTCATACAAGAGCCTAGAGTCGTGGCTGCCTTTAACAAAATCCTTAGCGAGAACCAAGATCATTTTTTTTTTATTGCTAGCAGAGCAAGGAGCCAAATTACCTCAAGATTTTGATTTATCAAATTTCAAGGAGACAAACAACAACCTAAGCACCATACAGGCGGTCCAAACCATTTCAACAGTGACCACACCTTTACCTGAACAAAGCTTACAAGGAAGAATGATTAAGAATCCTGTTTATCAAAACCCAACAAGAAAGAAGGCTGTATCACCGCTTCTGATTCCTATGGAAATCTACAAACACCAACAAGAGACTCTACAACGTCAAGCGAAACTAGCCAAACAAACCGCTATAGCTCAATCAAACATACAACAAGCTCCCAAAGTGTCCACACCAATCACAAGTGGAATTTTGGTTACCCCATCACAAATAGGTTTCCAACCAAATTACAATCCGGGGAACAACTATGTAGCCATGCAACAAGGGTCTCAACACATACCACCTCCCATATCATCAAACCCTCATGTCTCTCAACCAACTAGAGTCATGCAACCCCAACCACAACATTCTTCTACTCTCATCATCAATCCACCTCAACCATCGCAAAACACTTCTACCTATGTCCCTCCTCCACTACATTCATCAGTGCTAAATTTCTTTCACACATTGCCTAGCCACCCTCAACTTCCCCAACATCAAGTTTCCCAAAGCTATGTGCCGCCATCGCAACCTAATCCAATGCACTTTAGCTTTCCTCCACCCAATTCTTTTTTTCAACCATCACAAAGCCAACATTCTTACCTACCGCCACCTCCACCTCTTCCAAATCAAAACATCCAATTTCAACCCAATCTGAATCCAACATACAACGCGTATGGCCCCAACCAATCTTATGACCCTTATAATACCAATGTTCATGGCTTACACTACAATCTTCCATATGGGCAACAACAACCACTTCTAGGACAACAGGAGATGTTTCCAACCCCTCCCACAATGATGGAGCTAAAAATCATGGAAGTTCAACAACAGCTATCTGATCTTACATTTGGCCACACCAAGAAGACCTTCTCGTTAGAGGAAGTGTGTCCTTATCCTTTTGATTGGTCATTACCTATGATCCCTTTTCCTCAAAATTTTACTATTCCTAAGTTTGATAAATACAAAGGAAAAGGCGACCCAAAAGACCATCTTAGGGAATTATATCTTGCTTGCTTCGAGGCCTCACATAACGACACATATCTTATGCGTCTCTTTCCTCGCAGTCTTGGAGGTCAAGCTATAGAATGGTTCTCACAATTACCTAAGGGTATCAAGTCTTTTAACGAGCTAGCAGAGAAATTTGCCACCCATTTTTCTTACAACACAAAGCATGAGATCTCCATGACTGATCTATGCAACAATAAATAGAAAAATGGTGAAACTTTCATTTCTTTCCTTCAACGATGGAGACAAATGGCTAGCAAATTCCCTTTCAAGATTCCTGAGAAATAGCTGGTTAGCATATTTGTGCAGAACCTCAACCAAGAGTTAGGTTTTCATTTGCAAATTCTTAGTGCTACAACCTTCGACGAAATCACGTACAAAGGAATTAACATTGAAAAGGCCCTCATTGCTAAAGATGTAGTCAAAATCTTCAAAGAAACAAAAGACAATGCTCCTCATCAACAATCAAGTGATAAACCCAAATATTGGAACAAAAACAAAAACATGGTCAACGATGGGGCAGTCGATTCTAAACATGTCCAAACTTTGCAAATGCCGCTGCAGCTTTCCAAACCAAGTCAAGCTCCACCTCAACAACAGCAAATGACAACAAAGGCAACCTTATCAAAACCAACAGCAATGACAACAGGAGCGACCTCAACAAGATTACCCTCCGCGGTGTCAATTCACTCCCTTGGGAGAGCCCATAGAATCTATCCTACAAAGGATTTTACACAAAGGCCTCATCACCTTACCGATGCTCCCCCGTATGGTGAACCTATTTACAAAACTGCACGGTACAGAGAAAATGAATACTGTGAATTCCATAGGAGCAAAGGGCACAGAACCGCATCGTGCATGAAACTCAAGCACCTAATCCAAAATCTCATTGAAGGCAATCAAATATCTCTACAAGATGATCGACCAACTCAGCACACGAACAAAGACCTCAATATGTACAAGGAACCATTCCCTCATCATGGTCCACCTCCTCCTCAGGATAAAGGTAAAGGTATCAATCATGCTTCCACTTTCTTTGATTCCAGTGTAGGTCATTTTGAAGAGAGTTGAATGTCTACCCTCACAATTAAAGGCAAATCTACGGATTGCGTTGTTACAACTCGTCGTGGTCGTGTCACCATTCGTGGTCCTACACCCAATCCCCCAGCTCAATCTAATTATAATCTTGTTGAACATCTAGGGAAAATGCTAGCACAGATCTCTATCTTGGACCTTCTACCGTCATCACCTACACATAGAGTAGTGCTAGAAAAAGCCCTCCAAGAGTCTTTGGTTCCTAATAATATAGCGGTCACAGATTTCCAAGCTATAGTAGGTAATATTGCTTCACCCACAATGTAGTCTTCTCTGAGAAGGACCTCCCATCCCACGACTATGTCACAATGATGCCCTTCGTATTGAGGTTCTCATCCATAAGCGCAAAATCAAACGTATACTCATAGACGGTGGTGTTGGTCTCAACATCTGTTCTTTAAAGTTACTTAAGCAATTGGGATACTCTAAGGATCATGTCAACACTGATCAAAGTATTACAATCAAGGGATATGATGATGTTGAACGCCGTTTAGAAGGTATTATCCACTTGCCTATACAACTAGGTCCTGTCATGCTTGAAACCAGGTGTCAAGTCCTTGATATTGAGCTTCCTTACAACATTATCCTAGGCCAACCATGGATCCATGCAATGAAACTATTCCCTCCACGTACCATCAGCCTCTAAAGTTCCCATTCAATGGTACAGAGATCACTATCCCAGGAGACCCCAATCCTTTTGAATTTTTTTGTGTCTTGAAAGGCAGCTATAAGAATTGCAACCAAGTGCCTAAAAATGAAAAAACCCTTGAATCCCCACTATATGTTGATCCTGAAACTCTAACACAAGCCTCTACAAGTGAACCTAATCTTCTTCCTAAAATCAAAGCTCACATCCATGATATAGGCTTTGGCACTTATGATATCTCAAAATCTTGTTGTGTAGGGCGGATGCCTTTATCTCCAAAATCTTACGGCCAACCACCCATTGCCAAAGTAACTAAAAAAGTAGCTATTCCTCCCCCAGCATTTCTAACCCAATTCCAACAGGGACGGTTACTGGAGGAGGAAACTATTGAGGACATTTCTTCTTAGCTCTATAAAGAGAAAGAACCAGTCACAATACCAGTCAAGCAATATGGTAATGGCTTAAGGATAGTCAAACACATGAGCTGTAAAGGCAAAGGCGGCCTTGGGAAGAAGAATCAAGGAACTATGGAACCAATTTTTGTGGCAAAGAAACTAGACAAGAAGGGTTTAGGATTTGGTAAGAAGGTACCACGCGCCTTGGACATTGAGTATATCCTCAACAAGGTGGCTGAAACGTTTCCTACCGATTCGACGTCTACTAAGGATATCATCGATGACTCTTCCCTTCATATGACCAACCTATTTGCGGAATCCTCCATTTTTATGCTATCCTCTATATCCTTAACCTCCACCACTAACACCCAGAATGTCACACTTGTCTACCCTAAACTTATCAGTTAGGACCAACAAGGGTCCCCCATTATAGATGTATTTCAGAATGATGAAGCTTTAGCTGAGTTCATGGGACTTTGGGAAGGTATCCCTCTTGGCGATCATAAAGCATGTTTTGTAATGGAACTAGAGCCAACTGCTTATTTTGGTGAGAATGCCAAATCCTCCAATCGCAAAAGTAAAAATAAAGAAAGATCTCTAGGTGAAAACCACACTGTGGCACCTCCCGATCACAAAATAGTAAAAACAAAGGACGTATCCAAAGGTGAAAACCCAACTATGGCACCTGAGGATGGAGGACTTGACCTTCCCCTACCATCTAAGTATCAAGAGAAGTCAGCTCTCCTAGTGGAAGATTCTACAGAGATAAACCTTGGCACAGAGCAAAATCCAAAGACCACATTCCTAGCAGCATCACTATTAGAAACAGAGCACAGGAATCTTAACAAATTCTTCTTATAGAGAACCATCAACTTTGTGTGGACCTATGCTAATATGCTAGGGCTAGACCCTAAGCTAGTGGTTCACTATCTCATAGTTGATCCAAAAGTTAAACCAATCAAGCAAAAGCTGAGGAAGATGCACCCACAGATAGCTCTCTTAGTAAAAGTGGAAATACAGAAGCTATTAGCTGCAAAGTTCATCTGACCTATTGATTATTCAGACTGGGTATCAAACATTGTACCTGTGTCTAAACCCAATGGGCGCATCCGCATGTGCAATGATTTTAGAGATCTTAATAAAGCATGTCCCAAAGATGACTTTCCATTACCAAACATTGATATTATAGTAGACTTGACAGCAGGTCACAAAATGCTTTCTCTCATGGATGGATTCTTAGGCTACAATCAGATAGGATAGCAGAAGAAGATCAACATAAAACAACCTTTACTTGTCCTTGGGGTAATTATTGTTGGTGTGTCATGTCGTTTGGTCTAAAGAATGCAGGGGCAACCTATCAGAGAGTAATGACAGTGATATTCCATGACCTCTTTCATCATATCATGGAGGACTATGTGGATGACATACTAGCTAAATCTTCTAGGGCAGATCACATACAAGTTCTAGGACAGATCTTTGACAAGCTCGAGAAATATCAAGTAAGACTCAATCTAAAGAAGTGTGTCTTCAATGTAACATCAGGGAAGCTATTGGGATAAATTGTATCTCGTAGAGGCATCGAAGTAGACCCAGCAAAAGTAAAGGCTACAGTGGAGATGCCTCCACCAAAGAACCTCAAAGCATTAAGGAGCCTTCAGGGAAGGTTGCAATCCATTAGGCATTTCATCTCACAGCTAGCAGATAAATGTCAACCATTTCAACACTTGCTCCAAAAGGATGTCTCATTTCGATGGGACGATAAGTGTCAAGCAGCATTTTATCAACTCAAAGAGTATCTGGCTACACCTCCTATGTTGGTTCCACCAGTTGCTGGTAAACCTTTGATATTATACATCTCAACTACAACTTCAGCCCTAGGGGCCTTGCTAGCACAACATGATGACGCAAGAAAAGAGCATGCAATTTATTATATTAGTAGAACCTTAGTGGGATATGAACTCAATTATTCACCAATGGAAAGAGCTTGTTTAGAAGTAGTGTTCACTTCCTAAAAGTTACGGCATTACATGTTGAACCAACACACAAATCTTATAGCCAAAATTGATCCATTGAAGTATCTACTAGCAAAAGCAGCTCTTATAGGTAGACTGGCTAAATGGGTCATGATCCTTAGTGAGTTCGACATTGAGTATACAGATCGTAAAGCAATCAAAGGACAAGCCCTAGTAGATCAACTAGCAAAAGCACCCATGACAGATACACACCCTATGGTAGCAGACTTTCCAGATGAGAATCTCTTCACTCTTTCCAACTCAATAATGTGGAAGTTGTACTTTGATGGTTCCTACACACAGCATGGATCAGGGGCTAGCATCTTGTTTATCACACCTCAAAATGACTATATTCCAAAGTCATATCGGCTTGCATTCCCTTGCACCAACAACATTGTTGAGTATGAAGCACTCCTCATAGGTCTCAATACAACAGTTTAATGGGACATCACAGAATTACAGGTATATGGAGACTCACAGCTAGTCATTTGCCAAGTCACAGATGAGTGCCAAACAAAAGATGAAAAGTTTGTCCCCTACAAGCAATTAGTGGATACCTATAAACCACACTTTTCTAGCATCAAATTTGAGCAAATTCCAAGAGAGCATAACAAGGCTGCAGATTCTATGGCTTTTGTAGGGTCACTGATTGACATGTCGGCTAATACACAGAAATGCAAATTCTTGATCGAGCAATTGTTGATACCAACCGTCGATGTTCCTGTTACTGAAATCATCTGCGAACTTATTGGTCCCAATTCCCCATGGTACAAAGATATCTATGAATACCTTAAACACAATACCTTTCCCCCTGACCTATCATCCACCCAACACAAAACCTTTATCCGTCGATCCTCCCATTACACCATTCTGGGTGATACACTTTATCACCGGAGTCTCGATGGTATCCTCTTACAATGTCTTAACGTGAAAGAAGCCGAAGCTACCTTACGAGACATACACGAAGGTGTCTGTGGTGCACATTCTACTGGTCCTAATCTCGCTAAGAAGATACTAAGAACAGGTTACTACTGGCCTACAATAGAGCAAGATGCTACACAGTTTGCTAAGAAGTGTCTACAATGCCAACAGCATGGAGATTTGATTCACGCACCAGCTCATGAATTACAACCTATGACAACTCCATGGCCTTTTTCTCAATGGGGTCTCGACCTCATAGGACAAATCCACCCATCTTCTTCCAATGGCCATAAGTTCATCATTACTGCCACTGAGTATGTCACAAAGTGGGTTGAAGCTATTCCCATGACCTATATCACCAGTAAGCAAATAGCCAAGTTTATCCTTAACTACCTCATATGTCATTATGGTATTCCCCAAGCCATTGTCACTGATAATGGGAGACCATTCAAGAATCAAGATGTCTGTGCCTTGTGCACAAAATACAATATCCAACATCGCTTTTCAACTCACTACTATCCGCAGAGTAACGGCCAAGCTGAGGCTTCTAATAAAACCATTCTCAAAATCCTCAAGAAAATAGTCAATGAAGCGGGTAGTGATTGGCACTTGCAACTCAATCCCGCTCTATGGGCCTACCGCACTAGTATCAGAACACCAACTGGTGCCACACCATATGCCTTGGTTTATGGCTCTAAAGCCATCCTACCTATAGAGGTCAAGATCCCATCCCTCAGAGTATCCACGCAGGACCTGATCGACAGAGAAGAGTATCACACTTCTAGATTAGCTGAGCTAGAACTACTAGATGAAAGGCTCCTTGCCACGTTGAATCATCTCCATGTCTATCAAAACCACCTCCAGCATAATTACAACAAAAAGATCAAAGAAAGATTGTTTCAAGTTGGTGATCTTGTACTTAAAGAGAATCAGAGAAATCAAGCAGATCGAGAAAAGAAGGGCAAGTTTGACCTAGCTGGTTAGGCCCCTTTATTGTCACAGTAGCATATGGATCAGGAACTTATACTTTAGCTACACCTAATGGAATTCCTCTAGATGAGCCACTTAATAGTGTCCATCTCAAGAAGTTCTATGCCTGATCCTCAGAGTATTCCAAAAAAAAAATCTAAAAAATCTAAAAAAAATCCGTCCTCTGGTGAAGACCCAGCAAACGGGCACCTTGGATAAGTACCATAGTGAAAACCTAGCAAACAGACACTATGTGTAGAGTCAGCACCCATCGTCTATCGAGTCTTGTTCATTTCTTGTCGTCACAATGCATTTCATCCATCCATCCATAATAAAACCATTGACCTTGTTTGCATTTCCATCTCCCTATCTAGTATAGCTTGGAAATTTGTCAATGTCCATTGTCGTCATCCCACATCTTGATCTGTGTCAAGAGTTTGTACTGTCTTCTCCTAGGTCAAACTTTCTATTTCTTCTTCATCAGTCACCTATACAAGTTCCTCTACCAGAATGGGGGCAACTCTTTCCTTACCCTAGGTCTAGGAATGGATCCTTGTTCGTGGTTCACAATCACTTCAATCTTTCTCCTTTCTACAGATAACACCCTTTAACGGACACATCGCTCCTACGATAAGGCTGTTATCTTCTCACCGCGTTTCCTACATCATCACACCAACCAAAACTACATATCATCTCCTTTCAGTCTTAAGGTACCTTGATCCCATGGATGTGGGTATGTAGGCAGTCTGGCATACGAAGGAAGTATCCAGTACTCAGGTACATAAGATCTCATCATTTCCTCTACCCAAACTCAAACCACCTTGACCCATCTCATCACTCTATCTAGAACTACATATTTATCATTTTCATCTTTCCTCGTAATGTGCCTTGATCCCATGGATATAGGGTATGTAGGCAGTCTAGAATACGAAGAATGTATCCAGTACTCAGGCACATACGATTCATCATTCTTCACCCATCTCAATCCATTGACATGTCACCTTTCTTGTCTTCTATTTTTCAAAATCCATTCGCCTCAACTTAACTAACTCAAGCAGTAAAACAACAAGCTAGTGGATCCTTTCAAATAAAAAGTTCTTAGCAAACTTGAAGCAAAGCAACTTACTTCCAAAGTCATCTACTATCCTGCATATCAATTGCCAACATTAGCTAAATCCAGCTTAACCAAAGCACCAGTTCAACAATCTTGTCTTCTGCAAAGTGTTCCATGATCGAGACCAACACACGCATCTCCTACGACATGTGGCATTTCCTGTAGCAAGATATTGTCTTTTTAGGTAGATAGCCCCCTTTAACAGACAACGAGTTCCTACGATAAGGCTGTTATCTTTCCTATCCAATCTATCCTGAGCAACCTCTTTAGCAAGAGAATATGTTGGTTGTATTTTTACTTTGTAAGTCAATCAATTTGCTTTTTGGTTTATCTTTTTGTTCCTTTTCCATTACCTATTCAAGACTACCTTGATTTATCTATAATGTTGGTACGTTGCGATGCAGTGCGGATTGGGGGCATAGTCATTGCTTTTGTATGCCGTGTTTGAGGAATGAATCTTTAGTCTCTTTCTTAGCAGCATATTTATCTTGTGTGTGTTATGACCTAGCATCATACATATTAATACTCTTCTTACATTAACATGTATTGAAGTT
The DNA here is from genome assembly GCA_027924645.1 of Cunninghamia lanceolata. Taxonomy (NCBI): domain Eukaryota; kingdom Viridiplantae; phylum Streptophyta; class Pinopsida; order Cupressales; family Cupressaceae; genus Cunninghamia; species Cunninghamia lanceolata. Next base: position 3,808,783 of record BSBN01000620.1, read on the forward strand.
TATTTTATGTTCAAGACTATGGCTCATTCACATGTTCAACAAGGTCATATTATGTCTAAGGGGTCTACGTTCAAACCGCTTGCTTGCAGAGTCAACGTCCACACACTAGAATATTACAACACCTTGGTCATTTATACCTTGGTGGAGAACTATCCACATGCTATATCAAAAATAAGGATTGATCTTTATATACAATTGTGAAACTGTTGCAACAAGCTCATCATTTACCCATCCATTTACCCATGGCCTTATATCATTTTCAAAGCAATGATCGATCAACAGTCTTTCTCTCATGTTCTCTCCTATCTCCTTTCTTCTATCTTTCCTATCCAACCTCACCTATCTCCAACGCAATCTTCTAGTCGAGCGTCAACTCAGTCCTTCTGTTGCTTCCCTATATTTCCTCTCGAGGGGGCACCCTATGCCAGCTACGCTAGGGTAACTACCTACACTGGAGCATCAAAAATTGTATCATGTCTTCAACAATCATTTTCTTTGATGCAACGCTGTAAACTGCATTGCACCAAAGATGGACAAAATGTAGACACCCTAAAATGACCAAGTCGTCGCACTACTTGCATTTCATCTAATCTGGAGCATCGCCTGCATTTCAACGTTAATTAATGATTTACCGATTCCACCTTTTCCATAAACTGTTATTTTCATCTTTTGATCTCCTTTTATTTCTTTTTGATCTTCCGAACTTGTTATTCATTTGATCTAATTTTTAGTTTAACTTTGCCTTATTTATTCATATGATTGTAGCATGTTATATTGTTTCACCTTGTGCTTTTTTTTTGCTTTTTTTTTTCCCTCTCATCTAAAAAGTAAACCTCATTCTCTGCTGAGTAAATGGAGGAAGCCAAGCAAAAGACCCTTCCTTCATTCCCAAATAAATGCAAATCTATTCATTTGCAGCGGATGGAACCCCCCGCTAGTTAAGACTTAGTTCTCTCTATTATAATGGAATAACCAATTTACTGCATGGCAAATGATAGGAGGAGAAGATAGGTTTGGGATTTAATCTGGTTACTACCTGCAAATGAATGCTTTTGTTATGTTATACGTGATGTTAAATGTATCGTGTATATATTCGGCATCAAATTCTTCCAAAACTCCTAAAATTTGACATTAATTAAATAAATCCTCTTTATTTAATTAATTAAATTAAATTCCTCTATTATTCTTCCTCAAGTCTCCATTAATTAAATAAATCCCATTATTTATTTAATTCACCACAAATTCCCTCTTATCTACAATTAAATAATTCTTAATTATTTAATTAAATCAAATTCATTCTTCCAAAAAATGAAATATAATCAAATATTTTATTCTTCCAAAATCATGCACAACAATTAAATAAATTTATTTATTTAATTTGCTTTCAAATCTTCTAAATTAAATAATTCTAATTATTTAATTGTTTCTTCCAATAATATCTTCTCTAAATTTAAATAAATCAAATATTTATTTAAGTTGCTTTTTCTTCTAAATTGAGTTATCTCTAAATATAATTCAAGCTTTCTTGCACATGCAATTAAATATTCCTAATATTTAATAAAGCAAAATATCTTCTTATTCTCATGTAAATCCCTTCTGCTTGTTTTAAATCACTTAACTGATTATTATATTCTTTTAATTGCTTTAACTCATTCTTCTATTCTTAGCAAATCTTCTCATGCAAAAGAAAGCAAGACATGTCTTTTTCTTATTCATTGCACGTTCCTCAACTGTTCTCCTCCGTTGATTCTTCTGAATTATCTGGACCGTTGATTGATCTTCATTGAAACCTATATAAACCCCACTCATCTCCTTCATAACTCTCTCTTCGATCACTTATTCTCAGGCATACTTAACACTGCTTTGAGCATACATCGCATCGATTGAGCAACTTTACGATCTCTTAACATTGATCTTTGAGCACTTTACTTGCTTGTTGCAATCATGGTTTCACAACACTATTGAGCAATCCACATTCATCCAAAGGGAAAAATACAAGTCTCGGTAAAATCTTTCATGTTTAATTGATTTATTAGTAATGGCTTTTATTTAGATTAGTTCTCTTTATGTTATGGTTTTTTATTTTGTTAGTTTATCATAGTTAATTTTCCTTATACACAGCATATTTCAATGAGAAGTTGAATGATGCAAGGACAAGATATTCAGTTTATGATCAAGAGTTCATGCCATAATACAAGCCTTGAAGAACTGGAGACATTACTTGTTGCCTAAGGAGTTTGTACTATAAACAAATCATCAAGCTTTGCAGTATTTGAACAGTCAAGGTAAGTTGAATCAAAGACATATGAGATGGGTAGAGTTCATGCAGAGTTACACTTTTGTGTTGAAGCATAGGAGTGGAAAATCAAACAAAGTTGCGGATGCGTTGAGTAGAAGAAGAAAGTTGTTGATAAAAATGAGAGTTGAAATGTTGGGATTTGATGAATTAAAGAACATGTATGAGAGAGACATTGATTTTGCAGAACCTCGGAAAGCATGTAAGGAACCTGTTGTGACAGATAGGAGTAATTGGTTGGATTATTTCATTCAGCAAGATATGTTGTTTAGAGGAAGTCAGTTGTGCATACCTAAGAGTTCAATGAGATAATTTGATCAAGGAGAAACACAGTGGAGGATTGGTAGGACATTTTGGCATTGACAAGACAGTGGCATTGATGAGTGAAAATTACTTTTGGCCTTAGATACATAAGGATGTTAGGAAATTTGTGCAAAGTTGTAGATTTTGTCAAGTTACAAAAGGAAGTAGTCATAACACTAGATTGTATAAACCTTTGACAGTACTGGAGAGACCGTGGGAAGACATAAGCATGGATTTTGTAATGGGATTACTGAAGACACAAAAAGGACATGATTCAATATTTGTAGTGGTTGACAGATTTTCAAAGATGGCTCATTTCATACCTTGTAAGAAGACAACTAATGCAGTGCTTGTAGTAGACATATCTTTCAAGGAGATTGTGAGATTACATGGATTACCTAAGAGTATAGTTTCAGATAGAGATACAAAGTTTGTTGGATACTTTTGGAAGACACTTTGGAAGAAGATGAAGACAGACTTGAAGTTCAGTTCAACATTTCATCCACAGACTAATGGATAGATAGAGGTAGTAAATAGGAGTTTGGGAAACTTGTTGAGATATTTGGTTGGAGAGAAAGTAGGAAGTTAGGATTTGATTCTTTCACAAGTAGAGTTTGTATACAATAATTCAGTAAATAGGAGTACTGGAAGAACATTTGAGATTGTTACTGGAGTAAATCCTAGAGGAGTTATTGAATTAAGAGACACTGGTATGGAAAAAAAGAGAAGTGCAGAAGCAGAGGAATTTGCAGATCACATGAAGATAGTGCATAATCAGGTGGAGAAGCATTTGGAGGATATGAACAGTAAGTATAAGGAAAAGGTAGATGAGAAGAGAAGACATAAGGAATTTGCAGTAGGAGATAAAGTGATGGTATACTTGAGAAAAGAGAGATTTCCAGTTGGCACTTATAACAAGATGAAGATGAAGAAGTTTGGACCCTGTAAGATACTCAGGAAATTTGATTCAGGAAATGCATATAAAGTGGAATTACCTAAGACATTGGGCATATCACCTATTTTCAACATTGCAGACCTTTATCAGTATCATGAAACAGAGTTCAGTGACAGCATGGAAGGAGACTTGAAGAAATAGTTACCACAACAAGCACCGGAGCATATCGAAGACATCTTGGATAGTAGAGTTGGATGCAGCACCAGAGGAAGACAATACAAAGAATACCTTGTGAAGTGGAAAGGTAGACTGAAAGAAGATTCATCATGGATTTCTCAAGATGAGGTGGACCGTCTTGGTTCTCCCCTAGCCCCAGCAAAGTGAGGGACTCACTTTTTTAATAACCCTAGATGTCTGATACAGGAGCATCCCTGGTTCAAGAGCAATCTTGTATCAACCAAAAACATTTGCATTTCAGTTTGTTTCTTTTCATTTTCCAGTTCAATTTAGGCAGTTCAGTCAGTAGCAGTTTCTGTATTTTTGTCTGCATTCTACTACAATTGCATCTCACATCTTGCAGAGGTGGACTTAGCATCTAGATTCATTCATCTACATCATATCCAAAATTCAAAGCATTTGGATTAAGTACTGAAAAGTTATCACTATCAGAAGATCGATTGTTTTCTCATAACAGAGCATTCTGACAGTCTCAGACAATTAGCTAAAGGAGAAGACTTGCGGAGCATTTCTTGACTTGTGGAGCCTAATGACACATCATTCAATGATCTTTGGTTCCTGGCCAACCTTCCCCGAGATCCTCCCATCATTCCATTCATTTAAGGAGGTGTTTTATGCGTTTAGGTCTGACCTATCCATGTACACACGTTACAACTCTTCATTGGAGTTTGTGACCTTCCTTGGCCGACGTGGAGGAATCTATTGTTCTAAATATGATATATATTGATGTAATAGATACTTAGGAAAGTAGTCAGAGTTAGAATCATATTTAGTAGTTGAGCTTTTTCGTGAGGGAAATTCAACGCTATATATTGTACATATTCTGATATTCTGTAATCAAGCCTGTGAGCCGAATTGTAAGCCCACATGATGCCGGCCAGATTGTAATTGAGTTCTATTTTATACTAAATGACTGAATCTACATTTGTTTTATATCTTTGAGTTATTTCCATTGTGTTTACTCTTGCTACACATCTTGGACAGTTCATTCTGTGAACCCTCTACCGTGACTGCACTAAAGAAGCTCCATGTGTTTTCTTCTCCAGACTGTCTTTTATCCCCTAGGAAGTCGTCATACTCTTCCTCAGCTAACTCTTGTCTTTTTCTTTTCTTATCTATGGTTATGGCCACCCCTTTGGCCTTGAGTGTAGAAAACTCCTGATCTACCCATGCTTGGGTCAATTGCATGACCCTCTGCATTATCATGTCTAGTGAGGCTTCTTCTGGCTGACTCAAATCAAGTGGGGAGATTGTATCATTTTATATCTTCATATCTTCATATTCCTTGGACAATATCACTCCATCATCTTGATGCAATTGTGAAGGAACGGGTATACAATCCAAAGTGTGGATTTGCTTCAGTGTGAGTCTATGATAACTCCTCTGTACTTCCACATCATCAAGGCAATCTTCCAAATAGTCTTCTAAATGTACCTGATGCACATGTTTTTTTATATGTGTGGGTCTCCATCCTTCTATATGGATCATATTGTCTGGATAGGGGAAAAGGCTGTAAATGTATCAACTGCAATCCTCCTACTTCTTCCTTAGCCGACTCTACATCTGCACACATATACCACCCAAGAAAAATAGGGAAGAGCACATTTGGTTTTCTATTCCTCTTTGCAAATTCCTCATAAGATGGCAATATTTGTCTGGCCATTTCCAGCAATATGACCCTATCTATTGGATATCTCGGTGTATACATAGAAAATTTGGATAAAATGAAAGATAAACAATAACATGCAAATTACCTTACCCAAATTTCACGAATACCTCAGATGTCTTGAAATATTGATGCATGCATGTTGATTGTTTGAATGGTTGATTTCTCACATTCTATAGCACAACGAGGATAGAGATTGATGGATGAAATATAGGTAGATTGATGAGAAGAAGATAGGTAGGTGATGGATGAGGAGGAATTCCGACAGAGTAACGGTGCTTCAAAGTTCATCCATGCCAAAATGGCTTGTTTAAGGGGTTTAAATAGACAAGTGTGAGAGGATGAAGGGATAAAGTTTCCCATTTTGCAAGTGATAATGAAATTGGAAAGTTGCTATGCAACTTGGGAGAGAAAATGGAAGGTGGATGAGTGATATGGGAGATGAAATTGGAAAGTGAAAGAGATGAGTTGAGTCATCTCAAGAGATGGATATGGTAAGGTGAAAGAGTTAACTCGAGAGATAGTTAGAGTCATCTCGAGAGACAAATATGGAAGGTGGGATTAATAATTTAAATAATTTAATATTATTTAAATTATAAGAAATGTGAGGATAAAAGTGATAAATTAAATAAAATAAAATATTTATTTTATTTAATTTAAGAGGAAAGTGGACTAAATAAATAAATATAATTTATTTATTTAATAATGGTAAAAGGGATGGGATTAAATTAAATAAATGTCATATTTATTTAATTTGTAAGATAAAAATGCTAGATTAGGTTATAATACAAGTTATGATGGTGATGAAATGGGTACCTAGGGCAAAACATTAAGGTGTTGTCAGATGATGGATATTTTTGGGTGTCTACATTTTGCCCCTCTTTGAGATGATGTTCGAGATAATGAGATTTGTGTTGAGTAACATCATTTCAAAGAAGCTAAGGTATGGATAGAGGAAAAGATGAATGATGCAAAGATAGGATGAGGATGAGATGATGATGCCCCCTCAAGAGGATAGGTAGGTTTGAGAAACACGGGTAGGCTCTCGAAATGAAATGGATTGGTCAAAAAAGATTAGGGAATGGATAGAAGAAAGGATGTTGCATTATGCTGCAATGAAACTAAGAAATCATATGTTTGATATAGAATGAGACATTATGCACCAGGGTATAAGGACCAAGGTGACGATGTGTCTCATGCCTTAGCATAATACAACCTTGTCTAGGTACAAGATATGAATATTAGCTAGGAAGATACAGATGCAAATGCAAAAATGATAACACACACAAGCAAGAAAACATGCATGCACAAATGATTCAAAAACAAACAAGGTATTGCCCCTATCAAGATGCAAACCGACCATGTCAAGCTGCAAACCAATGATTAATTGTTGATTGATTGATTGATGATGATAGATAGTGTTGTCATGGCAGGGAATGATATATCCCTAGATCAACACAAGGATGATGATGATTGGTTGATTGATGTGGTTTATGACAAGGATAGGATCAAGACCAAGGATGTGATTAGATAATTTGACATGATTGATTAACTTGGTTGGTATGGATAAGAATGACTTGCATTTAAGTTTATTGGATGAAGATTGGAAGAAATGATGGATTGAAGATTTGAGGAAGTGATTGATTGGAAGAATTGATTTCAAAGAGATTGATGAATTGATGGAGATAGATGATAGAAGAAGATGATGAGAGAAGAAAGAGGACTATCGCCTGTGACTGAATTTGGGCACTTCATTCGTACTCCAAACTACCTACATACTTTATATCCATGGGTTCAAGGCACTTAACTATAGAGATGAGATGTAGTTCTAATTAGTGTTTTATTCATGGTGATGACAAGTGATTTGATTTTCGTTGATTGATTGGATTGATTGATTAATTAATATATGATGTTGATGTGATTTTGATTGTTTGAGAGATTGGCTTGATTTGATGATTTGATTTTGATGATTGAATTTGATGATTGTTTGGATTGGATTTGATTTGGCATTGATTTGATGGATTGATTTTCATGATTGATTTGAGTGGTTTGATTGATTGAATTGGATTGATGTGATTGATTTGCTTTGATTTGATGAATTGATTTGGTATGATTGTTTTGATTTTTGTTGGATTTTATGATTTTTGTATTTTTGGGGGAATATTTGTTTTTTTTTGTATTTTTTTAGGACTTGTTTATGATTTTTTGGATTTTTTTAGGATATTTTATTATTTTATTGGATTTTTTTCAAGACATTTTATGATTTTTTTGGATTTTTTTAGGACATTTTATGATTTTTTTGGAAATTTTTTAGGACATTATTATGATTTTTTTGTGTTTTGACATGTTTTGGAATGTCAATGGATGTACAATTTGTACAGCCTTTATGCAAAATGCCAATGACAAGGGAGAAAACTAAGTCTAGGTGCAAGAAAGGATATAGGATGGGCGGTAAGGGATGGAAAGGAAGACTCATGATAAATGATTGGATAAGAGGATAGGTAACATCGGATGTATGCATAAGAGAGCTAGGATGTGATCTCAAAGACTATATTGCATAGGAAATAACATGCCCCATTCTAGATAGTATGCTTGGGATTTTTCATGACAAGGCTCAAGATGATAGGATAGTGATAGGATTGGGCTGATGACAATGGGATGATGATAGGATGATAGGATGGATTGGAAGGGATAAGGTACATCAAGAGTTTTTCCTAAGCATGTTTCAACATTTTGTCCCCAATCTTTATCAAGATCAAAAGAGGAAGGGTAGATAGATGGACTCGATAGTATAGGTATGTGTATGTGGATGGATAAGGATGGTAGGAGAGGATATGATAGGATGGAAAATGATAAGTTGGAACATGATAGGAGGATGAGACAAGGTGCCCCCTAGTGTAGGCAACATAGAAGATCAACTTACACATGATGCCTGTTTGCCAAGTTTTCATCATGGTACTTATCTAAGGCACCTATTTGCTAGGTTTTCACCATTGGACGAAGGGATTTCTATTTACTTTTTTCATTTTTGTTTCTTTTTTTTTCTCTTTTTTTTTTATTTTTTTGACTTTTTCGATGGGAGAAAGTGGATATGGATAGGAGGGACTCTAGTGTCTAGTGCCAGTGAAAGGTGATAGTCCTACTAGATGGAAGTCGTCGCATGGACCATGTCAAGTGTGCTCAGAGATGTTGGTAGGGAATTTCATGAAAGATAGATTAGGTAGATGGTGTATTATGAAAGGTGTGATAGTGGATTATGATGCATATTATGGATGGAAGATAATGGATTATGATGTGGATGATGGATTATGCTGTGGATTATGATGGATGAAAGACTTATGCAAAAGCATGGACCATAGGGATTTGATAAGGGAGATATGTAGGATAGTGGATGAAGGATGGAGAGATGGAGGTATGTGTAATTATGGGATGGAAGGGAACCATGACCAACTGATCTGGACAATACCTAGCATTGAGCCTGTGGTATTGTAATGCAATAAAATAAACAAAGAAGAATTAAGTTTCTACAAATAGGAAAACTCGTTGAGAGTTGTGAATTGCCTATGAAAAACTAATTTTTATTCATTTCCTTTTGAAATATCTAGGCTTACATATCATATGAAGGGTAAGATTACCCTTGGAATACAAAAAGAGCTACTGGAAGGTGAAACTAATTATAAAAATTCAAAAAAAACTTAGAAAATTAGGAAAACAAATTTCCCCTTGGCAGGGTCATAACTCCTAGCTATTTTATCAAAAATTAAACTTCTCGGACTCATTGGAAAGATAAACTAATTATCTAGTTTGAGCTACCCAATTACTAAGGCTTAAAGCAACTAACAAAGTTTTGAGCCTTAATTCTACTCCGAAGGCCTCCGAAAATGTAATTTACTAAGATGTAGAAAATACCAAAAATTATATTTTTGATATTTTCCCAAAAATACCACTCAAATGACCCTAGAATGGATCAATGCTTCCCCCTTAAGAGACAATGGGCCCCATTACATCTATAGTCTCCAACAGCTAAGGAAACTTCTTTGCAATTTGATCCCTAGTGAACCACTTGCCTTGATGAGGAAGTCTGCCTGCCTGAACCACACGGTAAAGGGGAATTTATTGTTTCTTTAGTGTCTTGACCAAGACATCAATGATCTGATTAGTTGTGAGTGGAGTAGTAGTGTCTGGATTCAATTCTATGTTTTTGATATGTTTTGCCACTTCTGAAGTATCTAGTAATGGTGGAAAGTAGGGACGCAATAACTCAGCATTGAAAATAGGATGCAGCCCCAGAAAAGATGGTAGGTTAAGCTCAAAAGTATTCTCACCTATTTGGTTTGTGATGGTATATGGTGTTGGCAAGAGACACTGCTATGCATAACAAGTGTTGTCATTGATGGAAACTAAGTCTATCTTACACATCCGCTTTACATAATTTGTTCATACCGGAAGTCAAAGTGAAGATTTGTCTAAGTCTGGGTAGTCAGAAACAGAGCATGTGATAGGGTCCAGTATCTTGGTCTGGATCTCTCCGGTGGTAAATTATAGTGTGTTGTGGATCTAAGGGAGTAATAAGGAGTGTCAGGACTATCTAAATCCAAGAATTTAGCCTCCGGTGATGAAGGATTCAAAAGTTATAAGCATCTGAGTATCGGGTTCCAGTTAGTCAGTACAGTCAGAAGAAGAACAAGCCAACCTAGTATTTTATCTTTGTCCGGATGCAGAAAAGTTGTTGGTTAAGCAATTTGTGGTTATCATTGGTATTGGTTGACATGATTGATGATTTGAGAACACAATTTTTTGGTCCACATTGTTGATTGTGCATGAATTCAACTGACAGAGCAGAGTTCTTAACAAATGTTCTAAGTTTTCTTGAAGCCGACTACAGTTCATATAATTTCTTGATGCGGATATATATAGCTAATGGAGTCAAGTGTTTTGAGGTGTCTATGTGAAGTGGTGATGGAGTAAGTGTGAAAAGGCAGAAAGAAGTGTGAAGATAAAGATCTAAGCTTGGATTATGGCTTAAGAGTGAAACATGGTAGAATAAGGATGAAGTGTGTAAGATTAGTATTCTGTGCTTAACCATAACTGAATTTCTACATTGGTAGATGTTATTCATCAATTCAAACAATCTATAATCTTCTTGTAATCATCTTTGTAGGAAGTGAACCTCTTGGGGAAGTGAGCTTTGGGTAGTGCACCTTGAAGGCATGTGCCTTCCCCATTTGTAATACTTTTAACAGAGTATAATTTCTTGTGGGTTAACCCCCACCATGGTTTTTCCCTTAACCAAGTTTCCACATAAAAATCCTGGTGTTATGTGTGTTGATTATGTTTCTGCTCATGTGTTGTTGATTTATGCTTTCATGGTTATATCATTAATTTGTTAATAAGTGATAAAGAAGGTAAATTGCTGCAAGTGATAAATGTTTTTGTGACAACTGATTCACCCCCCCTCTCAGTTGTCTGCCCTTATTTCAACATATGGCCCATATCGAATGGGGTGAAGTTTCTTGTATGGCACTTGAAGCCTCTCTTTTCGAAGGTGAAGCCATACCATATCTCCAACATTGAATTGATGAGGTCTATGACATTGATCATGCCTGTCCTTATATTTCTAGCTAGTATGATGCAATATCTCCTAAACTTGCTTGTGGATATGGCAGATTTTCTCAACAAACTTTGCTACCTTATCTACATTCTTTTCAGCATGTGATGAGGAAGCATCTGAAATGACTGGCATTGCCACATCAATAGGAGCCAATGGTTGATACCCAAGACACCCTTCAAAAGGACTATGCCCTGTGGAACCATGCAAGGCACATTTGTAGCAATGATGCACATATGGTACTCTCATCCCAAGTGCAAGGATGTTTTGAGTGGTACATCCACAAAATATGAATAATCATTCGGTTCATTACCTCAGTTTGCTCAACTGTTTGCGGATGGAATGTAGAGACTTGGTCAGTTTGGTATCCATCAGATCCCATAGTGCTGTCCAAAAGTTACTGAGAAACCTACTGTCTCTGTCAGAAATGATACTCTGTGGTAGACCAAAATGAACCCAGACATTTTCAAAGAAAAGCTTGGTGGTGCAGATATCCCCTTCTTGCAAGCTACTAAGATAGCCATCTTTGAAAATCTATCTACCACCACATACACACAGTCATATCCACATTTTGTGGATGGTAGGCCAGACATGAAATCCATTGAAACAAATTGCCAAGGTTTGGTAGGAATAGGAAGAGGTGTGTATAGTCCTTGCTTACGATTGGTAGGCTTTGCAATGGCACAAGCTGTGCAAGATCGAATGTACAAAGTGACATCATGTCGTAGTTTAGGCTAATAGAAATACCTTTAAAGTACAGCAATGGTTTTCTCCTTTCCAAAGTGTCCTACAACATGGCTATAGTGTGCCTCCCATATCATCTTTTGTCACTCCTTAGCTAGAACACAGATGTGTCCCATGTGACAGAGAATACCATCTTGCAAATAAAAGATAGGAACTGGTGTACCTTCTACTAACCTATTGTAAATATCAGCAAAATCATCATCTAAAGCATATAGATGAGACCATTTTGTGGTTTGGTGACCACAAGCATCTAGTACTATTGTTAAAGCTTTGATTGGAGGTCTGCTCAAGCAGTCTGCAGCTTTATTACTACTTCCCTTTTTGTGGAAAATATTGAGGTGAAACTGTTGCAAGTAGGCAGCCCATCTTTGATGTCTGTCATTTTGCAACTTTCCTTGTGTCTTTAAGAATTGTAGAGGCTTGTGATCTATGTGGATTATAGTCTCCTTCCCCAAGATAGTGTTTCCATTGCTTGCAAGCTTGAACAATGGCATACAATTCCTTGTCATATGTAGGATACCTTCGTACTATATCAAAAAAGGTTGCACTATGGTAGGCAACTGGATGCCCGTGTTGCATGAGCACTGCCCCAAGTATGTAATCTGATGCATCTATTTCAATTTTGAAAGATTGTGTCAAATCAGGAAGTTTCAATACTAGTGCAGAACATAACCTTTTTTCCAATTCTGTAAATGCCTTTTCTTGTGCTTCTGTCCAACAGAACCTTGCTCTTGCTCCTCCCCTGAGTGCCTGATTCATGGGCCATGCCAAATGTGAAAATCCAAGTATAAACCTGCGATAGAAGTTAGCCAATCCCAAAAAACTATGAAGTTCTATGAGATTCTTGGGAGATGGCCAGTCTTTGATGACTTGTATCTTTTTAGGATCCACATGAATACCCTTGTTGTCCACAATGTATCCATGATGCCAAGCTTTGTTGAAAGAGCATGGAACACATTAGTGTAATCCTGAATAGATTGATCCTTCTTTTGGTGAAGCATCTGCCACTCCATATATTTATCCTCATATGAATTTTTAGGATAATATTCTCCCTTGATATGTTCCACAAACTCTCCCCAGGAGGGTTCACCTTGAGTTGCTTTATCAAATTCTATATCAGGGTTTTCTCTAAACAACATTCTATTTTCCCATGATTGTTTCACATGATGCTCAGCTTTGAGGAGAGCGAATGCTATTTTTTCACCATTAGAAAATTGATTCATAGAAAAATATCTTTCTAATTTTGACAGCCAATCATCAACAGCATCTACATTTATTTTGCCTTCAAATTTTGGAATATCAAAATTTACCTGCACTTTGAAAGGAGTGTGACCACCGAACGATACTCCACCCATCTTGGGTTGTTGATTTCTTTGAAGCAGATAAGAAAATTGATTCATTATCTCCTCACATTGTTTTGCCAAAGCTTCTTCCACCATCACCTTAAAAGGGTCTGAATGTTCCCCTTGTTCTGACATTTTTGATCGAGTGCGCCTCAAAGGAAGATAATCTGATGGGTCATGTGTCTTCAACCCCAAATTCTAATAACTTAACTGTGTGCGGTGTGACATACAAGAGTGAACTGCTCTGATACCACTGATCTAGACAATACCTAGCATTGATCCTGTGGTATTATAATGCAATAAAATAAACAAAGAAGAATTGAGTTTCTGTAAATAGGCAAACTCACTGAGAGTTGTGAATTGCCTCTGAAAATTTGATTTTTATTCATTTCCTTTTGAAATATAAAGGCTTACATATCATATGAAGGATCACATTACCCTTGGAATACAAAAAGAGCTACTGGAAGGTGAAACTAATTACAAAAATTTAAAAAAACTTAGAAAATTAGGAAATTTTTGATCTTCCCCTTGGTAGGGTCATAACTCCTAGCTATTTTATCAGAAATTAAACTTCTTGGACTCGTTGGAAAGATAAACTAATTATCTAGTTTGAGCTACCTGATTACTACGGCTTAAAGCAATTGACAAAGTTTCGAGCCTTAATTCCGCTCCGAAGGCCTTCAAAAATGTAATTTACTAAGATGTAGAAAATACCAAAAATTATATTTTTGATATTTTCCCAAAAATACCACTCAAATGACCCTGGACTGGATCACCAACAGCTGCACACACCGTGATAAACGTTGAAGCTTTTGATGGGAAGGTGGCATAGGAAGCAATGGTGTTGTTTTCTTAGGTGATGGGTGATTTAGGCATTTATGGACCCACATGGACTTGGCATTTTTATGGCTTTTATTTTTCATGTGGGATGGGAGAATTTGAGATTTTTGGATGAAATGGATGGAAGGAGATGGCTGGGATTTGCGAGAGGTGGATACCTCATTTGACTTAATGGCTTGTTTCTTAGGGACCCATACCATTTTAGTTTTTGACTTTGCTTGTGGAGGTATGGGATGGGATATATGCATCTTTATAGATGGATTTGAAGTAATTGCTTGTTGCTTGGGGACCCACACTTTTTTCATTTTTGCTTTGAGGTGTGTGGGTGTATGCGACTTTTGAGATGGATGTTTCTTTAATTCTTGCTTGTATGTCCTAAGGCATTAGGATTTGTAGTATTTTTGCCTTTATAGGTAGAGGCATCCAAATTTTTGCTTTGGAATCCCATGGGTATGGTGGAAGTGGGGTTGGTGGAAGCTTCATGTTTAGAAAATATGTGCATTTGTTGGCCATGATTGGGATTTTTACAAGATTTATGGATGGATGGATAAGGTGTTGGAACTAGTGGAGGTAGATTCGATGGAGGTATATTAGGAGTTGAAAGAAGCGGAGGCAAAGTGGATGGCGGAAGGTGTACGGTCACATGCTTTTGTGATTTGTAGGATAATGGAGGTGGAATGGCAACGTATGTCTTGGGAATATGATGGGATTTGCGATGGAAAGAGGTGGATTTAGGATGGATGGAGGAATTACCAACATCATTAGATTGTTGTCCTTGGGGTGTGTATCCAAGTCCAAATGAGCACAAAGGGATCTTGATGTGGATTGGCTCCAAAATACCTTGTTCTTGAAGGCCTAGGCCTTTACCTGAATAGTTCATGTTTTGGAGGATGTGATGGACAATGGGACTAGGTGTAGGTGGAACACTAGACATGAGTTCCTTATTGGATGGAGAAGGTGAAGTGGATAAAGGTTGTTGGTGTTCTAAGGAGGAACACTCATGGATAAAGCTAGATAGACTAATAGGACATGATGGTGGAGTTGCGATAGGGTTGATAGTAGGTGATGGAGGATCATTAAGATCTTGATTTTTCTCATTATGATCCAAGGTATTGATTTGATCTTCTATGTTTGTGTTCCTGGGAGGCACATGTCTCATTATGAGAAGTAGACGTTGTCTCATTAGCATTAGATGGAGGATGGATAGGAGCAATTTGGATATCTTGCTGAGGGATGGGTATAGAATTATGAATAAGATCAAGGTGCTCATGGATAGCTTCTTCATGGGTAAGTTCATCTTGATCATGGAAGAGGTAAATGTTATGAATGGGGTGACTAGGAAGGATTTGATCTTGATTTGAATGAATTCTTGATGTTTTCACATGCTTAGGATAATGTTCTTGACATACCTCTTGAGTTGCTTGAATGGAACGAGATGACTCTTGGATAGGCTTTTGGTCGACAACATGAGGGTATGATAGGTTTTGATGTGGACTCATGGGAGAAGAGTTTTCAATAGACTCGAGGGGTTGTGGATCACATGGTAGCGTTGGAGGAATAAGCAAGGCATTGGGAGATTCTTTGATAGGCTCATGAATGGGACTTTGATGACATGGCAATGATTTATTCCTCACTATTAGCCAATGGATCACATCCTCTGCAAGTGTATGGGTGGATGGATAATAGAGGGGATGGATGATGATAGTAGATGGTGTTATAGGCTTAGAAGTAAGATTTGGATATGATGGAGGGATGGTGAGGCCAGATGGATTAAGATTGGATGGAGCGATAGGAGGATTAGATGGATTAAGATTAGGATCGGATGGAGGTACCAAGATAGGACTAGATGGATCAGAGGGTTGGTGGGTCAATAGACTAGGAATGAGATCACATGATGGTGTCAAAATGGGACTGGTAAGCTCATGTGTTGGCATGTGATTGGATGGTGATGGAGGATGTTCCTAGGATGCTTTCTCTAGGTTGGTGTCTCCCTCGCCAAAGGTTATTAAATCTTGTAGCATAGGTGGACTTAAGGATACTTGGTTTGTGTACAAAGGGTCACTTAGACTTGAGTCAAAGGTTATTAGGTCTTGTAGTACATGTGGACTTAAGTCTATGAGGTCATGTTGTAAAAGTGGACTTGGGTTCACTTGATTTATGTGCAAAGGGCCACTAGGACTTGCATGTTTGTGTTGTGGGGGCCATTGATAGTCTTGTGAATGTGTTTGATGAAGAGATGAAATGGTAGGATGTCTAGGTAAAAGTGTTGGAAACACGGTTGTCATTGCACCAAAAGGTCAACCTTTTAATGCCTGATACCACCACTAGAGTTAATGAATCCACGGGAGGTAGTTAAGCCATGTCACGAATCTCGTGAGAGATGCTGGCTCACTGCCAACAATCCCCCCAACGTCACTCATGAGAGCCCATGTCACTCGCGGGGGAGGTTCGACCTCGGAACCTTTGGCTCTGATACCACTTGTTGGAAACATAGTGCCGTTGCACCAAAAGGTTGACCTTTTAATGCCAGATACAACCACCAGAGTTAATGAATCCATGGGAGGTGGTTAAACCATGTCAAGAATCCCGCGAGAGATGTTGGCTCACTTCCAACAAAAAGATCATGGTGTACGGGTTGTTGTGGATAATGGTAGATATTGGAAGAAGTAGGGTATGGTGATGTGGCATTGTTATGGGAAAATGTAGGATAAGGTGATGTGACATTGTTATGGGAAGATGTAGGATGAGTTGGTGTGATATTGTTATGGGAAAATGTAGGATAAGGTGACATGGAAGTGATTTGAAATGCGGATGGATTAGATTGGTAAGGAATAAGACAAAGTGATGTGGAATTGTTATGATACATGGATGGATTAGATTGGTGTTAAATGGAAGGAGATGTCACATAGGAATGAGGTGGAATTGTTTGGTGTTGAATGGATAAGGGATGATGATGTACTTGTTGGGTTTGTGATTGGAAAATGGCTATGAGGTGTTGGGCTTGTGCTATGAGATGTTGCATGTGAGGTGATTGGCCTGCTTGAAGTTGAAGTTGTCGAATTATGCAATGGACCCTCTGAATCATTTGTTGGCTTAGAGGTTTTGGTACCTGGTGAAGGATGTGAACAATCTCTTGCTCTATGTCCTCTAAGGTTTGCATGGTGTAACTTTTGCCAGATGTTTCATTAGGGTTATGATAAAGACTTTGAATGATTGGGATGTGATTGCTTGGGGTGGATTGATTAGATTGATAGGATAATTAGATGGTATGATTGGATGAAGTGTAATGATTGGGAAATGTGTTATGACAAGTAGGTTAAGGATGATGTGTCAATATCAAACACAAGATCTCACATACACATGCATGCACACCAAACACAATGATCAATGTGTACACCCTAAGCTAGGAAAGGACAGTATCTATTGGGTTCCCACTTGGTTTTACCTAGTCACACCTACTTATGGTGTATAGCTCCAGGAACTTGGGGCACAGGCTCCCCCTTACAGTGCACTCACTTCTCAGGCCCACCAAGTTCCAAGTCCTCAAGACACGTAGATCTTGAGGTACCTTGCTATCTCTACCATAAGCCACGAAAATGTGGGATAGCTATCAAAGGCCTAATCAGTTGTCCTCTTGTACCAACAGATAGGGGTTTTTGGCTATTACACAGAGGTTTCTAGTAAGGGTTTCCATTCGGGTGGCTATACATGCAGTGATTCACTCCATTAAGGAGGCTTCCTAGCTTGTAGAGGTTAGGCTCTACAAGTTTTTGGGGGAAACATTCGTCGATATAGCAAAACAACACCCGTCATTTGTGACTTTTCTCACAAACACATTATTTATATAGCATATTAGAATGGCTTGGCTTTAGCCCATTTCCACTTGGGTCGTACCCCTTCTCACAATGGGAAGGCAAGCCCTCTAGAGTTAGCAATAATTTCCTATGCACCCCAGATCTGTTGGATAGGCAT
The DNA here is from genome assembly GCA_027924645.1 of Cunninghamia lanceolata. Classification (NCBI taxonomy): domain Eukaryota; kingdom Viridiplantae; phylum Streptophyta; class Pinopsida; order Cupressales; family Cupressaceae; genus Cunninghamia; species Cunninghamia lanceolata. Next base: position 3,826,687 of record BSBN01000620.1, read on the forward strand.
GGGGAGAGGATACTTTTGTTGCTAAATCAGGTAACACATAGACCCAACAAGAAAGCAAAGAAAAGAAGAGCAAGCACAAAGTAGGCAGTGTTAATTTTAAGCACCAAACTGAAGTGTGCCTACTTTAGTGATAAATGATTGTTATTTGACCACTTGAACCTGCAGAAGATAGATCAGTAGTTTGTTTTCTCCATTCTTTGACAAGTGTGTTTTGACAATTTGTACAGATAAATTATTAGTTTCCAAAAAAAGAAATCTGTTAAAAAGATGGAATAAATGATTTGATAAAAAAAATAGAGTTCATAAATAGAAAATTCAGATGATTCTATGCAATTTTTTTAAAAAAAATTTGTTAAATTTGGATGTGTTTTTCTCAGAATATGATCAATTGAAGTTTAAGATGAAGCTAATGTTCAACAAAGAAATTACCTGATGAGATGATGAAATTACCTGATGAAAGATTCACAACTACAAAGTTCATCTTCTTACCTTTCCGATGAGTCCTCCTACAAGAATTTTCAACCTCGTATGCAGAAGTTATAGCAAAAAGAAAAAGTCAACCTCCTTTGGCATGTTTGAAGAAACCATGTTAACTGAGAGTTGACTTTTTGACTTTGGATGCTTTTGTAAAAAACAAAAATTTAAAGTCACAGGTTGTTTGTATGGAAGAAGATTCATGCTTACCAGTTTAAAATTGCACAAACACCCCCTTTGAAAAGAAACTAAGGATTTAAAACCTCAAAACTGTAAGGCTAAGACTAAATATTACACCCTAAATGTCTAAGTTGACACCTAAGGGCAAAAGATTAAAATTTTAAGTCAACAAGTGAAAGGCTAAGGCTTTTGAGATCAAAAAATGTGGTATGCAGGGTTGAAAGTCTATTTGAAATAGGACAACGACCATGAGTTCTACACCGACCCTAAACATTTGATGCCGACCTTGTGGGGTTTAAATGAAGCTGATTTAACACTCACTACAGACTTAAGGTTTTTAATGATGTCGACTTGAGAGTTTTGGAACACTGACTATAGACCTTTAAACGCTGACTCCAAGGATTGCTAACGCCGACCTAAGATTTGATGAAGTGGCTAGAATCTTTCAAAGGGCTTGTGATGGCAGCGACCAAGGAGATTAGGGTTTCCAAGGGGACACGGATCAAGATCTTAGCACGGGTTGAAAACAAATGGTATAAAGGCAGGCAATGGTTTATCAAGCGATAGAGACCACAATGTTGTGTTTAGTGCTAGTCGACTGTTTTGAAAATATGGTTCATGAGGGCAGCGACTGGGAAGCTGATGGTGTCGACTTAGATTTAGGGCTCTATGAAGACTTTGATGATTTGAATCTTGTAATAAACAAATTTCAATCTACAAACATAGATCGCGCTTGCAACCATATGTTAGTATTCAAGCTGCAACAAACAATGTGCTAGCTTGATTATTAAACTATGTAATATCCTTGCATGTGGGTGTCGACCTGCAACCACTAAGTATTAAACCTGCCATAGAAACAAATGTTAACAAAATGCCTTTTACCCTGCAAATGAAATTTAGATTGTATATCAAAGAGAACACATAGACAAATGGTACGACAGATCCATATAGTACGGATCATACTGTACAGTCTGCCAAATTTTTAAAAAAACATATTTTTTCAAGAAATTTTGCAGTGACGAAACATGGCCAAATTTATAGTCAATGAAAATAGAATCAGCCTCCCAGATGTGATGGCATAGTCAGATTTAGCCCAAGAGATCATCTACAATAGATCACGTTCAAAACTTGACAATGAGTAGTAGGCAAAAAGAAAATTTTTAAAGCAAAAACCAGTAAAAACTAATGATTCAGTCCCACCGGGCATGCCAGAATGTAAACACATAAATTTTGAATAAAATGAAAGATAAACAATAACATGCAAATTACCTTCTTACCCAAATTTCATGAATACCTCAGATGTCTTGAAATGTTGATGCATGCATGTGGTGCAGGAGCACCTACCTGACAGCTGGCCTCCATGAGGCAGTTAGTTTGTTATAGGTCTGATTAATGTTTCCAAGAAGGTCTTAGAAGACCAATGCATGTAATAAGGTCATGTTGACCATACTTTACTATTTTTAGGTAGGTTGTTAGGACAGCTATTATGCTGTATGTTCGGTTGGATCTCCCAGCCGCTTGGAATCTCCCAGCCGCTTGGAGTCGAGTTGGTAGTACTCGAGAGGATTCCTATTTATGCAGTAGGATCGGTTGGTCTTAGACAGATTGAGACATAGATACATATTGAGGAGCTAGGTTGCAGAGAGTGAGACAGAGAGAGAGAGACAGAATATTGTATTTACATCTTTTGAAATCAATAAAGAGATCTTGTTGTGTCAATTCTCTATTTGGATTCCTTTGTGTAATCGAGTTGCTGTTCTGGTGGTCACATGGATTCGCTGATCCATTCCACTGGTTGATTCGTCGAATCGGTGGAATGGCTATGTACAATAGTTTAGGATTTAGTTTGCACTTTCTGTTTGTTCACATGTATGTTTGCAGGATCGCAGTTGAGAGGTGTTGAGAACCCTAGCATGGGTATGTGCTAGGTCATGCTGATAGTTCGAGTCTGGAAGATCGCCCTGAAAGCAGATCGGGTCACCTCAAGAGGTTCGGCGGATCAAAATTCGCTAAGGTTGGAAATTCGTCACAACGGCATCATCAGGATATTTCTGTGTATATCTTGCAGTTGCTTCAGGTGTCATCTGAGTAGATGGAGGTGAGCATGATGCAGTAGTTTGCATAAGGTGAATGTGCATTGGGGTGATCATCGTAAGGTGTTGCCGAGGAGGAGCGTATCGGCATAAGGTAGAAGATCGGGTTGATAAAACCATCACGGGCCGCTAATGTTATGTTTGGCCGACAGCAGGATATTGGAGGAGCTGCATGTGACGTCATCGTCATCAGGATAATCGTCATATCCTGATGCCGCTTGTTTAAGTAGGTCGGATATCGGGGTGACGTAAGCATCGAAGGAAAGGTGCTTGAAGTTGTCGTCATCAGGATATATGGGAGGAACCGGATATTTTATATCCTGTTGATGAAGATGATGTCGAACATCATGATGCTGCAGATAGAGGTTGTCGGTAAGATGAACAGTGATCGTCAGGAGGATGATTGCGCTTGCCGAATATGATGATGCTGCCGATAGCCGGATATGATGATGCTGCTGACAGGCGAAAGGGCGAAGGTTTGTCTGCAGGAGGATATCGGTTGGCAAGAGAAAATATGATGATGATGATGGGTTGTAGACATACATGCTGTATGTCAAGGTTTTAGTGTGGATGCCTCTGCATCATAGTGGTATCAGAGCTCAGCAAAAGGTCTGGGCTGTTGTGTGTTGATTCTGTCACCGAAAGGACAGAGGTAGAGGAGTGAGAGGTTGACAAAATGCCTCCAAAAGGCAATGGTACTGCAAGGGAATTGCAGGAGATGAAGGAAAAACATGCTAGAGAGATGAAGAAGATGAAGATGCTGTTGAAGAGTATGAAGAGGTAGCTGAAGATCTGGATGCTGAAGACCAAAGATTTGCAAAACTGTTAAAGGCAGTACAGAGTGATAAACCTAAAGTAAAGGTTGATGTTTCCAAGTATAATGGAAGTTTGAATGAAGATGAGTTGCTGGATTGGATTGCTGCACTTGATAATCACTTTGAATGTGAAGATGTTGCTGAGGATCAGAAGGTAAAGGTTGCAAAGACCAAGTTAGGAGGTCATGCTTTGATATGGTGGGATTATGTACAATCCGAGAGAAGGAAACAAGGGAAGTCAAAGATCACTTCATGGGATAAGATGGTAGCAAGGATAAAAGGTAAATTCTTGCCTAAGGATTATGAGATTCAGATGTTTAAGAAGCTGCAATTTTTAAGGCAGAAGGAAATGGATGTGAAGGCATATACTGAGGAGTTTTATAAGTTGAGTATGAGATCTGGTCATCATGAGAATGAGGTAGAAAAGGTGGCTAGGTACTTGGCTGGCTTGAGATTGAACATACAGGATGAGTTAGTTTTAGCTAACCCTAAGAATGTGGAAGATTGTTATCAAATGGCAATCAGGATTGAAGAAACGATGAATAGGAGGCAAGATAAGTCCATGAGAGGAAGAGGAAACAATATGAGGGGAAGAGGATCAGCCCCTACAACAAGGCAAACCAATGAGGGTCAAGAAGACACTGGTAAAGGACAGGGACAGTCTGATTTCAGAGGTGGATGGAAAGGTAATAGAGGCAGATTTGGGAGTGGTAGAGGTTCTACTACATTTTCAGGAAAGTGTTACAACTGTGGTGAGTTTGGTCATCCATTTTTCAAATGTCCAGAAAATAAGGGTTCATCATCCAGAGATGATAGAACGAATGACAAGAGAGTACAACTTGTGCAAGAAGAGAAAGTAGAGCAAAGTGTGCAAAGTTCAAACACTTATCAAGGAGATAGAGCTCCTGATAGTTATGGATATCCTGAGGAGGGAGAAGCATTGATGCTAAGGAGAACTAGTTTGCAGGCATCAAAGGATATGATGCAAAGAAGAGCTCTTTTCAAGACCACATGCAAGAGCAAAGGTAAAGTATGTAAGGTTGTCATTGATACTGGTTCAACAGACAACATGGTCTCTCAGGAAATGGTGGATAAACTAAATTTGGAAAGGATTCCACACCATCACCCTTACAAGGCATCTTGGGTGAGTGATAGTCAATCACTTTGGGTATATGAACAGGCATATGTTGATTTTCAGATTGGAGCATATCAGGATAGAGTTTTGTGTGACATTTTGCCCATGGAATGTTGTCACCTACTGTTGGGTAGACCATGGCAATTTGATAGGAGGGTATTGTATGATGGGTAGCTAATACCTACACCATCAAGAAAGATGGGAAGACTGTTATGTTGATGCCATTACAGGAAGCAGCTGTAGTACAGAAGGCAGCAAAAATCATTTTAGTGGGAAAGAAGGAATTTGTGCAGAAGCCTATAGCAGCAAGCATAAAGGTAGTTGAGGACATTGCAGGGAAAGAAGTTGTTAAGGAAAACAGTTTGAAGACAGTTTCAGTTTTGACTGACAGAGGTCAGCAGTAGGTTCAGAAACAGGTTCGCAAACAGCAACCAGTTGAGAGGAACGACAAGGATGTTGTCATAGTTGGGACTATTGTTTGTCCTATAAAGGTTGAAGGAAAGACAAAGTTAAACATTGTAGAAGTTCAAGAGGCAGTTCAGACAGAGGTTCTGGTTAGACAACCTGACAAACACAAGGTATGTGAGAGAAGGGCCTACATTGACAGGCATGAGGGTTTACTTGCAAGAAAGCAAGTTACAGTTCAGAAGTCTTGGAGCAGCCAAGAGCCAGCAGAGGACAAAGCTGGAACAGGTCAAGACACTGCCAAGGCAAAGTGTAAAGGTGGAGGACTTCCACAACCTAACTCATGGGATATGAGTTCTTTTCTGTTGGGGAGTATGGTGCAGGAGCACCTACCTGATAGCTAGCCTCCATGAGGCAGTTAGTTTGTTATAGGTCTGATTAATGTTTCCAAGAAGGTCTTAGAAGACCAATGCATGTAATAAGGTCATGTTGACCATACTTTACTATTTTTAGGTAGGTTGTTAGGACAGCTATTATGCTGTATGTTCGGTTGGATCTCCCAGCCGCTTGGAAGCTCCCAGCCGCTTGGAGTCGAGTTGGTAGTACTCGAGAGGATTCCTATTTATGCAATAGGATCGGTTGGTCTTAGACAGATTGAGACATAGATACATATTGAGGAGCTAGGTTGCAGAGAGTGAGACAGAGAGAGAGAGAGAGACAGAATATTGTATTTGCATCTTTTGAAATCAATAAAGAGATCCTGTTGTGTCAATTCTCTATTTGGATTCCTTTGTGTAATCGAGTTGCTGTTCTGGTGGTCACATGGATTCGCTGATCCATTCCACCGGTTGATTCGTCGAATCGGTGGAATGGCTATGTACAATAGTTTAGGATTTAGTTTGCACTTTCTGTTTGTTCACATGTATGTTTGCAGGATCGCAGTCGAGAGGTGTTGAGAACCCTAGCATGGGTATGTGCTATGTCGTGCTGATAGTTCGAGTCTAGAAGATTGCCCTGAAAGTAGATCGGGTCACCTCAGGAGGTTCGACGGATCAAAATTCGCTAAGGTTGGAAATTCGTCACAACGGCATCATCAGGATATTTCTGTGTATATCCTGCAGTTGCTTCAGGTGTCATCTGAGTAGATGGAGGTGAGCATGATGCAGTAGTTTGCATAAGGTGAATGTGCATTGGGGTGATCATCGCAAGGTGTTGCCGAGGAGGAGCGTATCGGCATAAGGTAGAAGATCGGGTTGATAAGACCATCGCGGGCCGCTAATGTTATGTTTGGCCGACAGTAGGATATTGGAGGAGCTGCATGTGACGTCATCGTCATTAGGATAATCATCATATCCTGATGCCGCTTGTTTAAGTAGGTCAGATATCGGGGTGACATAAGCATCGAAGGAAAGGTGCTTGAAGTTGTCGTCATCAGGATATATGGAAGGAACTGGATATTTTATATCCTGCTGATGAAGATGATGTCGAACGTCATGATGCTGCAGATAGAGGTTGGCGGTAAGATGAACAATGATCGTCAGGAGGATGATTGCGCTTGCCGAATATGATGATGCTGCCGATAGCCGGATATGATGATGCTGCTGACAGGTGAAAGGGCGAAGGTTTGTCTGCAGGAGGATATCGATCGGCAAGAGAAAATATGATGATGCTGACAATGTTAACAAAAAATATGATGATGATGATGGGTTGTAGACATACATGCTATATGTCAAGGTTTTAGTGTGGATGCCTCTGCATCAGCATGTTGATTGTTTGAATGGTTGATTTGTTGATTGCTCACATTCTGCAGCACAACGATGTTACATCCCCAATTTTGGCTTTGCTTTACTTTTACTTTTTACTTGGACATAAGTAAATTCATTATGATATTTAGATTAATGACAAGGAAAAAATGGATTATATTGAATGTCATTTATTGAAATTATAGAAATGATTATGTTAATATCGATTTAATAATTATTTTATGAGATTTGATTTATTAGTTGAATTAATTGAATAATGATGCACTGATCATATGTTTTGTTTGATGACAAGCGAAACAGGATTATAGGCTATTAGATGACTCTCAGAGAATAGAGAGAGTATCTTTCCAAGAGAGAGATATAGACCTTGGGATATGAATGGTTTATTTGCCAAACCGAGTTAAAAGTGTTTAATGAAAAAGTGAACCAATGTGTCGTTGGAGGTAAGCTTAGTTTGTCAGTTTAATTTTGGAACCTATTCGACAGGTAGTCGATATTGTTTTACAATCATTCTTAGTCATATTAAGTCGCTTAGGTCATTAAATACATTAACGACGTCGTTAAGTTGATTTACGACTATTTACGTTTAACATAAATATTACGATGTTATTGTTGTAAAAAGGTGGTCATATTATTACTAAGTCTTTTGAAATGTTTTAACCCATTTTTAACGTTAAAACTTTATCATCGAGTTAAGATGACTTGTTTTGTCGATGGGTCATGATGAGGAGACTAACTCAATTCAATCACGTTATCTGTAACTTTCATTTTAAGTATTATTCTCTTATTGATTAAATCATGAAATCAAATAGAGTTAATGTTATATAAATAATATATGATTTGATCAAATTATATATATAAATGAATGAGTTGAATGAGCAAATACCTCATGATATAATAGTATGGTTTAAGTTGAGCAGCCAAAGGCATCTTTTGAGGAATGCTTTAAATGATAAAAGCATGATGGATCGAACATACTCATTATGAGTAACTGTATGCTTTAGTTAGTTTTGAGAAGTTGGCGGCCTCGTATAGGAGAAGTGGCGAATGATTCCACCACTATCGCTGATCTCCTTAAATGATGTATTCATCATTAACATTTGTAAATGTTTACACATTTTTAGCTAAGTGGAAGTCAAACTGATGGTTTTTACTGTTAGATTTGTTATAAGTTTTGATAACTATTTTGGGAGTGGGAACGAACAGATAGAACGACTCTTTATGAGTCTGTTTTAAGCTCTTAAAAGCCTCGACTTAGCGAGTCAATGGGATATATCAGGTAAGTTTTAAGTTTTTGTAGAGAGAGAGAGAGGTATGGAAAAAGGCAGAAGAGAGTCACAGTGGGCAATGAGGAAGTTGGTTAAGCTAAGCAACAGTGTGGCCGTTGGAGATGAACACAGTAGCTTATCACCGGTCTTTATTCTCATTAAACTGATGTTGTCAGGTAGACATTCATGTATGTTGTTTTATTAGACAGAGATAAACATATTGAATATTTGTTATGAGTAATCATTATCTAAATTTGGTTGTTATGTTAGTGTTAAATGTAAGATATGATATAAACCATTTGTGTTAACTTTATTACTATCGTTGTGACTATTTGTCTGAGCTGATGGTAAAGGTGAGTCTTAGTATATTTGACTAGCATCGTTTAGTTTGTATGGGTTGATGCTAACTTAGACATTGTATTTAATTTTGAATAACCACAGTGAGTCGGTAATACAGCTATCTTTAACTGATAGAAAGACTCTTCAATTGTTCAGTTTAGTATAAACAAAGTTTCTTAGAAACTATTTTAGTTATCTATCAACTAGAAAACTAGTCGCACAGTGAGAAGAGTAATCTTTCGGATTAAGTCAACTATTCTTATCATAGGTGAAATATGTATTGAATTCTTATGAGAATAATATAGAGGGATTTCATTAGTAAAACTCTCCATTCAAGAGATACGGATTAGAGTTTTAGTGAAGTCGATGGTATTGAAACCATTCATGTTTTCTTTCCTATGTTTTGTCTAAATGGTATCTTATCCAAGAAACTAGATTCATGGAGATCAATGGTGACTAAGAGATATCCTTTGAAATGATAGAATAACTATTGATAATTAGTTGAACCGGATATCAAGTCAAAGTTCTTTTCTTATCTAAACTAGAACCATGATGAGTTTGATCAATAGTAAACCAATCTACAGAAATAGACCAAGTCTATATGGAATAAACTTGCATAAAGCATATAAGGGTATAAGTATGTAGTAATGAGCATTGGCTTCATGTATAGTTGAATTGAAAAGGTACTCATATTCTTATTGAGTAGAGGATAATACCATAGTAATATGTATTGTAAACCTAGTTATGGTTGGGTTAAACCAAAGGTCTTTTTTTAAATCTTTTATGGTGAAGGATATAGTAGAAATGATATAAGTACTCAATGGCTGTTTAAATACCCTAGAGTTGATTTGGACCAAATGAGGGTAAATGTCATTTAGACTTGACTATGTCTAAGTAGACTATTATCAGGTCATGATGATTAAACCAATTATGTATAGATAGTCAGAGTGAATAAACTGCATGAATATGACATTATCCAAGTCAAGTAGGGGTGGGTGAACATAATCACTACATTCATATGAACGTTATTTATAGTAAAAACTTTGGCCAAAGTAATGCATTTGTTTTCTACATGCATTGTCAGTTCACTGTATTCGGATTACTCAACATATCAGAAATCATACTTAGCTAGAGGGTATCTAGGGTTGTATGATTGATAGAGTTGAGTAGAATGCAACACTATGTACTCAGAAAAAGGAAAATAACCACTGGTCACCTATGGTCTATATCTCTCGTGAAGGATAGGACTACTTCTTATGTGGAAGATGTGTGGGAGATCGCCGGTCTGTGGATGGAGGTAAATCACTGGAAAGATACTCCCTCTCTCCAAGCAGGAAACATGCCAGGACTTGTGATAAAGATGTCAGATATTCAGAGGCAGTAAATATTCTAAAGTTTTTATATTGTAATTGATTTACTTTTGTAAACAATTGTATTTATGATGAACAATATATTTTATTGTATTTGTATGATAAATCGTGTAATTGAAGTTACTTGATTTTATGTTGAATAAAAGAAAAAATTTTGCTGTCTCATTTTGTTTTACCTTGTTAAAATTTACTTCATGGTAAATGTATCAATTTTTACTATGTCTATAGAAACTGGATGTTACATATGGTATCAAAGCTACTAGGTTCAGCACTAGGGCTTATGACACCACTATGCTTGCCTGTAGTCAACATTAAGTGGTTAGCTAATGTTTGGAAAATTTATGTGCCGGGATGGTACGCTTTAAGAAGACAGCAAGAAAGTCTGTCAATTCAAGCCGACATTTCCTTAAAGCTAAAAGAGAACATGAGGCCATTATTAAAACCTTTGAGGGAACCAATGATGAGAGTGATAGTTGGCTGAGTGTCACTGAAACTCTGGCAACTACCTTAACTTGAATTAAGCGAGTGAGAAGGGAAGATAAAGAAAGAGTTAAGGTCACTACCAAAATCATAGAGTATATGTCAGATGAGGAAACAACTATGGTTAGGCGAGATCCCTGCATTCCATCAACTATTGAGATCATAGAAGTTAGGTCTGATAGTGAGTCAGAAGGTTATATACCTTGAGATTATGTATCTCAAAATGAGTCTGAGGGATATACCCCTCTGGATCATGACTTCTGAAGTCATTTCTTGTAAAAAAAAGAGAAAAGGAAACTCTTTACTTTTGAAAAAGAAATTATAAATGAAAGAGTTGTTTTTGTGCCAAACTATTGTTTAAATTGAGTTTTATGTTTAGATTTAATGGGCCACATTATAATCTTAAACTAATGGACAACTCAATATTCTCAGGTGTGAGAAATCGATAAACATGTTGCGGACAAGAACTAACCAAGGAGAAAGTGAAGAGGGAAACCACCCACTGGATAATAAATTGGACCAAATCATAACCATGCTTGAGGAAACCAAGAAAAGATTGGGTGATTTGGAAAAGAAGGTGGATGATAAAGAGAATACTAAGGGAGGAGGTGAAAACTCTCATGGTGAAAGTGGAGAAAATCATGAAGATCAGAGTAAAAGTACTGAAATTCATAAAGAGGCAAGGGATAGATTAACCTTGGAGCTTTCAAAGGATATGAAGAAGGTTGTTCCACCAAAATTTGATGGGATAGAAACTGAAGATGCTGCAGAAGCTTGGTTAATAGAGATGGAAAAATACTTCGAGATAAGAAATTACTTAGAGGTGACCAAGGCAGTATGGGGAGCATTCCAACTGGCAGGAGAAGCATCCACTTGGTGGATGAATAAAAATATGGAATTGAATTTAAGCTCTCTAAGGGTAACTTGGGATGAGTTCATGGAACTCTTTCACAAGAGGTGGTTACTGCAACTTTACTTTGATCAGAAAATTACTGATTTTTAGAATCTTCAACAAGGAAATATGATAGTGGTAGAATATGGGGAAAAATTCACTCAACTCCTGAAATATGTTCCACAATACCAAAGGGATGAGAGATTCTGGATCAGGAAATTCATCATGGGTTTAAATGCTCAAATAGGTGGTGAAGTGGATGTTCATGGCCCTACCACAATGGATCAAGTGTATGAGAAGGCAATTAAGCAAGAGCAAAAGCTAAAATCCATCTCAGCTTATCGTGAAAAAAGTCGTAAGAGGTTTAATGGAACTCCTAACAATCAACCCTACAAGAAAAGATATGAAAAGAATCATGATAACAAGAGAAAAGATAAAGGACCTCAGAAGAATAAAGGTGGATCAGGCTATGAAAAGAAATATGGAAATTATAAAAGAAATGAGGATAACAATGGGAAGACTTCATATAAGAAAGGACCCATTGGAGGATGCTTTACTTGTGGGGGAGACCACTATGCAAATAGTTTCCCTAACAAGAATCTAAATGGTCAACAAAGAGGTACTGCACTACCTACTCAGCAAGAAGCATTCCAACAAAGGATTCATGAATCTCTCGACAATTGTCAAGCTGAGTACCAAATCACACCCATTGAAATGACAAGTACTTTGTTTGAAGTCCCTATATCTATTTTGATTGATATAGGAGCCACTGAAAACTTTGTTTCTCCTAGAATTTTGGATAAATTTTCTAGAAAAGTTGGTTATATGTCTAAACCTTGGTCAGTAGAATATGCTAACCAATCTAAGGCTCGGGTAAGGCAATGTTTGTTTGAAGCCAAAATTAACCTTCCTAGTTTCTCAATGGAAGTAAATCTGTATGTAGCTCCCTTAGGTTATTATGATTTGATCCTTGGGATGAATTGGTTATGGAAACATAGAGCTAATGTTGACTATTTTTCTAAAATAGTTGAATGCTTAGATGACTTGGGAAATCTGACCCAATTCCAAGGGATTCAAAGAGAAGTTAAAATCAGGACTATCTCTACTAAGCAATTAAAAAGGGTTAGAAGGAAAGTTTGTCAGTTGTTTGCAGTTAAGATGGAACAAGTGGAAGAAGGGGTAGGAAACCCTAGTTTATCTTTTGGGGAAAAGTATCCTTTTCTTCAGGAATTTCAGGATGTGTTTGCAGAAGAACTTCTAGAATTGCCTCCCAAGAGGGTGTTTGACTTTGTTATTGATATTAAACCAGGATCCAAGCCTGTATCAAAAGCACCCTATCATATGATGACAACTGAGTTAATGGAATTGAAAGCACAATTACAAGAATTGTTGGCTAAAGGTTTGATCACACCCAGTGTTTCACCTTGGGGTGCCCCAGTTATTTTTGTTAAGAAGAAGGATGGAACCCTTCGTTTGTGTATAGATTATCATATGTTTAACAAAGCAACGGTAAAGAATAAATACCCTTTGCCATGTATTGATGATCTTTTTTATCAGATGAGGGAAGCTGTCATGTTTTCAAAGATTGATTTGTGATCAGGATATCATCAGTTAAGATTGAAGGATGAAGATATTAATAAGACAGCTTTTAGAACCAGATATGGACACTATGAGTTCACAATGTTGCCATTTGGTTTGACAAATGCACCTACCATATTTATGAATCTCATGAATAGTATATTCAGGGATTGTTTGGATAAGTTTGTTTTGGTCTTTTTGGATGATATACTCATTTATTCTAGGAATGAGGAAGAACATCATTGGCACTTGCAAATAATTCTGCAAAGGTTAAGAGAACATAATTTATTTGGGAAGTTATCTAATTGCACATTCTTCCAAAAGGAGATTCAATATCTAGGGCATATCATATTAGCTAATGGAATATCTGTTGATCCTGCAAAAATCACAGCTATTCAGGATTGGCCTGTACCAACAAATGTACATGAGGTGCGTAGTTTCATGGGCCTGGCAGGCTATTATAGAAATTTTGTTCTAAATTTCTCCAGTATTGCTAGTCCAATCACTTCCCTGCAAAGGAAAGGAAAGAGATTCAAACGGACAGACAAATGTCAGAAAGCATTTGATCTCTTAAAAGAAAAGTTAACTTCAGATCCAATTTTAAAAGTTCCTAACCTTGAAGGATGATTTGAGGTAATCACATATGCCTCAGGAGAAGGATTAGGAGGAGTGCTTATGTAAGAGGGAAGAGTCATAGCATATGAATCAAGGAAATTGAAATCTTATGAGAAAAATTATGCACCGCATGATCTCGAATTGGCAGTAGTAATTCATGCCTTGCAAATGTGGAGACATTATTTTTTGGGAAAGACTTTTATACTAAAATCAGACCATCGAAGTCTTAAGTATATTTTCTCTCAACCTCATTTAAATGCACGACAAAGGAGGTGGTTAGAATTGATATCTAACTATGACTTTGAGATAAACTACATCAAGGGAAAAGAGAATAGAGTAGCTGATGCTTTGAGTCATTGAAGACATATAGCTTCTATTATTTGTATTCATGGAAATTTTAAGGATTTGGTATTGCAAAAAATTTTAGGTGATGAGTTTTATAAACAAGTTATGTAGGCTCTGTAAGATAAGCCTAAAGATCCAAGATATGATGGTTTTATGTTTGAGTCAAATGGATTAATGAGGTATAAAGATAGAATTTATGTGCCTGATTTGGTAGGATTAAGAGACTTGGTATGGAAAGAAGTTCATACAGCCTCGTATTCTGGACATCTAGGAGTAACTAAACTTCTAGTGGATGCTAAACCTCTTTATTTCTAGAAAGGAATGAAGAATGATGTTGCAAGATTTGTAGCAAGTTGTTTAGAATGCCAAAGGGTAAAAGCAGAGCATCATCACCCTACAGGATTGTTATATCCGCATGATGTACCAGAGTGGAATGGCAAGTTATTGGCATGGATTTTGTTCAAGGACTTCCTATGTCAAGGAATCAACATGATGCCATTTTGGTGGTAGTTGATAAACTCACAAAGGTAGCACATTTTATACTAGGGAATTTGATTGATGGTGCATTTGTTTTAGCTCGTAAATTTGTGCAAGAGGTATTTAGATTGCATGGATTCCCTAAAAAGATTATCTCAGATAGAGATGCACATGTAACGTCAAGGTTTTGGCAAACTTTGTTTTCTACGCTAGGGACTAAATGCAATGTGAGTACAACTTACCATCCTGAAACTAATGGGAAAACTGAGAGAGTTAACCAAGTCTTGGAAGAATTGTTGTGTATATGTTGTATGGATCAGCAATATAAGTGGGAAGAATACTTACCACTTGTGGAATTTGCTTACAACAATTCCTATCATTCCACTATTAAGATGGCACCATTCGAAGCATTGTATGGAAGAAGATGTCGAACTCCTATAAGCTGGGATAAGCTAGAGGATAAGATTAGCATCGGGCCAAAAATGCTAGCTGAAATGGAAAAGAAAGTTAAGTTGATCAAAAAAAGATTGGTAGAAGCCAATGATAGGCAAAAGAGCTATGCAGATGCAAAATGTGTTCCAAGGCAATTCTCCGTAGGGGAAAATGTTCTTTTGAGGGTTAAACCTTAGAAAAGTTTTATTAAGTTTGGGAAATCTTCTAAATTGGCCCCTCGATATGTGGGACCCTTTGAAGTGCTTGAAGTAGTCAATCCGGTTGCCTACAAAATCACTCTACCTCCAGTCTTATCTAGAATGCACAATTTTTTTCATGTGTCTTATTTGAAGAAATATATTATAGGTGATAATCATATTTTGACTTGGAATTCTTTACAAATGCAAGACCCAGGGGTGGTCACGATCGAGCCACTCAAAGTGTTAGAAACGCGCAAGATCCGCTTGCATAACAAAGAAGTCTTGCAATGCAAGTTCCAATGGGACCAGTATGCTGAAGAAAATGCTACATGGGGGGATTACTATGAAGTTTATCAATAATTTCCTCATTTATTTAATAATGTTACCAGTTGAAAAATAATGAACTCACTTTTTAGATACTTTTGATACCTTATATCATCGACAACGATGAATCTTTAGGGGAAGGATATGTTACATCCCCAATTTTGGCTTTGCTTTACTTTTACCTTTTACTTGGACATAAGTAAATTCATTATGATATTTAGATTAATGACAAGGAAAAATATGGATTATATTGAATGTCATTTATTGAAATTATAGAAATGATTATGTTAATATCAATTTAATAATTGTTTTATGAGATTTGATTTATTAGTTGAATTAATTGAATAATGATGCACTGATCACATGTTTCGTTTGATGACAAGTGAAACAAGATTATAGGCTATCAGATGACTCTTGGAGAAGAGAGAGAGTATCTTTCCAGGAGAGAGATATAGACCTTTGGATATGAATGGTTTATTTGCCAAACTGAGCTAAAAGTGTTTAACGAAAAAGTGAACCAATGTGTCATTGGAGGTAAGCTTAGTTCGTTAGTTTACTTTTGGAACGTATTCAACAGGTAGTCGATATTGTTTTACAATCATTCTTAGTCATATTAAGTCATTTAATGACATTGTTAAATACATTAACGATGTCGTTAAGTTGATTTATGACTATTTACATTTAACGTAAATATTACGACATTATTGTCGTAAAAAGGTGGTCATATTATTACTAAGTCTTTTGAAGTGTTTTAACCCATTTTTAACGTTAAAACTTTATCATCGAGTTAAGATGACTTGTTTTGTTGATGGATCGTGATGAGGAGACTATCTCAACTCAATCACATTATCTGAAACTTTTATTTTAAGTATTATTCTCTTATTGATTAAATCACGAAATCAAATACAGTTAATGTTATATAAATAATATTTGATTTGATCAAATTATATATATAAATGAATGAGTCGAATGAGGAAATACCTCATGATATAATAGTATGGTTTAAGTTGGATAGCCGAAGGCATCTTTTGAGGAATGCATTAAATGATAAAAGCATGATGGATCGAACATATTCATTATGAGTAACTGTTTGCTTTAGTTAGTTTTGAGAAGTTGGCGGCCTCGTATAGGAGGAGTGGCGAATGATTCCACCACTATCACTGATCTCCTTAAATGATGTATTCATCATTAACATTTGTAAATGTTTACACATTTTTAGCTAAGTGGAAGTCAAACTGATGGTCTTTACCGTTGGATTTGTTATAAGTTTGGATAATTGTTTTGGGAGTGGGAGCGAACAGATAGAATGACTCTTTGAGTCTATTTTAAGCTCTTAAAAGCCTTGACTTAGTGAGTTGATGGGATATATCAGGTAAGTTTTAAGTTTTTGTAGAGAGAGAGAGAGGTCCGGAAAATGGCAGAAGAGAGTCGCGACAGGCAGTGAGGAAGTTGGTTAAGCTAAGCAACAGTATGGCCATTGGAGAGGAACAGAGTAGGTTATCACCGGTCTTTATTCTCATTAAACTGACATTGTCAGGTAGACATTCTTGTATGTTGTTTTATTAGATAGAGATAAACATATTGAATATTTGTTATGAGTAATCGTTATCTAAGTTTGGTTATTCTGTCAGTGTTAAATGTAAGCTATGATATAATTATTTGTGTCAACTTTATTACTATCGTTGTGACTATTTGTCTGAGCCGATGGTAAAGGTGAGTCTTAGTATATCTAAGTAGTGTCGTTTAGTCTGTATGGGCCAATGCTAACTCAGGCATTGTATTCAATTTTGAATAACCACAGTGAGTTGGTAATACATCTATCTTTAATTGATAGAAAGACTCTTCAATTGTTCAGTTTAGTATAAACAAAGTTTCTTAGAAACAGTTTTAGTTATCTATCAACTAGAAAACTAGTCACACAGTGAGAAGAGTAATCTTCTAGATTAAGTTGACTATTCTTATCATAGGTGAAATATGTATTAAATTCTTATGAGAATAATGTAGAGGGATTTCATTAGTAAAACTCTCCATTCAAGAGTAATACGGATTAGAGTTTTAGTGAAGTTAATTGTATTGAAACCATTCATGTTTTCTTTTCTGTGTTTTGTCTAAATGGTATCTTATCCAAGAAACTAGATTCATGGAGAACAATGGTGACTAAGATATATCCTTTGAAACGATAGAATAACTATTGATAATTAGTTGAATCAGATATCAAGTCAAAGTTCTTTTCTTATCTAAACTAGAACCATGATGAGTTCGGTCAATAGTAAACCAATTTACAGAAATAGACCAAGTCTATATGGAATAAACTTGTATAAAGCATATAAGGGTATAAGTATGTAGTAATGAGCATTGGCTTCATGTATAGTTGAATTGAAAAGGTACTCATATTCTTATTGAATAGAGGATAATACCATAGTAATATGTATTGTAAACCTAGTTATGGTTGGGTTAAACCAAAGGTCTTTTTTTAAATCTTTTATGGTGAAGGATATAGTAGAAATGATATAAGTACTCAATGGTTGTTTAAATACCCTAGAGTTGATTTGGACCAAATGAGGGTAAATGTCATTTAGACTTGACTATGTCTAAGTAGACTATTATCAAGTCATGATGATTAAACCAATTATGTATAGATAGTCAGAGTGAATAAACTGCATGAATATGACATTATCCAAGTCTAGTAGGGGTGGGTGAACACAACGACTACATTCATATGAATGTTATTTATAGTAAAAACTTTGGCCAAAGTAATGCATATGTTTTCTGCATGTATTGTCAGTTCACTGTATTCGGATTACTCAACATATTGGAAATCATACTTAGCTAGAGGGTATCTAGGGTTGTATGATTGATAGAGTTGAGTAGAATGCAACACTATGTACTTAGAAAAAGGCAAATAACCACTGGTCACCTATGGTCTATATCCCTCATGAAAGGTAGGGCCACTTCCTATGTGGAAGATGTGTGGGAGACCACCGATCTGTGGATAGAAGTAAATCACTGGAAAGATGCTCTCTCTCCAAGCAGGAAACATGCTAGGACTTGTGATAAAGATGTCAGATATTTAGAGGCAGTAAATATTCCAAAGTTTTTATATTGTAATTGATTTACTTTTCTAAACAATTGTGTTTATGATGAACAATATAGTTTATTGAATTTGTATGATAAATCTTGTAATTGAAGTTACTTGATTTTATGTTGAATAAAAGAAAAATTTTCTCTATCTCATTTTGTTTTAGCTTGTTAAAATTTACTTCATGGTAAATGTATCAATTTTTACTATGTCTATAGAAACTAGATGTTACAAACGAGGATAGAGATCGATGGATGAAAGATAGGTAGATTGATGAGAAAAAGATAGGTAGTTGATGGATGAGGAGGAATTCGGGCAGAGTAACGGTGCTTCAAAGTTCATCCATGCCAAATGGCTTGGAAATGGATCAATTTATAGGAAAATATGAGAGAATGGAAGGATAAAGTTCCCATTTTGCAAGTGATGATCGAATTGGAAAGGTGCTATGCAACTTGGGAGAGAGAATAGAAGGTGGAAGAGTTCACTTGAGAGGGAAATAGAAGGTGATTAGAGATGAGTTGAGTTGGATATGGAAGGTGGGCCAAGTTAACTCAAGAAGATTTGAGAGATAGAAATGGTAAGTAGGTGAGTCATAATTAAATAATTTAAAAATATATATTTAATTTATGATGTATGTGAGGATTAAAATAAATAAATAAAATTTATTTATTTATTTAAATGGGAAATGTATAAAGTGATAAATTTAAATAAAATAAAAGATTTATTTTATTTAAATTGAAGAGGAAAGAGGGGTAAATAAATAAATAAAATTTATTCATTTAGTAATGTGAAGGGATGGGATAAATTAAATAAATGTTATATTTATTTAATTTATTAGAGGAAGTGTTAGGATGGCGAAGGGGTTATGATGATGACATGGATACCTAGGGAAAAACATAAGGTGTTGCACAAGATGGACATTTTTGGGTGTCTACACTAGGCAACATCAGGGGTTCCCACTAAAACCCTCCATTCTGATGTAAGTGAAAGTAGGGAACTAGATAAACCATGTCCAATTCTTGCCTACCACTTCTTGAGCTTCCACGCTCAACATCTTTCCTCTGTCCTCTTCCATCATCCAGACCAAATGCATAATAAAATAATCATTAACTCTTTTGTAATGCTGGAGAGATGATCTCCTTTCCAGCTGTGGGTAGTGATTCCAGATATTCACATCTCCCAGGTTAAGGCCTACCCTGCCAACTATCTACAAGCCATCAAATGTACCTCTAGTTGTACAAGCATATACTACATACAAGGTCATGTGGAACATATTTGCCTTACCACCAAGTGATGCAGAGCGGGCAGTAGACTATCAGGAAACTGCTTAAAATTTTAAACTAATGCTTTGGTTGAACCTGCGAACCATTGAACTAATGCTATCGATTCAATACTCTCCTATCACTAGCTTTAAAGACTGTCGGCAACCCTTAGTTGTAATGTTGAACCAATGCATTAAATGAACCTTCGCCGCCCGCTGAACCATTGAACTCATTGAACCGTTGAACTCGTTGAACCGGTTCAACCATCGGTTCAACTATCACTAACTCTTTCTATTATCTGCTAACTTAACTCCTTCGGCCCGTGCACTGCTTACACCAACAAATCACTTTGGACCTGTTGAAGTTTGAGCCGTTGAACCTTCTACTTTTGGTTCAACCAAAGGCTTCAGCCTAGACTTAAGCATGCCAATCACTTAGCTTAATCTACATTGAACTAGAGGAACCCTTGAACCTATGAAATTAGTTTAATCGAATGATTTCGACCTGATAGTAGATTTCATGCCGACGCTTCCTTCTGCCTCTATTGAACCAATGAACCTCTGAACTGTTGGAATTGGTTCAACCATTGAAAACTTTAACCACTTCAAATTTGCTGATTCAATCTGTTGAACCCTGGTGAATTCACTGTTCTACTCTTCTGCGAACAAACAACTTAAACACTTCACCAACCTAGAACATGTGGATGCTAGGATTCATTACAGCATGCTACCAATCAATCCTAAAAACATGAAATGAACAAACAAGAAAAACAAACAAAAACATAAACTAATGTACATAGTCATTCCACCGATTATGAAGTAATCACCCGGTGGAATGGGTTAAAACCCCATTTCAACTATAAATCAGGAAAATTGATTACACAGTGAACTTGAAAACTAAAAAGACAACACAAAATAGGATCTTCTTATTACTTTCAGAAATGTATATAGATGTCTGATTTCACAGTTCCACAACTTAACTTCACAACTACTACTCTGTCTAACATCTAATCAATTTTTTTTTCAAATCAATCTGAGCTAAGCTATTTATCTACTCATAGTGAGTAGTACTGACAGGCTTCCCAGCGGCTAGGAGACAATTCCAAGCGGCTGGGAGATACAACTGACTAACAAACTCTTAACTAACCAACAACCTTGTCATTACAGATCGACAAGTGTCCTAAGGACTTGTACAGAAACCCAGGTACAACTTACAATAACATATATTGGTCAAACAGAGACCTTATTACATTAAATATAGAAATGCATAAGACATATCGATATTTTAATCTTCTCCCTTAGACATATAATTGACTTGTTGAAGGGGTGCTCCTGCACCATACTCCCCGAGAGAAGAAATCTCAAGTCCACTTGAGATGAAAGTTTGAAGATCTGCACCCTATTTTATGATCTGCTCTTCAGTCATCCAAACTGCCTCTAAATCAGGTTTCCCTTGCCAAGCCACCAAGTATTCCATATATGCTTTGTTCCTTGTCTTCTTTGCCACTCTTGAGTCTAAAATCTGCTTCAATTTTGGTGGATCATGCTTAGGAATATCATCATATGTTGTACCCTGTAATGGTTCCTGTTCTACAACTGGATTATGTTTGTAGGGAGTTAAATCACATACATTAAAAATGGGTGACAATCAAAGATCAGAAGGAAGTTGGATCTCATAAGCATTCTGTCCAC
Source organism: Cunninghamia lanceolata (assembly GCA_027924645.1). Classification (NCBI taxonomy): domain Eukaryota; kingdom Viridiplantae; phylum Streptophyta; class Pinopsida; order Cupressales; family Cupressaceae; genus Cunninghamia; species Cunninghamia lanceolata. The sequence goes on from BSBN01000620.1 coordinate 3,847,904, forward strand.
ATTTCTTCAAAATTTGACATGGTCCAATCATCCTCTGCATTAGTTTGGTATGTTTACCTTTTGGGAGCCTCTCTTTCTTCAGATGAACCCACACCAAATATCCAACATCAAACTGTACATCTCTCTTCTTTTGATCAGTATATGCTTTGTACTTCAAGGTGGTTTGTTGGAGTTGGTTCTTGACATGATCATGCACTTCTTTGATTGATGTTGTAAAAGCTTCTCCATCTGCAATGATAGATTCTCCTGCAGGTAGATCTCTTAATTCCAAAATACCTCTGGGATGAATACCATATACCACTTGAAAAGGTGATTTCCCTATGCTCCTATTGATGGTGTCATTATAGGAAAATTCTGCTTGTGGTAGGATGTTATCCCACTTCTCTCCATGTTGTCTTGTCAAACATCTTAACAAATTTCCCAATGAATGGTTAACCACTTTAGTTTGTCCATCTGTTTGAGGGTGATAAGCTGATGAGAAGGATAAATTGTTACCAAGATTCTTCCAAAGAGTCCTCCAAAAATGGCCAATAAATTTCACATCTCTATCTGATACTATGCTCAATGGCAATCCATGTATCCTCACTATTTCCTTGAAAAACAGGTATGCAACATATGAAGCATCACAAGTGGTTTTACATGGCAAGAAATGTGCCATTTTACTGAATCTATCAACTACAACAAAAACACTATCATATCCTTTCCTTGTTCTAGGTAAACCCAACACAAAGTCCATGCTTATGCTCTCCCATGGCCTAGACGGAATGGGCAGTGGCTAATACAAACCGGCATTAGTAGATCTCCCTTTTGCCTTCTGACATATCACACATGCTTCCACAAATCTCCTTACATCTAACTGTAACTTAGGCCAATAGTAATGTCTCTTTACAAGATCAAGAGTCTTATCCAGACCAAAATGTCCTGCCATAGCCCCACAATGTTTCTCCCTAATGATATTCAATCTCATAGAACACCATGGAATCCACAACTGTCTACCTTTGAAAAGTAATCCATCTTGGATCAGAAATTCAGAGAACTCAGCATGATATTTGTCTCCAAAGGAAGTACATAACTAGTAGATCTCACCAAAGTCTTCATCAGCATCATACATAGTCTTTAAGGAATCAATACTAACACTTTCCAATTGAATCTGATTTATAGTTAGAGCCCTCCTACTCAAAGCATCTGCTACCTTGTTCTTGACCCCTTTCTTGTGCTTGAGTGTGAAGGTGAAAGCGTGCAAAGTCTCTACCCACTTCATGTGCCTATGGTTCAGCTTCTCTTAACTGTTTATGAAACTAAGGGCCTAATTATCTGTAAACACTATGAATTCTTTTGGCATTAAGTAATGCCTCCACTTCTTGAGTGACTGGACTAGAGCATACATCTCCAAATCATAGGATGAGTATCTCTTCTTAGCATCATTTAGCATTTCACTGAAAAATGCAATAGACCTACCTTCTTGACTGAGTACTGCTCCAATTGCCATATGGTTGGCATCACATTCTACTTGAAAAATCTTACTGAAATCAGGGAGTGCAAGGACTGGCTGTTGTGCCACCTTCTTCTTCAATGTTTCAAATGAATCATCTGCTGCCTTTGTCCAATTGAATCTGCACTTTTGTCCTCCTTTTATGGTGTCAAGCATGGGTGCACAGACATGACTAAACCCTCTTATAAACTTCCTATAGAAGGTTTCTAACCCATGGAAACTTTTGACATCATTCATGGTTCTAGGAGTTGGCCAAGACAATATGGCACTTACCTTCTCTTGATCCATTTTCAGTTTTCCCTGTGAAATGACAAAACCCAAATAGGTGATCTCCTCCTGCATGAACAAACACTTCTCCAAGTTGATCATGAGCTACTCTTCATGTAATCTTTTGAGGACCAAGTCTATATGCTTGAGGTGTTCTTCCCTTGTATTATTGAAAATCAGAATGTCATCTAGATATACTATGGAACATGTTCCTATAAATTCTCTCAAGACCTCATTCATCAGCCTCATAAAGGTACTGGGGGCATTGGACAAACCAAAAGGCATAACCTTCCACTCATATAACCCCTCATTGGTCTTAAATGTAGTTTTCCATTCATCTCCTGGCCTAATCCTGATCTGATGATAACCACTTTTTAAATCTATTTTGGTGAAATATTTGGCACCTCCCAAGCAATCAAGCAAATCTTCTATCCTAGGTATTGGGAACCTATACCTTATTATTATCTTGTTAATAGCCCTAGAATCAATACAAAGTCTCCAAGTTCCTTCCTTCTTTGGTGCTAGTACAGCCCATACTACACATGGACTTAAACTTTTGCCAATTAGGCCTGTCTCCAACAATTCCTCAATCTACCTGGCTACCTCTGCATTCTGCTCTGGGGTAAGCTTGTATGCTGCCTTGTTTGGAAGTGTAGATCCTGGGATTAGATCTATGCAATGGCTGATGTCTCTTATAGGTGGTAGGGACCATGGCATTCCATCAAAGATGATGCCTTTATACTTATCCAACAGCTCTTGGACGACAAGATCTATGAACCTTTGTCTCTTCTCTCCCTTTATTTCTTGCTACTGCTCCTTGTTTACCTTTAGGCATGGAATTAGAGCATATGTAGCTGCACCTTCTTCTACTATCTCTTTCATAAACTGTTTACCTTCTACCAGCATTATCTTGACTTCTTTCCCTTTTGACTCTACCTCCTCCATCAATGGTAGTAACTCTATCACCTTACCATCCTTGGTGATTGAATATGTATTTCTAACTCCATCATGTTGTGCTCTCAAGTCATATTGCCATGGTCTTCCAAATAGGAGATGGCAAGCATCCATCTGAGCTATGTCAAACAATAACCTATCCTTGTATGGTCCAATTTAAAACTCTACCCAACCCTGTTCTTCCACAATTGTTTGCTGATCTTGAGTGAGCCATGAAATCTTGTATGGCCAAGGATGTGGCAGCCTTCTAAGTTTAAGATTTTCTATCATTTCAACAGACACAAAGTTTTTAGTAGAACCAGAGTCAATCAGAACTTTACATACCTTTCCTCCTGCCTTGCAAGTAGTTTTGAAAAGAGATTTTCTTTGTGGGGGTTCTCTGTCAAGTACCTTCATGGTGGTCATTACTCTCCTAATCATCAAAGATTCTCCCTACTCAAGATATCCATAACTGTCAGGAGCATTCACACTTGGATAAGTGTTGGATCTTATCGCACTTTGACAGTCAGATTCTTGTATCAGATTCGTTCTTCTTTCTCCCATTGAACTTGATGCTTGTTCTGGACATCTGCTAGCTATATGGCCTTTGTGATTGCAATTGTAACATCTGAGAGGTCCTCTGCCCTGAGATCTCCCTCTAAATGGTGGTATTCTACCCCTAAAGTTTCCTTTCTGATCATAACTTCCTTTTTGAGTTTGACTGCTTTCTCCTTTACTCCTCTCCTGATTGGCTTCACCTTGGTATCCAAATCCATGTCCTCTGCCTTTGAAAGGACTTCTTCCCCCTCTTTTCTATCTTCCTCTTCCTCTACTGTTCTGCTCTTGTCTTCTCTTTAATTTTTTTTCCACTTTGAGTGCCAATTGGTAGCACTTCTGAACTGTATCTGGATTATGCAGATTTAAATCTTCCTAGATGGCAAATCTCAATCCATTGAGATACCTTGCTACCCTCTCTTCCTCATTTTCTTTCACCTTTGTCTTGACACATAGTTTCATGAATTCTTCAGTGTATGAACTGACATCTAAATCTTTCTGTTTCAAATTTTGTCTCCTCTTGTGTAATTGGATGTTGTAACCCAATGGAACATAGGCTTCCTTCACTAAAGCCATCATCTTCTTCCAAGTAGCAACTCTACTTTTTCCTTCTTTCACCCTGTCATCTTGGATGAAATTCCACCAAGTTAATGCAACCTCCTTCATTTTGGACTAGGCCATCTTTACCCTTTGATGATCTGGTATTTCCTCTATTTCAAAGAAATTATTCAAGGAGTCTATCCACTCCATCACCGAATCAGGATCCATTTTTCCTATAAACACTGGTAGGTCTATTTTCATATCCATGGTCCTCTCCATGGATTTGAGGGCATTAAGTAAGGGTCTCTGGTCTACACGAACCTCTATCTCTTCCTGCCTAGGGATCTCCTCTTCATCCCTATCTTATTCCTTACCAAAACCTACTTTGTCCCTCAACTTCTCCAACTCATCCTTCAAAGCCTGATTCTGAGCTTTGACTGCTTTGCTTTCTACAATTTTCTTCTTCACCAGTACAGCCAACTCAGCATTGGTCATCCTTGCTGGGAGCTCTGATGATCCTTCTTCATCTGACATCTTGTCTTCTTCTTCTTCCCAAAAGATACTCCTTTGCTCTGATACAACTATGATGCAGAGCGGACAGTGAATTGTCAAGAAACTGCTTAAAATTTTGAACTAACACTTTGGTTGAACCTGCAAACCATTGAACCAATGCTATCGATTCAATACTCTCCTAACACTAGCTTTAAAGACTATCAGCAACCCTTAGTTGTACTGTTGAACCGTAGGAACCCATCGACCTTGTTGAACCGACGCATTAAACGAACCTTCGCCGCCCGCTGAACCGTTGAACCGGTTCAACCATCGATTCAACTATCACTAACTCTTTCTATTATCTGCTAACTTAACTCCTTTGGCCCGTGCACTGCTTATACCAACGAATCACTTTGGACCTGTTGAATTTTGAGTTGTTGAATCTTCCACTTTTGGTTCAACCAAAGGCTTCAGCCCGGACTTAATCATGCCGATCACTTAGCTTAATCTCCATTGAACTAGAGGAACCCTTATACCTTTGAAGTTGGTTTAATCGAATGATTTTGACCTAACTTGAGTTATCGATGGAACCCAATACTGTTCGTCCGATAGTAGATTTCATGCCGATGCTTCCTTCTACCTCTAATGAACCAATGAACCTTTGAACTGTTGGAGTTGGTTCAACCACTGAAAACTTTAACCACTTCAAATTTGCCAATTCAATCTGTTGAACCCTGGCGAATTCATTGTTCTCCTCTTCTGCAAACAAACAACTTAAACACTTCGCCAACCTAGCACTTGCAGATGCTAGGATTCATTACAGCATGCTGCCAATCGATTCTGCAAACATGAAATGAACAAACAGGAAAAACAAACAAAAACATAAACTAATGTACATAGCCATTCCACCGATTATGAAGTAATCACCTGGTGGAATGGGTTAAAACCACATTTTGACTGTAAATCAAGAAAATTGATTACACAGTAAACTCAAAAACTAGAAAGACAACACAAAATAGGATCTTCTTATTACTTTTAGAAATGTATATAGATGTCTGATTTCACAGTTCCACAACTTAACTTCACAAGTACTGCTCTGTCTAACATCTGATCAATTTTTTTTTTCAAATCAATCTGAGCTAAGCTATTTATCTACTCATAGTGAGTAGTACTGACAGACTTCCCAGCGGCTGGGAGATACAACTGACTAACAAACTCTTAACTAACCAACAACCTTGTCATTACAGATCGACAAGTGTCCTAAGGACTTGCACAGAAACCCAAGTGCAACTTACAATAATAGATATTGGTCAAACAGAGACCTTATTACATTAAATATAGAAATGCATAAGACATATCAAGATTTTAATCTTCTTCCTTAGACATATAATTGACTTGTTGAAGGGGTGCTCCTGCACCACCAAGCTTCTTCATACTTTAATCTAGACTATTGCTAATAAGTGATGCCCATTATGGTTTCTAGTTGATGGTTTCTACCATCCTCATAAGTCCATACATCTAGTCTTCAACGTTTCTTTCATGTTATCTCCCTCTCATCTAACTTAACATTTCCATCATGTATTGCATCTCCAAACTAAAGTCAAACTTGAATAAGTTTACAGGCAACCTGGCAGACGCATTATAGGAGTTGTCCTGAGCTCTCCATGAAAACATGATCTTCCTGCAATCCTAAAAACTATCTTTGTATTAATTCTCTAGTGCTTCCAGATCTATCTTATATAAGTGACGACCTGAGGGTAGATTAAATGCAACTGTTATGCCTACAATTGAAAAGTTCGCATACACGTGGTCGTGCTCTCCACTCTTCTGGTGTTGGGTTTATAATTGCTTGCACATGTTGCTACCAACTCAATGGCCTCTATAGCAAAAGGGAACCCATCAGCGTGCCACATTCCTGAGTTGTAAATACTGATAAGAAGGGGATTTGCACTACCCTTCTTAGACTTAGTTGTCCATGCATCCAGGTTGGTATTCCCTATATGAGTATCACCTATCTGACCATGTCTAAAAGCAGTTCCACCAGGTTGTATGTACATGGGGTTTAAAAACTCTATGTCAAATATGTTCTTGTGTACCTCCATGATATCATGCAATGATCAATATGTGCATCTTAACCTAACATGCGCTCTATAAATTTAACTTTTTTATTTCTAAATATCATGGGACTCAACATATTATGAAAGCTGAATATGTGCATATGCATACCAATTTACCCTAGGTAAATAGCTTTTAATCTTTTATTATCCAGAAACAACAAAATGAGGGTTTTAATCATTACATACCTGATCTGTGCGCTTAAATCTACTTATTTGATATCAGGATGTGTAGAAAACACTACGTATCTAGATTTACCATTCGTCATTTGTTATGCACACCATTTTGTTGAGGTTGCAGACCTCTGTAATGGTGGTCATAATTGCATGAGAGCTCTGTAATTTTCTTTCTAAATGCATTATGAACGTAAAAATGACCGTAAATCCCCACTTATACACTTGCAAATGCAATTTTAGGGCATAATTAATGCTAAATTGTTTATTTCTATGGATATGATTATCGAGTTCCTAAGATCATAATAGGTGGCGCCAAAGGATTTGAAATTTCAAATATGCACCTACCATTTTCGTGGTATTTAATACAGGATCTGCATGTTAAAAAAAATGTCTGGATGCTTAAACAATGTGCATACCCTTTCAGAGTATGCATATGCACATGACGCCATCATGACGTTGGTCAACACTGACCAATGGTGAAAATCAGGTCATGGAGATCTAAAGGTATTTGCTTTCACTCGACTATCAGGTCATTACAAAATGTCCACATGTGAAAAAATCATCATGCAACGTGGCATCATCCTATTGGTTCTTGGAAATACACGTGTTATTTGTCCAAGGATGAATATGCAGATATTAAGGAATATCTAGATATCCAATTTCACCTCATGTCCTCTAAGTCTTAATGTGAAGATGACATCATTTGGATAACCACGTGGCAACCACCCGCAGTTGCAAATGGAATCGGCGTCTTCAGCAAGATTCCTCGCAAGCAAGCAAGGAACAACTATATTATGTTGAGTCAGGATATTAGCTAATATGCCATATATTAAGGAATGTGATGATGTTCGAAGTTCAAATGTCCCGGTGACATCATCATCCTAAGGGAAATTCTTGGTTCGGTGTATCATGACGTCATTGTCATGTTAACGAATGTCAGGCATATTAAGTTAATGTGTGGATGTTTAGTGTTTATTGTCATGTTGGCTTCATAATGTCTAGATGATGTCATCATCCTTCTATTACTTCTTTATGATGATATTGAATGACGTCATCAAGATATTAGTTAAGATGCCAGACACAAAGTTAATATGCAGATGTTAAGTTTTATCGTTATATTGTGTCAAGTCTGCATAGTAACAAATGTCTGCATATTGGGAATTGACTTTGCACACTTGCGAATATCCACACATTTTGACAGTTTAAACCATCTTGGATTTAAAATTAACATGTGCATATTCATGAATGTCTGCATATACTGAGTTTTACTTTGTAATTTCTGCGATCGAGGTATTTAGGGAATGTCCAGACATTAGGAAATGTGAGGATATCCTTAGGATTGTTTGACCAAACTTTGACTAGGCATAACTTCCTAGTCCTGAGGAATTTTGGGGTGATCCAAAAGGAAAACCTGCCTAGAATTTTGTACTCTTTCATTTGGCAAGGTCCATGATGACAAATTTTGAGCTTGAAAATTAAACCTACATCATGAAGTCCTGATATGCACAGGATGACATCCTGATCTGCATTTGATACTGACTATTTTACCATACCACCAAAAAGTAAGAGAAACAAGCAAGCCAAGCAAACAACAAAAAAAAGTTAGGTCCTTGTTTTGCTAGGGCAAAATGGGGCATGTTGTGAAACCTCACAACAATCTCCTGAGATTCTGGGAAGTAATTGTTAGCATAAGAAACCACTAATTCTAAATAGTGCACTGTAATTGGAAAGCCCCTAGCTCTATCTAAACCACTGCTCACAATCTTGTTAGCCAGGGTGGTTCGACCTACGGGTTGCATCCTCTTCCAGAAATCTTCGAGGTCCATACAACCCAGCTCTGTATCTCTATGCCAAACAACTCATTCTCTATAATAGGGACTATAGGGGCCCCTTGGAATTTGAATTTCATTTTCACAAACTTGAGGAACCAGTCATCTAGAAACTCTAAAGCACTCATAGATAAGGTAGAGAAATACAAGGCACTCACAGGGGAATCATATACAAATACATGAAAATAGAAATTTTTGCCACCCAAGAGAAGTGTTTGGTTTTTATAGCAGAGGAAGGAAAAGAAATGAGATAAAGAGGGTCAATCGTGCTAACCTGTAAGTTTAGAATTATGTGGGCTTCTCGCACGTAGTGGATTAGTTCTTCCTTGCTCTATAATGCACTTCCTTAGTGAAATGATGAAAACTTCAAGTGAGATGTTAATTCATTCAATATTCATGTCACATCTCATAACTCATCCATAAATATCATTAAATTCTGGTGCATATCAAGCTTCAAAAATCATAAAAATCTCCTTTAGTTTTCCCTTCGAGGAATGCATCAATTCATTCGCATGCATTTTGAATTAAATGTGAAGTGACAAGTGTCTTTTCATTGTACTGCATGCCAGCTTAGAAAAAGGTGCCACAAGAATAGAAGGCATTTGAAGTCGGCAAGTCAAGAATTTTTGGAACTTTTGAACCACAATTTTGATAGTTTAGAAGTTCAAAGAACTTCTGACCTCTCGACAACAAAGACTAAACTCAAGGCAAGTGACCAAGACTGATGCAAGAAGAAACTTTAGATGTTAGACTCGAAGGCTAGTCAGGAAGTTGGGCAGTTCATGAACTCTCAAACCCACTGACAATGGTTCAAAAACATAAGGAACTTCTGACAATGCAAGGGAATGACTAAGTAAAACCTGACTTGGGGAAAGGAAAAGGAAAGTGGCAAATAAAGAATGGAAAATTTTCTAAGGCATGGGTGCTTTAGTAAAATTTTAAACATGAGGCAACAACAGGCTCTAATTGGGGATGAGGACTAAGGAGGATGCAGAGAATCCAAACAAAATTTGGCAACAAAGCCTTATTCCAGAAGGGCGATAGAGTCATACCAAAAACACAATGACAACAATAGGAAAAACAAGGAAAGAAATTATAGTACAAAGCAGAACTCAGGGGTGTTACCAGTTATATAGCTTGAAATCTTGCCCATTATAGGAAAGAGGCAATGGTGTCCCATCTGGATATGCTAGTAGGAACGTGTTCTCTCCAATGACTTTTTTTATCTAAAAAGGCCCTCTCCATAAAGAGTCAAATTTCTTATGAGCCCCCTTTGGCTCTCTTCTCTTGTCCCATAGAAGTACAGAGTCTCCCACAACAAAATCTCTTTGCTTAGCCTTCTTATCAAAGATCTTCTTAACATCCTGCTAGTGTCTAGAAATTCTATCTACAACAATTTCTCTTTGCTCCTCCAAATGGTTTAAATAAAATATCCTCTTCTTGAAAGCTGATTGAAATTGCTCATTTTCAATTGCCTTCTATAGATTTAGTGTAGACAACTCCAATGGAATGGTAATTACACTGTCAATTCCATAGACCAACTAAAAAGGAGACATACCAATGGCTCTCTTCTAAGTTATCCTATCAACCCAAAGAGCATCATAAAGACTTTTATGACATCCTCTTTTATTTTCACCTACAAGCTTCTTGACAATTGAGATGAGGTTTTTATTACTTGATTCGACTTGCCCATTACCTTGTGGGTAATAATCAGATGAATGGGAAAGATTAATGCCATAATCATAAAAGAAAAGAGTAAATTCAGAAGAGGAGAAACTAGAGGCATTATCAGCTACAATCTTCTTAGGTACACCAAACCTGACCAATATGTTCTCTTTAGGAAATTACAGACTACCTCAGAGGTGGTATGTTTTACAGGAATTGCTTCTACCCACTTAGTAAAGTAATCTGTAGCTATCAAGATATGAGTATGTCCAACACTAGAATTAGGGTTAATAGGTCCAATGAAATCTAATCCCCATTGCTGAAAAGGTTCATCTATCACCACTAGTTTCAGAGGCAACGCGGCTAATTGAGGCCTGCTGGTAAATTTCAAGCATTTCTCACACTTAGAGACCCAATTATATGCATCTTTGAACATGCATGGCCAATAAAAACATTGCCTCAATATCTTAAAGGTTGTCACTAATGCTAAAAAGTGTCCCCCACAAGCTTCACTATGAAAAGTTTCTAACAATTTATTCTGCTGTTCTTTATCCACATATCTAAAAAATGTTCCATCCACTCCCCTTTTATGTAAGTTCCCCTACCAAAGAACATGCTTGCTTTAAGCTTCAAATTTCTTTTCTCCTTAGCAAAGAGGTGGGGTGGGAAATCACCGTATGTTAGAAAATAAGAAACATCAGAAAACTTATCATCAGTGGTGCTTGTAAAAAGAACTAAAGGCAATTCTTCATTTTCATCAACCTTATTCTCAGCATGAGAGGAACCTCCTGCAACAATATAATGAAAAATGCATGAAATAACAGAAATAGCAGAACATAGAAGGAATTTATTGATCGCAGGCCACTTCGAGGGGCAACCTCATTTGAGCAAGCTCAATACAATAAACTCATGGATGCCTTCATTGGCCTCAACACGTACTTATATACTAAGTCTAATCTAAACAACTATTACTCCCCATGAATGTGGGATAATACAATATACTCACGGGACGACTTACAAAGCATATGCATCCAACAGTAATCTACTAACAAAGTAAAGAGAAGGGTTAAACACAGGTTCCTAGCATCCCCTCCCTCTTAGAAAAGCTTTATCCTCAAATCTTAAGACGTGGAAATTGTTGCTGAATCTGAAGGAGTGGTTCCCATGTAGCATCCTCTGGTTGCATTCCGTGCCATTGAATTAATACCTCTGTGATGGATCGAGAGCGAAGCTGACGAGTGTGCCTATCAAGGATTGCCTCTAGCTCCAAAATGATGGATCCTTCGTTATCCAATTCTAGTAAAATAGTTTGTGCTCTGATGTTGGTGCCAAGAACTTTCTTTAGACAAGAGACATGAAATATTGGATGAACGCGAGAAGGAGGAAGCTCCAATTTATAAGTAACTAACCCAATCTTCTGAAGAACCTTATATGGCCCATAGAACTTTGGAGCCATCTTATGACACCCTTTGAGTTTTAGGGAGCATTGTTTGTATGGCTATAGATGAAGAAAAACCATATCACCTACTTGAAAATTGCACTCAAAACAATGTTGATCAGCTTGTTGTTTCATTCGATTTCTTGCCATGTGAAGATTGTCCTGCAAAATGCAAAAAATCTAATCTCGGGTTTGAAGAACTGTGTCAACTGCTTGAACTGGTGAACTACTGGGGGTGTGTGTAAGGAGCACTAGCGGTGCCTAACCATAGACTACTTCATATGGAGTCATTTTAGATACAGTGTGGTAGGAGGTATTGTACCACCATTCAGCGAGAGGGGGCCACTTTGCCCATTGATGCTGTTGTTCTGAGGTGAAACAACAAAGATAAGTTTCCAAACATTTGTTGATAACTTTAGTCTGACCATCTATTTATGGGTGATACCTTGAACTCATCTTCAGTTTGGTGCCAGTGTGGCAAAATAGTTCTATCCAAAAATGACTGGTGAAAGTTGCATCATGATCTGAGACAATGGAAGAAGGGATCCCATGAAGACGAAAGATCTGGTCCATGAAAATTTGTGCGACTGAGGAGGTGGTATAGGGATGGCTAAGGGCACAAAAATGACTATATTTGGAGAGGCGATCAACCACAACCAAGATCACTGTCTTCCCTCCAGATTTAGGGAGCCCCTAAATGAAATCCATAGAAATATCTATCCAAATCCGTGTAGGGATGGGCAAGGGTTCGAGAAATCCAAGAAGGAGTGTCATGTCACCCTTGTTGACTGGCACGTATCACATTCAGCCACCATCTATTGAATTGCCCTTTTCATTCCCTTCCAAAAGAAGTTACGTTGTGCCCGCTCATAAGTTTTGAGGAACCTAGAGTGCCCTACCAATGGAGAAGCATGGAGTTCATAGAAGATAGTCTGTTGAAGATCTGTGCTCTGGGGAAGCACCAGACAACCCTTGTATCTCAGAGAAGCACCATCCCAAGAGTAATGCGGTACAGCAAAAGGGTTATTAGCCAACTGTTGGATGATTTGAGATAATGAAAAGTCATTGACATAGCCCTGCTAGACAAATTCCAACCACTTTGGAACAGGCATAGAAATAGCTAAAAGAGAAGCTTGGTCATCAAATGTGCGAGAAAGAGCATCTGCCACAATATTGTCCTTACCCTTCTTGTAAGTGATCTCATAGTCATAACCCATGAGTTTGCTAACCCATTTATGTTGTACTGGGGAGGAGACCCATTGTTCCAGGAAATATTTTAGAATCTAGTGATCAGTCTTGATGCAGAAATGATTCCCTAATAGGTATGGCTGCCACTTCTGTACTACATGCAAAATAGCCATCATTTCCTTCTCATATGTAGAGTACTAAATTCTTACCTGAAAGGGATTTGTTGGTGAACGCAATGGGATGTTCATCTTGAAGGAGAACAGCACCAAGTCCATTGCCGTAAGCATCACTCTCAATAGTGAAGGTCTTGGAAAAATCTGGCATAGCTAGAACATGTGTAGTACACATAGCTTGTTTCAGTTTTTCAAATGCACACTCAACAGCATGTGTCCATGTAAAACCATCCTTTTTCAATAGACCTATTAATGGAGCTGCAATCTTCCCGTAATCTTTGACAAACTTGCGGTAGTAGCCAATTAGTCCCAAAAAACCATGGAGGCTCTTGAATGTCTGAGGATACGGCCAATTTTTCATGGCATCTATTTTGGCAGGATCCACTTGAACCCCTTGGGCTGAAACAATATGCCCGAGATACTCCACTTCCTCCTACCCAAAAACATATTTAGATTGTTTTGCATAGAGATGATGATCAGAGAGAAGTTGCAGTACAAGATCTAGATGTTGGAGATGCTCAGCCTATGTTTTACTATAGATGAGGATATCATCAAAGAAGACCAGAATGAATTTCCGCAAGTAGGGCCGAAATATTTTATTCATCAATGCCTAGAATGTGGAAGGAGCATTAGTGAGGCCAAAGGGCACGACCAAAAACTCATAGTGGCCATCATGCATGCAGAAAGCCATTTTAGGGATATCATCCTCATGAACCTGAATTTGGTGATACCTAGAACGAAGATCCAACTTGGAGAAAAAATGAGCACCATGAAGCTCATCAACAACAGGAATCAGAAACTTATCCTTGGTTGTGATGTGATTAAGTGCTCGGAAGTCAATGCAGAGGCGTCATGACCCATCTTTTTTTTAGACAAGAAGAACTAGTGAAGAAAAGGAACTAGTGTTAGAGTTGGCTATGATTGGAGCCACCCAGGATCTAGGACTTCATGAAAGCACAAGAGAGATCAAATGAAAGAATAATGTTATTCTATCATTGAATGCAAAAGAATGATGTTTCTTACAATGTACATGATATGCCTTGCTTTTAAAGGCAAGGTGAGAGCTAGAAAGGTGGAGTGGAAAGTGGAGATATTCCTACAACATGTGTCAATTAGAGGATGATAACTAATTGCACATGTGGAGGATAAGACAACTCACTCCAACTATCAACAACTCAACACACAACTAGACTCAACTAAACATCTAGAAGACTCACTAAGTCAACTTAACATGTGTGAATTATGTGTGATGTGTGAATATTATTTAACTAGTAAATAGTTAAATAAGATAAATTATCCACACTAGGGTAAACTAGTTAGGTGAAAACCCTGTTCACACCAACACCCCCCCTTAAGTGTAACTTAGCGAGTAGTTGACTAAAGCAAGATGCAATGATGGATGGGTCCTAGCTACTAGGCCATGTTAGGTACCCATGTACAACAAATCTCAAGTGGAGAAAAGGAGAAAACCTCATGGGACAAAACTCCTCTCCAAAAGTGAGAATGCATGAATAATGAAATTGAAAGAAGTGATAGTAGGAGGACTCAACATGACCCCCCAAGGACAACTTCTATCACATATGTACAATCAAATACCCCCCATAAGAGAACAAGTGTGAGACTATAGGTCTCCCCCACAATGAAGTAGCTCCTGTTCGGATGGTGAATGCCTGAAGATGAACATTGGAAAGTGTCTTGTACCTGCAAACAACATTTCTTCCCTTAGGAAGAAACCAAACCAAAGGCTGATGTCGAAGAAACTCCATCTCAAGGAATGAGGGAAAAAGCCTCATGATGTATGTCTCTGAAGACTGCTCAAGTGTCCACATGTCAGAATCAAAGAATGGCACTATGCAATGATGTGTGTCCAATCCAAAATCCTGTGTAGACTAATAAAGAACAACCTCCAAAGATGAAGTAGATGGGATAACAGTTGTGTTGTAACTATCATCAAAGAAGAGAGATATCCCATCAAGTGTGTCCTCCAAATCTAAAATATGAGACTCACAAAACAAGTCTGATATACCTACCAAGAAAGTATCCCATAAAGCTATGTCTAAAAGACTGGAATGTTCCTGTTCAACTGAAGTAGATGAAACCATGTCGATGTCGATCTCTGAAGAAGCAGGAGGTTGAGGTGATGGAAGCTCAGCACTAGTCTCATGAACCAAAGTGGGTGAAAGAACACCAAGGTTCAAGTGACCAAACTTCTCCTCAGAAACATGATTCACACTTGATGCATGAGTGTGAATAGGAACCAATTGATCTACATCATCAGAAACAAAATGGGAGAATGTATATAAGTGAGATGCATGATCAGCCATCCCAACAACAATGATATCTCTACTCTCCAAGTCTCGAATGATCATTGAATCAGGAGTGAACTCAACTGTCTTGCCTGCACCACAATGAGTAATCTAGTAGATGGAAAGGAGATTGGTTGATAAGGAAGGTACACACAACACATTGTTGAAGGTGCCCTTACCAATATCAATAGTCCCTTTACCTATTGCATGCATGTATGTATTGTTACCCATCAAGATAGGTGTCGAAGTACATGACTCAAATGAAGAGAACATCCCCTATGAAGATGCCATATGATGAGAAGCTCCTGAATCAAGAAGCCATCTCTCTGACTGAAGACTTGTGAAGCAAAGAGTACATGTCCTTTTCCTTTATCTATCCTATTTGCAATGCCTGTTGTCCTTGTATGGGTAGATGATGATGGTGTCAAAGAAGAGGATGTACTAGGTGATGATGATGGCATTTGGATATTGTGCTTATGAATAATGTGAGTCAACTCATCAATTTTCTTCTCATAACACTTATGCTCATCATGTCCTAATTTCTTACAAAATGCACACTTTGGTCTCTCCTTCTTAGATGATTCCTCCTTGGGAGAGGATGAGGACTTAGCTGATTTGGTTGATTCCTTTGCTTGCTCATTGTTCTTGAGATCCTTATTTTTCTGTTTCTTTCCTTTGCTAGTTGAAGCCTTTTGATCCTTAGTGCCTTGACTAGAAAAAAGTGCTTGAGGTCTAGGAGACTTCAATGTGCCCATGTGTACTAACTTAGCTTGCTCTCTTGTGAGTGATGTAGCAAACTCATCAAGTGAATTGTGAAAGTTTTCCCAAGTGCATCCATAGTAGCATAAAAGGTAGAAACAAAAACTGAATAGTCAAGACCAAGCTTGGCAAGGATTGAAAGAATCAATTGAGTGTCCTCTTTCTCAATTCCACATTGTTTGAGCTGTAATCTAAGTGACTTGAGTTTTGTGAAGAAGTCTTGGATGCTTGCAAAGTTGGTTGGATTCAAACCAATTAGTTCATTCTCCAATTTGAAACCTCTCATAGTATCTTGTTTACCAAAGAGATTTTCTAAGGTAGTCCACACTTGATTAGGTGTAGTACAAGATTCAATATGAAAAAGAAGATCAGGAGAGATAGACAAGCATAGTGTTCCATAGGCTTGATCACATCTATTATACCACTTCCTCTTTTCTGCAGCTGCAGTTGGTTCAATTTCTGTACCCATTGTTACTCTATGAATTTTCAAACTTCTTAAATGAATCTCCATTTTAGTTTTCCACTCATGATAGTTATATGATGTGAGTAGAGGATGTTTGTGTGAATCCATGATGCAAGAGTACAAAAAAGAACACAAGTACACCCCCTGTTACTCAATCAAAGAGATCACCCCCCCAAAAGAGAATAATTGTGGCACTTTCTCTTAGTGCATTTACAATCGTCCTCAAGGGACCAAATTTGGGAAAGCATCAAAATCTCTTAAAATCAAGATCCAAAGGAGATTACAATTGCTCACAATGATTAACCATGGCAAATAGATCCCTTCAAAACAAGGTTCACTATCTCAAGTGCCAAAATGCCCAAGTTATCACTCAAAAGTGAAAAAATTGACAAATGAAATAAAATAAGCTTGGAGTTGAATCTGAGAAAAGTGGATAGATGGATTTGAAGAGCTCCTGAATACCTTTCTAATACCGCAAGAATCTCAAAAATTAGAGATCGTGGCAAGCAGTTGTGAGCTCGGAAGTGAAAAATGAAGATCTATCTTCAAACTATTGTAACAGTCACCTGTAGAAGAATTTCAGAAAATAATTAACACCACTGCGAAGTGCTCTCTGTCATCTTTCCAATGATATCTCGTTTTCCCAATTTCACCTCCGTGGGCAAAAGTTATGCAAAAAAGAAAAAAAGCCCCCTTTTAGGGCTTTGAGGGCAAAAATGGCCCCCCTGGCGCTAATGTCAGTAGAATATTCTCAAAATATTCCCTTTTGGCAGAAAAAATGCCCCCTCAAAAAAATGCCCGATTGGACGAAAAATAGCCTATGTAATTGCAAAACCACCAAAACTGTCTGAAACCGCCTTTCGTTTCACGGAAACCACCTTTTATCTGTGGTAAACCATTGTTTATTGGTGGAAACCGCCTGCAGGGTTAGACAGGAACAACCAACGAGTGAGAAAATTTTCCAACGTGGTTTGAGGTCCCTCTAAACCCTTGATTCACTGCCTATTGAAAGGTTTAGAATTGTGGTTTGAGTGTGTGTGGCCGCCGGTGGTGGTGTCCCAACAACTGGTACTAGGGCGAATAATACCTTGCTTCAGTAAGTCCCGAATGAGCATCTTAATCTCTGTCGTTTAGTGAAATGGGTAGTGGTAGGGCCTGATGTTGGGAGGAATGCTTCCAAGAAGGAGCTGAATACGATGGTCCTTTGGTCGTGAAGGTGGAAATCCCACTGGTTCAGCAAAGACACATGCATATCTATCCAAAATTTGTTGTAGATCCGAAGGACTACTGGAGATCACCGATGGTTGCATCTAAATGGAATGGAGCTGAGCGATGACACCATGTGAATTCTTTTTAAGGAGATTTTCCATGCGATGTGAACTGATGATGCTGAGAGACCCTGGTTGTAAGCCCTTCAATGTGTGTTTTTGCCCATTGTCTGAAAATTGCATCCAAAGTTTAGCAAAATCCCATAAGATGGGTCCAAGTGTGCATAACCATTGAGCGCCCAAAACCACATCACATCCGCCTAAGGGCAAGGCAAACATGTCGAAGTGCAGGTTATAATCTCCAATAGAGATACGCACATTGCAACACTTCCCTTTGCAAGGTAATGTGCCCCCATTGGCAATCATGACTTCAAAGCTGGAGCAAGGATGGACAAAACAATCAGCCTGTTTGGTGATCTGAGGGTCAATGAAGTTATGAGTGCTACCAGAATCAATAAGTATTGTAAGAGGGAGCTTCTTGAAGTAACCCTTGAGCCCACATGGTTTGTGGGGTGGTGACTCCTGCTAAAGTATGGAGAGAGATCTCTAGGTGGTCTTCCTGAGAAGGAGGATCAACAGGTGGCTGCTTTATGTCAACCTGATCATCTACTATATCCTAAGCATCTTCATAAACTTTAGTTGTAGGAAGAGAATCCACATCCAAGAGATAGAGCTTTTTCTCAACACATCTATGTCCCCGAGTGAATTTCTCATCACAATTATAACAAAGCCCTTTTTCTCTATGTGCTCGCATCTCTGCTTCAGACAAATGCTTGATAGGAGTAGTTCTAGGAGCTGGCGTGATTGGAGGTCTTTGGGAAACCATATTTTTGAATGGAACAAAAGTGGATTTGGAACACTATTGAGCTGTGATCTTGTCCTCTACCAACTTAGCCAACCCTAGGGCTTCCGTCATTGTGATGGGACAAAACATTTTAACCTCAGATCGGATTGCATCCTTCAGACCACTGACAAAACAACCCCTGAAGAAATCATCAGACAATCCCTCTGTGTGATTGGCTAGTTTCTCAAATGTTGTTTGATATTCTCTCACAGTGCCAGTTTGGTGAAGTTTAGTGAGTGCTCCTATGAAGTCATCAAAAGCATTAGGGCCAAATCGTTGCAAAATGATTTTGCAAAAATATGTCCATTTTGGCTCTTCATGAGCCTTGATGTACCAACGGAACCATTAAAGGGCTTCATGTTCCAAATGAAAGGATGTGAGTGGGACTTTGTTGACATCAAAAGTATTATGTAGACTGAAATATTGTTTTACCCGATATATCCATCTAGTCGGATCATCACCATTGAAGTGAAGAAAATCAAGCTTCAGCCCACAAAAATTGCTGGAAGAAGAGAACCCAGTGTTTACAAAAGACTCTAGCTACCGTCTATTGTTCATGGCTAAATACTAAAGATTGAGGCCAAGAATTTTTTCATCTAGATCTTGGAGTTTGGTCTTGAGGGCTGCAAGTTCATCCTCCATGTTTTTTTCTCATGTGCGGGTGACAACCATAACCAGGAGTTTTTTTTGGGGGGTGGAATGGGTAGAAAAACAAAAACAAAAACTTTTTTAGTAAAGGAAAATTTGGATTTGGGAAAAACTCTGATGGGTAATTGGGGTTTGACTAGGTTTTGGACACTTTCTGAGGGACAGGGAAGCAGAAAATGGGGATTTCATAAGCAGGGTGAAAGAGTGGGAAAATTTATCCAAGAGGGACAAAGGAGAAGAAATAGGAAATGAACACTGTGGCAAAATTTGAAGGTGATTGGGTGAGAATTGAAGAAGTTATGGAAAACCCTAAAAATAGACAAATGTGGGATTTCTGGCTTCAATAAGTGGAATTTGGGATAGGGTCTTCAAGTAAGGAAATATGCAGAATGGAATTTTAGGGGTTCTAGTGAATTTTAGTGGTTCCTAGGGTTCCATTTTTTTTTTTTCTAAAAACAATCTGCAACAGGATCTACAATGGCTCTGGACAGATGCAATCTATGATTTATCAGCTGGCAATAGATATGGACCCCAGGTATGTTTGGCTTCCTAAAGGTTCAAGGGATTCACTCAGCTACCAATGTTGTCTAACAGCTTGCATATTGGGGTAGTACCCCTCACTCCATGACTCAGGTAAAACTAATAACCGCTTTGCCACAAACGACAGCTCTTGGTTTACCTCACGGATAGGAACTAGTCAATCAGGTAGGGGTCGTTGCCTTTTTCGCTGGTAGGTCCTCTCAATGGGCCAGCTACTTCGGGGTTCTCGTGGTACTCCTCACAATGAATTTTAGGGCTATGCCCAGGCACTTCCCATAGTTAAGTGGATAGGGAGTATCCCCTGATCCGAACCTGCAATTGAAATGAATAATACAGATGCAAAGAAAAAAGAACTACTACAATAATCACAGTGCTTGGAGGCCACTGCTAAAAAAAATCAGCAAAAATTCCACCCAGTGAGTCCAAGAAAGTGCTCTGATACCAGATGAGAGGAACCTCCTGCAACAATATAATGAAAAATGCATGAAATAACAGAAATAGTAGAACACAGAAGGAATTTATTGATTGCAAGCCACTTCGAGAGGGCAACCTCCTTTGAGCAAGCTCAATACAATAAACTTGTGGATGCCTTCATTGGCCTCAACACGTACTTATATACTAAGTCTAATCTAAAAAACTATTACTACCCATGAATGTGGGATAATACAATATACTCATGGGATGACTTACAAAGCATATGCGTCCAACAGCAATATACTAACAAAGTAAAGAGAAGGGTTAAACACAGGTTCCTAACACAGCAATCATCTTACACAATCTTTTGCCTCTAACCAAATTGGTAGGTTTGATTTCAACATCATATTCCTAAACTTTAGCTATCCAGGCTCCTCTATTATTACATCTGATTTCTTGTTGTGTAAGGATACTCTTTATAGCAGACTCTGAAACATAGACAACTACATGTGAATGCAAAATGTAAAATCTGAAGCTTTTTAAAGATTTCACTATCACGTATGCATGTTTCTCCAATGTAGAATATTTCAATTCATGTTTCTTTAATGGAACCCTCATGAAAGCAATTGGAGCTTCAATCTAATGTTCATTCTTTTGTAGCAAAATACCTGACAGGGTGTGCTCTGATGCATAGCAATAGATAATAAAATCCTTTTCAAAATTGGGATACACTAATGTAGGTGCATTAGCAATGGTTGTCTTAATCTCCCCAAATGTTTGTTTACCTTTATCACTCCATCTAAAAGTAGGATGGTTTTTCATCATTTCAGCAATATACCTAGTCAACTCAGAAAAATCTGGAACAAACCTTCTAAGAAAATTTACCTGACCAAAGAAAGATCTTCTATTGGTTTTGGTCGTGGGCAGGCTCAACTACTGAATTGCTCTAACCCTCTCAGGATCAATTTTTATTCCATCCTTGGAGATGATATGGCCCAATAGTTTCCCTTCAGTCATAGCAAAAATTGACTTTTTAGGATTTAAAGAAATACCATGTTCTCTACAACGTTGTAACACTACCTCCAGGTCATGTAAGTGATCAACTCTTTTCTTAGAGAAAACTGTGAGATTATCTAGGTAAATGATAATGATCTTATTCTTTAGATCACCAAATGTTAGATCCATTTCCCTTTGGAAAGTGGCCCCTACATTGATAAGGCCAAATGACATCCTATTGTAAGCAAAAACACCAATAGGGGTAGTGAATGTTGTTTTGTGTTGATCCTCTGAGGCTACTTCAATCTGGTTATATACTAAAAATCCATCAAACATTGACATCATCTCTGAACTAGATACTATTTGCAATATTTGATCCATAAAAGGTAAAGGATAGTTATCTTTCAGGGAGGCTTGGTTCAGATTTTAGAAATCAACACAAATCCTTATTTCCACATTCTTCTTCCTTATAGGAATGATGTTCACCACCTATGTAGAGTGATGAATGGGGTAAATAATTTTTGCCTTTAGCATCTTGTCTATCTCACTAAAAATAGCCTCGGATACCTTAGGGTTGTAAGTTCTTTATTTCTACCTAAAGGGCAAAGTACCGCTTCAATGGAATGTGGTGTTGCATTCTCCCATCTCTGAATTTCTTCAAGTCTACATAGCACCAAGTGAAAACATCTCTATATTGAATAAGCAAAGAAATTAAATGCTCTCTTTTAGAGAGAAACACTTCCCAATACAGACCACCTTTAGGTCTTCCTCTATGCCAATATTCACTCAATCATAATCAACTGATGATCTAATTGAGACTTTACTTTTCTACTTCAGGAACTGATCATGTCAATTAAAAAGGTCTTCTAGTGAGACCAGACCTTTAGGGATTTTATTTCCTTTCAATTGTATAACTTCTGACTCCTAGTTGTTATGAGACTTTACTTCACCTTCCAGAACATCATTTCTTTTATCACAACTCCCTTCAAAGAACACATTGGCAAAAGACTCGGCCTTTCCAAGAAAGGAAATTATTTGCTGGTCATTATTGAATACATGCTAATGATTGACATTATTGGGCACGTTGGGCTTGTAGAAAATCTCCACCCTATAAGGTTTATCTTTCAAATCCAAGTGAGGTAGCAAGAGAGATGCGGACACAGCCAATGAATCAACTTGAGAATTTTAATCCCTGGGCACAACTTCTATTGAGAAAGCATCGAAATCTTCTATGCAATCCCATACTCTATTTTGCTAATGCCTCAACCTTCCATTTTTCACTGTATATAACTTCCTTACTTGCTTCACAATCATTTTAGCATCACCTCTGGCCCTTAGCTTCTTAATACCCTTTTCCTTAGCCAGTGCCAGTCCCAACAACAAAGTCTCATACTCTACAGTATTATTGGTATTATCAAACTCCAACTTGTAAGCAAAAGGAAACTTACAATCATCAAGAGAGATCAAAAACACCCCAGCAAATGAACCGACAGTAGAACAACTGCCATCGAATTCCAACATCCACACCTCGTTGGCTAGATTAGGGCTTATCAGATTTTCATCACTTCCCACTGTTGATGTACACATATATGTACCAGGCCTAGTTTCCACATATAAAATGTCTTCTCTAGGGTCTTATGACTTCAATACAGTAAATTTGGCCTTAAGTTCTGGGTTCAAATGAACCTTCTTCCCATCTACTGGTATCAGAGCATGCAACCAATCCATTTAAATCTCTACAAAAACTACGGATCAAAAGCATCCCATAGCTTGCAGGTATGTCTGCCACTAAAATGGTTAACGTCAATCTCTTCTTAGGATAAGTGCTAAGGGCAACTTGGGCATCTTTAATTTGGCCAAGAATAGGTACTGGAGATCCATCCATGGAAAAGCACCTACCATGAGAAGGGGTATAGGACAAACCTAGGGCTTTAGCAACCTGGGATGACATTACATTAGCAGAGGCTCCAGAGTCAATGACACAGTTGCTTAATTTATAACCAGCAATGTATAAGGACACATAGAAAGGTTCTGGTTTTTCAAAAGGGTTTTGTGGACCAGGTTCTTGAGAATGGGAATTTGGGAAAATTTGTTTCTCAACATGGACTTCATTATTATTTGACACCTGAGCATTACAATGAGAAGGATATGGTTCTTGTTTAATGTATTTGACCAGTCTATCTAGTTCAGAAGGGTTGAGACTAAAGTATTCTGCTTGAGAAATTTGAATCTTTGTGTTTTTACATGACTCAACTATATCAAATGAACTAGAAACAAGAACTTCAAATAAAGAAGTGGAGGGTACCTTAGTAAAAGCAACTTTAGGTGTATTGTTCTCCATCTTCTTGGAACTAGCATTCTTTTGTCTTGACAAAATGTATTTAGGAGTAGAAGAACTACCAGGCTGACCTTGAGGGTTTTGTCCTTTCTATGCTTGTTGTCCTCTAGTGAATATTGCACAATTAGGACTATCAATCTCCATATACACATCTTCTCCACATTTAGTATCTGACTCATATTCAAAGAAATTAACACTTGAATCACCAGATGGAGAAGGTTCTTCTACATAGGGTTCTTCCACATGTTCATTCATTGAGAGCATCTGCATGAATCTTACCATCTCTAGACAAGATGTTCCATCATGATCAGAAGTAAAATGCAAATTACACATCATGTGATTGTTCTTGTTAGTAGAGGGACCAACTTCAATTGCTAATCTCTGGGTTGGACCAAGGGAAATGTTCTATTATAGTTCCCTTGAGAACCATGATCTCTCCTTGTCACATCCTGGTAAGAGGGTTGATGGGAACCTTTAGGCATCTGCCTCTTCAAAGTGATTATGTCATTAGCCAGCCTTTGTATGACATGATCAGTAGAGTTGGCTACTGAAGGTTTGCATGTCTGCAATTCTTTCTTCCACTTGCTGACAATTATAAAATCATCTTCAAATTGTAATTGCTAGAGTGTGAACTAGAGCTAAGTTAGCAGTACCATCCCTCTTTGTAGCATAACTAACATCAAGAGGGAGGGAATTAATAAAGAAATATTTCAACAACCCATCACTAGGCATAAAATCATTAGGGATCATGTTTGTAAGTTTGTTGAACTTAGCCACAAACTCTCTCATTTGTTCATGGACTTCCTTTTTCATTGAGGAGAGTTGGGCTACTAATGTATGTTCATTATTAGCAGTCTTGAACCTATCTTCAAACTGGCATCTCATGGAGGCCCAATCTCTAATAGACATGTTAGGTAGGTGGTAGAACCACTTGATAGCAGCATCAGTGAGAGATTCCACAAACAATTTGACTGATACATCCTCATGCTAAACTCCTAAGATGGAACACGAAGCAAATAAGGCATTTATGTGTTCGTCTGGAGTGACCTTCCCATCACCTCTAAACTTAGGTACAATTTTACTAGATCCCCTGGGTAAGTCATGTAGATTTGCTCCAAGTCTCAAGGGTCCAATAGCAGCTCCCCATGGAACAGGTGGATGTTGAACCATATTGAAAGGGACGTGAAGAGGAAAATTTACTTGAAGAGGTAAAATAGTACTGTTAAGGGTTAAAACTTGACAAGAGGAACTACCAAATTCCCTTATATGTGGAGGAGAGGATGGATGACTTAAATATTTGACATTTCTTGTGGGAGGGAAAGGAGCAAAATTTAAAGATTGAAGCAAGGCAAAATCAATATCAGTAATACCCCTCTATCTATCACCCTGGGTATATCTTTTCATATCCAACTTTCACAAATATTTGTATAACAAGACAATAGTGTAGAGTCGCCAAACCACTTATTGGTTATTTTGAGGGAGAGCTGGCTGGGCATGTGCTTGATTCCTTGGTCTAGCAGCAGGGTTCTTTGCCTATTGTCAGGGACTGCTTGGATACATAGGGACATTTCTCTTCTAGGCACAGGAACAACTCCTTCAACAAAAACAATCTCCTGAGCTTCACCAAAACGGCATGCATTTTCTCTTATAATATCACCAAGTTCTTCTTCAAGCACCTCATCTACTTGATGATACTATTGATTCATTCTCCTAGTTTTCCAGGCAACGAGTTGAAGACTAGTAATAATATCTTCTTGATCACCAATTAGCCAGTCTATGTTAGGTTGCAGAACTGGTGCACGTCTTCCACGAAGAACCGTAAAATCCAACAACAAAGAAAATCACAAAAAATGTATAATAATTTTCATAAGTGTCCCCAATAGAGTCACCAAAAATTAGTTGGTTAATGGATTTGTCACCTAACTCTATATTCTCACACCCAAATAGATGACAAATGTAATAATAGTTGAACCTATTGTAATGGTATTTTACAAAGATTCTCTGCTTCTTTTACAAGGCGCAACTTGATATCCAATGAATGAAAAACTAGTATTGCTTTTAACTAGAAAGCAATAAAGGCGATATATATATCCAAATATTAATCGACTTAACAGAAGCTCAAAGACTTCTGATGAGTGTCAAATTGCACTCATAAAATACACCCTTTTTGCCTCTCTTTTCCCCTATTCAGTTCATCTTCTTTGTGTCTGCACTCAAATTAGTTAAGCAAGATTGTTCTAATTAGTGATTAATTAAGATAGATTACTTGAGATTAGAATTTCTGATTAAGTGGCTAATGTGCGTGGGACTAATGGAAAAATACAGAATTTCTCTTTCTTTTTGAATCAGCAGGTGTACATATCAGAAACAACAGTTTTGTGCATCTCCGGAGATCGCCTTCAATGATCTCCAGAGACTATAACAAAGAACAGTGACACCTGGGTTTTGAAGATTTGGGAAAATGACTCTCCAGAGCTCTGCGAGTGTCTAGAATATCTCCAGAGCTCTGTGAGTGTCTGGAATATCTCCGGAGCTCTGCGAGTGCCTGGAATATCTTTGGAGCTGCAGACAAGAACAGCTATCTTCAGAACCTCCTGAGAACAGGGCATGTTCCAGTCAGAGCCGCCAATCAGACACTTCAGCAGCAATCCTAACACCCCCCTTACTTCACTCAAATCATCACCTGAGTGATGAAGGGTCAACTATCAGTTAAACTGCTAAAGTTTTATCTTTCCAAAGATTTTGCATAAGTTACGAATTGAACTAATCCAATATTCTTATTTTCAGGGCTTTGATGCCCAAGTGTATTAAGATCTAAACTTAGACCTCTAAGTGGACTTCTGTTCCACTCAAGTCTACCCTTTTGCATGGTGATCTTTCATAAGTTAGGCAGTTAAGTACAAATAAGAGATGGTGTCATCTCCTAGAAAGACTGATAGATAAGTTCAGTGATATATCATCACTCTTTTTATATATACTTTCAGAAATAGTAATAAAACAATGATGATAAGATTATTCTGATTTTTAGAGATTTCAGTTCTGTTATAGCCATACATTTCTCATGAATATAGAAATGAATGAATTGGACTGAATTTAGTTAGATCATCTTTAGTGCTGATTTCCTGCAATAGCCTTTAGCCTCAAAGGTGCGAAGCAAGGGCCCACTCTCACCAATCAGGCAGGAGGCTAGTATCTCTATTTTATTGTTTCAAGTTTTCTTTTATAAAAAGTATTTCCTATTTTAGTAGATAGATGCATGTTATCGTTCTTTGCTTTGAGTACATTTCCTGTTTTATTCTATTTTACAGCATTCATTACATTTATTCAACAAGCAGATAGATTAGTCATTCTTTTAAGCTTTAGGATTAGCTATAAACTAGTCACTTAGAATCCCTAGTTGCAGACAGCCATGGACACAACCCTGGTTCTTTGACATCTGAAAACAGATTAAATGATGAGGTACAGCGACAACCCATCATTTTTGGCACCGTTGTCGGGGACTTAGTTTGTGTTAATTAGGGACACTGAGTTAAAAATAGTTTTTAGAATAGATCTGTATGGTTAGAGCTAGAGATCTTAAAGGAAGATATATTAAGCAGACACCCCAACAACACACCATAGGGGAAAGTAGTGAGGTGGTACAAAATCTTGTTGAAGAAGGAAACCTAGATCTTAATTAGGAACCTACACTTCAAAACAACAATCCCTTAGATCCTACAGATATTCCACTTGCCAATTATATCCAGGAATTACAACAAAAAGTTGAGGTAGATCCTTTGGTAGAACCTAATTTCCTAGAACCTCAGGAAGAAGAACTAGTATTAAACATGGAAAATGATAATCATGGGGAAGAGGAAAATCAGGCCCCAAGAACCTTCTCATATCCTATTGTTTTGGCTGCTGGAGACAATGCTCCCATGAAGAATATCTCACCAGCACATCTGCCAAATTTTAGAGGACTTTCCTCTGAGGATCCAGATCAGTTCTTGTTTGAATTCAAAGTAGTCTGCCAAACTTATGATTATGGATCAGATAACCAGAAACTCAAACTGTTCCCTTCCACCCTGAAAGATTCTGCGATGAGATGGTTTATGGGTTTACCCCAGGGTTCTATCCATTCTTGGGATCAAATGGAAACAGAGTTTTTAGAAAAATACCAAGATTATTGCAGATCTAGTAATAAAAATGAAGAACTGTTTAAAATTAGGTAGGGGGAGGAAGAATCGTTAGAAGACTATGTGGATAGGTTTAATTTTGCCTTGAGAAGGTATGGCAATCCGGTAAATCACTCCTTGGCCAGAACCCTGTTTATAAAAGGATTGGATAAAGAATCAAAACAGGCAATGGACCTAATGGGAAAAGGGAACATTAACAAAATGGAAATACCTGACATAGAGGAACTCTGCAGGAATTATTCCAGAACTCAAGATGGAGTAAGGTCATCCAAAACTTTTAAGGGGAAGAATGAGATAGGATAGTTGATGGAGGAAATTGCAAATCTAAAAATAGATATTCTGGTCCAACTAAATACCACATTGGATGGGATCCAAGCAAAAACCAAGACAACTGATCAAAACAGAGCAATTGAACCGCTTTCCATTTATTGTCCTAGGTGTAGAAACAAACACCTGTTGAGAGAATGTCCCTTGGACAAATCAGAGATCTGTCAAATCTATGATAGGGAGCATCCTACCAGTCAGTGTAGTCAGCTTCCAGCCTTGAAAATATTGAGTAAAAAGAATGCTGTGATAGAGGAAGAGTTGAACTATGTGGGACAAAAACAAGCCAGAAATTTCCCTTATAATCAGTACCCAAGCCAGTCTTCTTACAGGGGTCCTACTAATTGGGGAAATAATCAGTGGAACCCAGCTTGGTAAGGCCCTCAAAATAATCCTCCTTGGGGACAGCAAGATTGGCAAAACCAAAACTGGCAAAATCAGCCTTGGGGAAATCAACAATGGCCACCACAGTTTGGGTCACAAGGCATGCAACCACAATGGGGTCCTCAACAGGGATATCATTAACAATACCAAGGACAACCTAGATGTTTCCAACCTCAACAGCAAGCTTTACTAACTGGATCCTCCAACACACAGGGTCAAACGTAGAATGAACCAGTTAGTCAACCACCTTTACCAGCTCAGCCTATACCAAACCCACGAAATAAATAGGAAGCAGCTGTCTATATGACAGAGCAAGAAAATCTAGCTGGAATTAATGCTATATATTCAAATAATCTCCAGCTGCGTTCTGGAAAAGCATTCCCAAAACCTTCTCCTCCAACTATAGTTGAAATAACCAATGATGAGGAACCTAAAAATCCATCCAATCAACCCCCAAAGGAGATTACTAATGAAAAGGTGCTAGAAAAATCAACCACAGACAACTCCAGAGTTACTCCTAAAAAGCCAGCTCTGGAGAACAGTCTAGAACACAATTCTGATAAGAGCTCCGGAGATGCTCCGGAGATGGAAAAACTAGCGCCCTACCCAGAACGACTTAAACAAAATGCTCCCCAGAGAAAGGTTTTACAAAAACAAATCCAACCCAATTAGGAATCAGAACTTTTACAAGAACTCAAGTAGCTAAACATTGAAATTCCTCTCCTCCAGGCCATCATAGATGTACCAGAACTAAATCAATTCATCAAACAGTATTGCATCAAAACACAGGGCAGAAAGAAAAGTTTTCCCTCCACAATACAGGTGGAAGGAAAGGTAATGGATCTATTGATGGGAGAAATTCTCCTCCCAAAATATGGAGACCCTGGGAACCCTGTCATAACTGTTTTCATCTCGGGGTTAGAAATTTCAAATGTTCTGGTTGACTTAGGAGCAGCAATTAATGTGATGACAGTTCATACAATGGACAAGTTAGCTCTGTCAGGTATCCAATCCATGACTACAATTCTTCAACTTGCTGATCAGTCAGTAGCTGTTCCAAAGGGAGTGATCACTGATGTACCTGTTGTAATAGATTCATGGGAATTTCCAGTGGATTTCTTAATACTAGAACCTAGAAACCAAAGAAATGCTTATCCGTTGATTTTAGGAAGGCCATGGCTGGCTACAGCAGCAGCATCTATTGATTGTCGAACTAGAGATATGGTCATTTCTAATGGGATAGATTTAAAGAAAATATCTCTGTATCCTCCAGCTAAACCATCGGTGCATTACATAGGAAGAGTATGGGTGGATGAACTAGATAACATGAACAATAGTGCCTCATTAGCTATGGTAACCATTAGGGAACATCTCGAAGAATTAGGAGAAGAAGTATACTATGATACAATGGAAGACTTCACTCACATCCTAATCAACAAAGATGTGATGGAACTCGCCCAAGACCCTCAGAGAAAACTTCTCGTTTCTTCTCATTGTACCCTTGCCAACATTATTCCTTGTGGGGAAACCTTTTACAGGGACTTAGCCACCTTCCACATGTTACTCCCACATTCTTGTCCTCTCAATGCCATGACACCAGTGTATGGACCCACCACATCTATGGATCAAATTACAAAACAGGTCATGATTCTACCAGGGAAAACACTTAATATAAATACTCAGTTAACAGCAAGTTAGGAAGAAAAACTTATTCAGCTTTTCGTTTCCCACTCAGCATCTTTTGCCTGGGAATACCAAGATATGAAAGGCATACCTCCTGAAATCTGTACCCATCATATCTACACTAAGGATATTAAACCTGTCAGACAACCACAAAGAAGATTGAATCCTGCCTTAAAGGACATTGTCAAAACTAAAATAGAAAAATTACTCCAGGCAGGGTTCATATATCTAATCTCAGACAGTCAATGGGTCTCACCCCTTGTCATTGTGCCTAAAAAGAATGGGAAATGGAGGGTGTATATTGATTATAGAGAACTCAACAAGGCCACAAAAAAGGACTACTTTCCCTTACCATTTATTGACCAAGTTCTGGACAACCTTGCTGGGAGAAAGTATTTTTTTTTTAGATGGATTCAATGGGTATAATCAAATTCAAGTAGCACCTGAGGACCAAGACAAAACAACCTTCACATGCTCTTGGGGAACCTTTTCTTACAAAGTTCTTCCTTTTGGGTTGTGCAATGCCCCAGCTACATTTCAGAGACTGGTTCTAGCTATTTGTGCTGAACTGGCTAATGAATGCATGGAAGTCTACATGGATGACTTTACTGTGTATGGGAATAACTTCGAGGAAGCTCTCACAAACCTTGTAAAAGTACTAAAATGTTGTAATAAAAATTGACTGTCCCTTAGCCATGAGAAATGTTTTATGATGGTGGAGGAAGGAATTGTTTTGGGACACCATATTTCAGAAAAAGGGATTAGAGTGGATCAAAACAAGATAGAAGTAATCACACAGTTGCCTTCACCCAAAAATCAGACTGATGTCAGAAGTTTTCTAGGTCATGCAGGCTACTATAGGAGGTTCATAGAAAATTTTAGCAGAATAGCTGCCCCCCTATTTACCCTGCTTAACAGGGAAACAAAATTTCTCTAGACAGTAGACTGTCAATCAACATTTGAAACTTTGAAGGAGAAGCTTACTGTGACACCAGTTTTAAGGGGACCTAATTGGACTTTACCATTCCACATACAAACTGATGCTTCAAATGAATCCATTGGGGCTGTTTTAGGACAAAAAGAGGAAGGAGAGAGTATGCATGCCATTTATTACATTAGCAAGAACCTTACCTCTGCAGAAAGAAATTATACAACAACTGAGAAGGAATTCTTGGCAGTTATCTATGCTATAAACAAATTCAGACATTATAGTACCGGATATAAAATATTTGTGCACACTGATCATGCAACCATCAAGTACCTAATGAATAAATAGTAGTAGGTGCAAGGATCATCAGGTGGTTATTGCTCTTGCAAGAATTTGATATTACCATAGTTGATAATCGAGGAAAGTTTAATTTGGTTGCTGATTTTCTGTCAAGATTGCATACAGGAGGAGAAGATCAACCAGTGGAGGACAAATTTTCAGATGAACATCTTTTTGCCATATCCACTACTGCACCTTGGTTTGCTGACATAGCTAATTTGTTAGCTACAGGCTTGTATCCATCCCATTTTACTTCAAAACAAAGAAAACATTTGCTTAAAGAAAGCTTATCCTACAAATGGTTGAATGCTTTACTATTTAAATGTGGTCCTGATTTCATTCTACGCAGGTGCTTGAAGGCTGATGAGACTTTTGATGTGTTGAGAGCATGTCATGATGAGCCATCTGGTGGCCACTACTCTTTTCACAGGACAGTCCACAAGATCCTTGGAGCTGGTTACTACTGGCCTTCTCTTCATAAAGACACAAAGAAGTATGTGCAACACTGTGACTAGTGCCAAAGGATGGGGCAGCCCACCTTTACCCAGGAAATGCTGCTACATCCTCAAGTCATGATGGAACCCTTTGAGAAATGGGGTCTAGACTTTGTAGGACCAATCTCACCGCCATCATCAGGTAAGGAGTATATTCTAGTATGCACAGACTGTGTTACTAAGTGGGCTGAGGTTCAAGCATTACAGTTTGCAAGAGAAGAAAAAGTTGCTGATTTCCTTTACAATAGAATTTTCTTGAGGTTTGGAGCCCCAAAATCAATAGTTTCAGACAGAGGACCTTAATTTACTTCACAGGTAATCAAGGCATTCACATATTTATACCAAGTCAAGCACTGAAAAGCTTCACCTTACCATCCTCAAGCAAATGGGCAGGTAGAAGTAACCAACAGAGAACTTGAGAATATCCTAACAAGGACAGTGGAAATGAACAGAAAGGATTGGGCTAATAGACTACCTGAAGCAGTTTGGGCTTACAACACAACTTGGAAGTCCACAACAAAGTTTTCACCATATGAACTGGTTTATGGGAAATAGCCTATACTATCTATAGAATTTAAACTCCAGACACTTAAAACTGTATTGGATATTGGGCTGCCGCTGTCTACAATTCAGCAGAACAGAATTCTTCAGCTCAACGAGTTGGATGAGATTTGGACAGAAGCCATTCAGCAAACAGAACTGGTTCAGTACCAAAGGAAACAATGGCATGACCAACATATCAAGAGGAGGACATTTCAACGAGGAGATTGGGTTCTTCTCTATGATTCTAAATTCAAAGAATTCAAAGGGAAATTACAGACTCACTGGCTAGGTCCTTATCAAATAAAGGAAGTGTTTGAAAATGGAACTGTATTATTGCAACCAATTGATGGGAGCACAAACACATTTCTAGTAAATGGTCACCGGATAAAGCTCTACAAAAGACCGTCTACTAAAGAAGAGTTTCTTGATAATCTGAGTTTTGATACAGGGGATACCACCTCTGTCACGGTGTTGGAATAATAATAAAAAAAAAAGTTGAAAACCAGCAATGGCTGCCTTCTGAAAAATAAAATAAAATAAAATAAAAGAAGGTTGAAAACTAGCAATGGCTGCCTTCTAAAAAAAAATTTTAGAGAAAGATGGAAAACCAGCAAATGGCTGTCTTCTCGACCAAGGGAGTTGAAAACCAGTAAAATGGCAGTTCCCTTCTCCAGGACAGTTG
Source organism: Cunninghamia lanceolata (assembly GCA_027924645.1). Lineage (NCBI taxonomy): Eukaryota > Viridiplantae > Streptophyta > Pinopsida > Cupressales > Cupressaceae > Cunninghamia > Cunninghamia lanceolata. The sequence goes on from BSBN01000620.1 coordinate 3,880,895, forward strand.
TAATAATTGAGCTCCGGATATGATCAATTGCCAAAAATTGGCCCAATGCATCTCCGGCGCTTTCCATTAAGGAGCACCTCTGGCATTTTCCAATAAGGAGCACCTCCGGCACTCTGTTAATAATACCGACAGTGTCCATAATAAAGGCGGGACCTACCTCGCTAGGTGGTAAAGTAGACAACTCATATAATGAGGTCATCATGACTCATCTTCTACTTTATCGCACAGCATAAATAAAATTAAGATACTAACAATTGCAGGAGTGACCACAAGCCGGTGCTGACATCACCCATGGGCGTGGATCTTAGTGCCACTCAGTGCAATGATTGCAGGTTGCATGCAAGTAGGAAGAGGATGTCATTTCAGCCACCGTTTAAATGCCACGACGTGTGTAATTTCCAAAACGGCGTAGCATTTCTCCCACGTACATTGCCTCATCATTAAAACTGATCCAGGTAAATCTGTTTTTCATTAATCATTAATTAGTAATTGTCCTGTCTTTCTATTTTGGGTGCTGCTGTGATGACACGTCCCTCCGCCGTCATTTCCTTTTTCACATCCAAGCATGCCGCCATCTGTGCCTTAATGCCACCTTACCTCTGGAGCGCCCTGTCAGTCCGTTACAATTATGGCTGCTTTGGTCCCTTAACCCATTTGCATAAACCCAGCCTGAAAACAATAGCATCCCTCATTCAAACCTCTGAAATAGACTGAAGCATAAGATAAATTAAACAACTCTCTGGAGCCTACAGAGTAATTTGAACAGCACTCTGGAGCCCATAGAGATCAGAGGGACAGATAGACTGCAGATCGCAGAAGAAAAGAATAAAACACAGAAACTGCCATCAATTCAGCAATGGGGGTCAAGAAAAAGTCTGAGCCAGAAAGTACTGCAGGTCTTCTAAAGGATGCAGCTGCAGCAAATATTTTAAGGACTACTGGATGGTTTGATTTCCTAGACAAGTTCGAGGGGTTTTAGGACATTGTGGATGAATTCCTTAAGAATTTAAGAGACGACTAGACCACTGTGAGAGGGAACCAAATCAGTCTCTCCTCCACAATTATCAGCCACATCTCCGGACTCCCCAAACAAGGTGAGAGATTCTACCACCTGAAAACCTTGTATACATAGTTAATTAAAAAAATTTCTGTTTGTGGTGAGCCTGCCATTCAATTGCATATGAATAAAAATGAGGTCAAAGGAATTTTGAGATCCACTCTCCCAAACCCTTGGGCAACTGTTACTACTTGGTTAATGAAATATTTTACCTGTGATGGCCAATTCTCCATAGTCTTAGGGCCCATAATGAAAATGCTCATTTTTCTCAGACATGGAAATAGGCACCCTGAATATAACATAAATATCCCCAATTCCCTTTATTCTTCCATCAGGGCAACTGCAGAAAAATACTAGCAGGGTAAGGGACCCATGAAACATCATGGCCTCATCTTCCTGATAGTCAAGCACCATTTCTTATCTCAGGCCAATGGGGATGAACTATTACAGAACTTTCTTGAGCATAACCCTCAGGTCAGAGCACCAGAGATAACACAAATAGAGGATGAGAGTTCTCCCTCTCACCTTGGTGAAGAAACTGAGCCTACAGCCTCCTCCACAGCTTCTCACAAAAGAACATCACCCTCACAAGAGGCTACATCATCTGCAGGCCCTGTTCCTAACAAGAAAAGAAAAGGCAAACAAATTACAGAGCCTACTCCTACACGGCCTCTATATATGACTCGGTCAGTCAGGCGACAAATGACTTCACCTGAGGGATCTAGGCCTAGGGAATTAACAGAGGAAAAAGTAGGGCAGGGAATTGAAGGGAGATGGTGGGTTGAAGAACCATCCCATGACTCCGATGAGGTACCTCTAGTCTGAAAGAGGAAACAAAGTGAAAATTCTCCAGCACCTTCTGTTCAGTTGGAGTCAAGTCCAGTCTCAATACCACAATGTGCTCCAGAGACAGGAAGTTTACCAACTGTTACTATCTCCTCAGATTCTGAGGAAGGAAATCCTGCTCCGGAGGCACTAGTTCCACCTGTGCTCTAGAGAAGCAAAAGGAAGAGGCAGCTCTCATAGGCTGAGAAGGATACTACCCTGCTCGCTGAGGCACTCCTAGAATTGAGCACATATGAGGACAAGGCAGGACCTTCAGTTGTGCCAGCAGCAGCAGAGGATCCTCAGGACAAGGGCATTACAGAAGAAGAAACAGGGCACACAGATACATTGGGAGAAGCACGGCAGGTGACCATGGATAATCTTGATAATCAGCCACCAGCCACAAAAATAGAGCCAGAAACTCTATCACATCCCTCTGACCAAGAAGATATAGAGATCTCAACAGAGCAACAATTAATGGAAGAAATTGAGAATTTAAAAAGGATGCTCTAGGGAAAGAATTTAATTATTACTCACCTCAAGAAGGTTAGGGTAGAAATGGAGATGGAACTGAAGAAAACTATTGCAGAAATCCAAACAGACCTCCAAAACAAGGACAGAATCATCCAGGAGAAGGAGGCAGAGTTGGAAACACAGAAAGGTGAGGCAGCAAAAGTGGTGGAAGAAAAAGAAAAAGAAGCAGCACAAAAGGTTTATGAGCTCACTATGGCCAGAGACAATGGCCTCACAGTAATGGAAGCACTGATTGAGAAAGTACAGAGCCAGGATAAACAATTAACTTGGGCCAATTACAGACTGGATGACCAAGAAGAATATATTCAAGAACTGTCTGGCCCAAGGGCAACCAATGAACAGGAAATTCAAACAGATGCTTATGTGGGTCCAATCCCCATTGACATTCCTAAAGCCCTATTTCATTGGGAGGAAAGGTGTAGAGAATTTGAAGCCTCCAAGCCAATGTTGCAACTACAAAGGGCAGTCACTGCCAGAGCAAAAAGAATAGCAACTTTGGAGAGCAAAATCATTCAAATGGCCTCCCTCTCCTCAAAAATTCTATCTTGCAGACCTCCAAGTGCCAGCTATTCAATGTTCCTACAAGAAAGGATACTGCAAAGGAAGCTTTCCTTAGTCTTATCTGACATGAATGAGGATACAGAAACAGTAGAAGGTTTCATGACGGCTTACACCAGAAGCAATGATGAAGACAAAAACTTCCTATGTGAATTGTACTTACATGGGTTCTGCATTAATGATATAGCCTTCATGATTAATCACTTTGTGGGGGAATGCCAGCTTAAGGCATTCATGTCCCTCATGAGAAACCACCAGATTTGGGACGAGAGGATGGAAGATCATCTTCAAAAGGATTCAAAAATAGATCTCCTCCTCAGAAAAGAATGTCCCAATCCTTTTGCCTTTCAGACCCAATTTAGGTCCATCATCTATCATCCTGCAAGTGCAACCATCATATTGCCATTATACTTGAAAAATTTGCAGGAGTGCTCCATTGACTTTGGTCTTTTTATGATTAATTCAGCAAATCCTGTCCTTGCTGTAGCAAAGAGGAGATGGAGTATTTTAACACCAGAGCAAAAACTTAGAGAGGTGGTCAGCCCTGCAAACCTGAGACTATTCATGAGGAAGGCAAAGATGATATCCAAATTGATGGATAAACATAAACAGGAATGGATAGGAGGGCAGTTCAGACCTCCTCTGATAATTGAACCACTCCCTATATGGACAGAGCAGCTGGAAGATGAGAAATTGCAAGATTGGATGAAGCAAGTTGACAAGTACAGGGGGAATGGTAACACCAATAAAACTACTTGGACAACCTATCTCCAGGAGTATGGTCTGACTGACAGATTGCTTCGTCAAAACAAATCCAGAATGTGAAAAGCAGGAGAACCTGCCAAGCCTTAGGTATGGGGGGGATGATGAGTGTCAAATTGCACTCATAAAATACACCCTTTTTGCCTCTCTTTTCCCCTATCCAGTTCATCTTCCTTGTGTCTGCACTCAAATTAGTTAAGCAAGATTGTTCTAATTAGTGATTAATTAAGATAGATTACTTGAGATTAGAATTTCTGATTAAGTGGCTAATGTGCGTGGGATTAATGGAAAAATGCAGAATTTCTCTTTCTTTTTGAATCAGCAGGTGTACATATCAGAAACAACAGTTTTGTGCATCTCCGGAGATCGCCTTCAATGATCTCCGGAGACTATAACAAAGAACAGTGACACCTGGGTTTTGAAGATTTGGGGAAATGACTCTCCAGAGCTCTGCGAGTGTCTGGGATATCTCCGGAGCTCTGCGAGTGCCTGGAATATCTCCAGAGCTCTGCGAGTGCCTGGAATATCTTCGGAGCTACAGATAGGAACAGCTATCTTCGGAACCTCCTGAGAACAGGGCATGTTCCAGTCAGAGCCGCCAATCAGACACTTCAGCAGCAATCCTAACACCCCCCTTACTTCACTCAAATCATCACCTGAGTGATGAAGGGTCAACTATCAGTTAAACTGCTAAAGTTTTATCTTTCCAAAGATTTTGCTTAAGTTACGAATTGAACTAATCCAATATTCTTATTTTCATGGCTTTGATGCCCAAGTGTATTAAGATCTAAACTTAGACCTCTGAATGGATTTCTATTCCACTCAAGTCTACCCTTTTGCATGGTGATCTTTCATAAGTTAGACAGTTAAGTACAAATAAGAGATGGTGTCATCTCCTAGAAAGACTGATAGATAAGTTCAGTGATATATCATCACTCTTTTTATATATACTTTCAGAAATAGTAATGAAACAACGATGATAAGATTATTCTAATTTTCAGAGATTTCAGTTCTGTTATAGCCATACATTTCTCATGAATATAGAAATGAATGAATTGGACTGAATTTAGTTAGATCATCTTTAGTGCCGATTTCCTGCAATAGCCTTCAGCCTCAAAGGTGTGGAGCAAGGGCCCACTCTCACCAATCAGGCAGGAGGCTAGTATCTCTATTTTATTGTTTCAAGTTTTCTTTTATAAAAAGTATTTCCTATTTTAGTAGATAGATGCATGTTATCATTCTTTGCTTTGAGTATATTTCTTATTTTATTCTGTTTTACAGCATTCATTACATTTATTCAACAAGCAGATAGATTAGTCATTCTTTTAAGCTTTAGGATTAGCTATAAACTGGTCACTTAGAATCCCTAGTTGCAGACAGCCATGGACACAGCCCTGGTCCTTTGACATCTGAAAATAGATTAAATGATGAGGTATAGCGACAACCCATCAACTTCCTCGAAATCAACTTCAATGGATCAATACAGAAATACACCATATATCATAAAATCACCACCATGAATCATATATCAAAAGATAGATAATTCTCAATAATGAGCAAAGAATTAAAGATATCCAACCACTTCAATATATAAATACCATCAACACCAGCAGCAATACATTCAACATAAGAAGAATGAAAGTTTAAACAACCATAACACAAAGTTCACAATCATCCAAAACTCCACCACATTGATTTCTATTTCAAATATATAAAGAAATTGAACAGAAAACCAAAACTTGATCTATCACCAACACAAAGTTTGCTAAAAGATCCATACATCAACTAGCTAATTAAATGTATAGCCAAGTCCATAATAACTATCTTTTAAAAACCTAATGGCTTCTTGAAGATAGCTGATTTAAAGAAGTTTAAACATAAATATCATTTAGAAAGAGGGCCCACCAGAGCCAATAGTTTTTGAGGAAGTATGCATAAGAAAAGAGAACTAATTAATGATTGCCACATCTTATTCTTCAACATCACCTTCCTGTGTTGTTTCCTTCTCCTTCACCTATTGGCCTTCATTGCCAATGTCACCTTGCACCGTTTGAGCTGCATGTGCTCTTTGCTTCACCTTGTAGGACCTGTACTTATTGATGGTCAATGACAACGCTAAACCTCTGGGGCTTCCAGTCATGCTGATTTGGATTTTCCTCTTACTCACTGCCCTGTCAGCCTAAATCATCTTTTTGTACATGTCATCCAATCCATTTTGGTGCAGGAGCACCTACCTGACAGCTGGCCTCCATGAGGCAGTTAGTTTGTTATGAGTCTTGTTAATGTTTCAAAGAAGGTCGTATAAGACCAATGCATGTAATAAGGTCATGTTGACCATGCTTTACTATTTTTAGGTAGTTTGTTATGACAGCTGTTATGCTGTATGTCCGGTTGGATCTCCCAGCCGCCTGGAGAGATCTCCCAGCCGCTGGGAATCAAGTGGTAGTACTCGCAGGAGATCCTATTTATGCATGAGGATCGGTTGGTTTTAGACATAGTATAGTATTGCATTGAGCAGAGGAGTCAGATTGTAGAGAGAGACTGAATCTTGTATTTGCATCTTTTGAATCAATAAAGATCCTGTTTGTGTTCATTTTCTGTTTGATCTCCATTGTGAAATCGATTTGCTGGTTTGGTGGTTTCATGGATTCACTGATCCATTCCACCGGTTGATTCGTCGAATCGGTGGAATGGCTATGTACAGTAGGTTAGGCTTTAGTTTGCTTTTTGTTTGCATGCAGGTGTGCAGGATCGTCGTCGAGATGTGTTGAGAACCCTAGCATGGGCATGTGCTAGGTCGAGCTGATAGTTAGAGTCTAGAAGATCACCCTGAAAGTAGATCAGGTCACCTCAGGAGGTTCGGCGGATCGAAATTCGCTAAGTTTGGAAAATCCATCGCAACGGCGTCATCAGGATAATCATCATCAGGATATCGAAGTAGCAGGATATTGAGGGAGCTGCATGTGACGTCATCGTCATCAGGATAATCGTCATCAAGATATCAGGGTGATGTAAGCATCGAGGGGAAGGTGTGTGAAGTTGAGCATTGTCGTCAGGATATATGGGAGGAACCGGATATTTTATATCCTGCTGATGAACATGGTGTTGAACATCATGATGCTGAAGATAGAGGTTGGCGGTAAGATGAACAGTGAATGTCAGGAGGATGTTTGCGCTTGCCGAATGTGATGGTGCTGCCGATAGTCGGATATGATGATGCTGCTGACAGGCGAAAGGATGAAGGCTTGTCTGCAGGAGGATATCGGTCGGCAGAGAAAATATGATGATGCTGACAGTGTTAAGGGAAATATGATGATGATGATGAAGGGTTGCGTACATCCATGCTGTATGTCAAGGTTATAGTGTGGATGCCTCTGCATCACACTTTTAAACATCTTGACATAGTTAGACACCCTTGTAACCTTCCCAACTGATTCCACCATGATCACATCATAACTCACCATCTCCTCTGTCACCATCTTCTTGAAGTTTTGCTTAATCTCTTTGACATTGAGCAACTTATCATCATCACTAATGGTTGTTATCTCTAAGATGGCGAAGTCACCTTAATATCATTTAATTATCTATAATAAACAGAAAGGACATTTCTCATTTCATCTTCTAGTGCCCCTACAATAGATAATTTTCATTCAATTACATCAGCCTAGGCTATAGAATTCATTTCCTTAGGATCACTCAATACTTCCTCAACCACCAAAATATTGACATCCATCTCAGCCATATCTTGTATTTCTTTCGAGACTATAGATAAGCTATTGCAATCACTTTTGTCATTTTGGAAATCAACAATTAAGGTTTCTCTTTTACTAGAAATGAGATTAAACAATTTATAAGCTTCAATGAAAATTAAGCCCTCTAGGGTCACCTTTTCTATCCATTGTTCGATGGCATTACTTAGGGCTTGTGATCTTTTTATTTGAAGCAATAGATTGGGGTCTAGGGTACTAATACTTATATTAGGAAAAGCATCTGCTAAAGGTGTTGGTATCTTTAAAATTAACTGAATGAACATAGACAGGGGACTTACTTATGCACGTAGCTTAATCTTCTCTTCTTGTTCCTTCTTGGCTCTTTTCGACAAGTTGTTGAATGAATATTTGACATGATAGATATCTCCCTCCATGGTCGAGGGTCCCATGTCAACTCTTCTCATTTTGAAGTCCACTTCAGTCGCTTCATTCTCATTATTATTCCCCACTGGATCCACAATTTCCAAGAACTAGTTTCCTATGACAGAATCAGTTACCATCCTTGACATTCTTCTAGCACGTTTAGGCTTAGGAGTCTCTTGTAGTAACTTAGCCACAGTATCTACACTAGTATTCACTGTTGGTGTATACCTTTTCTTCTTTTCCACTACCTTTCTTGACTAGGTAGGAGAAAAAGAAGGGATGTTAGCAGTGCCAGTTACACTCACTACACCACCCATATTCACAGGCTGAGGATTGTGTACTAGAGGCTCACTTAAATTGGGTGAATTTGGGGTGCTTAACAAAGATTGTAGCACATTATCCTCTCCTAACTGAGTGAAAATCAAGGAATCACTATCACTTACAAGATTATTAATAAGGGGCACATGGTCTGCTTTTGATGGAGAAGTAGCCAATCTAAAGTTACTCTTCATTGGTTGATCATCTTGCTCACATGTTTTCAACCTATTGCTCACCTCAAGGGGCCATTCATCATCTCCATTTGATTGTGAGCCAACTCTCTGAAGAGTTGGATCCGAACTAGATTATCTCCTCTAAGATTGAGTGGTTTGAACTATGTTTTGACCCTGAGCAGATGAACCCTTAGGCATAGCTGAACCAGTCTATTCTTTAATCTTCCCTCTTAACCACTTCTATGTTCTTATCACATGTTAAGAGTGAAATTTGACATCAGTGATCTCCTTCTCTGATCACTTCACAAGAGGTAAGGGTTGCACTAAAACATCATGATATCCTTCATCCAGAATATTAGAGTTATCATCAACCATGTTAGGAACTCACATAGGTAGTTCAAAAGCACGGACCTGATCAATGGTTAACCTCATCCAATTCCTCCTTTGGACTTCCCTTTCATTCAAGGAATCCTTCCATAAATCTTCAATTTAGGGCTTGTGTTGATAAGAACCTCCTCCATGCATGTTTACTTTTACAAAATTCTTACTATCAAAGGCTATTCAAACCGACAAGATATGAAGATTGAATTCAGAAAGCAATTTATCTACACTTCTTGCACTATCATTACTTTTGCAAGAATAGGAGGAAAGTGTCACAGGAAAAGAATAACCTTTCTTTTTCATTGTGTGGCACTTTGTGTTCACAGTCACCATTTGACAACACACCTCTCAGAACATGAGATATTCCAATGGGTACCGTGGCAATTTCAATGGGGCATTTTTGTAACCCCCAATTCTCAGGTAGGAGAAGCAGTCAAACTAGACATAGAAGCTTCTAAAGCTCATAACCAAGTGTTACCCCCTTTATTTGTTTCTGGGTCTTACATGTTTTACTGCCCATTCTCATAGTCCATCATTTTGTCTAATTCATAAGGGTTTTGTTTTTGCCTTCGTTGCCTTCAAAAATCCTTAAGAGTCATGTGCACTTGTGTTTTCCTAACCTTCTCACGTGGTTCTGAAGTTATCAAACCTGTCGACCACCTGACTATGTATTGTTTTGTAGAGGCTTTTCAACTCCCATCGGTTTGTCTTTGTAGTCATCAAGTCAGAGGTTTCTGAAACTTCAAAACCCCTGACTTGAGGTTCTAAAGTTCCAAATTCTAGCGACTCTACGACATGGAAGTTGTGGACCATCTTTCAAGGCAATAAAGATCATTTAATGATGAGTACGACACATGAGGTGGATGTCTTTTCATGATTTTCGGAGGGTGAGAAAATCTCAAGGTTGTTTTCTTAAGGCATGAATTTAATGCCACGTCAACTTAGCATTTAAAACATATCATGGCATTCTTCCGGCGTACATATTTGCTCCTAGTAGAGGATTTTTCTCTATGTTATGTAGCTGCCATTACTCCTATACTGTACCATTGCTTTACTTAGCCATATTTCTATGTGCATCCAACAGTGATGAAATTCAAATATCAAGGAACTCCTCACAATTCTGGTATTGAAAGTGGTTGGTCTGGCATAAGTGATACTAAGCTTGGTCATATCGATTTGGAAGAATTCTTGTCTCGCTTGCAACAGGAGGATAAATCACCTTTTGTCGAAAAGATTTTGCAGAGTGGCTTGGCACATGTAGGAGGTTTTCCCATCTTTGTATAGAGCGAGGACCTAGTAGTGCCTCGTGTGAGAAGATACGTTCCTGAAGCCCTTGAAATTAGAGTGAAGGATAGGTCAGTGATAGGAAAGATTGATCCTGAAACTATCACCCGTGCATTAAGAATTCCAGAAAAGCAAGAATTTGAAGACATGTCTGTTGCCATTGGAATGGAGTTCTTCTAGACAAACGAAAGCTGGTGTAAGAATTCCATTGCAAGGAATTAGTTAAAGTCTAAAAAAATAGGTAAGTCTCAGTTGCCCCAAAAGCTAAGAAGAGCCCATTTTAAGGATGAAATTTTAGACATTATTACTGTGCTGCATCATGTAGTTGGAAGTGAAAACATGGATTCTTTTGAAGATTGGATGTGTCGTTTTATCCTGTTGATATGCAATGAAGATAAATTTATAAAATGGGCTGAAATTATTAGTTATCATTTGAACAAAGAACTGGTTGAGTTTCAGGAGACTTTAACTTTTCACATGTGTTCATACTTAGGATATATTTTAGTCAGTCAAGAGGTTGTTTGGGCCGGGTTGAGGCCACATGGGTCTTTAACTCCAAAACACCTGTGTATAATTATTTTCCTTAGCTCAAAGGGGATGTGGGGATGAAGGATTATCATTGCGTAAATGATGCCTTTTTAATGTTCATAGTGAGAAAGTTGGATGATAACTTGGAGTTGAGAATTTCACCTGAGGCCGCCTCCCTGATCATGGAGTTTGAGATTTTCTACATCTAGTTTGACAGGTTCACCTATTTGAGAGTGGGGGGTTATGAAAATGCTTCGACCAAATTGCCCGAGTACCCTAGTGACTTTGTTATTTTTCTGGAAGTCTGTAGACAAATGTCTGTTGTAAATGTTAAATATCAGAACATGAGGAAGAAAGGATACAATTTCCCGATAAAGCTATCTTCATATTCCTACAAAACTTATGATATTGCTAAAGAGGCAGAACATGTCTTGGGTGAGTTTAACCTTCATTCCTTGTCTATGAGGCCCAACTTTGACAGCAAAAATTATGTGAAACTAAACTTTCATAGTTCTAGTTCTTATGAACACCGTCCAAGTTTAGAGGATTTTTGGGAAGACTGTGTAGACGATTGGGAAGTCCAGAGGAGAAATTGTATGAGACTCACACTGAGTCAAATTCAAGTATTTGGCCTTTCTATATGCATTCTAGATGGTGTTGAAGAAAATTCTGAAATAATTGATGATGAATATCAAGCCCTAGTTTCTAAACCCCTTCCTCGAATTAATTGGTCAGAGAAGGAGGTTGTGGATCTGAGAATTTGCTCTGCTACTATAATTAAAAGGACTGAAGATTGGTTGGCTGGGAGATGGCATGGATGTGCTGGTTCTCCTCATGAACAAGGAAATTCTAGGACCAATGAGAAAAGACTCATACAAAGTTCTGGTGTGTGCATTTCTTTTGGGAGGCAAGAGACATTGCAATCCAGTTCTAATTCACAATCTGGAGGTGATAGAGAAAGACCAGAGGAAATTTTGAAATTGAAATCAGCCTGTGAATTGGATAGTCTCCCCTTGCCTACTTTGAAAAAGAAAAGTGCCAAAGTGAAGCCTGTGTCTGTGGTTTCTGATTCTATTTTCCAACAAATTTTTGATGATGGTTCATTTCCTCCATTCATGGAAATTTATTCTTCTCCTACTACTAAGGAAGTATCCATTTATGTTTCTGTTGATAATCAAGTTAAAACTGTTTCAAGCAATGTAGATACTGGTATAGTGTCATCTTCACCAGGATGGTTAAAGAAAGTTGTGGATAAGAAGAGAAAGGTTGTGCCTTGTTACCCCTTTTCTTTCATTTTTAGGGTTTGTTTACTCTATTATTCATTTTTCTTGATTCATCAAATTTCTGCCTAAAATTTGTAAGGATTGTATTTTCCCCTTTGTCACCTTAGAAGAATACTTGAAATTGTGAGTATTCAAATTTTCCTAACCTAGTCACTAATTTCCTTTGTTTTCTAACTAAGTCGCTAGGTTCTTAAGTTTCAGAACTCCCTGACCCCGCGACTTCACATTCCTTTCATTATGTCTTGCGGCCTATGTGTTTCTCTTTGAAGTCACTTGATCACCAATTTTAGAACTTCACAACCTCCAACTCAAGGTTCTAAAGTTCCTATTTCTCACGACTCAGCAACAACTCAGCCACGAACCAGATATCAAGGTGATTAAAGATCATTTAATGTGGCATACGACATAACTAGTAAATGTCCTTTAAGGAATTTTTGAAAAGCGAACAAATCTCTGGGTGATTTTCTCAAGGCACAGAATTTGTACCACGTCAGCCTAGTATTTAAAAGCAAGTCCTGGCGCCATAACTGCATAAGTGTTCACATTTTGTGGCAAAAAAAATTTAAGTGTTCTACTTTTCTTCCTTCTATTTCAAGTTGTTATCTCTATAGTGCTCAGTCATTGCTCCTGGTATTTAGCAGTTGTAATGAAATTCAAATTTCAAGGGGCACCCTCTCACCCTACCATTGAAAATAGTTGATCTAATGTGAAAGACACAGAGCTTGGGCATATTGACTTAGCAGAATTTTGGTCCCATCTGCAACAAGAAGATAGGTCACCCTTCAAGGAGAAAATTCTACAGAGCGGCTTGGCACAAGCTACTAGTTTTCCCACTTCTGTGTAGTGTGTAGACTTGGTTATTGCATGTGTGGAGAGGTACAACCCTAAAACTCACAAGATCAAAACAAAGGACGGGTTGGTGATTGTGAAGATTGATTCAGAGGCCATCTCTCAAGCATTGAGGATTCTAGGAAGAGAGAATTTTGAAGATATGTCTGTAGCTATTACCGTGGAGTTCTTCAAAGAAAATGAGGCCTAGTGCAAGAATGCCATTGCATGAAACTCAATGAAATCAGAGAAATGAGGTAACTCACAATTACCCTCTACACTTAAAAGAGCCCACTTTAAAGATGAAATCATAGACATTGTTACCCTACTGCACCGAGTTGTTTGTAGTGAAGATGTAAGTTCTTTTGAGTTTTGGATGTGTCATTTCATCTTGTTAATATGCAATGAGGGTCATTTTATTAATTGGGCAGAAATGATAAGTTATCATCTAAATGAACAATTGGTTAGATTTCATGAGACTTCTACATTCTACATGTGTTCATATTTGATATACATTCTGGCCAGACGAGAGGTTGTCTGGGTTGGGTTGAGGCCACATGGGTCTTAACCCCAGACACACTTGTGTATGTCCATTTTCCCCAGTTCACAAAAGATGTCAGAATGAAGGACTATCATCGAGTTAATGATGCCTTTTTTATGTTTTTGGTGAGAAAATTAAATGGTAATCCTGAACTGAGGATTTCTCCTAATGTTGTTTCTCTGGTTATGCAATTTTGAATTTTTTATATCCAATTTGATAGATTTACTTACCTAAGATTGGGAGGTTATGAGTTGGCTCCAACCAAGTTGCCCCGGTATGCTAGTGATTATATTGTCTTCTTGGAGGTTTGCAGACAAATGGCTGCTGTGAATATCAAATATCAAAATATGAGAAAAAGAGGATATACCTTTCCATTGTCTCTATCTAGTTATTCTTGTAAAACTAGGGATGCTGTTAAAGGAGCTAAGTATGTGTTGGGAAGGTTTAATCTTCACTCTTTGTCACTAAGGCTAAACTTTGATAGTAAAAATTACGTGAAATAAAACTTCTATGGCTCTAGGTCATACAAGCATCACTCTAGCTTGGAAGACTTCTGGGAAGACTATATGGATGATCATGAAGTTCAGAGAAGAAACTGCATGAGACTTACTCTAAGTCAAATTCAGGCTTTTGGTCTATCCATTTATATTCCAAAAAAAGATGAAGAGGATTCTAAAGTAATTGATGTGGAATATCAAACTCTACTTTCAAAACCCCTTCCTCAAATCAATTGGTCCGAGAAGGAGGTTGTGGATCTGAGAATTTGCTCTGCTGCTATGATTAAAAGAATAGAGGATTGGCTAGCTAGAAGATGGCATGGACACGTTGGTTCACCTCATGAATAGAGAAGCTCAAGAGCCACTAGACCAAAGACTATGCAAGGTTCTACTACACAAAGTTCTTCGGGAAGACATGAGGCATCACAGTCTATTTCAAGTTCATAATCAGGAGGTGATGGTGAGAGGCCTGATGATGCTTTCAAGTTGAAGTTAACCTGTGAGTCAGATAGTCTCCCCTTATTTGCAGTAGGAAAGAAGAGTGTTCAAGCTGAAATTGTGTATGTGAATCTTGATCCCATTTTTAAACAAATTGTTAATGATGGTTCTTTTCCCACTTTCTTTGAAATTCCCTCTTCTCCTGCCAATGAGGAGGTTCCTACTCCTATTTCAGTTAAAAATCAAAATAAGACTTTGTCTAGCAATGTGGATACAAGTGTAGTGACTTCTTCTCCTAGTTGGCTGAAAAAGGTAGTAGAGAAAAAGAGGAAGAATGTGCCCACACTAGTAAAACAAGTAGATACAGTTGTCATGCTCTTGCAAGGTACTTCAAAGCCTAAGAAAGCAAGGAGAATGTCAAGAATGGTAAATGATGTTACTTCTAGTCACCAAGTGTTAGAGATTACCGACCCGATAAAGGATTTGAATGAAAATGATATAACTGAAGCTGACTATAAAATAAGTCACATTGACTTGGGCCCTTCTACCCTTGAGGGGGATTCATATCATGCAAATTTTTCTATGAATGCCCTAATTAAAAGAGCCAAGGAAGAGAGAAAAGAGAATTTAAAGCTCTAATCTTAGATTTTGTCTTTAAGCAAATTCATTCAGTCCATAGTAACACCTTCATCACAGGAGGCATCTAGCTCAGAAGTTATTAGAATTGATGCCAGCACTGTTCAATAGATTAAAAAGAATCAAAATTTTGCTAAGGCTATTACTAAGTGGGTGGAGAAATTATCTTGTGATATGTTGTTTTTCTTAACCAAAATGACACAAAGCTACTCCCAGGTGCATAACAAAAGAAAAGAATTGATCAACAAACTCCAACAGGTGAGAAAGGAACAAGGCAGCACTTATGTGCTTTCTAAGGAAGTTGTTGAGTTGATAGCCTTGGATTCTATAACGCTCATGAGAGAAAATTTGGCTAACAATCCCCATGAGATTGACCCATCCTGGGCTGACTCATTAGACTGGAAGCTAAATATGTATGATAACCTTATTGATCAAATCAATAGGGCTTTACAGGAGTATCTAGATTTAATGATTAGTATTCAAAGGGATTGCCAGACACTGGAAGTGAATATTCTGGATGAATTTGGGGAAAATCTACGTGATCCTAAAGAAATCAACAAGGAAGCCAAGAAGATGCTTTGAAATGAACTCGCTGATCCTAATATTGTTTCTGGAGAATCACTCAGTAAAATGGGCTTGATATAGGTTTATCTTAATGGTTTTAGGAATAGAGATGAAATGATTTAGGAAACTATGGCGGAGATAACCAAGACTCTGAGCAAGTTTAGAACCAGAATGCAGATTATTACCATTTTGGGAAGCAAAGGGATCATTGCCGTTATAACTAAGTATCAAGAGTATAAGCTGAAGGTGAAGATACAAGAAAAAATGGCAGGGTGGCAAATTAAGTTTCATTTCTTTTATGAATTTCTTGCTATTTGGCTCTAAAAACTATTAAAAACTTTTTTATTATTTTGAAATGGTTGTCCCCAAGAAACTGTTCTATTTCTAAAGATAGTTATTTTGTAAACATTATAAATATGCTATAGGTGACATAGTATGGATCTTTCTTTTTGGGCAAACTTTGATTTTCTTAATTAAGTTAGATACTTTTGATACTTGTTTCATTTCTATCTCTTTCAATATAGACAAGATATATTGTTGAATGGTTGGAGCATATATGGTCTTTGTGTTGTGGTGTTTTGGATCATCTTTCTGCTTATGTTGAATGTTATGTTGATGGTTTTCTTTCTTTATATTGGAAGTTTCAATTGGTGATCTTATTGTTGTGGATATCTTCTTTGAATAAATACGCCATGGTGATGGGAATTTGAATTCTCTATTTGGTTTAATGTTTGAAGTCTTTGAGCTTAATATAGTTATTTAATTCATTTAGATACGTGGGATTTCCTTTCAAAGCTTTCTGGTTAAAAGCACTACCTTTTTGTTCTTTCTGGTTAACAGCAACATATCATTTAATTCTTTGTATATCATTCGAAGGTAGCTGCCACCTTGTAAAATAAGCAGAGAGTTGGTTATAAAACACCATTGTAACTGACTCAACTGTGGTTACATTTGTCATTGTTTGGGTGAGAGAATATAGAGTTGAATGACAAATCTATCAACCAACATGCCTACAATAGCAGTTGAGGTGGATACAATTGCCAAATTACTACAAACTACCTCAAAGCCCAAAAAGGCCAAAAGAATGTCTAGAATGGTAAATGACATTGCCTCAGGTCATTAGATGTTAGAGATTTCTGACATAGTTAAGGACCTAAATGAGGATGAGATAACTGAAGTAGATTAAAGATAAGTCACATAGACCTAGGTCCTTCTACCCTAGAGGGAGAAGCTTATCATGCGAACTTCTCAGTAAGTGCTTTGATTAAAAGAGCCAAGGAGGAGAGGAAAGAGAACATAAAACCTTAATCTCAGATTTAATCTTTGAATAGCTTTATCTAGTTTATTGTGACACCCACACCTCAGGATACATCTAATTTAGAAGTTGTAGGAGTTGATGTGAGCACTGTGCAAAAAATCAAAAAGACCTAAATTTTGCTAGAGTTGTTACTGAATGGGTAGAAAAATTATCCTGTGAAATTTTATTTTTCTTAACTAGGGCAACACAGTGCTATACTCAAGTGCATAATAAAAGGAAAGAGTTAATCAGTGAGCTTTAGCAGGTAAGGAAAGAGTAAGTTAGTACTTACGTTCTCTCAAAAGAAATTTCTAAACTAGTTACCATGGATTCTCTAACACTTGTAAAAGAAAATTTGGCTAGTGATCCCTGAGAAATTGATCTGTCCTGGGCTGACTAATTAAATTGGAAATTGGGCATGTATGACAATCTCATTGAATAGATTAACTTGAGACTTTGCATGAATATCTTGATATAATGATTGGTATTCAGAATAATTGTAGAGCACTGGATGTAAATATTTTAGATTAGTTTGGAGAGAACTTGCGGGATCCTAAGGAAATCATGAAGGAAGCTAAAGATATGCTTTGCAAGGAACTCGCAGATCCTAACATTATCACTGGGGAATCACTTGGCAAAATGGGCCTTATGCAATTTTACCTTAATGGTTTCAAGAATAGAGGTGATGATATTCAGGAAGCTATAGTAGGGATAGGCAAAACATTGGCTAGATTCAAATCTAGGTTGCAGATTACTACAACTCCAAGAAGCAAGAGCATCACTGCTATCATAACTAAGTATCGGGAATACAAGTTAAGAATAAAGGTACAAGAGAAGATGGTAGAGTATCAAGGTGGGGAAAGTGTCAAAGACCCAAAGGAAGGTGAAGGGGTGGCGAATTAGACTTTATTTCTTTTTTATGCATTTCTTAATATTTAGCTTGAAGACTTACTCTAAACTTTATTATTTCAAAAATGGTTGTCTTCAAGAAACCGTTCTATTTTCTAAAGATAGTTATTATGTGGACAATATAAATATATGTACTTGGGACATAGTATACATCTTCTTTTTTGGGCAAACTTTGTTTTACTCATTAAAGTTAGAAGTTTCTGTTACTTTATGTTTTTCAATCTCTTCAATATAGAAAGAAAATTCAAACTGGATGTTCAAGCAGACATAATCTTTGTGTTATGGTGATGGGATATTATTCTTCTTAAGTTGAATATATTACCAGTGATTGCTTTTGTATCTGTGTTGAAGTTTCATTTGTTCATTCTCCTTCATTGCTATGAATATTTATCTTTGAATGAATGCTTCATGGTGATGGATTTATAATTCTTTATTCAGCATATTTAGTATTTGAAGTCTTTGAACTTCTTTATTTTCAGTCATATTAGAAGTGTGAATTTTCCTTTCAAAACTTTCTGGTCAAAAGCCTTACCTTTCCCTTGCTTTCTGGTTAAAAGCAATACAAAGTTTAATCCATTGTATATCCTTCGAAGGTAGCTGCCACCTTGTAAAATAAGCAGGGAGTTGGTTATAAAATACTATTGTAATTGACTCAACTATGGTTACATTTGTCATTGTTTGGGTGAGAGAATATAGAGTTTAATGACAAATCTGTAAACCAACACCAAGGTAGCAACCTCTGCAGAAAACCTTCACTCCAATGAGCCCTCAATTATTTTTGTAAGATACATAGAAAAGGCATGATTAATACACCAGAAATCCTTCATACCCTCATTCCTCTACAATTGTGTGAAAGTTTGATACACAGGCATGTCGATGGCGAGAACTCCTTGAGTCCTTAACCCAGGCTAGGTAGCCTCTCTATGAGCTAACACATATACCAGCTGGGAACACATGTGAAACTTTACATCCCGTGAGAAATTTATTAGCTTCTCATGCATACTTCCACTAATTATCCTTTCCCAGTCAATATAGTGATCCCCGCAAATCAATAGGATAAATCTACACATCTAGTAATCAAAAGTATCAAACTCAAAGCTCCCAAATACATGGTTCAACAGAGTAATCATATCTGAGATTTCCTCCTTGAAATGACTCCTCTTCATATTAGCAGGGAGTCTTGACTTTCCCTTTTTCTCAACCTCCAGCTAGGTCCTAGTAGTACAATTCTGGAACCGGTCTCTTCTTTCATTATAGTACCCCCAAGCGGAAGACATGGAGACATCAACATTCTCCTCATACTCATCCAAATTCAAGGCAAGGGCAACTAACTATGAATCAATTTTGGCAACAATAGAGCCATCTGAGGCTCTTATCTCCTGAGGTTCTGGGAAGTAATTATTAGCACAAGCAACCACTAATTCTGGACAGTGTATTGCAAGTGGAAATCCCCCAGCTCTGTCTAAACCACTACTCACAATCTTGTTAGCTAGGGTGGTTCAACCTTCAAGTTGCATCCTCTTCCAGAAATCTTTGAGGTCAATATGACCCAGCTCTGTATCTCTCACACCAAACAACCCATTCTCCACAACAAGGACTATAGGGGCCCCTTGGAATTTGAATTTCATTTTCACAAACTTGAGGAACCAATCAGCCAGAAACTCTGAAACATTCACAGATAAGGCAGAGAAATACAAGGCACTCATAGGGGAATCACTATACAGATACATGAAAATAAAAATTTCTGCCACCCAAGAGAAGTGTTTGCTTTTTATAGCAGAGGAAGGAAAAGAAATGAGATAAAGAGGGTCAATCATGCTAACCTATAGGTTTAGAATTCTGTGGGCTTCTCACACATAGTGGAATAGCTGTTCCTTGCTCTGCAATGTATTTCCTTAGTGAAATGATGAAAACTTCAAGTGAGATGTTAATTCATTCAAATTTCATGTCACTTCTCATAACTCATCCATAAATATCATTAAATTCTAGTGGCATATCAAGATTTGAAAATCATAAAAATCTCCTTTAGTTTTCCCTTTGAGAAATGTGCCAATTCATTTGCATGCATTTTGAATTAAATGTGAAGTGACAAGTGTCTTTTCATTGTACTACATACGAGCTCAAAAAAAGGTGCCACAAGAATAGAAGGCATTCAAAGTTGGCAAGTCAAGAAATTTTGAAACTTTTGAACCACAATTTTGAGAGTTTGGAAGTTCAAAGAACTTCCAACCTCCTGACAACATAGACTCAACTCAAGGCAAGTGACCAAGACCAACACAAGAAGGAACTTTAGACGTTAGACTTGAATTCTACTTGGGAATTCTGGCAGTACATGAAATCTTGAACACGCCAACATTGGTTCAAAAACATAATGAACTTCTGACAATGCAAGGGAATGACTAAGTAAAACCTGACTTGGGGAAAGGAAAAGGAAAGCGACAAATAAAGAATGGAAATTTTTCTAAGGCATGGGTGCTTTAGTAAAATTTCAAACATGAGGTAACACGCAAGGCATGGGACATCTACTAGTGTAGCGTGTAGTCTTGTTTAGGACTTGTCCTCTACATGTTTCATGTTGTGTGTTGTTTGGCCGACTTGTAAATGTATTTTTCATTTTGTATCTGGCCAACAAGCAATGTAATCAATGTAATGTCTTGTATAAATTGTAAATTAAATTGAATGAGGTGAGATGTGATTGCAAAGTGATTGATAAGGTTTGCAAACAAGAAAAAGAGCAGAATGACTGCATTATGATGTGCGATTGAAGGAGAAAGAACATAAGTTGTTGATGCTATCCTGATTCATCTTGAAGACTTATATGTGATAGTGATCAATTGTAGAGTGTGCCTAACTGATTTGATCATCTGAAAAAAGTATGAAGAGGTAGAATTGCAATCATCAAAGGTGTGAGCTTCAATGTCAGTTTTTAGATAGTAGAAGGATTGTCATACTGTAATCTTTTGTAAGTGTGTTCTCAATTCAAGGAGTAGATGTAGCTTGTTGACACAATAGGGTGTTGAGAGGGGAGTTGAATCAGCACACTTAAAACTTTAACCAAACATTTGCTGATAAAACTGAATAACTTTGAGAACATAAGGGAAAGCATGCAATTCAAGAATTAACACATAACACCAGTATTTTTATGTAGAAAACCCTAAAATAGGGAAAAACCATGGTGAGGATTAGCTCACAATATATTATGTTCACAGCAAAAGTATTACAACATTGTTTTAGGGTTACAACCCAAGGAATCTACTACTCCCTAATTTAATGCTTACAACAATTACAACTTTAATTTAGGGCTACAATCCAAGGAAGATACTACTCCCTAAGTGCTCTACTCACTACAATGGGATTTACACAAGTAATGTATACTTGGACTACTACAAGGAACACATCTGATTTATGTTGGTAATACAGTCTACTTTTCTATTCAATACATATCTTCAAACTGATTCTGCACACTTCATTTCTTGCATTTTGCTCTGCTATTTTCACATTCACATTCTTTCTTTACAAATGAGACTTATCTTCTATAAATATCCTCCACATCTTTTCAAAACACTAATTAGGGTGGCATCAAAATATCATTTAGATGAAACGTGTACCTCTTCACAAGTCGGCCTCAAAACATGCAATATGATAACAAAAGCTTGTTGTAGACCTCAGGGCATCATTAAGGGGACCAATTCACACCTCTCCATACATTCAAAGATAAGGAAACTAATCAAGATCCTCCACATAAGTCAGATACTTAACTAGTCAGCTCAAACTGTTCAATACTACTAATTGTTCTTCATGCAACTAGGAAGAAGCCAAGAACTTAATACATCAAGGATTCTTTCATGCATGAGCTCAACAACATCTATGTATCTTACTAAACAAATATCACATCAAATTATGCATTCGTAAAATAAGAAACATGCCTTTCTATAGAAGATAGAGTATTCCAAACCTTGTATAATACTTCACAACTTAAAATGTGATGTTGTGGTAAAATTCAAGACTCAAAACCTTTTGAGAATGAACTTGGACATCAATAAATGCTACTTATCAGATCCACACACTTTTATCTGATGTTTCCAAAGGATTTCAAATGATAACTTGGATATCCAGGGTTCCAGAGGATAGTTATACTTAAAACTTTACTTGCAGCCATGATACTTTGATGCGGTACTAGAAAATGAGAATTATCTACATGTGGATCATACCTGATGTACCTTGGACCAAATACTACCTCTGTATATGCTCTGGTGATAGATTTATAAATGTTTTAGCTTTTACAAAACTTAACTTGTGTATTCAAGCTCTGGAACAGATTGTATTGCTTCTGTTGCTTAAGTACTGTCTCTGCAGACCGCCAGACCACATGAAGCTTCATTATAACATGTCTCATGTATATATTAGTTATTCTTTAGGACTGCATGACAAACATATCTCTTTTGAAGGAATACAGAGCATTCCATTATCTCCTCATTACTATACTGCTTTGTCTAGATGATGGCCAATACATTGTCCCTTATAACTTTTCAAGCTGAAGATGTAAGGAGCTGAAAACTTGAATAAATCATGTCAATACATACCAAAATCTATCTTTAGAACCACAAGACCAAATCTTTCTTTGCAGAGAAGTGCAAACCAATTCAAGTTGACTTTGCCTTAGGATGTGCACTGTGAGTGCCTTAGTCAATTTTCTACATCTTACCCTTGAGTGTGATACTCCCAACTGATGAGGTATGTATGTATGTATATAGAAATCATACAAGGATATAAGTATTCACCTCCACATCATGCTCAAGCCCAAAATTGATCCATACTTAGACTTTTTCTTTTCTCCCGGACTGGTTTTCCTTGACCAAACTGACACTTCCTCTATACAAATGTGTCTATGCATTTCCATCTATTATGTTGAACTCAATGTATATTATGTTGACATCAATGACAACACATATTGCCAACATAGATTCCTTGGGAGTGACCCTAAAACAAAGTCTTCAAGGAGTAGTAGCTTCCTTGGGAGTGACCCTAAATAGCTTCCTTGGTTTGTATCCTTAAAACAAAGTTACATTATTTGAGCTTCATATATTATGAGTTAATCATCACCGTGGTTTTTCCCTTATTAGGTTTTCCACATATATCTAGTGTTATGTGTTGATGTGCATTGTGTTAATCTTTCATGCTCATGTTAATACTATGATGCTTAAGTTTTAATCTGCTCTGGATAAGTTGAAATCGTTAAAATTGAAGATTGTTTAGATATTGTTTCACTCCCCCTCTCAGTATCTTATTGTGTTCAAAAATTATATATTGAGAGGGGGGTGAATCAAGATAGACCAATTTTTACTTAAATTCTACTGCAACAATAAGATCTTTACCACATCAATAAAATTATGCAAGAACTCTGCAAACATAAGCACATCACACAAGATTTACGTGGAACCCCAGAAGGAAAAAACCACAATGAGAAAAGTTTCTTGGGTCTACTACCCAAATCCAACCTCACAAAATGAGTCATTGAATTATAATATTTTGTAGACACCAACCCATAGGAATTTCATCCTGAGGACACCGATTCTTTTATAGATTTATAGGCACCAACCTACAAGAGACTTCAAACCCCTTATCAACCTGAGCACCAACCCAAATAAAGAGAGGTACCAACCTACAAGAGACTTCAAACCTCTTATCAACCTGAGCACCAACCCAAATAAAGAGAGGAACCAACCTCTAGAATCTCTGGAATGATTATAAAAGAAATGACATACATACATTGTTAGTAATAATCTTTGCACAATACAATCATCACCTCTGCTATGAATGATAAATCATGATTTGCACAAACAGAGTCACAGTCCAATTTCATAGCTTCATTGTCACACTTCTCAACCCTTCTATTTTGCAATTCAGAATAAAACAATATGCTCTTGCAAACATGGATACATACTGTGTGACTCCCGAATTATCTTTTGTTCATTTCCTTTGCACTCAATTCACATTCACATGTACACAGACTATCACCCAGAACATTTCTCATTTATATATGTGATGCTTTGCATTTTTCAAAAGGAAGTCAACCTCTATATATTTTAATTTCCAATGTATACATTTCATATGGTCAGCCCAACCTGAATTCTTGCACTATGAATCTGGGCCCAATTTAAACAAACTGAGTCAGCCACTTCAATATTTATTTTATCCTTCTTTAGAAAGTTGGCTAGCTTCAAATATTTCACGATAACTATTTTCACTTTAAATCCAAGGGAGTTGGCACAAATAAATAATCAATGTATTTTATTAACGGCCTTATAGAGAAGTTTGTCGGCAAATTTATATCTCCACAAACTTAGGACTCTTCTCCATTCACTATCGTAAAAAGTGGCTTTCCATGAACCTTTTCTCAAAAGCTTTTATAAGTAAAAGTTCACCTCCACAAACCACAACTTAAAAGGCTTTATCAGCAAAATCAACTTTCTACAAACTTTGGACATTTTATCCATTATCAGCAAAATCACAAATCCACAAACTTAAACTTAGCTCAAACACTATCAATGAATTGGAGATTTCCAAAACTTACAAACCTATCAGCAAAAGCTTATTTCCACGAACCAACTTTCTTACAAACCATTATCTTCCTCTTTATCGGTAAAATCGTCAATCGATGAACTAGATGTTGGGGAAACTGTCTATCAGCAAACTTTTGAGTTCATGAACCAAAGATTTTATTGATACGTTGTTGGCAAAAAGTGCCACAAGTGAACTAAAGAAACTTCAAACTTTAAACTTTCTTCTTCAAGCTTTCATCAGCTAAAACTCACCTGTTAGCAAATTGGTTGTCGGGGAAACTTGTCATCGACAAACTTAAGAGTTCATCAACCAAGTGATTCATTGGCTGAAGGTAGAAATCATTCATGCTTTGGAAACTTACTTTGTCATATTTTCATCAGCTAACTAGTTGTTGCGAAAACTAGCCATCGGTGAACTTAAGAGCTCACGAACCTCACAATTCACCGATTGAAGGCTCATTCATGCCTTGGAATCTTTTTGGATCAATTTTCCTTTGCATTATTGTCTTCATGCCTTAGAAACTTTGTGACACCTTTGACATCAATGAAAATATTTCTAACAATCTCTCCCTTTGTCATTGATGGCAACCAAATGGTAACCAAAAAGAAATATACTCTGAATATCCACTTTTGTATCTCTCCCTGAACTGTTACACAACTTCTAAAATTTCTCCCCCTTTATCATCAATGGAAAAGGGATGTAACAAAACTCTTTCCTTCATCATGTGATTCTTCCTATTTTCTATGAAGCTCCCCCTTTTTGTAATACCTCCTCTTGACATTAAGGACATTATTCTTCCATTTTCTATACCTCAAAAAAATATTCACCAGTTGATCTATCTTTGAATTGTCTTCTCCACAGAGCTGAAAGATACTACAATGACTAGCTCCCCATGACTTTAATGCTCCCCCTTACACTATTTCTCTCCCTTAGGGGGTATCTCTTCCATTTTGCAACTCTGATAAATTCCAGGGATTAAGAATAGATCTTTGAGATGCTCCCCCTAGACACATGCTTCATCATAAGATTTTACTGATTTGATGAGAGTGATATCACTCCCTACTTCTGCCTCAAGTACTAAAATGTCTCTTTGGGAAGGGGTTTTGTAAAAATATCTACAATTTGATCCTTTGTAGCTACATATTCCAACTTTACCTCCTAATCTGCAACCTTTTCTCTCAAGAAATGATACTTAATGGATATATGCTTGGTTCTAGAGTGCATCACTAGATTCTTTGATATGTTGATGGCACTTGTATTATCACACAAAATAGGAATGGGCTCATCATATATTACTTTGATATCTTTCAACATCTGCTTCATCCACAACACCTAGGTATAGCAAGATACTATAGCTATATATTCTGCTTCTAATATTGACAGAGAGACTGACTCTTGCTTCTTGCTTAACCATGAAATTGATCTATCACCTAGGAAGAAATCTCCACCACTTGTGCTTCTCCTATCATCAATGTTGTTAGTCCAATCTGCATCTGTATATGCAGTTAGGGAGAATTCATTCCCCTTCTCATACCACAATCCATAGTCCAATGTGCTCTTCAAGTATCTGAAAATCCTTTTAAAAGCCTATGTGTGTTGGTGTTTCCAACTGTTTGTCTAAATCCTCTAAAGATTTAGCCAATTTCTCATACTTAAGGATTCTAGGTCAGTAGCTAACGAACAGGAATCAACAAGGAGTTGGAATCCTCTGCACTTTTGGTTCTACAAGACCAAGGAAGGTGTACCAAAACAACATCCAAGGGTTATTTCTTGACTTATGCTAGATGTTGATGTTTAAGTAGAAGTTCTCAATGAAAATATACCAAGGAAGTGACTAACTCCTATTAGATTGGCATTATCCTTTGGCAAATCAGTTCAAACCAAGATTGAGAACAATTATTACTTCAATTCTACTCTAAAATAGTATGGAAATAGAAATGAGTTTGATTATTTGGATGGATCTAAATCAACATATTAGCCCAGTGAGAGATTAGTGCCTAATCCTAGGATTACAGAGTCAAGTTGCACAAATTGAATGTATCTTTCAAGCAATATTGCTTCATTACAAATGGACTAATAGCATTAATGCCTTACATCAATGCTTCCTATACTTAGAATTGTAAAACTATCGTTTAAATCATAATATAAAACAAAGTTAACATAATATTTTCCAAGCAATTATTTCTCTCCTTGAGAGAAAGCCACAGAAAATATACACAATACAGAGAGCTGCAAAGATGAACCAAAATATCCTTGATATTGAGCATTCATATTAACTTCATTTCCAATACAATATGGAGAGAATTTTGTAACTACCATGATAATATGTTCAAGACTGAAAATGGCACATTTGCTCTATAGATTTGAACATAAAATAACTTACATCTTTCTTCTATTGCTCTAGACAAGAGACATAGACACACTACTTTTTGTCCTCTCAGTTGTTGTCCTTGATGACAAATGCACAAACTCTCAGGTTTGTGGCATGGTACAGTGACAGTTGTATCTGTATCATGACAGTTAATGTTTGGTTGACTTGGTATTCATGATATTTAGCATTTGATGTTTGGTTGACTTGGTATTCATGATGTTGTTCATCTGACATTAGAATGGTGTTTACCATTTGATGCATGAACTCATGTTCTTGGTGATGTTCTTGTTAATACTCATAATGTTGTTCACTTGGAGAGACATCAAACATGTTGGTTGTGGCACTTACTATGCTTTACAGGCAGTTGGTATTTGGCTTGTAATATTGACAGAGCCTATTGGTTCTATATGGTAATGGTAATGGTGTGATACTATGTTGACAATCACATGCTCTAATGTTATGAATAGTTGGCACATACAGTTGACACATGCTTAGCACTCATATCATGTTACAGTTGATGAACTTCTAATGCCTTTATGTCAGTTGATATGCTCTATGATAGTTGATATGTAGTTGATATGCTATATGCAGTTGATATGCTCTTGGTATTTGACAGTTCATATTTTATGTGCTCATGATAAGTCATACTTGGCATATGGCATATGATATCATGTTACATTTTTCTATGGTAATAGGACAGTTGATATGGCATGATACTATGTTAGTTTTGGTATGGTATGCACTTCAGTTGTATTGATCTTAGTGGGTTGTATTTCATTGCGGCACTTGACTCTGTCATGATGGTTGAGGCACTTTCTACACTTTACAAATGCATACTTTGCTCTATAGGTGCTTGTTGATTATAATATCATTGGTTTCATCTTTTGACATTATAGTGATGGTTTAATTGTTGGTATCCTTGTTTGGTGTTACAAATGAGCTCTCATGTATCAATTGGT
Source organism: Cunninghamia lanceolata (assembly GCA_027924645.1). Taxonomy (NCBI): domain Eukaryota; kingdom Viridiplantae; phylum Streptophyta; class Pinopsida; order Cupressales; family Cupressaceae; genus Cunninghamia; species Cunninghamia lanceolata. The sequence goes on from BSBN01000620.1 coordinate 3,908,335, forward strand.
GTTATGATTTCATTTGCATCATGAGACAAGGTCTCAAGGTCTTTTAGTGCTATGATGTTTCATTTATGTACAATACAAGGTTATAATAGCCTAAAGCCTACCATATCATTTTTAAAGTGATTGAAGTCACTTGAGGGGCATCATAGTATATATTATTATTTGTTAAAAAGGCATTTAGTTGAAAATCATTTGAAAAATGTTGGTATGCATAAAGCATTCATTGGGCACTTAAAGTCATTTAACCTATTGGGTAGGTTTATGGTCTTCAAAGAAGGTAAAAGTTGATGGTTTAACTTCAAAGTCACCGGGCCTTTTAGGGCTTACCAAGACAGGCAATAAAAGGAATAATATGGAAAAAAGGATTGATGAGGTTTCATTTTGTTATGTACAACTTTGGTTTATATCGTGTATATCCCTCTCTTGACTTAGGGTTTAATTGTTATGCAAAATGTTGAAGTTCCTGGTTATCATGATAGAGATCCTTTGTGAAATGACAATGCTCGGTCAAAGGTGAAACTGGTTATGATGATGGGGATGCTTGGGAGTCAAAGGTGACAGTTATGCATAGTCTTCTCAACAGTTATGGTATATCAAAATAGGTGACATCTTTCTTTGTCTTCTCATATGGGATTGGTCGAATAAAATTGTTATTCTCTATTTTTGAAAGGGCTGAAAAAGAAATATTTTTGTTGCTTTGCTTATGAGGGTTTATACTAGTCTTGAACCCTATCTGGAATATTCACTAAAAAGTATTTGTTGTTAAAGTAGTTTTGTTCATTGAAAAATAGTTAATAGACATGGATGGTCTATTATGTAACCTCTTTATACTTGGTTGTGGACAGAAGAGTTTGAGATGACTTGTGTTAAACCCATGGTTAGGGTTTGAAGAATTTATTCTTACGATTTATCACTAGGGATTCCTGCTTGAATGCTTGAAGGTAGTTTTGATTATTTCTTCAGTTTGAAAAAGGCATTTAAACAGTTTGGAAAATTATATAAACTAGATATTGTTGACTATTGTCAAAAAGAAAGTTTGGTGTAGCAGTTATAATAGACAGTTTGAAGATTATTTGTTATCAATGTGACTAAAGATTTAAACTGTGGTTAAAGATTCATTATTGTAAAAGATTTAAAGACTTTGTAACAAGTTCTATATGGGTCTACTTGACCACATTCCTTTGTTAGATTCTACTAGAGTTAAAAATTGTCTCAGACAGTTGAAGAAGATTAGTTACATTCACAAACTGTTTAATGAGAGAAAGAAGACTTTGTAATATTGTATAAAAAGGGCTTTTTAAAAACATCTAAAATAAGGTCAATGATCTGTGTTTATTACACCATCATTGAGGTTATATCAGAATGTTGAGTTGTTGTATTGATGCTTGAGTCTCAAAGAATGAGATAGTTAAGGATTGGAATATAGAGGAATAGAGTAACCCTCTGTATTGACTCATATTATTCATTGTATTTGATTAAAATATTCTAGTGAGGCACAAATAGCCAGTGAGGCATAAATATCTAGTGAGGCACAAACAGCCAATGAGGTATCTATATTTGCTAATGAAGTACATTTTGATTAAGCCAGTGAGGCATTTTAAGTGGTTTTTATTCCCCATGAGGGTTTTACACTCAGGACAATAATTGTGTTATGGGTTTTTATTATCACTAATGTGTTTGATCCTCATGTTCATTTTCTTATCATGTGTCATTCAGTTTTAAAGTTATCCTAAGTTAGTTTGGTCTACATGAACACATATTCATCATATATCATTGTCTGAAATGATGTTCTCTTTCATCCTCATTATGGTCAATCAAACTTTACAAGTTAATATCTATATTCTTATGTGTCTAATATGTGAACACCCTTACTCTTAAGTCTGATGTTCATTAGTCAATACTTATCTTAGGTTGTTTCATAATATTGTGTTGATGTATTCTTGGCATTAATCTATCAGTTTTAGTTTTCATGATACCTATCTTAACCAAAGTTGTCATGATGTTCATAGTTAATATGATGCCTCATCTCTATTCAATAGATGTTGCCTTTGTTTCAAAGTTTTGAAAGATTATTTCAAGGTCTCAAGGTCCTATTAAAAGTAGTATACCACTGATTCACCCCCCCCTCTCAGTGGTATTGTACTCCAACACTAATGCCCAAAACAAAGATTCAAAACCTCTAGAAAATTGCCTTTATTTCCTATTTATAGAAACATGGGAGCAAAAACAAGCTTCAAGCCACGAACAACTTCTTGTTTGAATAGAATATACCCAAGGTATCTTTCTAGTTAATAGGACAAAATATATTTGAGAGAAAATGATTTGTTGGAATAGAAATTAAAGAAGATGCTCATTTTCTCAAAACAAACTTCATCCATGCTTGATAGTGCAACCGCATGCCTTGTAGGTACATTACCTCTCAATGATGACACAAGCGTGAATACAACCTTCATGCTAGCTGAAATTCACATTTGCATACACTTGTTGCATTTGGGTGTCATCTAAAAGTTGTTTACCAATTAAGACCATCAAAGGAGATAATCCACTAGAAAACAAAACACCTCCAATATATTTGCCAATACTGTTACAATTTAGTTTGTCAATTCCTCAATAGTCTTCTCAAAATCCCCAGAGGCATGGGAAACATGCAAATATAACGGCCCCTTTGAGAAGATTTCATCGTGTTTAAGCGATCATGGAAGGCTAGGTAGTTTATAGCAATAGGAAGAGGAACCAGATACCTTTATGCCTGCTTGAAAAATGCAAGTCCTAATAGCAGCTCTAGTTAGGGATAGATGACTGCAAGGTCATCACATGGATCCAGAATCTCCAGGGAAGTAGCAAACCAGAAAAATAATGAGCAGGGAAAGCACAATTTATTCAGTGGCCCCTTGGGCCTTTTAAAAAATGAAGAACCAAAACCTTCCTCTGTCAAATACCCTATTCTTAGATGATTTCACTAAGCCAAAATTGGAATTATCACCACAATCCATCTTGTTGTCAACAAGGAGGTTTATCCATCTCACAAAACTCTTGAGTCCATCATTGTCAAATTATCTTATGCCTCTCTGATATCTATAACCAAATACAGACTAAAACACTCCTCTACAAAACATGAGGGTAACATATGGATCCATCAGATCATGCTAATTGTAACAATTTGCATGATCTTTTTCTTGGACATCTACAAGCGTATCAGATTGAATTGAGAAATGAAAATACTCATAATCCACTAGACAAATGTCATTACAAACATTGACCCTATCCTTTACTGTCAGATCAAACATGAAAACTTCATGTGTCTTATTTGTATACACTTGCTCTGGTTTGTTGAAATCATGATTCAATCCTGGGTCTGAAAATCTATCCAGATAAATATCATAAAGATATGATATACCAACTAAACCATGATCTAAATTTTGTTCCATATTTTGCAAGCATTCATCAGGTGTACCAAACAGAAAATGCTCATACTCAAGCTCACTTTTTATCTAATCCATATGACATATGTATTCACCTACGTTTGGGTAATTTAACTCATCTACATCACTTGGTTTTTCAATGCTATGTAAAGGAGACTGAGTTGTCTTAACAACATTCTCATCACTGTTCATATCATGATTCTCACAAGAACATACATCTTCAACCATGTTTACATTCTCACTGAATCTTTGAACCCCAAGTTGCCAGCTTTCATCATTAACACATGTGTCAAACATTTTCTCCATCTCAGGAATGAGAATATAATCTGATTCATAACAAATTTCATGAGTGACCTCACCTTCCCTTCTCATTGCATGAATACTCAAAGCCTTTTCAGCATCAACACATTCAAAATCATTATAATCATTAAATGAGCACATAGATAAATCTTCAACATCACTTACACCATCAATACTTAGTATCTCTGACTCATATTTTGAAAACTCTCCACTGCAGGAAGGTTGTTCCTTCTCAAGAAAATATGTGTCCCATTACTTTTAGTATATTCCTCATTTGAAGCAAAGGATTCTATCTCTACTTCATGAGGATAATCATAATCAATAGAGAAATGATCATACTCAATGTCATCATAGTTATCACAACAAGAGGACTCATCAATACTGAAACTATATTCAAGCTCTTCAAACTAATTGCATGGACTCTTGTCTCCCATAGGACTACTAGTAACCCACACATGAGTGTCCATAAGATTGTTCCTATCAATATGATAATGTGTGGACACATAACAATTCCCCTTATCCTCATGTGTGCAACTATCTGTAGCAATTTGACTAATGCTACTGGATTCTTTAAAAGAATCAAAACCTGGGAGAATACCAAACAAGTACTCAAATTCTTGCTCTTTAGATTGGTCATTTAGACATGCTACTTCAACATCACCAATCACTTGGGTTGATTCACCATGTTGAATACTTGGGCTCATTTCTATTCCTTGATTATTAGAGTTGTAACCATGGATAACCTCATATATCTCCTTTTGTTCATCATACACTGTATTCAGAATGTCATAACTACAATCATCATCTGTACAGTCAATGAGTTGATTACAAACTTCATTTTCTTCACTACACTCCTCATTCACAAAAGTTAGGTCCCTCTTTTTCTCACTTAGGTCAGCCATACTAGTTCTCTTATATTCATTTCTAACCTTCTCCATAATCATAATCCATTCATAGACCTGGTCAAGCCTAAAAGATTTCAAATTTTTAGGTACAGCACTCAAACCTGATTCATAAGATTCATAAAGTAAATCAAAGCATATTGAATCTTTAGGTCTGTGATGCTTAGGAATTGTAGACAAAGATGCCATAAATATTGCACACAAATCAATAGGTAATTCATCTTCTTTTCTTCTGATAATAAACAATTCTTGAACAAGAAGAATAGATGCATCTATATCTTCACAAATAGGAACAATATTGGGTGATTTATTCAACTCACCATGATTCTTTTGCTTTTACCTGATTACTCTTGTTTGCCACATTACTTTCCTGACCTTGGGGACAAGCATCTTTACAAATTAGTCCCTTATCTTTACTAATCGCTACAATTTTAAGAATCCTTTCAGTGTGAACTACTTGATAATAGGCTTCCTTCAAATATGTAGGCTTTAATCCTTGGAAACTAAGATTTGTTTCAAGGTCAAAAGCTGCACAATATATAGATAGGATCTTTGATTCATCAATTTGTACATGTTGTAAAACTTTATCCATGCCCTTTATGAATCTAAGAGGAAATGGAGGAATGGATTCATCATCTTTCTTTCTGATAGATGCAAATTCATTGAAAATAGATGTAGCGTCTATCATCAAATATGCAGGTTCAGAAGAGAACATGTTAATTGCATGATCTTGGTTGTAGTTGTCTTCATCATATTCTTCATTAGGTATGTTAGATTCATGAAGTAGTTGGGCTACCACACTGAGCTAGGGAGTGAGGCAGTTGGCATGCTAAGCACTAGAGATTGTCATCAACCATGTTTGCATTAGGTCTCTTCAATGGATATGGAGTCTCTCTGTTAAGTGCATTCTTCTTATTATTGTATGTTGGTTTCCCATTTTGCCATGTTGTATTATAAGGTTGATCAGATAGCTTAGGCATTCTTTCATGCTTTTGATAATTGGTCCTGTCATTGAATAATCCCTTCTCATTCTTAGCTACTTTGTAGCTCAAATATTTGAGGGAAATCATGACTTTATCTAATTTATCCTTAGAAGATGATGCATTATCTTGAGGGCCTTTGGGGTTTTTCAATATTCTAACATCATCCCTCTTGCTAACTTTCCCAGATGCTCTCATGTGACTCTGAATGTGCATAGCAATTCTAAAAGCATCCCTCAAAGAATGAGGCTCCATATCCCTCAATTCATACCCTATCTTGGGATCAAAAGCATTGCCATATAGTACTACACACATGGGTTCACTAGGTCTCATATCTACAAGGATCTTATTCATGAGCTTAACAAATCTTGTGTTAAAATCTAAGACCATGTCATTATGACCTTTGGAAATGCTAGTAAATTTATTGATCAAGAATCTAGGGTAAGTCTTATCACCATATTATTCCATAAACACCCTTTTGAACTCCTCCCATGAGCCTATACTAGCATCAGGTAAACCTTTGTACCAATCCCTAGCACCCTTAGCCAGAGATTGTGTTGGAAATTGTGAAAAAATTGTGGTCATGGGTCTAACTTCCACCATTTCCACGTTTCTATCTGTTCTATGTGGGTTAGGGTTTGTCCAAGTGGTATTTAGGGTTTGTTAAACTTGTAAACTATCAAAAACCATGGTTGTTTATTTGTCGGCCCCAATGAATTCTTTCCTTTGTTGATTGGCCCCTTGCATCTAAGTGTTGTCATCTCACCCCCTAAAGTCAAGTTCATGTTAGCCATTTAACGCGAGAATATTTGTTATATCCCATGACCTAGTTGAATATATTTTATGAGGTCCCCTACATCCATATTACCTAGTGTGGCCCCCTTTTAAAACATCTTTTAGGCATGTGTGTGTATATTGCAACCTAGGCTCCCCTATCGCACATTTCCTTCACATCGCATTTGTGATTCAAATGTTTCACACCAAAATGTGATGTGTGATAATATCTATTTAGGGTGTCTGCTCCATGTTACATCCAATAGGTTGTCACATTGCTATTTGGTGTGCTCGAAGATGGAGCCTATTCACGATGTGCGCCAGTAAATCAGATCCTTGTCACGTGTTTGCATCCTAGTTCATTGAATGAAGTTTGTATATCACAAAAGGCTTAGGCAGATCCTATTTAGAAACTGTGATATACGATGAGCCTATTATGGGTAGTGTTAAGTCATTTTCTTGCCAAGTGTCAGGAAGAGCGGGGCATCACTGCAGTCTTCTAAATCACTATTTCTAATTTACCAGTGTTATCATTATGAGTGATGTGCGATGACCGTTCATCTTGTTTTAGGTCTGCAGTATCAACACTTGGTTTTCAAACTGGATATAGGGTACAAGGTGGTGGCACGTAGTGATCTGCACGCTACTACAGTTGGTGATTTTTTGAACATGTGATTATTTTTCCTCGCCGCCATTGCGCAGGAGAAATACTTGTGAAGAGATTGATGGGATACAGACTGGCCTTTGGGGATCTACATCCAAGCATGATGGGATCTTCTTCTTGCACCATGATAGGATATGAACTGGATTGGTGGTTCAAAATGGGTGATTGTCTTAATCAAGGGATCAGTCTTGGTCATCTCATATTTGAAATTGATAGTTCCAAACTGTGAGAGATCAGTATGTTGCAGGGTACTGCCTCCATTCCCTTTTCTAGCAGTGTTAGCAAGTTGTTGCAAAGTTTCTACTTAAGGCTAACATTTTGTGGTACTAAACAAGATAATTTATAAGGCGGACCTGTAGATTTTGGTTATCTAGAGTGTGGAGGCTTTTTCAATTTCACTATAAGTAGACACTCTCATTATCACATCTTGTACCATTTCTTTTTGTGCAGACAGATATGAAGATTTATTCTTTGAGTATGATTGGCTTAATGTCCTATTCCCTTGGCTTTTCTTATCTATTCTCATGGTTGGTATTGTGTCCTTATAAAATTAAGAGATTAGAGGCTTTGTCCTAAGGGATGGGAGGATCTGGTAAGATTATGGGAGAAAAACATCAATTGAATGGATGTGAGTCCTTCCCTTCTCCCTGTTTCTATCTGGATGTGGCATTCAAGTTTCAATCTACTGACTCCGGTGACTCCCTATTCTTGTGGGTCCCCAAATTTTGCTTGATGGAAGAGAGGCAGCGTAGTTCTCTTTTCCTCTCCCTTGGTGCTTTGGGTTCTTATATAACTTAGGCAACAATGGAGGGAGTGTTGTCCACCTAGATGAGATAGTTGGAAGTGGAAGTGGATAATATGACAGCTACTACTTACTCTTTACTTGGGTTGTTGGTGCTACCAACACCAAGTATTAGTGGTTTCCTCTAGTTTTTGTCAAGATTGAGAGGTTGGAAACCTCCAATTGAAATATGAGGAGCCACTTGCCTATGCCTGGGAGTGGGCTTAATGGAAAGATTTCCCAGATCATGTGCTTCCTTCAATGACTGTCCCTGGCAGGTATTCTTCCCAGATCATGTGCTTCCTTCAATGACTATCCCTGGCAGGTATTCTTACTTCTTTATGTGTGGTTAGGAAGGCAAGGCAAAGGATGCTTGTATTGGGAACAAGTATCTGGAAGGCCAAGGTGGTGGAAATGGAAAGAACATATGAAGAAATGCTACCTGTCATATCTCAGTTTGTCCCCGCACAAAAGGTAAGAAAGCATACAAGACAAAATTAGTTGCTCCAGTCTACCTAAGGAAATGATTTGCTGCAGAGGACGTGCTTCAGTGGATCAGAGGCAGTTATTCTAGCACTTTGATGTATTCTAATTGTCAAATGAAAATGTGACAGATATCATGTCCAAAATAGCCCATTGCTTGTTGCTCCCTTGTGTTATAAAAGGGATTTCAAGGCTATTTTGTAGGGGTGTGGGTTTTTGTTCGGGCTCTTGGTTAAATGTTGGTAGAACTATAGTGAAGTAGAGATCCTATTTATTCTCTAATGTATAGAGTTGTATGTCATATGTTTTATGTTAGTTGCTAGTCAATATCAGTATCTATATGAGATGTATATTGTAAATTTCTGAGAATAGTTGTCTCCTAATGTATGGTTTGCGCAAGTTATGAACTTGATGAAGGGGGTAAATCACAAAACACACCACAACAGAAATTGCACACAGAAAATAGAATGATATTTTATTGATATGGGCAAAACATTACATTATAGAAGCTCAAATACAATCAGAGGATGAATCCTCTACAAGCTACATCGCATTACAACTTCCTATCTCCAGACTTTGGAATCATCTGCCTTCTGTAAACCCCAAATCAGCTAGGGTTTATGTTTTCCTACCTATTCTTGACTCTACACTTTCCCCCTTAACTCTACTACCACCCAGGGTTCCCAAAATAGTCATAAATAGCACTTTTTGGTGGCCTCCAATTAAATTTTGAAATTTGCAACTCCCTCCAAAAGTAGGTCAACTTCCGGGAAGCATAACTTTTGATCTGAGTGTTTGATTGACGAACTGTTTTAAGCACTGGAAAGCTCGCGATGTGAACTATCATGCTGTAAATTCATAAATGAATTTATTTCAACTTTTTGGGACATTATGGGATGTTTTAGTGCCTCATATCTCATTTCAAAACATTTCAGGGGCTTTTCAGAAAACAAAAACTTTAATATCTTTCAGCTCACAAATGATCTTTGCCTGATTCCTTCGCCACAGGTCTTATATTTCTGTTATGAATCTTTCTGTAACTTTTCACCTCAATCCATTCCCAAATGTAAACTTTCCTAAAATGGCAAGTAAACTTTCCAAAACTGGCAGTTTGTTATTTTTAGCAGTTTTGGAAAAACTGAAAGTCCTACATCATTGTTTAGGATATTATGGAACCAAAAATACTAATTATGGAAAGAAATGAAAATAATTGAAATGATTTTGAAGCAACATATTTTTGGGTGATGCAAGATTTCCCTTACACCACTGGATGCTCCTGCATCAGAACTGGATATATCAAAGATGGTTCAGTTTGTCTCTATAACAGTTTCTTATGGATGTGTTTTTCTATGAATAGCTCTTTTTCAAAGAATGGGTTAAATCACCTTAACAGAAGCATTGATGTATATGAATATGTGTGAGGATAACTAAGTATGACTATTTCTTAGAATATATTTGATGTGATATTGTAAGGCAATATCACAAAGCTTCAAAGATGCTCAGGTTAAAAACTGACTGTAATCTTCAATGGCCATTCACTTTGACTCTATACCCTTAGGATATGGCACTAATTTCCTTGTTCCTATACACATTCTTCAACACTCGGGTCTGGCAAACCCAACACCCAACATTTTGAAATCAAATCCTTGTTACGTTCAGTGTAATATTTTTTCTCTCGTTCTGTGTTTTGAGGTGCATTAGTGGTTTGAATGATTTAGGAGCCATGTCTTCATATCTTAATGTCCTCAAATACTTTAGTACAGAACATATCTTCTTTTCCAGTACTTGTAATAAATTGATTTAAGAGACAAATAAGTACTGTAATGGGATCACTCTCCTAGGTTTTGCAAAGCCTGAAGCGAAGAGGGAAAGTTTTCTCTAAACTTTCACCTATGTGTTGGCTAGCCCCTCATAATAGCTAGACATTGACAGTGGCTAAGTCATAGGTTATTTTGTGAGACAAGGTTGGGAATTAAAAACAACCAACAAAAATAGCGACTCTACTGGGGAGTATTGAAAATATCAAAGAGTTGGTCCTGTAGTTTGTCATGGGTATTTAGAGTTTGTATATGAACAAGGTGTTATCATTCTCTTTAGAGGGTGGCGACTCTGCTTATAGTTGAACTATTTAATCAAAAGGAAAATTGGTTATGTTTGAGAAAATGTATGTTACTGTGTTGTTGGAGAAGACCTAGAATGAAGAGAGCTTGTGAAGAGCTTCATATTGTTTAGAACTTAGTCCTCTTTGAAAAGAGATGGTGACTCTACAAATTAACCTGATTAGCTGGTGTAGGGTTGTGGTATTCTATTGGTAAATGAGTTCAAAAAGAAAGAAAGAAGAAAAGATAGTGTCCTATTTGGAGGAAGTGGCTCTATGAGAAAGAACCTCATGAATGTGTGAATAATATCTCAAATACTCTCAAGTCTCCAGTTGTTTATGGAGGCCACAACAAATTTCCAAGTATTTCACCTATTCATGTCCCTATGAAGGATTGTGCTATAATAGACAATAGTTTGCATGACGTTGTGAAGATAAATTTGATCCCTTATTAGGTGTAGTTAGACACTAAATGGGAGAGAGAAGCTAAGAATAAGTTTGTGTACTTCTAAGATTCTTGGCTATGGCCTCAAATATGATAGTGCACACCACACCACCTCACCCATGTTATCAAGGAAGTTTCAGTAGTAATAGGTATAATGCCATAAATTTCAGAAATATCTATGGTTACCTGAATCATATACCACATGAAATCAGAAATAGAATAACAAAGTTTAATGGTGGTAAATTTGAATCAGCAAATAAGCATCTACAGGTTTTCATTGATGTAATAGATGATTATGAGGTAGATTTTGAAGACATTGTCATAAGGTTATTTGTTCAATCTCTGAAAGGAGATACAAGAGATTGGTTTTCTTATCTACCAGCAAGCTCGATCTCCTCTTGGGATGAGTTTAGTGTAGTTTTTATGGAACATTTTAGTGAAAGGATAAATGCAAGTTTAGTGATCAACACTTTTATGAGCATTCAGAAGGAGGAGGATGAGTTAATCCTAGCATTCAATTTGAGATTTGCAAAAACATTAAGGGACATTCCTGAAGTTATTAGACCTAATGATGTAGTAAGTTTAGTGGTTTACTTGGGAGCCTTTGACAAAAAGATGAGTTACCAATTGAGGGACAAAAAACCTACAACTCTGCATCAGGCTTATGAAACTACCATGAATATTAAAAACAATTGGAAATATGGAATGTTCAAGGGCTACTTAACTACAAGTGTTTTATGTCCTGAGGCACCAAATGTTGATGAAAGGTGTAAGTCAAAAGTTAAAAATGAATGTCAAAGCACTTATACCCCTGTTGTTCCAATTTATACATCAGTCCATAGTGTTGATCATGTAGAGCCCCAAACAAATTGTCAAGAAGCTGCATGCATTTGTGATCATATGGTCTTGGTTTAGGCTCTCTTTGACATGAGGAGATAGGAGGGAGAGTTAGGATACTCTTTATTTTCTAGAATCTTGGACACCTGTATAAAAATCCCTGTCAGTTTTAGGCCTCAAAGGTCTGTGTGCATTGATCTATTTTGTGATGTGTATGGGTCAAGTCTGAGTTCATTACCTCATAGGATGAAGCCAAGTAGTCTTACTCAGATGGATGATTGGGTAGACATGGTAGAGAATGCTCAGATTCATGGTAATAAAAATGGTAAGCTTCACATTGTTGATCACATTAGCCCTATTGCTAGATATGGATTAAACAATAATGCAATTTATGTGAGTGGAACACATCAGAGAGAAAATGAAGATGCCTATTATAGTGAAGAGGATAGAATATGCAAGGACTTGCTTCATGATGGTCTTATGAGTCAAATAGTAAGTGCATCCTTAGAGTTTCAATGTGATGAAGCAGCCCAAGTCAGTAGGAATGATGATTTAGTATGTGCAGATGACCAATCTAGAGAACCTAAATTTGAGAACTCATGTGGTGTTATCCTAGGTTCTAATCCTTCTGAGGAATTTGGTAGCATTAGTCAATTTGCTACAGACAACTGCACATGAATTGTTGTGAGTTTGTTATCTAGTAGGCTGATGAAAACAATGTTGTAAACACTCTTGTGCAGTCTATTGATGATGTTGTTGAAGGCAAGAGTCTATGCAATCAATTTGTAGAATTTGAACCTAGTTTTAACATTAGTAAGTTTCCTTGGTATGTCAGTTATGATAACAGTGAGTATGGTCATTCCTTTGATGATTATGACTGCACTTATGAGGTAGAAAAGGAATGCATTACTTTAGATAAAGAATGTGCTAAGATGAATGATCTTGAGAGTTTATCTTACTGTTCTTTTGAAGACTATGATGACTTGGAGTGTGTTGATGCTGGTAGAAATTTGGACCCTCGTACTAAAGAGGCAGAAGTCTCTATGATATGGATAAACATGAGGTATAACCCTCTCTATGATGAACCTGTGGATCCATAAGAGATGAGAAATGATAATCCTTATTGGTGCAGGGGTAATCCTATCTTTGTGGAGGACCCTGAGTATGAAGAATGTGAGGTGGAACAATCCCAGAGGTCTGATGTATGCAGAAGCAATGTTGAAGTTGTTCAGCCCTATGAAGATGATGATTTGAGTTTTGAAAAGAGTCTTGTTACATTTGAAGATGAGCTTCCTCTGCAAGACATCAGGATGCATGATAGAATTGGTGAGCCACCTGATTTGAAGGAACGTAGCTCCTTGTCAATTCAAGTTGAAGGGCTACCTATGGATGTGCATTTTCTGTCATATGAAGGATAGAATTTAGATTATCACTCTACTCATATATTTCAACCTTTTATCTTTGATCAGTGTGATCCATCAGACTTGGAGCTGGAGTATGACTGTAATATGTCAGAGGAACAACATGTTGAGATACTCCAAGAAGGTGTCACTTATGAATGCTTAAAGTTTGAGATAAATGTGGCAAGTGGAGACAATGTTACTAATGTTGTTCACCCAATGGACTATGAGTATTTTTACTTCTCTGCTCAATTTGGAAAAAATTTAAATATCCAGGAAGCTAACCATGTAGATTGTTATGTTAACTGGCATGATATTTTGGACCAATGTGCTATTCTCATATTTTATGAAGATACATCTCAATCAAGATTTAAGTGTACAAATTAGAGAGGCACAAGAAAGTTTGGAGATGACTTGTTCAGCAATCCGAGTGAACAGGCATTCTGGGGAAGCATTTCAAATTTTGGCTTGAGGTGATCATCTAAGAATAGGGTATTGACAGAGGAAGATTGTGGTTCTTCATTTTTGGCGGCCTTGGGCCACCAAATTTAGTTTGATCGATGGTTACCTGAGCAGTTACTCTGTCATCCAATGGAGTAGGCACCTAGTCTATGTCACATAGATCTTCTGGGATCTTGCCTTGTTTGTGCCAAGCAAGCATCCCCGAACATGAGCCACTGTTGGAAATTATGAAAATTATGTGGTCATGGGTCTAACTTCCCTCATTTCCAATTTTTTGTCTAGTCTATGTGGGTTGGTGTTTGTCCAAGAGGTATTAAGGGTTTGTTAAACTTGTAACCTATCAAAACACCTTGGTTGTTTATTTGTCGGCCCCAAAGAATTCTTTCCTTTGTTGATTGGCCCCTTGTGTCTAAGTGTTGTCGTCTCATCCCCTGAAGTCAAGTTCATGTTAGCCATTTAACTCATGAATTATTTATTATATCCCATGACCTACTTGAATATATTTTATGAGGTCCCCTACATCCATATTACTCAGTGTGGCCCCCTTTTAAAACATCTTTCAGGCACGTGCACTCATATTGCAACCTAGGCTCCCCTATTGCACATTTCCTTCACATTAGATTTGTGATTCAAATGCTTCATGCCAAAATGTGATGTGCGATACTATCTCTTTAGGGTGTCTGCTCCATGTTGCATCGTGTAGGTTGTTCTCATCGCTATTTGGTGTGCTCGAAGATTAGATCCTTGTTGCGTTCCCTCATCCTAGTTCATCGCATGAAGTTCATATATTACAAAAGGCTTAGGGGGATCCTATTTAGAAACTACGATATGTGATGAACCTATTATGAGTAGTCTTAAGTCATTTTCTTACTAGGTGTCAGGAAGAGTGAGGCATCACCATATTCTTCTAAATCGTTGTTTCTAATTTGCTAGTGTTATCATTATGAGTGATGTGCGATGACCGTTCATATTGTTTTAGGCCTGCAGTATCAATGGTTGGTTTTCAAACTGGATATAGGGTACAGGGTGGTGGTGCATAGTGATCTACACACCACCGCAGTTTGTGGTTTTTACAAATGTGTGGTGTTTTTTCCTCACTGCCACTGCACATGGGAAATACTTGTGAAGAGATTGATGGGATACATACTGGCCTTTGAGGATCTGCATCCAGGCCTAATGGGATCTTCTTCATGTGCCATGATAGGATATGAACTAGATTAGTGGTTCAAAATGGGTGATTATCTTAATCAAGGGATCAGTCTTGGTCGTCTCATAGTTGAAATTGATAGTTCCAAATTGTGAGAGATCAGTATGTTGTAGGGTACTGTCTCCATTCCCTTTTTTGGCAGTGTTAACAAGTTGTTGCAAGGTTTCTACTTAAGGCTAGCATTCTGTGGTACTGAGAAAGATAATTGATAAGGTGACATGCAGATTGTGGTTATCTAGAGTGTGGATGCTTTTTCAATTTCACTATAAGTATACACTCTCATTATCACATCTTGTACCATTTCCTTTTGTGTAGACAGATATGGAGATTTATTCTTTGAGTATGCTTAGCTTACTATTATGTTCCCTTAGCTTTTCTTCTCTATTCTCATGGTTGGTATTGTGTCTTTATAAATTAAGAGATTAGAGGCTTTGTTTTAAGGGATGGGAGGATCTGGTAAGATTGTGGGAGAAAAACAACATCTATTGAATCAATGTGAATCCTTCCCTTCTCCCTGTTTCTATTTGGATGTGGCATTCAAGTTTCAATCTGCTGACTCTGATGACTCTCTATCCTTGTGGTTCCCTAGATTTTGCTTGATGGAAGCGAGGTAGCGTAGTTCACTTTTCCTCTCCCTCGGTGCTTTGGGTTCTTGTAGAACTTAGGCAACAATGGAGGGAGTGTTACCCACCTAGATGAGATAGTTGGAAGTGGAAGTGGATAATATGATGGCTATTGCTTCCTCTTTACTTGGGTTGTTGGTGCTGCCAACACTAAGTATTAGTGGTTTCCTATGGTTTTTGTCTAGATTGAGAGGTTGGAAGCCTCCAATTGAAAGATGAGGAGCCACTTTACTGTGCCTGGGACTAGGCTTAACAACATGATTTCCTTGATCCTGTGCTTCCTTCAATGACTGTCCCTGGCAGGTATTTTTACTTCTTTATGTGTGGCTGGGAATGCAAGGCAGAGGATGCTTGTATTGGGAACAAGTATCTGGAAGGCCAAGGTGGTGGAAGTGGAAAGAACATATGAAGAAACACCACCTGTCATATCCTGGTTTGTCCCCGCACAAAAGGTAAGAAAGCATATAAGACAAAATAAGTTGGTCCAGTCTACCTAAGGAAATGATTTGCTACAGAGGATGTACTTTAATGGATCAGAGGTAGTAATTCTAGCATTTTGATGTATTCTAATTGTCTAATGAAAATGTGACACATGTCATGTCCAAAATATCCCATTGCTTGTTTCTCCCTTGTGTTATAAAAGGGATTTCAAGGCTATTTTGTAGGGGTGTGGGTTTTTGTTCGGGCTCTTGGTTAAATGTTGGCAGAACTACAGTGAAGCAGAGAACCGGCTTATTCTCTAATATGTAGAGTTTTATGTCATATGTTTTCTGTTAGTTGCTAGTTAGTATCAGTATCTATATGAGATGTATATTGTGAATTTATGAGAATAATTGTCTCCTAATGTATGATTTGTGCAAGTTATGAACTGAATATCTCAAAGATGGTTTAGTTTGTCTCTATAACAATTTCTTATGGATGTATTTTCCTGTGAATGGATCTTGTTCAAAGGATGGGTTAAATTGCCTTAACAGAAGCATTGACTTGTTTGAATATGTGCGAGGATAACTAAGTATGACTATTTCTTAGAATATATTTGATGTGATATTGTAAGGCAGTATCACAAAGCTTCAAAGATGCTTAGATTAAAAATTGACTGTAATCTTCAGTTGCCATTCACTTTGACTCTATACCCTTAGGATATGGCACCAATTTCCTTGTTCATGTACACATTCTTAAGCACTCGGGTTTGGCAAACCCATCACCCAACATTTTAAAATCAAATCCTTGTTACGTTCAGTGTAATATTTTTTCTCTCATTCTACGTTTTGAGGTGCATTAGTTGTTTGAATGATTTAGGAGCCATGTCTTCATATCTTAATGTCCTCAAATACTTTAGCACAGAACATATCTTCTTTTTCAATACATGTAATAAATTGATTTAAGAGACAAATAAGTACTGTAACAGGATCACGCTCCTAGGTTTTGTAGATCCTGAAGCGTAGAGGGAAAGTTTTCTCTAAACTTTCACCTATGTGTTGGCCAGCCCCTCATAATAGCTAAACATTGATAGTGGCTAAGTCATAGGTTATTTTGTGAGACAAGGTTGGGAATTAAAAACAACCTATGATTGATAATTTGAAACTATTGTAAGAACCTACTAAGATACCACAAATACTCTAGAATTCCTACTCAAATTCAATACATCAATGAAACTGTATATGCCTAAAAATGACACGATTCAGTCTAAATAAATATTCTTTATATTTATTCCCTTCTAATTCCTCTATCAATAAATAAATAAACAAATTTATTTATTTGATTCATATTCTTCCAACAATTAAATAAATTCCTTTATTTAATTCAATTCTCCCCAAACAATTAAATAATTCTTAATTATTTAATTCAATCAAATTCATTCTTCCAAATTTGAATAAATCAAATCAAATTTATTTAAATCCTTTCAATCTCCAAAAATAAAATACAATCAAATATTTTATTTATTCTTCCAAATCATGCACAAATAATTAAATAAATTTATTTATTTAAGTTGATTTTTCTTCTAAATTGAGTTATCTCTAAATATAATTCAATCTTTGTGCACATGCAATTAAATATTCTAAATACTTAATAAAGCAAAATATCTTCTTATTCTCATGCAAATCCCTTCTTGTTTTAAATCACTTAACTGATTATTATAGTCTTTTAATTGATTTAACTCATTCTTCTATTCTTAGCAAATCCTCTCATGCAAAAAAAAAGCAAGACACATGTCTTTTTCTTATTCGTTGCACATTCCTCATCTATTCTCAATCGTTGATCTTCTCATTCTTTCTATACCGTTGATCTCTTCTTTTCCAAGTCTATAAGTACAACCTTCTTCTATTCCAATAATCCAAGCTTTTAGTATTGTTACCCTACAGGAATTACAGTGCACCTTTGGCACCCTTGTTATTCCTTTGTTGCTTGTGATCACCCTTGTTACCACGCAATACGCATCATCACCATAGCCATTCACACTCAACATTCTTGAACAAAGCAAGGAAGTGCTCTCTGAGGGCCTCATTCAAACATTCAAAGAATGATTTGTGATAGGAAAACAATGGAAGTTTTAATCTGAGGAAGGTTTGCATTGTGTTACTCATTGCTTTATCTTGTTTGATCTCCTTAATTTCACTATTTCATTAAGTTTGGGTATTTGATATTGTTTATCATTGCATATTCATTGTTTGATCCAATTTACCCTTACAGAAACTATGAAAAATGTAGAAAACATAAGTTATACCTTGCAAACTAATTTATCCTGTGTTCCATTGTTTCCTATCTTCTCAATGTTCTTGTTGATGATGATATTGCTCTCAGAAATGTACTTCCTTGTTTTCCAAGATGACAATTAGAGGAATGGATTTTGTAGATGAAAATACAATGTGAGAAAACCTACAATGCAAAGCTAAGATAATGATGATATGATTGATATGAAGCCATTGATAATGATATGCAACTAAATGATAATATGTAGCTAATGGAGATTATGATGATAATACAAATGGGGGGCCAAAGGCACGCTTGATTGCTTGATGGAATTTCTGCAGCATGTAAGTACTATAGCTCTTGTAAATGTATAAAATGGAGGTGAGGCACCTTCCTTCTATAGGCCAATGAGAAGTTAAATCCAAGTGTCAAAAGATCCACGGTGGAGGAACAAGTCTTGTGACATGTATAGTTGAGATCAAATTGGTTGGGATGAGAGAGATAAAGGTGGAAGATGTTCCTATGATGATTACAAGGTAGAGGAATATGTGGAACCATAAGCCACATGTCATGATGCTCAAAAAGACCAGTGAGATAAAAGTGGAAGACTATGAGAAAAACATGGAGGAAGGACTCCTTGGTTGTTGGAATGTGAGAGAGAATATAGGATTTGAAAGACAAGTGTCTTTGATCATGGAGATGATTGAAAAATAATAGGACACATGTGGAGAGGAAATAGGGCACATGTTGAGAGGATAATTACTTAATTAAATATTAAGAATATTTAATTATTGGAGCAACATGGTGAGGTGTCCAATGACATGGAAGTTGACATGGATGAGTGATGTGGAATTTAGACATAAGACTTTGACTTAGAGGAAATAATTAAATAATCTAGGATTATTTAATTAGATATGACTATAGAGGAATTAGGATATTTAATTAAATTAAATTGATTTTTATTTAATTTTTGGAAGAATATGATGAACGTGAACCAAATAAATAAATTAGGATGTTTATTTATTGATAGAGGAATTAGAATAAAATAAATATTAAATATTTATTTAATTGATCTCGAGCCTTTTTAGGTGTATACATTTTGCCCCTCTTTGAGACAATGTGTTTTATCACGTTGTTTCAAAGAATAAAAATTTTATGAGTATGATACATGCCCCAATTTGCCCCCGGTACAGGTTGGATGATGGTAGGATGTGATGCAGAGGCATCCACACTATAACCTTCGCATACAGCATGGACGTCTGCAGCCCATCATCATCATCATATTCATCCTCATCATCATCATATTTGACTTCACTGTCAGCATCATCATCATATTTCACCTGCCGACCGATATCCTCCTGCAGACAAGCCTTCGCGCTTTCGCCTGTCAACAGCATCACCTTACTCGATTATCGACAACATCATCATATTCGGCAGCATCATCATGTTCGACCAGCACGAACATCCTCCTGACGACCACTGTTCACTTCCGCGACAACTTCCGTCTTCTCTTCCTTCAGCATCATGATATTCAACATCATGATATTCAACAGGATAAAGAACATCCGGTTCCTTCCATTTATCCTGATGATGACAAAACCTTAACTCCTTGCACCTTTCCTTGATGCTTGCGTCACCCCGATATCCTGATGACGTAGATCCTGATGACGATGACGTCACCCGCAGCTGCTCAATATCCTGCCGCTCCGAAATATCCTGATGACGTATATCATGATGATGATGACGTCATATCCTGCTGTTGGCCAAACTTAGTTTTTTTTTTTCGGCCCGCGATCAACTTGATCAACCCGATCTTCAACCTGATGCCGATACACTCTTCCTCGGCCCTCCTGATGATGATCACCCCGACGCACTTGCACTTCATGCACTCGAAAGCATCATGCTCATCTTCACTTATCCGGATGACGATACCCAAACTAACTGCAGGATATTTGCAGAAATATCCTGATGATGCCGTTTTAACAAACTTTCAGCCTTAGCGAAATTTCACTTCGCCGATCCTCCAGGGATGACCCGATCCACTCTCAGGGTGATCTTCCACACTTTATCAGCTTGACCTAGCACATACCCATGCTAGGGTCTTCAACATCTCTCGACGGCGATCCTGCACACCTGCATGCAAACAGAAAACAAACTACAACCTAACCTACTGTACATGACCATTCCACCGATCAGATGAATCAACCGGTGGAATGGATCAGTGAATCCATACAGCCACCAAACCAGCAAATCGATCAAGCAATGGAATGCAACAGAGGATGAACACAAACAGGAACACTTTATTTGATTTCAAAAGATGTAAATACAATGATCAGATTCTCTCGCTCTGCCTCACTCTCGCAAAGTCTGATCGATGATGTCCAATACCATCCGATCCTCATGCTTAAATAGATTTCCCTACGAGTACTACTGACCCGACTCCAAGCGGCTGGGAACTCTCCAGGCGGCTGGGAGATCCAACCGGACCCTACCGCATGACAGCTGTTCTAACAAACTACCTAAAATAGTAAAGCGTGGTCAGCATGATCTTATCATGATCAGCATGACCTTATTACATGCATTTGGTCTTACCAGTCCTTCTTGGAAACATAAACAAGACCTAAAACTACTAACTACCTTATCAAGACCAGCTGTCAGGTAGGTGCTCCTGCACCATACTCCCCAACAGAAAAGAACTCATGTCCCATGAGTTTAGTATGTGGAAGTCCTCCACCTTTACACTTTGCCTTTGCAATATGCTGATCTGTTCCAGCTGTGTCCTCTGCTGGCTCTTGGCTGCTCCAAGACTTCTGAACTGTAACTTGCTTTCTGGCAAGTAAATCTGCATGCCTGTCAATGTAGGCCCTTCTCAGGTTGTCTCTGTGTTTGTCAGGTTGCCTGACCAGAACCTCTTTCTGAACTGCCTCTTGAACTTCTGAAATGTTCAACTCCATCTTCCTGTCAATCTTTATAGGACAAGCAATAGTCCCAACTATGACAACATCCTTGTCATTCTTCTGAACTGGTTGCTGTGTGCAAACCTGTTTCTGCACCTGTTGCTGACCTCTGTCAGTCACAACTGAAACTTTCGTCAATCTGTTGTTCTGAACAACTCCTTTACCTGCAGTATCCTCAACTGCCTTTATGCCTGCTCCTCTAGGCATCTGCACATACTCCTTCTTTCCCATCAAAATGATTTGGGCTGCCTTCTGTACTGCAGCATTTGCCTGCAATGGCATCAACTTAATAATCTTCCCATCCTTCTTGATGGTGTAGGTGTTAGCATACCCATCATACAGTACCCTCCTATCAAATTGCCATGGTCTACCCAACAGTAGGTGACAACATTCCATAGGCAATATGTCACACAAAATTCTATCATGATATGCTCCAATCTGAAAATCCACATATGCCTGTTCAGAGACAAAAAGTGATTGACTATCACTCACCCAAGATGCCTTGTAAGGGTGTGGATGTGGAATCCTTTCCAAATGCAGTTTATCCACCATCTCCTGAGATACCATGTTGTCTGTTGAACCAGTATCAATGACAACCTTACATACCTTACCTTTGCTCTTGCATGTGGTCTTGAAAAGAGCTCTTCTTTGCATCAGATCTTTTGATGCCTGCAAACTAATTCTCCTTAGCATCAATGATTCTCCACTCTCTGGATATCCATAATTATCAGGCTCTCTGTTTGAACTCTGCGCACTTTCTTCTACTTTCTCTTCTTGCACAAGTTGTACTCTCTTGTCATTAGTTCTATCATTTCTGGATGATGAACCTTTGTTTTCTGGACATTTGAAAGATGGATGACCAAACTCACCACAGGTGTAACATTTTCCTGAAAATGTAGTAGAACCTCTACCACCTCCAAATCTTCCTCTATTACCTTTCCATCCACCTCTGAAATCAGACTGTCCCTGTCCTTTACCAGTGTCTTCTTGACCCTCATTGGTTTGCTTTTGTGTAGGGGCTGCTCCTCTTCCCCTATTGTTCTCTCTTCCTCTCATGGACTTATCATGTCCTCTATTCATCTTTTCTTCAATCCTGATTGCCATTTGATAACAATCCTCCACATTTTTAGGGTTAGCTAAAACTAACTCATCCTGTATGTTAAATCTCAAACCAGCCAAGTACCTAGCCACCTTTTCTACCTCATTCTCATGATGACCAGATCTCATACTCAACTTATAAAACTCCTCAGTATATGTCTTCACATCCCTTTCTTTCTGCTTTAAAAATTGCAGCTTCTTAAACATCTGGATTTCATAATCCCTTGGCAAGAATTTACCTTTTATCCTTGCTACCATCTTATCCCATGAAGTGATCTTTGACTTCCCTTGTTTCCTTCTCTCAGATTGTACATAATCCCACCATACCAAAGCATGACCTCCTAACTTGGTCTTTGCAATCTTTACCTTCTGATCCTCAGCAACATCTTCACATTCAAAGTGATTATCCAGTGCAGCAATCCAATCCAACAACTCATCTTCATTCAAACTTCCAGTATACTTGGAAACATCAACCTTTACCTTAGGTTTATCATTCTGCACTGCCTTTAACAGTTTTGCAAGTCTCTGGTCTTCAACATCCAGATCTTCAGCTACCTCTTCATACTCTTCAACAGTATCTTCATCTTCTTCAGACTCACTGTCTTCCACTTCCCTCTTTTTGTTCTTTTCCACTATGATGCAGAGGCATCCACACTATAACCTTCGCATACAGCATGGACGTCTGCAGCCCATCATCATCATCATATTCATCCTCATCATCATCATATTTGACTTCACTGTCAGCATCATCATCATATTTCACCTACCGACCGATATCCTCCTGCAGACAAGCCTTCGCGCTTTCGCCTGTCAACAGCATCACCTTACTCGATTATCGACAGCATCATCATATTCGGCAGCATCATCATGTTCGACCAGCGCGAACATCCTCCTGACGACCACTGTTCACTTCCGCGACAACTTCCGTCTTCTCTTCCTTCAGCATCATGATATTCAACAGGATAAAGAACATTCGGTTCCTTCCATTTATCCTGATGATGACAAAACCTTAACTCCTCGCACCTTTCCTCGATGCTTGCGTCACCCCGATATCCTGATGACGTAGATCCTGATGACGATGACGTCACCCGCAGCTGCTCAATATCCTGCCGCTCCGAAATATCCTGATGACGTATATCATGATCATGATGACGTCATATCCTGCTGTTGGCCAAACTTAGTTTTTTTTTTTCGGCCCGCGATCAACTTGATCAACCCAATCTTCAACCTGATGCCGATACGCTCCTCCTCGGCCCTCCTGATGATGATCACCCCGACGCACTTGCACTTCATGCACTCGAAAGCATCATGCTCATCTTCACTTATCCGGATGACGATACCCAAACTGACTGCAGGATATTTGCAGAAATATCCTGATGATGCCGTTTTAACAAACTTTCAGCCTTAGCGAAATTTCACTTCGCCGATCCTCTAGGGATGACCCGATCCACTCTCAGGGTGATCTTCCACACTTTATCAGCTCGACCTAGCACATACCCATGCTAGGGTCTTCAACATCTCTCGACGGCGATCCTGCACACCTGCATGCAAACAGAAAACAAACTACAACCTAACCTACTGTACATGACCATTCCACTGATCAGATGAATCAACCGGTGGAATGGATCAGTGAATCCATACAGCCACCAAACCAGCAAATCGATCAAGCAATGGAATGCAACAGAGGATGAACACAAACAGGAACACTTTATTTGATTTCAAAAGATGTAAATACAATGATCAGATTCTCTCGCTCTGCCTCACTCTCGCAAAGTCTGATCGATGATGTCCAATACCATCCGATCCTCATGCTTAAATAGATTTCCCTACGAGTACTACTGACCCGACTCCAAGCGGCTGGGAACTCTCCAGGCGGCTGGGAGATCCAACCGGACCCTACCGCATGACAGTTGTTCTAACAAACTACCTAAAAATAGTAAAGCGTGGTCAGCATGATCTTATCATGATCAACATGACCTTATTACATGCATTTGGTCTTACCAGTCCTTCTTGGAAACATAAACAAGACCTAAAACTACTAACTGCCTTATCAAGACCAGCTGTCAGGTAGGTGCTCCTGCACCAGGATGCCCCCTCAGGAGATTGGTCTGGGTAAATTTTGGAAGAAATAACGAGCGATCTCACGATGAGGAAGAATGAATGATAGAATCATCGTGTGAAAAATGCAGGTGATGAAATGGGAAAATGAATAGCAAAGCGTGCAAGATAAAATGATAACACACACAAGCAAGCAAGCAAGTATGCACAAATGATACAAAAACAAACAAAGTATTGCCCCTGTCAAGCTGCAAACCAATGATTAAGTGATAATGATTGATGAGGATAGTGTTGTCATTGCGGGCACTGATATATCCCTAGATCAACACAAAGATGCGGGAAAGACATATCCCACTGATGATGATGATTGATTAATTGATTTACAACAAAATTAGGATCAAGACAAGAGGATGTGATTGGATAATGTGACAAGACTGATTGACTTGATTGGTATGGATTAAGGATGAGTTGCATTTGGATCATTGCTTGATTTGATTGAATTGATTTGATGATCGATTGATGATTGAATTGATGATTGGTGATGCCCCAGTCACTCAAGAGTGAGGGTGACAAGCAAAGATAATGGTAAGTTAAAAAATAAGATGAATGATGATGATGATGCCCCCTCGAGAGGACAATTGGTGTGCTCTCGAAATGAAAAGAGAGAAAAGGGTGAGTAGATAAAGAGATGTAGATAAAGAAAGGACTTGGATCTTAAGCCACTTGGAAAAATGGTAATTATGGAATGCTTATAAATGAAATGGAATGCAACCCTAATATGTACAAATGAGATTTAGTCATCTTGTATACACATATTTGAAGTACTTTTTTCATCATTGAGCTTTTAAAATTTTGTAAGTAAATACAAGCATCTAGGTATAATTAAACCATGATGACATGAGTATCTCTTACATGGATTTTGATTTAGCAAGTTAATACAAGCATCTAGGCACATTTGAACCTAGATGACCTAAGTATTACTTGTAAGTATCAACAGACAAGGATTTCACTCTTTCATGCTTAGACTCATAATGTCCTCGATGATCTTTTGCTGATCATGTTGTTAGACAAGTTATCACAATACTAAAGATTAATCCACAAACAACAAACAAATGAAAATAATCATGCCCCATCATAGCTCCTCTAGTTTTGGACATCCTTGAGTAGCATAAGAAACATGATAACGAAAATCAAGACCTAAGACTTAAACTTATAACAACCATCAAATCTTCTTGCCATAGATATATTTTTTTGACATGGTAACAGATATAACCATCCTGATAGTTTAGGCGCAATGCTATCTAATATAGGTTAATGTCTTACGTCAAGTTTTTGTTGAAAAGGTTTGTTTGTAGTCCTACATGTTACCTGGAGATAGTATCGCAATCTTGATTGTTATCCTCTGAGATTTGTGACATTCAAGAATCCAATTCTATAACTAGGTCAAGGATTTTTTGCCCCCAGTCAAGTAAAGGATTGATTTATTGTGGATGAAACATATGGATGAACAGATGGAAAACACGATGCAACGAGCCCTAAGGGACTGACCTAGTGCCTCAAGGGCTCATAGATGATGGCCTTGCCTACGTGACAATGCAGAGGCAATGTAGTTTGACATTGTGGACTATGTGGACCTAAGACCTAGGGGTGGGAAGCCTCGGGGGCTCATCAATGATGGCCTTGCCTATGTGATAGCTCAGAGGTGACGTAGTTCAACCATGGAAACTGCAATAGATGGTGTACAAAGGTTTATGATCTGATAAGTGATATGGATGGATGGGAAGCCTCGGGGACTCATCAATGATGGCCTTGCCTACGTGATAGCTTAGAGGCGATGTAGTTTGACATTGACACTAATGATGGAATTGTGATAGATGACACAATGGATAAAGGATTGGATGGATAGCCTGATTTGACAAGGTGATAAGGGCAAGTGACCAACAAGCCATGATAAGTATCATTATATGGTTTTGATGGATGTGGAAGAAAAGATGGATGAGGACTAAAATCCTAAAAGATGGAGGAATCAGTTTATCATAAATAGTGCCTATTTCTAGGTTTTCACCACTTGCTTTTATTTGCACCATTTTTTTATGATTCCCTTGCATTGGGGTTTTTAGGTATAAAACTTGTGAAGATGCATACTGTTGATGGGGTCATCAAAAAACTCACCTTCTAATGTTGCTAGCTAATAGGCTCCTAATTTGTAGGTAGCAATGATTACATAAGGACCAAGCCAATTGGGTTCAAACTTGCCTTTCTTTTCCCTATCCTGCTGATTTCTAGGATTTTCCTTGAGAACTAGGTCACTAACTTGAAAGACTCTGGGGTTTACTCTATGGTTGTATCTTCTTGACATCCTTTATTGATAGGCTTTGAGATGATTGAAGGCATGTTTTCTTCTTTCCTCCAATAGTTATTACTCCTGAAGTCTGGAAACTTGATACTCTTCATCAGTTATTAGGCCCTTCAATGATACTTGTAAGGATGGTAGCTCAACCTCGATGGGCAAGATGGATTCTAAGCCATAAACTAGGGCATAGGTTGTTACACTTGTGGGTGTGTGGATGTTGGTACAATAGGCCCATAGAGTGGGATTTAGTTGGATATGCCAATCACGACTAGCATTATTGATAGTCTTCTTCAAGATTTTTAGGATGGTTTTATTAGATGCCTCCACCTGACCATTTCCTTGGGGGTAGTACGGGGTGGAGAAACGGTGTTGGATATGGAATTTGTCACAAAGCTCTTTAACATCCTAGTTTTTAAAAGGTCTTCCATTATCAGTGATAATGGATAAAGGAATGCCATAGCGACAAATGATATAGTTCAGGATGAATGAGGCAATTTGATTGCCTGTGACATTGGCTAATGGTACGGCTTTGATCCACTTAGTAAAGTACTCAGTGGCAGTTATTATGAATTTATGGTCATTGGATGATGAGGGATGGATCTTGCCCACAAGGTCGAGTCCCCACTGACAAAAAAGCCATGGAGTAGTCAAGGGCTTCAGCTCTTGTGCCAGTGCATGTATTAGATTTCCATGAATTTGACACTTCTTGTACCTTTTCACAAAATGATAAGAGTCTGTTTCCATAGTTGGCCAGTAGTACCCATACGCATAAGTTTCTTAGCCAAGGTAGGACCACTAGAGTGCATCCTGCAAATCCCTTCGTGAACTTCCCTTAAGGTGGTTTGATATTCCTCACTTTCTAAACACCTAAGGATAATACCATCAAGACCTTGATGATAAAGGGTATCGACAATTATGGTGTAGCAAGTGGCTTGATGGATGAAGGTTCTTCATTGATTATTGGATAAACCGGAGGGTAAGGTATTCTCTTTTAGATATGTATAGATGTTTCTGGACAAGGGGGAATTGGATCCTACTATGTGGCATATGATTCTTGTTTCATGGATATCATAAGCTGGATGAGACACTAGCTCCACTAAGAACTCATAACGTGACTAATTTTCTGGTATGTCTAGGAGTGATGCAATGGTTGCCATGGCGTCTGTAGCTTTGTTCTCCAGTCTTGGTATTTGTTCAAAGGAAATCACAACAAAATATTCTTTAAAGTAATCTACCATACTCTTGTAGGGTATTAACTTCTCATATTTGGTTTGATAGTCATCATTTGCCTAATTGATGACTAGTTGTGAATCTCCATACACATGAAGCTCTTGGACTTTCCATTCTACAGCCATTTTAAGACCAATGACCAATGCCTCATATTCTTCCACATTGTTGGTACAAGGGAAAAGTAGTCTATATGATTTCAGGATTGTCCTTGAGGTGTGACCAACAAATGTTTGCTCCTAAGCCATGCTGAGTATAAGATCCATCAAAGTAGAGTTTCCATGCTTGGGTTGTTATGTTGAAGATAGCTTCATCTGGAAATTCAAAGCTTAATGGATTGTCATCATGCAATGGTGCATCCGCTAATTGATCCATAATCACCTAGCCTTTTATAGCTCTTCTGTCTACATATTCAATGTCGAACTCACTGAGAATCATTACCCACTTTCATAGTCTTCATGTTAGAGTAGCCTTACTAAGCAAATACTTCAATGGATCTATCTTTACTACTAGCTTGATTGAATGGGTGAGCATATAATGTCTTAGCTTTTGGGATGCAAAGACTACGGCAAGACATGCTCATTCAATAGGCGTGTATTGTAGCTCATAGCCTACCAATGTTCGACGAATGTAGTAAATAGCTCGTTCCTTTCCTTCATAGTCTTGTTGTGCCAATAAAGCTCCTAGAGCAATTGGTGTAGCTAAAATATAAAGCAAAAGTGGTTTGCCTTGAATTGACGGCATCAAGATTGGAGGATTCATCAGATACTCTTTCAGGAGTTGAAAGGCTTGCTCACACATCTCATCCCATATGAAAGGAATGTTCTTGTGAAGGAGATGGATAAATGGATGACATTTGTCAGCTAATCATGAGATAAACTGACAAATAGATTACAACTTTCCTTGCAATGACCTCAGTTGACTAATATTTCGAGGTGGTGGCATGTCCATTATTTCTTTCACTTTGGCTGGATCCACCTCAATTCCCTTGGTTGAAACTATATATCCTAAAAGTTTGCTGAATGTGACTCCAAACACACACTTTTGTATGTTGCTCCTGCTTTTTTCAGTCCAAATGGCATCACACACTAGCAATATGTACCCCATGGACATGTAAAAGTGGTCTTGTGTTGGTCTTCTAGTGCTATTTTGATCTAATTGTATCCAAAAAACACATCCATGAGAGATAGCATAGTATGCCCCGCTATAAGATCCACAATGATGTCGATATTAGCTAAAGGAAAGTCATCCTTGGGGCAAGCTTTTTTCAAATCCCTAAAATCATTGCAAAGTCTGACCCTTCCATCCAGTTTTGAGACAAGAACAATATTGGAAATCCATTCCAGATAGTCAATTGGTCTGATAAACCCCACATCCAATAGCTTCTTCAATTCTTCCTTCACTAACAGTATTATATGCGGATGCATCTTCCTTAGCTTTTGTTTTACTGGTTTAGCTCCTGGAGCTAGTGATAAGTGATGCATTATGAGATTTGGATCAAGTCCAGGCATATCCGCATAGGACCAAGCAAACTTTATCTATCTTTGTTTAAAGAATTGGATGAATTATGGCCTTTCTTGCTCAGCTAAAGATTCTACTAGATGGATTATATATGGATTATCTTCTGTGCATATGCTGACAGGTTCTGTTGGTTCTATCAAAACTAATGATCTCTCCTGATGTGTAAGGTTGGGGAGAGTGTCAATATTTTCATCCTTTTGCGCCTCAGAGAGGTTTTCACCATCGGATTCCTCCTTTATTTTTTACTTTTTTTGCAATCTAACACTACTACAGAGCGGTTTTCACCATTAGATCTATTTTTTATTTTTACATTTTTCTGACTAAAAGGCTTGGCACTCTCTCCAAAATAAGCCTTGTCATTGAGTTCTATAGTGAAGCCAGATTTATGGTCCCCTGATGGTAAGTGATCCCTTAGTTCTAGATAGTCAATAATAGCATTGTCATTTTGAAAGGTATCTAGTTCGGGGGCCTCTTGTAGTTACCAATCTATAACCTCAGGATGTACTAATGGTAGAGGATCATCGGGTTGGTCTGACTCAAGGGAAATGATGGTTAGGACAGAGGAGTTGTCTAGGTTTGTGGGGTTATTTACAAGGTCTAAAATAATACTCTCCTCAGTAATATCTATCAAGTGTGACATCCGACCCTCCTCTTGAGACTCACTCTCGGTGTTTTACAAATCAAACTCTTGCGATCTAGACCTTGAGCTTTGACCCTCATGGTATGTGTTTGTTGAGCTATATGTTTGAGCCACATCAATACCTTTATCTTCACAAGATAGCTTGGAAAGACTATCCCATTCCCATTCATTCGAGTATGTTTCACTCCCTTCTTGCAATTTGTGAATTTGCTCAACTAGATTGGTCGTGAACTTTTCCTTGTCTTTTCCTTTGTATCCTAGCCCTGTAGTGTCTTGGGCTGATAAGTAGGAAGGTTGTATGGGTTCTATGATACCTTCTTTTCTCAAGCCTATGGAACTATGACCATCATATCCCATTCTCTACAAGATAGTGAAACCTGGTCCATATTGATCAATTTTTAATTGGGGTTGTTGATCTTGAGGCTTGGATTCCATATCCTCTTCTTTGTATAGCCATTGAAGGACATCTTTCTCATCACTTTCATCAGATACAGTACCCCATTTGATAAAAGGACCTTTAGGAGTTTTTAATGAGTGTGGTTTGTCCATAGATGGTTTGTCATAAGACTTGGGTGATAGAGGTAGTTTTGCAAGACAAAAGGTTTGTTCAATAGAATACTCTCTTATCCCTTTATCTTTGAGCTTGACTTTTAGTTTGGCAATTTTGGATGTAGAAGGTATGGAACTTGGGTCAACAAGGGGTGTAGAGGATGAGCTTGCATAGTTGGTAGGTATGACAACTTCAAGCTTTGGTTTGATGGTGTTACAGTATTGAAATAGATTGGGATCACCTTGGATAGTAATCTCTTAGCTGTTGTAGGGAAACTTTATACATTGATGATAGGTGGATGGTATGGCCTTCATCGCATGTATCCAAGGTTGGCCAAGGAGGATATTGTAGGCTAGTTCCATGTGGAGGACTTGGCAAACCACGTCTTTCTCTACCGGTCCAACTCGTATTGGAAAAATAACAATGCCTTTAGATGTCCTTTCTTCCTCGTAATATGCCTTAATTGTGATCTTTTTATTTGGATCAACAGTATTCTTAGAGAAACCCAATGTAAGGATTAATTTTAGTGTACATATATTTAAACCTACCCCTCCATCTATAAGGACTTGTTTTATTCTATGTATATGAATGAGGGCTTCAATGTGCAGAGATGCATTGTGAGCTTGGGTAATGGACATGTCATCTTTTTCGGTAAATGAGAGGAAATGGGGTGTAGTGAGATTTCCTACCATGGCTTGAAATTTCTCTTGGTCAACATTTGTTGGCACGGTGGTTTCCAATAGAGATTTTTCTAGGATAGCCTTATGGGATGGTGAGAGACACAAAAGCTCCAAAATAGATATATGCGCGGGTGTCTTTTGGAGTTGGTCTAGGACATTATACTGATTGGATATGGAAGATGGTTTCAGTGGAGCTCCTTAGAGAGTAATCTTTCCATGATGAGTGGTTACATTACAATCAGTCTTTTTATTTAAAGTAATCACATTTACATGTGAGTCACTTTCAAAGATGTGGTTAACGATATAATCATATGATACATTCGTGTAGTTGGCATTGTTACCCTATTATTCTTTTTCTTAGAGGGACCTCCCTTTTCATAGTTAGGGAGCGGATTCTTGAATGCCATATCATTGTCATTGGATGCATGTCCATCAATTGATATATCTCCTTGATCTATCAAGTCTTGGATGGTATTCTTCAATCGTTGGCAAGCGTTAGTTTTATGACCTTTACTTCTATGGAATTCATAAAAGTCAAAATCTTTCCACCAAGAGGGTTTGAACTTGAGTTCATATTCTCTTATCATAGGAAGTGTTATGAGGTTGTTTTCTATGAGCTTCCTTAGGGCTGATTCAATTGATTCCCCTAATGGAGTAAATTTTCTGCGAGGAGGAAAGTTTGTTGGTCGTGATTCATTGTTTGGAGGTTTGTTTGGAGTAGTATTGTTGTGTGGACTTGAGAGATTTAGAATAGGTTATTTTGGTGTCACATGTTTTGCATCTACAACTCCATCATTTACAATGTTCTTTTTCTTAGTCCAACACCTCAATTTATCTGTATTGTTGCTTGAAATACGGATATCCTTATAGATTTTTATTTTTCCTTTTGGTATCAAAGCTTTCTCAATAAGTAATCCCATTTCAATGACCTTACTAAAGGAAGTAGGACATTGGATTTGAATTTGATAGCTTAATTCGGTGTTCAAGTTATGGACAAACATTTCAATCATTTGCTTTTCAGGAATATGATGCGAATGAAGTTGGATGAGAGACTTGTGGATGTAAGTGATGTTTGTGATGGGATATAGTTTTAAGGTAATAGATTGGATTGAATATGTTGGTGATAAGTGTAATCTGTGAAATTAGAATGAAGATAAAGACTAATCTAATGCATAAACAAAACAATTATACCTTCATTGAGACCTCACGAATCCATGTGGGAAGGAGATGCACCCAAGAGAGCTCCTCAAGATTGTTCCCGTGATAACTGATAGGTATGTGGATTGCTCAATGTATACAACACAATGTGGATGAGAGAGTGATTTGATGACTGATTTGGACGGAGATAGGGGATGATCAGAGTGATTTTGGCAGAGGTTTGGTAAGATGAGGAGATTGGGGAGTGATTTTGACAGAGTTCTGATGCATTAGATGGTCTTCTAAAATGGCTTGGGAGAGGCTCTATTTATAGAGTTTTGGAGATGAGGATGGAGGGTCAGGATTCATCTGATCAGATCAAGGGCTAGGAATAAAAGTGAATCTTTTATTCCTAGTGGATGAATTAAAAATTCGCATTTTGGAAAGAGTGGGGGATAGTGGGAGACATCTTAATTTAAAATTCAGTGAGTGGGAGACATCTGAATATTAAATTCAGTGAGTGGATGAGTGGGGGACAAGGTTAATTAAGTGGCATCTTAATTAACTTAAGTCTAGGTTAATTAGATAATTAGGATTTATCTAATTAATCAAGGATTAGGGAAATGGATAAATCAATTAAATGAATATTAGGAATATTCATTCAATTAATAGGATAGGGTTGTAAGGTTAAATGGATTATTAGGTGAATTAATTGATCACCAGGGATATGCAGATTGGGGGAATAGATTAGTGCAGAGGTACAGAAAATTGGTTTGCAGAGCAGTCCAATTTTAGGTGTCTACAATAAGATTTTCTAAAGGTGGAGTTTTGATTTCCTTGTTCAAACAATGGTCTTGAGCTACGATGTATAGCAATCAAAGTGTTGATCCAAAGTGAGTCAAATGGGGATGATTGTAACCACTATTGATGTAGACTAACCTTGTCAAGATGTTTAGTGTAGTTTCTAGGTAGAGGATGATTAATCCTGATAGGGAAACTAACTAGATTGTTTTGAAAATAGAAGATCTCAATGGCACCTTTGGGAAAATTTTGATTTTGTTTGGTTTTGGAAAGGCTAGATATGGATTGCAAGTGAAATGTTTTGAAAATTGGTATGGGCTACGTCTGAATGGTTTCAATGACTTCTCAAGTATAATCTAAGAAGAAATGGGTATCCAAAAATGATTTTTTTTTCTCAACACTCAGGAATAGCTACTATTATGAATGCGTAGGTTTATATGCGCAGAAACAAAGAATGTATGCGCAACTTTGTTGATTATATGCGCAGTTCTATATGTGCAACTCTATTGTTTATATGTGTAGCATAATGTGTATGTGTAGAAAAAGGTGTCAGATGTGCAGCATGATTTATATGTGAAGAAAGAGGTATCAAATGCGTAGCAAGAAGTTTCAAATGCGCAGCTTTGTGTATTAGCAGTGTTTGATCAATTTTGCTTGTTCTAGGCAGATTTTTCTATGCAGCCTAAATGTTTTTGCTGATGATTTGTTTGTTTTTAGGAAAAAAAATACAAGTAGTACAATCTGATGTTTGTTTGTGACATTTCGTGTTTAACACAAATTTGAAGATAAGTACAATCCTAGGTGAGAAAGGATACTACTTGTTGAATCCCAACTTGGATTTCTCCAGCCACTTAAATCAAGGCAGACAACTAGAAACTTGGTAGCACTGGCTCCCCCTTACATGACACGCACTTCTCAGGCATACCAAGTTTCATTCCCCAAAAAGAGTGAATTTCTATCTCTACACATTGATTAGTGAAAATGTTGGGTGGCTTCAGAGGTCTGACCTACTGTGTCAACAAGTAAAAGGATTTTGGTCTCTAAAACAATGGTTCTTAGTAACTTTGAGGGACCAACGCCTTGCGAGCATGAAGCAAACAAATAAAAGCTTTAACCAGTCCTACTAAGAGTTTCAAATACTTCACACAATGCAAAAATTATTTCCACAAGTGCTAGTACACCTCCTTTCGATTTGGCACCGAAAGGCGAGGCTAACGTTGGTTAGGACTTGGCTTTCGTCTTATCCCATTTATATAGCAAGTCAAAGGAAAGATTCGCTTAAGGTCGTCCCTCTTGGATGAATCACAATCTAAGAGTAGGCCTTTCTAAGGGTAAACAAGAAATGGGGAGATGAGTCTAGTTTTTTTATCACCCAAAATGTTGCAAGGGGAGAGCATATGCCTATCACCTTTGCAAACACTTGTTTATTGACCACCTAGATTAAGCTAAGTGTGACTAATCTAAAAACACAAATTGCCATATTTGCATGATAGCATAAAAGGAAAGATAGTCAAATTTAGCCTCTTAATTAAACTAGGTGATGATTTGCATGCAAGATGAAATTACTTCCCCCTATTTATGCTACGTTTGGATTGTATGCAAGATTGTATGCAAAATTGTATGCAAAGTTATCCAATTAACCTCCTAATTTAGAATATGTGAAGATTTGTATGCAAGATTGACTTACTCCTCCTAATTTAGACTAAGTGATTATTTGTATGCAAGATAGAGTTACTCCTAATTTAGACTAAGTGATGATTTGTATGCAAGTTGTATGCAAGTTGTATGCGACATTTGTCCAATTAAACCACCTAATTTAGACTATGTGAAGATAGTATGCAGGATTGTATGTAAAATTGTCCAATTACCTTCCTAATTTAGACTAGGTGATAAGTTGTATGCAAGATAGTATGCAAGATTGAATTACTCCTCCTAGTTAAAGCTAAGTTATGATTGTATGCAAGATTGTAATACAAAATTGTATGATTACTCCTATTTTAAACTAGATACCACTAGATTAACAATATATGAGTAAATGATGCCTAAACCCAAGCCTTAAACCTGCAAAACCAATTGTCAGTAGTTTGAATACACTTCTTCAACGGCCGATGATAGCTGCAACAAAGTTAATGTCAGAGATTTTGCAAAAGCCTATACTAAGCTGGGCGCAAGGATCGTGAGGAGTCCTAAGCGAGACTCTATGTCATATGGTGAGACAAGAGGAGCCACAGCCAGAGTAGTGTTAGTCACCCAAAATGTGTGAGCAGACTAGAGGGTCTGATCAGGGATGGAGGTTGGGGTCATAAGAGGTCGTGGATGGGAATAGCTAAGTCGATCAAAACAAAAATGTAACCAGAAATGTTGAGCGGGCTATTCTTGTCCAAAAAAGAAAAATTCTCAAACTAATAGAGCCTGGTATGAAAGATTGGATAAGCATCTTTTGAGATTATTTTCAACAAAGGTATTGCTGACAGTAATTTGTATTTCAAAATTGATCATGAAAATATCTTGATTGTTGAAGTGTTTGTTGATGATATCATCTTTGGAGGACGTGATAGTATGTGCAAGGTTTTTGCAAATCAAATGAAAAGTGAATTTGAGATGTCCATGTTTGGGGAAATGAATTTCTTCTTGGGTCTGCAAATCACTCAAACAAAGAAAGGAATCTTCATTTCTCAGACCAAATATGTGAAAGAATTGTTAAAGAAATTTGGAATGGAAGACTCAAAACCAATGAAGACTCCCATGGCAACCGGATGTAAATTAAGCAAAGATGATGATTCTCCTAAGGCTTATCAGAAAAAGTACAGGTCAATGATTGAAGGACTATTGTATCTCACTCAAACTAGACCTGACATTATGAATGTTGTTGGTCTTGTTGCTAGATTCCAAGTTGATCCTAGAGAATCTCATGTCATGGCAATCAAGAGGATTTTTAGATAACTAAAAGGGACAGTTGAGTATGGATTGTGGTATCCCAGAGATCATGATTTTTCTCTTCATGCATATACAGATGCGGATTGGGTAGGAGATGTGGATGACCGGAAGAGTACCAGTGGTGGAGCATTCTTTTTAGGGAAGAGATTGGTTTCTTGGTTAAGCAAGAAACAAGAGGCATTATCTCTGTCCATTGCAGAAGCAGAATATATTGCAGCAGCAGGTAGTTGCACTCAAGTTTTGTGGATGAAGCAAATTCTAAGAGATATCAGAGTAGAGTATGAAGAAGCTATCACAATCTTCTGTGATAATTCAAATGCAATAAATATATCTAAGAATCCGGTGTTGCATTCAAAGACTAAACATATATCCATCAAGTTTCACTTTTTGAGAGAGAAAGTGAACAAGAAAGAAGTCAAATTGGAGTTTGTGCCTTCCAAGGATCAGTTTGCAAATATTTTTACTAAACCTCTACCTAAGGACTCTTTTGAGTATCTCAGGGAGAAGTTAGGGGTTATTACCCCTCCAGTTCTACATTAAGGTACACTAATGTGCATCAGTCCAGTGGATCTCACAGTCATCTCTTGTGATTCAGACTAATGATGGGAAGCTGCTACTTAGGGGGAGCAGTTGGCATGATTCTGAAATAATGCAAGTATGTGCCCTTTGCCATTGATGTCAAAGGGGGGGAGAAGACATGTGAAAAATAAGTGGTTTCTGATCAAAGGGGGAGTAGGAAAGGAAGAGAAGACATGTGAATGGTTGTTGCTAGGGGGAGTTGTGACAGTAAGGAGAAGCTCTTGTTTTGATGGTCAAAATAGTTTTTCACATCATATGTTGCCATCAATGACAAAGGGGGAGATTGTTGCAAGTATGGGCCTAACCGGTGTTATCATTGATGTCAACATACTCCTATTGCATTAATGATAAGGATTGGATGAGCTGTGTGCTGAGGATATTGAGAAAATTAGTCCTAATCAGGAACAGAGAAGAACAGTGAAGACAGTGAGGTAAAGATCCCAGCTAAGATGAAGATCAGAGGCTGCACTTCAAAGGGTTTGTAGATATGTGTCTTGAAATGATTCAGCAAAGATTTTAGAGGTTCGTATGAAGATCTAAAGAAGTTATGGCCACTTAAGTAAAACTGGTTCTGGCAAGTGTTCAGAGGTAACAGAGTGATACAGATAGGTCCGGTGAGATCTGGAAGTGCATTATCCTATTCTGCGGATTTGGTGGAGTGTTTAGGAAGTCCATGTGAAGTGACAACTCAATTGGTTCATGATCTGGAGGTCCGCAAGCATCTATTCCAATATGACAATGATGATAGACTATGTTCTTGAGGTTCCGGATGAAGGAGAGAATGATTTCAGTAGATAATAGTAGTGTGGATGTTCTTGGTGATTCAAGCAAGCTTGTGGAGGTCTTTGGATTGTTTCCAGTTCATGTCGGTGGTCCGCATTAAAGATTGAGCTAGTAAAATGAAGAATTACTTCTGGATGATGATGTTCTTCCTTAGTATGGCCAATCGGATGAGTTACACACCCTGCGGATGATCTTGGAGATGTTCTGTGAAGAATGGAGTGTTCCTAAAGGAGTATTGAAGTCTTAGATCTGTGTGGCCGACAGTGTGGTTATCCGAGTGAAGTCTTTTTTTAATAAGTCATGTTGTATTTATGTATTTGCTCTGTAATGTATGCTGACTTGGATGATAATTCCTAAGTCGATGTCTTGTATAAATAAAGAGTTGTTAAGTCATTTCAAATGTATCTTGTGGAGATGAGGGTGTGGTAGATAGGAGCAGAGCGAAAGGCAGAGCAAAAGTATTGAGCTTAAATGGAACTCACTCAAGCATGGTGAAGATGCTATTCTCTAGTTATGTGATACTTATTATTCTGTAGACAGTGTGTCTCTTGTAGGCAGTGAGCCTCTTGTGAGCAGTGTGCTCGGGCAATGAGCCCTAATTGGCATGTGTCATTTTGTTCTTTCTATTCTTCTAATAGAGAATACAATCTTGGGTTAATCACCCCATGGCTTTTCCCTTAACCAGGTTTTCCACATCAAAATCTTGGTGTCATATGTGTTAATGTGTTTCTACTCTTGAATTGTTGCATTATATCTCTATGATTGATTTATTATTGTGCTACTAAATTAAGAAAAGGATTTAAGTGATTAAATTGCAAGAAAGTTTTGACAACTGATTCAGCCCCCCCTCTCAGTTGTCTGCCCTAAATCTAACAATTTTTAGACTTGGAGTTGTGCTTTTTTATGTACATGAGTGGATAATGTTGAGACACCTTGCATGGATATAATGTTAGAGTTAACTACAGTGCTAGAGATGCATGAATTGGACATTACTTGCATGTGGTCAAAATAGCTTGCATGGACTTGCATGTTTTTTGCATGTAGCTTGCACGTACTTGCATGTTGTTGCATGTTACTTGCATGTTGTTGCATGTTGATGCATGTTGTTGCATGTTGCTCATGTTGATAACTGAGAGGGGGGGGTGAATCAGTTATCCAAATTATTTCTTCTTTCTGAACTTTCTTATAAATTAATGCAGCATTAATTCAAACAAGCAAACATAACCATGAAATGGAGATACACATGACACAATATTTTTGATGTGGAAACCCTATTAAGGGAGAAAACCACAGGGTGATTAACCCAAAGATTATTCTCTATTAGAAGAATAAGGAATTACAAAATGGCACTTGCCAATTAGGGCTCACTGCCTGAGCACACTACTCACAAGGAGGCACACTGCCTACAAGAGACACACTGTCTACAAAAAAGTGTTATACAATACTTGAACTAATTGGTAGCATCCACATATGCTAGAGTTCAATTCCGGTTAGGCTCAGTACACTGATCTGCTGCACTTCATCTTTCCTCTTCTCTTATGTTGCTTTCCTTTCACATACCGAACCTTCCTTACTATTTCTACTCTGCTCTACTTTTATTCGCATATCACATGTCACCACACCACTTCTCACAACTAAATCATCCTATATATATATATATATATATATATATATATATATATATATATATATATCCGCACAAGTGATTTCATTATCTTTCTAGTCGGCACCCGAAACAGTCAATCTTTTCACAAACTCTGTTCTGTCAGCTGAATCCTTGCACATCAAGTAATGCGGATCAAGCATATACTTGTAGAAATCATTAATCATGTCGACCAAACATAAATCATGTCTTCATAACCTTTACCACCATCAGAAACACATCCGGAAAATAGTCTGATGTTCTGTCAGTCAGTTCTTCCTCTGTTCACACTGTCACTCAGGAACCTGGTATTCAAGTATTCATATCTTTTACCTCATCTATCACCAAAGGTTAAAACCTTGGAATCTATTACTCAAGGTAGTACTCTTTACTTGCCCAAATCCACACTTCACCAAGATACTTCCTCTGAGAGATCCGGACCTGTCTGTCAAACCTTGCCACATGCTCTGTTCTTGTTTACTGGACCACCACATTCTTCATTCTGACTTTCGATAGAGACACACCATGTCCTGCGGATGTGTGGGATGAACTTTGTTGCCATCAATGACAACAATCATGAATCCATATAGTGTCTCTTGCCAACAATCTCCCCCTTTGGCATTGATGGCAACACTTAGTGAAAAATGACTAAGTGTTTACACTATGCTCGCCCTTGGCTGATGCTCTGTTTTATATACATTTTCCAAAGCTCCCCCTTAGTTGGATTCCTCATTTTTCACTGTTCTTCACTCCCCCTTTGACATCAATGGCAAAGGGTAGGGTCCGTATATCAAAACTTTCAAAAATTCAACTATACTTAGCCGCATAAGTATATACATATGGAATACTTACATATACTGCAATGTCTGCAAAAGTTGTTTTCAGTTGGATGAGTTCTGCAGCCCAACTTTGCTTCATTCTATCCAAAATTGAGATGTGACCACTCAACAAAAATGCAAAAGCTTCTGCCCTCTTAAGATCTGTCGGATCATTTGTCTGGGATATGATTTGAGCTTCACTTATGGCCTCATGCATGGCCTCTAACTTAGGGACAATGATCCTCCTAAGTTCACCCATCCGGCTGATCATGTTCTTCCTTTCCTTCTCAAAATTCTTTATTGCATTTGTGATTGCAATAGTCTGACACTCTTGATTGACTATGGAGGAAGAGAGAGGATCAAAACTTTGAGACAAACTTAGTAGTTTATCCTCTTGCTCTTTTATTTTCTTCTCAATCTCTACTGTTGCTTTGGACCATGAAATACAAAATTTGTATACTTCTCCGCCATCTTTAAGAGCATTTTCTAAGCTCTTTATCCCAATATTCATATTCCTCCTATCATTAATGATCAATCCTTGTACCTCTGAGAATCTCTTATTCAAAAACTCCTTCTGGACCTTTTCTTCAGCTGACTTCTCTAGAGAATCAAAATGTGTACTAACACTACTGACTAGAGTTTTGAGATTACCAGGAGAGGATGTTGTGGGATCCTTCTGAAAAGTTGGCATGATCTTTTCCAAAACTCTGGATGCTACCTCTATAAGCTCATAGTCTTCCATATGAGATTTCAGTAGTTTCTCTTTGGCCTTCGCATTGGTAAATGAAGCTATCTTCATTGTCTGTACCAGAGAGAGTGAATCAAAATTAAATGGTCCTTGTAGAAGCTCTGGTTCATC
The DNA here is from genome assembly GCA_027924645.1 of Cunninghamia lanceolata. Classification (NCBI taxonomy): domain Eukaryota; kingdom Viridiplantae; phylum Streptophyta; class Pinopsida; order Cupressales; family Cupressaceae; genus Cunninghamia; species Cunninghamia lanceolata. Next base: position 3,949,041 of record BSBN01000620.1, read on the forward strand.
AATCTCCATTGTTTCTTTGTTCAGGAATTCTTGGATAGTTTTTGCAGTGTCTCTTGCTGGAGACAGATATTTCTTCTCTTCTGCATTCTTAGGACTGTCCCTTGGAGCTTTCTCTCCTTCTACATTCTTACCACTATCAGTTGTGGTTTTCTCTGTTGGGGTCTTCTCTTCCTCTGCAACCTTGGTACTGTCAACTTCTTCTGCTTCTTTCTCTAGTATACTGTCATCTCCTTTAGATCCAGAGGCTGTAGGGGAAACTGGAGGAGAGATAGTTGTTTGTTCATGAGCCACCTCTTCCGGAATAGGGGATTCTGAGCTCTTGTCTTTACCAGAGTCCTCTGTGATGGGAATGTTGAACTTTTTAAGAGTATTCCAAAGAATCTCTTCAGTCTCTTTTGCCACCTTGTCGGTTTCACCAAGCATGAGCTGATTCATCCTGGCTTTGCTCCGGAACTCATCCTTGCAATCTTTGAATATCATATTCATTGTTTTGGGATCGATTGAAGGATACAGCTGAATAGCTATCTGTTCCCGGATCTCAATGTCTTTTGCCATGGCATTGTTCTTTCTCATTTCTAACTCCTTTTCTAGGCTCTTAGGAATTAGAGATATAATTTCAATGAAAGCCTTATTGTATATGTTCAGATACCTGATTGTAGCTTCCTGCAGGATTTTTTGGTCAGCCTCATTATAATCATCGTAGAATTTGGCCATTGGTTGAAGGTTTCCATCCACAGTGACTGATTTGATTACACTTTCTAAAGACAGGGTGGGCTTTTCAACAAATTCCTCTGCCATTTCTTCCTTGTCTTGGCCTGTGGAGGGTTTACCAGATCCTTTCTTCTTCTACTTCTTTATTTCCTTTACCCCATCATCTGATTCAGTTTCCTCTTCATCTCTTTGACTTGCATAAGCCCTTGTGGCTTTTGTCTTTGATCTTTTCTCTCTTTTGCCGGATGCCTGGACTTCTGGTTTTGATGTTCTTGAGCTTTTGGCTGTGATAGGTGCAGATCTCTTAGATGATCTGGTCTGGGTGGAGGTTTCTACCGGAGCACTTTCCTTGCTTTTCTTTTCTGCCTCTTTCTTCTCTTCCTCAGCCCTTTCCATCCTTTTCTTGTGGGCATCAAGTGCCTCCTTTGAGATGCCAAGGCCTTGTGCAATATTTTCTACTTCTTTTCTCACCTTCCTCTTGATCTCTGGTTCTCTAAGTTCAACATGAATTTTTATACTCAACTCCTCAAAGGTTCCAAACCTTTCTGCTTTTGGATCCTTAGGCTGACTTAGCATGTGTTGAACATGCAGCTCCACAATTTGTTCATCAACCTCATACCCCATGGGCATGATCCATACAGTTCTTGGTTCTACTACCTCCATTAGGCACTGATCAGTCTCTACCATAAAGCAAATTGTGTCTTTATATTTCTCAACAAGAGACTGGGGAATCCTTTCTCTTGCTTGCATCATGTTCTGAAAGTTCCCCACAGAGCTGTATTTTGTGCTTTGTTGTCACCAAGTCCATGTAAATAATCTCTGATTTGGATAGCTACTGGTCTCTCATTCTCCCATACCTAGCCATTAGATCCGGGAAGCTCATTTATAAAGTAGAAGAATAAGCACAATATCAATCCACCATACTTGAATGAATTCTTTTTATCTTTCTTTATTTTTTGTAGATTCTCCATGAGTTGGTTCAAGAGAAGTTGGCAAAGATCATAGTCTACATCCTTTCTTAGCATTTCATATGCGGTGTAGATGGCAGTTCCGGGTATAAAATTTTCCCTACTAGAATGATATATTTTATACCCAATGATCATGGAGGCAAACTTGACATCCGGATCAGAGATGTCATCTACTGTCATTGCTCTTTTGTCAAACTTGGATCCAGTAGCTTCACTCATAGTTTGATTCTTCACAGATTTAAGAACAGGAATCCCATAGGATGAGTGTAATCCGGTGACTGCCCTAATGGCATTTTTATGATTTTGAATGGTCCATTTAACCACATGAAGTTGTCGTGTATTCTGCTCAAAACGTACCTGCCCCATTCATCCTTAGTAAAATAGGGGAAATGTATGAATTGTGCAAAGTGCTTAATCTAGATGCCCTTGTATTGGGGTTTGAGCTCAAATGAATCATCTAACAGTTGTTTGTGATAGATATCTCTTAGTTTGAATTCCCCAAACTCTTCAATATTTGTGTGTATGTAAACCCTAATGTCTTCTGTATGCAAAACACCATGCGAAACACTAGAAAATGCTCCTAGGGGATCCACCTCCAAGGATTTATATGGATGTTTCTTAAATGTGGGCTGAGGTCTATCAGAGATCTTCACTATATTCAGAGTAGTCATCATCAAACAATCTTACTGAAGGATATCAAGAATGATAAATACCTTTTACGCAGTTTAGGGCACACGAAGAAATTCGAATAGAGTTGTATGAAGGGTTGCCTTGATCTTTTGGGAGAAGTTGTTTGAGAGCTCCTTTTCTTTCTTCTTCACATGTGAGTGTACAAATGTGTAAATGACAGACAAATGAACTCTTTTATTCCAAGAAGCCCTAATTTTCACCCTGCAATAAATGTGCAACCTAATTCATTCCGGTTTGCCTGGTTTTCCTTGTTCAAGGAGGAAGAAACTCATCCGGATCATTTTGACGCCTTTGTGATCGATGTTAGTGACAAATCACAATGTCCACTTCTTCTCCTGATCATCTCATATATCCACAGATTAGGCTATTTCAATTTGGATCCATACCAGGCCAACCTTGTGAGAACCCTGTCTTCCTGGAAGACTTGTTTAACCGGACCAATTCTGAAGGAATTAAACTTTTTAAATTTTCTTGCAGATCTCTTAGATCTTTACCTGACCTTCTTTACATGTTTCTCTACAAACCATTTGATCTGCAGCTTCACATGTGCCAATTTCAGGCACCAATTGACTAGTTGGGGGAACAAGTTTTTCTTTGTGTCTCCCCCTAAGCCAAAGCTCATCTCTTAATTTTTGGAAGGAATATCAGCACCAGAGTCTGGTCTGGATTCATCCTCTACATTCTCTATACTCTTCTTTACCCAAATCTTGTTCATCTCACTTTTAACTTCATCTGCATTCAACTTTTGTTTCCCCTAATCTTGATTCTGTCTATGATATACCAGACCTCTTTTGTCCTAATTCTTGCTTCTACAGAATTTTGCAATATGACCGGATCTATTGCAAATTTGACAAACAACTTTTCTTTGCATATTGGATTGATATCCTCTTGATCTGCATTGATTAGCCATATGATCTATTCTATTGCATGCAAAGCATCTACCATTGAATGATTTGTTCATTTGCATAATTCTGCATTCATGAGATTTGTGACCATACCTTTTGCAGTTAAAACACTATCCAGAGAAGGATGAATTAGTCTGATTCATTCTCTTTCTGCACTGATTAGCTTTGTGACCAAAGTGATTGCAGTTGTGGCAATATCCATTGAAGGATGGATATCTTTGAGCATTAGGTTGTCTTACTAGAGGTCTTCTAGGCCTGATCCTTAGATTTTCTGATCCAAAATTCTTCTAACCAGATCCGGAGCTTTCTTCTTTCTCATATCCCAAACCACACTTGTCATCTACCTTCTTTTGACTTCCAAGAAGAACTTCAAGTTGAGCAGAACTTATCTTGAATTTCTCTTTATACTCATTTGTTGTTTGAAGATCCCTTTTTAGAGAGACAATTTGATCCTCAAGTTTTTCTTCATTATCTTTAGCATCTTCAAGATCAGATTCAAGATGTCTGATAATTCTATCCATCTGGTGGCAATCTTCTGATTTCTCCTTGAGAGATTGTCTTAGATTATCTTCAATTTTTCTTTTCTCTTCAACTTCTTGGGTAAACTTCATGACTCCTGATTCCATTTCATGTCTTACCATAATGATTTCTTTTGATAACTTTCACATAACTCAATTTTTTCATTCAGCTCTTCATTTGCATTATTTGCTTCACCTTGTCTTGCTAATTGATAAAGCAACTCCTTTCTCTTTTTCATAGAGAGACTTAATTTGTCTTTTAGTTCTCTCATGAAATCATCAGCTTGTTTGAGTCTTTCCTTTAATTCATTGACTTTAGAGTTTGACTGTTCAAGATCATCAAGGGCAGTCTTGAGTTGCTCCCTTAAACCATATGCATCCATTTGAACTCCCAGATCTTCCTCAAGCTATTAGGCTCTATTAGGAGGAACTTAGCTCTGATACCAATTGTTGATAACTGAGAGGGGGGGTGAATCAGTTATCCAAATTATTTCTTCTTTCTAAACTTTCTTATAAATTAATGTAGCATTAATTCAAACAAGTAAACATAACCATGAAATGGAGATACACATGACACAATATTTTTTGACATGGAAACCCTGTTAAGGGAGAAAACCATGGGGTGATTAACCCAAAGATTATTCTCTATTAGAAGAATAAGGAATTACAAAATGGCACTTGCCAATTAGGGCTCACTGCCCGAGCACACTGCTCACAAGGAGGCACACTACCTACAAGAGACACACTGTCTACAAAAGAGTGTTATACAATACTAGAACTGATTGGTAGCATCCACATATGCTGGAGTTCAATTCCGGTTAGGCTCAGTACACTGATCTGCTGCACTTCATCTTTCCTCTTCTCTTATGCTGCTTTCCTTTCACATACCTGACCTTCCTTACTGTTTCTACTCTGCTCTGCTTTTATTTGTATATCACATGTCACCACACCACTTCTCACAACTAAATCCATCCTATATATATATCCACACAAGTGATTTCATTATCTTTCTAGTCGGCACCCAGAACAATCAATCTTTTCACAAACTCTATTATGTCGGCTAAATCCTTGCACATCAAGTAGTGCGGATCAAGAATATACTTGTAGAAATCATTAATCATGTCAGCCAAACATAATTCATGTTTTCATAACCTTTACCACCATCAGAAACACATCCGGAAAATAGTCTGATGTTCTGTCAATCAGTTCTTCCTCTGTTCACACTATCACTCAGGAACCCGGTACTCAAGTATTCATATCTTTTACCTCATCTATCACCGTAGGCTAAAACCTTGGAATCTATTACTCAAGGTAGTATTCTTTACTTGCCCAAATCCACATTTCACCAAGATACTTCCTCTAAGAGATCCGGACCTGTCTGTCGGCCCTTGCCACATGCTCTGTTCTTGTTTACTGGACCACCACATTCTTCATTCTGACTTCCGGTAGAGACACACCATGCCCTGCGGATGTGTGGGATGAACTTTGTTGCCATCAATGACAACAATCATGAATCCATATAGTGTCTCTTGCCAACATCTCATATGAATTGCATGTTGTTGCATGTCACTTGGATGTGCTTGCATGTTGTTGCATGTCACTCCTATGGACTTATATGACCTTGCATGTTGTTGCATGTTACTTGCATGTGTTTGCATGTCATTGCATGTCACTTGCATGTGCTTGCATGTTGTTACATGTCAATCCTATGCACTTGTATGACCTTGCATGTTCTTGCATGTCATTTATATGACCTTGCATGTAGTTGCATGTCAGTTTTGTGAGATTACTTGTAGAACACTCCAACTCCAGAAACTTGTAGGATGGTACATCTTAGTGATTCAGGAAATGGGTATCAATTGCATGTTGTTGAAAATGCTTGCATGTCAGTTGCATGTCAGTTTTAAGATATTACTTGCAGGACACTTCAACTCCTAAAAGTTGCAGGATGGTAAATCTTAGTATTTCAGGTAATGGGTATCAATTGCATGTTGAATCCAGTGTTTGCATGTCACTTGCATGTACAGAACAAGGTAATTCAGAATAACATTGGGGACATCAATTGTACAAGTTGTTGCATGAGAATTGGTGTGTGTTGATCACTTCAGTTGACTGAAATAGATTGGGCTAACTTGAGCACCCAATCTTAGGACTTTCAGTTGTTGCTTTTATTTGGAAATATGTTTGATATTGGCAAAGCTAATTTTGGCATACTTGTGTGTACACATCATGAAGGGGCAGTTAACTCAAAGTTTGGGCTTTGTTTGAGTTCAGTATTCTTAATTTAAGTGAGCTTGATTTTTGCATGAGCTTTTTAAGCTATGTTATCAATTGTAATTTGTTATAATTTAAGTTTCAAGATTTTGAATTAAAAGAAGCTTTTGGTTTAATTGAAAACCCCATACATTTTCTAGAGAGTTGATTTGAGGAAAAAAGACTTAGAAGAAAAAAAAATTGTAAAAGACTTAGAGAAAAAAGAAAGAAGCTTTTTTTGTGAAGTGCATCAAGGACTTAGATAAATTTTAGTATTGAATGTAATATTTTCTAAAGAGATTTAATACAAGCAGGAAACATCTTTGAGTGGAGTTTTTTCCAGAAAGGGTTTCTCCACGTAAATACTGTGTAAGCTTTTTCTCTTCTCTTCTCTTCTCTTCTACATTGGATTGAATGTGCAAATCAATTGTTCATTAATTGTTACAGATTAATCTTTATTTCAGCTTTGCATACACAAAATTTTAAAGTTTATAGTAGCAGCTCTACCTTCATTTTCAACAACAGTCTGTCTTGTGGCAAGATTTCAAGAAGATCCCAAAGAGTCACATGTGATGGCAGTCAAGAGGATCATGAGGTATTTAAAAGGCACTTCAAACTATGGATTGTGGTATCCCAAAGATATTGATTTCACTCTTAGTGCTTATACAGATGCAGATTGGGCTGGAGATGCTGATGACAAAAAAAGTACAAGTGGAGGTGCTTTCCTCTTGGGTACTAGATTGGTTTCATGGCTAAGCAAGAAGCAAGAATTAGTTTCTTTATCTATTGCAGAAGCAGAATATATTGTTGCAACATGTTGTTGCACTCAAGTGCTTTGGATGAAGCAAACATTGAAGGACATAAGTGTTGTGTATGAAGAACCAATTTCAATCTTTTGTGACAACACAAGTGCTATAAACATTTCAAAGAATCCAGTGATGCACTCAAGAACAAAGCATATATCAATAAGGAATCACTTTCTAAGAGAAAAAGTAACAGAGAATGAAGTAAAGATAGAATATGTGTCTACCAAGGATCAGATTGCAGATATTTTTACAAAGCCTTTGCCTAAGGATACTTTTGAATATCTTAGGGAAAAGTTAGGGGTTATTACCCCTCCTACTCTAAACTAAGATGTATAAGGAATGCATCAGTCCATTGGTGTCCAAAGTTTCATCTTTTGATTTGGATTGATGCTTTGAAGGCTACCTCTCAGGGGGAACAGGTAGATGTTGTTGATATGAGTTCATGTTAAAGAGAAGTAGTGTACAAGCATGTGCATAGGAAGAGAAGTGATGCCATTTGTCATTGATGTCAAAGGGGGAGAGAAATCATGTGAAAAACTCATGGGGAGAAAGAGTTCAGATGTGTAAAGAGAAAGGGGGAGAAGGTAATCAATGCAGAATCTTGTCTTGATGGTTCTTATAGTTTTTCACATCAATATTGTCATCAATGACAAAGGGGGAGATTGTTGTAAGTATGTGCTTACCTGTGTTGTCGTTGATGTCAACATATCTGTGTTGTCATTGGTGTCAACTGTGCTCTTGTTTTGATGCTTACCTGTTGAGATAGTTGCTTTGTATTGGCTTATATAAGTGTTGAAGATAATGAGAAAGTGTTCCTGATATTGAATTTCTAAGTGCTTTTGAGAAAAATTGCTCTCCTAGTGGAAACAGGGTGTTGCAGTGTTTCCTAGCTTGTAGAAGTACAATGTAGTGTTTTGCTCCGCATATTCTATATACTGAATATCTTTATCTACGGATTGGAATTTATGTTAAGGGATGTCTGTAGATACTATGTTTCAAGTTTGAGCCTCTGATGTGAAGATTTGAGTGAGTTCTGTTCACCAGAGTAAAAATTGTTTTTTTGTGTATTTGATAGTGACAGGGAGAATGTATTCTGCTCTGTATTTCTCCGCATTTAAGTTTTACAGTCTACGGTTCTAGAATTAAGTTTGGGATGATGTTATGTGCCTTGAGTCCAAATGGTTCATGATTTGGTGCTCCGCAAGCAATCTTTCCTTTATAACAGTGGCCGACAGTAATGTTCAAGTGCTCCGGTTTGAAGAATCTTATGGATAAAGTGTTTAAAGGTTGTGCGGATGTTCTTGGTAATTGCAACGTGCTTGTGGATGTCTCTAGATCATGTTCCTACCTTTTTATTGGTCTACAAAGTGTAATTTGGATCATGCATGAAGTGTGTTCCTAAAGGTCTTAGTGTTAACACAGGTTCTAGCCGACTTGGTTGTTTTCACTACTTGAGGTTATGCTTTGAAGTTTGTAAAGCGTGTTGTTACATGGAAAATTGCATTTGACTCCCAGCTAAGGCTTGATGTGGTCTGCATTCATTTCTCTTCTCCCCTAATCTATTTAGGTCTAGACCTAATTTGAATATTGGCTAAATATATATATGCCGACCTTGGAGATTGTTCCAATGGTTGATGATTGTAATGCCGACCTTGATGTTCATTCCAAGGTTGATGAATTGTATAAATACATGAAATGAAGTCATGAATGATTGATGAGGATGCGAAGATGTGAAGATATGTGTGAAGTAAAAAAGTAGAGCATAGCAAAGGAAAGTTAGTGTGCTTCAATGGAACTGAACCTTGGCATAGTGTAGATGCTACTATATCAATTCACCAACTTTGGCAGTGAGCCACCCCATTGGCAATGAGCCCCTTCTTTACAGTGAGCATTCTTTGTAGTGAGCCCTTTCTTTTGTAGTGAGTATTCTAGGTAGTGAGCCCCATTGGTAGTGAGCCCCATTGGCAGTGAGCCCCATTGGCAGTGAGCCTTATTGTAAATTTTGATATATCATTTATATTGTGAGCTAACACTCACCATGGTTTTTCCCTTATTGGGGTTTCCATGTAAACATTTGGTGTCTCATGTGTTGAATGTGTGAATGTGTTTAAGTTTTGATTTCATGCTTTCATGGTTAAATTACAATAACAGTGATTAAGTGGTTGATGTGTTGATGGTTTTAAAGTTTTGGTTACAACTAATTCATCCCCCCTTCTCAGTTGTATTGTGCATTTCAATAGACGCATGGTATTTTTGTCTACGGTTTTCTCCCGATCCTTGTAAGGATGACGGAGAAGGAACCTCGGCATATACCCATTTTCCTTTCAGTCTAGGGGGTTCTTGTAATATTGATTACTCTTTAGGTATTATTTGTTGAATAGGGGGACTAACCAATCTAGATAGTAATTGTGCTTTGTAATGTTGATATTCCAAGAAGAGTTGATATGTTCGTGGTTCAAGTTCTTTAGTAGGTTTGGGCCAAAAGTAATCAAGGATGACATTTTTTTGGGTAACCATAGGCTTCCATAAACTATGGTGAATGGTATGTGTACTCCCATGGTGAGTGAATTTTAAGCATTTATGCATTGTTGAAGGAATAGTGTTCATAGCCTTGAGCCATGGATGGCCTAGTTTCACACGGAAGAGGTCAGAATCGGGATAATGTCAAATGATTGTTCCAAGGCTTTGTCAAACACTCAGACCACTAAGGAAATATTCCCTAAAGCTGGGATAAGAGCTCCATTATGTGTTTTTGTCATCATGACGGTAGGTTCATAAGTTTCTTGTATCAAATTGTTTGAATAGAGGAACTCTTTCGTAGCGATGTTGGTTATGCAATTTGGATCAACAAGGGTTCCTTTTACAGAAGTGCACATTATGCTTACTTCAATGTAAAGGGGACCTTCAACATTCCCTATTGTTCTATCCTATGATGTGAATGTAATCTTAGGTTCAGGGATCTTCCTTTTCCTATCAGCGCAGTGAGGGATCATAGCATTGTTTTTACAATGAAAATCCATAGATGAGAGACTATTTCACACCTAAAACACTTGTTTGAGGGAAACGAGCAAAAATACAAACAAACTCCACAACAAAAAAAGTGGATAGGAGGAAATAGTACAACACAACAAGGCCCAATTGATGATTTTAAGAGTTTTGATCAAGAAAGTGTAAACAAAGTGTATAAACACCTAGTGTTGAAATACACATTGTGTATTTAAAAATATTCTAGTTTCGTCAAAATGCTATGAATTGATGAAAAAATTTCAAATGAACAATGAATGTATGTTTGAATATGAGTGCAAGATCTAAAATGCAAGTTGTCTAGGATGAATGCAATTAAACAGCACCAATCTACGCTTGTTTATGCTCCTAAAATGCTCGATTTTTTTCACTTTTTTTTCAGTGCAAATGCACAAAATATGTAATGAAATGATGAGAATGATGAGGCGAAGAAAATTAAAACCTTTTAATCAGCCCAATAATGCAGAAAAAAATTTCACAACACACCAATCTTACAATTCTAGATGAAATATTAGCCAAATTGTAGTAAAAATGCAAGGATTTTTGAAACCCTAATAGTGAAATTTAAGGCATGAAAGTATGCAAAATGATAAATGGATGGAATCTAATCAGATTTAATATGCAAAATAACTCAGATCAGATTTGAAAATGATGCAAAGTTTCTACAATGCAAAGTGCAAGTGAAATTTTAAGGAAAAATGAATGAATGTGTTAGTTTTTGTTGAAATACACAATGTGTAAATGCAAATTTTGAAATCTAAATGCAAGAACACACAATGATGAAACACTATAGTCAAAAATCAGATTTGAATGAGTGTTAAAATGAGTAGTAAAATCTGAGACAATATTTTAACTATAAACCCTAGCTTTTGGAATTACTAGGTTATATGAAAAATGCAAAATTTCAAGCAAACCCTAGAAAATAAAGTATGTAAATGCAAGGTAAATGATGATGAAATGATTAGTTGCTATAATTTATATCAGATCTGATGTAAATATCAGATATTTGAATGATTTAGATAAAATGCAATGAAGATAGTGCAAATTATGCCTAAATGCAAGCCTAGGATGCTTGATTTTTTCAAAATTTTCAATTTTTTTGTAAGATTTTTGAATGTAGAATGATGAAAATGAAATGTATGAATTCAAATCTGATGTACAACACTCATCAAGATGCAATGTTTAGCAAAACAGAGGTTCACCAAAATGTTATGTAGAAAAACAGGGTTTGTGGATGAGGTTGATAGTTTAATTAGATCCTCCTTTCACTGCATACATTCAAGGACATTAAACCAAGTTGAATCACAAATTTTGCAAGAGGACTCAGTTACAGGTTTGGTGTCACTTGAAATGATAAGGAAATTTGGAATTTGTTGATTAATTTGTTAAATCTTAGCCCGATTAAGCCAAAAACCCTAATTATGCAAAATCGTAAACAAACAGACAAAACCTGACAAATGCTTGCATAGGAAGACACTAAATGCAGATTAGATACATACCATATTTTAGATTTCAAAAGGTAGAAAATTCAAGGACAAAAGACCGAGTGCCCTTGTCCAATGCAATGCTTTTTCTAAGGGCTTCCTGATATTTTCTACTACAAACTTCAACCACTTCAAAGATTTTTGACAGTGCTAAATTGAGGGACAAAAGAGTAGGAACCCTTATCCTTTTAGGGTTCTTTTCTGTTGTTTTCTTTAGATATGGATTCTTACTACTCTACTCTAACCTCATGCAACTCCTCTCTACAAAATCTGACAACTGTAACCTACAATCACAAGAGAGGGGTTGTGGTGTTTAGGATCTTGCCTTGATCAAGCCTTGGAATGGCATTCAAGCCTTCCTAAACCATTGTTAGATAGATAGTGTGTGGCCTTGCAGGACAAAGGCAAAAGCAAATGATTGATAACTTGATTGAAAACATAAAGTATATGTCACCTTGGAGGTGAAGCTCTCACGAGAAGATAAAGATCTTTCATGCCATGAGGAGATGGATTGATGAAGACAAATCTGCAACAAACATGAACAAACACAACACAACATTTCTATGCAACACAATGAAAACCTTGAGTATCCTTAGCATAAAATCACAACTTCGCATTATCCATCTAGTTGTAAAATGAAGTCCTAAACATGCTTATATATGCATTCCCACTAAACATTTGTAATTCAAATTGAATAGACCAACAAAGGGAGACCTTTTAACAGTCACTTTGCTGACACTTAAGATTTGGGCCTCAACAAAATAGGGCAAGACAAGGGCATGGGTGCCCTTGTCTAGGGACCTATTTTAGGGCTAGATTAACCTCAAGAGGGTCCCCTCAGTCCCATTTGACATGGGTTTCAGGGGATTTTGAAAGGAAGCAAGGTACACGAAAACGCTTCCTACACTAATCTTATAAGGGGAGATGTATGCAAATTCTTTTTAATCCTTACAATTGCAGCAATGTTAAACATATAAAATAAAGATTACAGCAGCAACACAACACACATAATAAGATTTGACACAAGATGTACGTGGGGAAAACCTTTTCAGGTAAAAAACCCCACACTCTAAAACCTGCACAATGTATTATCAAAACAATGGTGTGTTTACAATACACTTGCAATGCAAGTTCTTCCAAGAGTCTTCGAATGTCATTTCTGGAGTGATTCTGGCAGTATAACAGTACCTATACAAAAACTATGCAACTACAACTCCAAAACTATGCAATATATAGAGATACAAGGCAATATTGAGAAGCCTCTAGAGATAGGTGTCCATCTTGGCCACATGGCCATTTCACACATCCCAAAGGACACTTGTCCATCATATTTTCACTCTCTTACATCTGTCATAACATGGCAGATTTGACTTCCCAAGACGGAGCGCTCCTACAACATGTCATAGCCCAACTTGGGTGCCCAAAGGTGCCTTTCTCTCATGCAAAGATCATCACTGACACTTGTCTTCACTTGTCCCGAGAATCTCTATACTTGGCTCTTACACGACATAGATTCTGTCATGTGGAATATCCTCCTCCACATATCACAAGATGTTGACACATGGAATATTAGTGCCACCTCAAATGGGATGCCCAAATCCATGTGAGTTTGACTTGACCATCCAAGTCACATTCCAAGTAGGATGACATGTCACAATGCCACCTCAACTAAGTGACTAAACTGAATGTGCAAGTAAATACAAAATTAGGCAATAAATAAATACATAATTAAAATATCAATGCTAGGAAATTGCAAAGGTTGAGACACCTTAATTCCCAACATTCTCCCACTTGTTGAACACCTTGCAAGAGCCAATAGAAAGACAAGATTTAACTGCTAGGAGCCAAGAGGCCCATAGACTTCAAACACCATCTGAACTTATTTGTGCCCACAGGTTTAGTTAATGCATCTGCAACATTCTTCAAGGTGTCCGCCTTTTCTAACATCACCTTCCCATCTTCTACCATATCTCAAACAAAATGAAACTAAACATCAATATGCTTTGCTCTGGCATGGAAGGTAGGATTCTTTGCTAAGCAAATCACACTCTAACTGTCACAATGGATAGTAATCTGTCATGCATCAAAACCAACATCTGAACACAATGTCTTAAGCCAAATGGCTTCCTTACAAGCATGAGTTTCTGCCATGTACTCTGCTTTTGTCATGGACAAATCAACCATAGGTTGTCTCTTACTCATCCAACTAATAGCACCACCAAACATGGTAAACACATAAGCATTGGTGGATCTCTTGCTGTCAATGTCACCTACCTAATCAGAATCCACAAATCCATGAATACTCATAGAATGTTGAGGTCTAGTAGGATAACCATGATAACATAAGGAATACTCAGAAGTACCCCTCAGATATCTAGACACTCTCTTCACTACATCCCAATGTACCTGTCCAGGATTAGCCATAAACTGACTAAGGACTCCCACTACTTGGACAATGTCTGGTCTTGTATAGACCATAGCATACATCAAGCTGCCAACTGCACTAGCATAAGGTACTCTATTCATATCCTCTATCTCAGAAGGAGACTTTGGACAATCATCAATAGATAACTTTGTCCCCATCGTAACAGGAACAGTCAACGGTATGCAATCCACCATACTAAATCTCTCCAACACAGTGTTAACATACTTACTCTGGCCTAGCTAAAGTTTTTTGTTTGCTCTGTCTCTTCTAATCTCCATTCCCATAATATACTTGGATGCCCCTAAGTTTTTCATTTCAAACTGTGCTGACAACTGAGACTTCAAATCAGAAATCATATTCTTACCATTCCCAATCAGCAACATATCATCAACATATAGTGCAATAATGAGAATACGATCATTGTCAAACTTGTAATACACACAATGATCTGATTTCAATCTTAGAAATCCAATAAACAACACAAAGGCATCAAACTTCAAGTACCACATCGTAGGAGATTGTTTCAATCCATACAAAGACTTCTTTAACTTGCAAACCAAATTTTCTTTACCTTTCACTATGTAGTGCTCTGGCTGTGACATGTAACTTTCTTCCTCCCAGTCACCATGAAGGAAAGTTGTCTTCACATCCATTTGTTCCACTTCTAAGTCATAAGTTGTTGCAAGAGATAATAGGAACCTAATAGATGTCATCTTTGCAACAGGAGAGAAAATTTCACCATAGTCTATTCCCTCCACTTGTGAATACCCCTTCGCAACCAATCTGGCCTTATACTTCTTAACACTGCCATCTGCACCAAATTTCTTCTTGAACACCCATTTGCATCCAATAGGTTTTCGTCCATCAGTCAAAGGCACCAAGTCCCAAGTTTTATTCTTTCCAAAGAAGTCATCTATCTTCCATCACCTCCTTCCAGGAACCTGCATCTTTCATGCCCATAGCCTCTATCACAGTTCTAGGCTCATCAGTGTTAGTAAGCAAAGCAAAAGCACAACTAGAATCAAGTAATGTATAACCAAACCTCTCAGGTTGCTTCCTGTTTCATGTGGACCTCCTCAAAGGCTGAGGTGGAGGTTCTACTTCTTCTTCTAAACTTTCAAAGCTTCTAGAGCTCTCCTCATCATCAGGTCCAACAGGGTATTTTGGTTCAATCTTCTCAAGGGTAGTAGGAAACTAAACCACATCCTCTTTCTTTTCATTTTCTTCTTGCTATAAAACAATAGGAGAAGGTGTTACCTCTCTGAAGATAACACTTCTGCTATACAAGACTTTTCAGCCACAGGATCCCAAAACTTGTACCCTTTCACACCGACACCATAGCCAATGAAGATACACTTAACTACCTTGTTCTCCAATTTTGACCTCTTCTCCTTAGGCACATGTGCATATGCCTCACAACCAAAAACATGAAGATGTCTCAATGAAGTCTTCTTACAAGACCACGCCTCTATGGGTGTCTTATCAACAAGCATTGAAGTAGGAGACATGTTAACCAGGTAGCAAGCAGTGCCTACAGCTTCAGCCCAAAACTTTTGTTTGAGGGTAGCATCACTAAGCATACTCCTAGACCTCTCCATCAACTTTCTATTCATCCTCTCTGCAACTCCATTTTTCTACGGGGTGTATGGAGTTGTCTTATGTCTTTCAATCCCATGTTCTTTATAGAACTTGTTGAAAACTCTGCGGAACAAAACTCACCACCGTTATCAGTTCTCAAACACTTAATCTTTTTACCAGTCTAATTCTCTACAAAAGCTTTAAACTCTTTGAACCGACTAAAGACTTCATATTTACTTCTGAGAAAATAAATCCATGTCCTCCTACTGTAATCATCAATGAATGATACAAAATATAACGATTTGGAAATTGAAGGAACATTCACAAGACCAAGCACATCAGAATGAATAAGATCCAACACACCAAAAGACTTATGAGAACTTGAGTAAAACTGAACACGGTTTTGTTTTCCATATACACAATGTTCGCAAAATTCAAACTCAAGATTACAATCATTTAACCGCTCGATGAGGTTTTTATTTTTCAGGGCTCTAAGATCCTTCTCAACAATGTGACCAAGTCTCTTATGCCACAACATTGTCTTTTCAGCAAGAAGTTTCATTTCCAAAGCATGAGCACCCTTAGGTACCTAGAAAGCACTACCATCGGAAGTAGAAGCAACACATTTCTTTACTGCTAGTTCCAATGGTGAGGATGAAAAATTTGAAGGTCTTTTCTTCAAAACAAAAGAACTATTGCATTGAGTAGTGCATGCATCCAGCTGAAATAGAGTACCTCTTCAAGTACCCTTAGCAAGCACCATAGCTCCTCTTGTCATCTTGCATCCTCCTCTTGAGAAGGTAACCTGCACACCTACATCATTAAATTTACTTACAAAGAGTAAGTTTTGTGCTAAACCCAGGGTGTGCATAACCCCATTGATCTCCTTCACTCATCCATCAGGGAATCAAATCAAGACTCTTCCATAGCCAACTATCTTCAGGTGAGAGTCATCACCCAAGTACACCTTCCCACCATCATATTCTTTATACTTTGTAAACCAACCTTGATGTGAGGTCATGTGAAAGGAAGCACCAGAGTCAATCAGCCACACATCTTCTGATGCATGGGTGGCCAAGGCTGCAACAAAAGCATCACCATCATCTTATGACTTGTCAAAATCAGAATCAGAATTGGAGAAGTTCTTCTTCTTTTTCTTCTTCTCCTCTTTGCACTCCTTTCAGAAGTGCCCATATTTACCGCAGTTCCAACAAAATGCCTTGGACTTTCCAGAAGATTTGGATCTCCCACAGGATTTGGATTTGCCCTTTTTCAGCTTTCTTGTCTTTCTTTTTCCCTTTCTCTTTGGGTCTACCACGAACTGCAAGAGCCTCCTTTGCCGATTCGAAAGACTTTCTCTGCATCTCTTTAGATAATAGTGAAGACACCACTTCATCCATCTTGAAGGTGGTAGTAGTACTCCCAATGGCCATGACAAGGTGGTTCCATGAGTTTGGCAAAGAACAAAGCAAGGTCATGCAATGATCCTCCTCCTCCATCTTTACACCAATGGATGTCAATTGTGCAACTAGCATGTTAAAGGCATTGAGATGATCTTCAACAGATCCTCCATCATCCATCCTCAAAGAATATAGCTACTTCCGTAGGAATAACTTGTTTACCAGGGATTTGACCTGATAAACATCACCAAGTTTCTTCCACAGCTCCTTCGTGGTCTTCTCTTCATGAACATTTACCAGGACGGAATCAACTAAATAGAGTCTCACAAGACCCTTAGGTGTTCGATCTTTGAGATCCTAATCTGCATGAGCCATTGTTGTTGGTTTTGTGCCAGATAGAGCTTCCCATAGATCTCTATCAACAAGCATGTCTTCCATTTTGAATTTCCACAACTCGAAATTGCTGCCATTAAACTTTTCCAAGTATATTCTTCTAGATGTGCCTACCATCTTCTTCCTACAACAAGATTGTAGAATACTCTGCACAGACTCCCACTCAATTGAAGATCAATACAAAAAACCCTACCCAACAACTAGGACCAAAGGTGATCAAGCTCTGATACCAACTGAAAGGAAGCAAGGCACACAGAAATGCTTCCTACACCGATCTAATAAGGGGAGATGTATGCAAAAAAAAATTAATCCTTACAATTGCAAAAATGTTAAACATATAACATAAAGATTACAGTAGCAACACAACACACAGAATAAGAGTTGACACAAGATGTATGTGGGGAAAACCTTTTTAGGTAAAAAACCCCACACTCTAAAACCTGCACAATGTATTATCAAAACAATGGTGTGTTTACAATACACTTGCAATGCAAGTTCTTCCAAGAGTCTTCAAATGTCATTTCTAGAGTGATTCCGGTAGCATAACAGTAACTGTACAAAAACTATGCAACTACAACTCCAAAACTATGCAATATATAGAGATACAAGGCAATATTGAGAAGCCTCTAGAGATAGGCATCCATCTTGGCCACATGGTCATTTCACACATCCCAAAGGACACTTGTCCATCATATTTTCACTCTCTTACATCTGTCATAACATGGCAGATTTGACTTCCCAATATGGAGTGCCCCAAGGCTAAAAATAGACTATGACAGATGCTCTCATGCATCTTATAGTTGTCATAAATCTGCCCAACATAACAACCTTAAATGTTGTAAGAGAATCTGTCATACAAGACTAAATATAGTAAATTCCTCTTACAACATGTCATAGCCCAACTTGGGTGCCCAAAGATGCCTTTCTCTCATGCAAAGATGCTCATCGACACTTGTCTTCACTTGTCTCGAGAATCTCTATACTTGGCTCTTACGTGACATAGTTTATGTCATGTGGAATATCCTCTTCCACATATCACAAGATGTCGACACATGGCATATTAGTGCCACCTCAAATTGGACGCCCAAATCCATGTGAGTTTGACTTGACCATCCAAGTCACATTCCAAGTAGGATGACATGTCACAATGCCACCTCAACTAAGTGACAAAACTGAATGTGCAAGTAAATACAAAATTAGGCAATAAATAAATACACAATTAAAATATCAATGCTAGGAAATTGCAAAGGTTGAGACACCTTACTTCCCAACAAATTTTTCTCTGGGATTCATTTCTAAGATGCATGATTAAATCTAAGGGATCCAGGAGCTAAACTTAGGAGGTAAAAGTCCTAGGGGACATTTTATGACATAACTCTCAATGGGGCTTAGATCTCATTGGAAAAATCCATCCACCCTCCTCTGACAGACATAAATTCATTATCACCACCACCAAATACTTCACTAAGTGGTTTGAAGTTATTCCTCTCACTTTCACCACTGGAAACCAAATCACCAAGTTCATCCTTTACCATATCATCTTTCATTATGGTATCCCATTTGTCATCATTACAAACAATGACAAACCTTTCAAAAACCATGATGTTCATGCCCTTTGTGAGTAATTTCACATACAACATCATTGGTCCACCCCATACTACCCCCAAGGTAATGGCCAGGCTGAGTCAACTAATAAAACCCTGCTTAAAATCATCAAAAAGGTTGTCACTGAAACTGGTCGTGATTGGCATCTCCACATCCATCCCACTCTGTGGGTCTATCACACTAGCATCCACACTCCTATAGGAGCCACTCCATATTCCCTAGTCTTTGGAGTCGAAGCTATCCTGCCAATAGAGATCGAGTTGCCCTCATTGAGCATATCTATGCATAATGTTATCACTAATGAAGAATCTTGTGTTGCCTCCAAGAGTTAGAGCTATTAGATGAACAGCGCCTCAATACCCTCAATCACCTCCAAGCATACTAGAATCAGCTTCACAGATCCTACAACAAGAGAGTCTGTGCTAGAGAGTTTGTAGTAGGAGACTTGGTCCTAAAAGAAAATCAAAGTAATCTGTCAAAACGGGAAAAGAAAGGGAAATTTGAGCCAAATTGGTTGGGCCCCTTTTTCATCACTACTAAGTATGGTTCTAGAGCATATCACCTCTCCACCCTAGAAGGAGAAGATCTTGATGAGCCTATGAACATCATCCACCTGAAGCAGTTCCACAGTTAGCTCACTGAATACCCCAAGTCAAAAATATAAAAAAATAAAAAATATATCAAAAAATAAAAATAAAAATATAAAGAAAAATAATTCGTCCTATGGTGAAAACCACTTCTTGTGGCCCCTTGGATAAGTACCATGATGAAAACCTGCTTGCAAGTGTCATGTGTAGATTCAACCTAGATCCATAATTCAAACCACCTTCTCATCATAATCCGCACCCAATAATCCCATCATCTCAGCTTCAAAACAATCCCATCGTTTGAGATTCCATTATCCATCATTCCCAAAATATCCCCCATCCTTCCATACATGGTTTAAGAAACTAAGTAACAAAAAAATAGCATTCCAAATCACCAGCCTACCACTTTCCTCTACTACCATTCATTCCCCTAATTGATTCTTCTCACCCTTACCATTTACCCCATCATTTCCCCTATCAATCTCTACTTTTATAGAGTGAATAACAGAAAAGCAGAACTCCCACCTACACTAACACCCAAACTCCCCCTCCATCTCCTAGTTCCTCTTGTGGTTTTTGCATAAACATCACATCTATGCCCTACCACTTCACCTCGCCTACCGCTGCTTACCGACCCTGGTCCCTTCCTGTGGTTTTTGCATAGACATCACATCTTTGCACCACCATGTTACCTAGTTGGTTACCTCACCCACCTAATACCTTGGTACCTTTAGTGGTTTTTGCATAAATATCATGTCTATGCACTACCAATTCACTCTGCCAATTGCCATAGCCCACTTAACCACACAATACCCCTAATCACCACTCATCCCTTAGATCATGGTTCTTATAGTTTGAATATGATCTGAGCACTCTCATCTCATTCCACATCACCACCAACATATCAATCTAACCATCTCCCCCCATCACTACCATGTGGTTTTAATACATGGTGACAATTTGAAAAGCAACACTTCCTCACATTCGACCACCACCACCCTTCCCTATTATGGCTTGTATACCATGGTACAGTCTAAAAACTGATATTCACATCCTCTAAACTTAATCCCATCCAATTATATGACCTTATCCCCATCCCATTTCATCAAGTCCCCCAGAACTACATATCATCACCACCTGCATTGTAATGTGCCTTGATCCCATGGATATAGGGTATGTAAGCAATCTGGAATATGAAGGAAGTATCCAGTATGTAGGTACATATGATGCACCCATCCAACCCCGCTTGGTTGGCCCCCCTCTCCTAAGCTTGTTGATTATGCTTGATCTATAGACAATACACTTGCTAAGCATCTTATTAGAGCATAACACTTTCATGAAAAAATCCTTAACTACCAGATTCACTTTTCCATGAATAACGGCCTGTATCCCCCTGCCTATCCTTTAGTTTATCTTAATCATCCATCGATTCTTGTCCTAGGATGCATCCTTCCTACAATGGGCAGAATCACCAATTCTCCATCCATTTTTGGCAAGAGATATAATGGTTGTATGTTTTGGGCTAGTCAGTCTTTTGGTTCTTGATTTTTATCTTGTATCTCATTCTTGGTTTACATCAAAGTTGCCTTGATCTCATTATATCATGGCATGTGGAGAACAATCTAGAATGGGGCATAGTCTTTGCTTTCATATGTTGTGCTTGTGGGAAGTTCTCATTACTCCACCATAGCATTCATATCTTGTGAATAGTAGGGTCAGTTCTAGCATATCATCTCCCTTTTGCATCTAAGGTTCCTCATACCTTTTGTGTACTAAGGGCTTATTCTTTGTATCCCCCTCGCTCATCTAGACAAGGTTGTACTATTGTGGGCATGCATGGGTTCATCCTATTGTTTGTAGTGTCAAGTCCTACACATGGATGCCTTGTCACCTTGGTTCCACATACCCTAATGCATAACATCGTATGCTATATCAATAGTAGTACTCAATATTTATTTGCAGAATTTATTAATACATGATATCATCCCTTTATCCTACATATACATCCCTACCTTCATCACCATATTCCATAGCTATTGCTCTTAGTTTCATCAAGGCACATCCCCTTCCCATCTAATTTCGTCTACCCATTGTTCCATCTAATTCTTCCCTACCATCCCATGACAATTTTCAGGGACTTTTGTATCATGATCAACCAAATCAATCACAACACCTCGTCATCATCCCGATGCATTAATCATATTATATATTCTTCATGTTGCATTTTCATTAGTCCATTCATAATATATGTTTATTAATCTGAGCATTTATTATCCATTTCATTAGTCCATCCATAATATATGTTTATTAATCTGAGCATATATTGTCCATTGCATTTTTCATTCATAATATATGTTTATTAATCTAAGAATGTATTATTCATCCCATATAACATCTATTTCATTACCATCACATATACATCAACCCGTTATAAAACACTACGTCACATATGCATAAATTCTATCCCTCATAACATACCTCGCATCATGACTCATCATACATACAACAATCTAAATCCTAGGACCATACACTACACAAGAAAATGATTTAAAGTGGCTAAAATAACATCTATACATAACCTCACTGCCATGACATATAATCCATATATCATAACATTTATGACATACCCATCTTGCATCACATACGTGTCAGTCCCAAAACAAACACCATGATCATCAACCATACCATAACATAATCATCCATCAAACCCATATCACATATCCACATACCATCCTACATTGTATTGCATATTCATCATATACATGTCCACATCATAAACCATATCACAATAATCCATCATAATCCATACACATAAATCCATCATAATCTAACATACCCTCAAATAGATCATACAACATCCCACAATGCAAAGGGTTTATCTAAATAACTTATGTACAGAATGTCATACTGTGCCATATAGTGTGTTAGTCCCTGTTATGTCGTAAAATGTCTCCCTAGAACTTTTACCTCCTAAGTTTAGCTCTTGGGTCCCTTGTTTTGCATCTTGCATGATCATTTTAACTTTCGGAAGAAAATGGCCTAAAACCCATGTCAAATGGGGCTAAGGGGACCTTATTGAGCTGGATCATGCCTTGAAAAGAGGCCCAAGGCTTGGGTGCTCGCACCCTAGTCCTGTCCTATTTTAGGCAGGTCCTAAATTTAAATGTCGGTTATGTGACTGTTAAAAGGTTCCATTGCTGACATCTTAAGTTTGAATTATGAAATTAAAGCAGGAATGCATATATAAGTACATTTAGGGATTCATTTGAAAAATAGAAGATGATTATGAACTTTTGGTGAACCAATTTTAGAGCATTCAATGTATTCATTGTTGCAGAGAAGAATATTGTTGTTGTGTTTGTGATTGTAGATTTAGCTTCATCTTCTCATGCATTGAAGGATTTTCATCTACATGCGAGCTACACCTCTGAGGTGATATCTATTTGTGTTGAATCAATCATTTAT
The DNA here is from genome assembly GCA_027924645.1 of Cunninghamia lanceolata. Lineage (NCBI taxonomy): Eukaryota > Viridiplantae > Streptophyta > Pinopsida > Cupressales > Cupressaceae > Cunninghamia > Cunninghamia lanceolata. The sequence continues at coordinate 3,971,853 of BSBN01000620.1, forward strand.
CAAGTTATCAATTTGTTTTTGCCTCTATCCCATAGGGATACGCACTCTTTTATCTAACAACGGTGTTTGGAAGACTTGAATGTCCTTCCGGGGCTTGATTGAGGCAAGCTCCTAAACACCACAACCCCCAACCTCATTCTCCGTGATTGCAGGTTACATGTGGCATATCTAAAGGAGTGGAGTTGCAGGAGGCTAGAAAAAAGTATTTAGATCTCGTAACAAAGAGAAAAAGTAGGACCTAGACCTGGGCACCTTACACCAAATCCCCCCAGATCTTTGACATAGAAATCTCCTGGACAACAGAAACAAATTACAGATATCTTCCAAGATTCTCAACAGAAATTGTACCTTGGACTTGGGCACCTACTCTTTAGCCCCCAACTTTTCCACATCCAGAATCTCAAAGTTTGGTATGTATCTACTCTGAATATTACATCTCTGTCTGCGAGCATTTGTTATGATTCATCCATTTGTTTATGATTAATTAGAGTTTCTAGCATAATTGAGCTTCAATTAATCAATTAATCAGAAAATTCCAAATTTCCACAATGTTATAAGTGACACACCAACATGTAGAAGAATCATCTTGCAAAAGTTGTGATTCAACTCGGTTGGATGTCCTTGAATGTTTGTGGTGAAAGGAGGATCTAACCATAAAACACTCTTCCCTCTTTTCCTATTAAACATTTTGGTGAACTCATGCTTTTATTGAATTTTGCACCTTGCTGAGTATTGTATTGCAGATTTACATTCATTCATTTAATTTTCATCTTATTGCATTTGAAAATTTACAAAAATTTTGAAAAATTTAAAAAAAATTGGCATCCTAGGCTTGCATTTTTTACATAGTTTGCATCAATTTCATTTAATTTCTGATATTTTCATTAGATCTAATATAAATTATAGTATTACATTATTAATTAATCATTTCCATTGCATAGTTCATGCTTAAATTGTTAAAAATTGCTTGAAATTGTGCATTTTTCATAAAACCTAGTCTTTACATTAGCTAGGGTTTGAAGTTAAAATCTTGTTTCAGATTTTACTACTCTTTTAAACACTCTTTCAAATATTATTTTGGACTGTAGTGTTTCATCATAGTACACTTTTGCATTAGATTTCATAATTAGCGTTTAAAATCCTTACATTTTCACTTGATTTTTACTTATCTTGCATCTAGATTTGCATCATAGGTGTGTTGTGAAGGATATTGTTGCATTATTGGACTGATAATAAGCATTTAATTTTATTCCCCTCTTTAAATTCCTCACAACACCTCTTCTTTTAGTGATTTGCATTGAAATATTGTAGAAAAAGTGAACATTTTAGGTGTATTTCAATAAGCATATCTTGTTCTTTGGGATTGTTTCGCTAGTTTGTGCATTGAGTGTTGTATGCTTTTGCATGAGTCTTATAACCCACTGCCCTAATAGAAATATCCCTTTAAGGAGAAGTATTAGACTAATGGGTTCTAGTGCCCCTGAAACAAATGGCATTCCTACATCTAAAAATCCATTGAACACCTTCTTTACAAAAGGAGAAACACAACATTTGCAAGATAACATACCTCCTACAACTACAATGTAAGAACAAATATTTCATGATGTTGAGGACCCTATTGATTTGATAACATGTGTACCTGATGAGCAAATAAACAAACTTGATAGGAACTAGCCGATTATCAAGCATTTATGGAAAACGAAAGGATAGTGGACAAAGCTATACCTGCGATTCATAACATAAGAGATTTGTTAAAAGAAGGACAAGATGGTGTTAATGCACTTTGAGGATTAGTGCATATAGTGCATAATAATGTTATGCCAGTGACTGAATGTGTGAATGTTATTAATAACATGTCATCACCATCTCATACACAAGTATCAGCACCTATACTGACTACTAGAATGTCTACTTTTACATCAACAATTCTAACTACTAATGCGCATGCTTGTAGTAATGCTACCACTAGTATTGGAGTATCTAATGGCAATAATTCACAAAATAACAAAGTTGTGGGATTCAACTATCAAAACTTGGCACCTAAGGTGACCACTTCTATGAATAATCACTCTCAACCACCACTCAATCCCACTTATTCTCAACCACCTCTTACCTACACTTATTCTCAACCACCTTCCATTCACAATTACTTTCAACCACCTTTTATTTCCACTCACAACCAATCTCCTCAAAATGTCATGCACACGGCTTCAAATTCTCAAACCACATCTCCTAATGATGCCCTCTTAAACCAACTCTTGCAAGGCATGACCTCTTTACAACAAAAAGTGACAAGCTTGACTAATTCATTGCAACCTAATATATCAACTTATCATGCTTGTAATCCTCTATCTTATGCAATCTTGAGAACTCATATGCCTGAGAAATTTGAAACTCCTCACTTTGAAAAATATGGTGGAAAAGGTGATCCTAAAACTCATGTGGCAACATTCAAGGCTATGTGTAGTGATTTCTACTTTGAAGAGGACTTGTTAGCAAAATTTTTCCTGTGATCTCTTAAAGATACTACTTTAGAATGGTTTTGATCTTTACCTCTGAATACAATACTCTTTTTCGCAGCTAGTTGATCAATTCTTACAATATTTTCAAGCAAACATTGGACCTCAAATTTCTTTGATTGATTTAGTTCAATGCAAGCAAGGTCCAAAAGAGAAGTTAACTAAGTTTATCACTCAGTATCAAGATCTTTATGCACAAATTCAATATCAGATGAAGGATGAGGATGTTCAAAAGGTATTCATTACAAATCTACAACCTAATATCTGTGACAAGATTCTCTTGATAAAGTATAACTTTTTTCAACATTTATGCACTACCCTTCATGATTACCAACTTTTTTCTACTCAGTATGAAACCCAAAACTCATCGGCTCAAGTTGGTCAATCCACGGGTGGGCCTTCACAAAACAACTTTAAGAGGAATAATAAGAGTTTCATCAAGGTTAATGGATAGAATTCAAACAATTTTTCACAAGTGTCCACTATCACTAATCCGAAGAGGGCACCATTTCAAAATCGACAACAGCAAAGACAATTTACTCTAATAGCTAACTCCTTACATTCTATCATGAATCAAGCAGTAAGTAATAACCTCTTGAAGCTTCCTCCAATTAAATCGTTGGATCCTAGTTGAATGCAAGGACCTTACTTTGATGCTAATGTTTTTTTGTCATTATCATCGGCAACAAGGACATGATACTGAACGATGCATGCATCTTAAACATGAAATACAAGACCTCATTGACTCCAATGTTATACAGGTATCTGGTGTGAATGATAATGGAAATAAGTTGGTTGCTCCTCTAAATCAGAATTTACAAATCTTTACCAATCCCTTTCCTAAGCACAACAAAAACAACATGGTAGAACAAAATACAATAGAACAAGAAGATGAATATCTTGAGTATGATGAAATAATTGGTATGATAGAGGTGGATAAGTAAAAGTTTGATAACTCTCCTCATCCACAAAGAAATAGTATATATGCTAAGGTTCCTCCACCATTATCCCTTCAAGGATCAAGAGTCAACCAAAATGCATTGGAAAGACAAACAGAACAACCGAAACAAGAGATTATGACACATGAAAAGATTGACATGGTGGAAGATAGTCCTTCTCACTACTATAGACGAATTCAACAAAATAAGAAATCAAAGGATCAGAAAAGAGTAAGACGATTATCATCAATAGGAAATAACAGTGGTTATCCCCCTCATAAGCAACAAAAGATTTCAAATATACAAGGATTTGGTAAACAAGCACCGCATGAACTCTCTGACAACAAAGAACACTCTAATATGAACCACTCAAGCTTCACACAAAACTTGATGGAGCATCTCTCTAAGATGCTGGCGATTCACAAATTCTAGTATGGGCATATCAACGGGTAAGTATTTCTAACCCTTTCTCTCAGTGTTGTGTTTCCCCCATGATGTGTTATGTGTTGTTTAGGCCTCCTTGGATGACCCTTGATACTCTTATAAGGTCAAGTTGTTATGTCGAAAAATGTCTCCTTGGGACTTTTCCCTCTTAAGGTTTAGCTCCCGGGTCCTTTAGAATGCATTTAGATGATATTGCATGTTAATTTTGAATCCTGATAAGAAAATCTCTAAGTGTTATGGAAACTAGGACCTACAGGGTGCAATAATGTTAAGCCCTACCTAAAATAGAGAGGGAGGACTTGGGCGCTCACGCCCTAGTCCTACCCTATTTTGGGTCAGGCCCTAAATCTAAGTGTCAGTTATATGACCGTTGTTAGGCCCTATGCCAACACCTTAAGTTTGAATTATGAAATTCCTTGCGGGAATGTTTGTTGTTGCATATATAAGCATGTTTAGGTTTTCATTTGTAAACTAGAAGATGTCTAGAAGATTATTATGATAGTGAACTTGTGGTAAGCTTTCAAGATATTCATTGTTACAGAGCAGAGCATTGTTATTGTGTTTTTTATTATAGATTTAGCTTCATCTTCTCATGTGCATGAAGGATCTTCATCTTTGTGAGAGCTACACCTCTAAGGTGACATTTGTTTATGTTTGAATCATTTATCATTTGGTTTTTTCCTCTATCCTGTAGGGATACGCACTCTTATCTGACAACGGTGTTTGGAAGACTTGAATGTCTCTCCGGGGCTTGACTAAGGCAAGCCTCTAAATAACACAACCCCCAACCATAATCCTTTGTGATTATAGGTTATAGGTACTAAGTTTCACAAAGTGGAGTTACAGAGGAAGGTTGCAAATGACAAGGATTTAGGATCCGAAAGGAAGAGATAGAATTGAACATTTCGAGACATGGGTGCCTAGGGCAATATCCTCCAAAGTTTCAGACACTAGAATCTTTGTGACAATGATATTCTACATCTGAAGAAGCCCCGATATCATGAAGATCAGCCTACCTTGGACACAGGGACTAGTCACAGTGTCCTCCACATATCCCGTGATAGAAATAGATGAAACAGTGATCATCAATGTCGGAAGGTGTTCTGCATTCTGCAAAGAGAACAATACCTTGGACTTGGGAACTTGAGACATTGTCCTTGAATATTCTAAATCCCAAACTTTGAAAAATGGTCAATTATTAATCTCCATCTTTTATCTCAGTCTGTAAGCATTTGTTTGAATCTATCAATTTGATCACTATTTTGCATAATTAGGGTTTCTTACATACATGAGGATTAAATTAAGGCATTAATTAGCAATTTCTAAGTTTCCGCATTGTTCCAAGTGACATCCCAACCTGTAGGTGAATCCTCTTGCACAAATTGAGGTTCAAGTCAGTTGATATGTCCTTGAATGTTTGTTGTGAAAGGAGGATCTACACCCATCAACACTAAAACATCAAACTTCCCTCTTTTCATACAAAAAATTTTGGTGAACCTATGTTTTGAAATTTTTGCACCTTTCTGAGTGTTTTGTGATAGATTTGCATTCATTCATCTTATTTCATTTGAAAAATTACAAAAAAAATTGAAAATTTTGAAAATTTTGAAAAATTTGGCATTTTAGGCTTGCATTTTCAAATAATTTGAATTAATTTGTATTTAATTTCATTTAATTTCTATTATTTTTATTAGATCTGATTTAAATTATAGAAATTCCTCATTAATTATTCATTTGCATTGCATTTTCATGCTTAAATTGCTAAAAATTGCTTGAAACTGTGCATTTTTCATATAACCTAGTTTTTGCATTAGCTAGGGTTTGTAGTTAAAATCTTTTTTCAGATTTTACTACTATTTTAAACACTCATTTAGGACTGATTTCTAACTTTAGTGTTTCATCATAGTGCATTTTTGCATCTAAATTTCACATCTAGGGTTTAAAATCTTGCATTTTCACTAGATTTTGACTTATCATTCATATAGAATTGCATTATAGGTGTGTTGTGAAGGATATTGCTGCATTAGTGGACTGATATTAAGGTTATAATTCACGTCCCCTCTCCAATTTCCTTACAACACCTCATATTTTAGTGATTTGCATTGAAAAAGGTGAAAAAAGTGAACATTTTAGGTGCATAAACAAGCATAATTTGTGTTGTTTCATTGCATTCATAAAATCATCAATTAGGCCTTGTTATGTTGTACTATTTTCCTCCTATCCATTGTTTTTGTTGTGGAATTTAGGTGTCCTTTTAGCCCTTTCCCTCAAACATGTGTTTAGGAGCGAAATAGTCACACATCTAGGGTACCTTAATCATCACAAAAACTTTGCATGTCTTGTTTTACTAGATCTCATTAGATATTGATGTTACAATACATTTAAAGATGGCATCTTCATTTCATTTCTCTTTGGTATCTTTGCATGCATATATCAAAGGTCTTGATTTTCATAGATTCTTAACCCTCATGAGTGAACATCCTACAATATTAGAAAGTTTAACCGAGTTCATCTCCATGAGTAGTAATGAAAAAGATAATTGTGATAGCACTTCTCCTATGCATCTAGTCTCTACTACATGTGATGATGACATAAACTTTACCTTTGATCATTCTTTCCAAAATGATTCTAAGAATGTACTAGCACAAGAGGATGAAATCATTGACACATTCCTTAAAATCATCCTACCCTCTTTGGAAAATGAAACATTAGTGGATAAAGGACTCCCTCTCAAGAAGGATTCCTCATGGGTAGAAGATGACTATTCAACTAATGATCACATGGTGCATGATGTCTCTAAGGATAATCCATTAGCTCTTCGACCTTTGATTGAACATTCCAGTACCTTGGATATCTCTAAGGAAGTGAAGACTATGGATAACTCTACTTTTGTTGTAAATTCAAATGATACCAAACTCTTTAACAACACCTTACCTTCCTTTCATTCCAATTCTCTCCTTGGCCAAGATGAAGCATTAGTGGATGAGAAAAGGTCTTTCAAATTAAATCCTTTAGGGATAGATGTTGAACATAATTGAAAGGACAAAAATTTTACTTCGATCTTCACTAATAGACTGTGTAGCAATATTTCTAAGATGATTGTGCGAGGGGCACCCAATGCACCCTCTTGCTTAAAACCAGTGATTACGGTTCAAGGTGATCAAAAACCACCTTGACCCCCAGATTACATTTTAAACTAGATGCAAGACAAATCACTCAAATAAATCAAGGTGTTCAAAATGTGTCACAACAACCATACCACAATGTGATTGCTCACACATACAACACTCGTAATAATAAACAAAGTAAGAAAGCATCTCATGTGCCTGTCTCTCTTCCATGTTCTCAACCTATGCTCCCTCTGCCACCTCGTCTTACTCATAAAAGTGGTCAAGAATATGATCTTGTCAAGAAGCTTCGTGCTACTCCAGCTAAGATTTATCTTTGGGACTTAATACAAACATCTCCTACATACCATGGAATGCTCCAAGAAGCTTTACAAAAGGTGATTGTCCCACCTACTGCTAAGTCGAATGACATAGCAGTTATATTAGATAGTATGCATGCGATAATGTTAGGAATTAAGGTGCCTCAACCTTGGTAATTCCTTGTATTATTTTCATTGTATTTATTTATTTATTGCCTATGTTGTAAATTAAATTGTAAATTCATATTGTCCTCTTGTGGGATGTGGCACGGTGATGTGTCATCCTACATGGAAGATGACAACTTGTAATTTTGTCCTCACATGAGAAGATAAGCATCCCACTTTGTGGTAGGAATATTTTGCCATGTGTCAGCATCTTGGATGTTGTGTAAGGGAATATTGACCATAACGGTCATGACAAATGCCTATGACGAAGTTATGAAATGTAAGAGTCAAAAATAGGAGATTTTATGATAGGTGAAGACATGTGTCGAAGAGCATCTTTGAAAAAGGCATCTTTGAAAAAAGCATCTTTGGGCACCCCAAGGTGGACTATGACATGTTGTAACAGAATATGATATTTATAGCCTGTGTATGATAGATTCTCTTACAGCTGTAAGTTGTAACTGCTATGATAGATTCTATGACGGTCGTAAGAGTCATAAGAGTATCTGTCATAGCCCATTTTAGAAATAGGCGACCTCTTTGGAATGGGGTATGTGGACAAGTGTTAAAAGCATCTTACAATGTTGACCAAGTGTCCATAGGCGTGGGTTTTGGGCCATGAGGCCAAGTTGGACGCCCATTCCAAGATAGAGGCAATTTTGCCTTGTATTTTCTATATAAATAGGTGCTTTGAGGAGATATATTATAGGTTTGACAGGTATTGTTATGCTGCCAATTTGTCTCTAGATACGAGTGTCAAAGACTCCTGTGATCTTGCATTGCAAGTGTATTGTAAACCATTTCAGTTTTGTTAATACATTGTGTAGGTTTTGGAGTTTGGGGTTTTTCACCTGATAAGGGTTTTCCCCATGTATATCTTGTGTCTCTCTTCTTCTGTCTCACTTTCTTGTTTATGTGTTTGCTGCAATATCTTTGTTATCTATGTTAGTGGGTTTAACATTGTTGTAATAGTAAGGATAAATTTGAATTTGCACTCTTCTCCCCTCATTAGATTAGTGTAGGAAGCGATTTCTGCACACCTAGCTTCCTTTCATTTGGTATCAGAGCTTGATCACATTTGGTCCTAGTTGTTGGGTAGGGGTTTTTTGAGCTGATCTTAGGTTGAGTGGGAGTGTTGTGCATAGTATTCTATATCTTGTTACAGCAAGGAGATGGCAACCACATCCAGAAGATTAGAGGTTGAGAAATTCAATGGCACTAATTTTGAATTGTGGAAACTCAAGATGGAGAACCTACTTATTGATCGTGAAACCTATAGCAATGTCACAAGCTAATTGGGACCTCAAAGATTAGAAGGCTAAGGGTCTCATAAGACTCTATTTAGCTGACTCTGTCCTGTTGAATGTCCATGAGGAGAAGAGCACGAAAGATCTTTGGAAGAAGTTGGGTGATGTTTATCAGGCCAAGTCCTTGATAAACAAACTCTTCCTGAAAAATAAGTTTTCTCTGAAGATGGAAGACAGAGGATCTGTTGCGGATCACATGAATGCTTTCAACATGATCGTTGCACAGTTGACATCTGTGGGTGTGAAAATGGAAGAGGAGGATCGTTGCATGACCCTACTTTGTTCTTTGCCAAATTCATGGGATCATCTTGTCATGGCTATCAGAAGCACCACTACCACCTTCAAGATGGAAGATGTGGTGTCCTCGCTATTATCTGAAGAAATGCAGAGGAAGACATCTGAATCAGCTAAAGAGGCTCTTGCAGTTCGTGGAAGACCCAAGGAGAAAGGGAAGAAGAAAGACAAGAAAGATGATAAGGGAAGATCCAAATCCCATGGGAGATCCAAATCTCCTAGAAATTCCAAGGCTCTCTATTGGAACTGTGGAAAAACTAGGCATTTCTGAAAGGAATGCAAAGAGGAGAAGAAAAAGAAGAAGAAAGCTCCTGATTCAGATTCTGACAAGTCACAAGATGATGGTGATGCCTTCATCGCAGCCCTGGCCACCCATGCATCTAATGATATGTGGTTGATTGATTCTGATTCATCATTCCACATGACCTTGCATCAAGACCGGTTCATGAAATATGAAGAGTTTGATGGTGGAAGAGTGTAACTAGGTGATGACTCTCATCTGAAGATTGTTGGTCATGGAAGAGTCTCAATCTGATTCCCTGATGGATGAGTGAAGGGGATCATTAGAGTTATACACATTCCAGGCCTTGCACAGAACATGCTTTCTATAAGTAGTTGAATGATGCAGGTGTGCAGGTTGTCTTTTCAAAGGATGGATGCAAGATGACTAGACGATCTATGGTGCTTGCGAAGGGTACTCAGAGAGGTACTCTGTTTTAGCTGGAGGCATGCACTTCACAATGCAATAGTTCTTCTAACTCAAAGAAACAACCTGCAGTCACTTCATCTCCACCATCTAAATGAGCAGTGAAGAAATCTGTTGTAACTAGTTCTAATGGTAGTGCACATGCTATGGAAGCTAAGCTTCCTGCTAAAAAGACTATGTTATGGCATTTGAGATATGGCCACATTGGTGAGAAGGGTCTGTGTACCCTAAAAAATAAAAACCTTATTGAGGGGTTAAATGATTGTAATCTCGAGTTTGACTTTTGCAAATATTGCATTTATGGAAAGCAAAATTGTGTTCAGTTTTACTCTAGTTCTCACAAGTCTTCTGGTGTATTAGATCTTATTCATTCTGATGTGTTTGGTCCTGTTAATGTTCCTTCAATTTCAAAATATGTATATTTTGTATCTTTCATAGATGATTACAGTAGAAGGACATGGGTTTATTTTATCAGAAGCAAGACTGAAGTCTTTAGTCAGTTTAAAGAGTTTAAAGCCTTTGCTGAAAATCATACTAGTAAAAAGATTAAGTGTTTGAGAACTAAAAATGGAGGTGAGTTTTGTTCTGCAAAGTTTGATAAGTTATGTAAAGAGAAAGGGATTGAAAGGCATAAGACAACTCCATATACCCCGCAGCAAAATGGAGTTGCAGAGAGGATGAATAGGACACTGATGGAGAAGGCTAGGAGTATGCTTAGTAGAGCAAGCCTCGAACTAAATTTTTGGGCTGTAGCTGTTACCACTGCTTGCTATCTGGTAAACAAATCTCCTACATCAGCTCTTGTTGGTAAGACACCTATGAAGGTGTGGTCTAGTAAGAAGCCTTCAGTTAGACATCTTTGTGTTTTTAGTTGTGAGGCATATGCACATGTGCCTAGGGAGAAAAGGTCTAAATTGGAGAACAAGGTTGTTAAGTGTATCTTCATTGGCTATGGTGTCAGTGTGAAAGGATACAAGCTTTGGGATCCTATGGATGAAAATGTGTTGTATAGTAGAAGTGTTATCTTCATAGAGCTAACACCATCTTCTGTTGTTCTACAGCCAGAACAGATAGAAACGAAAGAAGATGCGGTTCAGTTTCCTTCTACCCCTAAGAAGACTGAACAGACAGACCTAGTGAGACCTGATGATGAGGAGAGCTCTAGCAGCTCTAAAAGCTCAGAAGAAGAAGCATAACCTCAACCTCAGCCATTGAGGTCTACACGAACAAGAAAACAACCTAATAGGTTTGGTTATTCATTACTTGATTCTAGTTGTACTTTTGCTTTACTTACTAACACTGATGAGCCTAGAACTGTGAAAGAGGCTATGGGCATGAAAGATGCAAGTTCTTGGAAGGAGGCCATGGAAGATGAGATGGCTTCTTTGGAAAAGAAAAAAACATAGGACTTGATGCCTTTGCCTGATGGATGGAAACCCGTTGGTTGTAAATGGGTGTTCAAGAAGAAATTCAGTGCAGATGGCAGTGTTGAAAAGTACAAGGCTAGATTGGTTGCGAAGGGGTACTCACAAGTGGAGGGAATTGATTATGGTGAAATTTTCTCTCCCATTGCAAAGTTGACATCCATTAGATTTTTGTTATCTCTTGCAGCTACTTATGATTTAGAGGTAGAACAGATGGATGTGAAGGCATCTTTCCTTCATAGTGATTTGGAGGAAGAAATCTGCATGTCACAGCCAAAGCATTACATAGTGAAAGGTAAAGAAAATTTGGTTTGCAAATTGAAAAAGTCTTTGTATGGTTTGAAGCAGTCTCCTAGGATGTGGTACTTGAAGTTTGATTTCTTTGTGTTGTCAATTGGATTTGTGAGATCAAAATCAGATCACTGTGTGTATTATAAGTTTGATGGTGATCGTATTCTCATTGTTGCATTATATGTTGATGATATGTTGCTGATTGGGAAGGGTAAGAATATGATTTCTGGTTTTAAGTCTCAGTTGGCAGCACAGTTTTAAATGAAAGATTTAGGGGCAGCCAGGTACATTCTAGGAATGGAAATTAGAAGAGACAGAGCTAATAGAAAACTTTGGTTAAGCCAGAGTAAGTATGTGAAGACCATGTTGGATAGGTTCAGCATGGCAGATTGTAGACCGTTGTGTGTTCCTGTTTCATTGGGGACAAAGTTATCTGTTAGTGATTGTCCAAAATCTCCTAGTGAGGTAGAGGACATGAGCAGAGTACCTTATGCTAGTGTTGTTGGTAGTTTGATGTATGCTATGATCTGTACAAGACCAGACATTGCCCAAGCAGTGGGAGTCCTTAGTCGATTTATGGCTAATCCTAGATGGGTACATTGGGATGCAGTTAAGCGAGTGTTCAGATATTTGAGGGGTACTTACAAGTATTCCATTTGCTATCATGGCAATGCTACAGGACCTTCACATTCAGTTTGTATTCATAGATTTGTGGATTCTGATTGGGCAGGTGACATTGACAGCAGGAGATCCACCAGTGCATATGTGTTCATAATGTTTGGTGATGTAATTAGTTGGATGAGTAAGCGACAACCTGTGGTTGCTTTGTCCTCTATAGAAGCTGAGTATATGGCTGCAACTCATGCTTGTAAGGAAGCCATTTGGCTTAAGAGATTGTGTTTAGATATTGATGTTGATGCAGGACAGATTACGATTTGTTGTGACAGTCAGAGTGTGATTTGCCTTGTGAAGAATCCAACTTTCCATGCCAGAACAAAGTATATTGATGTACAGTTTCACTTCATGCAAGACATGGTAGAGGATGGGAAGGTAAATTTGGAGAAGGTAGATACTTGAATAATGTTGTAGATGCATTGACAAAGCCAGTGGGCACATAGAAGTTCAGATGGTGTTCGGAGTCTATGGGCCTCTTGGCCTATAGCAGTTAAATCCTGTTAATTCTATTGGCTCTTACAAGGTGTTCGACAAGTGAGAGAATGTTGGGAATTAAGGTGTCTCAACATTGGTAATTCCTTGTATTATTTTCATTATATTTTTTTATTTATTGCCTATGTTGTAAATTAAATTGTAAATTCATATTATCATCTTGTGGGATGTAGCACGGTGATGTGTCATCCTACATGGAAGATGACAACTTGTAATTTTGTCCTCACATGAGGATATGGGCATCCCACTTTGTGGTAGGAATATTTTACCATGTGTCAACATCTTGGATGTTGTGTAAGGGAATATTGACCGTAACGGTCATGACAGATTCCTATGGCAAAGTTATGACATGTAAGAGTCAGAAATAGGAGATTCTATGACAGGTGAAGACATGTGTCGATGAGCATCTTTGAAAAAGGCATCTTGTGGTGCCCCAAGGTGGACTATGACATGTTGTAAGAGAATATGCTATTTATATCCTGTGTATGATAGATTCTCTTACAACTGTAAGTTGTAACTGCTATGACAGATTCTATGACGGTCCTAAGAGTCGTAAGAGCATTTGTCATAGCCCATTTTGGAAATAGGTGACCTCTTTGGAATGGGGTGTGTAGACAAGTGTCAGAAGCATCTTACAATGTTGACCAAGTGTACATAGGCATGGGTTTTGGGCCATGAGGCCAATTTGGATGCCCATTCCAAGATAGAGGCAGTTTTGCCTTGTATTTTCTATATAAACAGGTGCTTTGAGGAGGAGATGTATTACAGGTTTGACAGGTACTATTATGCTACCGGTTTGTCTCCAAATACGAGTGTCAAAGACTCCTAAGAGCTTGCATTGCAAGTGTATTGTAAACCATTTCAGTTTTGTTAATACATTGTGTAGGTTTTGGAGTGTGGGGTTTTTCACCCGATAAGGGTTTTCCCCACGTATATCTTGTGTCTCTCTTCTTCTATCTCACTTTCTTGTTTATGTGTTTGCTACAATATCTTTGTTATCTATGTTAGTGGGTTTAACATTGCTGTAATAGTAAGGATAAATTTGAATTTGCACTCTCCTCCCCTCATTAGATTAGTGTAGGAAGCAATTTCTGCACACCTAGCTTCCTTTCAGATAAAAATGGATATTCTCTTTCAACCACATGAATTACCGTCAATTAAAGTTCAAAACCAATATGATCCACTTGTAATATTTGCCATGATAAATACAAAGTTGGTAAAGCCCATAACTTTACGTATAAAATTTGGACCCGTGACATTATCTACCCTTTTTCATGTCATGCCTGGTTTGCTTTCATATAATATGATTCTTGGTAGACTGTGGATTCATGCCATGGGGGAAATTCCATCTACCCTTCATAGATTAATAAAGTTTATTTATCAAAACAAGCTCTGCACCATAAAAGTTGATCCTGAACTGGATAATTGTTTACATATTGAAAAGCAAAAACAAGTTAACAATCATACGAGTCTAAATAACCTACGAGTTGATTCATCAACACCTCTTGCCATAGATAATGTTGTGCAAGACTCTAAAACATCTAATGCACTTTTTGGTGATGATTGGGGTTCATTAGATTTTAATCCTTGTGGTGTAGGGGAATATAAATTTAATAACCTTGACACATCAAAAGTCGCATCGATATCATCGAAGCAATCTTTAGAAACACCTGAGAAACCTAAAGTCTCCTTGATAGAAAATAAAGACAATACCCTTACTTATACTACAGATTATGATACCTATGAGGCTTCACCATCTTCTAAAGAAATGACATCCCTCTATGGTCGTGGATTTAAAATCCTTTATAACAACTGCGACTATGTAGGTAATAGATGTAGTGTAAATCAACAAGGAATTAGAGTACCTTTACAAGTTGCTAGAATTAATTATACAGTTGTATACACCTAAAATTGGCTCATGTCGAACTAAATAAATATTTTAAATATTTATTTTAATTCTTATTCTTCTATCAATCAAATAAATATTTTAATTTATTTGATTGGTTCATTATCCAAAAATTAAATAAAAATCATTTTATTTAATTAAATATCATAATTCCTCTAATGTCTCATCTAATTAAATAATCCTAAATTATTTAATGAATCACAAATTCCTCTATTCCTAAGTCCTAAGTCCTAATTTCCGTAATTCCACATCATCTCATCCATGTCATTCTTCCACCTCACCATGTTGCACACATAATTAAATATTTTTAATATTTAATTAGCTAATATCCCCTCACCCACATGTCCTATTTCTCCTCCAATCAAATTAGTTAACTCATCAATCAAATCAGTTAACTAATTAATCAATTGAGTTCACCGGTCAATCAATTCAATCAACTCTCCAATCAACCCAGTCATCTGATCAATCTATCCAGTTAACTCTCCAATTAGATCTGGTAACACCCATAACTCATGAAAGGAGCTTGGACACTTGTCATCTTCTAATTCACACACATTCCCTCAAGCTTTCTCAACCATACACCTCATAGGTAATTCCTCCAATCATGGTTTTATTGACACTTGGATTTGGCCTCTCCTCAGCCTATATAAAAGTAAGGTCCTCACACCCATTTTGCAGCCACTCAAGCTTTAGTAATCTTACTCTGCAAAAAATCCTACCAACGTGCCTTTGGCAAAGTATCCTCATTGCATTTGCATAATCCCATTATCATCACAATCATCCAACCATGTCTCCATATCTCCATTATCCATCATCTTAGAATTGCATTATTAGTTTAGTCTTCATTGCATTATCCATCTACAGCCATTCTCCTATTGTCATCTTCAACAGCAAGGAAGTACAACTTCTGAGAGCTAAAATCATACACAAGATCAATACGAGATAGGCAACAATGGAAGCTACGAGGTGAATTGATCTACAAAGGTATGATTTTGTTTATTGCATTTTATGGGAAATATGAACAACAATTTTAAACAACTTACTATCCAATAACTCAATGAAATTGATGCAAATACAATAAACAAAGATATTACCTTCGTAGATCGATTCACCTTGTAACTTCCTTTGTTGCCTATCTCGTATTGATCTTATGTATGATTGGAGCTCTCAAAAGTTGTACTTCCTTGCTATTGAAGATGACAATAGGAGAATGGCTATAGATGGATAATGCAATGAAGGTTAAACTACAAATGCAATTCTATGATGATGGATAATGGAGACATGGAGACATGGTTGGATGATTGTGATGATAATGGGATTATGCAAATGCAATGAGGATACTTTGCCAAAGGCACCCTGGTAAGATTTATGTAGAGTAAGATTGCTAAAGCTTGAGTGGATGTCAAATGAGGGAATGAGGGTTCCTTTTATAGGCTCAAGAGAGTCCAAATCCAAGTGTCAATAGATCCATGACTGGAGGAATTACCTGTGAGGTGTACAGTTGAGGAAGATTGAGAGAATGTGCGTGAACCAGAAGAGGACAAGTGTCTAAGCTCCTTTCATGAGTTATGGGAGTTAACAAAATAGATTAAGGAGTTAACTGGATAGACTAACCAGTTAAGTGAATTGATTGATTAGATTACTGATTTGACTAGTGAGTTAAGTGATCTTGATTGGAGGATAAATAGGACATGTGGGTGAGGGAAATTAGCTAATTAAATATTAAAAATATTTAATTATGTGTGCAACATGGTGAGGTGGAAGATGAGGTGGAAGAATGACATGGATGAGATGATGTGGAATTATAGAATTTAAGACTTAGGATAGATGATTAATTAAATAATTTGGGATTATTTAATTAGATGAGACATTAGAGGAATTTAGATGATCTAATTAAATAAATTGATTTTATTTAATTTTTGGGATAATGAACCAATTAAATAAATTAGAATATTTATTTAATTGATAGATGAAATAAGAATTAAAATAAATATTAAAAATATTTATTTAGTTAGACACGAGCCAATTTTAGGTGTATACACTTTGCCCCTCTTTGATGCAGTGTGTTTTATCACATTGCTTCAACGAATAAAAGTTTACTCGTTATGATACGTGCCCCAGCTTTCCCCTGGTTTAGGTTAAATGACAGTAGGATGCCCCCTTAGGAGATTGGTCAGGTTGGATGGTTTTGGCAAAAAGATGATGAACAATCTCACAATGAACAAGAATGATAAAGGATGGCTAAGAAAATGGAGGATGCAAGATAAGAGATGGATGAAAAAGAATGATACGTTATGCAAGGTAAAATGGTAACACACGCAAGCAAGCAAGCCAGTATGCACAAATGATACAACAACAAACAAGGTACTGCCCCTGTCAAGCTATAAACCAATGATTAATTGATAATGATTGATGATAGTGTTTTTCATTGCGGGGAACAATATATCCCTAGATCAACACAAAGATGCTAGACGATTGATTGATTAATTGAGTTGGTTTACGATAAGATTAAGATCAAGATCATTGGTTGTGATTGGATAATTTGACAAGATTGATTTGTACTCGATTGGTATGGATTAAGGATGGACTTGCATTTGGATCATTGCTTGGATTGATTGGATTGATTTGATGATTGGATTGACACTTGGATTGATGATTGGTGAGGCCCCAATCACTCAAGAGTGAGGACAACAAGGAAAGATAATGGTAAGTTAGCAAATAAGATGAATGATGATGATGACGCCCCCTCGGGAGGACAATTGGTGTGCTCTCAAAATGAAAAGAGAGAAAAGGGTGAGTAGATAAAGAGATGTGGATAAAGAAAGGACTTAGATCTTAAGCCACTTGAAAAATGATATGTATGAAATTCTTATAAATGAAATGAAATGCAATTTGGTATGTATGATAGTGGATTTTGTCATCTTCTTATACAAGTTTTTGAAGTACTTTATTTCATCATTGAGATTTTAAAATGTTGTAAGAAAATACAAGCATCTAGGTATAATTAAACCATGATGACCTAAGTATTACTTACATGGATTTTGATTTAGCAAGCTAATACAAGCATCTAAGTATAATTGAACTGAGATGACCTGAGTATTGCTTGTGTATCAACAAACAAGGATTGCCCCCTTTCATGCTTATACCCATAATGTCCTTAATGATCATTTTGTTGATCATGTCTTTAGACAAGGCTTCACATTACTAAAGATAAACCCACAAATAGCAAATAAATAAAATAATTATGCCCCCATCATAGCTCCTCTAGTTTTTGACATCCTTGAGTAGCATAAAAAGACATAATAACAAAAATCATGATATAAGACTTAAAACAACCATTAAAAACCTTCTTGCCATAGATATATTTTTCTTGCAATAACTAATAGAGTCATGTTTGATAGTTTTAGACAGGTTGGTGTTGTCAGGTTTAGTTTAATGTCTCTTTGTCAAGATGATGTTTAAAGCTTGCTTGTTGTGCTACTTGTCGTCTAGTGATAAAACCATGATCCTGATTGTTATACTCTGAGTTGTAGCATTCAAAAATCCAATTCACTAACTAGGTCAAGGATTTGTCCCTAGTCAAGTAATGGATCGATTTATTATGGATGAACTGACAATAGACAGGAAGAAACAGGCCCTAAGGGACTGACCTAGTGCCTCGGGGGCTCATCAATTATGGCCTTGCCTATGTGACGACACAGAGGCAACGTAGTTTGGGGTGTGGACCATGTGAACCTAAGACCTAGATGGTGGGAATTAGGTAGAATTAAATGGATAAAAGGATGGGTGATAAGGGATGGAATGGACAGGAAGCCTCAAGGGCTCATCACTGATAGCCTAATGTACACTGTGGGGATTTTGTAAATGCAACACATGATGGTTTAATTGCTCCATGTATGGATGATGATCTAATATGCAATAAGAATTAAGAATTAAAATAAATATTAAAAATATTTATTTAGTTTGACACGAGCCAATTTTAGGTGTATACATTTTGCCTCTCTTTGATGTCGTGTATTTTATCACATTTCTTCAAAGAATAAAAGTTTTCTGGTTATGATACATGCCCCAGTTTGCCCCTGGTTTAGGTTAAATGATGATAGGATGCCCCCTTGGGAGATTGGTCAGGTTGGATGGTTTTGGCAAAAAGATGACGAACAATCTCACGATGAACAAGAATGATAAAGGATGGCTAAGAAAATGGAGGATGCAAGATAAGGGATGGACAAAAGACCTAAATGATATGTTATGCAAGGTAAAATGATAACACACACAAGCAAGCAAGCCAATATGCACAAATGATACAAGAACAAACAAGGTACCACCCTTGTCAATTTGTAAACCAATGATTAATTGATAATGATTGATGATAGTGTTTTTCATTTCGGGGAATGATATATCCCTAGATCAACACAAAGATGTAGGAAAGACATATCCCATTGATGATGATTGATTGATTAAACTAACAATACAATAAGTACCCAGAACATACCTTTACAAGCGAAGTCAAAACTAAAATGGTTTGAGTACCTAAGCAAAAAAAAATGAAATTCAAATGAAGCATCCACATCTCAAAAATCCCAACAATCCCCTTCCATCCAAAATCCCCATTCCATTCAAAAATTCCAAAAATCCCACAAGTAAAACAAAAATTATAAAAATACTAAGTCTATGTGGGTACCTAAGTTACTACGTCACCCATCTCCTAAGAAAACATTGCCATTGCTTCCTACACCACCTCCAAATCAAAAGCTTCAATGTTTATCACGGTGTGTGCAACCCTTGGTCATGATTCCTTTCCATACCTCCATCTCCTCATTTTTCACCCATTATCCTACTTATCTACCCTATCACCGTCCTATGGCCCATGCTTTTGCATAAGCCTTTCATCCATCTTCATGGCATAAGTCCTCCTTAATCCACATCATAATCCACTATCTACCAACTCCATATCCCTTTCATGCAATCCCCTACCAACATCTATGAACATAATGATATTTGATATGGTCCATTTGATGACATTCATCCCTAGTAGGACTACCACCTTTCATGGAACCAGACACTTGAGTCCCTCTCACTCATATTCCACCTATCTTATCCAAATATTCAAAAAAAAAAAATCCTTTCGTCCAATAGTGAAAACCACCCTTGGTGGCACCTTGGATAAGTACCATGATGAAAACCTAGCAAACAGGCGTCATGTGTAGGTTGATCTTCTATGTCATTTACCCTTGTGAGCACATTGTCTCATTGATCCTATAATTCTCCATCCTATCTTACCATACCCTCCTATCATCCTTATCCTACATATACCTATCATATTGAGTCCATTCATCCTCCATTCCTCTTTTGATCTTGATAAGGATATGGGGGAAAAATGTTGAAACATGCTTTGAAAAAACTCTTGATGTACCTTATCTTTTTCAAACCAATCCAATCCTATTACCCTCTTGTCATAAGTGTTGTCATGTCAAATCCTGAGTTATTTCTATGCGACATAGTCCTTGGAGATCACATCCTTGTTTTCTTATGCGTCCCATCTATTCCATCCCTTATCGCCCATCCCTTTATCCATCCAATTCCACACCATTTTCCCATTGCCTAAGTCTTAGGTCCACATGGTCCACACCCCAAACTGCGTTGCCTCTACGTCATCACGTAGGTAAGGCCATTTATCAATGAGCCCTCAAGGCACTAGGTCAGTCCCTTAGGGCCCATTTCTTCATGTCTATTCCATCAGTTCATCCATAATAAATTGATCCTTTACTTGACTGGGGGCATAGTCCTTGACCTAGTTGGAGAATTAGATTCTTGAATGTCACAACTCAAAGGATAACATATCGGATCATGGTTTTATCACTAGACGGCAAGCAACACAACAAGCAAGTTTTAAACATCATCTTGACAAAGAGACATTAAACTAAACCTGACAACACCAACCTGCCTAAAACTATCAAACATGACTCTATCAGTTATTGCAAGAAAAATATATCTATGGCAAGAAGGTTTTTAATGGTTGTTTTAAGTCTTATATCATGATTTTTGTTATTATGTCTTTTTATGCTACTCAAGGATGTCAAAAACTAGAGGAGCTATGATGGGGGCATAATTATTTTATTTGTTTGTTGTTTGTGGGTCTATCTTTAGTAATGTGAAGCCTTGTCTAAAGACATGATCAACATAATGATCATCGAGGACATCAGAGGTCTAAACATGAAATAGGTGTAATCCTTGTCTGTTGATATGCAAGCAATACTCAAGTCATCTCGGTTTAATTATACTTAAATGCTTGTATTAACTTGCTAAATCAAAATCCATGTAAGTAATACTCAGGTCATCATGGTTTAATTATACCTAGATGCTTATATTTTCTTACAACATTTTAAAATCTCAATGATGAAATAAAGTACTTCAAAAACTTATACAAGAAGATGACAAAATCCACTATCATACATACCAAATTGCATTTCATTTCATCTATAAGCATTTCATACATATCATTTTCTAAGTGGCTTAAGATTCAAGTCCTTTATTTATCTACTTACCCTTTTCTCTCTTTTCATTTTGAGAGCACACCAATTGTCCTCCCGAGGGGGCTCATCATCATCATTCATCTTATTTACTAACTTACCATTATCTTTCCTTGTCTCCCTCACTCTTGAGTGGCTGGGGCCTCACCAATTATCAATCCAATCATTCATCTGATCATCAAATCAATCCAAGCAATGATCCAAATGCAAGTCCATCCTTAATCCATACCAAACAAGTAAATCAACCTTGTCAAATTATCCAATTGCAATCAATGATCTTGATCCTAATATTGTTGTAAACCAACTCAATTAAGCAATCAATCATCATCATCAGTGGGATATGTCTTTCCCACATATTGGTGTTGATCTAGGGATATATCGTTCCCTGCAATGAAAAACACTATCATCAATCATTATCAATTAATCATTGGTTTACAACTTAACAGGGGAAGTACCTTGTTTGTTCTTGTATCGTTTGTGCATACTTGCTAACTTGCTTGTGTGTGTTATCATTTTACCTTGCATAACATATCATTCAGCTCTTTTGTCCATCCCTTATCTTGCATCCTCCATTTTCTTTGCTATCCTTTATCATTCTTGTTCATCGTGAGATCATCCTTCATCTTGTCATCGCATTCTTCCCGTCCAATCTCCCGAGGGGGCATCCTATCATCATTTAACCTGTACCAGGGGCAAAACTGGGGCATATATCATACTGACAAAAAATTTTATTCTTTGAAGCAATGTGATAAAACACACTGCATCAAAGAGGGGCAAAATGTATACACCTAAAATTGGCTCATGTCGAACTAAATAAATATTTTAAATATTTATTTTAATTCTTATTCTTCTATCAATCAAATAAATATTTTAATTTATTTGATCGGTTCATTATCCAAAAACTAAATAAAAATCATTTTATTTAATTAAATTTCATAATTCCTCTAATGTCTCATCTAATTAAACAATCCTAAATTATTTAATTAATCACAAATTCCTCTATTCCAAAGTCCTAAATTCCATAATTCCACATCATCTCATCCATGTCATTCTTCCACCTCACCATGTTGCACACATAATTAAATATTTTTAATATTTAATTAGCTAATATCCCCTCACCCACATGTCCTATTTCTCCTCCAATCAAATTAGTTAACACATCAATTAAATCAATTAACTAATTAATCAATTGAGTTCACTAGTCAATCAATTCAGTCAACTCTCCAATCAACCTAGTTATCTGATCAATATATCCAGTTAACTCTCCAATCAGATCTGTTAACTCCCATAACTCATGAAAGGAGCTTGGACACTTGTCCTCTTTTGATTCGCGCACATTCCCTCAAGCTTTCTCAACCGTACACCTCACAGGTAATTCCTCCAATCATGAATCTATTGGCACTTGGATTTGGCCTCTCCTTAGCCTATATAAAAGTAAGGTCCTCACACCCATTTTGCATCCACTCAAGCTTTAGTAATCTTACTCTGCGAAAGATCCTACTAGTGTGCCTTTGAAAAATTATCCTCATTGCACTTGCATAATCTCATTATCAGCACAATCATCCATCATGGTTGCATATCATCATCTCCATCCTTCATCCTAGTTATTGCATTGTTAGTTTAGTCTTCATTGCATTATCCATCTATAGCCATTCTCCTATTGTCATCTTCAACATCAAGGAAGTACAACTTTTGAGAGCTAAAATCATACACAAGATTAATACGAAATAGGCAACAATGGAAGCTACGAGGTGAATCGATCTACGAAGGTAATATCTTTGTTTATTGTATTTGCATCAATTCCATTAATTTATTGGATAGTAAGTTGTTTAAAACTATTGTTCATATTTCCTCTAACAGCTGGTATTAGATACCACTCTTTAAAGCCCACTAAAGCCTCTCGTCATCCTAAACTTAATGTTAATACAATATCAACACAACCGAAACAACATGAGAGAGATCCTAGGTTGATAGACAAGATTTTTCTGCCAAGAGCTATCCCTATGAATCAAGTAAATATTTCTCCCTCTTTAAGCCACACTCGTTGTAGCAAATATTATAGTTGCTCTCAAGGATGGCCTCTTCCTAGATATGTATGTTCTTAACATTGGGTTGAATCAATTAAGTATTTCTAACCCTTCTCTCTATGTTGTGATCCCCCGTGATGTGTTATGTGTTGTTTAGGCCTCCTAAGATGACCCTTGATTCTCTTGTAAGCTTAAGGATACTGAGAGACCGCCTCTATTGTGACCATTCTTCTATTTGTATCATCATTCTTCTATTGATCTTCCCCTCTATTTTCATTGTTGTGTGTTGTGTCTTAAGGACATAGCATTGCGGTTGGTGACTTGGGGGCACCTTCCTACATGATGACCCTAAGGCACTTGTTTCTCCTCTCTTGATTTCTTGTTTACCTTCCTCTAGTGGTTCTATCTAGCTGGCGGATGACAAAAAACAAATAAGACTAATAAGGACCACATGTCCCTTTAGCGAGTAAGAAAAAATGAACCTAGTCCATATATGATGATGGGGTTGATATATATGATCTGACACTTGGCTAGTAGAATCACTCCGTGTGATATTTTGATGTTGTCTTATCATACTAACAAACCATAACAATACATCTGCTCTGTACACTTTGTTTATCTTTGAATCTCGCCTTGGTTACACTCAGTTTTGAGACTTCTGCAGTATAGCCCCATGATTATACTCAAATTTTGGACCCATAGTATAGCTCAGCTCTTGATGTGATTATGTTCATGCATTGTTGTTTATCATGGTTATGTGGTTTCTACCACCTTTTCTTGCAGGAAATTGTGTGTTTGTAACATTTGGCGATTGTAAAGTACATGTCACCTATGGGGGGCATGGGCTTTTTGAAAGATCGTGTTCCCTTGTGTGTTTTCTTCCTACCTTAACGTGCTTGATGTTGGTGCACGATATCAACCACCTTAAGGTGGGGGCATATATAAGGTAAGTTGTCTGATGATTTTGATATTGATAAAGCGTGTTTGTAAGTCCTTTGTGGAGGCAAGATGTTGTATCTCTGAGCGAGTGCATATTTATTCTATATTGCAATTGAGAAATCCCTCTACAAAGGCAGGATATCATGCATATCCTTTTATTCAAAGCCCTTTGTATGAGCTGGGGATAGTGTATTTCTCGAGGAGAGCGCACATCCTGTCATTTCAAAAGTCCTCTGAGTAGGCAGGGTTGGTGTATCCTCCCTTAAGCGTGTCTTTAGAAATTGTTGTGGAGAAGCCCAACCATCAGGTGTACCTATAATGTGTCTGAGATGGTAGCGAACCTAGCAATAGGTTTCTTCCATCGCTTGTTTGTTGTGTTTTCTCCATGTCTTCTCTGTGTGTGATTCTTGTCTAATGTGTTTGTTCCCAAGCATAGTCTAAAGACTGGTGGGGATGAGTCCCTCCTATGCTTTGGGATTTGTATGGTGTGTTTGTTCTCAAGTGTAGCCTAAAGACCGGTGGCGATGAGTCCCTCCTACACTCTGAGATTTGTATTGCGTGTCTGTTGCCCCATATGCAGTCTAAAGACTGATGGCGATTAGTCCCTCCTGCATTATGGGTTGTGTGTTTACTTTCCTTGCACTTGCATTTGCATTCATATATGGAAAAATGAAAAAAAAAATTACAGCATTCACTATATTCACTATGTTTTGTGTGTCTTCAATGTTGTCTTCTCTATGTCTTGCGTGACTATTACTGTCTTCTCCATGTTTTGCATGCCTATTATTATCTTCATTGTGTTTGGTGTGTCTACGGCGTATCTTCTCTAATGTCTACCTAAGACTGGGGGCTAGAAATGGTTCCTCAATCTTTGTGTATGCATTATCTCTAAGTGCCTAGCGTGTTTGTTGCCTTTGTTGACTGTACTTTAATGCATGTATGGGCCTTGCGTTCATGCATACATTAAAGTGGGGGCTAAATGTTATGTCAAAAAATGTCTCCCTGGGACTTTTCCCTCTTAAGGTTTAGCTCCTGGGTCCTTTAGAATGCATTTAGATCATATTGCATGTTAATTTTGAATCCCAATGAGAAAACCCCTAAGTGTTATGGAAAATAGGACCTAGGGGGTGCTATAATGTTAGGCCCTACCTAAAATAGAGAGGGAGGACATGGGCGCTCGCGCCCTAGTCCTTCCCTATTTTGGGTCAGGCCCTAAATCTATGTGTCGGTTATATGACTGTTGTTAGGCCCTATGCCGACACCTTAAGTTTGAATTATGAAATTCTTGGCAAGAATGTGTGTTGTTGCATATATAACCATGTTTAGGTTTTCATTTTTAAACTAGAAGATGATTATGATTGTGAACTTGTGGCAAGCTTTCAAGATATTCATTGTTGCAGAGCAAAGCATTGTTATTGTGTTTGTGATTGCATATTTAGATTCATCTTCTCATGTACATGAAGGATCCTCATCTATGTGAGAGCTACACCTCTGAGGTGACATTTGCTTATGTTTGAATCATTTATCATTTGGTTTTTCCCTCTACCCGCAGGGATACACACTCTTATCTAACAACGGTGTTCGGAAGACTTGAATGTCTCTCTGAGGATTGACTGAGGCAAGCCTCTAAACACCACAACCCCCAACCACACTCCTTTGTGATTGCAGGTTACAGGTACCAAGTTTCATGGAGTGGAGTTGCAGAGGAAGGTTGCAAATGACAAGGATTCAAGATCTGAAAGGAAGAGACAGAATTGAACATCTCGGGACATGGGTGCCTAGGGAAATGTCCTCTAGAGTTTTAGACACTAGAATCTTTGTGACAGTGGTATTCTACATTTGAAGAAGCCTCGATATCCCGAAGATCAGCCTACCTTGGACATAGGGACTAGTCACAATGTCCTTCGCATATCCCGTGATGGAAATAGATGGAACAGTGATCATCAGTGTTGGAAGGAGTTCTGTATTCCGTGAAGAGACAATACCTTGGCCTTGGGCGCCTGGGGCATTGTTCTTGAATATTCTGAATCCTAAACATTGAAAATGGTCAGTTATTAATCTCCATCTTTTATCTTAGTCTGTAAGCATTTGTTTGAATCTATCAATTTGATCATTGCTTTGCATAATTAGGGTTTCTTACATACACAAGGATTAAATTAAGGTATTAATTAGCAAATTATGAGTTTCCACATCGTTCCAAGCAACAGCCCAACCTATAGGCGAATCCTCTTGAACAAATTGAAGTTTAACTCAATTGATATGGCCTTGAATGTTTGTTGTGAAAGGAGGATCTACACCCATCAACATTAAAACATCAAAACATCAAACTTCCCTCTTTTCATTACAAAACACAAGGATACCGGGAGACCGCCTCTGTTGTGACCCTTCTTCTATTTGTATCATCATTCTTCTATATTGCTCCTCTCCTCTATTTTTATTGTTGTGTGTCATGCCCTAGGGTTATAGCATTGCAGATGGTGACCTGGGGGTACCTTCCTACGTGACAACTCTAAGGCACTTGTTTTCCTCTCTTGATTTATTGTTTACCTTCTTCTAGTGGTTCTATCTAGTTGGCAGATGATGAAAAATAAATAATATTGATATGGACCATGTGTCCCTTCAGCGAGTAAGAAAAAATGGACCTAGTCATGACGATGGGGTTGATATATATTATCCGATGCTTGGCTAGTAGAATCACTCCATGTGATATTTTGATGATGTCTTATATTTGCTAACAAACCATAACAATATAGCTACTTCGTGCACTTTGTTTATCTTGGATCTTGCCTTGGTTACACTCGGTTCTGAGATCTCTGCAGTATAGCCCCACAGTTATACTCAGTTTCTGAATCCATAGTATGACCTTGGCTCTTGATATGATTATTTTCATGCATTGCTTTCATTATGTGATGTGGTTATTATCTTAGAGAAAGATTTCTAACCTCTCTTCTTGCAGGAAATTGTGTGTTTGTGGGAACATTCGGCAACCGTAAAGTACATGTCACCTTTGGGGGCATGGGCTTTGCGAGAGCTCTTGTTCCCTTGTGTGTTTTCTTCCTACCTTAATGTGCTTGATATTGGTACATGACATTAACCACCTTAAGGTGGGGTCATATAAAGGTAAGTTGTCTGATGATTTTGATACTAACGAAGCATGTTTGTAAGCCCTCTATGGAGGTGGGATGTTGTATCTCTGCACGAGTGCACATCTTTATTTTATATTGCAATCAAAAAACCCTCTGTGGAGGCAAGGATGGTGTATCTCTTGAGCTAGTGCACATCCTTTTTATTTCTAAAGTCCTCCGAGTAGGCGGGGTTGGTGTATCCTCCCTTAAGCATTTCTTTGGCGATCGTTGTGGCATAAGCCCAACCATCAGGTGTGCCTGTAGCGTGCTTGAGATGGTAGGGGCTTAGCAATAAGTTCCTTCCATCACCTTGTTTGTCATGTTTTAGACGTATGGTATGTCTTTGGCATACTATATGGTGCTCATGTTTTCTGTGTGTCTTGCATGTGTTTGTTCCCAAGTATAGTCCAAAGAGCGTGGTGAAATGCCCCTCCTATGCTTTGGGATTTGTATGGCATGTTTGTTCCCAAGTATAGTCCAAAGAGCGTGGCAAAATGCCCCTCCTATGCTTTGGGATTTGTATGGCGTGTTTGTTCTCAAGTGTAGTCTAAAGAGTGTGGCGAAATGCCCCTCCTACACTTTGAGATTTTTATTGCATGTCTTCTCCCCCATATGTAGTCCAAAGAGTGTGTCAAAATGCCCCTCCTACATTTTGGGTTTGTCTGTTGCATTTTTACTTTCCATGTATATGCATTAATTTATATATATGAAAATGAAAAAGAAATAGTCATTGCATTCACTGTATTCATCATGTTTTGTGTGTCTTTAATACTGTCTTCTCCGTGTTTTGTGTGTCTATTACTATCTTCTCTATGTTTTGCATGCCTATTACTATCTTCTCCGTATCTTGTGTGCCTGTTACTATCTTCGCTATGTTTGGCGTGTCTGCGTTGTGTTTTCTCTAATGTCTACCTGAGACTGGGGGCTAGAAATAATTCCTCAATCTTTGTGTATGCATTACCTTCAAGTGCCTAGCGTGTTTGTTATGTTTTGACCGTACTTTAATGCATGCATGGGTTGTGTCTTCATACATACATTAAAGTGGGGGCTAAATTTTATGTCGTAAAATGTCTCCCTAGGAATTTTACCTCCTATGTTTAGCTCCCAGGGCCCTTGTTTTGCATCTTGCATGTTCATTTTAACTCCCGAAAGAAAATTACCTGAAACCCATGTCAAATGGGGATAAGGGGACCTTATTAAGCTAGATCCTGCCTTGAAAAAGGGGCCTATGGCTTGGGTGCTTGCACCCTAGTCCTGCCCTATTTTAGGCAGGTCCTAAATTTAAATGTCAGTTATGTGACTGTTAAAAGGTTTCGTTGCCGACATCTTAAGCTTGAATTACAAAATTAAAGCGGGAATGCATATATAAGTATGTTTAGGGATTCATTTGCAAAATAGAAGATGATTATCAATTTTTGGTGAACTTATGATTTTAGAGCATTCAAGGTATTCATTGTTGCAGAGCATAATATTGTTGTTGTGTTTGTGATTGTAGATTTAGCTTCATCTTCTCATGTATCGAAGGATTTTCATCTACATGCAAGCTACACCTCTGATGTGATATCTATTTGTGTTGAATCAATCATTTATCAAGTTATCAAATTGTTTCTGCCTCTATCCTGCAGGGATACGCACTCTTTTATCTGACAATGATGTTTGGAAGACTTGAATGTCCTTCTAGGGCTTGACTGAGGCAAGCTCCTAAACACCACAACCCCCAACCCCATTCTCCATGATTGCAGGTTACAAGTGGCATATCTGAAGGAGTGGAGTTGCAAGAGGATGGAACATCCCGTATTAGAGAGAAAAAGTAGGACCTGGACCTGGGCACCTTACACCAAAGCCCCCAGATCTCCAACACAGAAATCTTCGGGACAGCAAAAACAAGTTAGAAACATCTTCCAAGATTCTCAACACAAAATTGTACCTTGGACTTGGGCGCCTTCTCTTTAGCCCCTGACTTTTTTGCATCTAGAATCTCAAAGTTTGGTATGTATCTACTCTGAATATTACATCTCTATCTACAAGTATTTGTCGTGATTCATCTATTTGTTCACGATTTTACATAATTAGGGTTTCTAGCATAATCAAGCTTTAATTAATCAATTAATCATCAAATTCCAAATTTCCATAGTGTTACAAGTGACACACCAACCTGTAGAAGAATCCTCTTGCAAAAGTTGTGATTCAACTTGGTTGGATGTCCTTGAATGTTTGTAGTGAAAGGAGGATCTAACCATAAAACCCTCTTCCCTCTTTTCCTATTAAACAGTCCCAAAACCACGTCATCAACCAATAATTCATCAACACCCATAAACAATAAAATAAACATCCATCCATAACATATCTCCACATCATGTCCTGCATCACACATGAGTCAGTCCACGGTCATAAGCATATCATCATATACACGTGTCCACATCATCATAACATAAACATATGCATATAAAACCATCATAAAATTCATCCATAAATACACCAATAAAACACAGTACATAGTCCATCAATCCAAATATCCATCTCATATATATATGCAAAAAAGATCATTCAATACAAAGTATGGTCCCCAGGACCTGTCAAAATACATGTACAATCAAAATGCCTTTTGCCCCTACGTAGAGCTATCTCTAACTGAAGCCCATGAATGGGCTAGTCCCGAGATCCTCTAAGGAGGTGGCCCCATAACCTATTGCTCTACTTGTCCCTACACCTGTGCGGGTGGCATCTGTCTTGCCTGTCCTAGAGGTGGCTGCTAAACTGACCACCCCGACTGCCTCGATCCAAATACCGCTGACCAGCTCTGATAACTCTCTCGCTGGTCTGTTGGGACTAGTCTCTCATAGAGTGTCCTATAGTGATGGGCCTCCCTAGCACTCTCTGCCACCTGGTGTTGAATCATTCGCACCACATCTCCCATCCCTGGCCCTAGTGCCTGTTAGGCCCGATCCCTCTCCTGTTGATAACGTTGTGCCAACCCCTAGGCCTGCCCCAGCTGTCCCTGTAACTAAACAACTTATGCCTATAGAGATGCTATATGTGCCTATAGGGTAGACACCTGCCCATCTCCACATTGTCCCTGTAACTGGACTATCTAGGCCTATTATTGTTGCACCAAATCCTGTAATGTCACCAACTCTAACCCATCTCCATTGCTGCCTCCATTGCCACCTCCGTCGCTACCCCCATCTCCATCTCCCTTGTCTACCTCCATCTCCTCTATCACATACTCTACCTCCTCCTACTCCCCCTCATCATCATCATCCTCGGCTCCCACCTCCCCAGGTGCCACATATCCCATCGGAATCGTC
This sequence comes from Cunninghamia lanceolata, assembly GCA_027924645.1. Lineage (NCBI taxonomy): Eukaryota > Viridiplantae > Streptophyta > Pinopsida > Cupressales > Cupressaceae > Cunninghamia > Cunninghamia lanceolata. The sequence continues at coordinate 4,002,370 of BSBN01000620.1, forward strand.
AATCTAACCGGCCTCTAATGGGCCCACCACTGATCATATCCTGTTGTAGTACTAGCATCCACCACCTACCGTCTCGCATGCCAAAGTTGCCCCTGTAATCCATCAAACTCTACAATCACTTCTTGAGGATCTGGCAGTGGTCCCCATTGCGTTGCCTCCACATGAATCTTGACAAACATTACCTCCCCCTATGACACATCCTGTACCAATCTAAATTGCCTCTGTACTCAATCTAGCATATACTGATCAAAAATCATCTGTGTCTGTCCCATCAAATATCAGGGCTATAGTACATAGCTCAGTTGCTCACGATCCTCAGACCATGTCTCCACCTCCCTCCATGGTCTCCACAAGAACACCCGGATATCATCGATCACTTGTCTCCAATGTCTCAGATCCTTGGCATGGTGATGTATCAACTACCCTCTATATGCATACACAAAAGGTCGATAACTCAACCTATCCCATACTGTCACTATCCTAGTGACCGCTATATGCTCTCAGGCCCAGATATGGAGTAATGTCACTCCACAGACCAAACTCGTTGACCTCCTGTATACCACGGCGTCCATATCGTGGTATAGGTGCACCAACATGCATGGTCCCCATGCAAAAACCACACCATCTCTAATCATGTGGAGTAGCACCAGTCCCCAGCCAACTAGAAATCCTCTAGACCTACTGTCAGGAACCAAGGTCCCTGTTACCAACCCAGCCAAGAACAGTAGCAATCGATATAACCCTCTCTCCATGGCAGGCCTATACCACATCTGTGATAGATGATCACCATAAGGAACTCGGCACAACGCAAAAACCTAGTCCATATACGTTGCTCCATGATCATGATCATACACAACTCTAGACCCATGAATAAGGATCCTCAAGATCCTCCACATGTCCTCTAATGTGATTGTCGCCTCCCCTGTGGGAAACAGGAAGGCGCATTGCTTTGTTTGCCACCGCTCCACTAGTGTAATCATCATAGCCCTATCTGCCCTAATCTATGGCATCTCTGTGATGAAGTGTAGTCTCGCCATCCTCAGAAAAAACCTGTCGGTCGCATCGAGCTAGTCCCACAACGCAAATGTTAGTGGATGATGCTCCAAAGACTGGATAACCGCTCAACAACGCGAAGCTGATTCACATAGAGAAAAGCTGCAGCAAGTTAGAGCTGAAAGTCATATGGATTATGAAGTATTAAGCTCGCAGTTAAGTAACTGTAGAATTCAGTTAAAGCACACAGAAGACAAGATTGATCTTGTCAAAAATGAAGTTCAACATGTCAATGAAAATACTATACAAGTAAAAGATTCTGTTGTTCAAGAATCTTTTTCCATCCAAACACTGGTTACTACAATTCAGGTACAGTCTCAGTCTCAACAAAGAAAAATGTTGAATTTCCCATCTACTGCCCAAGGATATTTACAGGCTCAGTATGAAGGCCCAAACATGAAGATTCATCCTAAGTAGCCTGTAATTGAGAAAATATTTGATCCCTCAACTGAAAGATTAAGAGAAACCACTGAGTCGAAAAAAGCATTTGGTAAGTTCCAGATGGCCCGTGGTAATGGAACTAATCCAAACGGTTCCAATCCAGTTGACCCATTTAAAAATATCCAGTCTTATAAGTCAGATACTCCTCCCTTAGTAAATTTTGATAGTTTTGAGGAGATAGAGAATATGAGAGGCATTGATGCAATGCGTGCCTGGATCACTAACTATATGTCTACTAATGTCGGAGCTGATGAAGCTCAAGTGATCAAGCAAGCTCTCAATTCCATGACTGGAATAGCCAGAAATGTGTGGGATCGTCTTGAGAATGGGTATAGAGAAAACCTGATAAACAGAGGAACAGATCAGGTGTGTGCACAATTGACTCGTCTGTTTGTAGGAAAAACAGACATAAGAGAAAGACTTGCCTACAACAAGTTTATGAGAGGCAAGTGTAAAGATCTAAAATGTTTTAAAGAATATTGTGAAGACAAATAGAAAAACCTGTCTATTTCTGGACATGAACAAAATCAGGATTTTATGTTTACCAGTTTCTTAAAAAGTTTTCATCCTGATTTGGGTGATTTCTATCATAAGAAAGTTTTAAAAAACATAGCTCATGAAGGTACAGAATTAAAAGAACTGACTTTTCCACAGCTAGTTCAGTTCCTGGTCAAAATTAATGAAGATATATGTCAAGAAGCACAGAAAAGGAAAGAATTGGACCAACCTGCGTATCCGTAAAACTCTCCTGTTTATCCATGATAGGAAAACCCAGGAAGAAATCTGAGCTCTTCAGCAAGAGAAACAATTGTTATCTCTTCAAGCTAATATGCATGTAGTCGTCGCTTTGCTTGAACGACTGGAAAAGGATCTCTTACAAGCAATGAAAGATGAGATTCTTGAGCTGAAGAATGCCTATCTCCAATTCAAAATGCATGCTGAAGCGTGATGGACCGCTCAACAACGCGCAGCCAATGCACATAGAGAAAAGCTGCAACAAGTTAGAGCTGAAAATCATATGGATTATGAAGTATTAAGCTCGCAGTTAAGTAACTGCAGAATTTAGTTAAAGCACACAGAAGACAAGATTGATCTTGTCAGAAATGAAGTTCAACATGTCAATGAAAATACTATACAAGTAAAAGATTCTGTTGTTCAAGAATCTTCTTCCATCCAAACACTGGTTACTACAATTCAGGTACAGTCTTAGTCTCAACAAAGAAAAATGTTGAATTTCCCATCTAGTGCCCAAGGATATTTACAGGCTTAGTATGAAGGCCCAAAGATGAAGATTCATCCTAAGCAGCCTGTAATTGAGAAAATATTTGATCCCTCAACTGAAAGATTAAGAGAAACCACTGAGTCGGAACAAGCATCTGGTAAGTTCCAGATGGCCCGTGGTAATGGAACTAATCCAAACGGTTCCAATCTAGTTGACCCATTTAAAAATATCTAGTCTTATAAGTCAGATACTCCTCCCTTAGTAAATTTTGATAGTTTTGAGGAGATAGAGAATATGAGAGGCATTGATGCAATGCGTGCCTGGATCACTAACTATATGTCTACTAATGCCCGAGCTGATCAAGCTCAAGTGATCAAGCAAGCTCTCAATTCCATGACTGGAATAGCCAGAAATGTGTGGGATCATCTTGAGAATGGGTATAGAGAAAACCTGATAAACAGAGGAATAGATCAGGTCAGTGTGCACAATTGACTCGTCTGTTTGTAGGAAAAACAGACACAAGAGAAAGACTTGCCTACAACAAGTTTATGAGAGGCAAGTGTAAAGATCTAAAATGTTTTAAAGAATATTGTGAAGAACATTACAAAAACCTGTATATTTCTGGACATGAACAAAATCAGGATTTTATGTTTACCAGTTTCTTAAAAAGTTTTGGTCCTGATTTGGGTGATTTCTATCATAAGAAAGTTTTAGAAAACATAGTTCATGAAGGTATAGAATTAAAAGAACTGACTTTTCCATAGCTAGTTTAGTTCCTGGTCGAAATTAATGAAGATATATGTCAAGAAGCATAGAAAAGGAAAGAGATAAAAAGGGTAAAACCAATAATCTCTTCTTCTGTCTATTATCAGCTTTTACCTTCTTCTCAGTATGATAAGTGTAAAGCCTGTCAGTCACAATCTTCTTCTAAAAAGAAATACTTTGATAAAGATAAAGATAAGTACTACAAGAAGAAGAAAAAGAAACAATTTAGTAAGTATCCCCACAAAAAGGATACTTCAGGAAGAAGGACAAGAAAGGCTCTGGTAAAAAATGGGAACCTACTTGTTACATCTGCAAAGGTAAACATTACGCAAAAAAATGTCCAGATAGGAACAAGAAGAAAAACAAAGGAAAGGTTCGTGCAGCCAAAGAAACTGGACTTGACAACAATGAATATGAATTCATCCATGAATATCCCTCTAATTCTGATGACATCATTCTTTCTGATTTATCAGAAACAGAATCAGAAGAGGCTGAGTTTTTGTCTGCTACTAAGCAGGCTAATGTGAATCTAATCACTGGTCATCCCCAAGATTCTAATTCTAGTGATTCTGAAAACTCTTTTTTTTGTATGATGCTTCGAAGGAATACAAGAGTAGAACTAGACAAGACAATTGAAGAAATTGTCCAGCTTGAAAGCAGGCTCTATGAGATGAATATGGGACCCGAAACATGGAGAAAGATGAATAATAAGTTAGAACAGCTTAAATCAAAAAAAAAAATTATTGAAAGAAAATGAACCTCCTCCTAGCTCAGTAATCCGAAGAACTCCTGTGCTTAATTATACTCCTAGGCCAGCCTCACCAGTCGAATCGACTCTGCCTATAGCACAGCGTAGTATTGATATTGCTCCCTCTGCAGGAAGCATGGCTAGAAGGCTGTGGAGAAGACAACGAAAGATTTTTCTGGAAAAAGTTATTCAGCAAGCCTATTCTAAAATAAGAAAGATAGAGGAAGAAGAAAATCTTAATCTAGTTGAAGAGATGGAAAAATCTCCGGAGCTAGATAGATATATAAATCAGTATAGCTCTTCTTCAAATATTCAGTTGCCTAAAGAAGTGACTCCTCAGGAAGAACAACTGTTTCAATATAATTCTCCTGTAAAGGAAGTCCCTCCTCCAGCAGAACCATGGCTATGTGAAGAACAGTCCTTCACTCCATAGAGACCAGAACCAATTTCCAGTCCTGGTCTGATTCATAATACAGTCCCATATATAGAAGAGGGTAGTAGCAGCTCCTTTAGGACAGCTCAAAAAGTCTATACAACAACCTGCCCTGGTGTGATTCTCAATATTCACCCTATAGGAATCAAAATATATCCCCTAGCCTTTTTATGGGATACAGGTGCTAATATTAATTTGGCCAGATATCAGTGTTTTCCTACCGATCTTTGGATAAAAGGCACAACAGAGATTGAATTTGGCAAAGGCAAATTTGTATCACAATTGATTTGTAAAGTTCCTATTCAATTAGGAAAAGATTTCTTTGATGAACTCATTTTTGTTCATTATGAAGTAAATAATTATGATGGTGTCATTGGCAGTAGAACTATGCAAAGTTGGGAACCCATTATTATGGATTCCATGTTCATTACTCTGCTGGGTACTTTCCAAATGCCTCGTCTCCATCAGAATGTTGCCTTCACCAAACAAATTATCATAGAGAAAAAGAAGAAAAGGACAAATTCCATCTAGTTAACACAACAGATTGAAGCAACAGCTACAGATTTGGAACAACTGAAAATAGTCTATTCTCATATTGTAATGACTAAGGCCCTGAAGAAATAGAAGAGATCACTCACATGCTCCCTTCCTCTCAAGAAGGATGCTTCAGGTAATGATATTGTTCCTAAGGCCAAAGCTAACTATTTTTTGATGAGTATGGCAGAAGTTAAGCTTTGTCGTAAAGAAATCACTGAATTATTGTCCTTAGAAATTATTCAAAGATCTAGCTCTCTGTTCTCTTGTCATGCTATGTATGTTCTGAAATTTGATGAGCATGGTATTGAACTTACGGAGAAAAGACTTGTGGTAAATTACAAGCCACTAAATGAATGCCTTGTTGACAACCAGCATCCTCTTGCAAGTAAAGACCATATATGGCAAGCTATTCAGGGCAGTCATATTTATTCCAAATTTGATTTAACTAAAGGTTTTTGGCAGATAAAGATGGATCCTGCTGACATCTACAAAACAGCCTTCTCCGTACCTCAAGGACTGTTTGAATGGAAAGTTCTGCCATTTGGGATCAAAACTGCTCCTTCTATATTCCAACAAGCTATGGATAAAATATTTTATCAATTTGCTAAATTTATCCAGCCATATATTGATGATATCCTTATTTTTAGCCAGGATATGAAGAAGCATCTGGAACATCTACAGGTCTTTCTACAACTTTGTCAACAGCATGGTTTGGCCATCAATCCTACCAAATCTCACTTTGCTCAGCGTGAGATTATTTTTATTGGCATCAAGCTTCTTCCGGGGGGGAAAATGGAAGCACAACCCCATATTCTGACCAAGATTCAGAATCTTCAGGTAACTACTGTTAAGGAACTTCACCGCTTCCTTGGTCTTGTGAATTATATTGCTGATTTCTACAGTAAACTAGCAAAAGATAGACAAGACTTAAATGCATTACTAGGAAAGAATCCACCACCATGGTTAGCTAAACATGATGCCCTAATAAAGAGAATTAAACAGAGATGTTCTGAGTTACCGCCTCTAAGGCTTCCAGGTCCAGGATTTAAAATCATTGAAACAGATGCTAGTGAACATGCATGGGCAGGTGTTCTTAAAGAACAGATAGATAATGGGAAGGAACAAATTGTTAGATATATCTCTGGCAACTTTAAAAATAGTGAACTGAACTATCACAGCACACATAAAGAAATACTAGCAGTTATCAATACTTTAAAGGCATTTCAGATGTTTGTTGCTGATAAGAAATTTCTAATCCGAAGTGATTTGCAAAATCTAAAAGGGTTCTTTAAAAAGGAATCCAAGGATAAAGTAGTTCACGGAAGATTATTAAGATGGGCTCAATTCCTGAATACATTTGACTTTGATATTGCTCATCTTCCTGGTTCTTCTAATATCTTTGCTGATTTTCTATCCAGAGAAGGACATAAAGCCATCCCAGTAGATCATGATGTTCTTGTTGCTCCACCACCTATTAAAGGACAAGTCAATGAAGTCCTTATTCCTACAAAAGGAAGAGTTCATGTTGTTCGTGTGCGCGAACACTGGTGGTATGAAGCTAGTTGCATGGAATGGAGTACAAATCCCTTTGCCATGAGGGATTGGCACAATTTTTATATGGCTAATGACTTTTTACATGACAGGTTTAGAAGTCTTGTAGCAGCCCAACAGTTGACTAAGAGCGGATTATGGACAAATCATCCGTTCTTTGAAATGTCATCCTTATCAGAAGACATTGACCCTGAGATTAAAGCGGTAATGCAACATTGGTGTGATGATAATAAACAACTTCCCATTCAGTTTTGTAACCCGATAATCATCAGACCAGATCAATGGTTGGATCATGAAGGCGGAAAGAATCTCATTCGAGATCTCTTTCAAGGACCAAATCCTGCAACAGCAAAAATAGATTTTCAAGGAACATCCTCTTATTCTGGTTGCCTGTTTAAATTAACATTTGCATCTTACACTGAAAATCTAATAATCAGACATATGATGCAAACTTATGGTCCTTCTGGTTTTGGTTCATAATTCCAATACTGGAATATTCCCAGCAAATGGCGACATCTTTATGTGACCAAAATGCCTCTATGGATTCATACTAAAACCTACCGCATAGACCAGGCCAATACTACTTCAATTAGCCATGGAATGTTTGGAGCCCATAAGCTCAAAGTGCTAAGCATAATGTGGAAAGAAGATCCTAAGATTCCCATTCCACCTGTTGATCCTACTCAACCTTCAGGCTCACAATCCCATTGGGGAATCTTACCTGATTGTACTCCTCATCCTGTTTGGGAACAATGTGACCATTGTAGGTACTATGAAGAACACGCCGGAGAACAGTCAGATGATGCTAGACCCTCTCGAAAAGGAAAAAAGAAAGATCATCGTGCACCCGTTTGTACTCATGATATACAAGAGTTTTGTGAATGGTGTATTGATTTCTCACCTATGAAATCTAGCGACACAAGCACAAGCTAGTGGACCAGGCTTGTTGGCCACTGAAAGAATCTATCCCTTCATGACAAAAGATAGACGTGGGCCACACCACGGTAAAAGGGGAAAGTACATGGGCCTTAACATGTACACGGGTTAACCTTCCCGTGCCTAAAAAGATGCTTTGTACAAAGTGGTTGTCTTTTTCTCCTTTATCTTGTTCATTTGGTCCCACCTTGAGAATCTTATCCTCTCATGGGTAATCCTTCGGATAAGGGTTTGCACGTGTCCGTCTCTAGGTGATGGATTTGAAAGCCGGATTTAAGAAGTTGGTTAAAGATCCGCCTCTCGCAAGAACCTATAAATGCACGAGAGGCCGCCTCATTTCTTCAAGTCTTGGTTGCGAAAATCATTGAGTCTTAGAAGTCTTAAGAGTCTTAGTAGAAACGAGTCGGAGTACCATTATCTCTGGTTTGCTCCCCTAGGTTTCAATAAGTTGTAACGCTCTTACAGCGCGCAATGTATATGAGAATGATATGAATATATCTGTGGAAATTCTATGCAAACTAGATGTGTTCTAATTCTATGCATACTGGATGTGTTCAATTACAGGCTACTTAGGATGAATCTTCATCTTTGGGCCTTCATACTGAGCCTATAAATATCCTTGGGCACTAGATGGTAAATTCAACATTTTTCTTTGTTGAGACTGAGACTGTACCTGAATTGTAGTAACCAGTGTTTGGATGGAAGAAGATTCTTGAACAACAGAATCTTTTACTTGTACAGTATTTTCATTGACATGTTGAAATTCATTTCTGACAAGATCAATCTTGTCTTCTGTGTGCTTTAACTGAATTCTGCAGTTACTTAACTGCGAGCTTAATACTTCATAATCCATATGACTTTCAGCTCTAACTTGCTACAGCTTTTCTCTATGTGCATCGGCTGTGCATTGTTGAGCGGTCCACCACGCTTCAGCATGCGTTTTGAATTGGCGATAGGCATTCTTCAGCTCAAGAATCTCATCTTTCATTGCTTGTAAGAGATCCTTTTCCAGTCGTTCAAGTGAAGCGACAACTGCATGCATATTAGCTTGAAGAGATAACAATTGTTTCTCTTGCTGAAGAGCTCAGATTTCTTCCTGGGTTTTCCTATCATGGATAAACAGGAGAGTTTTACGAATACACAGGTTGGTCCAATTCAATAGTTTAGACTGACTGGATCCCTGGACTTCTCCTACAGGGGTAACATGTAGAGGCCAGAAGTCAGCTTGATAAGGACCGGATAAATCCTTAAGCATAAAATCCTTAAAAGGAGGGATTGTTCTGGGCACAGTGCAAGATCCAGAAGGCGTAGAAATAGCCTTTTCAGAATTTTCTTTAATATCTTGTTCTGGTAAAATTGCAGGTTTACCAGAGAGCATGTTTACTTTTCCAGAGGGTGGATGGAAAATGAAGGAACACTTTTCACATTTAAAAAATCTATTGTCCAGGGTAGAATACTGGTCATGGGGACATGGATTTGACACAGGTGCTTGGGAAGAGGAACTAGCACCAAGGTTTCCTTGTACAGGTTTTCTTACTACAGGAATTTTAAATAAATCTTCAAAACCTTGGGAAGGCTGAAGACGAACACTCTGTGATCGGGAATACACAGATGGCAAAGGGTTATTATGGGTAAATGTTTGTTCCTTTCTCATGGACGAAGGACGCCCAGAGGACAAGTGAATAACCACTTGGTCATCTATTCCTCAAGAGTTACGCCACGTAACTGAGGAGGTTTCTGTTCAGGAGGCTTATGGTCCTTATCCCAAAGAGAAATAGCCCATTCTTCTGGTAGCTTAATATCTTTATGCTTAACAATTTTTGGGGCTACTAACTGGGTGTGCTCAGATGTAGATTTCCAGATGGTGGAAAAGCCTTCTATTCCCTGGGCTCGTTTGGGATTCATCATTAATGGAATGACTTTATTGTACAGACGGTAGTGAACCAAAAACACAAGGGAATGATCTACAGAATTATCTTTCATGAAAAGATTCATTGTATTAAATTCATAGGTAAGAACTTTATCCAGGTTACCATCTTTTAGACTAACAGGGAAATCTAACAGGCAATCTAAATAGATTGGACCTTCAGACATGGAGTCACACGCACATCCTAAGAGAGCATGGGAAGTTTTAAAGAACCTCGAATCTTTAAGCATCATCATCATTATTATAGGAAGACCTTTCCTATAATGTCCTATTACTCCTATTCTCACATAGGACAAATGTATGTATTGGGGGTTCTTAGGACTTGCTATAGCTTGACTTTGAAATTTATGAATTTCTTTATCATTGAACAGATTTAATGTTCCTTCAGATCCTCCTATAACTGTATGCTGCAAAGAAGCAATATGGCATTTCTGCCAGGAGGTATAACCAAAGAAATTTTTTAAACCCTTAGACTGGCTAATCATAGACACTAAACTGTCAGGTATATCTCGATAAATCTCAGAGGGTTTGATCACAGGGACTTTAAATTCCTCATTAGCAAACTTATTACTACTACTAGACAACTCATCTATAACATTACAATTTTTTGCAGGTAATGAAAATGTTTGCTCAGAGTTTAGAAAGAAATTAGTGAAACTAACCTCAGCACTGCGGTCCTTAGTGTGATCTTCAGGTGCTATCTTAGCTCTAGATGTAAAAGCTCGATCCATATTGAATGTGCTCCAATCTGCGCTAGAATCTGCGCTCGAAATACCAGATAACAGCCTTGTCTACCCTATACGCCTACCACGGCTTCAAACAGGACTTACTCATAGGACTTACAACACAAAGTGACGATATGAGCAATACAGAGAGTAATACAGAGAGTGATACATTCATTGATGAGTTTGATATTTCAGCTGGAACTAATCTAGTCACGCAAAGACTATATTCAGTGAAAGCAGAGTAAGATTATTACACAGAAACTGTAACTAGGCTCTGATACCATATTTTTACACAGCTGCAAATGAGAACTCAGAATTAGAACACATCCAGTATGCATAGAATTAGAACACGGGGAAAATGGAAGCACAACCCCATATTTTGACCAAGATTCAGAATCTTCAGGTAACTACTGTTAAAGAACTTCAACGCTTCCTTGGTCTTGTGAATTATATTGCTGGATTCTACAGTAAACTAGCAAAAGATAGACAAGACTTAAATACATTACTAGGAAAGAATCCACCACCATGGTCAGCTAACCATGATGCCCTAATAAAGAGAATTAAACAGAGATGTTCTGAGTTACCGCCTCTAAGGCTTCCAGGTCCAGGATTTAAAATCATTGAAACAGATGCTAGTGAACATGCATGGGCAGGTGTTCTTAAAGAACAGATAGATAATGGGAAGGAACAAATTGTTAGATATATCTCTGGCAACTTTAAAAATAGTGAACTGAACTATCACAACACACATAAAGAAATACTAGTAGTTATCAATACTTTAAAGGCATTTCAGATGTTTGTTGCTGATAAGAAGTTTCTAATCCGAAGTGATTTGTAGAATCTAAAAGGGTTCTTTAAAAAGGAATCCAAGGATAAAGTAGTTCGCGGAAGATTATTAAGATGGGCTCAATTCCTGAATACATTTGACTTTGATATTGCTCATCTTCCTGGTTCTTCTAATATCTTTGCTGATTTTCTATCCAGAGAAGGACATAAAGCCATCCCAGTAGATCATGATGTTCTTGTTGCTCCACCACCTATTAAAGGACAAGTCAATGAAGTCCTTGTTCCTGCTAAAGGAAGAGTTCATCTTGTTCGTGTACGCAAACACCGGTGGTATGAAGCCAGTTGCATGGAATGGAGTACAAATCCCTTTGCCATGAGGGATCAGCACAATTTTTATATGGCTAATGACTTTTTACAAGACAGGTTCAGATGTCTTGTAGTAGCCCAATAGTTGACTCAGAGCGGATTATGGACAAATGATTCGTTCTTTGAAATGTCAGCCTTATCAGAAGACATTGACCCTGAGATTAAAGCGGTAATGCAACATTGGTGTGATGATAATAAACAACTTCCCATTCGATTTTGTAACCTGATAATCATCAGACCAGATCGATGGTTGGATCATGAAGGCGGAAAGAATCTCATTCGAGATCTCTTTCAAGGACCAAATGCTGCAGTAGCAGAAATGGATTTCAAGGAACATCCTCTTATTCTGGTTGCCTGTTTAAATTAACATTTGCATCTTACACTGAAAATCTAATAATCAGACATATGATGCAAACTTATGGTCCTTTTGGTTTTGGTTCACAATTCCAATACTGGAATATTCCCAACAAACTGCAGCATCTTTATGTGACCAAAATCCCTCTATGGATTCATACTAAAACCTACCGCATAGACCAGGCCAATACTACTTCAATTAGCCATGGAATGTTTGGAGCCCATAATCTCAAAGTGCTAAGCATAATGTGGAAAGAAGATCCTAAGATTCCCATTCCACCTATTGATCCTACTCAACCTTCAGGCTCACAATCCCATTGGGGAATCTTACCTGATTGTACTCCTCATCCTGTTTGGGAACAATGTGACCATTGCAGGTACTATGAAGAATGCACCGGAGAACAGTCAGATGATGCTGGACCATCTCAAAAAGGAAAAAAGAAAGATCATCTTGCACCTGGCTATACTCATGATATACAACAGTTTTGTGAATGGTGTATTGATTTCTCACCTATGAAATCTAGCGACACAAGCACAAGCTAGTTGACCAGGCTTGTTGGCCACTGAAGGAATCTATCCCTTCATGACAAAAGATAGACGTGGACCACACCATGGTAAAAGGGGAAAGTACATGGGCCTTAACATGTACACGGGTTAACCTTCCCATGCCTAAAAAGATGCTTTGTACAAAGTGGTTGTCTTTTTCTCCTTTATCTTGTTCACGGATTATTTGGTCCCACCTTGAGGAATCTTATCCTCTCATGGGTAATCCTTCGGATAAGGGTTTACACGTGTCCATCTCTAGGTGATGGATTTCAAAGCCGGATTTAAGAAGTTGGTTAAAGATCTGCCTCTCGCAAGAACCTATACATGCACGAGAGGCCACCTCATTTCTTCAAGTCTTGGTTGCGAAAATCATTGAGTCTTAGAAGTCTTAAGAGTCTTAGTAGAAATGAGTCAGAGTACCATTATCTCTGGTTTGCTCCCTTAGCTAAGTGTGAATCTTAGAAAGCTTGGAGTACCATTATCTCTGGTTTGCTCCCCTAGGTTTCAATAAGTTGTAACGCTCTTACAACACGCAATGTATATGAGAATGATATGAATATATCTGTGGAAATTCTATGCATACTGGATGTGTTCTAATTCTATGCATACTGGATGTGTTCTAATTCTGAGTTCTCATTTGCAGCTGTGTAAAAATATGGCATTTCTGATACCATATTTTTACACAGCTGCAAATGAGAACTCAGAATTAGAACACATCCAGTATGCATAGAATTAGAACACATCCAGTATGCATAGAATTTCAACAGATATATTCATATCATTTTCATATACATTGCACGCTATAAGAGCGTTACAACTTATTGAAACCTAGGGGAGCAAACCAAAGATAATGGTACTCCAAGCTTTCTAAGATTCACACTTAGCTAAGGGAGCAAACCAGAGATAATGGTACTCTGACTTGTTTCTACTAAGACTCTTAAGACTTCTAAGACTCAATGATTTTCACAACCAAGACCTAAAGAAATGAGGCGGCCTCTCATGCATTTATAGGTTCTTGCGAGAGGTGGATCTTTAACCAACTTCTTAAATCTGGCTTTGAAATCCATCACCTACAGACATACATGTGCAAACCCTTATCTGAAGGATTACCCATGAGAGGATAAGATTCCTCAAGGTGGGACCAAATAATCCGTGAACAAGATAAAGGAGAAAAAGACAACCACTTTGTACAAAGCATCTTTTTAGGCACGGGAAGGTTAACCCGTGTACATGTTAAGGCCCATGTACTTTCCCCTTTTACCATGGTGTGGCCCACGTCTATCTTTTGTCATGAAGGGATAGATTCCTTCAGTGGCCAACAAGCCTAGTCCACTAGCTTGTGCTTGTGTCGCTAGATTTCATAGGTGAGAAATCAATACACCATTCACAAAACTATTGTATATCATGAGTACAGCCGGGTGCAGGATGATCTTTCTTTTTTCCTTTTCGAGATGGTCCAGCATCATCTGACTATTCTCTAGGGCGTTCTTCATAGTACCTGCAATGGTCACATTGTTCCCAAACAGGATGAGGAGTACAATCAGGTAAGATTCCCCAATGGGATTGTGAGCCTGAAGGTTGAGTAGGATCAACAGGTGGAATGGGAATCTTAGGATCTTCTTTCCACATTATGCTTAGCACTTTGAGCTTATGGGCTCCAAACATTCCATGGCTAATTCAAGTAGTATTGGCCTGGTCTATGCGGTAGGTTTTAGTATGAATCCATAGAGGCATTTTGGTCACATAAAGATGTTGCAGTTTGCTGGGAATATTCCAGTATTGGAATCATGAACCAAAACTAGAAGGACCATAAGTTTGCATCATATGTCTGATTATTAGATTTTCAGTGTAAGATGCAAATGTTAATTTAACCAGGCAACCAGAATAAGAGGATGTTCCTTGAAAATCCATTTCTGCTGCTGCAGCATTTGGTCCTTGAAAGAGATCTCGAATGAGATTCTTTCCGCCTTCATGATCCAACCATCGATCTGGTCTGATGATTATCAGGTTACAAAACTGAATGGGAAGTTGTTTATTATCATCACACCAATGTTGCATTACCACTTTAATCTCAGGGTCAATGTCTTCTGATAAGGCTGACATTTCAAAGAACGGATGATTTGTCCATAATCCGCTCTTAGTCAACTGTTGGGCTGCTACAAGACATCTGAACCTGTCATGTAAAAAGTCATTAGCCATATCAAAATTGTGCCGATCCCTCATGGCAAAGGGATTTGTACTCCATTCCATGCAACTGGCTTCATACCACCAGTGTTCGCGTACACGAACAACATGAACTCTTCCTTTAGCAGGAACAAGGACTTCATTGACTTGTCCTTTAATAGGTGGTGGAGTAACAAGAACATCATGATCTACTAGGATGGCTTTATGTCCTTCTCTAGATAGAAAATCAGCCAAGATATTAGAAGAACCAGGAAGATGAGCAATATCAAAGTCAAATGTATTCAGAAATTGAGCCCATCTTAATAATCTTCCGCGAACTACTTTATCCTTGGATTCCTTTTTAAAGAACCCTTTTAGATTCTACAAATCACTTCGGATTAGAAACTTCTTATTAGCAACAAACATCTGAAATGCCTTTAAAGTATTGATAACTGCTAGTATTTCTTTATGTGTGCTGTGATAGTTCAGTTCACTATTTTTAAAGCTGCCAAAGATATATCTAACAATTTGTTCCTTCCCATTATCTATCTGTTCTTTAAGAACACCTGCCCATGCATGTTCACTAGCATCTGTTTCAATGATTTTAAATCCTGGACCTGGAAGCCTTAGAGGCGCTAACTCAAAACATCTTTGTTTAATTCTCTTTATTAGGGCATCATGTTTAGCTGACCATGGTGGTGGATTCTTTCCTAGTAATGCATTTAAGTCTTGTCTATCTTCTGCTAGTTTACTGTAGAATCCAGCAATATAATTCACAAGACCAAGGAAGCGTTGAAGTTCCTTAACAGTAGTTACCTGAAGATTCTGAATCTTGGTCAGAATATGGGGTTGTGCTTCCATTTTCCCCCCCCGGAAGAAGCTTGATGCCAATAAAAATAATCTCACGCTGAGCAAAGTGAGATTTGGTAGGATTGATGGCCAAACCATGCTGTTGACAAAGTTGCAGAAAGACCTGTAGATGTTCCATATGCTTCTTCATATCCTAGCTAAAAACAAGGATATCATCAATATATAGCTGGATAAATTTAGAAAATTGATAAAATATTTTATCCATAGCTTGTTGGAATATAGAAGGAGCAGTTTTGATCCCAAATGGTAGAACTTTCCATTCAAACAGTCCTTGAGGTACGGAGAAGGCTATTTTGTAGATGTCAGCAGGATCCATCTTTATCTGCCAAAAACCTTTAGTTAAATCAAATTTGGAATAAATATGACTGCCCTGAATAGCTTTCCATGTATGGTCTTTACTTGCAAGAGGATGCTGGTTGTCAACAAGGCATTCATTTAGTGGCTTGTAATTTACCACAAGTCTTTTCTTCGTAAGTTCAATACCATGCTCATCAAATTTCGGAACACACATAGCATGACAAGAGAATGGAGAGCTAGATCTTTGAATAATTTCTAAGGACAATAATTCAGTGATTTCTTTATGACAAAGCTTAACTTCTGCCATACTCATCAAAAAATAGTTAGCTTTGGCCTTAGGAACAATATCATTACCTGAAGCATCCTATTTGAGAGGAAGGGAGCATGTGAGTGATCTCTTCTGTTTCTTCAGGTCCTTAGTCATTATAGTCTGAGAATAGACTGTTTTCAGTTGTTCCAAATCTGTAGCTGTTGCTTCAATCTGTTGTGTTAACCAGATGGAATTTGTCCTTTTCTTCTTTTTCTCTATGATAATTTGTTTGGTGAAGGCAACATTCTGATGGAGACGGGGCATTTGGAAAGTACCCAGCAGAGTAATGAACATGGAATCCATAATAATGGGTTCCCAACTTTGCATAGTTCTACTGCCAATGACACCATCATAATTATTTACTTCATAATGAACAAAAATGAGTTCATCAAAGAAATCTTTTCCTAATTGAATAGGAACTTTACAAATCAATTGTGATACAAATTTGCCTTTGCCAAATTCAATCTCTGTTGTGCCTTTTATCCAAAGATCGGTAGGAAAACACTGATATCTAGCCAAATTAATATCAACACTTGTATCCCATAAAAAGGCTAGGGGATACATTTTGATTCCTATAGGGTGAATATTGAGAATGACACCAGGGCAGGTTGTTGTATAGACTGTTTGAGCTATCCTAAAGGAGCTGCTACTACCCTCTTCTATATATGGGACTGTATTATGAATCGGACCAGGACTAAAAACTGGTTCTGGTCTCTGTGGAGTGAAGTACTATTCTTCACATAGCCATGGTTCTGCTGGAGGAGGGACTTCCTTTACAGGAGAATTATATTGAAACAGTTGTTCTTCCTAAGGAGTCACTTCTTTAGGCAACTGAATATTTGAAGAAGAGTTATACTGATTTATATATCTATCTAGCTCCAGAGATTTTTCCATCTCTTCAACTAGATTAAGATTTTCTTCTTCCTCTATCTCTGTTATTTCAGAATAGGCTTGTTGAATAACTTTTTCTAGAAAAATCTTTCGTTGTCTTCTCCACAGCCTTCTAGCCATGCTTCCTACAGAGGGAGCAATATCAATACTACGCTGTGCTATAGGCAGAGTTGATTCGACTGGTGAGGCTGGCCTAGGAGTATAATTAAGCACAGGAGTTCTTCGGATTACTGAGCTAGGAGGAGGTTCATTTTCTTTCAACAAAAAATATTTTTTTGATTTAAGTTGTTCTAACTTATTATTCATCTTTCTCCATGTTTCGGGTCCCATATTCATCTCATAGAGCCTGCTTTCAAGCTGGACAATTTCTTCAATTGTCTTGTCCAGTTCTGCTCTTGTATTCCTTCGAAGCATCATACAAAAAAAAGAGTTTTCAGAATCACTAGAATTAGAATCTTGGGGATGACCAGTGATTAGATTCACATTAGCCTGCTCAGTAGCAGACAAAAACTCAGCCTCTACTGATTCTGTTTCTGATAAATCAGAAACAATGATGTCATCAGAATCAGAGGGATATTCATGGATGAATTCATATTCATCGTTGTCAAGTCCAGCTTCTCTCGCTGCAAGAACCTTTCCTTTGTTTTTCTTCTTGTTCCTATCTAGACATTTGTTTGCATAATGTTTACCTTTGCAGATGTAACAAGTAGGTTCCCATTTGTTACCAAAGCCTTTCTTGTCCTTCTTCCTGAAGTATCCTTTTTTCAGGGATACTTACTAAATTGTTTCTTTTTCTTCTTCTTGTAGTACTTATCTTTATCTTTATCAAAGTATTTCTTTTTAGAAGAAGACTGTGACTGACAAGCTTTACACTTATCATACTGAGAAGAAGGTAAAAGTTGATAACAGACAGAAGAAGAGATTATTGATTTTACCCTTTTTATCTCTTTCCTTTTCTGTGCTTCTTGACATATATCTTCATTAATTTTGACCAGGAACTGAACTAGCTGTGGAAAAGTCAGTTCTTTTAATCATGTACCTTCATGAACTATGTTTTCTAAAACTTTCTTATGATAGAAATCACCCAAATCAGGACCAAAACTTTTTAAGAAACTGGTAAACATAAAATCCTGATTTTGTTCATGTCCAGAAATATACAGGTCTTTGTACTGGTCTTCACAATATTCTTCAAAACATTTTAGATCTTTACACTTGCCTCTCATAAACTTGTTGTAGGCAAGTCTTTCTCTTGTGTCTGTTTTTCCTACAAACAGACGAGTCAATTGTGCACACACCTGATCTGTTCCTCTGTTTATCAGGTTTTCTCTATACCCATTCTCAAGACGATCCCACACATTTTTGGCTATTCCAGTCATGGAATTGAGAGCTTGCTTGATCACTTGAGCTTCATCAGCTCCGGCATTAGTATACATATAGTTAGTGATCCAGGCACGCATTGCATCAATGCCTCTCATATTCTCTATCTCCTCAAAACTATCAAAATTTACTAAGGGAGGAGTATCTGACTTATAAGACTGGATATTTTTAAATGGGTCAACTGGATTGGAACCGTTTGGATTAGTTCCATTACCACTGGCCATCTAGAACTTACCAGATGCTTGTTCCGACTCAGTGGTTTCTCTTAATCTTCCAGTTGAGGGATCAAATATTTTCTCAATTACAGGCTGCTTAGGATGAATCTTCATCTTTGGGCCTTCATACTAAGCCTATAAATATCCTTGGGCACTAGATGGGGAATTCAACATTTTTCTTTGTTGAGACTGAGACTGTACCTGAATTGTAGTAACCAGTGTTTGGATGGAAGAAGATTCTTGAACAATAGAATCTTTTACTTGTACAGTATTTTCATTGACATGTTGAACTTCATTTCTGACAAGATCAATCTTGTCTTCTGTGTGCTTTAACTGAATTCTGTAGTTACTTAACTGCGAGCTTAATACTTCATAATCCATATGACTTTCAGCTCTAACTTGCTGCAGCTTTTCTCTATGTGCATCGGCTGCGCATTGTTGAGCGGTCCACCACGCTTTAGCATGCATTTTGAATTGGAGATAGGCATTCTTCAGTTCACGAATCTCATCTTTCATTGCTTGTAAGAGATCCTTTTCCAGTCGTTCAAGTGAAGTGACGACTGCATGCATATTAGCTTGATAAGATAACAATTGTTTCTCTTGCTGAAGAGCTCAGATTTCTTCCTAGGTTTTCCTATCATGGATAAACAGGAGAGTTTTATGGATACACAGGTGCTGATATTAATTTGCACAGTCACAAAAACACCTTGTCAGCCTCAGTTTCCAAACTGGGCGCTACTTCTAGCCCTTATAGTGCTAAAATACTAGGCACCACTTTGCTCATTTTAGGATCTACTATTTAGGCCTGGGCGCTAATTGCCGGACCAGGCGCTACTATCCAGAGTAGGTAATGAAATGCTCATTTTCAGTACTAAACCCACCTTATTTTTAGGTGCTACTTCTTAGCCCTATGTGTTATTCGCCTGTTTGGGTGCTAAAACCCAGGCACTAAAATTTTCATTTTAGGCGCCACAATATCTTCCGAGCGCTAAAATACTCATTGTAGGCACTAAAACTTCTACCCCCTTGGGCATTAATCTGCCTCTCTAGGCGTTGATCCCCAAACCAGATGTTGATCATCGGACTGGGTGCCACAATTTCCTGTTGTAGCGCTAATTCGTGACCTAGGCGCTAAAACGCCCTGGCACCTACATTCTACCATTTCCCGCCCCACATTTTTCATGCATAAACTACCCGATCCCAAAATCACAAGAGAGGGTTCGAAACCTACTAGATCTCCAACTGTTGTCAATCACAAGTACTCTCAAATGCTCTCCGCATAGTGCTCCTCTTGTGGAATGTCTGTCATCGTTCCTCTCTAAACTCTTCTCTCCTCTAAGCACAAGTTGCTAAGCACAAGAAGACAAATGAGGCTTATGGGCCCCTCCCACCTTATATATAGCCCCCCTCAACCCTAATTTCCTACCCCAAACCCTAATCTTCCTTTTTGGACCCCATTTTTCACCCCTTAACCCTATTTTTCCTCCTTCAATCTCGAGATTCCCTATTCACCCTCTTCTTTTCCTCCACTTTTTCCTCTCTTTTGAGACATCGCCGAAAATTTTATTTTTCACCAATCTCTCGAGGGGGCATCACTTGGTCATCCATTCCCCTCCCATCTACCAACTGGGGCATATTTATTGAAAATATTCTTTGATATCCCGTCAACCTCGACAACAATGATGCCATATCAAAGAGGGGCAAAATGTAGGCACTTGAAAATGGTCACAACTACTTTCATCCATTTCTGCAATCCAAACCTATTCACTCACATAATTTTATTCGATCCAAACATTAATTAAATAATTTTTAATTATTTAATTAATTTATTCTTCGTCTTTCCCTTTCACCAAAAATCAGAATTCTTCTACTATAGTTCAAAAAATTAAATATTTTGCAACTATAGTTCATAATTCATTCATTAAAAATTAAATAAATATCCATATTTATTTAATTCTTGATTTTGTCCACTTTTGATTACTTTTAATAATCATCATTATTTTCCTCTAAAACATGTGGTCAAGAATTAATTTTAATTAATTCTCAATTACAAACCCCCATGTTTCTAGAAGTCAACTTGTCATTCAATGTGCATGCATGTATATGACAAGTGGTACTTTGGAAGCATGGTGAAATCTTCCAAAATATGTACACTTGTCCTATTTCTTCCATCCCACTCCAAGTGTCATAATTCTTGCGAATTTAAAATTCTGTGGCACTATTCATACACTATTCATCCAATTTTTAATTCCATTTGTCATCTCCATGTAATTTTTAATTCCTCACAAAATCCAAACCATGCCTTTTCATAAATGAGGCCTTACATGTCATACACCTAATCAATCTTGGCCATTCATCCATTCAAACTTTCATTTTCATCCATTGATTATCCCTTGATTCTTGGAGCAATTTTCTCAACCATTCTCATCATGTAATTTGTCCAATTCTCCTTGCTTGAGGATCCTCAAGCAATCTCCACCCTTGATCTTTCAATTTAATCCTAACCCACCATTCCCATCCTCAAAAATCTATAAATTGAGGCCATCACCTCCAATTTTCATAAGCCATCATATGCAAAGAAATTCTGCTAGTTTGAGTACTCACATTCAATGGAGATTAGCCTAATTCTAATTTAGAATAGTTTTAAATCATTATTTTTAGGACATATTATTGTTAATATACTTAGATAGGGTGCAATTTGCATAGATAGTGCATTAGCATTATGTCCAATCTTGAGGTCCCTTGGACTTGGGATTGGGAGCTAATTAGAATATTTAGCCCTCATTTAGAAATCCCATCTTCATTGTTGACAATTTCTATCTAATATGTTCTAAGCAAGCAAAGAGTATGGAATGACAATTTATTAAGCATAAAGGAAATCAAAATGTACAAGAATACACTAGTAAATTTTGTATAAGGGCTATACAAATGGGTAAAGGTGTGTGCAATGTTGAAATCCTAATGAAGTACTGGGGGGTTTGCATAGTCATCTCCTTATGTCTATGTTGCTCTCTAAGCTAGTTGACATAGATGAAACATGTTCACATGCTCATATTTTAGAGATAGATGATTGTCCTTCTAATTCTACTAAAGTTAAAGGCCAATAAAAAGGAAAAGAAGGTAATGAACACAAATACCAAGAAATATGCACATTGTGATCATTGTGGTAAGGAAGGTCACGTAGAGTCCTAGTGTTGGAAATTACATCTAGAAAGGAACCCAAACAAAAAGAAGGGTAAGAAGGATGCTAATCTCTCCATTTAGATTCCTAAGGGTAAGGAGATTATTGATGATTCTTGTTGATGCGTTTGTTAGTCACAACAACAAGAAATAAAAGTTTACACAAACCTTTATTTAACTTGAAAGATATGATGAATTCCAAAAGAATTCATAATCCCAAGTCTTCGTGGATCAGGTCTTGATCATCTGATGTTACTTAGAGTTTGATGTGCAAATGTTGTTTTCCATTTGGGGCCTTACGTGTGATTATGTAAAGTTCTTTTCTCCTTTAGTTATCAAGTTATATGTATTTGCTCTGTATAAATCTTTCACAATTCTATTAAATCTTACACTATCAAGTCAAGCTTTGAGCAAATATGTCAATATATACCTAATTCTTATCAACTCACTCAGCTTTATCCTCTATTTAGGCTAATTATGAAGATAGATCTGGATTTGATTAGTTCTTCTTAAACTATCTCCAATTTCAACCAATCTTTACTTTTGCACTTTAAATTTACTCAAATATTGTGTTGATAAGCATGTATTTCACTACAATTTGCCATTATTTGCATGGATATTCATCTCTGATGTGCAATTTACTCAAATATGCTATGGATATGCATCTATTTATACTAATTTAGCATATTTTCCTTTATATCTTCTTGTTATTTATCATTACTTGTAGTTCTTTATGATTATTATGAAATGAAATGTCAAAAGATAAGGTTTAGAGAATATAAATCCTATAATTTCTTAACTTTGATCAATGGTCCACATACATACTCTGATACTTTCATGAAAAGGAGAAAAACCAAACCACATTTCTCCAGGAATATCCACAACTATGTGCAATCAGTACAAATCTTTGAAGGAAAAGATGATAACAATATGCAAGTAAAGTGAATGCACTTCAATATGAACGCAGCAATTCACCATTACACATTAGAAATCAACCAAAGACTACTCAAGATTTACGATTAGGTAGTAATCTATTGCTCCATTTTCATTCAGTATGCCTTAGAATAAGTACATATACATGTGATCCTTGAGAAAGAATCTTGGGAAGCCACAAAAGTTGCAAAATAAATAAACATAGTGCTCACAAGTTCAACAATTCAATCTCCCTTTACAAATGACAATCAATATCCTTTTATAGGACAAGAATAAGACTCAGTTACAACGATCCAATGGTTAGGATTGTTAGGGATTGCATGCAAAAGATATCAATTAAATGGAAATAAAGATTAAACAGAGGAATGAAAAATACATAGAAATAATAACAGCGAGAGACAATTTTTAATGTGGTTCAACCAAACTCGGGCTACATCCACCAACAAAGAGTCCAATATTATTATCCAGCAAATCAAACTGATTACAACCAGCAATCCTTGCAACTCAATACCGCTACAAATGCTACAATACAATATCTCAATGGAAACCCTAATCCTTAGCCATTTTTATCAAGACTTATGTCAGTTACAAAAAAGGGTTTTTTATGTCTTGGGGGTGCTACCCCCAAACCCCCACAAGGGGCGATGCCCCTTGACCCTGTTAGATAATTTGGGGGGAAACCACGCCAATAAAAGTGGGGTAAATTTAACCTCTGAGTCTGATTAGGCTCCATATAACAACAATCTCCCACTTGGAGACTGATTAGACTCCACACCATATCATCTCCCACTTGGAGACTGATCATAACACCACTGACCCTATAGCTCCCACTGTAAATAAGTACCCTGGACTCTGTTGTTCTAATTTTTTGTTTTCAGTCCTCAAGACCAACCGAAGCTGAAGAGGAGCTTAGCTTCTCCCTTGTTACTATCTTTGTAAGCATATCCGCTGGATTTTCATCTGTATGTATCTTTTCCAGCCTTAATTGTTCATCATCCAACACTGATCAAATGAAGTGATACCTCAACTGTATGTGTTTGGTCTTTGAATGCAGGGCAGAATTCTTTGCAAGATATATGGTACTCAGGCTATCTGTAAAGAAATAACTGTCAGCCTATTGTTTGCCCAATTCTTCCATAAAAGATTGTAGCCATATCATCTCCTTGCTTGCCTCTGTTGCAGCTACATACTCTGCCTCTATGGTGGATAAAGCAACCACTTTTTGCAACCTGGAGATCCAACTCATCGTTGTCCCACCTACAGTAAAGACATAACCTGTAGTACTTCACCTGGTATCAATATCCCCTGCCAAATCTGAGCCTACATTACCTGCTAAATTAGTATTAAAGCCCCAAAACATAAGTATTTATTGGATGTACCTCTCAAATATCTGAGAATCTATTTTACCGCATTCCAATGCTCTAATCTGGGATGACTCATATACCTGCTTACGACTCCTACAGCATGTGCAATATCCGGTCTCATGCATACCATGACATACATTAAACTTCCTACATCTAAAGCATATGGTACCTTGGACATTTTTTCTTCCTCCTCTTGTGCCTTAGGACACATCTCCTTAGTTAATTTCAAATGACTAGGCAAAGGTGTGCTGACAGCTTTTGCATTCTCCATATGGAATCTCTGCAACACCTTTTCAACATAATCATCCTGAGATAGAGTCATTTTTTTGTTCTTCTTATCTCTACAAATTTTCATACCAAGGATTTGTTTTGCTGCCCCCAAATCCTTCATAGCAAATGATTGTTCTAACTGTTGTTTTAACTCTCTTATGTGATCCATGTTAGGCCCTGCTACAAGCATGTCATTATCCAACCTATTAAAATAAACACAATAGTCAGAATTACACCGGTCGTAGCCTTGCTCAGCCATAAAACTATCAAATTTTAAATACCATTGCCGAGGTGCTTGTTTCAAGCCATACAAACTCTTCTTCAATCTGCACACATGTTTCTCCTTACCTTTAACCTCAAATCCATGTGGTTGTTCCATATATATCTCCTCCTCCAAATCACCATGGAGAAAGGCAATTTTCACATCTAGCTATTTTAAATGCAAATCTTCAGCAGCCACAATACTTAAAATAGCACGAATAGAAGTCATCTTAACAACCAGAGAAAAAATCTCATCAAAAGCAATACCTTATTTCTCTATAAATCCTTTTACAACTAGCCTGGCTTTAAATCTTTTATTACCTCCATCTTCCTCTTTCAGCCTATAAACGCATTTGTTCGATAAAGCCTTTTTACCTGCATGCAACTTACATAATTCTCAAGTCTAATTTTTCAGCAAGGAGTCCATTTCTTCTTTCATTACAAGCTCCCACTGAACCTTTGTATCCACTTGCATAGCTTTATCATGCCCTTCTGATTCACCAACATATGTTAATAAAATAGAATACAAAGAGGGAGAAAACCTTTCAGGAGGTCTACTTAGCCTTGTTAACTATCTAACATTCACTGGAGTTTGTGGTATTTCTTGTTGTTGTTGCAGAGCATGAGGAACCACTGGAACATCACTATCTGGAGTATCATCCAGCACCACATAATCCTTTTCTTTCTTCTCATGCTACTGCAACTGATCTTTGTACAACACCTTCTCATTGAATACAACATCCCTGCTTCTCACAATTTTTTTATTTTCAAAATCCTAAAACCTATAACCAAATTCATCAATGCCATATCCAATGAAAGTATATTTTTTTGAGTTTGCATCTAGGTTGGTTCTATTTTCAGAATCTACATGTGCAAATGCTTCACATCCGAAGGTTTTCAGAAAATAATAACTCACCTTCTTACTTGTCTATGCTTCCTCTGGAATACCACAGCCTAAAGGAACTGAAGGACCTCTATTAATTAAATATACAGTGGTGTTGGCAACCTCTGCCCACATGTTTAAAGGCATCCCAACATACAATCTCATGGTCCTTGCATGCTCTATTATTGTCCTATTCATGCGTTCAGCCACTCCATTCTCCTGTGGAGTCCCTGGAACCGTTTTCTGCCTACGAAATCTATTAAAGCAACAATAATCCTCAAATTCTTTGCTGCAATACTCACCACCATTATCAAATCTGAGACATTTTAATCTTTTACCCATCTCATTCTCAACCAAGCTTCTCCATTTCTTAAATATTTCAAATACATCAAATTTCTGCCTAAGGAAATAAATCCAAACCTTCCTAGTTGCATCATCTATGAATGTAACATAATACCAAGAGCCACCGAGAGAAGATACCTAATCTGGTCCCCATATATCTGTATGCACAAGCTCCAACTTTTCATCTTTCTTTTGCTTCCCATCCTTGAGAAAACTGACTCTCTTTTGTTTGCCATACACACAACTTTCACATAAATCCATATTAATACATTTCAGACCTAGTAAAACTTTCTTAGAATGAAGTACCTTCATACATTTTTCACTCATATGCCCAAGTCTGTTATGCCACAGTGCTGTCTCAGAACCTGCAGCAACTGTTTCAGTCTCTTCCTGCGAACCTACAGCAACTATTCCTGAACCAGTTTATTTTTTCTCTGTAATAGCTAAAGTAGAAGGAACAGTATGACCTATACAAAGATATAAGGTGCCTACTTTCACACCTTTTGCTACTATTAAGGCACCTCTTGTAACCTTCCAATTTTTATTAGTAAATGTAACAATGCAACCTTCATCAGCTAGTTGTCCTACTGAAATTAAATTTCTACTCAGCCTTGGAACGTGCCTTACCTCTTGTAGTAGCCAATGATTCTCATTCTGCAACTTAATCTTGATTCTTCCCTTTCCAACAATCTAATAGGGTTCGTTATCTCCCAAATAAACCAGCCCAAAATCCCCTTGGACATAATCAAGAAAATAACTTCTATGGGGCGTAGCATGAAATGAGGCCCCTGAATCTAAAACCCATGAATCATCAACATTATCTAGGGAAAGAATCAAAGCATCATCTTTAGATTTATTACTTACCACATTTGCCTCCTTATTACCTTCCTGTTTGTCTCCTTCTTTATTCTTTCAAGACCAGCAATCTTTCTTCAGATGACCTGGTTTCCCATAGTACCAGCAATCCTTCTGTCCTCTGGATTGGGACCTCTTGTCCTTTAATTTTTCTCGTGACTTCCCATGACCTCTAGAACTTTTTCCTCTCTCCTTTGATCTGCCCCTGCTTTCTGCATTCAAAACACTACCTGATGTGGGCCCTCCTGATCTTTTCCGTCGCATTTCCTCACTAACGATAACACCAACAACATCATCAAATTTCAAAGTATTTGAACCAGAGACAGAGTTACTTACAGCCATTACCAAGCTATTCCAACTTTCTGGCAAAGAATATAATATCAAGAGAGCACTCGCCTCTTCATCAAAACTTACTTTTATAGAAGTTAACTGACTATTAATCGTATTAAACTCATTTAAATGATTTGTCACAGATCCACCTTCAATCATTTTCAGATTAAACAAACGCTTCATGAGAAATACCTTATTTGAGGCTGAGGGTTTTTCATACAATTTAGCCAAAACATTCATTAGACCATCTATTGTCTTCGCTTTCGTTATATTGAATGTCACAGATAGTGTTAGGCACAACCGATGGTTCCCAATGCCTTTCTATCCAGAAAATTCCATTCCTCATCAATCATTGCTACCGGTTTCTTGGCCATTCCTTCCAACGGCCTCCATAAATCCTTCTAATAGAGATAATCCTTCATTTGCATCTTCCATAACTGATAGTTCTACCCACTGAATTTATCTACCTTCAATTTACCCTCGTCCGCTATTGCTCCCACTCAATCGTGAGACCTTCCTGCAGATGATAATCGAACACAACCCACTCTGATACCACTTGTTAGGGATTGCATGCAGAAGATATGATCAATTAAATGCAAATAAAGATTAAATAGAGGAATGAAAAATACACAGAAATAATAACAGTGAGAGACAATTTTTAACGTGGTTCACCCAAACTCGGGCTACATCCACCAATAGAGAGTCCAATATTATTATCTAGCAAATCAAACCAATTACAACCAGCAATCCTTGCAACTCAATACCGCTACAAATGCTGCAATACAATATCTCAACGGAAACCCTAACCCTTAGCCATTTTTATCAAGACTTATGTCGGTTACAAAAAAGGGTTTTTTATGTCTTGGGGGCGCTGCCCCTTGACCCTATTAGATAATTTGGGGGGAAACTGTGTCAATAAAAGTGGGGTAAATTTAACCTCCGAGTCTAATTAGGCTACATATAACAACAAGGATCCATCCAAAATGATCAACGGTTCAGATTGCTTTGACCAAGTTAACAAACAATACTAGTGGTGTGTTGTCAGATGGCAACTATTAACAAGAAACAAGTGACAAGGAATATCCCTCCAATATATTTGCAGTGACATCCACTTGCATATCCTACTCAGACACATTAGATCCCTCTGTGATGACCACACCGGTATCTAACCTCTTATAGAAGTCATACGCATGTACCACGGTGTCTATTTGGGATTTGTCACTCACTTGGACTTTTAATCTTGCATATTCTAATGCCTTTACTTGCTCATCCAAGGATACCACCTTAGTTGCCATGATGTCCACTTCTTTTGTATATGTCCTTATCTTAACACTTAACTCTTCCATCTCATCCATGACATTCTCTTAAAAATGTTTCACAGGATCTTCTGATATTGCATTAAATTTGTCCTTGAATGTCTGTATGGACTCCTATTTGTCTGGTGCCCTTGTTTCAACCATGGAATCACCAAGTAACTCTTCTAGCATTTTCATCTCATCAGACAACATCTCATGGATCTTTGTACTCAAGTCTCCTATTTTGGACATGCATGTCCTCAAAACATCGACCTCAAATTGGAGCTCTGGGATCCATGTGCCGACCTTAGGTAATGTCTGAATAGTCACAATTTTTTTTTCAAGAGATCTTGATCTGTCGTCTTTCTTACCTCCCTTATCCTATCCAAGGCATGGTTAGTTTGCTTAAGCCTTTATCTAGATGTTCTCTTCAAGGACTCTGCCTCTTCTTTCAAAGCAAACAATGTGTTCCAATTGGACATGGATATCCTTATTGTTTTCTCCCCAGCAGTCATGAATTGCATGAACCAATTGTTCATGACTTGGCCCTAATGCTTTTGAGCATCCAAACTAGTTATTTCTTCCTCACTAACTAATGATAAGGCAATGGACCTCTCTGTTTGCTTCATGGTAGATGCCAATCCCATGGGCTTCACCAAACCCTTGATGAAAGTCTGCAACTGAGCATTTCTCTCCTTTAATTCTTTATTTTTGGCCTTCAGCCTCTTCATTCTGACTTCCACGGCTTCAATGCTCTCTTTGAGCTCTGCAATGTCCTGATCTATCGTGGAATGTCCAAGGTCAATAGTTGTGACCTGGAATTCACTTGCACTTATTTCTCCCTTATTCTTATCAACAATAGAAACAGCCAATTATGTTGTCCTTTTCATGTTACAACATCTCTCTTTATTGTGGATACAGCCCTAGCTTTACGCTTGGGCTTAACATTATCTAAAGTAAACAATGATTTGAAATCAAATGGCGTAGAGTCATGTGCAGGAGGATCTACCTCTAATGGCAACCATGACAGCACATTAGATCCAGACCCTACCTGGTATGACTGCTCAATTTGAGCATCATGTATTTCCATCTCTTTATCCTGATCTTTTTGTTGTGGGATTACCTTTGTATTTTCTTGTTGTTGGCCCATATCCTAATCACCACCCTTATCCACATGGACCTCCTAATGTTCAAGCAGTCATTGGTCTGTATGTGGTGTATCATTTTGCTCATCCTGACTTATGCCATCCTTAGGATCATCTTCAATTTGTTCTCTCTATGGACCTTGCCCCTAGATGTCTTGATGAGGTATCTCCAAGATTTGACTTTGATTCACCTCCTCATCGGTCCCCTTATCTTCTTGATCCTAGTGTCCAAATGCAGATTTATGTTGTTCATGGCTCTCTTCTTCCATCTAGATATTTTGCTGAGTATCCTCGGTCTGGATATCTACATCCATCTGAGTATCCTCCTCATGTATTTGGTTGTCTTTTACAACCTCTTCTTCCTCATCACCTGCCCCAGGTTGATATGTCAAGTCTATTACTTTTGGGCTAGTGATGGTGTCTATGGGGACATCTAGGTGCCCTGTTTGCACTTCCACCTCAAGGGATTTTGGTTTTTCAACTTCTTTGTCACCCTGTTCTTCCTAAATAGTATCTCCAGCTGGAGACTCGGTATGCCTTAGCAAGCTCTCTATGGGATGAGCAGTCACATCCCTGGTAACTTCATCATCGATCAAATTAATTATTTGACTCAAAGGTAAACGTTGATTGGCTTCTTTTTCCAATGCCTCAATTCTAGCCTCCTTGGCCAATTCACTTTTAACCCTCATAATTTCCATTGCTGGAACATTATGTTGTAATTCTCTTGCCACATGCAGTGTAGGATCCTGATACTCAGGAGTTTGGATAGCAGCTGATCTAGAGGTAGACCCTCTCATTACTGGGCCTAGATACCTCTTCTGCTTAGAGATATTTACTCCCTTCAATACATCATCATGACCCTTGGTTATGTCTTCATCTGTAAGCTCCTCCTCCTTTGTTGTCTTGACCTTGGGCATGGATATAGGAATGGCCTTGAGAAATGCATCTCTAGGAGGTGATGGCCTGGTTGCAATAGAAACACCCTCCATAGTGAATTCTTCTGCATCCCCTGACAACCCTGGCTGGGCCAGCCTAGTTTCCATGACATGCCGCTTATGCACAAGGAAATAATCAAAATCTGGCTCATCCCTTTCTTTCATCTTTCTCTTCTTGTTGAAGGTGATGGCCACTCCCTTGGTTTTCAGCTCATTGATCTTTTTTTTCAACCAATTTTTGGTCATCCCCATCACTTTAGTCATGATGACATCAATGGATGTCTCATCCTCTTTAGTCCAATCAGGGGGAACCAATGCTTCATTATATATTTTCCTTTCTTCATACTCAGGGTCTAGGATATCCTTGTCATCCACCTTGACCTGAGGTGATGCCTCCAGACATCCGAGGGTCTTCATTTGATTAAGGGTTAGCCTTTGGTAGTCCCTTTTCCTTACTTCATATTCATCATCACAATCCACCTAGTAGTCTTCTAGGTGAGTGACATGCTTGTATTTCTTGTTGATAAATCTTTCTACTCTGTGTTAAGGATCAAAATCTTTTACCAAGGGGAATAATTGTAGATGTAGCATTTTTAGGTCTGCCTTTGCCATCTTGGCATTGTCTATGGATCCGGTTATAAACCAATTGATATCCAACGGGAATTTTATGTATCCCTTGTCATCCTTCCTCTTGGACATTTCAAATGCTGGGATGATCTGCCTAATCATCTCTATCAAAACTACCTTATCTGAAGGGTACCTAGGTAGCATGAAGGGATTTCCACTAAACCCTTCCATACGGATGTATGTATAAGATGGGACCTGGATGAACCAAGCCCCATGAGGATGTATCCTCTCTTGTGCTCCTAATGACAACCATTTATCTCTGTCTCCTTCCATGAGCCTGACCAGATGCATTATAAAACAATCATTTACCACTTTGTAATGTTGCAGAGATTGTATTCTCTCCAATTGGGGATAGTGTTCCCATGAGGTTTTCTCATGTGGCAATCGACCTAACTTCCTAATAATCTGCAACCTATCAAAAGTCAACTTACAGGCACATGCATAGACCAAATAGGAGGTCATGAAGAAAACTCTGTGTTTCTTCTTCCTCCATCTAACCATTTGTTCATACATGGCATCACTGATTATCCTGGCCTATTACACAATCTGTTTCTTTTCTATTACCACAGATCAGGCCATACATCCATGACTTGAAATTTCTAGAATTGGGCTTTCCACTCATCCTGCTGAGCAATACTATCATATATTGGACTTCTGGAGAGAAATCATATTTATACAGATGCTGAGGCATCTTGGCTACAACCTTCACTTTATTGCCAAGGTCTCTCCATCTGAGGAAGATAACCTTCCTACAATCCTTCTGGTTTCCATCATACTCTGCAACAAGTGCACCTAGATCAGGTACATATATGCCCCTAGGTGTAGGTAAATTGAAGGCTTCAGTGATGCCATCAACCGAGAGGTCGGCATACACCCTTCCCTGGTGCTCAATCCTCCTAGTAACAACATTGTAATGTTCTGTACATATAATCAATAATTCAAGGGCCTCTGCAGCATAAGGAAATCTAGCCGCATAAAACATCCTAGAAGCCACTGTGTTCTTCAGAATAGGGTTGTCCTTGTTGGGAATTAAGGTGTCTCAACCTTTGCAAGTTCCTAATGTTGTATTAATTAATTATTTATTATTTGCCTGAATATTTAATTAAGTGTGCAAAATTATTATGTCATCTTATGGGAGTGGCATGGTGAGGTGTCACTCTATGGAGAAGGTGACATGGATGCATACTTGGCATTACATGTGGATTTGGGCGTCCCATTTTGTGGTAGAGGTATTTTGCCATGTGTCGGCATCTTTTGGTGTTGTAAGAGGTTTATGACGCGTAAGACTTATGACGGATTCTATGACAGTGTAAGAGCCAGAAATAGAGAGGAGTATGACAAGTGTTATGACACATATGACATTGTCATAAAGCATCTTTGACTTATCCTATTTTGGAGCGCCCAAGTTAGCCTATGACGAGTTGTAAGAGAATTTGCTATTAATAGTCAATTATGACAGATTCTCTTACAGTTGTAAGTGTTGTCAATTATGACATATTATATGACATCTGTAAGATGTGTAAGAGCATCTGTCATAGTCAAATTTAGTAAATTTTTGACCACATACATGGTATAAAGAGAATCTTAAAAGCACATATTCAATAACTAGTATGTGCTTGTATCAAGTTATTGAATATCTGATTAAAAAAATCATAGGATACTGGAAGGTGCATACTAGTTCTCCTTTCCCTTTCAGTCCTCTATGTTCTGAATCCTCGCTTTGAAGGCATCTAGATCTGTATTGCCATTATGAGTATCCTCTGCAAAATCATACTTGTTGCATATACTCTTAGCTTTTGGAAACATGTCATCTTTGAATTTTGCATCACGTCTATCTATACAGGGCTGCATCTTGACGTACAAATTTAACATACCCATGTCTTAACTAGGGCTTAGGTCATGCTAGGGTTAACATTTTCAAATTTCAATGAGTGGATAAATAGGGCATCTAGATGGTGTGCAGGTAAAAAACAAATTAATTTTTTAGTTACCAAATTTCAACATTTAACCCTTTTTTACCTGTGTAAAACATGCATTATCATCATGAAAATGACAAGAGAAGGTTTTTTGTCATATACGTACCTATTTATCACGACCTTAACTTGGATGTGCAGATGTATACCATAAATGCAAGTGATCTTCTATGCAATTTGGTTCCTCGTCGTAATTCATTGTAACTACTTTCAGTCTCTTGAGCTCTTTGCACAAATTCTTACTCTTTCGAATGTAATTATGTGAAAAATATGAAAGCAATTACCTTTTAACTTAGTAAATTTCTCAATTTAGGGCTTATTAATTACTTCTGAGGGATTAGGTGGATTCCCAAAATGGAAACAGGGGAGATCGCTACATGTGTTGATAGGCACGCTTTCAAATTTAAAAGCCAATGGCTTTTTCATCAACATTAAATGCAAAAAGGTGCGCCTAGACATGTATATGGATTTCAGATTATTATGTCCATATGGATATGTCCATATGACGTCAGCAGGAAGGTTGGGTTAACCATTGTTGACCAAAAGAATGCTATTGGGTTCTAATTCCGCATAAAATATGCCAAGATATGTGAAATGTCCCCATGGACACGTGGCATCAAATCATCAGTTAGGATAGACATGGATATTCAGAAGTATAGATATTAAGTGGTACGAAATATCCATGAGATGAATATCCATGTGACGTCATTAGGTTTGGAACTATGTATTGGGGTGAGATGATGTGACGTCATCAGAACATGGATATTTGGAACAAGATATGGATCCTTCAAACAAATAATATCCATGTGGGTTAATATCCATATGACGTCAGCTACTTGCTTTAGCTACATATGAGTGAAGGTCGAATGATGTCATCGGGATCCAGATACTTCACAAGCATAAGAATATGGATATTAAGCAAGCATGAAATATCCATGTGGATGATGTCAGCAGGCTTAAAGTATCCCTTTGGGGTGAAACAGGATGACGTAACCAAGACATGGATATTTCGGTATGGACATTAGTAAACTGAATATCCATATCGAAATATCTAGTATTAAGTGTCTGGATCTATGAGGTTCATGCTAAGTTGAATTTGATGGGCCATCACTGGGATGTGGATATTCATATGGATATGGATATTTGGATGGAACGAAATGTCCATGTCCAAAATATCCATGCAGATGACGGGCATTTACTTGGCCATCAAAAATTTGACAGGCTCGAAAGGAAAGATAATCTTTACTTAGATATTTTGAGCACCTCTATTTTCATTCATCTTCCTATATATTGGGTGACAAGACATGATGTCATCGCGTGGTAATATCCATATCCACATTGACCAAACTTTGACCAGCCATAACTTTCTTATTTCTGTGAATTTTGGCACGATTCAAAAGGCAAAGCTATTCTAAATTTAATTTTCTATCCAATGGGGACATTTCTAGGAGTTTTCCTGAACTTGACCATCTAGACATGCATCAGGACATGACTTTTACCATACCGCCCAAAGCAGGGAAACACACAAGCAGAAGCAAAAAGTTGGGTCCCTGTTTTGCTGAGGCAAAATGGGGCGTGTTGTGAAACCTCACAACAATTCTAATGGGGATTCTAGAATCACTTACACTTCTAGAAAGAGTAAGGAGATTACGAATGGTTCTAATGGGGATTCTAGAATTACTCACACTTCTAAGAAGAGTGGTTTGATTAATCTATGAAGCATTGCTTTGCATTAAGATATTTGTCAATGATGTTAAGATTAATGCTTTGTTCAATTCATGTTCACAAACTAATTTGATTGCATAGAGCTTGGTAACAAAACTTTGTTTGAAGATATTTCAACATCTTAAGCCCTATGATATATTTTGGATTAAAAGAGGTAATAAAAAAATTGTTGATAAGATTATGTAAGTTGAAGTTTACTGCTAGTAAGTTTATTGATGAAGTTTTGGTAAATGTTGCTCATGTAGATGTTTGTAGAGTTGTGTTTGGAAGCCCATACTTACATGACAAGAAAGTGGTATTCTATAGGAGAGGGAACAACTACTGGGTCATCAAGAATGGCATCTCCAAGTTCCCGAATCTTCATGAGAATGGAGATGGGTTGCAACAGTTCTAACTTTTTTATTGAAAGAACTAATGTTGATAATGTAACTTCTAGTTCAAGCAATTTTTAATTGTATCATCCAACCTCTTGAAGAAAGAATTGTACTAAATTCTAGTTTGCTTTCATATTGTGGTGTAAGATGAAGTGGCATACATGTTGCTTGTTGAGGGGTTCTACTACCCTCATCTATTGAGTCTCTAGCTTTTGGAAACCAAAAGCTCCCTAATTGTGGAGGTCCATTCCCAAAATAGATCCAATTTTGTATACTCTTTGGCATGTTTCTTTGATGTTAAGAATATGTGCAGGATGGAATGGAACATTAGTGTGTAGGCTTCAATTGATGAGAAAATAGTTCAAGATGCATTTTTGGGGCTCTATGGCGAATTTGTTGGTTTGCACAAGTGGTGTATGCAAATTTGCCATAGTGATTAAAAAATCATTAGACCGGTAGAAGTAAAGATTTTTTTACAAGCAACAATTTACATCTTTTGACATTCTAAAATCCAAATTTTTTATTTTCTCTTCCTCCTCGGCAGTAATTTTACCTTCCTTCATGTTTGGGAATCTGTAAATAAGATGTTGAGGTCAAATTGAGGATAGAAGGAGCTTAAAGAGTCTTTTGTCTCATATTGGGAGCTATTTGTGATCTTTGTTCACATACTTTTATTGTATTGAGACAAGGAACTCATTAGAGAGTTGCAAATTAGTCTTGAAGAGAATTTCAATTGTTTGTGAGAACTCTTAGATGACCTATGGACTAAGATTATTTGAATTAATGCATTTTGGAGTACTTAAGTGAGGTGACTCACATTTTAGGTGTTTTTACCCACAAAGGGGTTTCTCCACATTATTTATTGGGTTTCCCTTGTTTGCCATGTTACTCTCTTTTCTTATTCTTAATAACAATTTGACATTATGCTAGGAATAGACAATTTAATTTCTCCTATAATTTAGTCTATCTACATTGTGTAAGTTGGCGGCTACTATATGAAATATCCATCTTAATTTATAGATCAATTGTTTCCTACTTCTCTTCTTCCTTTGTGGGTCATGGTTCCTCTAGTCTAGCTACAATGTGGCACACACACAAATGGACCTTTTTGTTATGGAGCTCACACAAATCTAACTCGCAAGACATAGTTCCTACTCTAATATCACTTTACACAAATCACAAGTCAAATGAACAACTAGCTAACAATTGCCTAAAGTTACACACCAAAAACACAAGAAC
The DNA here is from genome assembly GCA_027924645.1 of Cunninghamia lanceolata. Lineage (NCBI taxonomy): Eukaryota > Viridiplantae > Streptophyta > Pinopsida > Cupressales > Cupressaceae > Cunninghamia > Cunninghamia lanceolata. Next base: position 4,038,614 of record BSBN01000620.1, read on the forward strand.
AAGGAATAATAAAAAAAATCAAGAAAACACAATCAATATTATTTGTAGAAAATTTGTACATCCTATTGGCCATTGCAAAATTGTATGGAACCCAATATACTCTAACTAGCCTAATGAATATTCAACCTACTTGCAAATACACTGTTAGAATCTATCCCCTTTTACAAGCCTAGCTATGCCTATGAACCACTTTGTTCTGATTCTTAGGTCCAACTCCAACAATACATCTATGAGCTCAACCTCAATCCAAATTTCAACTTCTACAAAAGAAGATTTCCACTTTTATGTTGATGTGATGACCATTTATCTTCCTCGTAGATGTAAAAACTATAAGGTATATGTTGCACCACACTCTATACTTGAAGCTTCAAGAAACTTTATGCTTCATTTTCCATCCACTAGTTTTGCAAACTCGTTGTTTTTATACACCTTTGAATGTCACAAAAACACTTTTGACCATTTTAGAGAGAGACATAACTAAGAAAAGAGTTGTTTTCCATCTATCAACCAAAGAATGGCTTCACAATATATGCAACCTTCAAGGCATGAACTTGATCCGACATGGCTTCTCTAAGCTTGTGTAATAACACTCGACATCTTTGTGACACACTATACTATGCAACACCAATGTCACAACTATTGGCCTTTGCAATAATGTTTTAGATTACTAAGGTTCCCCAACACAACCAAAACTGCATGCCAAAACTCACAGTGTACACTTCAAACCAAATTACAATAAAATGAAAAGAACACTTTTTGGTGATGCAAGACTTGCTAGATTCACTAAGTTGCTCCTACATCAACAATGCATCATGAAACCATCAACTAGTAATGCACTTTATCTTGATACATAGCATCTACAATTACTATGCTAGTTTTCATCAAAGTATCTTTTATAGATTTTTATAAAATTGCTTCCTTGATTATTTAATTTTATAAGTAAATTCCATACTTCACGTCTATATCTTGAATTTTAAAAAATCGCCTACTAGGTTACGACGCTTTGATTAATTTTATTTTTAAGTAAATCTCAAACAAAAACTGAATGTTTTGATTTAAGAACTCGACTTGATCATGACTATAATCTTTAGAAGCATGGATTTTCCAATTAAATAGCTCATTTACACTATCTTTAGTGCTAATTGCACTCTAATATGTATGGAAATTGAGCTTGAAGATATCTTTATTAAAAAAAACTAATTACAAATGACTTGAAGTATATTCACCCAACTTGAACCATGCATAGAAATTGAGCTTTAAGATGCTCCAAAGGTGGAGTTGGTTGGTAAGATCAGTCTAGTGAATCCATCGTGAACCATCATGAAAGCTGGATATCTCCAATAAGCATAAGTTGGAAAGTCTAGTAAATGCTCTTGATACACGCCCAATCAAAAGTTCCACTGGTATTATTCATCGTAGTTTCCTTTCCTAATTTTGATAAGATTGCTTTCTGCGTTTGTTTTGTTTATGAAAATATTCCACAAGTCTTTGTTTGCTTGTTGACTTAAAAATTCATGTTATTTTATGAGTACCATTGTAACAAGCCACAATACTTTTTCCAAATTAAAAAGTTAATTGTTCTACAATCACAGCAGGGGTGGAGTTGGAGTTGAAGAGCTGAAAGATTTAAAGATTCCGTGTAATTTTGTAAGATTCCAATCTAAAAAACAAGAAAAAAAAATTATATGCATGAGATTATTAAGATAGAGGATCATAATGAAATGCCACAATAAATACACCACTCTCAAAGATACTTTTACTATTTTAAACCAAAATGCAAATATTCTAAATGCAAATAATTTATAAATACCAAAAATAAGAAATATATTTAATAGGAAATGAAATGCTTACATTTTATAAAAAATAAAAAAAATAAAAACCAAAAAAAAATTGGAAGATATAAAAAAAATAAAAACCAAAAACCAAAAAAGAAATTGGAGGATAGGGTACTGTAGATATATTTTTTAAATATAAATATCCTAGTTTAAACGATTCATATCTTTAATTTTGTATGTTTGTGGAACTTGTGCAGTTTTCAACCAATTTAATTTTCAAACATAAGCCTTAGCTCACTTTTAACTCTACAGAAAACCCCAGGTTTTTTTCTATAAAATCATAAATGAAAGTTGTGAAAAGAGTTTTTCCATTCCAAGATTCAACATTGAGGGAGAACTCAGTGATTTTTTAATCTTTTGAAAGGAACTTCATTAGATATTTATTCTAAAATAGAACAATGCTCCGTTCAACGAGGAATAAATTGATAACGAGTTTGCTAATTCATTCAAGAATATAGAGTAGATGAGTAAAGAAAGATGGTTAAGAATCACGCATACAAATTACATGACAAATCTGCTAGATTTCCTAATTCATTCACGTAACCTCCAGAGGCAAATACAACAGATCGGCAAGGCAGAAGCATGTCAAATAGTATGACATTCTACTAAAAAACTCTCATAACTAATGATATGATATTTCCAGTCCATGTAGATCAATCGTAATGCTTCTAGAAAAATGCTTCGTGAGCCACATTTAGGCCAAAGTAGTTCATTTGCAGCATGCTGAACTCATTTTTCTACTTTAACAAGCCCAATGTAGCTGTAAAACTGAAATTTTTCATAAAATAATAATGATAACGAGCAAAGGCGAATCTACAACAATATTAATATTTAGTACAATGTTGTTGAATAGTTGCCTAGAAAGCGCATGGTACCTAGGTATACCGTATTATAGATTAGTTCAAGATTCAAGAATGTTTTCAAAGCATTGAGCACTGACAAGAAAAGGTGTCTAGGAGCTGACTGAAGACGCCAACCATAGATTTGGATGCACTAGAACTTGTCAATTAGTATTCAACTGTCAACTACTTTTAAGCATTTCTGCAGTGTAAATTCTCTCTAACCTTGATACTCCCACAAACAGGCTATTTCTCTGGATAATGGAATGTCAATTCTCCATAAAGCACTTGACTTGGCTATTTTGCATTAAAAGGCTATCATGTTTCACCATTAATAATTCAGGGACGTGTTAAGAGAACGAATGAGCCCCTGGTCCGTTGGGTAATGGAATAAAATATGACATGGAACACAAGTTTGATAGAGCTAGCTTAAGGCCAGGGAAAATTGTTTTAAAGACTATACTAAGTTCCCAAAGTGCTTGTTAAACAGCCTTCCACAGACAAGACTTACACACAGGCTTTTTCTGACAAGGAATTCTTGATCAAAACCCACTGTCAATTGTTAATACTTTTAAATAGACTGGCATATCTCTCTTCCCCAATGTGAGCTATACAACAAGTTCATGCTTCACTAAACATATGCCTTCAAAGTTTAAAATGCCAATTAGAAATCACCAATGCAGTCATTTAGTAACCAGACTGACATCAACTATAACAAGAAGATAATACATGATCATCAATGTAGTCACTTGGTAACCGGCATGGAACACACAGAATAAACAGACAGAATAGCTGACCAGCAGCTTAAGTTCATTACATTACAATAATGCAAGATTTGAGATGAAACTTGCAATATAAAGGACTTTACTTAATGCCCACTCCTCGGAACAAAATATCATAATATGCTAAATCATTATGGTATTCTGAATCAGAAGAAAGAAAAATCCAACTTAATGTGGGGATCTGTCACCAAGCAGTGATATATCATCATAAGTAAATACAAGATCATGCAGCAGAGGACCTTGGCAGAGGACCATTCCTTGCAGGTAAACCATGCCTTTCCATGGATTCTATATTTGATGGTGAGTTACTTCTGACATCAGCAGATAAGCTTCCCTTGTGAGCAACCACTTTCCCATCATACTTGCCATAGCTTAGACTTCGGCTCCTACTCCTGCTATAACTCCTCCCCCGGCTCCTACTCCTGCTTAGGCTCCTGCTGTAGCTACGACTGTAGCTGCGGCCTCTTACCCTCTCATCAAATTTTTGGAAGCTACCCCGTACTCTGTCTGCACCGTCATCAAAATACCTATTACGCCCACCCTTTTGATGCCTTTCTCGACTATCCCTATCATATTTGCCAAGGAAAGTCTCATATCGGTCAGATGCATCCCGGTCAAACCTGCCACGACCCCCAAATCTATCATAGACTCTGTCCTGTCTCTCATTTCTCCCCCCTGCCAGTCCCCATCCACCACCCCTCACACCAAGGACCTCCCCACAACCACTACCATAACCTCTACCTCCATCTCCTCTTCCACCTCGCCCTCCAACTCGTCCACCATGGCCCCCAGAATCCCATCTTCCACTGCGCCCCCTGTTATAACCAGAGCGAGCAGCCATATCCCTCAATTCTGGAGGAACTCTTTGGCCAGCAACTTCAAGCACCTTAATGAGATCTTGTGCGTATTTGGCATCATGGTCTGAAAAGAACGTATATGCTAAGCCTGTAGCACCAGCTCGGCCAGTTCTGCCTATTCTATGCACATAATCTTCAATTCCAGTAGGGAAATCAAAGTTGATCACAACTCTGCAAACACATTTTCACAAAGTCATGAGTGACAAAAATGTAAAAACAAAACAATATGTTATTAAAAAAAAAAATTAAAAAAAAAGCTGTTCTTGTATCTAAGTGTCTCACCTAATGTCTTTAATATCAAGCCCCCTTGCTGCCACATCTGTTGCAACTAGGATAGGTGATCTCCCTGTTCTAAACTGTGTCAAAACCCAATCTCTCTCACTTTGTGCTTTATCACCATGAATAGCAGCTGCTCCAAATTGTCGACTAAGAATACGAGTAAGTTGATCGCACATTTTTTTGGTTGAACAGAAGACTAAAATTTTAGATCCCGGTTCCTGACTGCGAAGAATTTGTTCCAGCCTTCTATGTTTCTCAGAGGCTGCAACAAATTCCACACACTGCAAAAGGGCATAATTTTCACAGAGACTAAAAAATTATGAACTAAATACAAATTCTGTAAGCTAACAACAAAACTACCTTCAATCTCAGCAATTACATAAAGAAACATAATATTAATGGCAGAGATGGAAAAAAAATTAGACCTGTGTAATAGACTTATTTGCAGAAAGTTCGTCAATATTTCCAATATTGACCTGAACAGGATTAACAAGTAAATCACTGGCAATCTTTCGCACCTCCTTTGGCCATGTTGCAGTATACATCAGAGTCTGTCTCCGAGGAGGAATTTCATTCACTATTTTACGTATCTGCGGCTCAAATCCCATATCAAGCATACGATCAGCTTCATCAAGAACCAAAAAAGAAACCTGTTGCAGGCTAATTTTCCTCACTTCTAAAAAATCATTCAATCTTCCCGGGGTGGCAACAACAATGTCTGCACCCCTTTCTAAATCTCTTAGTTGAGGACCCTTTGGTGCGCCTCCATATATACACTGCATAAGAAAAACAAAAAAGGAAAAAGATATAAAACTATTGCCATAAGATTTGTTAATCTTAAAACAAAAACATTCAAGGAAAGCATTGCATACAGTGCTTGTGATCCGTGATGATCTGCCAAATTTTACAGCTTCTTCTTGTATCTGTGTAGCAAGTTCCCTTGTAGGTGCCAAAACAAGTACAGTTGGACCCCTACGTGAATTATTATGACACCGTCTCAAATGAAGAAATGCTGGTAAAAGATAACCCAGTGTTTTCCCAGAGCCCGTTTTAGCAATTGCTACTATGTCACGACTCTGTAGAGCAATTGGCCAAGATTGTGCCTGTATAGGAGTAGGAGACAAAAAACCTGCATTTTGAAGCTGAAAAAGAAAAAAGGAATGAACATCACAAAGAGTAATGACAAAATAACTTCTCCCTTGATTAAAGTAAATTAGCCCACAGCAATAAATAAAAAGAGCTCTTTCTAGCTTTCCAAAGTCTAAACGGTGCAATAGAGATAAATCTTATTGAAACAGAGACTATACAAAGTGTTCCCAATGTATCAAGTGCTGCATGGTTGCCGTGGAAGCAACCTGAAGCAGAAATCTGGGGCTTCTCGGGCCGATGGCTGACCCAAATAGTGGCAGCCCAACCCCGTTATGACTTGTAAGCCATCCTCAGACAGCAAGTCCCAAGTAGACAGGCCATTTAGATTAGCCCACAGAGGACAGCAATGTGCTACGTTTCTGTTGTACAGCAGCACAGCGTACGACATGTGCTCCTATCTGGAGCAAATATCGCACCTGCGACAAGTTCAAATGACAATTGACATGTAAGTTTGAACTGCTCAAAAGACAATCAAATGGTATTGTGATACTAAGCACAGAAAGCAGGTCATACCTCAAATGAAAATAAATGCATGATAACAGAAATGAACAACTAATCCACAACAGCACATACACAACAGAGATACGCCATGACTTAATATGTGAACCCACATCAAATGTTGAAACTTCAGACCAACAAATACAAAACCATGAAACCAAGTCAAAATACATTAGTAAATTATTGTTCACAACATGAACAAACATTATAATTGCATACCTCTTTTAGAATTTCTGGAGGAATACCAGCAGCATCAAAGGTGATGAATGGAGCAGGAACATTTTCACCCTGGAAAATAAATCCAGTTAGAAATCAAGAAATGTTTGTGAAAAATGAATTCAAAGTTTCATCCTGTCCATGAACTCAAAGATACCTCAAGTTCCTCTATTAGAATAGAGTTTCTATTAATTGTTTGAAAGACAGAAGAGTTGATTTATCCAAAAGTGAACACTAAGACAGCATATCCAGTAAACATGCTGAAGAAAATATCTGGTAGAAGATGTCTTAACAAAAAACTAGTTCTATGCAACTGCACAGACATGTTTCTGAGCATAGATTGCAACTTTAAGATAAACAGTTGATCATGAAAAGAGCACTTTCAGTGGGCACTGCATATAAATAAATAATCAAGTTTCTCCACTTACCAAAGCAGAAACTTCATGCTGTCTTCTATAAGATTCTATATCCAAAGTATTTGGAAGGTCAGAGAACCCGTGCAATCTTTGGCGTTTGAAATCCTGGCCAGAAGAGCTATGGTCACTTGCACCATGCTTAAGCATATTAGGCCGTACCCCAGATGCACTGGGGGCATTGAGATGTCCTGTTGGAGCATGTGATAAGTGCATCTCCCCCATTCCCTGCAACATACCATAGCTACAATAAAATCTGACAAAAAGAACATACCACATACAGTATTACTAAATCCCACAAAACAATGTGAAAGGAACACTTAAGGCATAAAAGGGATACATAAACTATTGCATTATGCTGTGAAAATCATGAGCATATCAATCAGCAGCTTGCTACCCTAGTGTCCCATATTTTAGCAGACAAACCCTTCAAAGGAGATATTAGCATTGATGCATAAGCCGTAAATTATATTGCATAATGCCTGCTATATATAAGATGGTAGCCCATAACAAAATACAACCACCGTGTAACAAATCCAACAAATGGACAAACACTACATGCTTTGAATAAATTGAACATTCTACCTATATTAACAAACTTAAACTACTAAATAATTTGCCTAATTATATAATAATTTATCTAATAACCTGCTACCCCCTCAATGAGTAAACAGATAGAATCTCAATTGTATCTTTAAATTTGACAAATTTATATCTGCCAAGGGGTTCAGTTATTATGTCACCAATTTGCTCCTCTGTAGAACCATAATAAAGAAAAGCATCTTCATAACCAACTGTCAAATGTAATGATGATGAAATTCAATATTCTTGGTTCTAGCATGATAAACCAGGTTCTTCACCATCTTGGGCACACTCTAATTGTCATTGGAAAAATGAAGTTGGTGCTGTTTGGTCAATCTGGAGATGGCCAATACCACTACAACCACAGTGCCTCACAACTTGTACTGAAAACTGTCTTATATTCTGCCTCAGTGGAAGAAAATGCATCTGTATGTTGTAGCTTTCTCTGTCAAGAAATTAGTCCTGAACCAAGATTAAAAATATATCTGGTTGCAGACTTCCTAGTATCAAATAATCCAGCCCAACCAGAATCTGTATATCCAGATAGCATAAAGCCTGCAGATCTCTGGCATAGAATGCCAAAGTCCAGGGTTTCTTTGACATATTGAAGAAGTCCTTTTGCAGCTTACTTCTTCTTATGGCTTAGACACGAATCTAGAAACATAGCTTACTCCAAAACATAAGTTAAATAAAACTATCTACCAATTGATGATACACTCATTCCTTAACCAGTGATGAATCAATGTAAGTTAAGAACTTTATCCAACTTCCATAGGTATAGATGGATTACACTTGGTCATATGAACTTCTCCAGAAGGACTTTGATATACTTAGTTTGTGACACAAAATAGCATGATCAAGTTGCCAAAATTCTACACCAACCTAATTAATAATATAGGAGTCCTAAATCTGTCAAGTCCAAAATACAACAAATATCAGCTTTCACCTGCTGAATGATATAGGGGCTGCTTCCAATGATGGCAAGATCATCAACATAGACAATTAGGAATCACACTGTCATCACCATTGTTCTTTTATGTAGAGATTGGGATCAAAATAGCTTCTTTTGAATCTTGAATCTCTAAGATGATCAATTTTAAAATACCAGACTCAAGGAGCCTAATCAAGTCCATACAAGGCCTTTACCACCCTGCAAACCAAATGTTCTTTCCCAAAAACCTACAATCTTTGGAAAACATGCTTAATTTTATACAAGGAATTAACCAGCCTGCAAACCAAATATTGGCTGAACCATATAAATCTCATCCATTTGATATACCCTCCATCCAAGCTAAGAAATATTTGAGATATCCAACTAAAAAGCTACCATCTTTACACTGAGGGCAAAAGTCTCTTCATGGTCTACCCATTCTTATTGTACATTTCCTTTAGTGAAAAGTCAGACTTTGTACTTCTTCCAAGAACCATCTTATTTACATTTGACATTATACACCCATTCACAACCAATCAGATTCTTCCCTTGGAGTAAACCAGACAACGCCCAAGTCTTGTTTTGCATTAAAGCAAGCATCAAATTCTACCTTCATGGCAAGTTTTTGTTTAGGATTGCTCTTTGCCTCATCATATGTGCTAGGTTCAAACACCTACGAAACAACAGAAGTACAAGCAAAATGTACCTACTTTGAACCTTGCACAAGTTGTTTCCCCAATAAGGATAGATCGGCCTTCCATTGCCTGTGGCAATTCATCATCCCGAACATCCTTCACCATGGCATAATACCACTTTGGTCTCCTTTGTTGGTTTCCTTGCTTTGTCTATTAAGGCTAGGTATCACCCTATTCTTCAATGAATCCCCCATGGAACCTAACTCCTCTGATGTTCCCAACTCTAAGCCTTATTTTATTTTGCCGTTAAATTTGTTCAAAAATGTAATATACTTGGAGATATAGTATTATAGTGTATTATGTAGTAATAAATAACATATCAAGGTGCATATACTTTGTGAGTGATACAATTAATTAATTAAGAATAGAAGTAATTATCCCACATGTATGGGTAAGTGGTAATGGTAGGTAGTTGAGTAGTATATATTAAAGGCAAGAGACTCATATGATGCATTGTCTATATCTCATTTTGAGATATAGTGTGGAGTGGCTTCCTTCCAATAAAGAGCATTGTATGGTATTGCCCTACGTCAAGGTTTTGATCTAATATGGAAATACATTGAAATATTTATGTTATTGAGTTGTGAGATCTATCTTCTATTATTTAGCACATTTCTATTATTTTTATGTAAGTTCATAACATATGGTATCAGAGCTCTTTCCAAGACAAAGTGGGTGGAATTTGTTGATTTTTTTATTTTTTTCATTTGGGACTGAATTTCTTGCAAAGGGTCGTGCGCCTCATATAGGTCTTCAAAAAATGTGATTCTAGATTCACTAGAAAGAGGACTAAAGACATTTCCAAAAAGTGGTCATATTAAAGATTTGAAATAATATTAATGGAGACATGGCAATTTGAAGTTGAAATTGTGGCTTAGATTTTTCCGATATTTTTGACTTGCAATTTTTGGGAAAATTTTGAAATCTTGCAATCTGGGTGTGGAAATTTATTTTTTTTTTTTTTGCAAGTAGATAGAAAAAATTAAATCTACCTTTTTACATTATAATTTATTTTCTTTTCAGATCTGTGGTAAAAAAAGAGATTTGTTAAAAAAAAAATTTCAAACCCTGGTTTTCAATGGGATTTCTCAAATTTGATGGAAGTGGCAATGCTATAGAATGGTGAATCAAATTTAATAAGGCTTTATTATAAAAATTCATATTGGCATATATTATTTTTGGTGTCTTTGAAGGTGAAGCTAGTAGATGGTATTTTTCATTGTATACAGACTTCATCCTTTTGATGAACTAGAACAACATTTCTTGGATAGATGGGCACCAAACAAAATATTAGTTTGTGTATAAGGATAAGTAGAAAATAAATAAGATAAGGAAGATGATAATAATAGAAAATATGTAGAAGAAATGACAAATAAAAGCACATGCATTTTTACTCCAATAAGGAGCATTTTATAGTATTGCCCTATCTCAAGGGTTTGATCTATACTCTGGAACATTTCTATTATTGAGTTGTGACATCTATCTTTTATTATTTGGAACATTTCTATTATTTTTATGCAGGTCAATAACACAGAATTATCAGCAACAGTTACCCAAAGAATACTATACGTAGATTTACCATCATCTGAGAAGAAAGATATCTTCTCATCTATAACATATATACTAATAAGTTATAACCATACATTAAAAACTCACAAAAAACTCACTAACTCACAAGATCTTGCGAGTCAAAATTGCTTCCGAGTTGCTTGCGAGTTAACTCAAGGGTGAGTTTTTCTATAAAAAATCGGACAGTTAATCGCCAAAAAAGCACAAGTTTGAAAATAAAACTCACCTGTTGACTAAATAAACAAAAAATACACAGCCAGAAAAGCATGAAATCACTTCATTTTTTACATTTTCATCTTCTACTTTTCACAATTTTTCCTTTTGGCTCACTCCAACATGTTGAAAAAATCATCAAAAACTCATCAGTCTTAAGGTCCATGTAGTCTTCAAGGCCTTAATTTGGGCTTGGTGGCAAGGGCTCTACCCTCACCTTGTATCACGATTGAGAAAGCAACCAAGGTGTTGCCCTTAGACCCCACTGGGGCTTTGCCCCCAAATCGCTGCAAGGGGCACTGCCCCTCAACCCTGTTTGGAGATACGACCCCCAGGCCCATGCTTTGGCTTTAAAAAGCAAAAAATAATATTTGTTTTGGGCCCAAGTTTTCCACAAATGGAACTTGTAAAAATAATCATAGGGATTTGTAATTTATAATCATATGACAATATGATGTGCATTGAACTCAATTTTTAATCTATAAATGAAGGAAAAACTACTTACAACTTGATAGACATCAAATTTCCACAATCCATAATGAAACGTAGATCAATGCTTCAGGATTTAACTGTGTGTGTTTTTTCCTCAACGTTTCGGATCATACTCCATGATCCATCATCAGGGGAATAAAGAGCAAGAGAAGAGATAGTGAGGTAATTTGCAGAACAAGGCAGCTAAAAAGTGGAGAGGGTGGAGTGGGAACCAAGGATTACATGGAGGAGAATATAAAAAGTAAACACCTATCCAACAAAATAGACACCTAGCACAAACTCACTACAACTAACCACATAAAGAAAGCCAAGGAGAAAGAACCAAGACAACCTAGAAAAAATCCTAAGAAAAGGATAAAATAAAAGAGAAGAAAACAAAGCGAGACAACATTGTAAAGAAAAGAGAAGCCAAAAGGAGATAACCAAGGAAATAAGCGAAACATAATTAATGAAGGGGACTAGTTTACAAACGGAGTCAAAAAAGACCTCCAAAAACTTAAAGGGAACGAACAAATAAGAAAAAAGAAAAGGATCAATTAAGTAATCATGCATAGTAAAAATAAGTGCATGCGAATTTATAATTATATTTGAATGCATATAAATATATATGATAGAGCATATTTGCATAGTAAAAAATATATGTGCATACGAATATATAATTATATTTGAATGCATATGAATATATATGATAGAGTATAAATACGTTACAATAAAAGAAAATGTAAAAAATAGAAAAATATGAAAGAATATCTAAATAAGAATAGGTAAAAGAGATTAGAGATATATAAATTTGTATCTAACTGAATGACTAAATTAAAAAAAAAAATTAATTATAACCATAGTTGCAAAACTCGGACTCGGCAAAACCTCGGCAGACCTAGAGTTTTTAAAAACTCGGGGAAGGACTCGCCAAACATAATTTTTTTTAAAATATTCTTAAGAAACACACATTTTAGTAATTTCCTATTTATTATTAAATGACTGGTCACTGTATTATAAAAATTAAAAAAATGACTATCATATGAAAGAAGAGTTTTTGGACGAATTGTTAAAATTTATATAGGATTATGATGATTTTAATTTTCGATTTTTTTACTCAGTGACTAATAAAAAAACCGAAATTTTAAAAAGACTATCATATGAAAGGAGAGATTTTGGACAAACTGTCAAAAATTTATATGGACAAGTCAGGAATTGTTAAAATTTATATAGGATTATGATGATTTTAATTTTCAATTTTTTTAGTCAATGACTAATAAAAAAATCAAAATTTTAAAAAGACTGTATCATATGAAAGGAGAGATTTTGGATGAACTATCAAAATTTATAGTGAATGACTAATAAAAAAATCGAAATTTTAAAAAGACTATCATATGAAAGGAGAGATTTTGGACGAACTGTCAAAATTTATATAAATTTTGATAGTTCGTCCAAAATCTCTCCTTTCATATGATACAGTCATTTTAAAATTTTAAAATTTATAATCGATCCAAAATTTTAAAATGTCACAGTGCGTCGAAAATCACTCCAAAATTTGGACAATTCGTCCAAAATCTCTCCTTTCACATGATACAATCTTTTTAAAATTTCGTTTTTAAATTTTTTTAACAGTTCGTCCAAAATCTTACCTTTGCCCTTCGATTTCACCTCTGAATGAGAAGATTTCGCCTCTAAATGAGAAGATTTCGCCTCTGAATTGCTCTACCGGGAGGGAGAAAAGTTTTCGCGCCACCGGGAGGATTTCGCCGAGTTCATAAAATGCAAAGTTACGCTTTAGGGTTTTCGTTTTTATGTGTTTTAAGTGTTTAAAATTTAACATGTTTTTATGTGCTGATTTTTGGAGGATTAACTTGCGTTTTCTGGCGATTTTTTGCTAAAAACCTCACCGCGAGTTTTTTGAAAAACCCAAGCTGAGTTTTGCAAAGAAAAACTCGCCCCAGGATTTGCCTCGCGAGTAATCGCGGGTCAGGCGGTTTATTGGCGAGTTTTTCTACTATGATTATAACAACCTACCTAAGTGCATCTAAAACTATCTAAAAAATATATGAATATTGTATAAAGGAATGGATAAATGGGACAAAGAATTTAAAGTATAAACTCAACAAATATGTATATCTAAATAAATAAATAAAATATAAATATGATATCTAAGGCAAAAAACCAATCTAAAAATATCAAAAGAACTAGCAAACAAATGAATATAAGAAAGAAAAACCCGAAAAAATAACTTAAAGGAATAATGAAATTGATAATAAATAGAAATAGATAATAGCAATATGTAATAAAGAAAGAATAAGAAGAAATAGAAAAAAGAAAAATAGAAAAAATAAAAATGAGAAATGAATCAAAAAATGAAAATAAAAAGGAACAAGAACAATTAAACATGAGAATAAAAGAATAAAAATAAGAAACAATCTAAATATATAATTCAAATAAACCAATAGATGAAAAAAATAGATAATAAGAATAAAGAAATAAAAATGAATAAATACAAAGAAAAATAATTAATAAAATCTAAATAAGAGAAAAAAATGATTAAATATATCTAAGAGATAAGCATCATGAAGACAAGAAAAATTTAAAACTAAGTATAAATAAAAATCTAAAAGAGTCTAAAATAATATATAGTATCTATATATGTGTTGACTAGATATAACAACGAATATGATAAAAAAGAAAAAATGAGAAAGAGATAACTAAAGAAAAGTTAATTAGAACAAAAAACCACAAGAATAAAAGAATGAGAAGAAAACAAAAAGAAAACAAAATAAATCAATCTAGATATCACTAAATAGATATGGACCGGACTAAAGGAATAAAAGAATGTAAAAAGAAAAGAGATGAGGTACAAAAAGGACAAACTAACCAGATCAAGGACGTTAGTATGTGATATATATATATATATATTAGAAAAAGGACTCAAACAACAACCATCTCTCGAACACAAAAACCCAAAAGGGTAAGAAAAACCCAAAACAAAGAAACCATGTTACAAGTATGACCAAGAACTAAAGAAGAGAAGAACAGGAATGATCTAAAAACGAGGAGGGGAGGTAAAGGAGAGAGGAACACCCCATGGCGAACAGTTGGGAGAAAAAGAGAGAGAAGAGGGACGAAGAACAACGACCAAGGCTAGGAAGGAAGAGAGGAAAGGAGGAGAACTGAACAAGAACAAAGGCGAGACAAGAAGAGGGAGGAAAAGGTGAAGTGTGGGGAGACAAGAAAAAAGACTGAAAGAAGAGGAAAGAATCAGGAGGGAGGACAAGAGTGGTTTCTGATGCGGGAAAGCAAGGGGTTCCAAGAGAAACTAAGACCCCGTCCTTCATCACAATTGAGATTGGACAGGTGGTTGCTAATCTCTCTGGCTTCCTTAAGTTTTCTCTTGAAGTAATTGTCTTCACTAGCTAGGATTTGGGTGTCCTCTAAACAAATATGGTGTTTGGTTAAGGAGGAGTGCTTTGCTAGTGCGGATTTATGAAAACGTTCATGTCTAATGTCTGCACTATGCTCCTTAATCCTAGTGCTAAAGGAGCGCCCTGTTTCACCAATATAGGGGATGCCGCAGGAACAAGAAATTTTGTAGACTCTAGAGTGAGCAAGAGGTCTCTAGAGTCTTTTGGGGAGGGAATCCAATTTCTAAGAGTAGAGATGGGTTTAAAGGTACACTAGAGGCCTTTCTTACGTAGAATCTTAGAGATTTTGTTGGAAAGGCCTTCGATGTAGGTAAGGGTGGCAATAGGGAGGTTGGGGGATTGGTATCCTCAGGCTTGGGGCCAAGGCGGGACCTAGCTTGTTTAAAAGCTCTCAAGATAGGTTTCCTCTTCTATAGATTCAATTTTACACATGTTTTTAAAGATTATTTTACAAATTTATGTGTATTTTAATATTCAGAAATTTTGGCAAGTTTTTGCTGAGTTGCTGAGTCCAAGTCAAATTAGGGTTTGCCGAGTTTTTAAATGATGCATCTCTTTAGAGTCAATGCTTATTCAGTTAGTACTTCAACAAAGGTGGACAGGTCTAGTTGCTGAAGTCATAAACTACCAACAAAACCGTGGAGTCTCTTGTTTTTGAAGCAGTGTTGATCCTACACCATCTGTTCCTGCTTTGGCACAATTCTTGCCACTTGTCAAACCAGTCAACATAATTTTTCACGGGGCAGTACTACTCCTTGATGGCTTCTTCAAAGCCTGCTAATGTTTTGACCAATGCATCCTCAAGCCCTAGTGTTAATCCATTGCCTTCTTGATCCTCCTCTTGGCTTTTTAGAAGACAATGTGATTCCCAAGTATACAACTTTAGCAATGCATTTGCTATCTTTTCAACATTAAAAAAGTCATGAGAGAAATATGATTACTGGTGGTCAAGCCACTACTCTAATGCAACAAAATCATTTTTTCTTCCATTTACATTTACAAATATTGAAATTGAGCAGCACATTATCAGGTGCTCAAACCCCAAGAGGTTTGCTTGTTGAAGCCGTATCTTGTGGATACAGCTCAGTGAAGAACTTGAGTGAACTGATCTCATATGGGGATGCTTTGATTCTCAATGGCTTCATCAACCAATAGATGGAAATGATTTCTTAATCCTTGTTTGTCTATCATCTGAGATCATTTAAACTTTGGCACAAAAAGTATTCTAACACATAGAAGCATCCCATTTACATAGTATTGACATGGCGTGGCAAAAGTGTAAATGGAATTCAATTACTAGGGTTTAAAGAAAACTCAGGAAATTAATAAAATGTTATAATATTTTAAAAAATAAAGTGAAGTTTGATTTTGTTATTTTACAGCAAATATAGTGCATAGAAGTTATAAACATGGTGCATATAGTGCATAGAAGTTTGATGGAAAATGGAAAGATAAAGCATGACCTCTTATCTTATACAAACTAGCCCAAATGGCTGCGTACTTTAACTCTCCACACTTGGAACAAACAACCATGACTTTTCACATCCCAGCCATGTCAGTACTCAAAAAGATAAGAACACAATACGTCATAATCCTTCATAAGGTTTTCTGTAACTCTTCGTGGAGGCCCGGCTTTCTACATTTAGCTATCAACTCTCTGTTTTCCATTTTCTGTCAAATATCAGACTAACAATATGCATTTACAGTGGCCAAGTACAAACTACTCACCAATGTACAAAATCTGCATTTACAGCATTTGCATTGATTACTTATTTACATAGAACCTCTGGATCAATGGAAATCTAATATGTTCAAACAAAACTGAAACCAGAAGATTAAGAAAAACAATTCATATGAAATTATAATATTTATCACAAAGGAACTAACAACTTTATTGATTTGAAAGGTACATACAACAATCTCTCAGAATATAGATTATTCCATTACACTCTGATTGTCACATGTGGCGGCAGATCTATATACATAGTCAATAATATAGGTGGAAGAAGCACTGTTGGAAAATGGAGTGATTTGTCTCTCAAGAGCTACTAAAATACTCGGAAGAATATCTGAACCATTTCACGCATGCCAGCTTTTCGGGACCATAAAACCTTCATCAATCTCACAATCACCCATTATGACCACTCACCGGAATAAAAATGGATGTTTTTGATCTGCCATTGTGGACAGCTTCTGACAGGCTGACTTAGCTCTCTCTGACTTTAGCAGTTCCTCGAATCCTCCATAATGTTCCAAACATAACAGTTTGTAGCCTATTTTTGCAATTGGGGCTACAAGACCCACTGCTATAAGGGAGCACTGCTTTGAATGTCCCACAGATATCCTACATCATGCTGATGGGACAAAGCCCTCACATATTTCTCCAAAAACTACAAAACAATGTTTTGGTAGATTTTTTGGTTTTCAGCAAGTTTGCTCATGGGGGCAGTGCCACGCTTCCTCCTAGAATTGTCCAACCTAGCTCACTTAGTCCAAGGCATTCTATGCATATTGTCAGATCCTACATTGATTTTCTGGTAAAGGATGATGATATTGGTGGTTCTTTGCTCCAAGCATTCATACAAATGTGGTTGTGTAGCTGTCATTCTCCAATCTTCAACATGGTCAACTTTTCTATTTTTCTTTGGGGATTGTCCCTTGATTAGCTATTTGTGTTTGTCTTGTAATAAATGATTAGAGTTTGTGCACCTTTAAGTTTACCCTCTTTTGTTTTCATCGTATTAGTGGTTTGGCTTTAGTCTTGCTCACATTTAAAGCTTCTATGGTTCTTTTCTAGCCAAGCATTGTTCTATTGTAACTTGATCTTCCCCTCACATTGTTCATTTGTGTTTGCCCTTGTAATAAATTGCTAGAGTTTACCAACCATAGGTTTACCCTTTCAATTGGCCCCAATGTTTATCATAGAAATCCAGGTGTGGACCTGTGGGAGAAAGCAGCATGGAAGATTGGTCATATAGCTTAAATTAGGCACTAATTATGAAAGTACAACGGGGCATTGATTCTGGTTCTCAGAGGAGCAAGAACAAGTTGGAAACACTATGGTATACATTCCACATTCCTCCTACTTTGTCTACCACACTCTGCTCTGCAATTTCTCCAATTCTGAACTGACTCATACAACTAAAGATATATGAAAACAATGTGGTGGAAGATGGAAACATCAGAATGACCCCTTATCTTCTACAAACCGGCTTGAATGGCTGTGTACCATAGATCTCGACACTTAGAACAAACAAGCACAACTGTTCACATCCCCACCAAGTAATTACAAAACACAATAACATTGTTATCCTTCATGAGGTTTTCTCAACTCATCAATCACAGCTTTCTGTGTCTAGCTGTAGAATCCCTGTTTTCCATTTCTGTCAAATATAAGATTAAGTATATACATTTGCAATGCTTAAGAACAATGACGCCTATATACAAACTACTCACCAATGTACAATTTGTATTTACAGCATTAACATCGGTTGCATATTTATATAGATCCTCTGGATCGATGGAAATCTAAATATACAAACTACTCACCAATGTACAATTTGTATTTACAGCATTAACATTGGTTACACATTTATATTCACATTGGTTACAATTTGTATTTACAGCATTAACATTGGTTACACATATTTATATTCACATTGGTTACAATTTGTATTTACAGCATTAACATTGGTTACATATTTATTGATTTGAAAGGTCCATACAACAATCTTTCAGAAGATATGATAATCCATTACACTCTGATTGTCACATATGGCGGTAGATTTATATACATGTGTCAATAATATAGGTGGAAGAAGTATTGTTGGAAAATGGAGTGATATGTCTTCTGCGAGTTAATAAAATACTCAAATTGTAAAAATATCAGAACCATTTCATGAATGCCAACTTCTTCAGACCATAACACCTTCATTGATGCCCCAATCACCCATTATGACCACTTGTCAGAATAAGAATGGATGTGGTTGGTCTGTCAATATGAAGAGCTTCTAACAGTTTGACTCGGCTCTCTCTGCCCTCAGCAGTTCCTCCGATTCTCCATATGTTTCAAACATAACAGTTTGTGATCTATTTTTTAAATCAGGGCTACAAGACCACCTGCTATAAGGGAGCACTGCTCTGAACGCTCCACAGGTCCTACACCCTGCAGGGAGGACAAAGCCCATACCATTTCACCAAAAACTACAAATCAGCATTTCAATAGCATTTTTTTGTTTTCAGCAAGTTTGCTCATAGGCGAAGTGTCATGCTTCCTCCTACAATGTCCAACCAGGTTCACTTAGCCCAAGGCATTTTATGAATATTATCAGATCCTACAATAGTCCACTGGTGAAGGATGATTACATTGGTGGTTCTTCACTCCGACTATGCATGCAAACATGGTTGTGTAGCGCTGTTACAATATGGAAGAAGCACAAATCATTCCAACTGAGTGTTTTACAATATAATGAGAAGTGCTTCTTCACTCAATAATATGGGTGGAAGAAGCACTGTTACAACATGGAGTGATTTGTCTTCCAAGTGTTACTAAAATACTCAGTTCGAAAAATATCAGAACCATTTGATGAATGCCAGCTTCTTGGGACCATAACACCTTCATCAATGCCTCATTCACCCGTCAAGACCACTCATTGGAATAAGAATGGATGTGGTTGATCTGCCATTGTGGACAGTTTCTGACAGTTTGACTCAGTTCTCTCTGACATTGGCATTTCCTCAGATCCTCCGTAATGTTCCAAATGTAACAGTTTGTATCCTATTTTTGAAATCGGGACTACAAAACCCTCTGCTATAAGTGACCGCTGCTTTGAACACCTCAAAAGGTAGCCCAATATTGGCTCGCACTGGATGAGTGGTAAGGAAAACTAGTAAGGAATTAATGGTTTTTAAATGCCACTTGATTGGGATTAATTTGAATTATGAAGTTGAAGATGAACATCTTGTGGCTGATCTTAAAACTGTCACTGATTTGGGAATTCAAAACCTTTTTGTTAGGGGAAACTCGAAGATCTTAATTGGCATGATAAAGGGTCAAGATTGAACTAGAGACTAAAATGTTTGGTAGATGAGGCTAAGACTACTATAACCAAGTTCAGTGAAGTGGTTTTCTTCCACTACTTCAGGGAAGGTAATATAGCATCAAATTGGATGGCTAATCAAGGAACATATTCTGGTGCTAGATTTGTAGGGGGATAGATAAGAAGAAGCTTAGTAGCTGGAAGATTTTTTTAACATTCTCCTTCAAGAAGATTTGGCTCTTTAAATGATTTTATGTGGCTAGCTCCTCCATAGAGTTCCCAACCTCTGCAACTTGGTTTGTGCTTGTTGACATTACTTTTTGTCACCATATCCCTCTACTGGATTTGTTAAAACATAGACAACAAAAAGCGACCAAAGGTGCAACAAATGTGGAAAGATCACCATGATCTGGATGATTTCCCTCTATGTTTGAGAGGGGCAGCTCCCTCAAATGATAGGGGTTTTGGGATTTGGGGTTTATGTAATTTTATCTAAAAAGTAAAAAAGGTTTAGAAAATTACAAAGTAAAAGAGAGATAAAGGAGGAAGTCCTTCAATGGAATTAATACAAAGAACCACCTAAGAATCCTGAAAGCACAATGGAAAGTAAAAAGATTTGCCTCCAAGGATGGGTTCAGAAATAGGAAAGATTATATGGTGTATACATATGAGAAACAAGTGAAATTCAAATGAAATCCCAAAGTCCTTCAACCAAATCTAGATAAAACAAGTGACCCACAATTCACCATTCAAATCCTCACATACCAAAAAGTCTCATAAAGATAAGAATGATTACATGCAACACGAAATGATACAAGGAAAATAATAGTCTTCTTCCTGCAGACAGTAAAACATGTTCATGTTAAGCAGTAATCATACATTTCCAAATAAAAGAAAAATGCTATTTCTCATATGATTGGCACACATTCCATTGATAAATAATTGATGAACACATACAAGTTTGCTACAAAGAGAAAAATTCCAGCCTTCCAAAGGCCTAGAGAAGGGCCCTTCTTATATTTGATCATTCCCCTTTCATAGCACAAATTACAAAAGGGATCTGAAATCAAACAATTACAACATGTTTGTTTAACTTCATCTAATGATTACAAGTGTAACACTTCAGTTTCATGCCTATTCGTCGTTATAACCACTTGACACTTGTTAAAAGATATTTTCTTTAGGCGTAATATGCCAAAATTTCCCAAAGGGCAGAGAGCACATTATCTACATTTTGCATAATAAGCCTCAATAAGATCCAACAACGATCAACCACCTGACATAATTAATGGATGACAATCTAGACTTTTCCGAGAATCTTCACCTCCCTTTTTTCCCATTCTATGATCAGTCACAATGCAGCACAACTTCTTCCAATCATAGTCGTTGCTTTGCTTTTATATTTCATGACCCGTCAGCCGTAAGATCAAGTCCTTGATTGATCAACAATGGACATTGATTCTAAAGGCTAACAGCCTCAAATCTTCTTAGACAACAATCAACCACCATGCAACATTAACTTTCTATCATAGTTGTTTTCCTTTTGTTAATCATGGATCGTGGGTCATACCATCAAGTCTTATGGAAGATCAACGGTGGGCGTGGATCTTTGAGGCTAGCAGCCTCAAACCTTCTTAATGCAGCAATCAGTCACCGTGTGTTTAATTTTTGTCTCTTTAAACTCTTCTATTTTTGCTTTTAAGTTGTCGAACCCCATAAAAGTACTTATCCAAGGCCTTGCCTTGTACAACGTTTAAGAGTGTTAGTCTTTGCATCTACATCATCCAATCAAGACAAATCAACCGTGCAAGAAACTTCAGCATGTTCCAAATCTCGTTTCTTCTCAAATTTCTAGTCACCAAACACGTGGCAGGGGCTATTCAAGCCATCATAAAAACACAACTCACATTGAACCCCTAATACAATCAAAGGAAAGCATTAGTTAATGAGCTTCTTGTTTATTACTATCATTGAGGCCCATCAACCATAGGATCAAATGAGATCAATGGCAGGCATCAGATCAAGATCTTATCAATTTATTCGATCAAGGCAAAGTCCACCAATTCATGGTTACAAGGAGCCATATTAACATTCAAGGCAAAAGCCTTGCAAAACCATATGAATTACATGTAAATAAATAAACCCTGAGTTGAAGTATCAAACAGAAGGGCAACACGGAAGAGGCACAAAAAAATGGGAAGTTCAAGCCTAAAGTCACAATTTAATGCTATGTGTCTAGGTTATTGCAAATCCCTTTGTGTCGTCTAGAGGTACCATTTAATTGACACTGCAATCTTAATTGGTCCTTCACATCAAATATATTCGGGCTTCGACACGAAGTTGTATTTACATCATTGTGAATTTAAATTTTCAAGCTGTGTGCATTTTGCAAATTCATAAATCGAGAAATGATTTGAAGTTTAAATATTTAAAATATATATATTTAAAATTTAAATGTAAAATCGATCAAAACGTTTTATTTAGTCATTACTGTCTAATGTTAAAATTCTAATGTTCACTAAAAATTTAAATCACAAGGTATGTTATCGAAATGTATGCATTTTAAATTGCGATAGTTTAAAATATGTGTGTTAAGTTCTAGTATTATATCTTTTGATTATCATGACAACAGGGTGAGAAAGTCTATATTGAGCTCTGGCAAGGTTTCTTTTTCTCAGCGATTTTGTAGACCTTCTATTATTCCCTCCATCAGCAAGAGGAAGACTAAAGAACTAGAACCAATCTCTGCTATGGGATTGCAAAGTACCAAAGAAGTTAGTAAACTGCAAAGGAGCTGAAAACATAAATTACAATGTTGGAAGAGTAACTTGAAAATGCAGATGTAGATGTAGCATATGCTTCGAAACAAAAAATAGAGATGAAAGGGAAGGAGTGGAATGTGAAAGGCAAGTCAAATGGCCCATCGTATTCTATTGTAATTTGTCATTTTGTGATTTTGGAGGGAATGACTGTTTGCCTTCCCATCCAATTGTGCCTATTTATACTCGTGTCAAGCTCATTGTAATGCATTGGAAAACCTGTTGAGGATTGAGAACCCCGAATTGAATATTACATATTAGTTTTGCTCCATTTTTATAATTTTTTTACTTTTAATGGTGTTTCCCAAACTCTGAATTTGTCTCCTTTCCACTTCATTCTATGTATTTAATTCACTAAATGTCGATGAATTTTGACGTGTTTAAACCATTCATGCCCTGCTGTTAGTGACGTGTTTTGTGTGGTTGAATGAACACATTCATGCATGTTGGAATTCAACAACAATCACGCACATGGTCCTTCCTTCGAAGATAGCACAATCTCGCATTGGGATTGTGGGTAATGGGTCCGGCGAAGATCGATTTCACATTGAGTTCATCCATTTGTAGAATGATGTGTAAGAGGATCGAAGACAGGTTCATATTTATATTTTGTTTTCTCTTTAACTCTTTCCTTCTCCCCTCCCCTTTTTGCTTTTATTTACATGGATGTTAAATTAGTTTAGTTTTATGTTTTAATGGTAAATTTTAGTTGCACAAGGCAAAGATTGGAGCTGATTTTTCAACTTCCTGGAGGCGAAATCTTGCAGATTTTAATACACATTTCTCGCTGTCCTCAAAATCAAAATTGAATTCTTTCAAATTGGAATAAGTTTTCGCGCATAACTTTTCAAATTCCATGTAATTAAATTCTGATTTTGAGGGAAACCTATCGCAGTTTCAAAGTTTTCAATCATTTTCAATCCAATTTTAATGTTGAAAATCATTGGTAGGAAGTCGAACAGAAATGAAATAAAATCATGAACATGTTTAAAAGTGAAGTATAAGGTTAATAGTGGTTTTATTTCACTAAGTGAGCCTCTTCTTCACACAAATGATTCCTAATGTTCATTGTAGCCCTAGAATACACCAGCCAAAGCACTCTCCAACTGAGGGATTCTAGTAAACCTCGTGAAAGACTCTTGAGGCTAGCCACCTTCCAAGTAGGGGAACCTTTGTCGTTCCAACTTGCGACACTTCACAGCTTGCGAGAAAGTTGGTGTGTCAAAAACCACATGAATATGTAGAATTCACATATTCTCAAGCCTCATCTAAGCATCTTTTGGAAATGTCAACCCTGAGGGTTTTGGTATTAAAGTCACCCATGTATTTAGGTCAACAGTTGTCCTTTCTGTGTCAAAACCTAGGGCTTTTTCCCTCTTTAATTTATTTCTAGTGCCTAGTATGGTGTCTTTACCTCTCAATTTTGTCTTTTTTTTAGCTTTTGGATTATTTTGTCTTGTGTTTTTTTAACTATTTGCAAACTACTTCTTTGGCTCTCTGGTCCTCTCTCCTCGTGTCCCTCGCCACCTCCACCCATTGTGGGTTATGGTTTTGCCTATGGGCCCTCTTTGGGTTGTCTCATTTCGTCTTCTTAGCCTTGCAGGCTTCCTTGTCAACTTTGTGCCTCTTTTCTTGTGTAGTCTCTTTTTAGGCACATGACCTAGTCTTGGAAGAATGTCAGCGCTATCAACTCCTGGTGCTCCTATTTTTGTTGTCTTTCTATTTCTTTGCCCAAAATGATTTTGTGTTTGTTGCTATTTCACATTAACTACAGCACTTATGCCCAATTAACTTTGAGGAAGTCATACAAGTTGCATCACACCACTATGAGTGAAGTTAATCGCTGATCAGTCAATCTGTCCGATCTGGACAATACCTAGCGCTGAGCCTGTGGTATTGTAATGCAATAAAATAAACAAGAAGAATTGAGTTTCTGCAAATAGGCAAACTCGCTAAGAGTTGTGAATTGCCTCCGAAAACTAATTTCTATCCATTTCCCTTTGAAATATATAGGCTTACATATCATATGAAGTGTCACATTACCCTTGGAATACAAAAAGAGCTACTGGAAGGTGAAACTAATTACAAAAATTCAAAAAACTTTAAAAATTAGGAAATTTTTGATCTTCCCCTTGGCAAGGTCATAACTCCTAGCTATTTTATCGGAAATTAAACTTCATGGACTCGTTGGAAAGATAAACTAATTATCTAGTTTGAGCTACCCGATTGCTAAGGCTTAACGCAAAGCAACTAACAAGTTTCGAGCCTTAATTCCGCTCCGAAGGCCTCCGAAAATGCAATTTACTAAGATGTAGAAAATACCAAAAATTATATTTTCGATATTTTCCCAAAAATACCACTCAAATGACCCTGGACTGGATTAATGCTTCCCCCTTAAAAGGCAATGGGCCCCATTGCATCTATAGTCTGCAACAACTGAGGAAACTGTTTGGCAATTTGATCCCTGGTGAACCACTTGCCTTGATGAGGAAGTTTGTCTGCCTAAACCACACGGTAAAGGGGAATTTGTTGTTTCTTTAGTGCCTTGACCAAGACATCAGTGATTTGATCAGCTGTGAGTGGAGCAGTAGTGTCTGGATTCAATTCTGTGTTGCTGATATGTTTTGCCACGTCTAAAGTATCCAGTAATGGTGGAAAGTAGGGACGCAATAACTCAACATTGAAAACAGGATGCAGTCCCAGAAAAGATGGCAGGTTAAGCTCAAAAGCATTCTCACCTATTTGCTTGGTGATGGTATATGGCCCATATCGAATGGGGCGAAGTTTCTTGTATGGCCCTTGAAGCCTCTCTTTTTGAAGGTGAAGCCATACCTTATCTCCAACATTGAATTGATGAGGTATACAATGATGATCATGCATGTCCTTATATTTCTAGCTAGTATGCTGCAATATCTCTTGAACTTGCTTGTGGATATGGCAGATTTTCTCAACAAACTTGGTTGCCTTATCTATTTCCTTTTCAGCATGTGATGAGGAAGCATCTGAAATGATTGGCATTGCCACATCAATAGGAGCCAATGGTTGATACCCAAGACACACTTCAAATGGACTATGCCCTGTGGAACCATGCAAGACACGATTGTAGCTATGTTGCACATATGGTACACTCTCATCCCAAGTGCAAGGATGTTTTGAGTGGTACATCCACAAAATATGAAGAATCATTCAGTTCACTACCTCAGTTTGCCCATCCATCTACGGATGAAATGCAGTAGACTTGGTCAGTTTGGTATCCATCAGATTCCATAGTGCTGTCCAAAAGTTGCTGAGAAACCTATTGTCTCTGTCAGAAATGATGCTCTGTGGTAGACCAAAATGAACCCAAACATTTTCAAAGAAAAGCTTGGCAGTTTCTTGTGCAAATATCCCCTTCTTGCAAGCTACTACGATAGCCATCTTTGAAAATCTATCTACCACCACATACACATAGTCATATCCACGTTTTGTGGATGGTAGGCCAGACATGAAATCCATTGAAACAGATTGCCAAGGTTTGGCAGGAATAGGAAGAGGTGTGTACAGTCCTTGCTTACGATTGGCAGGCTTTGCAATGGCACCAGTTGTGCAAGATTGGATGTACAAAGTGACATCATGTCGTAGATTGGGCTGTATACACCTAAATTTGGCTCAGGTCGATTTAAGTAAATATTTCAATATTTATATTTATCTTAATTCTTATTCTTCTATCAATTAAATAAATATTCTAAGTTTATTTGATTGATTCATTATCCCATAATTAAATAAAAATCAATTTATTTAATTAAAGTCCCTAAATTCTTCTAATGTCTCACACATTTAAATAATTCACATTATTTAATTGATCCTAAAGTTCCTCTATTCCAAAGTCCTAATTTCATAATTCCACCTCACTATATTGCACACATAATTAAATATTTTAATATTTAATTAGCTAATTATTCCCTCACCTTTCCACCTCATCATGTTGCACATGTAATTAAATATTTTAATATTTAATTAGCTAATATTCTCTCACCCACATGTCTTATTTATCCTCCAGTCAGATTAGTTAACTCATCAATCAAATCTGTTAACTAATTAGTCAATTGAGTTCACTGGTCAATCTATTCTGTTGACTCCCCAATCAACCCAGTTAACTGATCAATCATCTCAGTTAACTCCTCAATCTATTCTGTTGACTCCCAATCAACCCAATTAACTGATCAATCATCTCAGTTAACTCTTCAATCTATTCTGTTATCTCCCATAAACTCATGAAGAAGGCTTGGACACTTGTCCTCTTCTGATTCGCGCACATTCCCTCAAACTTTCTCAGCCATTCACAACTCAAGAAATTCCTCCAATTGTGGATCTGATGACACTTGGATTTGGTCTTTCCTCAACCTATATAAACAAGGTCTTCATACCCATTTCATATCCATCTGAGCATTCATAAACTTACTCTGCAGAATTCATCACAGCGTGCCTTTGGCAAAGTTATCATTGCATTTGCATTATCAATCCATTATCATCACCATGTCTCCATCAATTCATATCCATTATAGTTTGTCTCCATCAATTCATATCCATTATAGTTGCATAGTAGCTTAGTCTCCATTGCACATTTCATATCACAGCCATTCTATTCTTGTCATCTTCAACAAGCAAGGGAGTACGTACTTCTGAGGGCTTCATTACAATCAAGATCAAGAGCAAATAGGCGAACAATGGAAGCACAGAGGTAATTCGGGTATCAAAGGTATTATCTTTTATTTATTTGCATTTGTCTCATTTTCTATTGTGTTATTGGATTTTAGTTCTTTATGCTATTGTTCACATTTCCATACAACATTCTGGCGTCCACCGTGATCTAACCCATCTTGTTTTGTGAGCATTTGTTGAGTTTGTTTTGTCGAAGATTCAAGTGTGTTTTGTTATACATTTGGCAAGCAACTTTCACAAACGACCTCCTACGCACAAACCAATCTCACTGATGAGTCCGGAAGGCCTCGAAGGTAAGAAATAACATATAATTTGCCTACTTTTCGTTACTTGAAAAATTTTGAAATTTTTTTTAGTTTTCAGCCTATTTTGCAAAAAAAAAAAAATTATTACAATACTTTTTTTAAGATTTTCTTTTATTTTTCTTAAGCAGAAATTAAAAAAAAATTTAAAATAATAATAACATACAAAAAATAATAATAAACAAAAAAAAAATTTGTGGGTTGTGCCCATGCAGGCCCTCGGCCTTGCACCCCCGTGCAGGTACATCGGATTTTTGCAATATTACAGCCGTTGGAAAGCTGACTCAACAAGCTTCGCAACGATACAGGTATCTTCAACCCACTGGATCAAAATCATCAGGTGGACATCATGAGAATACTAATCCGGTTTTGGTGCAAAACGTCCACCGAAGACAATCTTTTTTTCACTAAGTGTTGAATAGGATTGGTTTACGCATTATCATACAACTTGCATACAATTTCCATCTAGTTCTAATTAGGAAGGAGTAAACCATTGTTCATGCAACTTGTATACAATTTTCATCTAGCTCTAATTAGGAAAGTAAACTGATTCATTGCATACAACTTGCACTTAGTCCCATTTAGGTGGTTAAAAATTGAACAAATCTTTCAAGTCAATCTTACAATTACAAATCTCTCATCTAGCTTAACTTAGGGGAAAGTAACTTGTTTCATTTTATTCTACAACAAACAATCTTCACATAGATCTGTTTAAGGGATAAAATGAACCACCTTTTCAAAGTTATTGCTATCTAGTCAAATGGATTGTGCTTGGTAGATTAACACATTTAGTTTCTTTATTTTTAACTAGGGATTAATGAACTATTGTTCTCCGTGTTTTCAAAATGATAATAGGCCTATGCTCTCCCCTTTCTTGGGTGACCAGAATGCCAAACCTATCATTCTGCATGTTTAACTTTTAGAGAGGCCTGCCCTTGGATATCCTTCCGTCCAAGTGGGAACGCCCTTAAGTGGTAACAAGCTAAAGCCAAGCTCTTCCTAGCCACTATAAATAAATTGTGTTTGAAGCGAAAGCTTCAAGCAACGAGTGTTGTTTAGTTATACCGACAGCCAACCTCCCCCAAAACCCTCCAAGGCCTAACCCTTTAAGGCTGGGAGACTCCATAACGGAGAGTAGCGTTGCCGCATGTATAACCACTCGAACGGTTGCACTTACTAAATCATCCATTGTTTTAGGAGCCAAAACTCCCTATAAACCAGTGCAGGGAAGGGCGATTATCACCTCCCAAAGATGCTTCACTGGAAACAGTGAGAATTCGGTTTATATTGTCCTTACCAACCTAGGATTGTACTTACTTTTTGTCATAAAAAGTCCAAAAATATTTTTTAAAAAATCAAAAGTCATGCAAATATTCTGTGTTTGTTGTGTTTCTTTTTTTGCCATAGTTGAAAAATCAGACAAAAGCAACCTCAAAACAGAGAAAACCAAAAAAAAAAACAAAGAGCACTTCCACACAATTGGAGAGAAAAAAGCAAAAACATTTTCTGGTACCCATTATTGCATGTACCTCGTTTGTGATCTCAAAGAAACCATACAAATCAGTTTCACATCCATTTTCCAAACCATTTCCATTTTCCATATCATCCATAGCAAACACATCAAGCAAAACAAACAAGTTTCCTACTAAGGTGTCATTGAAATCTTCCAAAAGCTCAAAGCAAAAATCTAGTTGGTTTCATACCAAGATATATCATCCTTCATCTCGGAACTACACTAGTGTTATCTTGATAAAAGTGGTCCATATCAATAGCGGTAATTAACTCTCCCTACTTTGACTATCTTTTATTACCTCAAGAGCACATTTGTTTGAGCAAACAGTAGATCAAATTTCAAACCTTAGGAAAAATCTTGTCATCTCAACCACACCACAAAGCATCCCTTCACAAGCATCTTCATCCAACACTCACCCCCACCAAACGGTTTTTATGGTTGACACTAGGTCAAAATCCAAAGAAAAGCAAGATATGGATCCTTTGAACAAAGACATACCATCTCCACCTCACAATGAGAAAGAGGAAGAAATCCCATATGAGGAAGTAATTGGTGCCTCACAGGACGCAAAATTTCTTGAGATGATGGACAAGGTCCTAAACATGGACCCTCAAAAATACTTCCTCATGTTAGCTCAACAAGGAGCTAAGTTGCCCTCTAACTTTGATCTCTTCGATCTAAGAGAGAACAATGCGTCCAATGAAGTCGAGTCATCGAAAGATGGCTCCAAACGAGATAAAGATACTCCCAAAATTGATCTTAATGCTTCCAATTTGGAGAAGACGAAGGATACCACGAACCCTCTAGACTTATTGACTCAACAAATCCAAGCCTTGCAGCGACAGCTCACCGACATTCAAACAGGAGCATCAACAAAACACTATTCTCTAGAGGATATTTCACCATATCCTTTTGACAAGACCTTGATCATGATACCTTTCCCCTCAAAATTTGAGGTACCGAAATTTGACAAATATCGAGGAAAGGGTGATCCACAAGATCACATCAGAGAATTTAGTGCAGCATGTCTCGAAGTCGCCCACAATGACACCTATCTCATGCGACTATTCCCAAGGAGCTTGGGAGGGAAAGCTATGGAGTGGTTCTCACGACTACCTCCCGGCATTTGAACTTTCAACGAACTAGTGGATAAGTTTGTCACGCACTTCTACAATATTGAGCATGAAATATCAATGTTAGATCTTTGTAACACTAAACAAAAAGGTGGAGAATCCTTCGCCTCTTTCTTACAAAGATGGAGACAATTGGCAAGCAAATGTCCATATCATATACCAGAAAAACAAATGCTTGAAATGTTTGTCCACAACCTACACCCGGATCTCAGCTATCAAATTCAAATCCAATGCCCTACTTTTTTGAGTAAGGTCATTGAGATAGGTTTAATCATTGAAAAGGCTTTGATAGCAAAGGGTCAAATCAAACTTTACAAGGACACCCCTAGTGCGAATGCCAACACAAATAAACCACAATTTTGGACTAAAAATAAGAACATCGTGAATGATGGGGTGGTTGATGCCAAACCAAAACAACCAATTTTCAACTTATCAAGCCCACAAAACAACCCCCCACAAAACAAACTGCGAAACACTGAATCGCAATCTACAAACTATCCTCCTCGAAGAAAGTTCACACCTCTAAGAGAAACATTAAAATCCGCCCTACGGAAGCTAATATCAAATAATCTCATAACGCTTCCAACGGTGCGGGATTATGAACCAAAAGCTAAACCTCCTTGGTGGAATGACACTGACTTCTATGTATATCACCGAAACAGGGGACACAAAACTAATGACTGTCAAGCGCTCAAACACACCATTCAAGACTTATTGGACCAGAAAAAGGTATCACCTGATGGACATGCCTCTAATGATGATCACTTAGTATTCAAGAATCCACTCCCCAACTATGACAAGGGAGGGCCTTCAAATCAAAACAAAAGTGGGGCTAACAACGCGAATTATACAAACGTGTCATACGACTATGTTGTTAACCACATTTCAGAGAGTGATTCACATATCAATGTAATCACTATAAATAAAACCCCTGATTGTAATGTGACCACTCGCGGTGGAAATGTTACTCTTAAGGGAGCCCCGTCCAAGCCATCATCTACATCCAACCAGTACAACGTCTTGGATCAACTTCACAAGAGACCCGCACACATCTCCATCTTGGAACTCCTATATTTGTCCCCGTCCCACAGAGCCATACTTGACCAAGCTCTTTCGGAAGCCACCGTCCCAACAAACCTCGCTGAAGAACAATTTCAGACCATGGTAGGTCATATTACCACACCTCACTTCCTATCATTCACTGAAAAGGATGATATGTCAATCACTCAACCTCATAATGCGTCTCTCCACATAGAAGCCTTCATCCACAAGCATAAAATCAAAAGGGTTCTAATCGATGGAGGAGCGGGTTTAAATATTTGCACTTTAAAGCTAATCCTTGCATTGGGGTTTTCAGAGAATGCAATCAATCCTAAAAAGAAAATCACCATCAAAGCTTACGATGAAGAGGAAAGACCTTCAAAGGGAACTGTTGTTTTGCCTATCAGAGTGGGACCTGTGGTAAAAGATGTAGTATGTCAAGTGCTTGACATGGAGCTTGCGTATAATATTCTCCTTGGGAGACCTTGGATACATGCTATTAAGGCAGTACCATCAACCTATCACCAGTGCATCAAATTTCCCCATGAAGGCCACGAAATCACCATCCAAGGTGATTCCAATCCTTTCCAATATTGCAACTCCGTACAATCCAAACCTGACGTTGTAATTCCCATAACTGTGCCTCTGCTTCATCTTCATCCCATGTTGACCCAACTTCACTCCCTTCCACTTCAAAGGCACCCCAATCCGGCCTCAAGCTCAAAGATAACAGTCTCGGTGAATACACAATCGCCCAATCCTTTTGCTTAGCACAGCTCCCTCTCTCTCCCAGATCCTATGGAAATCCTTCCATGAGAAAACCCAAGGCCTTAGAAACTGCTAAAGGTTCGTTTATCAAATGGGGAAGCCTTGAAGAGGAGAGTGATGAAAAAGACATCCTATCCAAGCAACACGACCATCACTCCACAATGCAAACTGAACATTATGGTCAAGGATTCTCAATACTACAAAGAATGGGGTATGAAGGTCATGGGCCCATCGGATTGAGAAAGGAAGGTATCACTGAACCTATCCAACCTCTTACATTAACAGCCCAAGACACTACAGGGCTAGGCTACACCAGCAAAGCAAAGACCAAAGGAACAGATAAGCATAAAGGCAAACAACCAGAAACATCTACTACTAACCTAGTAGATCAAATTCACCAACTACAAGGATAGAGTGAGACAAACTCCAATGAGTATGAATGGGATAGTCTCTCTGAACTATCTTGTGATGAAAAAGATATTGATGTAGTCCATGAGTATGACCCTACCCATGCAACTAATGAGAGACAAAGTCCAAGGGCTAGACCTCTAGAGTTCGACCCACCTAATAACAATAGTGAGATTCGTGAGGAAAGAATGATACTGCACTTGACAGATCAACTAGTGGAGAGTACCATCGCAGGCATTGTCAATGCTTATAATAACCACCTTAACTCCTCCATCTTGGCCATCAATACCCTCGAACCAGACCAACCCAATGACCCTCTACCACTAGTGCATCCAGAACTCATAGATTGGGACTTAAGAGACTCCCCCTGAGCTCGATACCTTTCAAAACGATAAAGCCATCATAGACTATCTGGAGCTTAGGGACCAATACCCGCAGGGGATCACAGGGCTGGCTACGCCATAGAACTCAACGATAGGGCTTATTTTGGAGAGAGTGCCAAGCCTTTCAGTCTCAAAAATGTAAAAATGAAAAATGGATCTAACAGTGAAAACTGCTCTGCAGTAGTGTTAGATCATCAAAATAGTAAAAATATGAAAGATGTATCCAACGGTGAAAACTTCTCTGAGATGCCGAAGGATGAAAGGCTTGACCCTCTCCCCAATCTAACACATCAGGAGAGATCCTCAATTTTGATGGAACCAACGAAACAGATCAACGTCGGCATAGGTGAAAATCCAAGGATGATCCATATGGCACAATCTTTAACTGCACAAGAGAAGCCAGAGTTCACTGAATTCTTCAAAAGGAAACAAATCAACTTTGCTTGGTCATATGCGGATATGCCAAAAGGCTAGATCCAAATCTCATCATGCATCACTTCTCATTAGCTCCGGGAGCTAAACCAATTAAGCAAAACTGAGGAAGATGCACCCGCATGTCGCCCTCATGGTAAAAGAAGAACTGAAGAAGCTGCTAGATGTCAGGTTTATCAGACCAATAGACTATCCTGAGTGGATTTCCAATATAGTGCGTGTCGCCAAACTAGATGGAAGAGTTCGACTGTGTAGTGACTTCAGGGACCTGAATAAAGCTTGTCCAAAAGATGATTTCCCTTTACCAAACATTGACATTATTGTAGATCTCACGGCAGGGCACACTATGTTGTCGCTAATGGATGGTTTCTCGAGATATAACCAGATCAAAATTGCACCTGAGGATCAACACAAAACCTTATTCACATGTCCATGGGGCAGCTATTGTTGGTGCGTCATGCCATTTGGATTGAAAAATGCAAGGGCAACATATCAGAGAGCCATGACCACAATCTTCCACAACATGATGCACACCATAATGGAAGATTATGTAGATGACATCTTAGCAAAATCACTCACAAGAGGACACCTGGCAGTATTAGACAAGATCCTTACAAGATTGGAGCAGTTCAATGTGCGCCTCAACCCAAAGAAGTGCGTCTTCGGAGTCACATCTGGCAGGCTTCTTGGATACATCGTGTCCGCAAATGGAATCGAAGTAGACCCAGCTAAGGTGAAGGCCATCATGGAAATGCCACCTCCCAAAAATCTCAGTCAATTGAGGTCTCTACAGGGAAAACTACAATCTATCAGAAGGTTCATTTCTCAATTGGCAGATAAGTGCCACCCATTCACGCACCTCCTCCATAAGAATGTTCCTTTCAAATGGAATGATTCATGTGAGCAAGCATTTCAACAGTTAAAGGAGTATCTCATGAAACCAACTGTATTGATGCCACCGATCCAAGGCAAACCTCTGCTCCTTTATATCTCCACCACACCAACAACTCTGGGAGCTCTACTTGCACAGCAAAATCATGAAGGGAAAGAATAGGCAATTCATTACATCAGCCGAACACTGGTTGGCTATGAGCTACAATACACGCCAATTGAAAGAGCATGCCTCGCTGTGGTCTTCGCTTCACAAAAATGGAGAGACATTACATGCTATCGCATTCCATCAAGCTAGTAGCAAAAATCGATCCATTAAAATATTTGCTCAACAAGGCTGCCCTTACAGGTAGATTATCCAAATGGGTCATGCTACTCAGTGAGTTTGACATCGAGTATATAGACAGGCGTGCAATAAAGGGGCAAGCACTTGCAGATCAACTGGCAGATGCCCCTCTAACAGATGATAACCCATTGAGCTTCGAATTTCCAGACGAGTCTATCTTCCACATAACCACAACCTAGAAACTCTACTTCGACAGCTCATATACTCAACATGGGTCCGAGGCAGGTATTTTGTTGATCACACCCAATGCCGACACCATTCCGAAATCATACAGACTGGTCATCAACCAAGTGAACGACGACTACCAAACAAAGGATGAGAAGTTAATACCATACAAACGAATGGTAGACGACTTCAAAGAATACTTGGTTGAAATCTCTTTTGAGCAGATACCAAGGATAGAGAACAGAGCAGCGGACGCCATGGCAACGATTGCGTCTCTTCTCGACATCCCTGATAGCCAATCACGTTATGAGTTCTTGGTAGAGCCAGTGTCCTACCCTGCATACGACACCCCTAAATCCCACATCATTTGCCATATTGTAGGATCGGATTCGCCATTATACGGAAAAGTGTTTGCCTATCTAAAAGACTACCCTACCACTTGATCTCTCAAATAACCAAAAGCAAACCTTCATTCGTCAACGCCATATTTCCTCGTCTATGGCTTGTTGATAATTGTTTTTAGACAAGTCAACAATAGAGTAGAACACTAAGTCTCTCACTCTCTCTTGAATAAAGCTCTTCAAAGGCTAAACTGTGTGATCCAATGAAGCAACTCCAAGGTTCCTTTTTTACAACTTATGATTCGCGAGGGATTAACTCAATGACTTAATGTGATATTGCTGATTATCACAAAGGGACTTACACAATTGTTCTAACAACCTGATTGTTTCACTTACTAGAGATGAACACTTGAAATTCCTAAGTACTACAACTTTTGACATATGATATAGCAATGAAGTTCTTGATCCTAATTCCTAACAAAGATATATAAAAAAGTGAAAAAGATGAAGGTTTAGGGAACTACTCTAATCCTAGATGTAAGAAAAAGATGAAGGTTTAGGGAACTACTCTAATCCTAGATGTAAGAAACGATTATTGATCGGGCGAAATCAACCAACTCTGCTTTGCCAAGTTAAACAACTACACAAGGTTGATGCAATTTTCTAGGATGATATAAGATGTTTAAATCACTTACGTTCATGAATGTTCAACAAACACAAATAATCGAAGTTAAATTCACTTTGTTCAGACTACCCATGCACTGCAACTTGCAAGCCACAAATCACAAATGGTATGAACATATAGATTCCACCACGAAGCAATAATAATAACTTCCACCAACTAACATAACACTTAAAAGAAAACTTAATTTAACTTAACACTCACTTGAAGGAATCGGAAACCATGCAACACTTCGAAACATAGAGAGAATCACCAAACAATGAATCTTATATTATCTCAAAGAGTTCTTGCAACAGTTTTTCCAGAGTCTTCAACCTTGCGTAGTTGTTTAACTTGGCAAAGCAGAGTTGGTTGATTTCGCCCGATCAATTATCGTTTCTTACATCTAGGATTAGAGTAGTTCCCTAAACCTTCATCTTTTTCACTTTTTTATATATCTTTGTTAGGAATTAGGATCAAGAACTTCATTGCTATATCATACGTCAAAAGTTGTAGTACTTAGGAATTTCAAGTGTTCATCTCTAGTAAGTGAAACAATCAGGTTGTTAGAACAATTGTGTGAGTCCCTTTGTGATAATCAGCAATATCACATTAAGTCACTGAGTTAATCCCTCGCGAATCATAAGTTATAAAAAAGGAACCTTGGAGTTGCTTCATTGGATCACACAGTTTAGCCTTTGAAGAGCTTTATTCAAGAGAGAGTGAGAGACTTAGTGTTCTACTCTATTCTTGACTTGTCTAAAAACAATCATCAACATTTCTGGTGCTAGAAGGAGGGCATGAACATGGATATTCTTCATTTCAAGTAGAGCACTAGATACTCCTGAATGGTGGATTGAAGTTTGAAGTGAGCTCTCAAGGAAGATTCAAGATTTCAAGATCTCTTATAGTTCAGAAAATACAAAAAAAGTAGAATATTCCAAAAAATACAAAAAAGTAGAATATTCCAAAAAATACAAAAAAGTAGAAATTTTCAAAAGCAAAAAAAGCAAAAAAATCAAAAAATACAAAAAATTAGAGGATGGATTTCTCAACCTTTGATCCGAGCTTGGATATGCGGCAAGTTGTTGGGTATGATCCTGCAAATTCAACTCCAATTGTTCAACTATGGTGGTCATTGAATGAGCATCTTGGTGGCAAGAGTTTGAAAGACTTCGAGTGCAAGTATGGATGTCGTATTCATAATATAAATAGTCATAGAGAAGCAGATTGTATAACATTCTTCTCAAGGATGGACTTAGCCGTGCAAAAGAAAATTTCATTCTTACAAGTACATGAGCCGGTAGTATTTTCAAAGATAGATCCCAGTACTCCTGTTAATGGTGAAGCATTCAAGAAGCTTAAAGAGAAAATCAAGAAGGAATTAAAGAATGACAAGGATTTAAGTGTAGACGATATATTACTTTCTAGAAATTGGTGTAGGGTGCATGATATAGATCATTTGGAATACACTTGTGAGAAATGTTGGGAAGCAATTCATCAAGCCATGCAGGAAGTAGAAGCTAGTGTACCTGTTGAGGAAGAAATCTTTACTACAAAGAACCTTGATAAGCAATGTACAAGTGAGAAGGAATATGAATATGAGTTTATCAATCCTGAAGAAGTAGAAGCATTCAGACAAAGGTTATCAAAAGCATTAGAGGATTGCAAACAGGGTTTAAAAGATGTTAGAGCACTCGAAGCGGCAGTTCAGAAAGAAAGAAGTTCGAGCTTGTGGCAGGAACCTGAATTTGATGAAGATAAGTTTCTTGAGGAATATGTGTTTTCACTACATCAAGAGATCCTTGAGAACGAGTTACAAGAAGTACAGAGAATGTTATTAGAAGATCATGACTTAGAAGCATTACAAAGGAATCTGGAAGTCATTATTCAAGAGTATACCGATGAAGAGCCTATGAGTAGACAAGAGCAATTCGGGTCGACGGTCAACGCTTCCACCAGTATACAAGAAGATATAAAGCCACAGGAGAGAATGACAATTGAAGAGCATGCTGCTGCAATGGATGCTGAGATCAAGAAGCTGTTGACACCATTGCTAGAGATCACAAAAGAGCTGGATGATGAAATCGTGCAATATGAAGAAAATGAGAAGCTCATCAACCATCAATGGCGACCTCCTGACGGATGTATAGAGTATGATCGAATGCTTGGTAGGCCATGTCTCATTGAAAACAACGAGCACCAGGTTGTATCTTTCCCTTCTATTGATTGGAAGAATTTTGAATTTGAACATCATGAACTTCTAAATTTCTAATTGATAGCATTGATAGCAACGATAGTAATATTGATAATCTTGAACATGTTGAACACATTGAATATGAATTTGATTATGATGGATTGGGTAGAACAACCTGCATTTGGATAAATCATGGTCCCGATGAGAATCCTCAATTGATCATAATACCGCCAAGAGTTTTTCCTACGTTTGAGGTTTGCCACCTGAAGGGTCAGTGGTCTAAGTTCAAGGATGAATTTGCTCGGTTGAGAGCTGTCACCGCTACATTGCTACTTTTGTACATACTAAAAAGCCATGCTAGGGCATGTGTATACTCGGTGTCCTGGGTTGCATCTCTCTGTTGCTTGTACATAGCTAGGTTAGGATAAGCTTTTCATTTCCTGCTGCGTCTTAGAGTAGATTTGCTCCCTTGAGGTCATTTGACTCAAGTGTTGTTTGTCCTTAGCTTAGTTTTGCTTTCGTGTTGCTTGTTTGTTGTTGGTTTTTCTTTAGCTTGTTGGTTTGTTTGCTTTCATAGATTAGTTGTTTGCTTTCCCTAGTAGTTGTTGTTTGCTTTTCGTAGGTGTTAGTTGTTTAGTTGGTTGTCGTGTCGGGTTTCTTATTTGTAAGAAGGTGATGTTATCTTAAACACATACGCTAGTTTCGATTCATGATAACATGTTAGTTCATTTCTTAGATA
This sequence comes from Cunninghamia lanceolata, assembly GCA_027924645.1. Taxonomy (NCBI): domain Eukaryota; kingdom Viridiplantae; phylum Streptophyta; class Pinopsida; order Cupressales; family Cupressaceae; genus Cunninghamia; species Cunninghamia lanceolata. The sequence goes on from BSBN01000620.1 coordinate 4,077,256, forward strand.
TCCATTCATGAAAGTCTTAGAGTCCGAGGACATTTTTCTTTCAATTTATCATCTTGTTAGACTTGGAACTTGACTCGAAAACTAATCATATATTGTGTCTTGACACTATTATCTTCTGATCATAACGTTTAAAATGCAAATCTAAATTTTATGAATTCTTATGTCTTCTTTCGAGAAACATGGGTCATGACTGATGGATTTCTCGTGGATTCCATCGCTAGTGTCAAATAGCAGGACTGCTTGCTCAAGGGGGGATAAGTCAGTTGTTCAGTATTACTTGAAGTATTTTGAGATCTTATACCTTACACGCTTAAAAATCCTGAAGTACCTAAAGGAGTCTCTATGAACTTACATTAAGTGAAAAATCTAAAGGTCCACCTTTGTCGCCATCGCAAGTCCACAGCCGCTAGCTGAGTTATCAACGTAACTCGTGTCGTCAAAAAGCATGTGTTGCAGGGGTAGCGATACTGCATTGTACTCTGCCACATTTAAGCTTAATAGAATATCAAAGAATGAAGCAAAGAAATGCAAAATCACAAATCACACACTATAACTCAGTTAGATGGACAATCGAGTAATCTCTACCGGGGCTATGGACGCCTAACCGGCAGTGGGGCTCTGCTCGAGTGGAATTGCAAGACAAACCCGTCGGGGCTATAGACGCTCGCTGGCAGCGGGGCAATGTCCAAGTAGTTCATGAGGTGTGTACTAATCACGTAGCCTAATGTAAAGGAGCTTAGATGATCTTAGTTGCCAAGGGATGGAAATGAACTCAAACGCACACACTTGGATCCTTGGAATATGGATAGTCGTGCTGGCAATTGGTTTTGATTCTTTGATCAGGTAGTTGTGTTTATTTGATCTGGTGTGTGGGTGTACATGGAAATGTTGAAACTTGATTTCTGTTTATCTTTGGAATACTTAAGAAACTGTTTTAATTGAAATCAATCTTTAATCACACATCAGGAGATATAGTGTCTTGATCCATTCTATGCTTCTTTTCCTTTTGAATTCGTCGTCTAGCTAGTTGATGAGTAGAGGAGTGTCTGAAGTTTCTAAGTCTGGATTGAGTCTGTCTCTGAAATGTTGAGGAACATTTATTCGGGTTGACGCTAGATGTTGTGACCAAATCACACATCGCACCATTGCAAATGGGGGCCCCCTTTTTTGAGCTCCTGTGCTTTGCATTGAGTCTTGGATGATGTCTTAGATTTATTTCATGATGAAGTCGGTAGTGTTTGAGCCCTATAATTCCCTGATGTCCTGATATCCTGATGTATGTTATGAGATTCTAAAAAATGACTAAGTCTGATATCCTGAAAATTGGCTAAGTCTGAAATCTGGTGGACCCCTCAAAATCTAGAATCTACATGTTAAATCCGGTGGATCCGAGACCTATCTCAAACATCCTGAAAGGTATATTGAAAAATATTTAAAGTATAAGAAATTCTTATACTTAAATATATTTTTCAATATACCTTACCCTGGGGACTTTCATTTTTAGGCGCAAATTTGCTCTAAGACCTTAGGCGCATTTCTCCACTTGCAGTAACTCAAAACTCCGCCTACAACTCAGGACGCATTTTATCATCCAAGGAACCTCAAAGTTGTGCCTTCAACAAATGATGCAAGAAGTGGTGAAGTAAGTTAGGTGCCTTGAAGGATAGGTGTTGGAGATTATCAAAGAAAGTAGCGCCTTAGTAAAGATCACTTGAAACTTGAGGAATACACCTCTTTGAGCTTAGGCGCATTTTTCATCTCCAAACCCCCTTTTGAGCGCCTTAACTTGGAATGCATGTTTGAAACTATAGAAGATAGCGCCTTGAAGAGCTAAACTCCCTGAGTCACCTTGCATTTGTTTAAAATCTAAAATTCCCTCATCTTGAGCTAGGCGCACTTCATGCCTCAATCACCCCATTTTGGCGCCTTGGCAATAGAGTCGATGAATAACCTCAAAATGGGCACCTAAGGATGAAGTAGTCTCACAAGGGTGTAAACAAGTGTTGAGAACCCTTAAATGCCAAGAATTAGCTCCTAAGTAACCTAAGCACACCTTACCACTAGTAGCAACTCAAATTGGCGCCTAGAGTTGAATATGACTATCTCAAGGAACCAAGGCGCCAATTCACATCCATATGGCCTTCAAAGTGCGCCTTAGGTTGGAGTAGACATCTTAGGCGCCATTTCTAACTGTTTGAACCCAAATCAGTGCTTAGGAAGTTTTTATCAAGTTTGGGCGCCAGTTCACTCCTAAATGACACCATTTGAGCGCCTAGCAAGGTATGTTGGACTCCACATGTATTTGAGTATCTTCTTGAACTTCCATAATAACTTAGAATCATAAAACCTTGAAGTAAACACCTAATTGAGTCTAGGCGCACTTTTACCTCTGTGCAACTCAAATTGGCGCCTAGGCAAAACATGATTGAATCTTTGATTTTTTAGAGGGTACTTGAGTATCTGGAACCCCTCATGAGCATGCCAAGTGATTTAAATCATTAAAAGTTCAAGTAAATAGGCTAAGCATACTAAGGCGCCATTTCCTACTCAGAACATCCACTTTGGCGCCTTACATGAAGGAAGCAATTAAACATTGAAATCTAGCATGAGTGGATCTCTTGGAGGCTTAAAAGAGTGATTGAAAGTCTTAGAAAGCCAAGGAGTTAAGTCAAAGATACCTAGGCGCTCATTCATGTCTATATAAACTAGATCTAGCACCTAGCTCATGGAAGCATGATTCATGACCACCTAAATGGGCGCCTAAGATGGAAAGTCTTTAAAACGTCTTAAACATGAAGTTGAAGTCATTAGAGCTTATGCAACAAGCATGAAGTGTTCTAGGCGCCTATTTCTACCTCTGCAATCCAGATTGGCGCCTTAGAGAAGAACACCTAAATTTGCATCATTGAATGGGCGCCTAGAGAGAAGGATCACTTTAAGACATGTGCAATCATTCAGAATCATAAAAGTAGCAAATAAAGCCCAATTTGATCAAGGCACCCTTTCACCTCCATGCCAACTAGATTTGTGCCCGAAGGAAAATCACTTAAGTCCATGTCCAAAAGTGGGCGCCTTGAGAGGAGGGATCATTTTAAGCCATTATAATTGTTTGAAATCATTTAAATGATAAGTATGAAGTTGTCTTGTGCTAGGCGCACTTTGTTCCTCCTTACACCTAGATGAGCGCCTAGACCTTGAAGGATTGTTGAATGCTTAAACATGCTTTTTAATATGCTATGAAATGCAATGTTATCAATTGTTTAATACGATTGTTTTCTCTATTTTGTAGGAGCATCGATGAAGCCAAGGAGTCATTTGAAGAGCAAACGCCTGAATCACCTTCAAGTTGCAGAGGATCACATCAAGTTCAACACTTCATCATCTGCATCCAGAGAAGACATTCATCCATTCAAGCTTCAAGTTCTTTCAACTTCAAGTCTTTGAGGAGTCTCCTACTCCATGTTGTCAATGAAGCATCGTCATCTACTCTACTTCAAGCATCATTGTCATCTACACTACTCTCTATGAAGATGTATCCAAAGAAGATCAATCTATATCCTGCAAGAGAAGAAGAAATATCCTAGAGTTAATCAAATGAGCAACATATATCATACATTCAACTTACAATGAACAAGACAAGATCAATAAGGATACATCCCAAATGTACAAGTTCAAAGTAATCACATTCAAAGACACCATACAAATGATACAATTTGGGAATATGCCCATAGAACAAAGCGAATAAACAGTTGAAATCCACAAGTTTGCTAAGGTGGCACCCATGTGGCATATGCATATCATCATTCTATCACAATTCGCCACATCATTTCAACTACATTCAATGCATTTACAACAAACAAGAAGCTAAAGAGGACGTCCATGTGGAAAATGCTCTAAAAGATTCCATCTTATCCTTATCTTCTTGGAAAATGTGCCTTCATTGCCTCTCTTTTGTACTAAAAATAGCAAGTTGTTGTAACTAACTGATGAGATGGCATGATCTAGGCCCTTGGCTATCTGAATTGATCCAAGCCATTCATTGTAATTCTGGACCTCTATATAAAGGCCTTGTTGCCTCATTTGTAAAAGGATCAGATAGTAGGCAGTAGAGTATAGTAGACCAGAAGAGACTCTCGAAATTCTCTGAGAGTGCTTGAAGTTGTTGTAAATATTTCTCAAGATTAATGCAAAGACATTGGAATTCATTTGGTGTTCAGTGTTGTCTTGTGAAATAACACGGTTTCTTGTATCTTGATTAAGTGGAGAGATGTTTCTAAGTAGATTAGAAGTAGATTAACAGCTCATTGATGTAATGCATGTTGTGTTGAATATTTGATCAACTCCTAGCTCATGCTTTTGACATTCATCGTTGGTGAAGTGTTGTGTAAAGCTAGTCTGAGCTTCATTTGCATAAGTTCGATTGTGGATGCTTGTTTGAGCTGCGCCATCTGATGGGTGCTTATATGAGCCTTCATGATTTGAAAACCTTTCGCTATCCTTAGGAGATTGCACCAACTTCATGTAATTATAGGCATCCTTGGCGAAGTGGAGTTAGGTTTATTCAGGAGTTTGTCTATTCATGCATCATCGTTGCTTCATTGACCTTAGATTAATTTCTCTAAACCTTTATCTTTTTTCTTTTCTTTATTATTGAAGCATTGTATATATATCATCCACACTAAAAGGAGAAATAAGCTAAGTGAAGCAAGAAGAAGTCTGCGTAAGTCCCTTTGTGATTATCAGCAAGATCACATGTAATCACTGAGTTTGCCCAATGCAAATCACGAATATGGAACCTTGAAGTTGTCTCACTGGATCACATAGCTTAGCCTTTGAGAGACTTTATTCAAGAGATAGTGGGATACTTAGTGTTTTACTCTATTGTTGACCTGTCTAAAAACAATCATCAACATGGCTTTGAAGCCATCTTGCCCATTGAAGTCGAGATCCCATCATTGCGAGTATCGTTAAAAGGCCTCATATCTGATGAAGAGTACAGAGTATCCAAACTTCAAGAGTTAGAGCTACTGGAAGAAAGAAGGCAACAGGCCTTTAACCATCTCAAGGCTTATCAACAAAGGATGTCCAAAAGTTACAACCACATAGTAAAGCCCCGGGTATTTCAGGTTGGTGACCTAGTCCTCAAAGAGAATCCCAGGAATTAGCAAGACAGAGAGAAAAAAGGTAAGTTTGAATCCAACTGGTTGGGTCCTTATATCATTGTTGCTTATGGGTCAGGTGCTTATCAATTGGCTACATCAGAAGGTGAACTGTTTGATGACCCCATCAACAGCATGCATCTTCAAAAATTCTACACCTAAACCCCAATGCAAGGGAGTCAAAAAAAAAAAATTAAAAATCAAAAACATAAAAAAAAAATTAAAAAAAGACCACAAAAATATCGTCCTCTAGTGAAAACCTGGTAAACAGGCGCCTTGGATAGATACCGTGATGAAAACCTGGCAAACAGGCGTCATGTGCATTTTAGCTATCGTGCAAATAAAAGCAAGTGGTGAAAACCTGGTAAACAGGCGCTACTGGTGATAAACCCGCCTCCTCCATCTTTTCCAACCTTGTCCCTCATTCATCCTTCCTAACCGCATCCACCCAATCACATTGAGATACCTACCATGGCTTGTTGTTTGCTCGTCCTTATCGCCTTCTTCCATCAGGCTGCCAGTCCAGACTTGCATCCATCTTGTCTTCCATCCTCAACCAATCCATTGAACCGTTGTCGAACTACGTCGCCTCTGAGCTATCACGTAGGCAAGGCCATCATCGATGCGCCCCCGAGGCTCCTTTCCCATCCATTATATTCTTGTCTCACCTATCCTTTTGTCCTTCCAATCCACATCTTTCCCATCGCCTAGGTCCTAGGCCCACAAAGTCCACCCCGAACTACGTTGCCTCTACGTCATCACGTAGGCAAGGCAATTTATCAATGAGCCCCCGAGGCACTAGGTCAGTCCCTTAGGGCCCGTTTCTTCGTGTCTATCGTCAGTTCATCCATAATAAATCAATCCTCTACTTGACTGGGGTCAAAATTCTCGACCTAGTTGAAGAGTTGGATTCTTGAATGTCCCACATCTCAGAGGATTATAATAAGGACCGTGATACATCACCAGACAACAGGCAGCATTAACACGCTTTTTCAACAAAACATTTGACGCAAGAACCCGACCTATAGACAAGACACAATGGACCTCAACCATCGTGATGATTGTATCTGTTTTCATTGCAAGAAAACATAACTATGGCAAGAACATTTGTGTTCATTAAAATGGTTTAAAATCTTATGTCTTAATTTTTGTTATTATGTCTTTCTATGCTACTCAAGGATGTCAAAAACTAGAGAAGCTATGATGGGGGCATAATTATTTTATTGGTTTGTTGTTTGTGGATTAATCTTTAGTAATGTGACGACTTTTGCCTAACGACATGATCAGCAAAAGATCATCGAGGACTTAAGAGGTCTAAACATGAAAGGGGGCAATCCTTGTCTGTTTACATGCAAGGCGTACTCAGGTCATCTAGATTCAATTTTGACTAGATGCTTGTATCAACTTGCTATATCACAATCCATATAAGAGATACTCAGGTCATCATGGTTTAATTATACATAAATGCTTGTATTTTCTTACAACATTTTAAAGAGAAAAGAAACAAAAAAAATGCCCAATGATGAAATAAAGTACTTCAAATACTTGCATATATGAAGATGACAAATCCACACATCCATACATACCAACTTGCATATCATTCCATTATAAGCATTACATCCTAGACCTCATTCTAAGTGTCGAAAGATCCATTTCATCCATTAACCAAATCATCCTTCTAAGTTATCTTTCATCATCATTCATCTTGTTTGCTAACTTACCATTATCTTTTCCTTGTCACCCTTGCTCTTGGGTTGACTGGGGCATCACCAATCACCAATCCAATCATTCATCTGATCATCAAATCTATCCAATCAATTCAAGCATTGATCCAAGTGCAAGTCCATCCTTAATCCATACCAATCGAGTTAATCAAACTTGTCAAATAATCCAATCGCAATCAATGGTCTTGATCCTAATCTCGTCGTAGACCAAATCAGTCAATCATCATTGACGGTGGGATAAATCTTTCCCGCATCTTTGTGTTGATCTAGGGATATATCTTTCCCTGCAATGACAACACTATCGTCAATCATTATCGATTAATCATCGGTTTATGGCTAGACAGGGGCAATACCTTGTTTGTTCTTGTATCATTTGTGCATACTTGCTTGCTTGTTTGTGTGTGTTATCAATTTATCTTGCATAGCGTGTCATTTAACTATTTCATCCATCCCTTATCTTGCATCCTCCATTTTCTTCACCCTAATCTGTTTTCTTCAACCTAACCATCTTCTTCTTGAGATTGTCCGTCTCACGTCCCGAACCTCTTCTTCCCGTCCAATCTCCTAAGGGGGCATCCTACCGTCGTTAAACCTATACCAGGGGCAAGCTGAGACATGTATCAAATTGCAGAAAATTTTTATTTCTTTGAAACGTGATAAAACACATTGCATCAAAGAGGGGCAAAATGTATACACCTAAAATTGGCTCAGGTCGAATTAAGTAAATATTTCAATATTTATATTTATCTTAATTCTTATTCGTCTATTAATTAAATAAATATTCTAAGTTTATTTGATTGGTTTATTATCCCATAATTAAATAAAAATCAATTAAATAAATAAATATTCTTATTCTTCTATCAATTAAATAAATAAATATTCTTATTCTTCTATCAATTAAATAAATATTCTAAGTTTATTTGATTGGTTTATTATCCCATAATTAAATAAAAATCAACTTATTTAATTAAAGTCCCTAAATTCTTCTAATGTCTCACACAATTAAATAATTGACATTATTTAATTAATCCTAAAGTTCCTCTATTCCAAAGTCCTAATTTCATAATTCCACCTCACTATGTTGCACACATAATTAAATATTTTAATATTTAATTAGCTAATTATTCCCTCACCTTTCCACCTCACCATGTTGCACATGTAATTAAATATTTTAATATTTAATTAGCTAATATTCTCTCACCCACATGTTTTATTTATCCTCCAGTCAGATTAGTTAACTCATCAATCAAATCTGTTAACTAATTAGTCAATTGAGTTCACTGGTCAATCTATTATGTTGACTCCCCAATCAACCTAGTTAACTGATCAATCATCTCAGTTAACTCCTCAATCTATTATGTTGACTCCCAATCAACCCAGTTAACTGATCAATCATCTCAGTTAACTCTTCAATCTATTCTATTATCTCCCATAAACTCATGAAGAAGGCTTGGACACTTGTCCTCTTCTAATTCGCGCGCATTCCCTCAAACTTTCTCAACCATTCACAACTCAGGAAATTCCTCCAATTGTGGATCTGATGACACTTGGATTTGGTCTTCCCTCAGCCTATATAAACAAGGTCTTCATACCCATTTCATATCCATTTGAGCATTCGTAAACTTACTCTGCAGAATTCATCACAACGTGCCTTTGGCAAGTTATCATTGCATTATCATCACCATGTCTCCATCAATTCATATCCATTATAGTTGCATAGTAGCTTAGTCTCCATTGCACATTTCATATCACGACCATTCTATTCTTGTCATCTTCAACAAGCAAGGGAGTACGTACTTCTAAGGGCTTCATTACAATCAAGATCAAGAGCAAATAGGCGAACAATGGAAGCACAGAGGTAATTCGGGTATCAAAGGTATTATCTTTTATTTATTTGCATTTGTCTCATTTTCTATTGCATTATTGGATTTTAGTTCTTTATGCCATTGTTCACATTTCCATACAACATGGGCCAATAGAAATACCTTTGAAGTATAGCAATGGTTTTCTCCTTTCCAAAGTGTCCTGCAACACAACTGGAGTGTGCCTCCCATATCATCTTTTGTCGCTCCTTAGCTGGAACACAGATGTGTCCCATGTGACAGAGAATACCATCCTGCAAATAAAAGTTAGGAACTGGTGTACCTTCTACTAGCCTATTGTAAATATCAGCAAAATCATCATCTAAAGCATATAGCTGAGACCATTTTGTGGTTTGGTGACCACAAGCATCTAGTACTACTGTTAAAGCTTTGATTGGAGGTCTGCTCAAGCAGTCTGCAACTTTATTACTACTTCCCTTTTTGTGGCAAATATTCAAGTGAAACTGTTGCAAGTAGGCAGCCCATCTTTGATGCATGTCATTTTGTAGCTTTCCTTGTGTCTGTAAGAATTGTAGAGGCTTGTGATCTGTGTGGATTATAGTCTCCTTCCCCAAGATATAGTGTTTCCATTGCTTGCAAGCTTGAACAATGGCATACAATTCCTTGTCATATGTAGGATACCTTCGTACTGTATCAGAAAAGGTTGCACTATGGTAGGCAACTGGATGCCCATGTTGCATGAGCACTGCCCCAAGTGCGTAATCTGATGCATCTGTTTCAATTTCAAAAGATTGTGTCAAATCAGGAAGTTTCAATACTGGTGAAGAACATAACCTCTTTTTCAATTCTGTAAATGCTTTTTCTTGTGCTTCTATCCAACAGAACCTTGCTCTTGCTCCTCCCCTGAGTGCCTGATTCATGGGCCATGCTAAATGTGAAAATCCAAGTACAAACCTGTGATAGAAGTTAGCCAATCCCAAAAAACTACGAAGTTCTGTGAGATTCTTGGGAGATGGCCAGTCTTTGATGACTTGTATCTTTTCAGGATCCACACGAATACCCTTGCTGTCCACAATGCATCCCAAGTACTGAATACTTACCATTCCAAATGAACACTTATCTTTGTTGGTGTAGAGTTGATGTTGTTGCAGGGTTGACAGTACTTGTTGAACATGTTGCAAATGCTCACCCCATGTCTTGCTGAAAATGAGGATGTCATCTAAGTACACTACAACAAAGAATTAGTGAATGGTCTCAAAACATCATTCATCATTCTCATGAAGGTAGCAAGGGCGTTAGTCAAGCCAAACGGCATAACTAACCACTCAAACAAACCCTCCTTGGATTTGAAGGCAGTTTTCCATACATCTGCTGGTTCAATTGGCACTTGATGGTATCTAGATTTCAGGCCAATTTTGGTGAAAAACTTAGCCCCTCTAAGTTGGTCCAGCAAGTCATCAATGCAAGGGAGTGGTATCGGTTCTTCACAATGATCTTATTGAGGACCCTATAATCAATGCAAAGCCGCCATGTTCCATCTTTTTTTCTGGCAAGAACAATTGGGTTGTCACATGGTGAAGCACTTGGGCGAATATGTCCTTTTTGAATCAGCTCTTGGATCTGCCGCTCGATCTCATCATTCTCCAAAATTGATCACCTATATAGTGACCCATTTGGTAATGGTGTCCCTGGAATTAGATCAATTGAATGCTTGACTTGACAGTGCAGTGGTGCCCCTGTTGGTGAGGTAAAAACATCTTCATATGATGACAATATTTTATCCATCTGTTTTTGCTGAGTGGAAGTGGTGGCCATTTTCTCATGGGTATTGGCTACAACTAACCTCTTTCTCTCATTTCGAACCATTAACAGAACAAATTTTCCAGTATGAGCAATTAAACGCTTACATTGTTTTGCAGTAATCAAAGATACTGGTTGTGCAAGACTTACCTCAGGTATTCGATACTCCTTTTCTCCTAGTTTGATAGTGACACTGCGAGGTCTAGATTCATATACACCATGACGCTTGTACATATATGGGTGCCCCAACAATACATCACACACATCCAATGGTGCCACATCACATATGACTTCATCTTCGAATGGTTTGATAGAATAAGGTAAGCGACATTGCTTATTTATCTAAATATCTCGGCTTTGATTGCTTACCCATCCCACATGATATGGCTGTGGATGAGGTGTGGTCCGCAAGTTCAGCCTTTTAACAATCTCGGCAGAGATCAGATTTTTTTGACTTCCACGATCAACAATGAAATGGAGGGCCTTGCCGCTTACCCACAGTTGTGAGTGGAATAAACGCTCATCTTCACGAGGCAAAATCCTGGCAATAGCGACTGTGGCATAGGGGTCAACTTCAATTACTTGGACATCATTCCTTTGCTCAAAAGAGTCCGTAGGCAATGGTTCAGGTTCAGCTTCTTTTTCTTGCAACCCTGTCATCAACGTCTTGGTGGCTTGACAGTCCTTCGTGTTATGTCCTGGGCTTCTATGGAATTCACACCACATCTTCTTTCCACTCTTGTTTGCTGCTGATGATGCTTGTGAAGCGGAATCCTTGGCTGGCTGTTTTCCCATGAATTTGCTGCCACTTTCATTCTTTGATTTATTATTTGAAAAATAATCTTTTTTCCCCTTTTGTTTGAATTTCTCCTCAATCTTTATTGCATATTTTGTAGGTAGTCCCCAAGGTCTCAATATTGAGAAAATCCATCTCTGTTTGGATATAGCGATGAAGTCCGCTGCAGTACTTCAGAATTCAATGCTTTTTTGTATCCATGATGCCAAGCTTTGCTGAAAGAGCATGGAACACATTAGTGTAATCATTAACAGATTGATCCTTCTTCTGGCTAAGTGTCTGCCACTCCATATATTTATCCTCATGTGAATTTTCAGGATAATATTCTCCCTTGATATGTTCCACAAACTCTCCCCAGGAGGGTTCACCTTGAGTTGCTTCATCAAATTCTATATCAAGGTTTTCTCTAAACAACATTCTATTTTCCCAAGATTGTTTTACATGATGCTCAGCTTTGAGAAGAGCGAATGCTATTTTTTCACCATTAGAAAATTGATTCACAGAAAAATATCTTTCTAATTTTGACAGCCAATCATCAACAACATCTACATTTATTTTGCCTTCAAAATTTGGAATATCAAAATTTACCTGCACTTTGAGAGGAGTGTGACCACCGAACGATACTCCACCCATATTGGGTTGTTGATTTCTTTGAAGCAGATAAGAAAACTGATTCATCATCTCCTCACGTTGTTTTGCCAAAGCTTCTTCCACCATCGCCTTAAAAGGGTCTGAATGTTCCCCTTGTTCTAACATTTTTGATCGAGTGCGCCTCAAAGGAAGATAATCTGATGGGTCATATGTCTTCAACCCCAACTTCTGATAACCTGACCTTGTGCGGTGTGACATACAGGAGCGAACTGCTCTGATACCACTGATCTGGACAATACCTAGCGCTGAGCCTATGGTATTGTAATGCAATAAAATAAACAGGAATTGAGTTTCTGCAAATAGGCAAACTCGTTGAGAGTTATGAATTGCCTCCGAAAACTGATTTTTATTCATTTCCCTTTGAAATATATAGGCTTACATATCATATGAAGGGTCACATTACCCTTGGAATACAAAAAAAGCTACTGGAAGGTGAAACTAATTACAAAAATTCAAAAAAACTTTAAAAATTAGGAAATTTTTTATCTTCCCCTTGGTAGGGTCATAACTCCTAGCTATTTTATCGGAAATTAAACTTCTTGGACTCGTTGGAAAGATAAACTAATTATCTAGTTTGAGCTACCCGGTTGTTAAGGCTTAACTCCAAGCAACCGACAAGTTTCGAGCCTTAATTCCGCTCTGAAGGCCTCCTAAAATGCAATTTACTAAGATGTAGAAAATACCAAAAATTATATTTTAGATATTTTCCCAAAAATACCACTCAAATGACCCTGGACTGGATCACTGTCTCCTCCTACAATGTTGTTGCTCACCACATTTGGCATCCTTCTAAAAACGTATACGTAGATTTTAAACACTGGTGTACCTTTCTTCTAAACGCTGGCAAATAGGTATCATTCCTTTCAAGGATCTCAGTCTTCTCTGATAAGTCCCAAAATTGTCCTCATCAGATACTCTTTATCCCCTGTTTAAAATCTTTTCCCCTCCATCGCACATCCCATGCCCTGCTCTTCTTTTTGGTTTGCTTCTTTCCTTAGTTTCATGCACTTTTATTGCAATCCCTTGTCTTGGCATGAACTTCCACTCAACATCCTTCTGAATTTGGAAGGCAGATTAGCTTTATGATTGTAGAAAAATCCAGGCATGGAGATTTCTGCCCCTTTCACTAAAGGGGTTGTTTGCTGCCTATTTCTGATCCTCCTCTTTCCACACACTCACCTCAGCTCATGGCTCCCATTTTTTACCAGATTTGTATCTCAAGCTCATGCTAATAGAACCATCAAATCTAAATGGCTCAACCACCCTCTCATGGAATACATTCAGCAATGCTCTCTGAAGGAGGGGGATCATGACAAAGGGAGTGGAATAATGGTCAAACAGAGCTGTGAAGATGCAAGCATGGAAAATCTGTTGGCACCAAGATGTAGTAATTTGGATTTGTGCCACATTTAGTGCCTAGCTATAGATAGCTTGTGAATGATTTTGTAACATGTGTACGAATAGTCATGGATAATCATGTATAAAAATGTATTTAGAATATAATGCACATGCAACTTCTTGTTAGCTTTAAAGCAATAATCATTGTTGTGTGCCTTGTAGTAGATGCACGATTCTATATATAGTTTAAGTGGCACTAGGGGATGGGTGCCTATATATACCCCTGATACTCTATTATAGAGATACAGATAGAGATAGAGAGCGCAAATTATGCAGGTAGAAAATGGATATGTAAGCATATGTAGAGATACATATAAGAGGTAAGATATATTGATTAAAAGAAGAGATGTGTGTGCTTTCTATATAACTCTTGTGTATGGTTCTATGATAAGTATGCGGGTAGATTGTATTGTGGAGCTCAGCAGATGACACAGGACTCAGCGTGCTTCAAGTGAGACATAGTAATATGTCAGTGTGCTGGTAGTCTATGTGCTTAGCTATCGTTCTTTAGCACGCAACCAGATTATGGCTAACACTTTGGTTCCTTTGCCACAACCCTCTCAATAATTGCATGCTACCATCTTAGAGTGAACCAGCAAAGTTCAAATCCACATTTCTAGATAGCACTATATTTAGTTGAGCTTTTTCAAGTATTACTCATACCAGACAAAGAAAGCACCATTTACAAGAAAAATGCTATTAAATAGAGACTGCTTTTGGCTTTTGAGTATGGAGTAGGTACCTCCCACACAAGAGGATGTGCAGGGAATGGAGTGACAGGTATTTATCCCAAAAGTATATAACACAAGCAAGCATGGGAGCCAATAGTTTGAATGTGGAACAAACTAAGTGCAGAAGGAAGTGGAATGAAAGACGAGAAGTTGCTCTTGCAACCTCGTTTGAAGAGCAATCCTAACAAACACAATGTGCATGCACAAGGTGGTGCAAAGCCAATAGCATGGATGGCGAGGACCACATACCTGTGCCAAATTTTGAGTATGGGGATTTGCAAGATCAAGCACAAGAAGAGGATGATGCAGCAGAATTAAGGCAAAAAGTGCCACATGTACCCCTACGGACAGATACTATGTTTGTAGCACTCTCAGAAGGGGATGAGCCAACCACGGACCCACCACCACCATCTAGCATGGATCTTTTATCTGGAGCTTATTTTGCGAGAGTCAGGAAGTAGTATCATTTGTACCAAACAAATTGAGACAAGAAACAGAAGGAATAGAAGTAGAAGTTGATCCTATGTATGCACATCCAGTGAATCCAGAACTTTATAAGGTAAAGTTTAAGTTGAGACAATTTGTTGCTATTTCTACATCTCACCTAAACAGATTCATTGCACAATTACATCAAAGTGCACCAGTGCCAACGTACAGTATGGCACATATAGTGGTAGTAGAGCCCATGCTTACTACATTGAAGACCTTCACAAGGGAGGAAGATGCCCCTTGTCATTGGAAAGCCTGTGAGATCACATGGCATGCAAAGAATGTTACGTATCCTACAAGAAAGAACTAGTCTATTGCCACACTTAGAGGCCACGCACAAGATTGGTACACCAAATATGATCTGAATAGTACTAAGGATAATCCAGTCAATGTGAAATAGAAGTTTCTCTAGGAATTTGAGTATCCAAAGCTTGAGCATGCAAACATGGCCACATTAAAGGAACTGAAAGCAACAACTAGAAGAGACAATCCAAATATATGACCAACGGTTCAAGAAGTTGGTAACCAAGATACCAAAAGATATTGATGCCGCACTCTAGTGTGAGTGGTTAATTGGAGGGCTAACCACACATCTATAGAGAGAGCTAGTCCAACGCAATTTTACTACACGCAAGGAAGCTATGGAGGCTGCCCTACACTTGGAAGTTGTTGGCAACCCATGAGGTTTTGGCACCATAGCTCCATTGGAGAAACAAATAGGTTTGCTGGTGTCACGCATGGAATAGTTAGTAGGTGTGCATAACGCCAAACAAGAATTATGCTAAGCATAGTGTTGTACCGAGGACCATACAGCAGTTGACCATTCGGTGGTAAGAACTCAAGTAGTTAGCGCTGCTCAATGCCTTTTGCGCATCCTAGCATGTGCAATCTGTCATGAATCTCATGAAACCCCTTCTTGCGGGCTACTACAGAAACTTCACAGCACTACGCTGAATTATTGGTGTAAAGTCTATAAGAATGGAGCCCATGATACCAACTCTTACTAGGTCGTTCAAGATTTGCGCAAAGTGAGGGATAATCAAGTTAATAATGCAAGTGTTCAAACCAACCAACACTTGTCCAATTGTAGCACACACCTCAACAACAATATACACAGCCACAGTACACTCTGCAAAATCAATATGCACCAAAACCACAATGCACAACCGCCAACATACATGTAGCAAAACGCACCTAGATGGGGAGGATGTGATGGTGGTCGAGGTAGCGGTCAAGGCTACAATGGTGGTCGAGGCAATGGATTTATGTATTTTAAGTGTGGAGAGGAAAGACATATTGCACGCAACTATTTGAAGTATCCCACTCGCAAATATTGCTATGCTACTCATAAGACAGAAGACTGCCCTGCACTCATTCAATCTTCTCGAAAGAAGGTTACGCAAATGATCCAAGCTAAAGGAAACAAAGGAAAGGGTGTTGCACACTTAGACAAGTTCTGATGCAGGAGCATCCCTAGTTCAAGAGCAATCTTGCATCAACCAAAAACATTTGCATTTCAGTTTGTTTTCTTTTCATTTTCCAGTTCAGTTCAGTCAGTAGCAGTTTCAGTATTTTGGTCCGCATTCTGCCGCAGTTTCAATTCAGACCTTGCACAGATGGACTTAGCATCTAGACACCTTCATGCACATCATATCCAAAATTCAGATCATTTGGATCAGGGTACCGGAAAGATATCGCTATCAGAAGATCGATTGTTTTCTCAAAGCAGAGCACCCTAACAGTCTCAGACAATCAGCTAAAGGAGAAGACTTGCGGAGCTAAACGACACATCATTCATGGAACTTTGGATCGTGGGCGACCTTCCTTGAGATCTGGACGCTATTCCATTCACTTGCGGAGGATTCCCATCTGTTTAGGTCCAACCTATCCGTGTACACACGTTACATCTCTTTCATCGGAGTTTGTAATCATCCTTGGCCGACACGGAGGAATCTTGTGTTCTGGAGATGATATATATTCATGTAATAGATGCATAGGAAAGTAGTGAATCACATAGAGATAGATTGATAGTTTGAATTCTTTTGTAAGGCGCTTCAAAGTCATATCTTGCGCATATACTGTAACTGAGGAATCAAGCCTGAGAGCCCTAATTGTAAGCCTGCATGTCGCTGGCCTGTTTGTATTTTGAATCTATGATATACTGAATGAATGAATCTGCATTTGCATCCTATCTTTGAGTTGTTTCCGCTGTGTTTACTCTTGCTGCACTGTCTGGACTGTTCACTTTGTGGACCCTCCTAGCCGTAACTGCACCAAGTTCATTCATGGTATGCCTTGACACACCAACAAAACAAATGACATGCGTCAACAGGGCCTAAGGAAAGGTGCAAGAGCAAGGAAAATGCCATGTGAAAGAAAGGCATTCTTGTTATATGGACACACATCAAAGGTTCAATTTGTGGAACGACTTCAGGTCCCAAAGAATGTTGCACATAGAGGAAATGATATGTAAAACAAAAACAGAGAGGACACTAATGTGAAGACTACTATTTTACATCTATTACAAAAGGGTGGAGTACTTCCCCAATTGAGACAATTTCTAGATAAGCTCCCCATCACCGATAATTAGGATATTTTATCTAGTTCAAACTCAGTACCACAGAGGGTTTTGCACACACTTGAGCCAAAGTATGATACTGAACTATTATTTACCCTAAAAATGAATGGCTATCTACTACACAATGTGACTATCGATACAGGATCTGAGATCAATGTGCTTATGCGAGAGGCTTGGCTAACCATGAGACAACTCACATTAACACCTTCGATGCATATACTTTACACGGCAAATACCACGAGCAAGATTCATTTTCGTATGCTAAAAGATATGGAGATTGGTATTGAAGGAGTTGGTTTCTAGCTCAATTTTGAGGATATTGACATGGCAAAGGCAAAGCACAATCCCGCCTTATTGGGACAGCCATTATGTTTCCAAGCCAGAGCAGATGTGCATTTCAAACACTACGCAATGACCTTCGAGAACAAGGAAAAGCGAGTGATTGTTCAACTAGATCGTGCACAAGGACCTATATCCATGGAGTCTTCATATTTAAGAACACGATCTTGAAGATTTTTACTAAATTACTTCCAGAGCAAGCACCTGCATGAATCTTGGAATGGGAAAGTGCCTCAAAATCAAACATTACAAAAAGATGGCTAGCTAGTGAACAGGGGTCGGTAGGGAAGTCATGTGCAACTGTACGAAACGTGCCCCACATATTATCAATTAGAAGATTTTGTTTGATACGCACCCCACTCAAGGTCTCACAAATGGGTGCATAAGGCCAATCTTACAACTTCCACCATGCCTAGATCTACACCATGAAGTAAATCTACTAGAATGGTAATGCGATGGATCCCTATTAACAAACCCTATTACACATAGATGCTTCTAGATTCAAAAACATAAAGTTTGCGAAGATATCCAATTTCACAGTCAAATAGAGACATTAACTCTAAGCAACCACACCATGGAGCCACCTCTGCACAAATCAACACAATCTATTACCATTGTGCATGTATTATGCGGAGTACTCCTGATCTTTCATCTCCTAAGCATCCCAATTCTCTATTGGATTAAGTACAGAAATGCAATTTCTTGACAAACCTCCATACATCCTTATGGATTACTAAAGAACCAGTGCTAGTGGAAGATATGAAGGTCAAGGCACACACCACAGATTTTATGACTAGCACAACCTTGTTTCTTGGACAATGGATTATGCAGGGAGAATCCCTCCCTAGAGCAAAATGAACACAACTGGTTACATTATCCTCAGGATGTGTCATCACAGTAGATCATTCAGTATAAACACACATGTAGTACTACACAAGCTATGGCAACTCCTCGAACTGTAATTCTAATGTGCCCTATAAGTGGTGTGCGCATCAACTTAGCAAGGGTATTAATTATACCCACCTACCCACTTACAACATTGGTTTTTTATAATGGGTACTGTTGTGACGTAATCACACATCACCCCATTGCAAATGCGGACCCCCTCTTTTTTCTTTTTTTGCTTTCGTTTTGCTTTAGGGTTTAATTTTTCTCTAAGCTTGTAGGGTTTTGGTAGTGTTGTTTTGAGTCTCAACATATTCTGAGTCTGTATCTTATCATTCTGATATCCTGAAGTCCTGAAAATTGACTGTCTGGAATCCTGATGTTCTGAGATCCTGAAATTTGACTAAGTCTGAAATCTGGTGGATCCTCAAAAATCTAGAATCTACATGTTAAATCCTATGGATCTGAGACCTATCTCAAACATCCTGGTAGTATATTTCAAAATATTTAAAGTATAGGAAATACTTAAATATATTTTTAAATATACTTCCATCCAGGACAAGTCAAAATCAGGCGAAAAAAGTTGGAAGTCTTGGACCTTGGGTGGAAATTGTTCTACACCATGCAAAATGCACCCAAGAAAATGGGGGAAAATGTTCTGCACCCTTCAAAATCCGCCCTATATGGAGAGGAAAATGTTCTGCACCCTTCAAAATCCGCCCTACAAGGAGAGGAAAATGTTCTGCACCCTTCAAAATCCACCCTACAAGGAGAGGAAAATGTTTTGCACCTTGCAATTTGCGCTCAAGGTGAAAATGTGCAAAATTTGACTAAGCCTGGGAAATGGAAGTGGGGAAAATGTTCTCCCAAGTGTAATTTGCGCCCTACCTAGAGGATGATGCAAAATGTGCAAAATGTTCTACTTCATGCAATTTCCGCCTTAGGAGCTTGTAACAAGGAAATTTGGCTAAGTATGAAACATCTTGAGGAGTTCAACCTTGTTTTGAAAGCTTAAGTGAAGGTCATGATAGAGTTAGAAATGAAGGAAAATGTTCTGCCCTTTTGCATTTTGTGCTTTAGCTAGAGGGTGAGTTGGAAATGAAGGAAATTGTTCTAATCCATGCAATTTGCGCCCAAGGCTTGCATTAAGAAAACTTGTCAAGTGTGAGATATGTCACAAATCTAAGCTTGCCTTGAGGAGTTTGAAGTGAAGGTTTGAAGTGTTGATTAAAGATAAGTATAATGTTCACCAAAAAGGCAAGAGCGCATAATGCTCTGGAGCTCGCATTTTGCACCCTAGGAGAGAGGTTTGATCCAAGATGACAAAATGCTAAGTGGTTCAACTATCAAGTGAAAGGAGGAAGTATGAGGATGTTTGATGCAATGAATGATTAAGTAATGATCAAAGGGAAGGGCACAAATTGTTCTAGAGCCTTCAAAATCTGCCCTCTCTAGTTGCCAATTGTTCTCAACAATGTTCGCCAAAAGTACATGATGAAGTATTGTTCATCCAAGTTGCCTTGAAGGTTGTGGAAGGAAAGTTTAAAGATTGAAGAAATGCAAGGTTGGAGTGATCTCAAAAGGAGTGCATAATGTTCTAGATCTTTCAAAATCCGCCCATTTTAAGGGGAGAGTGTTTGAAGAAAAAGTGGAATGTTCCTTACCTTGCATAGCTCGCTCAGAGGAAGTAGGAAGTGTAGAGCCCAAAGGTGAGAAATTGACTAAGTCATGACAAAGTGCAAAGGCGCATAATGTTCTGCCCCATGAAATTTCCGCCCAAACTGCACAAGACTGTCATGAGGAAGTCAGAAGAATATGTGAAAGAAAAAATGATAAGTTTCCAAATTAAAAAAATGAGGAAAATGTTCTTACAAATGCAAAATGAGCTCTACAAGGTCGCATAATGTTCACCAACATGCAAAATCTGCCCATTTTTCACTCACAAGGAAAGTTTACTCCCTAAAGTGGTAGGTCGGCCCTAGGAGAGGCTAAAATCAGTTTTTATTAATAAAAACATTATTAAATAAAGTGCAGGCCGACCTAGCATAAGGGCATGTTGGATTGCTATTTAGAAAGGTTTAAATCTTCATTTTTCACAATCATTTCAAAACAAAAAGCAGAGCAGCAATAAGTAAGAGCAGAAATCCATTTTTGAAGGGCAGATTTCATCATAAATGAAGGACGAATTTGCAAAGCAAGTCTAGGATTCAAGTGCCACAAGGGAGCAAGGAGATAATTTTCAAGTAAATCCATTCAAAAGGCAGACCTGCAGCAAATTAAAATCAGAATTGCACATAAAAATCAGACTTAGTATTATCTTCATTGAATTTCATTAATAAGCAGCCAAGGTATGTTAAGCTTTCTTTGTTTCAAATTTGATCAATTTTGGATAAGTGTTTAAAAATGGTTTGAATTTGAAACTTATTTATCCCACATTCGTAAGGAGGGCGAAAATATTCTTTGAATTTCCTTTATATCACATGTCATGCTAAGATACTAACTTAAGTTTTTTTGTAGGTGATGAAGGAGAATGGCATGAAGTTTGCATATGAGAAGTTCGAGACTGGGAAGAGTGTTGTTCAAGTCCGTGAGAAAGATATCAACGCCACATGAAGGAGAGCTAGTCCAAGATGATCAAGTCCCAAGCTCTGCACATCGTCAAGAAGTCACCAAGATTATCATACTACTAATGACAAAGACTTCACTTTTGGAGGAGCATTACTTCATCATGCATAGGAGCAAGACATTGCACGTCCAAGCTTCAAAGGAGTCACCCATTTCATGCGCTAGGTAGAGATAAAGAAAGATCAAAAAGAACATCCATTATGCATAAATCCACTCCAAAGAGCTCATGTATGAAACATCTTCTACTTCATGCGTCATCTAGAGCCAGAATGAAGGAATCCTGCAAGAACAACATCACAAGACGAGAAATGAGCATGAGCATCAAGTAATTCATGAATTACATTCAAAAGTACGAAAATGTCAAGACAACGTGAGGAAATCCAAAATTCCCAAATTTGCAAGTTTGAAAGATGCAAAGTTCCATGGTTGAAAATCCAACAATTTGGGAAATATTTCAAGCAATGTGAACGCAGAGAAGATCAAACCGGTTTGCTTAATGCTAAGGTGGCGTCTACATGTTATCAAGCCTATCACATCTTGCCACATCATTTGTTCACATTCAATGTATCTACTACAAGAGGAAACTAGAAAGGACGCCCATGTGGAGATACTCCAAAGATTCCATTTTCATGCTTATCACATTGGGAAACATGCCTTCATTGCCTCTCTTGTATTCTAAAAATAGCAACTTTGTAACAAATTGTCTTGTTGTCTTCATCTAAGCTGTTGATTCACGAATCAATCTGGGCCATTCATTGTAATTCTTGGGCTCTATATAAAGCTCACTTCTCTCATTTGTAAAAGGAGGACACATTAGAATTAGAGTTCTATACGAGTAGAGTAGAGGAGACTTCTTAAAGTCATTAAAGAGACTTTGAAATTGTTGTCAAAATACTTCCAAGATCAATACAAGCTCATTGTTGGTTGTTTCGTGGTAATTTTGTGTGGTTGCGGAATGTTAACATGGTTTCGATTTTCTTGGATGTGATGGAGAGATGTTTCCAAGTAGAGTTAGATTAGAAGTTCATTGATATGATACCAACATGTTAAGATATTTGATGAATTCCTTAATGGTTCATACTTTTTGTGGATTGTCGATGGCAACTCACTTTGCAAAGTTAGCCTGAACCTTTACATGCTTTAGTTCGGTTGTGAAGATTGTTCAAGCTACGCCAGCTATGGGTGTTTGGATGAATGCTTCGCAATTTGAAAATCCTTGAGTTACCTTAGAAGATTGCACCGAACTTTGTGTAGTTGTTGGTCCTCATGGCGAAGCGGAGTTGGGTTATATGAGGAATTTGTCTATCTTGACATGATCCATCACTTCATTGTCCTTAGATTAGCTTTCTCAACCCTTGCCTTTTTCATTTTCTTTTCATAGCCGGTAGAGTAAGTTCCACTTCACAAGAGAGAGTGGAGTAAGGAGTCAATTCAGCGTAAGTCCCCTTGTGATTACCAGCATGATCACATCAACTACTAAGTCTATCCATAGCAAAAACACGAATAAGGAACCTTCGAGAGACTTTATTCAAGAGAGGATAGAGTACTTAGTACTTTATTCTGAGTTTGCATGTGCAAGAAAAACACATTAACAGGTACCCATAGCAAAGTGTTGGATCGATTGTAACCCCACCAATAGGATTCAAGTCCATGATGTGCATCAATAACCCAATTTATCCAACAAATGGACGTCAATACCACAAGAAGCAAATGTTAACATTTCATTTTATAAGAATGGTGCAATGTGGGCATCTTTCACCATACTATTATTGACTGATTTCTTCTTAGTTCTTTTCCATTCTATTTAACAAGGGCATTCTAATCATTAGATTGTAGTAGGTTTTTATTTCATTCAATAATTTTCTCTTTTGTATTTGGTCCATTGAACATCACTTTTGTAATAAACAGATTTATGGCATAATCTCTACACATGTGCACACAAGTTATATTGCATATGTACAAGAACAATTGTAATATCGTAATAGTCACCAGTTATGGGAGTCATCATCACATTAGGATTTAGTTTGCGGCATTGTACATTGGCCAGATGGCGCAATGTTTTCACTATGCACACAACATTCAATTTATCCTAGTTCATTTCCTAGGTTGCAATCGAAGAGTATGCACTACTATGTTACACTACTCACTTATTTGCACAGTCAGTTGGGAGCAGTTGGGGTAGATGTACACTACACTATTCACTCAATCATAAGGGATACCCAATCATTTGTCTATGGTGAGACACAACCCTCAACAACATGCCTTTCAATACACTCAATATATATTGCGCATTTGGGAGAGACTTTTAATTTATGCATTAGCAACTGAACTCAAAGCACATGGGATTGTGCTCATTTTCTTCTGTGGGGAAGAATAGGAAAGTATGCACAAGGAGTACATGTAGGGAAGGGAAGCACACTAGCAAGAAAAGTGCAAAAATAGAGGATGAGAGTGGTAGAAGGAAGGCCACAAAAGACACTAAACTTACATGTGGGGATGGTCATGGTGTTGCAAGTCAACAAAAAGTTTAAATTGCATGATGATTCAGTGATGACGAGATGTATGTTAGAGTACAACTCGTAGGGAACTGACCAAAAAAGTGACACAAGAGCATTTGGGACCCAAACAAGCAACCCAATGAGACGTAAGTACTACCAACGAGGGTAGTCAAAGCAAACAAAGGATTCTGTCATTAATGTTGAAGATGCACGTTTAATATTGCAAGGTGCTCAAAAAATCTATAAAAGAAGTGATTTTTCCTTTACAAACTTACTAAACACTCAAGCTTTGTGCAAAAGCCAAGCCCTTCCTGAGAAATTTTTTAGATCACACAACACTAGAGGAAGTGTTTTGCAAAGCAGTGGACTAAAGGATTATGGAACTATTGAAGGAACTAACGATGGCACCACTACCACAAAACGCTCCACCAAGCACAACAACAGAACCCAACAGTAGCTACAAAAACATGGAAATAGCACAAGGAAACATTAGCAAGGAAGATAACCTATAAGTCGTAGCTACACCCCCATAGCTTGAATTGATGAGAATACCATAATCTAACCAATGCAAGTGGAAGGAAGAACATGAGCATATTGCAACATTCAAGATCAAAGAACAAAATCGCTCCTTTAGAAAAGCCAAAGAGCACACCACAAAGTCTTTGGTGTATGAGACACACGGGCTAGATGGCACAAAGAAGCACAAATGGAACGAACAAGGGCGTGTTGTGACCAAATCACACATCACCCCATTAGGAATAAGGACCCCCCTTTTTTTAGAGCTCTGTGCTTTCAATGAGATTTTGATGATGTCCTGGCTCATCTTCCTCTGCCGATCCGGTAATGATTTCCTCTTCTATGATCGTTGGTTCATGATTAGGAGGCAGATGAACTTGCAGTGATGAAGAATTGTGATCAAATCCCATCCAGATAATGAATGTTGAGATCAATCTCCTGAAGTATGTTTGAGACCCTGAAAAGACTAAGTCTGGAGCCTGAAATCCTGAAAATCCTGAAAAAATGACTAAGTCTGAAATCTGGTGAATCCTCCAAATTCTAGATTTTGCATGTTAAATCCGGTGGATTCGAGACCTATCTCAAACATCCTGAAAGGTATATTGAAAAATATTTAAAGTATAAGAAATTCAATCTCTCAACTTATACTTAAATATATTTTTCAATATACCTTTACCCTCGCGACCCTGAAAAACGCCTGACTCTTCCAGAAGATTTGAAAAGCTCATCTAGTGCGACGGGGCACTTAAGTGGCGCAAAATCGCGAGGAAAAAAGCGCTCTCAACTGCAAGATAAGATGTGGATTTCCACTTGATGAACCAATGCGCCCATCTAAAGCATGAAGGGAGACGAAAATGTTAAAGGATTTCAAGCTTTGAAGTGATGCGATTTTAGAAGATTTTCATGCCATTAAGTAATGCGGATTCTAGGGGAATTTGTATATGCTATCTAATGCGCTAAAGCATGAGGATCTCAATGCCTTGAACTAATGCGCTAAAGCATGAGGATCTCAAACAATTAAGTAATGCGAAAATCAAAAGCCAAGTCTTGGAGCGAATTAAAGTGATAAGTGTCCAGAGGATTTCCAAACCTCAACCAATGCGCTAGGATAGAAGGATTGATTCCGAAATCTAAATTTTGAAGAGAGCCTAAAGATTTGAAAAGCTCATCTAGTGCGCCACTTGGAGAAAAGGAAAAGTCTTAAGGTTTTTTTTGAATTATGGAGGCTTAGTTTAGAGGATTTCAAAGTCTTATCCCAAGCGCCCAAAACTTGAGGATTTATAATCCCTCATCTAATGCGCCCATCTAGAAAACATCATGATTAAGGAAAGAGACTCCCAAACATCCAACCCAAGCGCTTAAATCAAGCATCCAATGCGAAACTCAGAGGAATTGCAAACCCTCATCCAAAGCGACCTAAGGAGGAAGGATCTAGTTGAGATTTATTACACATCCAAAGCGAAATCTAGAGGATCTCCAATGCCTCATCTAATGCGACTTCAGGGAGGAAGATTCTAGGCGCTTCAAAGGAGATACATCACAAGGTTTAAGTCAATTTTCAAGAGATTCTAAGGTGATGATCTAGTGCGCCAAGAGGTTTCAATATAAAATCCAGAGGATTTTCAAACACTTATCTAAGGCGAAAACTCAGAGGAATTGCAAACCCTCATCCAATGCGCCATACAAGGAGGAAAGTGAAAGTGTCCAACACATCCAAGGTCAAGTATTCAACGCAAGTTTAGAGGATTTCAAAGTTCTATCCCAAGCGCCAACATCATGCATGATTCGCTAAAGGTAAAGTTCATTTAAGTTGTGAAGATTCCAACACAGTGATCTAATGCGCCACTTCCAAGACCCTTTATTTTCTAAATCAATATGCTCAAAAGGAAGAAATCAAAGGTGGTATCCAATGCGCCACACATGAGGAAGAATGAGGTTTGTTTTTGGAGATCTCAAATTACCTATCTAAAGCGCTTAACCTAGGAGCTGATCCATTATGCAAAGGTAAGAAGAATTCAAGTTGCCCATCCAATGCGCTAAAGGTGAAGGAAGGTAGAATATTTCAAAAAAAAAAACAAACACTAACTTGAGAGGATCTTGTCACCTTGAAGTGATGCGCCACTCCCTTGCAAATGAAAACAAGTTCAAACCAAAGCAATTTGAAAAGAGGTTTTGAGAAGATTTCAACATACCCATCCAATGCGCTCAAAAGAAGAGGATTTTGAAACCCTCATCCACCGCGCCTAAAGCCTAGAGGGTTATGAAGGGAGATCAAGGTATTTTCAATCACCTCAAGAAGGCTTCAACATACTCATCCAATGCGAAATGCTAGAAGAAATCAAAAACTTGATCCTAGGCACCTAGAGGATGAGGATTTTGAAGGTGTGATCTAATGCGAAGAATCAAGAATCAAGTCTTAAAGTGAAATTCTAAAAGGCAAGAGGATCTTAATCCTTCATCCAATCCGACTTGTAGAGGAGAAGAAATAGTGGAGTTTTAAAAGGAAAATTTCAAGAAGATCTCTTACACCCTATCCAATGCGCTTGAGGTAGAAGAGTTAATAGGTATCAAAATTTCAGTCTAAAGGAAGATCGTGGAAGCCTCGACCAATGCGCCAATCAAAGGAAAGGTTATAAACATTTAATTGTTTTTTGCCTTGAAAAATGTGGAAATTGCATTATTAAATGAAGCTCAATCAAAATTAAATGTTTTTCACTATATTAAAGGAGGTCGGCCTAGGTATGGAGTAAAGTTTTAAAGACAAATTCTATATATATATCTCCTCTCCTTTTCATTTTTTATCATTTTTTAAGGAGCAGAATTACTTTTAAAAAGCAGATTTGTCTTCAAGGAGCAGCAACAAGAAGGTTTTATAAAAGTACAAATTTGATTTTGTCAATCCAAGCAAGTGTTGGATCAGATTTCAAGGTATCAATTTAAGGCAGCTTATCAAGTAAGTCTGATCTGAATATTTTCTGATCTGATTTTCTTCTTTTTTCTTCTTTAGATGCATTAAAATTGTTCAAGTTTTGGTAAAACTTAAAGAGGATAAGTGGATTTTGATAGATTCCTTGAGTCTAGATAGTAATATTTCATAATTATAAAGGAAAAATCATAAAACTAATGCATTAAAGTGGCTGAAGTAGAGTCTAGATTATGTTTGAAATTACTTATTCACGTCGAGTTTGCAGGATCATGGCAATGACTTCCAAGGAGAGACAAGCGAAGATCCGGATGGATGCTAAGGGGAAAATTCCCGAATCAAAGCTCGTCTTAAGGTGGACAAATGTAGGAGACACGAATATGGGCAACAGCAACTTAGAAGATATAAAGTCAGTCCTTGAAGAACCCAACGGAGGTAGTCTTGCTCGAGCCATCATGAGGAGTGGAGCCATTGAAGCTGCTTGTTTTCCGCCAGCTTTGCCGTGTTCAGAAATGATCATTGAATGTGTCAAGAAGTATGATGTAGAGACAAGACAAATTACAGCCAAAGATGGAACAATATTAGCCTATTTGCAAAAGGAAGCAGTTGGAGAGACTTTCAACATTCCAAGTAGGGAGAGAATGATCAGTATTTCGATACAACAAGGTCAGCAAGAATACGATGTTGATTCAAAGACAAAGTTGCAAGAAATAAGGAGAGAATGGATGGCCAATCCAGCTATGAAGTTCAATATGAATAATCCTCCGCAGTTTCACAAGTCAGATTTTCATCCTGAAATTGGATACTTGATTATGTTTCTAAATAGAATGACAGGAATGCCGCAATCTGCTACCTTTCAGCCTTGGATGTACTCTTTCATCAAGTCAGTTCTCAAAGGGAAGATGATTGATTGGGCTGGGCTTATTAGTCAGAGTATACATGAGCAGTTCATCAATTTTGCTAAGACCAAGACTTGTTATATGAGTTCCTATGTGGTATACCTTCTCGCAAGAAATGAAGTCTATTCAGGTTTGACCAAAAAAGGAGAAGTCAGAATTGGGCCTAATAAGTACTTATCACATCAGTGTTATCCTCGGTTACACCTCAAGAGTATCAATCATTATACAAGGTTCAATGATGCGTTTGCTATGTTCATAATGAAGAAACTAAGAGGAGAATTTCATAAAAGGTTGTCAAATGCAGCGAGGGAGTTCATTTCAGCATATGGACACTGGTATACTCAACATGAAAGGTACACTTACCTAAGGATCCAAGGGTTTACATCATATCCATATAGATTACCAAGATATCCAACCAACAGGATGGTAATGTTAGAGGTTACAAGGCAGCTCCTGGAACTCATCAGGTTGCAAAAGTTGAAGAAGAAAGGAGGGATCCAGTTTCCACTTCTTCTTGGACAAAATCTGGAGTGTCCATCATTGTCAGCAGCTGAATATTCTGAGATAGAGCTACAGGCATATCATTTGCAAACTCATGGCACCAAGAGGCTTAACTTTGATCCTTTTCAAGTTTGCTGGAAATATAACAGAGAATTTAAGCACGTCAAGCAATTGGAAGACCACTGGGCCAGTGCCCAAGATGAAGATGATCTTCGAACACTTCAAAGTTCGAGACTCACCTGGGATTTAGTTAGAGCTTCCAAAGTATTCAGGATACCAGATCAGTTCACTGAAGATGATACTATGTTGATAGATGAATTTGATAAGATAAAGGATTTGCCTTATACAGTTGATTGGTCAAAAAAGGATGTGTCCGAAGAAGAATTGATAAAGCCGGTCTTAGCCATGGCACGAGTATGTATAAATCAACTATTGCAAGAGATGAATGATGAAGGCCGAGTTCTTACTTACAATAAGATGGATGAAGGAGAATCAGGACAGCATAGTACACATAGCAAACCACAACACAATGGAAATGATCAAAGTGATAATCCAGCTAGAAAAAGGAAAAGACCTAGTCAAGATCAAGGAGAATCAAGCCGGAGACCTCAAAAGAAGAATAATCTATCTACTTCATCTAATCCACAAGAAGGTGCTTCAGTTGTTCAGAATTCAATACAAGAGATAGAAGTTATAGAAGAAGTTGCCTTGATTCCATCCGAGGAGATTCATTCAAGTCCCACTATCATAATTGAGGAAAATGATGTCCTTGATCAAGATGAAGTAGGTCAAGTAGAATCTGATGAGGAAGTAGCTCGTGTACAACACAGTCAAGTTCAAAGACCGCAAGATCTTTCTGCTTTTCCACCTTGGTTGAGGCAAAGGATTGAGGAAAGTACAATTGTAGAAACTTATCAGCCTACTCCAGTTGAGGAATTGCTTGTAAATGCACAGAAGAATAATCAGAAGAAGAGAGCAACAGTCTTTTCCAAAATCACTCAAGATTCTGCTAGAAATAGAGAGGTACATATAGCTGTTCCTAGAATTGACAAGGAGTTAGAAGATATGGCACCTGAGGATTACAGTATGACTACTATTGGCATGGGTCCAATCACAAGGGAACAGGTAGAGGAGGAACTACAAGAGTCAGCGAATAGTGTAAGAAGCATGTTAAAGCAAGAAAGAGAAGCTAGGTTAAAGGTTGAACAAGATTTTAATACATTGAAGCACTACATTCAGCAAGTCATGCAGCCTATCCAACAGAAGGAAGCTACTCCAATTCCTCCGTCTATTCTTCCACAAGAAACAGTGTCCCAAGTTGAAAACATGAGAACTTCATCTCAAATGATGAAAGGATGGATAGAAAAAACAGAAGAGAAGGCATATACTCACCTTGAGGAAATTGTGCAAGTTTATGATAGAGTCATTAATCTTAAGGATCGAGTTCAAGCTTTATTAAGAAATTGTGCTGAGTTCAAACCGATCAAGGAGCAATACATGCCACAACTCAAGAGTTTAATGGAAGTTCCATTAGAGGATCTAATTCATGATAAGGTGATTGATCGAGATACTCCACATGACTTCATCACTTGGTATTTTTCCTTTCACAACAAGGGGCAATTGGTCGATAAAATTGAAGTAGATATGTCCAGAATAAGGAGTGTTCTTCTAAGAACAGAGAATCATATATACACTGCTTTGACAACAATATGTAATCCTTATGGAAATGTTACTATTGAAAACATGAAGCAACAAGTTAAGGCATTCTACTTTCAGTATGATGGACTTGATGAGGGTCAGCTGGATAGTATATTCACACTTGCATTTCGTCTTGGAGAAAATAAGTCTTGGATAAATGACTGGGAGAAGACACTTGGCGTCTATGAGTCAGATGTGGCACTGGCAGAAGGATCCATTAATGCGGCGACAAATGTACCAATGGAGGATATTGTTCAAATTGTGTCTAGATTCATTGTATCTCATAGTACTACTACATAAAAGGCATATGATGTGGCTTCCTTATCTTCTTGGAAAGCGTGCCTTTGTTCCCTCCTTCATAGCTTCTTTCATTTAATAAAGATAACCTCCTTCATTTAATAAAGAGAGCCTCTTTCATTTAATAAAGGAGAGTTTGTTACAACTACTTGTGATGTGGCTTGATCTGGTCCGCTGACTCGGCCGATCGATCTTGACCCTTCATTCCTTTGAGGTCTATAAAAGGGCTCCCATTGCTCTCATTTGTAACGGTTAAAATTCTGAAATTGTTGCAAGAGCTCTCTGAGATAATAAAAGATTCATTGCTTTGGTGATTCTATTTGTGTTTCTGAGTGTTGCATGGTTTCAATTTTCAAACGAACATTAAGTTATAAGTTTTCTTTGAGTTTATGTTAGTTAATGAAAGGTTTCTTTATTGCTTTGTGGTGAAATTAGTAAGTTCATACCATTTGTAGTTTGCGGCTCGTAGATTGCAGTGCATGGTTAGTCTGAACAATTGAACATCAATTTGATCTTTATGCTTGTTGAATCTTTCATGAGCATAACTGATTTAAACATCTTGTACACCTTTGAAGATTGCACCTATCTTGTGTAGTTGTTTGTCTTGACGAAACAGGATCTGGTTTGATTTCACTTCAAGTAGTAATCATCCTTGCATTTAGAATTAGATTAGTGTTTCTAAACCTTATACCTTTTGTCCTTTTTTACCATTGAGTTAGAATTAGGATCAAGAACCTCAATTGCTAAATCATATGCCATCAGTTGCAGTACTTAGACCCTCTAGTATCTGCTTTCATAATCATTGAAATAATCAGTTACTTGAACAATTGCGTAAGTCCCTTTGTGTTAAACAGCAAAATCATACTTAGTCGCTGAGCTGTCTCTAACCAAAATCTTCAAAAGGAACCTTGGAGTCATCTCGTTTGATCACCTAGTTCAGCATTCGAGAGGCTTTGCTCAAGAGGGAGTCAGATACTCTGTATTTTACTCTAATTGTTGACTTGTTGAAAAACAATCATCAACAAGGCGGTCCTTGGTGAACAGCAGTGTGCTCACGTTACGAAACTTGCCATTCTTTAGCAATGCAGAGCAACTGATATCATTCTTGGTTGGTAGATTTCATAATGGCATCCTATATCTACGAGAGCATACATAGATTACCATCAATCCCAAGACCATTTTCAAATTAATAGGTCTAAATTGTAATGAGATGAGAGATCCCAAGGAGGACGCCTTGACGATCTCGAGCAAGCTATGAAGAATCCACCCAAGGTGAACATGGTTCAGCAATTAGTGTAAAGCCACAGGGGCGAGAGGGTTGGTAGTAAACATTATGCCAAACACTAAGGCAAGAGCTACATGTGCATGCATAGGGTTGAAGTTGCTATGCAAGGTGCAAGAAGACCAAATTCCAAAGGGTTCAGCATATGGTGGTTATCAAATAGCACATTGCCACACCAAGTTTGATTATAGTACATATCTAGCATATGATGGGTTTTGTTCTTGTCACACATACACCTATGGTAATGTTTCTTACGCAAGCAAAATAAGTTGAAGGTTCTGATCATGAGGATGAGGATGACAATTGTCCGACCCTGACACCCCTCTTGAAGATAAAGAAGAGACAACACTGGCTCATGTCGTAATTAATAAGGGAAAGTGTAAGATGGTTGCTTCTCCTCAGAAAAAGATAAAGAGACCATGCACTAAAGGGATTCAAATTTAGAAGCCGAGTAATCTTTGTTGTAGTCCATGTCCCACTTGTGCCTAGGCAGATTCCCAAGTGAGCGTGTACTCACAAGCTAGTTATTTAACCTCCGATGCAAACTTCTCAGACTCATGCAATGCCACAGCAAGAGACAATTGTACTTGCTACTTCTACACATGCACATCCATCACCAACTTCTAGAGAGCCACAACAAATAGTGTAGGATGAAGATCACATGCCACAACAAACAATAGCACAATCACTACTCAATGCACCCATGAAGGACGTAAAGGCACTAGCAACAAAGCATATAGGATCCCACACAATTTAGGAAGATAGTGATCAGCATGAAAGGATATTCCTGATTTGCATACTTATCAAGCGCATAAAAAGCTTATAGCTTGCGAGGTACACATTAGTGACACTCTTTAGATTTTGATACCAAGCTCTAAAGTCGTCGTGTGACTAAAGTGAGCAGCTTGTAGAAGGTATTATTTGTGCATGATCAACTATCTGATAGTGATTCCACGCACATGCAACTTCACAACATCATAGCTTCCTTAAAGACAACAAAGAAGTTGTGCATTGATGTTGATAGATGTATAACAGTATAGCCCAACTTAAGCAACAAACAAGAAAGATGGAGCATTTGCGAGAAGAGTTAACTATGGCACAGAGAGATAAGAAAGTTGCCATTGATCAAGCCAATGCTTTAAGCCAGCAAATATCCAAGAATGTCTTCCATTCAACGACTCAGTTGCAAACCAATGAAGCATTGAACAAAGAAGATTTTACCTTAGTGTATGCTCCAAGCAAGCCAATATCTACATAAGTTGCATGGTGAGATCATTGCAGCTCGCTCTGATATATTGATCGATGCAATACTTTTAAGCAACTTGTAGGATTAGAAGAAGGCTTGGAAGATCACATTAGTGTCTTCGAGCTACTAGTTAAGTCATTGCTCATACCACTCCTTACGCACAAAGATTGAAAACAACAATTACAAGAGTTGGACAAAGAAGATTGCCAAATTGCTAAAAAGAGCAACACACAAAGGTTGAGAAGGTTGAGGAAAAAAGAAAATAGAAAGAGGAGGATAGAAATACAAAAGTGGGCATAGAATGAGCATAGGAGAGCTACAAAAGAAGCAAAGTGCCTAAAGGAGCAGTTGTGCCAACAACTAAGTTAAATTAGCTAAGGCCAAGGCAAATTTGAAGCATGTGTCTCCATGGCCACTATAATTATTAACACCATGACACACCTAGTTGAAGAATGTGCTAAACCAGTTGCATTTGCATATAGCTTGGTAGCAACACCTAGAGATTGGCTAGACTAATTAAAAGTGCACCTAGCCCTATTGACTGTTGAATACGCAAAAAATTAAGGTTCAACTGGGTCATACACACATCTTGGATTCCTAATGGGACATCATTAATTAGCAAAATGATGAAGTGTTGTAGCACATAGTGACTGCACAAGCAACACACATAATGCTTCTCACTAGAGTGAATTCTCAATTGCGCCTATAGCTTCCACTCATGATTAGAGCTTCTGTCAGCTACCAAGAAACATTGCCACAACTAAAGGGGCAACTTACACAAGTGGCAATGTTAGATAATGAAGGTCTTGAGGCCGTAATCGCAACCACCTTGATAGCAAATGAGTGCTTAGCAACAAGCCTTGCACATTGGAATACCGAGTTTCTTCCTTAGATGTTTGAAGATGCACCAGAATTAGCACACGAAGTTAGACAAGTGTCAGATCAAGAGATAGCTTCAAGGGAATGACTTCGAGTTTTAACTGTCCCAATTGTACGCTTTTGTGTTCTAAGGACAAAACAAGGGATTGCACTGGGAGAATGTTGGCGCCAAAATGTAGTAATTTGGATTTGCACCACATTTAGTGCATAGCTATAGATAGTTTATGAATGGTTTTGTAACATGTGTAAGAATAGTTATGTTTAATTATGCATAAATATGTATTTAGAATAGAATAAATATGCAACTTCTTGTCAGCTTTAATGCCAAGTTGCAAACCTTGTAATAGATGCATGATTCTATGTATAGTTTGGGCAACGCTAGGGGACAAGTGCTTATATATACCCCTAATACTATATTATAGAGATAGAGATAGGGATACAGAAAGCAAAGTATGCAAGTAGAGAATGGATATGTAACCGTATGCAAAGATGAATGTAAAAGAAAAGAAATATTGATTAATAGACAAGATATTCATGCTTTCTATATAACTCTTGTGTATGGTTCTATGATATGTATGAGTATAGATTGTATTGCACAACTTAGCAAAGAGTATATGGCTTAGCGTGCTTCGGGTGAAAATAGTAATATGCCAGTGTGTTAGTAGTCTAAGTGCTTGGCCATTGGTCTTCAACACGCAACCAAATTATAGCTAACAAAATCCCATTGGCAAGGAAAAGAGAGTTCCTCTCATCAAAAAAGGTACTCAAAGAAACTTTACTTTGTCTTTGCTCTTTCTCTTTACCAATCTAGAAAGTGCAAACATAAAAGAAATAGGAGAGTCAAAGCTATGATAACGTATGTCTTCGAATGGATGCCATTTTGGCACCTTGAACCTTTGGAAGGACATATCATTTAAAAGAAGCTTAGAAGAATAATGTCTAAGGATAAAAATTTCCTTCCTTTGAAAGAGAAAAAGATAATGGGCAAGGAGAATGTCACTTTAGCATACAAGAACTCTCTCAATGAGAAGGCTGAAGTTCATTCAAATGGTATTAACTCTAAGAAAAGATAAATTCTGAGGTGCCTAATGATCTTGTGGAACCCTATGACAAGATCCTCAACTTGAAAGATGTCATCAAAAAGGAGATCCATGAAAAGGTCTCTACCACTCTCACAGTTTCAGAGGAGGATTGCCTTAATGGCGACTTCTTATCAAAGGGAGCGTTGGTAAATTACTCTAATAATTTGGAAGGGCAACTAAAATGTGCACTGCCAATAGAACTAGTTGTCTCATCCCCCCTCCACATCTGTACTCAGAGTTTTAGATTCAACTCCCATAGGCTATACCTCTTCCTGACCCTCTTCATCACTCATGCTGTGAGAAGTAGAACTCATAGTGACACTACAAAAAAATTATGGTTACCATACATGTCACAAATTTAAAACTATACACAGGCTCAAGACAGGGATTTTTTTTTTCTTACTTCAGGTCACATGAAGCACAAAAGCAAAGGATACACAAAAATATGAATCCTTGTTCTTCAACCTTCATCAAAAAAGGATTTCGCTTTTGTTTTTCTTACTTCAGGTCGCATGAAGTGCATCAGCAAAGAATACACAAAAGACAAAATCCTAATTTGACTTGTAAATTAAAAAATTTATACAATTTTGCTAAAAACAAATTATAAATAGTTTAATAAATTAATTTAAACACCTAAATACTGCTGTTATAAAATTAAAAATTTTAAAATTTCATTTGTAAAACTAAAATTTATTATTTAAAATATTAAATCGTAAATTTCAAATTTTCAAATTTGTAACAATGTAAACTTGTTAACATAAACTAAACACTAAACCCCTAAATTTAAAATTAGTATTACTAAATTCAAAACAATAACAAACAAAAATAAAAATAAAATGCCATGAAGGGCTTGGAAGCTTACCTTGAGGCTTGAAAAATGTGCTGGCTTGATCAAGACTTCGCACTTGCTCTTAGCCTCCTACTCACTCTTCCTAATATTCTCACTTACAATCTCTCGCTCTTATAGCTTGTTGTTGCAGCTTTCAACCTTGTTGTTGAAACGTGGGAGTGATTTGGAATGAGGCTTAGATGCCTATTTATGAGTTTTTTGTGTGTTTGGAGTGTAGGTGGGGCCCATAGAGGATTAGGGTTAGGGCTGGAGACACACAAATCAAAAAAAATTGTTTTTAAAAAAAATGACTTTTGACGCTTTATTCCGTGGGGGACGGACAGAAGTCCCCGGGGTGGCCGAGGGAAGTCTGGGCGTCCCTTGGGTGTCTTGGGGAGGTCTGGGCATCCCCAGAACTTGCAAAATTAATGGGGACATCCCGGAAACGTCCCCGAATCTTCGGCAGCGGTGGAGGGACAGTTGGGGGACGTTTCCCCCAAGTTCCCGCATCCCCAAAACGTTCCTAATGTAGGGACGTGGGGACCAAGGGGGGCCACGTCCCCATGGTACATTGGTATAAATGCACACTTCACTGCACATTGTTTTACTATTTTAATGAGTTTGTCCATCTATTTTCTAGGCAAATCATTTGTCTTCTTCCAAGCACTTTAGGGTCATCTAGAGAAAGAAGAAAAATTACTAAAATGCTCTAGTACTAAAGCAAAATGAATCATCGACACTTTCGAAGCCGCGTGCATTTTCTGAGTTCCACATGTATGCGCTCCTTAGTTGTTTGGTAGAAGGCAGCGAATACTGATATATCCATAGTAATGGAATGTCTAGAGAGAGAATACTATAGACAACACAAAAACTTACACGCTAAATGAACTTTAACATTACACGAGTACCAGTTTAAATTGTGCTCTAACATGAAAGACTCACGCAACACACAACACATATATTCCAACAATCTAAACTCTGTGTCTACCTGAGCCCATATCCTCCAACATCGTAAACCCACTACTTTCATGGTTTGAATTCTAGGTTTTCAACCAGATCTTGGGCATTCTCCGGGTGTTTGAGAAACATACTTAGCCTATTTAGAAAATCCACAGACCATGTAGGTTGAATATTTGGATTTACCAGAGCCCTCCAAAGGGTGAAACTGGAACATATAACTGTCCAAATTGCAAGTAAAACTAGTAGATGTACCCATCTAAACAGACAGAATATAGTTAGCAAATTAATCAAATAAAACAGAAGTTAGAGCCCCTTTCCTTTTCGGCACAATTACACAGATAGTGGCAGTAAAATAACATAAAAAAGTGAAGTCTTGAATCAATATAGCCTCGAGATTTTAACTTCCGCCCGGATAGTTATTGAAAGAATCCTCTAAACAAGTAAATTCAATATGATACGTCCTACATACCAATCTGTCCTACAAGACGTTAAAATTCATCTAATAGAACACAAGCAACCATAATTCATAACTACCCAACTTCAAAAAAAAAAACAGTATAATTAATAGATCAATAAAATGGAAGATGTTGGGATAATTAACCTGCTGGTTCCTCGGTACAGGGATAGGAGCTAGCTTGGGCTGGGCTGGAATGAGGCCACTGGTGTTAGGATGCATGGAATCTGATCTGGCGCTCTGTTGAACAGAAGCTTGGATGTGAACAGACGCGGACTGGTTTTGAAGAGATGGATCAGCGGTGGTTACGGGGGCCAATTTCGGGGCGGAAGCCGCAGGTGGAGGACCGGGGGGCAGCGGAGGAGCGGCAATTGGCCTTTCGTACTGCGTAATATTTGTCTGAGGGTTCCAATAATAAATGTAGCCTGTGCTGGTGTCCACCAGGGCTCGCCATGGCTCCGGAAGGTTCGGATCGTGTGGCGCATATTGAGGGGCCGGCGTCACTGTTGCCACTGCATTCTCCATGCTTGCGGATCTAAACCCTTTACTTGTTTTTACAATTGAAAATAAAAACCCAACTGGACGATTTGAAAACCCTAATTCAAAGTTCTGATCCGGAATGTTTCAAATGTATGTGAAATTCGGCAGGAATTGCAAGAGGATAGCACATACTCGGCACGAATTGCAAAAGGATAGCCCGCCACTTGACGGAAACACAGAACAATTTCGTCAAAAACAAGTTCGTCAAATAAGTATTGAACAACGAAGGAAATTTATTAAAATATGGTACTTGTAAAGAATTCGGAGAAAAAGGAATTGGCGGTGGCGTTCCACTGCAAGCTTTGCGATTCAAACCCTCGCCCAGCTCAGGCAACACTTTCCTTTATTATAGGAAGCGGTCCCATGGAGCCCGTTTCATTAACTATTTTCATGGAGAGGGAGTCTTACGAAACGAAACAAAACAAACAAACAAACAAAAAATTGCTAGGTAGAGATAAACTAGCAACTTCGTGGGAGGTTCAAGGATACGCGGCCCAGGGCTTAAATATGACAGTTGTATAGCTGTATTTAGGCATTAATTGCTGTAAAATACAATCGAAATTTTAAAAACACTGTATCATAGACATGATATTTCCACAGTCCATGATATGTAATATGTGAGCTTCCGGAATCAAAAAAAGCACAGAGAGTCTCTTCCACCAGAAGCTCACATATTACAAGATTGTATCATATGAAAGGAGAGATTTTGGACAAATTGTCAAAAATTATATAGGATTATAATGATATAGATATCTAGTTTTTATATAATTTATTTATATTAAGGTATGTCATAGTATTTTAAAGGCACTATTGAATAGATAACTGCCATAAAAAAATTTGCTTCAGAGTCAAATTTAAGCCTTATGTCGTTGTGCGACGAGTTTAGAAAACTTTCTGGCGTTCCATAAACTAGTAAAAGCACCAAAGGTGCTATCAAATCGTCGATAGACACAAATATTTATAGGCCTATCACTAAATAGTATATATTTATTTATTTTTTATTATATTGATTCAAGCATTGTTTTATTATTCATTTATTAAATTATAAAATTGATATATGTAATTTTAGGGTTAGGAGTTATTTTACATGTTACTTTGGAAATCTTTTGTTTAATGAAATAATTAGAAATCTTTTGTTTAATGAAATAATTAGTATGTATAAATGAAGACTTTTTAATAAAATTTGGTGACATAATTTGATTTTGGCATTATTTTTATTTGTATTTATTTTTAGAGTATTAATAATATTGTTAACTTATATATTCTTTATTTTGGATTAGATTTGTATTTATCCAAGTAATTTAGATAACCTCCATAAGTATGAAAATGACTCTTTTTTTCTTAAAATCAAATTTGAAGATTGGTTTTAATTGTTTTCTCCAAGTGATTGTTATGAGCCAACTTAAAATGCAAAAGAAGTGAATTACACACTAAAACGTTATATATATTTTGAAGATATTGTGACTTAGTGAACACCAACGTTCATTCACACACACAATGAATACTAAGTTAACTTGCAAACCCATGCATACATAGTGAAATCCCAAGTTCATTCAAACACACAAAGTGAGCACCATTGAA
Organism: Cunninghamia lanceolata; assembly: GCA_027924645.1. Classification (NCBI taxonomy): domain Eukaryota; kingdom Viridiplantae; phylum Streptophyta; class Pinopsida; order Cupressales; family Cupressaceae; genus Cunninghamia; species Cunninghamia lanceolata. The sequence continues at coordinate 4,116,439 of BSBN01000620.1, forward strand.
GTTTGAAAGTATTTTTGGCATTCATTGTGCACACACACACACACACACACACACACACACACACACACACGTGTGTGTGTGTGAATGAACTTTGGCATTCATTGTGCATGCGTGCATGTGTGAATGAGCTTTGGCAATCATTATGTGTGTACAAAAATACCAATGTTCACTTTGTGTGAAGCATATGTGTGTGTGGAGTGTGTGTGCACAATCTAACTTTGGTATGCTTGAATATCAAAATTATATAAATATATACTATTTCGTGATAGGCCTATAAATATATTATATTCTAATGATAAACATACATGTATATATAAGGAGTACATATGCATTATGTTTTCACTTAATTATCTAGAAAATCAAATCTTGGAAATAGTAATCACTCTTTAAAAATAGAAGAAAATAGTAAATTTATATTTTAATATAGTAAATTATTTTTTTATTTTTTTTTTGGTTTGGTAAATGCCATCTTGGGGATGGCTCCCTTTGAAATATAAAATCTGTCAAACAAGCCAACGTTTTATTTAAGGGCTAGTACCCTAGTGAGTATGCCCGAATATAATTTCTACATATCTAAAGGCTATCAGTGCCTCTAGAAGTTACAACACAATTCCCTCGGCCCACAGGAATTTGAGGTGGTTACATAATTTCATGCATAATCAGCATGATACCTTCTGCGGCCTCTAGCAGTCTTCCCACTTGCCCGTCAGTAAACTCACCTTTGTTCTCCTGTAATAGCTTACGAAAGGGCTCCATGTTTTGGTTCTCTATTCCTTCTTTGTATACTGCCAGCATGTCCTTGCCTTGCTTTGAGCCGATCATTCTTGCATAGGCAGATTTCAACATTTCTTCCGCCCGGTCTGTGCTCACATCATCGATCTGTCCCATTACCACAGTATGGTTGGCCTGGGCAACCAGACGAGCACCCCAAGAGACCCCGTAGAAGGATCCTCCCATGATTAGAGAAATGTTAGCAAAGAAAAGTTGTTATACCCGTCCATCATGAACATGGCCTCCGCTCCATGACCCCCCGCCGATCACTTGAAGGATTGTCGTCCTCGCCGCTTCCTCCTTCAGTTTGAACAAGAATCCTACTTGCTGCTCCTTCCCCTCCTCCAGGCCCCTACACTTTACTTCCATGATCCATGCCATTTCTTGGGAGGGAAGGGAGAGCTTCCCATGGTTATAAAGAAACTCCTACTGTGACAGGCCCCAACTCGAAAATCTCCTGCCGGCATCCGTTCTGTCCCGTGCTTATTGAGAATCTTGACCATATCTGCTGTAACAGCCACGGTGAATGTTCGCTTAGATTTCCTCAAAGTCTGAGGACAAGGCTCTCGCCGTCAGATGTGAACATGGTGGTTCATCTTCCACCTGCGAAGGCTCCTTGTCTGACTGTAGTACTGCGGCTAGACCTGTCCATTTTGCTACGTTCGCACCACTGATGTCCTGTATGCCCCTCATGACTCCTTGATTCGCCAGGAGGTCCGCAGCTGTGTTGGCTTCTCTAAAGATATGAGAAATGGAAAAATCTAGAGATCTTAGGTCCTCCTTGATTCGTTTTATCCCTTTCTTTAAGAGCCAATTTTCTACATTATTTCTTTGAATTGCATTGATTATTAACTAGGAATCTCCTTCAATATTTATATTAGTCCATCCTTGTTTCCTACATTCTGCTACTCCCCTGACCAACGCTTCTAATTCTGCTACGTTGTTTGATGTTATTCCTAGATAGCTGGAAGCTGCCCAAACAAGATCTCCCTTCTCGTTTCTTATTATAACACCATATCCTGCAAGCCCTGGATTACCTTTTGAAGCTCCGTCAAAATTTAACTTGAGTCTGCCACTAGGAGGGGCCAACCATCTAGCTTGACTCCTCTTCTTCTTCCCTCCACCTAGTCCCCTCGGGATCTTCAGGTCTGCCCATTTTTTCATAAGATAGTCATCCCAGCTGGTGAAGTTACATCCTCCCCTATGATGGGCTTTGGAATTTAGAATTTCTAACAAACCTGTTTCTACCTTTCTTATCAACCTGTCTGTGGAGATTTCCTTTTCCTCAAAAATTCTCTGATTCCGTTCTCTCTAAATATGCCATGCAATCATGGAGGGGGTGGTGGTCCAGATGCTACCCCAAAAGCCTTTCTTTTGTAACATTGGCCAGCTCTTAAGGAAATCCACTATTGAGGAATTCATAGCCCCTTTCCACCCTAGTATGTTAAGGAAGTAGTTCCATACATCAGTTGCTACCTGACAGCCTAGTAACAAATGATCTAGGGTTTCCTCGTGTTGTTTACATAGTACACACCTACTAGGTCCATTTAATCCCAATTTCAGTAATATGTCCCCAGTTAGAATACTTCTATGAAGTACTGTCCATAAAAAGGCTCCTGCCTTGGGTAGTACTTGATTGTCCTAGCATAACTTTTTGGGCCAGCTATCGATGGCGTTGCTATCTTTTTCTAATTTTAAAATGTGGTACCCAAGCTTGACTGAGTAATTGCCTGATTTGGCTCCACACCATAGGATTTCATCTTCATCGTTATTAAGTCGAACTCTTCTTTCACTAAGCACTTCCAAATATTTCTTTTTGACTTCCTCACTGACATTGTATTCCATCAGATTTGCCCATTTGACTTTTCCTTCCTCATCTATTCCTTCTAAATAGTCCATCACCTTTTCGCCTTTGTCTTGAACCATTTGTATTTTTAATTCTTGAAGTTCTTCCATATTATCTAATGCAGGCCAACCCTCCCAAGAGTCTGTCCAGAAATTTGCTTTGTTGCCTTTGTTTATACTCCACATGAGATGGTTAAGAACTAAGGGTCTGCTTTTCTTGATAAAATTCCAAACCGCCGAGCCTCCGCCTAGATTAGCGATGGTCAAAATTCTGATGGGATCCTGCTCGTCTAAATATTTCCTTTGCATTATTCTACACCAAAGTTTCTGTGGTTGCTTGACCATCTTCCATACCAGTTTGGCTCCCAATGCTTCGTTTTGGAGTTTCAATTCTCTCATTCCCATTCCTTCTTTATCCAATGGGCATGTGGCTTTATTCCATCCGATAAGAGGAATTCTTCTTACATCCTTCGATCCTTCCCACAAAAATCTTTTCCATCCGCTCTCCAAATTGCTTCTGGCTTTATTTGGTACCTGAAAACATGACATTAAATGGATTGGAACCGCTCCTAATACTGCTTTGAGCATGGTGATTCTTCCTGCCAAAGTTAACCACCTTCCTTTCCATGCTTCCATTTTGTTTTTGGATTGAGTAATTACTTCTTCCCATAACTCCGATTTGTTTGGTCCACTGAAACAAGGAGCCCCTAAATACTTTGTTGGTAGTGAGTCCACCTGGCACCCTAGTGTAGTAGCTAATTGTCGTTGCCACCTCTTCGAGGTGTTGAAAAAATATATTCTAGATTTTTCCTTGTTTATCAGTTGCACTAAAAGATTTGTATATGTATCCAGTGTCCTTTTGATGGCCTATGCTTCTGCAAAAGTAGCTTCCCCAAAAAGAAAAGTGTCATCTGCGAACTGTGCATGTGTGACTGGCTCTAAACCGCAGGCCACCCTAATTCCTCTCCAGCCTCCCGTTGCTTGACATGTTTGTATCATTTTCCCCAAAGCTTCGGCCATTAGAACAAATAGGCAAGGAGATAAGGGATCTCCTTGCCTAAGTCCTTGTGAGATTTCAAAGAAACCGCATAGCGAACCATTGACTGCCACAGACATTCTTGGAGATGAGATGCATTGGAAAATGCCTTCTAGCCACTTCTTGCTAAAGCCCATTTGTTCCAAGACTTTGAGTAAGAAATTCCATTTAACTCTATCGTAGGCTTTACTCACATCAAGCTTTATTAACATACTTTTTTGTCGATTCTGATTAATCGAATGAATTACTTCATTCACCAGGATAATGTTGTCCGCTATTTCTCTGCCTGGGGTGAATCCATTCTGGTTTTCTGATATTATTCTTCCCAGGATTGGTTTGAGCCTATTAGCTACTGATTTGGCTAAGATTTTATAAACCGTGTTGCATAAGGAAATAGGTCTGAAATCACTCACCATCTTGCAATCTGATTTTTTGGGAATGAGAGCGATTACTACATTGTTTATCTCTTTAACGAATTTGTTCTTTTTTCTGAACTCCTCTATGATTTTCCAAACCTCTTTGCCCACAATTGACTAGCATTTCTGATAAAAGAGAGCTGGGAATCCATCCGGTCCTGGCGCTTTGTCTGGGTGAAGCTGAAAGGCTGCCTTTCTTACTTCCTCCTCTGTGTAAGGTTTCTCAAGATCAGCTTTTTCTTCCTCGGTAATTATTTGATCAATACATCTAATGGTTGGGCCAATATCCTTCCAATCGAGGCCTTCCTCTGGTGCTAAGAAATTTTGGAAGTAATTTACTACTTCCCTTTCTATGTCTTCTATTTTCTGCAAAACGACTCCATCATTGTTTTTGATCTCTGTTATTTTGTTCATCATTCTTCTAGCTTTAACTGAGTTGTGGAAAAATTTCGTGTTTTTATCCCCTGAGGCCAACCATACTTCTCTGGCTTTATTCCTCCAATACTCTTCTTCTCTTGCAAGAAGTTCATCCCATTCTGCCATCAAATCTTTCTCTTTCTTGTAATTGTTTTGAAACATTCCGTGCAAAATTATCTTTTGATTAAGTTCCTCTAATTCTCCCTCCACTCTCTCCTTCTCTGCAAAGATGTCCTTAAAAGTTGTTTTATTCCATTCCCTTAACCTTTTTTTGACATGCGCCAATCTTTTACAGAACACAAAGCTAACCAAACCTCCACTTCCATGTATCTCTAGCCACCATTTCCTAATCTATTCTACCAAGTCCTCTCTACGCCACCACATCTTTTCAAATTTGAAAAAAGAATTCCGAGGTTTGACTAATAAGCTTATTTCCAGTTTGATGGGGAAATGGTCTGATAAAGAGTAGGGTTGTATGCTTGATTCTATCCCTAAGTCTGATTCCAACCAATTTGTATTGCATAAAAATCTGTCCAGTCTTTCTGCTATATTAGTGTAACCTTCCCTTCTGTTAGTCCAGGTAAATTGTCCTTTTTTAGCCAGAATATCTAAAAGGTTCCCTTCCACTATAAAAGCTTGAAAATCTTTGGTAGCTCTATTTTATGTTCTTAGGCCCCCTGATTTTTCATCTAGACTTAAAATAACATTAAAATCTCCTCCTAAAATTATTCTTTCTTCACCAATTCTCTAAATTCTACTTATAATGTTGCTCCAAACTTCTCTCTTGTCCTCTAACTTGGTAGGTCCATATACGCTAAAGATCCAAAAGGTCATATTGGAATGAAAAACGAAGACTTTCCCTACAATCCAGTTGTGACTTACCTCTATTTCTCTGATATCAACTTTGGAAGGGTTCCACAATAAACTGACCCCTCCTGCTGCACCTCTAGGGTCACTAAAAACACCTGTTAATGGTCTGCAGTGTTTTATAAAGTTCGTAGCTTCTTCCTGAATCAACCTAGTCTCCCGTAATAAGATTATATCTAAAGTTAGTTTAGAAAGATGGCGCTTAATTGTGCGCCTTTTGTTAGGCGCGTTTAAGCCCCTAACATTCCATGACAGTATTCTCATGGCTTCTCAAGGGAGGTTCTTCCTCCCTTGGATCTCAGCATATATTTCTTGATGCTCAAAAGTCCTTTGTCTGCTGCATACTCCTCTCTTTTTTCCTTATCAGTCTTCTTTCCTAGCTTCCTTGTTGATCCCAAATACCCTCTTGCTCCTCTTGCCTCGGTCTGACTGATGTGTCTAGGATTAATTATGCCAATCTCCTCTCTTCCCTCCACTATTTCTTCATCCTCCGACCACGCATCACCTGTCCTCTCAACCGCTTCCAAAGTTTCAAAAACCACTTCCGGTTTGGAGTCCTCTTTATCATTCTGACAGCCTTGGTTCGCCCCAGCCTCTGTCTCTTTAGGAGAAGTGATTTTCTCCTGGGTTTCCTTCCTTTCACCGGATTCCTTAGGTGAGTTTAGGGCAGGGTCCTCTGAAACCATTTCTAATTTAGATTCTGCCTGTTTTCCCCCTTGAAGTGACACTGGCTCCTTGTTTGAAGATTCTGCCGAAACTCTTGTTTCTTCTTTCCAATTTCTTTTTTGTGTCTCTGTTGCTTGGGGCTCCTCATTTTGTTTAGTTTTCCCAACAAACTTGCCTTCTTCCTTTTCTGGGATTTTAGGGCATCCATTTCCCATGTGCCTTCTGCTGCCGCAATTAGAGCAAAAGAACTTTTTTTCTTCTAATTCGATGTTTTGTTCCCATATTCTGGCCGAGGTAATCAATTTTATTTTTTTTAGTAATTTCTTTATTGCTATCAGATTAATTCTTGCAAAAAAAATTGAATCACTATTTCCCATATCCAAATCCACTGCATTCCCTAGGGTATCTCCAATTTGGTATAAACATCCTCCTAACCAGAACTTGAAGGGTAGATTATATAATCTTATCCAGATTGGCTCTTTGTATGGATCGAAATCGTTAAGGTTGAAATTTGGTCTCCATTTCTGCGTATATACAAAATCTGCCCCTATCTTCCATGGCACTTTTTTCTAGAATTGTGTTCCTTTCATTCTCCCCTTGGAAATCCACAACAAAGAATTGTTTAGGGATAAAAATGTACGATCTCTACTTTATCCTAGTGTCCTCCAATCCATTCCTTGATGTGCCGCTTGGATCTATTTCTTCCTATAATCCTTCCTATTATTGTTGTTCGCTCCAAAGCTTCTATATCTTTGTCGACTTTTTCCTTAACATTTATTGTCAATTCTTCTTCCTGTTTCAGAGCCGCGCCTTCTTTGGTGATGTCCGCATAGGTTCTCCTTTCTCTGCTAAGTGGAATTGTATTTACTCCTATCACTGCGTAAGGTGTGTTCCCTTGCTTACTGCGCAAAGCTTCTTCTCCTTTGAAACTTCCTCCATAGACATCTGTGAAGCATACTTCGTCTTGCTTGTTCGCACGCTCCTGCTTTTTCGCATCCATCTGCTCCTTAATAAATATATAACATGTTTTTAATATAGTAAATTAATATTGTATATTAAATTATTGTATTTTAATCAAAATATACAATAAAGAGAAAAACTATAGTATATGTGGTATTTTAAATTTGAAGGTGGACCTTGCTTGTGAAGCAATTTTTTATGACGGTTATCTACTCAATGGTACCCTTAAAATATTGACATACCTTAGTATAAATCAAATTACATATAAACAAAATATATATTTAATTATATAAACCAAATTATTAAGTGTATTACATATTATTTCAATTTCTAATTATTAAGTTGCATTCCCTTCAATATATTTATACATATCCTTCCTCACCTATCTATGCATTTCTTTCTCTTCTTCCTAAATTAATGGAAAACAAATTGAACAAAAAATACAAAAGTACAATAGAAAAAATCTCTAGTATATTAAAATATAAATACATTTAAGATGGCTAAAGACTGGCTATGAATAATTTAATAAATAATATCATCCTATAAAATATTGACATACTTTAGTATAAATCAAATTACATATAAACAAAATATATATCTAATTATATAAACCAAATTATTAAGTGTATTACGTATTATTTCAATTTCTAATTATTAAGTTGCATTCCCTTCAATATATTTATACATATCCTTCCTCACCTATCTATGCATTTCTTTCTCTTAATCCTAAATTAATGGAAAACAAATTGAACAAAAAATACAAAAGTACAATAGAAAAAATCTCTAGTGTATTAAAATATAAATACATTTAAAATGGCTAAAGACTGGCTGTGAATAATTTAATAAATAATATCATCCTATTTTTAGAGAGGAAATTATGATAGTAAATTTTACTTCTAGTTGTCCAACCTGCACCAAAAAAAAATCATAAATACAATTGTTTTGTGAGAATTTAAAAAGGAGTACATATACATTTATTTTCACTACATATGAATCTCAGTTGGGCTCGAAATCTTACCTGCATCCTTCATTTCAACTACAATAATTATTCATTTCAACTACAATAATTATTAACTTGAAAGTGTTGTAGCTTCCACTATCCATCAATCGTCAATTATCATCTTCTTTCTATCTCACAATTTAAACATAGTTTGATATTTGTGGGGCCTTTATTTTTAATGTTCCTATAAATTTGTGGAATTCCAATTCATCGTATTACACACCTAAATTTGGGTGAAAACAAATGCCTACATTAGTCAAGAAACAAACAGGCCAAAGGACAACTGTCAGGGGTGCTTCAAAATAATTTGATAGTATAAAATTATACTATCAAATAATTTTATACATATGATAGTATAAAAATTATTTTAATACAGTATAAAAATGCATATATATACTGTATAAAATAATTAAAATACATATTATTAATTAAAATAGATAAGTCATATTTATGGAAGAAATGGAGCAGGTAGAGATAACGAAAAAGTAGGTGAAAGGTGGCGAAAATGGAAAAAGCGACAAAGGTCTTCTGAATCTAGGATGCGAAGTCCCGTACGTCACGACAGGAGTCAACAAAATACCAATCAGGAGCAAAAGAAGAACATATGCAGACATTATCTAGGGAGGGTCAGAGCAGATGTAGGAAGAAGAGATAGAAATAAATGTTGCAGAGAAAGTCGACGAGGATATTGAAGCCCTAGAACGATCAGCACTGATAAGAAGGGTAATTGGCCGAAACTGATCCAAGTTGCAAATTAAGAAATGGATAAGGGAAAACTGGGAAGCGGTAAAAGTTGTTCATTTCATTCCTAAGCAATTCTTTGTCGTGGATTTCTAAGGGGAGGCGGAGAGGGATAAAATTTTAGAAAAAAATTCGTGGAAGATAGGATTGGATTATATCTATGTTAAGAAATGGAGACCAAATTTCAACCCGAAAATTTTTGATCCGTATAAGGAACCAATTTGGATCAGGTTGTATAATCTCCCATTTGAGTATTGGTCAAGACGCTGCTTATATCAAATAGGAGATAATTTGGGAAACGCGGTAGATTTGGATATGGGAAACAATGATTCGATTTATTTTGCAAGAATAAATCTGTTGGCAATTAAGAAGATCCCCAAGAAAATAAAATTGATCACATCGGCAGGAGTTTGGGAGCAGGAAATTGAGATTGAAGAGCGGGAATTTTTTTGTCTTCTTTGTAAAAGCGGGAAGTACATGGAATCAAGATGCCCTATAAATCAAAAAGAAGAATCTGAACATGCAACCTTTACGAACAGAGAAAAGGCAGGGGAAGGGGAAAGGAAGGATTTGGAAAATCAGGAAATTGAGAGGGATGATGAAATTCCCCATCAATCAGAAAGGGGTCAGGGGTCTGCGGCTGAATCGGCAGTAAGGGATCAAATTAATCCAGAAAAAAATGTAGAATCAGATCTCGAACTTGGAGCCAACACAGAGGGGCTACCAAGGAAGAATGATAAGGAGATTGAATTTAGGATAGAGGGGAACAAACAAATCAATCTCCCAGAGGACTCAGAGGCATCGGTAAGAAGAGTCATCCAAGAAGGCAGGAGGGAAACCTCTCAGGAGGTCGTGTTGGAAACTCTGGAAGGAGGTGACGATTTGAGCAAAGCCTGATCGGATGAGGAGGCAGCTGGTGAGGAAAAGGAGGAAATTGGAATAATTGACCATAGACACATTAGCCAATCTGTGGTGAGAAGTGCCCGAGGCAAATCAGTTACAGAGAAGAAGGTTGCAATGGAGAAAGGCTTGACAAGCATCAAGAAGTATATGTTAAGATCCAAGGGAGGAAACGCCTCCCTTGGGAAGCCATGAAAATCTTATCATGGAATGTTAGGGGCTTAAATGCCCCTAACAAAAGGTGCTTAATTAAGCGCCAGTTATCTAAACAAATGATGGACATGGTACTCTTACAGGAAACCAGGTTGGTGCAAGAAGAAGCGGTGATTTTTCTGAGGCATTGTAGACCTTTAATAGGAGTTTTCAGTGAACTAAGGGGAATAGCAGGAGGAGTTGGATAGATGTGGAATCCTTCCAATGTAGACATCAAAGATATTGAGATTTGCCAAAATTGGATCTCAGGTAAAGTTTTCTTGACTAATTTGAATGCTACTTTTTGGATTTTTAGTGTCTATGGCCCTGTCAAGTTAGAGGAAAAAAGAGAAGTTTGGAGAAGCATTTTAGATAAATATCAAAGAATAGGAGGAGAAAGGTTGATTATGGGAGGGGATTTCAATGTGGTGTTGGGATTGGAGGAGAAAAGAGGAGGCGTGAGAACAGAAAACAGCTCTATAAAGGATTTCAGACAATTTGTGGAGGAGGAAAATTTAATAGATATTTCGCCTAAGGTAGGAAAATACACTTGGACCAATAGAAGACAAGGCTTCACTAACATTGTTGAATGACTGGATAGGTTTCTATGTAGCATGGAATGGTTGGAAACCGATTAGGGGATGGAATCAAGTATATTACCTTGCTCTTTGTCTGATCACTTTCCTATCAAATTAGAGATTAGCGCCTTGGTCAAACCTAGAAATTCATATTTTAAATTTGAAAAATGTGGTGGAGAAGAGAAGAATTAGTAGAGCTGATTGGTCAGTGGTGGTTGGAGGTTCCAGGCAAGGGAGGTTCGGTCAGTTATATCTTTTGCAACAGACTGGCACATGTAAAGAAGAGATTAAGGGAATGGAATAAAGAAAGTTTCAAAGATGTCTTTGAGGAGAAGGAAAGAATGGAAGGAGAACTGGAGGCCTTAAACGGGAAAATCATAAAGGAGGGTATGTTTCAAGCAGACTTTTTGAAAGAAAAAGAATTAATGGCAGAATGGGAGGAGCTCCTTGTAAGGGAAGAAGAGTACTGGAGGAATAAGGCTAGAGAGGTATGGTTGGATGGAGGGGACAGAAATATATAAAAAAATTCACAATTTAGTCAAAGTCAGAAGGATGATAAATAAAATTTCAAAGCTCAACAACAGGAATGGGGATGTCTTAAAGGAACCAGAAGATATTGAAAAAGAGATTGTAAACTATTTCCATAATTTTTTTGCCTCCAGAAGAAGGGTTTGATTGGAGGGATATAGAGCTAGCAACGAGCTGTATTAATCAAATTCTCACAGATGAAGAAAAGGACAAATTAGATGAACATTTCACGGAAGAGGAGGTTAAGAAGGCAGCCTTCCAACTGCATCCAGATAAGGCGCCAGGTCCAGACGGATTCCCGGCCCTATTCTTTCAGAAGTGCTGGTCTATTGTGGGCAAGGAGGTTTGGAGGATAGTGGAAGAGTTCAAAAAGAAGAACAAATTTGTAAGAGAAATCAAAAACACAATCATCACTTTAATACCAAAAAAATCAGAGTGCAAAATGATAAGCGATTTCAAGCCCATCTCATTATGCAACTCGATATACAAAATAATAACCAAGTCCATAGCAAACAGACTCAAGACGATCTTAGGGAGAATCATTTCTAAAAACCAGAATGATTTCACGCTAGGTAGGGAAATTGCCGATAGTATTATTATGGTCAATGAAGTAATACACTCTATCAATCAATCAAATCAGAAAAGTATGTTAATCAAGCTAGATGTGAGTAAGGCATATGATAGAGTCAGATGGAATTTTCTTTTAAGGATACTTGAGAAAATGGGATTCAGTCAGAAATGGCTCAAAGGCATCTTTCATTGTTTATCTACAGCAAGAATGTCAGTAGTGGTAAATGGATCATTATGCGGTTTCTTAAAAAATTCACAAGGCCTAAGACAAGGGGACCCTTTGTCCCCATGTCTCTTTGTCTTAATGGCAGAAGCTTTGGGAGGTATGATTAGGCATCAACAGGTAATCGGAGGATGGAAAGGGATTCGAGTGGCCAGAAATATTGAACCAATCACTCATGCCCAATTCGCCAATGACACTATGTTATTTGGGGAAGCCACTCTTTTGGAAGCAGAGGTGATAAGAGGAGTACTGGACTGTTACACTAACCTTTCAGGACAACTGATAAACAAAGAGAACTCAAGAATGTATTTTTTCAACACATCGAAGAGATGGCAACAACATATTGCTAACATTCTGGGATGCCAAATTGATTCAGTACTAACTAAATATCTGGGGGCTCCTATGTTTTGTGGGGCAATCAAGTCGCACCTGTGGGAAGAAGTGATATCACACTCTAAAAATAAAGTCGAAGCTTGGAAGGGGAGATGACTGACTCTAGGAGGCAGGATTACTATGTTAAAATCAATGTTAGGAACAGTTCCAATTCATATGATGTCGTGCTTTCCAATACCAAACAAAGCAAAAGCTAGATTGGAAGGAGACTGGAAGAGGTTTTTGTGGGAAGGATCCAAGGACGTCAAAAGAATTTCCTTAATTGGATGGAACAAAGTAACTTGCCCATAGGAGAAAGGAGGAATGGGAATGAGGGAACTGAAGATTCAAAATGAAGCTCTGGAAGCAAAACTAGTATGGAAGATGGTCAAACAACCTTAAAAATTGTGGTGCAGAATAATGCAAAACAAATATTTGGATGAATTAGATCTGAATAGAATCTTAACCATTGCCAACTCGGGGGGTGATTCGGCGATTTGGAAATTTATGAAACAGTGCAGACATCTAATATTGGATTATTTGATGTGGAGCATAAATGATGGGAAGAAAGCAAATTTTTGGTCAGATTCGTGGGAAGGTGAGGTCCTGCTTGACAGCATACAAGAACTACAAGATCTGAAATTTCAAATGATCCAAGTGAAAGGGGAAAAAGATGGCAGATTATGTTGAAGAAAAGGATGAGCAAGGAAGAGTAAAGTGGATTGATGCGGAGGGTTTCAATGTAGTTGAAGAAGTTAAAAGAAAACTCAGGGAAGTGTTGAGCAAAAGAAAAGTAAGCATTAATAACGAGTTGGATGAAATTCAATGGTGTGGAGCAAGATTGGGTATGTATTCAGTTAAGATAGGATATCACATTTTGAAACTGGAAAGAAATAGTTGTTCCTTTGAGTGCTGGCCAAAAAGACTTTGTCAGCATAATCAAGTTCTTCCCAAGGCCAGAGCCTTTTTATGGACGGTCCTTCACAAGAGCATTCTAATTAGAGAAAGGCTGTAGAGATTGGGTATAATTGGGCCAAGTAGATGCGTGATGTGTAAACAAAGTGAGGAGACTTTAGATCACTTACTCTTGAACTATCCAGTAGTTGAGGCTTGCTGGAACCATTTCTTGAATCTTCTAGGTTGGAAAGGAGCAAAGAACTCTTTAGTTGTGGATTTCTTGAAAAGTTGGCCAATTCTACAAAAGAAAGGTTTTTGGGGTGGTCTATGGATATCTCTTCCTTCCATGTTACTTTGGCATATTTGGCGAGAAAGAAATCAGAGAATCTTCAAAGGAAAAGAGATTACTATTGACAAGTTGATAAGGAAGGCAGAGAAGGGGTTGGTTGAAATTCTGAATGCAAAAGTGGGTTTCAGAGGTGGCTATAAATTCACATCTTGGGATGATTCAGTCATGAAAATTTGGCCAGACTTGAAGGTCCCTTGTGGGATGGGCAAAGGAAAGAAGAAAAGGGAACAAACCAAATGGATAGCCCCTTCTAGTGGAAGACTCAATTAATTTTGATGGAGCCTCTAAAGGCAACCCAGGTTGGGCAGGCTTTGGCTTCATTATCGGAAATGAGTTAGGAGATTTGCTATGGGCAGCCTCTGGCTATCTAGGGGTAGCGACTAACAACTATGCAAAATTAGAAGCTTTGGCCAAAGTCGTGGAACAATGCAAAAAAAGAGGGTGGACAAAAATAGACATTGAAGGGACTCCCAATTAATCATTAATGCAGTAATAAGAAATAGCATGGAAAAGTGGCTTTTAAATAAGGGAGTAAGGAGAGTCAGGGAGATGTTGCAAGACTTGGATTTTTCCATAGTTCACATTTTTAAAGAAGCTAATACGGCTACTCACTGTCTGGTGAATCATGGTGTCACGAGAGGCATGAAGGAGGTGTGCAGTTCGGATGCTGCAAGCTGGGTAGGATTAGAAAATGTACTTCGATCAGACAAGGAAAGCATCCAGATGGAAGGAGACACCTGAGGAATTCATCTGACGGTAGTCATCCCCGATCAAGAATAGCGAGTACACAAGGAGGCTGGTCACGGCAAGGGATTCGGCAGATATGGAAATTTTCTCAAGATTTGATTATCAGTAAGTAGCAGTCTCAATGTTAGCATTTGTTTCCATATTTATGGAAAGGCAGGGGAGGTAATTTTCTGCAAGAAAAATGGCAAAGATCATGGGAGTTAAATGTCGTTGTTTGGAGGAAGGGAAGGAGCAACAAGTGGGTTGTTTGTTCAAGCTGAAGGAGGAAGCCGCACGAGTGGCGATTCTGCAAGTCATTGGTGGAGGCTCGTGGAGCAAAGGACATGTTCATGATGGGCATGTTTATCAACTGTTCTTTGCCAATATCTCTCTGATCATGGGGAGCTCTTTCTACGGGGTCTCTTGGGGAGCTCGGTTAGTTGCAGAAGCTAACCACATAGTAATAATGGGGGAAATTGATTCAGTCGAAGGACATCGGGCAGATGAAACTCTGAAGGTAGCTTTCGCCAAGAAGACTGGTTCAAAAAAGGCCAGTGATATGCTTGTTGTATACAGAGAGGGTATCGAGAACAGAAATATGGAAACCTTCTGCAAGCTGCTGCAAGAGAACGAAGGAGTGTTCACAGATGGTCAGGTAGGGAGGTTGCTGGAAGCTACGGAGGGAATTATGATGATCATGCATGAAATTATGTAAGGAAAGCTGATAGTAGTATTAGAATATAGGTATGAGGCACTGATAGCCCTTATATGTAAGCTTGAGGCACTGATAGCCTCCTATTATAGATATGTATCTATGTATGAATGGCAGACCCACTTGGGTAGCAGCCAATAAATAAATTTTATTTCTCAGAATATTTTAGACAAAAGGGAGCCATCCCCATGATGGCACTTAACTAACAAAAAAATAAATAAATAAAATAAATAAAAATAAAAATAATTATAGTATAAAATAATTAAAATACATATAATAAATTATTTTATACTATTTTAAATTATAATTAAAATATAGTATAATTATTTTATAAAATAATTTTATATTATTTTTTATTAGGACTACCAAATAATTATTTATCCATTTATAAAATAATTAATTATACTGTATTTTAATTATAAATAGTATAATATAAAGAGTATAAAATAAATATAATTATAGTATAAAAATAATGTATTTTAATTATAATTATAGTATAAAAATACATATTTAAAAATGATAATAATTTTAAATTGATTTTAATTTTATAAAAATATATATTTATACTATATAAAAATTAAAATTAAAATAATTTTAGTTTTAATAAGGTGCTATCATATAATTATCTATTGTTCAGATTGATGAGATTGTTCTATCTGATAGGTGCGACGCTTCATATGGCCTTCAAAGGATTGCAAAATTAGAAGGGATGGCTGAAATTATCTAGGCAGAGAAAAACTAGAGGCACCCCTAATCATTTCTATGACTCTACGATCTCACAATGCAGAAAACAAGTAAACTTGATTGCAACCAATTACCCTCCAGATCTGTGTATTCATCTACAATAAATAGACTAGAGTATTACCACGAAATGCACACCCAAGCGAATCACATTGCAGGCCACAGAGAGTGAGTTCAAATAACCAGACAGTTGAAAACATCATAGGGAGTGTCCTGGGACTGCATCGCCCAGTCCATTCTCACAATTTAGTGAGTGGAACTGTCTACACTTCCCATATCTGCACCTCATAACATCCTGTCTTATTACAAATATGTGAAGGTCACAATCCAGTGTTTGATAGCACCTTATACAATTGGCCATTTTAGTATGTATAATTTTATACTATCAAATAATTATACATAATTGATACAGTTCTGCCAATATTAACAAATAATTTTTATACTATAATTATATTATCAAATATGGCCATTTTATACAGTTCTGCCACTTCATTATATTTTGGTCTCCTAAATTCTTTATTCTATTTATCTTTTGCCAGAGAAATCTATCATTATGCCGTGTCAACATGTACCAGCATACTCTACAAAGGAGAAACAATAAAAATGATGTGAAAAGGAATGTCCTAAAAATAATATACCTTGGTAAGACATCACATACTAATTTTTTTTTAAAAACAATCGCTGAAACAAAACATATCTATTGGCAAGATTATAAATTTCAAATCCTTTTGTTCGTAGATGGTTAACATTAACAATGACCACTAAGAATGTTATGTGATAGCTATTGGGTCAATTATATGCCGTGATTGAGAAAAAGAATGTTATGGTTTGTAGTTGTTGTTTAAACAAAGGAGCATTGGTGGTGACAAAAATGTTCAGGCAGTTGTCCAGGCAATTAATGGAAGGAAATTTGCTTGCGTTTGAAGGTTGGAGAATGACTCTATGCGTTTCCTCCAATGAAATTGGTGTTATCCACCGATTTTAGAAGATATCATTTCTACTATTTTTAGGAAAAAAAACTAAAACTACAACGAGATTAATGGTTGTACTTGCAGAGAATTCTAATATAAAATAAATGAGCTAGAGTGCCCAGGATGAATTGCATTGGTTTATTCCTACCGACAAGGTCATATAGTCAAGCTTTCCTGCCCAGAATGAATTGCATTGGTTTCAGCTAATGATACTCAGCCAAACCAGATAGCTAACTATAGTTTCAAGGAGGTAGGGAAAGCAGATGAGGGAAAGCTAGCCAAGGAGCCTGTCCTCTCGGGGGTGCAGGTGAGAAGGGGAAATAATAGCTTATCCTACCACACCTCTGAATTATGTTATCTTTTATACAAATTAGTAAGGTATTTGTTAAATCCTCGCTATGGAGACTAGCTCCCGTCGTCTCATACTTTGTGGTGCTCTGCTTCAAAGCTTCTATAGTCTATTAGTTAACAGGCGTAGGATAGTTTTGTAGGATTTTCATTAGATCTAAATATGGTTGCTGTTGATGTTGAATTCCGTTGCTTTGTTGGTGGCCTCTCCCAGTCTACCGATGACAAAAGCTTGAAAGATGCCTTCAGGGCTTTCGGCGAAGTCATGGATTCCAAGGTTGTGAGCGATCGAGAGACTCGAAGATTCTTAGAAAACTTTATGTGGCAGAAGAATATTGATGCTTAAGCAATAGAAAGTGTTAGAGTGCCTTTCTCTCAATATACCCATTTTCATTTGCCACAGATTGAGCAATTGAAGGTAGCCAAGGGTCGCCATGGACGCAGCCAGCACCATCACCAACAATAAGATGAATGCAGTTAAATTCTACATTTCTTTTTAATGGATCCTCTGGAACCGTAACAGGAAGTTTTCAAAACTTCCTTCAAAAACAAAAACTAATAGGAAGTTTTCAAAACTTCCTTCAAAACAAAAACTGTCAATGGCTACGTGAGCCTGATCCCTCTTAGGGTCCAAAAACAATTTTCTTTCCAAACTAACCAGATTTTAAACAAAAACAGGGGACATTAAGCAACTTAACACCAAAACAAAGACATTCATCAGTCTTAGGGCACCTCTCTTCATCTTTTTACACTGTTGAAAGAATTGGAAAGATTTTCCCTCATAAATGAGAATAATTATTGAAACAAATCAGAAAAATCATTCACTGATAATGAGAACAATCCCAATAAACATATACTTGCTCAGCGCCCTTCCCTTGCCTTTACTTTTATTTGGCACAAGAGCTACTACGGAACGTTCTGGCTTGGAATTTGCACCTGAAGCGTTTCTGTTATTTGAAGAAGAAATGATTACTAACTTAACACTTGTTGTATTCTGCATGCAAATAACAGAGTAAGGAGACATATAATAACCTAAAAAAATCTTCATACACAGATGAAAAGCCAGATAAAAAAATCTTCATACACAAATGAAAAGCTAAGAAAATTTACCAAAACCCAAGAAACAAAGCCAAAGCTGAAAGATGTGATGTTGAAGTGGGAACGAGGGGTTATATATATAATTTTGAAAAAGCGAAAAGAAAATGTAACGGCAAAGGAAATAAATGAAACACCATGAATTCTAAAGTAACCGCCAAGAGAAATATTTTTTTTGGGTGTGTATTTGCAAAATCAGTCATGGTACTTAAAACCACAAAGATTCTGGCCTATTTTTAGGAAAGGACTACCAAAAAAATTGCTTTTTATTAGGGAAGGACTACCCAAAAAAATTATTTTTTATTAGGACTACCAAATTTTTTTAGCAGTTACAAAATGTGTGCACATATAGAATGGCCTATCGGCTAAATAAATCAACCTCTGTCATTTCGAGGTAGAATGCATGTTTTTTTTGTGGACATTGAATGCTATCAAAAGGGACATTAAAGGCATATAAATTCATTTGTATTGTGTAGATTGAAGTCCTTAAAAAATTAGTAATTATAAATTGAAAAGAAACACGAGGGATTTCTTTTTTCTTGAACCAAACACTCCAATACAATTCCCACTTGCAAATTGCAATCATTCAAATGAAATTTTAAAAAGATATAAAGCAATAAGTTTCACAAAATATTAGTTGTACCTTAAGAGCAGCCCATCCACTCCACAAACCTTGCCCTCCTTTTGAACTCTGAGAGAACTTTCAATTACCACACTATGTTTAGGGCTTGACTTGTCCAATTGTATCATTGCTGAGAACATTTCCAATTTGGGTCTAACGTAAGCATCTTGGTGCACTTATAGAAAGCTGACCTTGGAAAATTGAATGATAATGGAGGAAGTAGCAACAATTCTTTTTGATCCTTCTAATTACGCTGAGAGGTGTTATTATGCCAAGAGGCATTTACAGTCACTTCAGGGTGGGGATGAGAGCACTCATTTTTTCTGCCTAAATTTATAGAAAAATAAATAAAAATAAAAACAAAAAATAGAAAAAAATCAAAAATCAAAATCAAAAAAAGAAATTGAAGAAAATAAAAAATAAAAACCAAAAAAGAAATTGGAAACTTTCAAGGAAAAAAAGATGGAAAAAATCACCAAAAAAGAAATTGAAAAAATAAAAAACAAAAACTATTGGAAAATAAGAGAGTTGATCATTTATCCACAGGGAGGAGGATAGGCGAGCGAGCGACGATGAGGGTGAGCGGAAGTCTGCGTGCGGGCTAGGGCTCTGCCCTTCCCCGCACTTCTTCTCTTCTATTTTTATTTTGCTTTGCATAGTTGTTGGCCTTTCTCTACCGTGCTGCATTTGTTGGGGTTTGCTTGGAGTGTTGGTGACAGTTTTCGTTGGGGTTTGCTGCGAGTTGTGGTGGGGCTTTGGGTTTTCTAGTTTTGGTTTCTTTGCAGGCATGGATGCTCAAGGAGTCTCTAACTCTTTGGTGGTTGTTGGGGCTACACCCCCTCATGGTGAATCATCTTCAGATATTCATGCATAACCGTCTAACCCTTTTTATGTGGGTAAGGGTTCCAAACCTAAGAAAGTCAATGGGTGTTTGCCGCGGAGTCAAGACCATCCGGTTCTAGTTATTTCTCCCAAATCGGTCATGGAGGATATATCTTATTGGAGCCATCATGTTCTGATTTGCAAGTTCCTTGGAATTCATATTTTTCTATCGGCTTTGGATTCTTGGATTCACCGGTCCTGGCAGATAGAGGGAGATATGGACATTATGATAGCCGTGAATGGTTATTTATTGGCTGATTTTTCTTGCATCTCAGATTGGAATCGAGTTTTTGAGGGAGGGCCCTATTTTTACAATCATGTAGGTTTGTTCATTAAGCCCTAGTATGCGGGATTTAATTATGTAGAAGAATTGCCCTCAAGGGTTTTTGTCTGGGTCCGCCTACCATGGCTTCCTTTGGAGTTTTGGAGAGAGGATATTTTTCAACGAATTGTGGCATTGTTGGGGAAGCCGACTGCCATTGCACAAAATACCCTTGATAAGGTGTTTTTGTATGCTCGTATCTATGTTGAGATTGATCTTAGTAAACTACTACTGAATTCTTTAGAAATTTGTCTTGGCTTGGCTTCTTGGGTTCAACAACTAGATTACGAGTCCCTTCCTTTTCGATGTCAGATCTGTCATGAGTATGGACACCTTCAGCGCCAATGTCCTTGGGTAAACAAATCTATTGGGGATTCTTCTTCTCCTTCCTCGGTTCTTGTGGTGGATAAGGGGGATAAAGGTAAGACTCCTATGAAAGATGGTGGTCTTGATAAGGAAGGATTTATGCCTGTTAAGTCACAGGCTAAAGGAAGAGGTCAGAAGTGATCCTATAAGGATAGGCAGAATGAAGAGGGTTTCAATTGTTTTGAGGTTTTGGATACTTTGGTCGTGGAGGAGGGGATTCCTGTGGAGGTCTCTTCTGGGGCCACTACTATGGGTATTGATACAGTGCAGGAGCAGGTGACTGGCGTTAAGGATATGACCGAGGTTCATGAGTAAGGGGTTGTTCAAAGTTCTCAATCCCCGCAGGGCCTTGATTTGGGAACTTCTGGTGACTCTGTAGGGTTGCAAGATGATATTGTTTTGGCAGATTTGGCTAAGGAGGTGAACACTTCAGGTAAAGAAAGGGGGTCTTCTCAGGATCTGGGTGTGCATCAGCGCCCCCTTAAAGAAAGGTCCATTTGAGAAACCTTCTAAAGTTGGCCGTAAGAAGGATCTAGAGAAGATTAAATTTACTGGGGATTTATTGGTGGATTCTGGGTCTGTTAAACCCATTAATGTTCACTTTTCCCAACCTCCTCCATGATTTTTCTATCTTGGAATGTTAGGGGGTTGAATAGCACCTCCCGTCAAAAAGCTATTCATGATTTAGTTGTAATTCATTCTCCAGACATCTTTTGTGTTCAAGAGACTAAGCTTTCAGTTGATTTCATGCTTCAATGTGCTTCTCGTATCTAGTCTTTTGGTCAGTGTCAGTGTATTGGCTCTCAGGGAAATTCTGGAGGTTTGCTGCTTTTTTGGGATCCATGAAAGATTGTTCCTCTTTGGTGGATTTCTAGCCATTCTTCTATTTCCATGGTTTCTTTTGCTTTAGAAACTGGTGAGACTATTTTGGCTACTAATGTTTATGCTCCAATCGACATCTGTGGTAAAATTCAGCTTTGGGCTCATATTAGGTATGTCCGATCATGTGCTCCATACCTTCCTTGGGTCTTAGCTGGGGATTTCAATTCTGTGTTGAGTCTGGAGGAGAAAAGAGGGGGGATGCCTAGGCTTGGTCCTGATTTTGATCTTTTTTGAGTAAATGTGGATTCTCTTGCTTTAGTTGATGTTAAGCCTTCTAATGGGATTTTCACTTGGAATAATAAACAAAGTGGGCAGGATGCGATCTCTGAACGGCTGGATAGATTTCTTGTCTCCAGTTTTTGGGTGGGGGGCAGCTTGGTTACTTGTTCTGAGATTCTTGACTGGAGGGGTTCTGATCATTAGCCAATTAAGTTTTTAGCTTCTTCTTTTTCAGTTCCAAATAACCCTCCTTCTAAATTTTAGCTTATGTGGCTTTGGGACTCTTCCCTGCATGATCTTGTGGCCCAGTGGTGGAGAGATGGGGGCCCTGCTTATGGTATAGCTATGTATTCTTTTGTTAAGAAGCTGTAATATGTTAAATATCACTTTAAGAGATGGGATAGGTTTTGCTTTGGCAACCTTTAGGCCAAGAAAAGGGAGGCTTAGGCTCACCTAGATGGGATTACTCGCCAAATTCGGGACTCTGGATTCTCAGCTGCGATTGGAAAAGATGAATCCCAAGCTGTGAGAGATGTGGAGGAGAGGGAGCTTTGTGAAGAGATTTTTTGGAAACAGAAGGCTCGGACTGAGTGGCTTCAAGAAGGGGACATGAATATTGCTTTCTTCCACCAATCGGTGTAGGCATACCGTAATAAGGGTTATATTTCCTCTCTAGTTAATTCTGAGGGTCTTCAGATATCTTCCCTGAAGGCTTTGTCCAGTGAGGCTAGACAGTTTTACTCTGCTCTTTTTGCTAAAGATTCTCATATAGATGAAGATGAGGAGAATTTGATCCTTGATTGCATTCCCTCTTTGATCACTAATGAGATGAATGATTCTCTCATTTATCTGATTTCTATGCCTAAGAAGGAAGAGGTTGTGTTTAGGATGAACAAAGGTAAAGCTCTAGGCCCTGATGGCTTCCTAGTTGAATTTTTCCAAGAATTTTGGGATATTATTAATACAGATTGTTGGAGGTTGTTCAGGAATCTCTTCATAGTAAACAAATGCTTCAAGCCTTGAATTCTACTTTTCTGGTTCTCATTCCTGAAAAGGAAGGTGTTGATAAGATTGAATTCTTTAGACCTACTGCTCTTTGTAATGTGGTGTACAAGATTATTACTAAACTGATTGCAGAGAGGCTCAAAACTTATCTTCCTATTGTCATCTCTGAGGAGCAAGGGGGATTTGTGGCTGGTAGACAAATTCTGGATGGGGTTGTGGTGGCTTCTGAAGTCATTCACTCTATGGCGACTTCTAAGGAAAATTCTATGTTCATCAAGTTGGACATGGCCAATGCTTATGACAGAGTTAAGTGGCATTTTCTTCAGAAGATTCTTTTAGCCTTTGGTTTCAGTTTGGACTGGGTGAGTTGGACTATGAGTTGTGTTACTTCGTCTTCTTTCTTGGTTATTGTGAATGGAGAACCTTCTGATCCTTTTGGAGCTCCCAGGGGCCTCCGCCAAGGTGATCCTCTTTCTCCTTATTTGTTTATTATTATGGCTGAGGGGCTGGGCTGATTTCTCAAGTTTCAGGTTTCTCAAGGCTTGATTCATGGCTGGCAATGGGGCAATGGTTTGCTAAAGCTTTCTCATCTCCAATTTGTGGATGATACCTCTCTTATGGGGATGGCTCGTCTTTGGGAAGCTGAATCTTTTAGGCAGGCTTTGGATACCTACCTAGCTGCTTCAGGTCAGAAAGTCAATGAGCATAAGTCATCTATTTTCTTTTTTAATACTCCTCAAGCAATTCAAAGGCAGATTGGGAATAGTTTGAGGTTTTAGATTTGGGTCTCTACCCTTTGTCTACCTGGGTATTCCTCTTGCTGTTGGTAGACAACCTAGGTCTTCCTGGCAGATTTTTCTTGATAAGCTATGTAGGAAGGTCACTCATTGGATGCATCATTGGTTATCTACTACTACTAGAGTGACTCTTCTTAAGTCTGTTATACAGGCTCTTCCTATTTACAGGTATTTTGTTCAGGCAGCTCCTATATATTTCTTTAAGGAATTTGATGCTCTCTCACGACAATTTCTTTGGAGTGGTAACTTGTCAACAACTAAGTGGAGCCTTGTTAAGTGGGAAACTGTGTGTAGACCAAAGAAAGAGGGAGGTATTTGTTTACGTTCTGCTCTTTTGAATGGACAGGTTCTTACAGCTAAATTATATTGGCATTGATGTACTAGTCAGTATCAGCTATGGGCCCGTATTCTCACCCATAAGTATTTTAAAGATGTTAATTTTTTTGATGTTCCTCGCTTTCCTTTGGAGGGAAGGGGGTCTATGATCTGGCATACTCTGAATACGGGGGCTAAGTTGGTTAAGAATGGGCTTTCCTGGATCTGTCATTCTGGATCTTAGGCTCTTTTTTGGCTAGATTCTTGGGATGGTCACCCTTCTATCCTTTCCTCTTTTCCTCACCTCCAGTCTCTTTGTGATATTTTTACTGCTGCAGGCTTTGACACAGTTGAGCATTATAAGGTTGCACAGAATTATGGGATGGCTATTAGTTTTAGATGGAAGCACTCTTCTGAATGGCCTCCAAGCAGGTCTGAGGAGGATAGGTGAGAGCTGGCTCAGATTCTTGCTTCTCGTGATTGCACTACTCTGGTGGGGCATGATGTTTTGGCTTGGGCTGGCCGTGATTTGTCTGGGAAGTACTCTATTTATGCAGGTTATGTGCAGCTTGTAAGGCAGATGTTTGGAGACATTGGGGTTACTTGGTGGAAGCAAGTTTGGCACAAGTTTTCTTGGCCTAAGTGCAACTTCTTCATGTGGTTGGTGGTTCAAAATTGGTGTCTTACTTGGGATAATCTGAGTAAGTAGGGGTTCTAAGGTCCCTCGATGTGTGTCTTGTGTCGTAATAGTGAGGAACGTTTTTCTCATCTCTTTTTCCAATGTTCTTTTTCTAGGGAGATTTGGCATTTTTGGTGGAGTGTTTAGAACTAGGCCTATTGGCATGTCTCCTCTTTGGATGAGTTTTTTGATCGTTGGGGCACGACCCCTGTTAAAACCTCTTTTCTTCAAGTTACTTGGGCTCTTGGACCTTCCTTTATTATTTGGAATATTTGGTTGGAGAGGAATAGTAGGATCTTTCAAGATGTGATGTTGGGGGCCCATCACTTGTGGTGGAAAATTCTTCATTCTTTGGGTGAAATTGTTTTGGCAAATTGTGATTTAGCGGAAGCAGTGGATCCTCAAGATGTTGTTTGCTGCAAGCATCTTCATCTTCCTCCTCAACAAGGTCACTTCATGAGAAATAAATGTTGACACCCTCTTCAGAAGATAAATAGGGAGGGGCATTGGACTCCTCCTCCTTGGGGAGTCTTGAAACTCAACATAGATGGTTCGTCTCGAGGAAACCCTGGTCATGTTGGTATTGGTGGAGTTGGTCAGAATAGTTATGGGTCTGTGCAGTTTATCTTTTATGTTTATAAGGGGATTTGTTTTAACAATCTGATGGAGGCTCTTGCCATTTTATATGATGTGGAGAATGGTTGTCATCTTGGATGGAGAAGGATCATTTGTGAGTTTGATTCCTAGGTGGTGGTGAATTTGTTGAATAGACAACATTTAGCTAATGTTAATTGGCATTTAGCTTTGGTTGTTAAAGAGATTCTTAATCTGTGTGATTCTCTGGATTCGGTTTCTTTCATTCATATTCCTAGAGATTGGAACGGAGTAGCGGATTGTTTGGCCAAATGGGCTTCTGATCACATGCAAAATTGGAACATTGTGGATTGGGGTCAATTACCCCTGGAGTTGTCTCAAAAGTTGGACCACTTTGTGGAGCTTGATAGGGCTAAGTAATGCCCTTGCTTTGTACTTTTTCTTGATTGAATAAATTTTTACCCCTCTTTTAGTAAAAAAAAAAACATTGGAAAATAATAATAAAAATAAAAAAAGAAAGTGGAAAAGGTTGAAGGAAAAAAAGTGGAGAAAATCACAAAAGCTATAGAAAACACAAAAAAACACAGAGTCAAGAAGATATTTCTCGGCATACTTTAGATATATTTTAAAAAATATAAATATACTAGTACAAGAGCACTCATTTTTTCTGCCTAAATTTATAAGAAAAAAATTAAAATACCCAAAAAGAAATAAAAAATAAAACTTAAGAAAATTGAAGAAAAAAACTAAAAAAAAAATTAAAAACGGTTGAAGGAGAAAAAACTAAATCACAAAAACTATGGAACCAAAATTTTTTTGGAAAAAATAATAAAAAAAACTAAAAAAGAAATCAGAAAAAAATAAAAAATAAAAAATAAAAAACCAAAAAATAAAAACTAAAAAGGAAATCGGAAAAAATAAAAAATAAAAACAAAAAAAAAATTGGAAACTGTTGGAAGGAAAAAAAGTTGGAGAAAATCACGAAAACTATGGAACCAAAAAAAGAAATTGGAAAAATTAAAAAATAAAAACCAAAAAAGAAAGTGCAAGAGAAAGTCAAAGAAACTATGGAAAAAAGATATACCTCGGCATATTTTAGATATATTTTTTAAAATATAAATAAACTAGTTGTAAATCAACTTTTAACTAGTATATTTATATTTTAAAAAATATATCTAAAGTACACCAAGGGATATCCTTTTTTCATAGTTTATTTTCTCACATTTTTTCATTTGTATTTTTTTTAAATTTTTTTTTTTTTAATTTCGTGATTTTCTCTAGCTTTTTCTCCTTCCAACAGTTTCAATTTCTTTTTTTGGTTTTTATTTTTTATTTTTTCCAATTTCTTTTTTAGTTTTTAGTTTTTATTTTTTCCAATTTTTTTTTTGTTCCATAGTTTTTGTGATTTAGCTGTTTCTCCTTCAACACTTTTTAATTTCATTTTTTTTCTTTGATTTTCTTAAGTTTTATTTTAAGTTTCCTTTTTGGTATTTTATTTTATTTTTTCTATAAATTTAGGCAGAAAAAATGAGTGCTCTCATCCCCACCCTGATGTGACTGTAGAACGTCTATTGGCGTAACTATCAGCGTAATAATAAATTAACTACTAGTATATTTATATTTTTAAAAATATATCTAAAAGTATGCCGAGGGATATCTTTTTTCTAGTTTCTTTATTTTCTCACTTTTTTTTTTTTCGTTTGCAATTTATTTTTTGGTTTTTATTTTTTAATTTTTTAATTTTTTTATTGGTAAAAGGCCGAAGCCATTAATATATAAAGTCAGAAAAAAATAGCTCTGTTCAGTGCGGGCACCAATAGGAAAGAACAGAGTGAAGAAAACCTCCGGTCTACCCCGGGACTTTAGCAGTCCAGTACATATTGTTTATATACACGGGGTCAAGCCCTTCAAGAAAACATATTTTCTTATACAATTGTTGAGATAGAAATACCGAAATCACCCTTGTACATGGCCTTTCTTTTGATATCCTTATTCTGAATGTCTATAAGCACTTTGACTCCTGGGATGACCTCCATGGCTTATATTAGAGAGGCATCTTCTATCTTTCTCCTGTCTAACCTGAAACCACATGAAGCTACCACTTCTTTTCGCAAGTTAGCTATACAAAATCATAACATTCATTCTACTGCAGACATCTGTTAGTACTTAAAAAATCTTTGCTAGAGAAGAGAAAATACTTGATTGTTGCCAAGCTTATCGAAATTAAGCAAAGAGACTTGTTTCAGTGTTACCTTAAATCTGGATCACATTTTAGTTAGTTCACCTTCCACCAGGTGAAACTGCCAGCAAGGGTCTTTGAATAGTTAGGTCTGTGTTCGTTGAACACAAACAACGCGGAATAGAGAGATCCAATGATAGCAAGTCATGTCTTGCAAATACAACAGCTGAGGCATAACGGCAAATTGGTATAATAGAGTTTGAACTAGAAGGGCCGCTGGGTAAAAGTAACGTCATCAGCAAAAATAGAACTTTAGAGAGAGAGCACACAGTTAAAACTATTTTAAATAGGTCAAAAACTTGAACTATTACTGTGGTTGATCCGTTGAACCCACAGTTATTGAACCTTTGAACTCATTGAACCCATCGAACCTGTTGAACTTATGGTTAATGAGCCGTTGAACCACCTTGAACGTTGAAGTTAATGAACTAGTTGAACCATTG
This sequence comes from Cunninghamia lanceolata, assembly GCA_027924645.1. Lineage (NCBI taxonomy): Eukaryota > Viridiplantae > Streptophyta > Pinopsida > Cupressales > Cupressaceae > Cunninghamia > Cunninghamia lanceolata. The sequence continues at coordinate 4,143,725 of BSBN01000620.1, forward strand.
AACCAGTGGCATCTTCAAACTCCGATGAACCTTCAATCCGAATGAACCTTCGTACCGGATGTACCCATTGAACTTACGAACTGATGAACCGTTGAACCTTTTGAACTCGTTGAACCTCTATCTTAAGGTTCAACGGTTCAACGCTTTCTTTTCCTTCGGCATAATTCTTCTTTGGCCGAAGGGTGAACCAAAGGTTGAACCGGTTCAGCGGTTCAATGGGTTCAATTGGTTCAAAGGGTTCGCTCGATTCCAAAAGGTGAAAGAGGTTCAACGGTTCAATACGTTCACAAGGTTCAGCCACAGTGAAGGATGAATCGAGGGTTGAACTGGTTCAAGGTTCAACGGGTTCATTTGGTTCAAAGGGTTGACCTGATTCATCTAAAGGAGTCAAAAAGTAAAAGTCCTCAGAATAAGTTTGGCCGAAGGGAGAACTGAAGGATGAACCGGTTCAGCGGTTCAAAGGGTTCATATGGTTCAGAGGGTTCACCCGATTCCATAGGTGAAAGAGGTTCAACGGTTCAATACGATCACAAAGTTCAACCACATCGATGGTGGCCGATGGTTGAACCGAGGGTTGAACCGGTTCAATGGGTTCAATTGGATCAAGGGGTTTGTCCGATACCAAAGGAGACTAAGGTTCATTGGTTCACAAGTTTAATACGTTCAACCACAGCCCGTGATCACTGAAAGGTTCAAAGGAGTCAAAAGTACAGTCATCAGAGTAAACGGTACTACAGAGAGAGAATTTTGAGAAGGCCGAAAGTAATATGTGTGGCCGAAGGGTTAACCGAGGGTTGAGCCGGTTCAATGGGTTCATTTGGTTCAAAGGGTTCACCTGAATCCAAAGGTGAAAGAGGTTTAATGATTCAAAAGAACCATCCACAACAATCATTCAAAAATTTGATCTGTTTTCTCCGCTATATAAAATTTGCATTATACACGCCGACTACCTATTAGCAAGAGGTGAAATCAGGAGACCAGATTAAAGTTGGGTCAGCGGATATATGTCACAGCGAAAGGTTCAAAGGAGTCAACAGTGAAGTCGTTGGGGTAGATAGAACTTCAGAGATAGAATTTTGAGAAGGCCGATAGTCATATGTTTGACCGAAGGTTGAACCGAGGGTTGAGCCAGTTCAACGGGTTTAATTGGTTCAAAGGGTTCGCTCGATACCAGAGGTGAAAGAGATTCATCGGTACAATAAGTTCAGAAGGCTCAGCCAAATCAAACGTTCATATTTTAGATTTGTTTTACCACTAAACAATATTTGCGATATGCAAGCCAAGAAACATGAAACTTTGTATATTAACAAGTGTAACCAACAATGTATGTCTTCAATAAACAAGCCAAGAAAAATGCTTGTGGATAAAACAATGTATATCTTTGAGGTGCTAACCGGTATACCAAATGCTTTGTATTTACAATCCGATATACAAGATGCTTTGTATATTTCAATATACCAGCCGAAGAACAAGTATAAAGAGAGGCTTTGTGTAACATACTATATGTTCATCTCTTTATTTTGAGGTGCTCCACATCTGATAAGAGAAGTCTAATTACATCTCCGACATTCTTGCCTTCTCCAATGCTAAGAAACTTAATGGTTACAAAAAGGTATACACGACTATTGAGACTAAAGGCAGTATTAATTAGCCAAGTGAACAGTCCTCCTACAGATTTTTAGAAGGATTTTTTAAAAAATCCTTCTTTATGGTTAGCCTTTAGTAGAAAGACATATGCCATCAGCCCCTTTATTGGCCAAGGAGTCAACTTCTCTATTACCTTCCCTGTATATATGGTTAAATGTGCACCTTCTAAAAGAAGTAATGAGGTCTAGGGCAATCATCAGAAGGGAATTTAGTCTCCAATTAGGCATGCTCCCTTTACGTAAGGCGTTAATGATAATTGTTGAGTCTCCTTCTACTTCAACTTTTTCAATTTTTAGGTCTTTGCAAATTTTCTCCTTCTCCTAGAGGTTTGGCTAAGGTTGCGATTAATTTCTCCTCAGAGTCATGAATTATACAGCCTATACCTGCTGCTCCCGGGTTGCCCCTAGATGCGCCGCCAAAATTAAGCTTAAACCAACCTTCTTCAAGCGGTTGCCACTTACATTCCTGTCTCTTGTTGGTGGTGTTAAGGCTGCCTGGTCCCACGAAGGAGGGCAATTTTAATCCTATCCACTTCCCGCGCATCTTTTCATCCCAATGAGACATTGAGGTATCTTTTTTAGGGTTACTAAGCACCCTACTATTGACAATTTCTATGATAGCAGCTTCAATTTTACTAATAAGCTGTTCAAAAGACAGTTTTCTTTCTTTGAATATCGTTCTATTCCTTTCTTTCCAAATTTCCCATATCATAATTGACGGGGTAATTGTCCATAACATATTATAAATGCTTTGTTTGTGCGTATCAGGCCAACACTGGAAAAAGGTTTAATATTTTATTGGGAAGAGCTGTAATCCATCCCAACTTATTGCTTAGCCAGTACCAACAATTATTAGAGAATTGACAGTCGAGAAGAATATGATCTGCCATTTCTTGCTTATTTTCACAAAGGGGGCACCTGCTAGGCCCTTCAAAACCCATCTTCATGAACCTATTCGCTGTTAATATTTTCTTCTGTAAGGCCAACCATGCAAACAACCCAGCTTTTGGAAGACAGTTCTTATCCCAACAAAGTCTCATTGGGATCTCTAATTTTGGTCTGAGCTGTTGTTTGATTAAGAGTTTATAACCATCCTTAGTTTTATAGTTTCCTGATTTGGCCCCGTCCCAAACCAATTTATCTGAGCCTCCTTTGAGGGAAACCTTCCTATTTTTAAGGATGTCTATCAATCTCTTTTTCTCATCATTCTTTAAGTTCATATTTTCTAAAGATTTCCAATTCCAGTCCTGACTCTCCCCATTATTGGGGAAATCTATGTAATCTTTTACTTGCTTTCCCCATTGGGCTTCTAGGATTTTTTTAGCATTCTCTAAGTTACCCAAACTACTTATTGTCTCGAACCCCCCACAAGAGTCATCCCAAAAAAGTGCTTGATTTCCATCACCTAGATTCCAGGTCAGTTTGTCCATAATGAGCTTTCTGCATTCTATCATGAAATTCCAAAGGCGAGAGCCTTTAGGGGGATTGGCCATTTTAAATAGGAAGGCCGGTTCCTCACCTCTAAGGTATTAGTATCTAAGGATTTTGACCCACTTTAAATTAGGCTGATGATACATTTTCCAAACAAGTTTAGCACCTAATGCCTTATTCTGCTCCTTGAGATTTTTCAACCCCAAGCCACCCTCCTCTTTTGGTCTACAGACTTTATCCCACGCAACAAGTGCCATTTTCTTCTTATCCTTCGAGCCCTGCCAAAGGAAAGTTCTAAAATTTTTGTTGATTTCTTCACGTTTTTCCACTGGCAGATTCATACAAGATAATTGATAAACTGGGATACCTGAGAGAACTGAATTTAGCATTGTAGCTTTGCCTGCTGAAGAAAGCCACTTGCCTTTCCAAGATTCTACTTTTTTACTGATCCTGGAAGTGATATGGTCCCAAAGAGCAGTAGTTTTGTTGCTTACACCCATAGGTATACCTAAATATTTACAAGGCATTTCCCCTCTTTTGAAAGATAAAATTCTGCATATTTCCTTTTCAGTTTCCGGCTCTGTATTGAAGAAATAAACTGTTGATTTATCAGCATTCACCTCTTGTCCAGAGGCCCTACAATAAGAGTCCAAAATTTCTTTAAACGCCTTAGCTTCTTCGATGCTTCCCGTACCAAAGAGCATAGTATCATCTACAAACTGTTGATGGGTTGTAGGATCTACACCTGAGGTGATTTTGATTCCCTGAACCTTCCCTTCTTTACTTGCCTTGGTGATCATTCTCCCTAGAACTTCTGCCATTATAATAAAGAGAAAAGGGGAGATAGGGTCCCCTTGTCTCAATCCTCTTGAAATACTAAAAAAACTTTCAGGTGTTCCATTGACTAAAACTGAAAACTTTGGGCTAGAAATGCATGTGTGAGTGAGGTTTATCCATTGTTTAGAAAAACTGAAGGCTTCTAAAGTTTTGCACAGGAAAAGCCAATCGACCTTGTCATAGGCTTTACTGATGTCTAATTTAATTAGCATACTGGGCTTTTTATTTTGCTGGATAGAATGAATGGCTTCTTGGGCTATAATAATTCCATCAAATATGGATCTCCCAGGTACAAACCCTATTTGCTCATCACTTATAATGTCCGGCAAAACTATCTGAATCCTGTTGGCTAAGGTTTTCATGAGAATCTTATATATAGTATTACATAGAGAGATAGGTTGCAAATCCCCCAAATTTTCTGGCTGCTCTTTTTTTGGTATGAGAGAAAGAAATGTATTAATTACTTCTTTTAAAAGACTGCTCGAATTTCTTACCCCTTCTAAAGCATCAACAATTTCATCTCCTATGAAGTGCCAGCATTTCTAAAAAAATAATGCTGGAAAGCCATCTAGACCCGGAGCTTTGTTCGGCTGCATTAGAGAGATCGCTAGTTCAATCTCAGTTTTAGTAAATTTACCATTGAGGTTTTTGTTTTGATCCTCTGTGATAATCCTTGGAATGTCTTTCAGTATGGCTTGTTAAAGCAACCAATTAGATCCTTCTTGATTGTTAAGAATGTCCTCAAAGTACCTAACCGTTTCATATGCAATTTGTTGAGGATCTTCGATCCAGACATTATTCGTATCTTTAATTTTAAAGATTATGTTGACATTTCTGTGTGCTTTCATGTTGTTGTGGAAGAACTTAGTGTTCTTATCGCCCACTTCCAGCCATGTCTCTCTGGACTTTTGTCACCAAAAGATTTCCTCTTTGGCTAGGATATCTTCATACTCTATTTTTAGTTGTTTTTCTTTTGCATAAGCTTCTGCATCCATGCCTTTAGTTATCACATCTCTATTGAGGTTTTCAAGTTCCTCTTCTAACTTAGATTTAATTTCGAAGATATTACCAAAGTTAGTCTTATTCCAACTAAGAAGCTTACATTTGATAGTTTTTAATTTGGATACTAAACAGAAAAGCTTAGATCCTGAGACTCTAGTTTCTTTCCACCATTGCTCAATTGAGGTTAAATGGTTATTGTCCTTGACCCACATTTGTTCAAATTTGAAGGGGGGCACCGTTTGGGTTGGCAGTCTTCAGACAGATTTAGCTTGACTGGGTAGTGATCGGAGCCCGAGTATGTTAAGATCTCAGCCTTTAGAATAGAAGATAGTTGTGCCCAGTTGCCCCAGATCAGGAATCTATCCAATTTTTCTGCAATATTGTTAAAGCCCTTCCTTCTATTGTTCCAAGTAAAACCTTCTTGTGCAGTTTTGATTTCCAATAAATTGTTTTTAAGAATCTAGTCCTTAAAGTCCATAGTTGCTATTGATAACCTGACAGATCCTCCCAATTTTCCTTTAGGGTCTAGGATCGCATTGAAATCTCTGCCCAGAACACAAACCTAATCTTGTAAGGTACCCAAAAATTGTTCTATTTCTGTCCATACTAGTCTCTTGTCCTGGTTCTGGGAGGGACCATAGATGTTAACAAGATAGAAATGTAGATTACTTCTGATGCTTCTGATGTTTCCCGCCATCCAGTTCTTTTTGCAACTTATTACTGAGAATGAAACCATTCTAGGATTCCAAATTACCCCAAGGCCCCCCGAGGCACCCTCTACTGGGGCTCTTTCTAGTTCCCAAATTCCAAGCTTCCTATTTAAAGTGTCTATCTCATCTTTATTTAGTTTGGTTTCTTGGATCATTAGTATGTTTGATAGACATCGTTTATGATACGCTGTTTTTTAGGGGCGTTCAGACCCATAACATTCCAAGTGTGTACTCTCATGGCGCCATGGGAAGGCACTTCCCCTTCCTTGCATAGAGCATTGTAGTGATCTTTGTCTGGTCAGAAGCCTCTCCTGCTTTCTCTCTTAGTTCCAAAAGTGATTTTCTTCCCCTTTTCTTGTTGCTTTTGGCACAATCTGGGGTATCCCTACTGAAGTCAGTTATGGCAATTCCCAATCGTAGATCTGCTTCATCTGCCACTTTGTCTCCCTAATCTTTTGGGTCCTCTGACTGCCCTTTCTCCCATTCTTCAATTTCGAGAATCTTGGAGATAAGCCTTTCTTTCTCTTCGTTGGCTACCTCAATTACCTCTTCCTCTATTGTCTTATCTAGGATCTCATCGCAAAGCACCTCTAGATCCAAATGGCTGTGCTTATTTGTAAGTTCCTTTTGGTACTTAGAATCTTTATGGTTTTCTCTAGATTCAAAAGTGTCTGGAACCCATTCTGGGGTCTCTAATGCCTCTGGGTTTACACTTCCTTCTACATCTGTTGGGTTATTTCTTCTGCCAGCTTCTGAATACACTTCCCCTTCCTTCAGTTCTAATTTCTCTTTAACTAACTGTGTTTCATCAGTTTAGTTCAGAGGCCTTACCGCAGTGAAAATTTCTTTGTCTGATCTAGCCTGAGCATGGTTCATCTTTTGAGGGGTTACCTTATTATTGTAATTCTGCGACACTTCCTTAGGTTTAGGGCATTTCTTAGGCTAAGCTAAAACCACACTCGGGGTCTGATCTTGTCCAGACAAAACCTTATTAGCATTGGGGTGCTTTTTGACGGGAGGAAAGCTAGTCTTCTGAAAATCCACAATAAAACCGCCTTTATTCTCATTGAATTTGATGTTTACCCCCCATACTGGAGAGAAGATTTCATCTCCGCAGGCCTCTTTGGAGTTCTGTAGCTAGTGTTTATACCCAAAGGGTCATGGTGGAAGGCTGGCTTGATGCAGTATTTGGCCAGATTAGTATTAATTTCCAGGGGTTCCAAGTTTTTTGTGCCTAAATCTATTTTGACTAATAGGAGCACATCTGAGTGAGACAAGAAATCTTTCTCCAATCCCAAGAATTCTCCCAAGTGATTCCCAATTTCCCTTAAGATTTTGCTATGGGTGAGCTGAACCGAAAAATTTGTTAACTTGACCCATCTAACTATTTTGAGTTTAAGTTTATTGGGATCAAAATTAGGTATCCAGTCTTGGTACTCAAAACCATGACCCTTATAAAACAAACTTCTGCTGTTTAAGATTTCTTTTTTTAGGTTTGGGCATTTACAGACAATGAAAATGAAATCTTCAGAAGTGATAGTGGTACTTACCTGGTCTTTGTAAAGGCCTTGGATCCACTCTGCAATATCCTTCATTGGTTGCCCTAATCTGGCCCAGTGAACATAGAGGCCGTGAGTTTTGCAGTACATCCCCAGACCATCTGTATAGATATTTCTAATATCTATCGAGGCCCTCTTTTCCTTTGCTCCCGAAGTTTGATAACACATCAGGCTAGTTTGTGGTCTTGACCGCTGGGTTCTGGGGTTCGCATGTGCTTGAATTGTTACCAGATCCTTGCCTTTCCCAAGAGTATATGGGGCTGAATTGCCGAATTTAGGGTTTTTGGTAATTTGACCTTGGTAGGGTGCCTTGAAGTTCGCCTTGTTACCTGTATGGGGATTTGCCTTTGCGCAGGTGATTCTAGGGGCCGGTTTTAAAAAACCCTCTACAAGTTTGTCTTGGATTAGAAGGGTAGGGGACAGCAGGGGGTTGTCGAGCATTGCAGCTTCTTTCCTCCCGACCTAGAATGGTGCAATTTGCCCCCGTTGCAAACGCTGGAATAGTTGTGGTAATTGGGATAGCCCAAATTCCTGACCCTCTAGCTTGAGCTATTCCTCTTAATGTTTCCTTTGCCCTAACTCCCCTCTGCTGCCTTCTGCTCTTCACCATTTGCCAGCCCTGTTCGTCAGGATGATGCGGAGGGGGAGCCCCGCCCCCATAGACCACCTTCTCCTTCCCCTGTATGATGCTGTCTACGTTTATTCGCATTTTTGCTCATAATTAGTGCTAAAAAAAATTGCCTTCGGCGTAAATACTTAATTATTTTTTCAATTTCTTTTTTGGTTCCATAGTTTTCTTGATTTTCTCCAGTTTTTTCTCCTTCCAACAGTTTCCAATTTCTTTTTTTTTGTTTTTATTTTTTATTTTTTCCAATTTCTTTTTTATTTTTTATTTTTTGTTTTTTCCAATTTCTTTTTTGGTTCCATAGTTTTTGTGATTTAGCATTTTTTCCTTCAACGATTTTTTTTTTAATAAATTTAGGCAGAAAAAATGAGTGCTCTCATCACCACCCCGCTGTGACTGTACTAGTATATTTATATTTAAAAACTCGATGGATATCTTGTTTCCATAGTTTCTTTGATTTTTCTCACTTTTTTTCGTTTGCAATTTCTTTTTTAGTTTTTATTTTTTAATTTTTCCAATTTCTTTTTTGGTTTAATTTTTTTCCAATTTTTTTTGGTTCCATAGTTTTTGTGATTTAGCTTTTTCTCCTTCAATGGTTTTTAATTTCTTTTTTGGTTTTTTTATTTTATTTTCTTAAGTTCTTTTTTTATTTCTTTTTTGGTATTTTAATTTTTTTTTCTTATAAATTTAGGCAGAAAAATGAGTGCTCTCATCCCCACCCCCCGATGTGACTGTATAACACCTCTCGGGATACAGTCAGAGCGGGGTGGAGATGAGAGCACTCATTTTTTCTGCCTAAATAAAAAATAAAAATAAAATACCAAAAAAAAAATTAAGAAAATCAAAGAAAAAAACTAAAAAGAAATTAAAAACGTTGAAGGAGAAAAAGCTAAATAAAAAAACAATGGAACCAAAAAAGAAATTGAGAAAAATAAAAAATAAAAACTAAAAAAGAAATTAGAAAAAATAAAAAATAAAAACCAAAAAAGAAATTGGAAACTGTTGGAAGGAGAAAAAACTGGAGAAAATCATGAAAACTATGGAACCAAAAAGAAATTGGAAAAATTAAAAATTAAAAACCAAAAAAAAAGTGAAAAAATCAAAGAGTCTATAGAAAATAGATATCACTCGATGTACTTTTAGATATATTTTTTAAATATAAATATACTAGTTACAACTCTTCTTAATCTATGTCTTTGTAATTTGCAAAGTTGTACTTATTCCATATATAATAAACAATGAATAACATATTAACAAGTATATATTTGTTAATATTGACTATTTCTCTGAGCAGGGTTTGATTTGTAGATTTGACCGTTGGTGGCCTCGACTGGGTGATTTAAACCTCTGGATTTTTGAGCATTGGCGCCCTTTAACGGAGGGGAAAATAGAAATTTACCCTTGTGCAAAGGGTTTCTTTGTAGTTGTTTTTGCTTCAGTTTCTGATCGGAATGCTATTCTTCATACTCAAGCCTGGTTTTGGGGCATTCATGCCCTCCTTCTCAAGCCTTAGGTTCCCTCCTTTAACCCATTGACCGAGTCTTTCAATAGAATGCCTGTTTGGATTCGTCTCCCGAATCTTCCACTGCATCTTTGGTGCAAATCTTGTTATGAGGGTATTGGTAATTCTTTGGGCTCTTTTATTATGGTTGATCAAGCGACTACCTTATTTTCTCATACCACATACACTCGTGTTCTTGTGGATCTCGATCTCTCTAAGCCTCTCCCGGCTGAGATTATACTGCAGGTTGCTGATAATTCTTGGAGGTAGATTTTGGACTATGAAGGTATTCCCTTCCGGTGTCGTAGATGCTTTGCTATGGGTCATCTGGCTTCTGGGTGTCCTCGCTTAAAGATCCCTCGTTCTTCCTCCTGGTGGAAGAATTCTTTACATGAACATCTTACAGTTGGTGCTACTGAGGATATTTCTGGGTCAGAGGCTGTTGATTCTTCCTCTGATGATGATGGGTCTACTCCTGATATTGTGAGGGTTCCAGATTTTACAGCTATGGATACTGCTGCTGGGATTGCTGATGTTGCTGGCGGTTCTGCTGCTGGGATTGCTAGTGTTGCTGGCGGTTCTGTGGCTGGGATTACTGGTGTTGCTGGTCATTCTGCTACTAGGATTGCTGGTGTTGCTGGTGGGTCTGCTGCTGGTTCTATCGTTGGTGTTGTTGGTGGTTCTGCTGCTTGGATTGCTGGTATTGCTGGTGGTTCTGCTGCAGAGATCTTAGCTGTTGATATGTCTCGCACTGTTAATATAGGTGCACATGTTGCTGGGGCTAATGTTGTTGTGCCCCAAGATTCACCCCTTTCCATGGATTTGGAGAGAGTTTCTCCTTCTTCACCTATTTCTGGGGATGGAGATGATGTTTTTTGGACTATTGTCCAAAGGAGGAAGCGAGGTCTTCCCAAGCATGTTTCTTTGAACTGCACTCGTGCCAAGGGTGTTCGACCTGTTAGGTCTGGTTCTGCTATTGTTTAGGTTGTTGCTCCTTGCAACCTTGTTGCTTAGTCTGTTAGGCTTTGCTGTTGTTTCTTTTTTAGCAAGGCTGTTGTGCCTTTGCTGCTGGTCTTTCTCTGTGCTGGCTGAGTACTGTCAGCACGCTGTATTCTTGCCCCCTGGGCTTGGTTTTGTATAAGGGTTCGGCCCCTTGTTTAGCCACCTTATATTATCAAAAACAAGTATATATTTGTTTCTAATTTGATTTTTAAAAATAAAAAATAATAAAACAAAGCAAAGATTTGTTTTTAAATTGACTTTTTAAAATTTATTGATTTGAAAATATTCTAATTTAATATATATTTCTATATCAATTTTAAAAAATGTTCAAGAAAACATCATTTATATTTCTATAACAAATTATTATAAAATAATATATATTATAAATAAGACTATTATATTATATTACCCTATAATAAAATTTTACTGTTTATGAATAATTTAAAGTGTCATATATATGGTTATGTAAAAATTTAGCAAGTTAAGTTATACGGTCTAAAAAAATTTAAAGTTGTAAAATACAATCTAAAATGACAAAAACAGTCAAATAGACCATCAAATTACAGGCCTGGCTGTCACATGTCATTTATCTATAGCTTTTAGATTTTCACTAATAAATTTAAAAATAATTTTTTCATGGAAATTATTTTTATTTCCAAAAATGTTCAAGTTAAAAAATTTTAAACTTGTTATTGCTAAAAAAATGATGAGACTACTAGTTTCCTAAAAAAATTGTTTATTTGGGAGGATGGAGCGTGTGCGCGGGAGCTCTATGTAGTCCCGCGACCTATAGTAGGTCGTGGTCTGCATGTGTTTGTTCTCTGTTGCATGCATTTTTTCTTTGCAAATCAGGCTCTGTGGGGTTGTTTTCATCGAGGAGTGGGGTTTTTAGCTTTCGGGGGGGGGGGGGGTTTCTTGAGTGTGTGTGTTGTTCGATGCAGGTGTGGGGTGCAAGGGCTTGAGGGGATTTTCTAATGGCAGGGTCTGTGCCTTTGGGTGAGACGTCGGGGGATGCTGCTGTGACAGGGGTTGGTGATGGGCTTCCTCATCCATCCCCGCCTGATGTTGGGGTTTTTAGAACTGGTGCTTTAAAATTGCACAAGATAAACAAATGCTTGGAAAGAGCTCAAGTTCGTCTGAAGCTAGTGATTCAAACAGAGGCGGTAGCCGAGGACCTGGAGTATTATAGAAAATATGTTTTAATTTGCAAATTTATGGGATTGAGGGTTTCGATGCCTTTCTGGAACCTTAGATTCGCAAGTCATGGAATTTGGAAGGTGATTTTGAAATCTTGCTAACTGCGAATAACTTCTTTCTGGTGGTCTTTTCGTATATCTTCGATCATAACAAGGTTTTTCAGGGAGGGCCCTACTTTTATAATCAAGTTGGCCTTTTCATGAAGCCTTGGCATGCAGGCTTTAATTCGGTAGAGGAGTTGCCCTCGAAGGTGCCGGTGTGGGTTCATTTTCCTCGATTGCCATTGGAATGTTGGAGACAGGATATTCTACAATCAATTGCATTACTGCTGGGGAAGCCTATTGGCCCGTCTCAGCAAACTTTGGAGAAGCAAATTTTTTCCTATGCCTGAGTCTGTGTGGAGATTGATCTGAGCCAACCTCTGCCAGATTCTATTGATCTGACTGTTGGGTCTAGCTCCTGGACTCAATAGTTAGACTATGAGACTTTACCTTTTAGGTGTCGGCTATGCCATGAGTATGGCCATCTTCAAAGGAGGTGCCCTCATGCCTCGGGTGCTGGTGGTTCAGATAATGTGAAGGCTCAGTCTAATCCAAGGGCAGAAAAGGGTAAAGCACCCATGCAAGGGGTGGTACCGGATAAAGATGGATTTGTGTTAGTTAAGCCACGAAATAAGAATCGGGGTCATAAGAGGACTCTTCGGGATCATTAAGAGGAGGAGACTTTTAACAAGTTTGAGGCTTTCGATGAATTAGTTCATGAGGAGGGGGTTTCTTCTGACATGCATGTTGAAGCTTCTCCTTTAGTTGATCATAATTCTGAGTCTTTGCCTGTCACTACCTCGGTCCTAGTTCTTGTGGTGGCTTCCGGGGTGGTGATGGATTGAGTTGCTTCTCCCCCCGATGCTGGGTTTGGGGACTCTTGTGGTTTGGTGGAAACCCCCATGGCCTCTTCGAATGAAAGGGTGAGTTTAGCTAGTGGACCGGGTTTGGAAGACTTTGGTAAGAAAAAAGCCCTCTCTTCTTCTCCTATTCTGGGTATACAACAAAAATCCCTAAAAAAAGTATGCTCCTAATAAGCCCCAAAAGGTGGGGAGGAAGAAGGATCAGGATAAAGTTAAGATGGCTGGAGAGACATTGGTGGAATCTAGGTTGGTGAAGACATCGGATACTCACTTCTCTCACCCTTCACGATGATTGTGTTATCATGGAATGTAAGGGGTATGAATAGCATCCCTAGACAAAAGGCTATTCAGGACTTGGTTAGTACTCATTCTTCGGATGTGGTTTTCCTCCAGGAGATGAAGTTATCTATGGATGGTATGATGCAATGTGTTTCTAAGATTTGGAACAGAGGGTTTTACCAGTGTGTGGGTGCGCAAGGCAGCTCAAGGGGTCTTGCTTGCCTCTAGGATCCTCAGCGAATTTCTCCTATTTGGTGGATCTCTAGTAAATTTTCTATCTCTCTGGTTGTAATTAGTTTGGAGACGGGGGAAAGAATTCTTCTTTCTAACATTTATGCTCTGACGGATGTCCCTGGTAAGACTCTCCTATGGTCTCATATAATCTTCTGAGATCGTTGGATCCTTTCCTCCCCTGGATTATGGCAGGTGACTTCAATGCAATTGCCTCCCTCGAGGCGATAAGGGGGGGTGTGCCTCATTTGGACCCCTCTTTTAATCTTCTAAGGGATAATTTGGCTTGGCTCGAGCTTGTGGATATCAAACCTTCAAATGACATGTTTACTTGGAATAATAGGAGGCTTGGGGATGATGTCATTTCTGAACGGTTAGACAGGTTTCTTGTCTCCTATTTTTGGGTGGGTGACAAGTGGCTGTCAAGTTCTAAAATTTTAGATTGGCGAGGATCAGACCATTGGCCGATCAAATTCTCTGCCCATTTGGCTGATGGTCCTAAGAAACAAACTTTTAGATTTTAGCTTATGTGACTTAGGGAGGAGAGTCTTCTTGACTTGGTTTCTAGATGGTGGACTGAAGGACGACCTGCTTTTGGTACAGCTATGTACTCATTTGTGAAGAGGCTTCAATATGTGAAGTATAAATTGAAACATTGGAATAAGTATCAGTTTGGCAACGTGTTTCAGCAGAAAAGGGTTGCCCAGGAGCACTTGGATTCTATTACTAGGCAGATTCGGGACAGGGTCTTGATGCGAATTTAAGCAGGGTTGAGGTTAGTGCGGTTAAAGACCTTGAGGAATGGGAGCTTCGTGAGGAATTGTTTTAGAAATAGAAGGCCCGTGTTGATTGGCTTCAGGAAGGGGACATGAATACTTCCTTCTTTCATAAATCAGTGAAGGCTCAAAGACAAGGTAACTTTATCTCTTCTCTCCGCTCTCCTGAGGATTTTGTACTTTCTTCCTCTTCAGGGATCTCTAGTGAGGCAGTTCATTTTTCTCTGCTCTCTTTTCTGAAGATACCCCGCCTGCTAGTGAGGAGGAAGCTTCTATCCTGGCTTGTATTCCCTCTCTGGTGACTACAGATATGAATGCTTCTCTTCTTAAACCTATTTCTTTGAAGGAGTTGGAGGATGTGGTGTTTCAATTGAAAAAAGGGAAGGCTCCTGGTCCTGATGGTTCCCGACTGAGTTCTTTCAGGAATTTTGGGAAGTCATCAACCTTGATCTATTGGAGGTGGTGCAGGAGTCTTTTAGGAATAAGCAAATGTTGTGAGCCATGAATGCCACGTTTCTTGCTCTTATCCCAAAATGCGAGGGTGCTGATTCTCTGGATCTTTTTCAACCAATTGCTTTGTGCAATGTGGTGTATAAAATCATTACAAAGCTAATTGCTAAATGTTTGAAGCCATGTCTAGATAAGTTGATCTCAGAGGAATAAGGGAGCTTTGTTGTGGGTAGACAGATTTTGGACGGAGTAGTTATTGCGGCTGAGACTATTCACTCTATGGCCTCTTCTAAGGAAAAGGCTATGTTTATAAAGTTAGACATGGCTAGGGCTTATGACAGAGTTAACTGGGGCTTTTTAATCAAAATTCTCAAAGCCTTTGGGTTCAGTTGTGAGTGGATTGGTTGGGTCATGAGATGTGTGAGGACTTCCTCATTTTTTGCTCTCATAAATGGGGAGTCTTCGGATCTGTTTGGTGCTTCTAGAGGTCTTCGACAGTGGGACCCCTTATCCCCATATTTGTTCATCTTGATGGTTGAAGGGTTGGGGAGATTCATTAAGTACTGTTTTATGGACGGGCTCTTTCAGGGTTAGAAATGGAGCAATTCTCTTCCCCCTCTTATCTTTAGTTTATGGATGATACGACTTTGATGGATGTTGCTAAGGTCGCTGAAGCGGTTGCTTTGCGTCAGATTTTGGATTGTTACCTAGCTGCCTCAGGTCAAAGCATTAATGAAAGTAAGTCTTGCATTTATTTCTTTAATACCCCGAGGCTTATTCAGTAGCGTATTACCAGGATCTTAAGGTTTCAGGTGGGTAAACTTCCCTTTATATACCTTGGCATCCCTTTAGATGTGCGCCCACTTCCCAGGTGTTTTTGGCAGGATGTGATGGATAAATTTCGTGGGCTGGTTTGTCACTAGACCTATAAATGGTTATCTACAGCTGGAAGAGTTACTCTGTTGAACTCTGTGGCACAGGCCCTTCCTATGTACAGGTGCTTTGTGTTGACGACTCCCTCAAGTTTCATCAAAGATTTTGAGGGCCTTTGTCGGTAGTTTCTTTGGTCGGGTAATCTCCTTTTGAAGAAGTGGAGCTTAATTAAGTGGGAAGTTGTTTGCCAGCCAAAGCAGGATGGTGGTCTGGGTTTGCGTAGGACAGATTGAAATGAACAGGCTTTGGCTGCTAAGCTATACTGGAAATGGTGTTCATATCAGCATTAGTATTGGGCTAGGATCCTTTCCTTCAAGTACCTCAGGGAGGTGGAGGGCATTGAGGTGCCTTGTTTTAGTCTTTCAGGGAGAGGTTCTATGATCTAGGATACTCTCAAGAGGGTGGCTGCGCTGGTTAAACAAGGCCTGTTTTGGATATGCAATAGAGGCTCTGATGCTCTTTTTTGGCATGACTCTTGGGATGGCTTCCTGCCTATCCTCTCCTCGCACCCTCACTTGGGGGACTTATGTAAGATTTTTGTTCAGGCTGGTTGGAGTAGAGTTATGGATTTCAAAGCCCCTCAGGCTTTGGGGTAGACTATTGTTTACCAATGGAAGGATATGCAGGAATGGCCCATGGGTGGATCTTTGGAGGATAGGAGGGAGTTGTCCTCTATTTTGGCTGATAGAGTCTGTTGTTCTCTCCCAGGGCAGGATGTGCTAGCTTGGGGTCCGGATCCAAAAGGGAAGTTCACTGTTGCTTTGGGGTATCATGTTTTGGACAGACAGGCCTGGGGTAGTGTTGAGGTTCCTTGGTGAAAAAATATTTGGAATAAATTCTCTTGGCCAAAATGTAATTTCTTTTCTTGGCTGGTGGTTTATGGCAGGTGTTTGACTTGGGATAACCTCTGTAAGCATGGCTTCCAAGGTCCTTCCTTATGCTTCTTATGTCTAAAAGATGTTGAGATTGTTTCACATCTTTTCTTCTAGTGCTCTTTTGCTAGGACTATTTGGCATTTTTGGTGGGGGGCCTGGAGTTTGCAGTGCAGGCACCCTTCTTCTCTGGAGGAGTTTTGGCAGAACTTTGGGCCCATTTCGGTGAGGACTTCGTTTCTGCACATAGTATGGCCAATTGGCCCTAGTCTGATTATACGCCACATCTGGTTGGAGCGCAACCACAGGGTCTTTCTGGATAAGAAGTTGCTGGTGGGTCAAGTTTGGTCTCACATTCTTGGGGCTTTGCAGGAGACCTTGTATGCTAAATGTGATCTGTTAGCCCTGGTGGATCCCAGTGATACAAGAGTGATTCATAATCTGGGGATTCTTGTTGGGGGTCCCAGAAGGCCCAAGATTGGGTGGAGCAAGTGTTCTAGAAGGAAGGTTTCTAGGGAAGGGCATTGGCTACCCCCTCCCACTAGAGTCTTGAAAATCAATACTGATGGGTCTACAAGGGGTAACCCTGGGCATGCTGGCATTGGTGGGGTGGGTAGAGACAGTTCTAGGGTGGTTGTGTTTTTCTTCTCAGAATATAGGGGGCTGCACTCTAATAATCTTATGGAGGCCTTGGCTATTCTTTTGGCTTTGAAGAAGGCATATGCCCTTGGATGGAATAAGATTATTTGTGAGTCAGATTCTCAAGTGGTGATAGACTTGATAAATAGAAGGCAGTTTGATGATGTTAGTTGGTAGCTTGTGGTGGTGGCTAAGCAAATCACCAGTCTTGGAGATTTATTTGATTCTATCACCTTCTCTCATATCCCTTAGGAATGGAATAAGGTGGTTGATGGGTTGGCCAAATGGGCTTCTGAGAAGAATGGGACCTGGCTGGTGGATGATTGGGACAATTTACCTGGGGATCTTGCTCAGGATTTGGTGGATTTGGTCACGGAGGATGTGAGATGTTGCATGACCACTTCTTGACTTCTTGTTTGTTGTCTCTGGGCCCATTTGGGCCTCTTGCTACTTTTATGCTTTGTATTGCTCTCCTTGATTAATAAAGTTTTTACCCTCTTTTATTAAAAAAAAATTGTTTATCCCCTACTACAAAATCATTGGACTACCTACTTGTAAAAGCTCCTACCTACTTGTAAAAGCTCCTACCTACTTGTAAAAGCTCCTAAAAATTCTCATCAACACCCACTGAAATATTTTAGGAATCCCCTTCCATAGGATGACTACCTTATTCTTTATCAAGAAGTGGTCTTATGGACAACGCTTTAGGCTTTATTTTTATGAAGCAGAAGGTTTTATGAGACAAGGAAAAAATTACTTTAAGATCAATTAAAATTTTATCTTTGAAACTAAGAGTCCCTAGGTTTCCACTGGCTACCTTTGGGGTGGGGCTAGAAATTTTCACCACTAGTTTAAGGGTTTTTAGTCACATGGCCTCATTAGAATACATGCGTATTTTTTTAGCATTTGCTAAAAAAATTCATGGGACCACCAACTTCCTCAAAATTCTAAACTGTTTTTTCTAACATTATCCACCTAATTATCAAAGGCTCCTAAAAATTCTCAGCAATACCCACTAAGAAATTTTAAATAAGCCACCTTCATGGGACCATAGCCTTGGCATTCTTTATTTAGCCTTAATGTATATGTGGCCATGTGGCACTGAAGTGCTTTCTCTCTCGTCTTTTTTAGGGGTCATGAAAAGGACTTGCCCTTGGTTTTTAACTTGTGAACATTTAACTAGAGCAATTTCGTAAATGAGATTGAGGGATTCAAGTTGTTACATTCATGTCAAGTGTGTCATGTGTATTAAGGCTTAGGTTCCCCTATCTTTGCCAATTCGTACTAGGTTTCCCTAGGGTCAGCAATGTGGACACTTCAATTCCACTTGATGTCACTAATAGAAGCATCATAGATGGTCCTCTTCCCCACTAGGAGGGCAATACATTGGTTGATCACCACCACCGCAAGTAGGCTAGTACTCTTCTGCATCCTCTCAGTAATGTGGGTGGGCCCCTCCTCATGGTTAGGATAAGTTTTCTTGCTTGGCCCTTGCCATCTCGTTATAGTGGAATGATAAACTCAGAGTCCTCTTGAGGTGCTCAAGTCACAACCCCGCAAACAAGAGAACAAAGATAATGCTCTCGCTAGTTAGGAGTTGTTGTTGATAGAAAATACTTGTTTGATGGAGATTGGGGCCACCCAAATGATTAAGACCCTCTTATGAGTTCATGCTTTATAGCTTTAGTTACATGGTCTTTTTATGATGTTATGGCATTGTGACTTTATGACATTATCATATTGTGATCTATTGTTTTATTTTTAAGGTTGATGTTTGTTGTTGTAGTTGTTTCCTTTTTGGGACTGTGTGATATTTGTTTTTTAGGCTTTACCAAATTTGTGTGGATTTAGGATGTAATCCCTTTTCATTCACCTTTTTTTAAGATAGGTTGTATTTTTTTTTTCCCATAGGTAATATATATGTAATATAATGTTACCACATTTTCAAACTTGTCATTATCATGTCGACATTCTATGTTTTCTTCCTTAGTCATTCTTTGTTTCGTCCCTTTAAAAAGTTCATGGCACTTTTAAAAATCTTTTCCTTTTGCAATCAGCGCTTTTGAACTTTTTATAACCTCTATCGACGAGTTCATACTTTTTAAAACTCACCAATTCTTTGATGCAATCCTAAGTTGTAAACCGACTCTTATTTGTTGGTCTTATGTTTCTTTCTGCGAAGCTAAGTCATTCCTAATCGGTGAGTCACAAGTTTGTGAAACTTTCTAACTTTTGATTAGTTCAACTTTGTGGTTTGTATGTTTTGAAAATTGTCGATTGCCTGCCCCGTCGTTCGACCCATGTATCTTCAGCAGATCTTTCATTTATTACCACGTACGAAGAAAGAGGCACCTATTCGTTCATCTTAAATGTGATTTATTTTGGAACTCTCAATCGCACATATTTTATTAAAGGATTTAGGCAGCTCATTTATGAAACGTACTGTCATACACGATGTCCCATTCAATGAGATTTATTAAAGGACTTCTATAAAGGTCACCATCCTTATAGACATTCCATTCTATGTTGATGTTGGCGTGCTACCTCTGAGTGTTATGGCATTGTGCATACTACCAGCATTGTATGCATTCCCTTCCATCCAAGTTAGCTTACTGTATTTCTCTTTCACTTGCTTTCTTTTGTTGTAAGTTTAAAGCTTTTCAGTCACTATAATGGGGAGATTATTTAAAATATCATGAATTCAAATTGTAAGTCTTCCCCAAATGTTCTGGGAGTCTTTTTGGTACGCTTGGTGATCTCAGAAGCATACATTTATTGGTTGCTCAAACTGGTGAGGTTGAAATACAAATATCAGGGTTTCCTAATAGCCTCCATAATTGAAAACAACTTGGATAATGTGAGGGATACTAAGTTGGGGCACGTTGATTTGAAATATTTTTGGGAACAGAACCCCAGGTCGTCGTTGGCCAAGAAAACCTTTACAAGCAGGTTAGTTGGTGCAGGGGGTTTCCCGCCAGCTATGTCTTGCCCAGACTTGGTCCTCACCTGTGTAAAGAATTATCACCTAAAGTCACAGGAAATTAGGGCTTATGACAACTCTGTGGTGGCAAAAATTGATGCGAAAACTATCACTCGTGCCTTGAGATTGCCTGAAAGAGATTAATTTGTAGATTTGTCTATCGATATGGGTTGGAATTATTTTATTAATATGAAAAATTGGTGTTTAACCTCCATTGTGAAGAGCTGGCTTCAAATTGAGAAGAAGGGGAAATCTCAAGTACCCTCTAATTTAAAGAGAGCACATTTTAAAGAGGAGATATCTGACATGATCACATTGTTGCATCGTGTGGTTGGTAATGAGGACTCTAATTATTTCAAAAAATAGATGTGTCAATTCATCCTAGTTGTGTGTAGTGAGTCTCAATATGTCGACTGGGCCAAATTAATAAGTGACCAT
The DNA here is from genome assembly GCA_027924645.1 of Cunninghamia lanceolata. Classification (NCBI taxonomy): domain Eukaryota; kingdom Viridiplantae; phylum Streptophyta; class Pinopsida; order Cupressales; family Cupressaceae; genus Cunninghamia; species Cunninghamia lanceolata. Next base: position 4,163,737 of record BSBN01000620.1, read on the forward strand.
CTGAATGGCCAACTAGCGAATTTTCAATAGAAGAACTCTTTTTATATGTGTTCATATTTATTTTATGTGCTTGCCAATAAAGAGGTTGTTTGTCCAAGATTAAGAACCCATGGTTCTTTGACTCCAGACACACCTATGTATGATTATTTTCCACTGCTGCAGAAGGAGGTAGGTAACAAAGATTTCTGACGCGTCAATGACACCTTTTTAATGCATAATGTGAAGAGAATTAAAGGAAATCTAGAGGTAACGATATCTCCAGAAGCTGCCCAGTTGGTTATGGAGTTTGGGAGCTTTTATATTCAGTTTGATAGATTTACTTACCTCAGGATCGGTGGATTTGAAAATGCCCCTTTGAAATTACCGAGATATGCCAATGACTTCTTCATTTTCCTGGAATTTTGTTGCTAGATGGTGTGTTAATAAGAAATACCACAGTATGAAGAAAAAGGGGTATTATTTCTATGTATCTTTGTCATTTTTCACATGCAAAATGAATGATAGTGCCAAGAATGTAGAGAGAATTCTTACTGAATATAATTTTCATCCTCTTTCTGTTAGATCATTCTTTGACAACAAGAATTTTGTTAAAAGGAATTTATATAGAGGGAGTCTATATGAGCACCAACCTCATCTTGAGGACTACTGGGAAGATTGTGCTGATGAAAGGAAAGTGCAGAGAAGAGACTAGATGAGATTGACTCTAGATTAAATACGTGCCTTCAATTTGCCATTGCAAATTCCTCATGAAGTGGATGATAATTTAGATATTATTGACAAAGAAATTCTTGTGGTTGCTTCTAAGCCTTTGCCACACATTTAGTGGTCTAAAAAAGAAGTCACTAACATTAAGGTTCGATCATCTTTTGTCTTAGATAAGACTGAGAAGTGGCTTCAAGGGAAAATCCATGAATGCATTGTATCTCCTTCCTCATAGAAAGAACCTGCAACAAAGAAGCAGGGGTCCTCCCATAGCACTAAAAATTAGAAAGCTTTGACCAATGTGGAGATAACCTGATTAGGGTTAGTTCATAACAAGGCAGTGATGGGGAAGACCTTGAGGAGAATAGAAAACTAAAAAGTGTATGCGAAGAAAATGGTGAACCAATATCTAGAGGGCCAAGAACATAAAAGAAGCTTGATTCTCTGTAGCAACTCCAGGCAGATCGTATGACCCCTCACATGTCTCCTTCGCCAGGTAATGACTCAATTTTTCAACAGCTTGGTGAAGATAGTGCCTTTCACACTTTATTTGACATTCCAAATTCTTATGTTTTGAATGAGATTCTTGTACATAATACTAAGATCCATCCATATAATGTCATTTTAGATGTCAGTAATAATAGTGTAGTGTTACCATCTCCTTCTTGGCTCAAGAAGGTAGTAGAAAAGAAAGGAATATATACTCCCATGACTTATATGAATATAGCTACTGTAGCCAAACTGCTACAAACTAGCCCTCAGCCTAAGAAGGCTAAAAGGATGTCGAGGGTGGTCATGAATTCTTCTTCTAGACACCAAATTCTTGAAATTGCTAACCCTATTAGGGATAAGGATGAGCATAATATTATAGAAGCATATTTCAACACGAGTAAAGTTGATATGGGTCCTCCTACTGTAGAGGGAGATATTTACCATGCTAAATTTTCTGTGGGAATGTTAGCTAAAAGAGTTAAAGCCGAGAAGCAAGAAAATGTAAGGTTACAAACCTAGGTGAATGCTTTAACTTCATTTATTTAGTCTTTTGTAAATGCTACTTTCTAGCCCTCTGTTATGGCTCAAGGTGTTTCAATTGATGGGGTGGACCAAGGAATGTTACAACAAATCAAAAAGTATCAAACTTTGGCTAAAGCCATGGACCAACGGATTGAGAAAGTTACTATTGATAGTTTGATATATATCGAAGAAGCAATGAAATTGTATGCTCTCATTTCTAGCAAAAGAAAAGAGTTGATTGTAGAATTGTAGACATTTAAAAAGGATGAGAGTGCTTTACTCATGGTGTCCAAAGAAGTGCAAGAGATGATAAAAATTGATACTAATATTTTGGTGGCTGAGAAAGTTTTGAATGATCCCAAAGAAAATGAATTTGTCTCCTGGTTGGATGCAGTTGACTAGAAATTGTCTGTGTTTGGACAATTTATTGGCGACATAAGAAGGATTCTAAATGAATACCATAGTGACCTGATAGATATTAAGAAAAAATGTGCAATTTTGGAGACAGAGAATCTTGATTAAAATGGAGAGAATTTGCTCGACATGAAGGAGGTGAAGCAACACTTCAAAAAGACACTCAATGAAGAAATAATTGGTGTTGATACTATAAATGGTGCTTCATTGGAAAAACTCAATCACATAGCAATATACCTTAAAACTTTCAGAAGTGAAATCGATGATGTCAACATGAGGCTGATGAATGTAGAAAGGACTATGGGCATGTGGAAGATTTGAATACACATCGGCCTTAGCCCAAGTGGAAAGATCTTAACTCCCATCATTTCCAGATTTAGGAGTTACAAAGTGAAGCTGAGGTCACAGGCAGATTCGACAGATGTTGGAGAATAGGACAAAGGAGACGAAGCAACTCGGGAGGATGATCATGATGTTGCCACATGATGGCTTTTCTTGTTTTATGTTAATTCTTCAAAGCTCTAAAAGACTTGATGTTTTAAAAGACTTTTATTATTAATTATGTTTTAATCGGTTGTCTTCAAGAAGCCGTTATATTGTTTAAGACAGTTATTTTAAGACAAGGCTATATATATGGTGCACGTCGATGCTAGTAGGATCTTTTGACAAACTTTGTATTGTTAAATGGTCATTTTCTGTTCTATTTTCAATTTCAGTTATCTCATTATATGAATGAAATTTGAGGAGTTGCAGACAAATATTGTAGACTTTGTGTTACAATGGATGAATGTTGCATTCTTCTTATGTTCAATGTTGTCAAGCTCTTTGGATTATAGTTCTATATTGAATGATTGGAAATCTCTCTTTTTTTTAAAAGCTCATTGTTGTGGATTATTTCTCTTTCGATAAATAATCGCAGTGGTGATTATACTATGAAAAATATTAGATTGTGAATGCTGCTGCATGGAGTTTTTGTGCTCTCTATTCTTTAATTATTCTTTTAAGTTGAATTCCTTTATTGCTTTCTGGTTAAAAGCACCACCTTTTTTCTTTCTTGTTAAAATCATACCAAGTTTTTCATTCATTTCAAATCTTTTGAAGGTAGTTGCTCCTTATAAAAAATGTAGAGAGTCGTTGCAAATACAATTGCAACTGAACTCAACTATTAGTTCATTTGTCATTGCATGCGCATGAGAAAATAGAGTTAAGTGACAAATCTATAAACTAACATATACCAAATGAAATTTCTCTAAAGTGTTTCAAATCTAAAAGTAAGCATTAATAAATTTCACCAAACTTATGAAAATCCATCACAAACTAATGACTAGTCAACATTAAAACTTCAACAGATGCACCAAAACCTCCATAACTGATATTATTGATAAAATTCATGATTTTACATTAGAGTGGACTGGTTATATAGTCACATCACCCACATCAACAAAAATTATAAATATGAAACCACGACAGCAAAAACCCACAAAAACCCACAAAAACTCAACACTACCAGCAACTAGTCTACAATTAACAATAACAAAATAATACTGGAAACTCTCACAAATGAGTTTTCATTAAATGATTTGAGTTTTACATCCAAAAGGACTGTTATGACAGTCACAACACCTTCTACCAGCAACAGCATAAAATCTGAGACAAAACTACAAAATCTCCACACAATAATAACTAGTCTTCAACACAAATACACCAGAATGCACCAAAAACACTCCAAAGTTATTTTTTATTGAAATAATCAGGTTTACACATCAAAAGAGGTTTGTTACAACCACTCAACACCAACAACAATAGTAAAATAAATTCTGGAACATCAACTATAAATTCTACACTAATACATTACCAAACTACTCCAAAAAAACATAAATAAACACTGCAACTTCTCGAATTGAACCAGAATGTTGGAACAATAGAAAAAACACCTACGCAGTAGTAACAACACCTACAACAACCTTGCAACACATATATGCAACTCTAAACCTGCAAACACACATAAAACTAAAACTAGTTGAAACTACACCATTCCCTGAAACTCTGTTGCAATACCTAGATGAGAAATCATTCCCAAATCAAAGGGTTTTCATATTTTGACTCTTGTAACCAATGGGTTTTCATCCACGGGTCACAACCTTCTATCGATTTTCGTCCACTAAAGAAATTATAGAACACAAGTGCTCATACAATGAAAATGAGAAGTTGAAAAATGGCCAAAAGATCCCTAGCTTGAAAAATTAAAAATATTTATATTGGCCAAGTCCAAAATGGGTGCCCAAAACCCAAAGACCAACTTGGGATGGAAAAAACATAAAATATTAATTAAAATATTCCTTTAAAATTTCCACCTCCCATGCAAACCAAAAATAATTGCCACTTACACCTCATTGTTGTAAGAAAATCAAACCAAATCTTGCCAAAGATTCCAAAAATAGCAACAGGGAGTTACAAAAATCCCCATGACAAATCCACACTCCCACTCAGGGCTTAAATTTGACAGTCAACCTTGACTGTCAAGCAATTGTTTTATGACAATTATCTATTCAATAGTGCCTTTAAAATACTATGACATATTTTAGTATAAGTAAATTATTTCACCGAGAGGTGAACTACAGTCGTAGCGGGGGTGGAGATGAGAGCACTCATTTTTTGGTTGTAAATATAAACCAAAAAATTAAAAAAAGAAAAGAAAATAGGAATAAATTAATTGAATACTTTCTATTAATTGAATCTTCCTAGCTTAAAAACTAATATTTCTTTTGTAGTTACTTTAGAATTAATGGCATCTTCTTGCTCTGAAAAAATAATAATAAATTAAAAATGCATAAACGGCCATGACAACTATTAATTCTATAGAATAAAACTAGCATATTTATATTAAATATAATATATCTAAAGTACGCCGAGAGATATCCTTCTCGATGTGCCTATTTTTTAATCACTAATCCTAACATTAACACTATCCATAACACTATTCGGACATAGCTCTAATTTGCACCCTAACCCTAACCCTAACCCTAACCCTAACCCTAACCCTAAATCTCACCCTAACCCTAACCCTTATTATAACTCTATCCCTAGTTATGACCCTAATTCTCATTCTAATTGTCAACCTTCTTTAAACTATAACCCGAATTCTAATTATAATTCTAACCCTAATCCTAACCCTAATCATAACCCTAACGCTAACTCTAATTGTAACCCTAACATTTTGGGCCAATACTAACCCTAATTTTAACCCTGATCCTAACCCTCATTCTAATCATAGTTCTAACCCTGCTTCAAACCTAAACCCTAATTGTAATAATTTGTAACCCTAATTCTAACCTAAACCTTAATTCTAACCTAAACTCTATTGCTATCTATAATTCTAACCCTATCCCTAAATATAATTGTAACCCTAATCCTAATTGTATCCCTAATACTAACCATAATTCTAATTCTAACCGTAACCTTAATTCTAACCCTAAAGTGTAAAATAATCGAATTACAAAGTTAAACAAAAAGTAAGGAGGACCTCTTTGCTTAAAGGTTGTTTTTGTTCACTATCCTTAGTATAGACCTCTCTACCAAATTGGCTTGATTCTTATATGTTGAATGGAGAGGATTCAGCTATTGCTAGCATGAATGCTTTGATTGCAGGGCCTCTGAGTAGCCTCTTTGAAAATAGTATGAAGTATGCAACTTTAAGCCTCTATGAATCTATGATCGTCCTCAAATAATTACTTTATGTACCTTCTTTTGATCTTTAGAATAATATTACATTTTTAATACATAATACATTTTGAAATTAGAAATTAAATCACAAAATTATGTTAACTCACAAAAATGAAAAAAAATTAAACTTACTATTTAAATAAAATTAAATCAATAAAATAAAATAAAAACCTCACACATTATGTTAACTCACAAAATTAAAATAAAATTTAAACTTACTATTTAAATAGAATTAAATCAATAAAATAATTTAAAAAAACACCTCACATAATCAATAATTTTTAATAGAGTTATATACTAATTTAATGATTACACTTCATAAATTTAATAAGCATGACTATAATTTTAAAACAAATAATAAAACATTTCCTTGCTAAAGCAAGTTGGCTACAAATAAGGAACATACCATGTAGTGACTTAAGCAACAATTATTTTTTTCTATTTTTGAAACTTCTAATTATTTAAGTCATATAAAACATTTCATTCACAACAAAACATTCATTTGCTTCCTTCATTTATTTTTTGTGGTAAATCTAAGAGGGAGACTCTATGGAAGAAGTTGGAGGAACTCCATAGCCATGAATTATTATTATTTTTATTTGATTATATTTGCTTTGTAATCTTATTTTATTTTCCTCTGCATTCTTTTCAAACCCTAATTTTTTTTTGGTCTAAGCTCAGGTTTTCTAATTTGAAGAGTTGCATATTGTAGGAAGTAAGCTCTGAAATTATTCTATGAAAAAATAAAAAAATATGCAAATGCATCCAAAGAAATGAAGAGTGAAATCTCTTCAAGTTTGTTATGATTGAATGTAGGTTTTCATGAGAGGATCTATTGATTACAAAATATTGTAATCTCTCAAAGGTAGATATGGATTAAAAAGAAAATATTCTTTGTATTCTGTATTGTGGATTAAAATTCATATATATAATAGGTTTGTTGTTGCAGAATTATGAACTCAAAATCTATAAAAATAAATAAAATACTATATAATACCTTTGAGCTAATAAAAAAATAATAAATTATATTTTTAACAAATATTTTAATTTATAATAATTTTATAAATATAAATTATATAGTTATTTGTATCCAATATCTCTAAATAATCTTAACTCCTTTCTAATTAACCTTAACTCCTTTCTAAATTAAAATTTGTTTTCATTTTAAAAAAAATTAAAATATACTTTTAAAAATGTATTTTATAATTTTTCATGTAATTTTTTTTTAACAGAACCATAGAGAAAATGGAAAGAAGAAAATGAAACAAGTAAAAATCACCACGCTTGGAAAGAAGAAAATGAAACGAGTAGAAATCACCACACTTCCCTTTAAGATAAAAAGGTCAAAAGAAAAATGTTTTCCTTGTAATAATAAAATTAAACAAATCTTGGTTGCAATAGTTTTTGCTTAACAACAAGTACTAATGAAATGGTGAACCTATCAAACCCTTACTTAAACAGTCTAAGATTGTCAAAGTTGAATAGGCAGAAAAAAGTGAGGTGGAAGAGAAAAGTGAGGTGATCTATGTAGGGTTGCTGCAACTTATACTCCTGCAAATGGGCTCAGAGTCCTCACTCCCATGTATCTACACAATCACAAAATGATATATATTTTATTTTAGAAAAAGTAGAACATGACAATCTGTAGAGGAAGAAAAAAGAAAGCACACCTTCCAAGCATCATCACAGTAGCGTGAGGGTTAGTTCTTGGGGAGAAAAGAAAAGTGAATCCATAATCCATTAATGACTCAAACACCATCTGCTCCAAGGAGTTGATACTCTTTATCAACAACACTGCCCATTTGACATCCTCCATGGTAATGGCAAATTGATGTCACTGTATCCTTACAGTATTGCCAATTCCACTGAGCATAAGTAGCGGTGGACTTCTTAGAGCCCCTGCACAGATTATAAGCTGGGCGCTGCCTCCTTAATGAGGCGTTTATTTTCCTCTTTGGGCACCCACTACCAGCGACTAATATTTCTTTTGCAATTACTTTAGAATTAATGGCGTCTTCTTGCTCTAAAAAATAATAATAAATTAAAAATGCATAAATGGCCATGACAACCATTAATTCTATAGAATAAAATAAAATTGAAGCCATAATAAGTGGCTGGTACTGGATGCCCAAAGAGGAAAACAAAATGAAACGCCTCATTAAGGAGGCAGTGCCCAGCTTAGAAGGAAAAGAAAATGGAAAACAAAAGATTTGAGGTTATAATTTGTGCAGGGGCTCTAGGAAGTCCGTCGTTGCTTATGCTCAGTGGAATTGATACAGTGACATCAATTTGCTATTACCATGGAGGATGTCAAATGGGCAGTGTTGTTGATAAAGAGTATAGACTCCTTGGATTCACTTTTCTTTTCTCTCCTCACACTACTATGATGGTGCTTGGAAGGTGTGCTTTCTTTTTTCTTCCTCTACAGATTGTCATGTTGTTCTACTTTTTCTAAAATAAAATATATATCATTTTGTGATTGTGCAGATACATAGGAGTGAGGACTCTGAGCCCATTTGTAGGAGTATAAGTTGCACCAACCCTACATAGATCACCTCACTTTACTCTTCCACCTCATTTTTTTCTTCCTATTCAATTTTGACAATCTTAGACTGTTTAAGTAAGGGTTTGATAGGTTCACCATTTCATTAGTACTTGTTGTTAAGCAAAAACTATTGCAGCCAAGATTTGTTTAATTTTATTATCACAAGGAAAACATTTTTCTTCGGACCTTTTTATCTTAAAGGGAAGTATGGTGATTTTTACTTGTTTCATTTTCTTCTTTCCATTTTCTCTATGGTTCTGTTAAAAAAAAATTACATGGAAAATTATAAAATACATTTTTAAAAGTATATTTTAATTTTTAAAAAATTGAAAACAAATTTTAATTTAGAAAGGAGTTAAGGTTAATTAGAAAGGAGTTAAGGTTATTTAGAGATATTGGATACAAATAACTATATAATTTATATTTATAAAATTATTATAAATTAAAATATTTGTTAAATATATAATTTATTTATTTTTATTAGCTCAAAGGTATTATATAGTATTTTATTTATTTTTATAGATTTTGAGTTCATAATTCTGCAACAACAAACCTAAAATTATATATATCAATTTTAATCCACAATACAAAATACAAAGAATATTTTCTTTCATTCATTTTTAATCCATATCTACCTTTGAGAGATTACAATATTTTGTAATCAATAGATCCTCTCATGAAAACCTACATTCAATCATAACAAACTTGAAGAGATTTCACTCTTCATTTCTTTGGATGCATTTGCATGTTTTTGATTTTTTCATAGAATAATTTCAGAGCTTACTTCCTGCAACATGCAACTCTTCAAATCAGAAAACCTAAGCTTAGACCCAAAAAAAAAAAGTTAGGGTTTGAAATGAATGCAGAGGAAAATAAAATAAGATTACAAAGCAAATATAATCAAATAAAAATAATATTAATTCATGGCTATGGAGTTCCTCCAACTTCTTCCATAGAGTCTCCCTCTTAGATTTACCACAAAAAATAAATGAAGGAAGCAAATGAATGTTTTGTTGTGAATGAAATGTTTTATATGACTTAAATAATTAGAAGTTTCAAAAATAGAAAAAAATAATTATTGTTTAAGTCACTACATGATATGTTCCTTATTTGTAGCCAACTTGCTTTAGCAAGGAAATGTTTTATTATTTGTTTTAAAATTATAGTCATGCTTATTAAATTTATGAAGTGTAATCATTAAATTAGTAAATAACTCTATTAAAAATTATTGATTATGTGAGGTTTTTTTTTTTTGATTTAATTTTATTTAAATAGTAAGTTTAAATTTTATTTCATTTTTGTGAGTTAACATAATGTTGTGATTTAATTTCTAATTTCAAAATATATTATGTATTAAAAATGTAATATTATTCTAAAGATCAAAAGAAGGTACATAAAGTAATTATTTGAGGACGATCATAGATTCATAGAGGCTTGAAGCTACATACTTCATACTATTTTCAAAGAGGCTACTCAGAGGCCCTGCAATCAAAGCATTTATGCTAGCAATAGCTGATTCCTCTCCATTCAACATATAAGAATCAAGCCAATTTGGTAGAGAGGTTTATACTAAGGATAGTGAACAAAAACAACCTTTAAGCAAAGAGGTCATCCTTACTTTTTGTTTAACTCTGAAATTTGATTATTTTACACTTTAGGGTTAGAATTAAGGTTACAGTTAGAATTAGAATTATGGTTCGTATTAGGGATACAATTAGGGTTAGGGTTACAATTATATTTAGGGATAGGGTTAGAATAACGGATAGCGATAGAGTTTAGGTTAGAATTAAGGTTCAGGTTAGAATTAGGGTTACAAATTATTACAATTAGGGTCTAGAAATAGGGTTTAGGTTAGGAGCAGGGTTAGAATTATGATTAGAATGAGGGTTAGGGTTAGGGTTAAAATTAGGGTTAGTATTGGCCCTAAATGTTAGGGTTATAATTAGAGTTACAATTAGAGTTAGGGTTAGGGTTATGATTAGGGTTATAATTAGGGTTAGGATTAGGGTTAGAATTATAATTAGAATTCGGGTTATAGTTTAAAGAAGGTTGACAATTAGAATGAGAATTAGGGTCAAAACTAGGGTTATAATAAGGGTTAGGGTTAGGGTTAGTGATGCAGGAGCATCCAGGTTCACGTGCAATCCTCATCAACCAAAAAGATTTGTTTTTACCTTCTTATTGTCTGTTTTGGTTGCAGGAGTTGCTGCAAGAGTGAATTGATCAAATTTGGAGAATTTTCCTAAGGAAGTTGGCCAAGTAAGGGGTTGATCTTGAAGAAGGCCCAAATAGGTATCCGTACCTCAATTTTGATGAAGATTTGGCCAAAATTGGTGAAGTTATGCTCTAGCACGACTTTTGATACCTACTGACCTGGCGCTAAAATCCAGACCTACCGACGTGGCACAAAATCCAGTCGCATCAGAAATATGTGCTAGCATTCAATGAACAAGTCTGCGCTAAAATCCAAGGGTCCAAACTTGTGCTAAAAATAACTCTTACCGACCATGTTCGTTGCCTTTGATCCTCCGCTAAGTCCGTTGATGCCAAAATCCGTACTGAGTGATTTCATACTGCCTGCGCTAAAAGTCTTCATCGCTGACCTTGCACTCAATACCGGTTCCACTACCTAAGTTAGTCGATGTCAGAATCCGCGCAGGATGGTCGAACGGAAATCATCGTTTTGCGCTAAAATGCTCATTGTCTGACTTAGCGTTAAATTATTTGATCACTGACTTGTGCTAAAAGGGTGCTGCTCTGCCTAAGTCGGCAGCAAATTCTGTGCCAGTCGGTTGAGCTCGATTTCCACACTTTCTCTGCAAAAGTTAGTTGAGCCCGATTTCAGCGCTTTCTCTGCAAAAGTTGGTTGAGCCCAATTTCAACGCTTTCTTTGCAAAGGTTGGTTGAAGCTGATTTCAACGCTTTTCTCTGCGAAGGTCAGCTGAGGTCAAATCTAGCGCTTTCTCCTATTGCGCTAAAATCCTGTTGGACCAACTTTCCCACCAGCAACGACAACAAGTCAATTTTGACAATCTATACGGCCATTCCAAGGACAAATCAAGGCATGACACATGTCAAGACCATTAATGAAGGTCGGTGGCTGTCATAGAGGTCTATAAATTCATGGGATTCATTCTTTCATGGGAGCTTCTCCTTGCCCAAGATTGTAGTACATTTTTGGGAGTCTTCCTAAAGATTTCTCCTAAATGCATGATTAGTTTGATTTGCATCTTGAAGCTTTGTAAAGCAGAGGCCAATATTTTGTAAAATGGAATCTCTACTCCTGATGTAATCTCTCTTGCATATGAATAAAGCATTGTCGTTCTATTGTTCTATTGTTGTTGTCTTGTGATTTTGTCATTTGTTGCTTGGTTTAGCTGTATGATAAGACTCCTAAACCTTGACCTACATTAAGTGGTATCAGAGCGAGGTTCGCACTCCTTGATGCCGTGGGATCGCTGTAGAGGATCTAGGACATGGCACACCGTGATAGAAGGAGAGGACCACCTCCAAGGATTGGAGATGCAGTGTTGGCAAAAATACTCAGAGGCATCATGGCTAGGCTGGATGCAATGGAAAGACTGCAGCGTAAAGGAGTACCTGTAGCAAATGTAAGTGACAATGAGGAGGTAGAAGTTAGTGAAGAGGAAGTAGAAGAAGGAGAAGATGGATTTGAGGGGAGGTTTATGCATGCAATGACAAAGATTGCCAGTAAACTCCGTGTCAAGTTACCCAGTTATAATGGTAGTCTGAAACCAGATGAGCTAATAGATTGGATTTTAGAAATGGAAAAAAATTTCAAGTTGGAATCTATCGAAGACCCTAAGAGGGTAAAACTTGCAGCGTCAAAACTAAAAGGACATGCATCTCTGTGGTGGGATCATGTGCAAGTTGAAAGACAAAGAAAAGGGAAGGAAAAGATTAAAACCTGGGAGAGGATGTTAACCAAGCTAAAGACAAAATTTTTGCCTGCCGATCATCAGATCACCATGTTTAAGATGTTGCAGAACCTCAAGCAAAGGGAGAAAAGTGTGCAAGACTACACTGAAGAAATTTACATATTGAATATTAGGGCTGGTCACATTGAAGATGATGCTAAGAAGATCTCCAGGTATGTAAATGGGTTGCATTATTCGATCCAAGATGAAATTAGCATGATTAGAATTACTAGCATAGAAGAAACCTATCAATTTGCATTGAAGGCAGAAGAAAAGATCTCTAGAAGGCAGAATAGCTCTAGAGGATGATGTAAATCCTCCAAAGATAGAGGATACTCAAATCCTGGATGTGGATCTCGGGATAAGTAAAGTGAAGCAAGTTCTTCCAGTACCCAAGGAGGTAGAGGAAAGAGTGATTACCCTAGAGGTAGAGGAAATTTTGGAAGAGGAAGAGGGTTTAGTGGAACGTGCTTCCAGTGTGGACAAATTGGACATAGGGCATTTGAATGTCCCCAAGTACAATAGAGCAGTGACAAAGGAAAGGAGATTAGAGCACATATAGCCCAAGCCGAGGAAGAAAGTGTGGCTAGTGCAGCCGAACCGAAGCATGGAGAAGAAGTTGAGGATGGAGAGTCCTTGATGATGAGGAAAGTTCTTCTAGCACCAGAGAAGGTACGAGAGGAACCAGAACTGTGAAGAAGTCTATTTAGAACTAGATGTAAGTCTGGAGGAAAGTGCTACAAGGTCATTGTGGATAGTGGCAGTATTGACAATTTAGTATTAGAAGAAATAGTGCAGAAGTTAAAACTAAAATGATTGAAACACCCCACTCCTTACAAGGTCTCTTGGCTGCAAAAGGGACATCAATTACTGGTAAGTGAGCAATGCCTTGTCAAATTTCATATTGGAAATTATAAGGATGAGATATTGTGTGATGTTATGCCAATGGATGCATGTCACCTACTGTTGGGCAGACCTTGGCAATATGATAGGCAGGCCATTCATGATGGCAAGAGCAATTGCATTACCCTCAAGAAGGATGGGGTTGAATATGTGTTGAATCCTTTAAAGGATAAAGAGGAGGATCTTGAGAGAGGCAATAAGGTTTGTCTAGTAAGCAGAAAATAGTTCTTAAAGGAAGTCATAAAGGAGAAGGTTTGTTATGCTTTCTTGCCTCAAGTTGCAGAAACTATGACAGCTGAGAAGAGGGCAGAAGTTCCCACAGAGGTCCAAGAAATTCTAAGTGAGTTTGATGACATACTAATGAAGGACTTACCTGACGGATTACCTCCAATGAGAAGCATAAGTCACTGCATGGATTTGATATTGGGAGAAAGCCTACCAAATAAGGCACCATATAGGATGACACCTATGGAAAATGAAGAGGTGAATAGGCAAGTACAGGAGCTATTGGATAAAGGGTTGATTAGGAAAAGTCTCAGTCCGTGTGATGTACCTACAATACTGGCACCTAAGAAGGATGGAAAATGGCGCATGTGCACTGATTCAAGAGATATAAACAAGATAACCATTAAGTATAGGTTTCCATTGCCTCATATGGATGACTTGATGGATTGCTTGAGCGGAGCAAAGTATTTCAGCAAGATTGATTTGAAGAGTGGATACCACCAAATCAGAATTAGAGAAGGGGATGAATGGAAGATAGCATTCAAAACCAAGGATGGACTGTATGAATGGTTAGTGATGCCATTTGGGTTGAGAAATGCACCCAGCACTTTTATGAGATTGATGAATGAGGTAATGAAACCATTCCTTGGAAAGTTTGTCATAGTTTATTTGGATGACATCTTGGTTTTCAGAAAAAACTAAGGAGGAGCACCTACTGCATCTAAGGGTAGTCTTGCAAAGATTAAAAGAAGAGAAGTTGCTGGTGAACATGGATAAGTGCAGTTTTATGCAAAAGGAACTAGTGTACATTTGGGTTTTGTAGTGTCAGAAGAGGGGTTGAAGATGGATCCAGAGAAGGTTAAGGCAATACTGGATTGGCCTTCACTGAGAAACATGTTTGAGGCTAGAAGTTTTCATGGCTTGGCGAGCTTCTATAGGAAGTTCATCAGGAATTTTAGTGGAATATGTGCACCAATCACCGAAACAATGAAGGGTGTTAGGAGTGAGTTCCAATGGACAACTACAGTAGAAAAGAGTTTTTAGATGTTGAAGAAGAAGGTGATAGAACAGCCAGTGTTGGCATTGCCAGACTTTAACAAAATTTTCCAAGTGGATTGTGATGCTAGTGGTAGTGCAATTGGGGGAGTGTTAAGTTAAGAAGGTAGACCCATTGCCTACTTCAGTGAGAAACTCAACGAAGCAAAAAGGAAATACTCTGTTTATGACCAAGAATTCTATGTTATAGTGCAGGCTTTAAAGAAATGGCGACATTATCTGCTGTCAAATGAGTTTGTGTTGTATACTGATGATCATGCCTTACAGTACATCAACAGTCAAGGTAAGCTAAACCAGAGACATATGAAATGGGTGGAGTTCTTGCAAAGTTATTCCTTTGTTTTGAAACATCAAAGTGGTAAATCAAACCGAGTAGCAGATGCACTTAGCAGAAGATGTTTGTTGATGAATGAGCTAAGCGTTAATGTTGTTGGCTTTGATGCAATGAAGGATTTGTATCCAGATGATCCTGATTTTAAGGAAGCATGGGCTATTAGTAAGAGTCCAGTGGTAGGAGATAGGACACCATGGTTGGAATATTTTATCTAGGATGGTTTGTTGTTCAAAGGACAAAAATTATGGATTCCTAGAAGTTCAATGAGAGAGAATCTAATCCGGGAAAAACAAAGTGGAGGCTTAAGTGGACACTTTGGGGTAGATAAGACAGTGGCACAACTGAATGAAAGTTATTTTTGGCCTGGAATGACTACAGAAATGAAGAGACTGGTACAAGGCTGCCAGGTTTGTCAGCATGCCAAAGGAGTACGATAGAATACATGATTGTATCAGCCATTGCCTATACCTGATAGACCATGGGAGCATATAAGTATGGACTTTGTTTTGGGATTGCCTCAGACACACGAGGTCACGATTCCATTTTTGTTGTTGTGGACAGATTTTCAAAGATGGTTCATTTTATACTATGTCAGAAGACTAGTGGTGCATCCCACATAGCTACATTATTTTTCAAAGAGGTAGTTAGGTTGCATGGGTTGCCTAAGAGCATAGTTTTAGACCGAGACATGAAGTTTGTTGGTCATTTTTGGCGTACATTATGGAAGAGAATGGGCACTGAATTAGGTTTCAGCTTAACTTATCATCCATAGACTGATGGACAAACTGAGGTTGTGAACATAAGTTTGGGAAATCTATTGAGATGTTTGGTGGGAGATAAACCACATCAATGGGATCTTATCCTGGCACAAGCTGAATTTGCTTATAACAATTCTGTAAACAGAAGTGCAGGAAGGAGTCCTTTTCAAATAGTTTATGGGTACAACCCGAGAGGTGTTGATGAACTCTGAGATAGTGCAGATTTGAACAGGAAGAGTGTTGGTGCCAGAGATTTTGCAGAATACCTTCATGAGGTTCATAAGGTAGTGAAGGAAAAGTTGGAGAAGAGTGCCAACAAGTACAAGGAGCATGCTGATGTGCATCAGAGGGAATGAGAGTTTCAGGTAGGAGACTTAGTTTTGGCACATTTGAGGAAGGAAAGGTTTCCACAGGGAACATATCATAAATTGAAATTTAAGAAGATAGGTTCATGCAAGGTGTTGAGGAAGTTCTCATCCAATGCATATGAGATTGAGTTACCAGCAGGGATAGATATATCACCTATTTTCAATGTTGTTGATCTGTATAAGTTCTATGAAGGCGAGTCAAGTTCTCAAGGAGGGATACATTCACATTCACCTAATGCACAAGGGTGGATAGATCAATTGCCTGAAAAGAAGATGGAGGAAGTGGATCAGGTGATTGACTCTCGAGTGATTAAGAGGACTAGAGGAAAGGAATACATGGAGTATCTGGTCAGATGGAAGAAGTGAGCTACCGATAAAGCTTCTTGGCTGATTACTGCAGAACTTGTCAAGTTTGGGATTCCAGTCTCAGACTTGCCAAAATGTTCATGAGTTTTCAACTCATGGAACATTTCAGTTACCCGGCATGTCTGATGCAAGAGCATCTGAGTTCACGTGCAATCCTCATCAACCAAAAAGATTTGTTTTTACCTTCTTGTTGTCTGTTTTAGCTGGAGGAGTTGCTGCAAGAGTGAATTGATCAAATTTGGAGAATTTTCCTAAGGAAGTTGGCCAAGTAAGGGGTTGATCTTGAAGAAGGCCCAAATGGGTATCCGTACCTCAATTGTGATGAAGATCTAGCAAAACTTGGTGAAGTTATGCTCCAGCACGACTTTTGATACCTACCGACTTGGCACTAAAATCCAAACCTACCAACCTAGCGCTAAAATCGTGTCCTACCGATTTGGCGCAAAAATCTAGTCACATTAGAAATCCACTCTAGCATTCAATGAACAAGTCTGTGCTAAAATCCAAGGGTCTGGACTTGCGCTAAAAACAACTCTTACCGACCATGTTCGTCACCTTCGATCCTCTACTAAATCCGTTGACGCCAAAATCTGCGCTAAGTGATTTCACACTATATGTGCTAAAAGTCTTCATCGTCGACCTTGCGCTAAATACCGGTTCCACTACCTAAGTAGGTCGACTTCAGAATCCGCGCAGGATGGTCAGATAGAAATCATCATTTTGTGCTAAAATGCTCATTGTCTGACTTAGCGTTAAATTGTTTGATCACTGACTTGCGCTAAAAGGGTGCTGCTCTACCCAAGTCGGCAGAAGCCAAATCTGCGCCAGTCGGTTGAGCCTAATTTAGCGCTTTCTCTATAAAAGTCGGTTGACCCTGATTTCAGCGCTTTCTCTACAAAAGTTGGTTGAGCCTGATTTCAGCACTTTCTCTGTAAAGGTCGGTTGAAGCCAATTTCAGCGCTTTTCTCTGTGAAGGTCGGTTGAGGTCAATTCCAACGCTTTCTCCTATTGCGCTGAAATCCTGTTGGACTGATTTTCCCGCTAGCAAACCAAAAATGACAAAAAGTCAATTTGATAGTTTGTACGGCCGTTCCAAGGACAAATCAAGGCATGACACATGTCAAGACCATTAATGAAGGTTGGTGGCCGTCATAGAGGTCTATAAGTTCACAGGATTCATTCTTTGATGGGAGCTTCTCCTTGCTCAAGATTGTAGTACATTTTTGGGAGTCTTCCTGAAGATTTCTCCTGAATGCATGATCAGTTTGATCTATAGCTTGAAGCTTTGTAAGGCAGAGGCCAATATTTTGTAAAATGGAATCTATACTCTTGCTGTAATCTCTCTTGCATATGAATAAAGCATTGTCGTTATGTTGTTGTTGTCTTGTTGTGATTTTGTCATTTGCTGCTTGGTTTAGCTGTCTAATAAGACTCCTGAACCCTGATCTGCATTAGTTAGGGTGAGATTTAGGGTTACGATTAGAATTAGAATTAGGGTTAGGGTTAGGGTTCAAATTAGAGCTATGTCTTAATAGTGTTATGGTTAGTGTTAATGTTAGGATTAGTGATTAAAAAATAGGCACCTCGAGAAGGATATCTCTCAGTGTACTTTAGATATATTATATTTAATATAAATATGCTAGTATAAAAACCAAATATATATATCATCATAATCCTATATAAATTTTGACAGTTTGTCCAAAATCTCTCCTTTCATAATATACAGTCTTTTCAAAATTTCAGTTGTATTTTACAGCTAAAATGTCAAAATACAACTATACAACTATCAAATTTAAGCCATGCTCCCACTTGTGCAATAAAAATTGCTATTTAATATTTTATTACTCTCGATAAATAATAGTTCCCTGAATTTACGAGAAAACAATAAAAATATTAAATAAAATATTTTTCCTTAAATTTAATTATTAGTCCATGGGAAAATAAGAATGGATCAATAATTCCTCCAAATTAATTTTATTTGAAAGGGGACATTACAATATAGATCCATTTCATTAAATCAAAAGTTCTTACCCTAATAATTTATAATGAGTTTTAAATATAGTACTAGTGAAAAATGCATGCCCTACACTTTCCCCTTTGTCTTGGACTCACTTTGTCTCATTTGTCCCTAATGTAATGACTAGTGTGCAAAATAACGTAGTTTTGCATAGAAGTTGGCAAATAACTTGACACTAATCTAATTTCATCTTCACAAATCCCAAGGGATTGGTCTTGATCCTCAGATTAGCCATTCATTTGCATGGGTTAGATCTATAAATACATTAATGACCCACCAGGGCTCACCATGGCTTCGAAAGATTTGGATCGTGTGGTGCATATTGAGGTGCCGGCGTTGTTGTTGCCATTGCATTCTTCATGCTTTCGGATCTAAAACCATTTACTTGTTTTTACAATTGAAAATAAAAACCCAACTGAAGAATTTGAAAACCCTAATTCAAAGTTCTGATTCGGAATGTTTCAAATGTATGTGAAATTCGACAGGAATTGCAAGAGGATAGCACATACTCGGCATGAATTGCAAAAGGATAGCTTGATGGAAACATAGAACAATTTTGTACAAAACAAGTTCATCAAATAAGTATTGAACAACGAAGGAAATTTATTAAAATATGGTACTTGTAGAGAATTCAGAGAAAAAGGAATTGGCGGCGGCGTTCCACTACAAGGTTTGCGATTCAAAAGGCAACACTTTCCTTTATTTTAGGAAGCGGTCCCATGGAGCCCGTTTCATCAACTATTTTCATGGAGAGGGAGAAACACAAACAAACAAAAAAATAAATTGCTAGAGATAAATTAAAATCTTGTAAAATAAGAGTTTTTATTTGAGGGGAGACGACCGAGTAGTTGAGCACCTTAACTTCACACCTCTCAAAATCATAAGTGGCAATTTCGAATCACTCCAAAAATTTTACAACAGCTTATTTGGCAAAGCCCCTACTTATAACTAAGGTTACAAGGCCACATCATCAAATATGATGCCACATCAGCACGCTTTTTGTTGAGGTGTCAAATAGTTCCCAAAAAAAAGGGTGGACCAATAGGTGTGCATTAAGTCATCTTTTGTTGGTGCGCCAATGTGGCATCACATGATTGGTTGTTTTTTAAATCTAATGAGCACAATTCGTTCAATTATAACTACTTATCGTAACACTAACAATCTTAAAGTCACAATTACTGGTGCTAAACTTTTAAAAATATTGGGCCTTAAATACACAAATATTGTCACACCTATTGGAACATGCTCAACTATTTGGTCCTCTCCCTTATATATTTTAATTTTATTTATTTTTTAATGAAAATGCTAAACTATCTATTAAAATATAATAACACCTTCACAAAAAATAAGCGGGTGGTATAAAGGCACACCCTGAGAGTTAAATGGGCCAAGCCTAGAAAGTTCTAGAGTATCAATGTATCAAAGGGTATACACCCATATAAAAACATAACATAAAACATAATTCAAGCTGCCAAAGCCACCCTTGCAAATGGTGGATCCCTATCATCCAGTTTCCCCCAAATTCTTGTGAAGTCTAGGTTGACATCAGGAGGTGCCTAGCCATCATCATTCTCTTGTTCTTCATTCTGTGTATTTAGCTCCTCGTGCTAAGGTGAGATAGCCAAATTCAACCTTGGAAAAACTTTTGTATTGTCCCAACCAGTATTGGTTGGATTAGAAGGACCAAGAGCATTCCTACCTACATTATCAAGTGTAGGCCAACCAACATTATCTCCAGTGGGCCAACCTGCATTATCCCCTGCAACACTGGCAGGACGGCTAGAGATCTATCCACGCTGACGTGGAGAGGCCGAGCATCTGTGATGGTGAGCTCCACGATGCTGAGCAGGCTGGGAGTGGGGCCGAGAGTCTCTGGCCAAACCACTTCTTTGTCTGTGACCCTGCGGAGGTGAACAGGCTCTGACAGAGGAAGGAGAGGGAGGAACCCGTGCCACAGTAAAAGGAGCATTCCCCCAATGATCTAGTAACTCTTGTAAGTGAGCCAATTCCAAGGCAACTTTACTATCTTGCACTTGTATCTGCAGAAGAACATTAGAAGAAATAATTGTTTTAAGAGAAACAGATGTTCCAATTTTGCTTTCTGAAAATAGACAAGAATTACAATCTTTCCATAATGTAAAAAGAATCTCCACTCTGAAAATATGCCAAACTTGAGTAAATCTTTCAGGAAACTTGGGAGAATCACCTAGAAGGATAATTTGCCATGATAAAGGCTCTGGCCTGAAAGGGAGAAAGAAATCATGAATCCATAGCCAGAATTGTTGGGCTCTGGTGCAATACTAGAAGAGATGTTGAATCATCTCAGGTTGCCCAGAAAAAGGACATCTGGGATCCTGAACCCCAAGATGAAACAACCTAGCTCCGACAGGCAAGCCTTGAAAAAGAATGCGCTAGGCAAAATGAGCTAACTTAGGCTCAAGAATGGCAGACCAAACAGTTTAAAATCTGGTATGCCAAAGAGCCATAGAGCTATGAATAAGCCATCGCTTATTAAGGGTGTCAACCATTGGAAAATGGGGTGAAAGCCACCTATAAGCCATCCTTGGCTTGAAATGATGCATTGGTGTTTCTGGATACCATTTCCAATCTTCCACCATGGCTTGTTGGATTGAATTCCAACTTTGTGAAGCATTTTAGGTGGAATAGCTGTGATGACTAGCATATGTAGTCTAATCAGTTCTTGAAAGGCCAAAATGGTTCCCATGCCATGAGGCTCATTGTGGGCTGATGAAACATATCTTGTAAGTTATGAATACCTTTTTTATGAAATTTAAGAGCCTTTAAGCCAAGCAATTTGGCCAAAGGTTGGCCTATAGTGGCTAAGAGAGGTGACCACTAGATATTAAGGTGATTGAAGGAAAGATTAGCACGAAACCCATCACCAAACCAGCATAGCCAAGGTTTAACTTTCTCCCAGGCTTTCCAAATGCTTTTAACCACAAACGTGCCAGAGATCTAAATTGGCTCTCTCATGACAAGGAGAGTAGAAAAAGCCAATTCCTTTCCAAGCAGGTTTGTGAAAAGGACATCCCATTTCAATGTTGTGCTGGAGTAAAACTTTCCATGCCTCGTTTCCAGAGAGAGCACGAATGATCCACTTGACAGCTAGGGCAGTGCCTTGGCATTGAGTAGAAAGGATACCAAGACCTCCAGAATCTCTGGGAAGGCAGCAAAACTCCCATGCAACACGGTGAAACCCATGGCGAGTCTCAGAAGAGGTCCAGAGAGAATCCCTCAAAAGTTTTTCTAGTTTGGCATATGAAGCTTTTGAAGGAGCCCAACAAGAAGAGTAATAAACATGGGTTGCAGCCAAGATCTTAGAACAAACCTGGAATTTACCAACCAGAGAAAGTGGCTTAGTAATCCAGACTACAAGCTTTTATTCCACATGGGTAAGAACAGCTTGCCAAAGAGTAGCAGAAGTGCCCTGGAAGGCAAAAGGAATACCAAGAAATCTAAAAATTTCACCATGGCCAACCCAGCGCCAGCCATATTGCTGGAGCCAATGAGGAATGGGAAGAATTGACTGCTTGTAGCATAAAGTTTTATGCCACTGAATGGAAGAACCTGAGGCTAGGCAAAAGGTCTCCAGACAACCAAGAGCATTTTTGACAGTATTTTCTTCTTCCAGTAAAGTTAAAAAAGAGTCATCAGCAAAATGACCATTAACCAGCTGGCTGGAAGTGAACAAGCCTATTGGAAATTGAATGAGCAAAAAGGTATCCAAAACCTTCTGCCGCAAGAACATACAGGCTCAGAGCAAGAGGACATCCTTATGGGATTGATCGAAAAAGGCCAAAAGTATGAGACTGGTGGCCATTGATAGTGATACATGCGGAGGCATCTGAGAAGAGCATGTTGACGGTTTGGATAAAAGAAGGTCCAAACCCTAATCCTACAAGCATTGCAAGAATAAAGCGCCATTCAATGCGATCATAGGCCTTTGCAAAATCTATTTTGAGAAAAATGGCCTTTTGATTTGATTTTCTTGCCCATTCCATTCCCTCCTAGATTGCAATGATATTATCTAAAATATATCTAGATTTAATAAATCCAGTCTGTTCAGGGTGGACAATCAAAGGAAGCAGGTTGCAGAGTTTGAGCGAAAGGGCTTTAGCAATGATTTTGTAGGAGACATTGAGGAGCGCAATGGGTCGCTAGTTGCAAATATCCTCCGGATCGCCAACTTTAGGTATGAACTTATTGTTTCCTTGATTTATAATATTTCCTAGAGTTTGAATGAAAAGCTTCAAGGTAAACATTATGCAAATCTTTTCCTAAACAATCCCAAAGTGCTTTGTAAAACTCACAAGGAAAGCCATCAATTCCAGGAGCTTTGCCATCAGCCATAGAATAGACCGCTTCCTTAAGGTCTTCAATGGTCAATAATTGATCACAGAAGCGTGTCTGGGCCGAGGATACCTTTTTTGGGACAACTGCAAGACAATCCTATAGAGCAGCCCATCGCTCAAGAGTATAATCTTGGGCTCTAAAAACTTTTTCACAATGTCTTACAAAATCCTAGAGAATGTTTGGCAAATCTGTATGTATAGTATTATCCTCTTTGATTTGCTTAATACCGTGTGAGGAATGTCTAGCTCGAAGAGCGAGAAAGAATTCCTTAGAAACACGGTCTCCAATCTTTAGCCAGTGCATCCTGGCTTTAAGTTGTGCTCCTCTGGCAGCATGACAATTAGCCATTTGTTTTTGATGCCGTAAATTGGCAACAATGATTTGCATAGAAGGAGAAAAAGGGTCGACTGCCAAAGTCGCTGAGGCAGATTTCAAAGCAGTAACAGTAGCCTCATAAGCCTGTCTCTTGAAAGTGGCCAGCTGACGGCCATAGATGTGAAGAAACCTCGCAGTGCGGGTGATAGCATCATTCCACCACTTTATCCAACCAGTAGAATGCAAAGGGCGGCATTCTAAATTCCATATAGTAGCAATGTGTGCCAAGGTTGGTTGATGAGCTAGCAAGGAGGTGTTTAGGAAAAATTGAGATTTCATGGCACGTGGCTGAGTGAGTTGCCACTCAGTGGCAAACTAGATTGGAAAGTGGTCTGACAATGTCACATCCACTAACGGCTGCACCAAAAGGGTGGATGACGTGGCAAAATTGAAAAAAGATTGAGCCGGGATCATGGCATTTAAAGACCCTGTCAAATCTAGTTCAAAAATTGCACCAAGTATGCTAGAAAGAACTGGAGTGACGACGACCAACATTGGGATCAAAAAGTCCCAATTTATTGCGCATATGAAACCATGCCTCTCTTTCGCTAGCTGGCCAGCGAAAAGGTAGAATGCCATCTTTGTCATTAGTCATTTCAACCATATTAAAATCCCCACAAATAAGCCACGTGGCCATTGGCAATGAATCTACAATCCACCACCACATAGCAGATCTTTCTGACGCATCATTCAATGCATAGATATTAATAATCCCAAAGGAATGATTATTAATGTTAAGAAGAGTCCAGACTAAATAGTTGGTGGGGTCCACCCCATGAGACACCACCAAATCATGCCATAGAGGGGAGAAAAGGGTAGCAACACCTCCTTTACCAACTTCATGGGTGGCAGAGAACAATTTACTGGCTGGCCAAATACAACGGCAAGCCGAAGACAAGAGAAAACATGTAATTTTAACTTCTTGCAGGCACATAACATCAAGAGTAGCATAGTGATGGAGAGTATCGTGAACATAATACTTCCTAGCGAGGTCAGTTAGACCTCGAACATTCCAAGAGAGAAAATTCATTTAAAATCCTCCACCATCTCCCCAGAATCCAGGCTTTCAAAGGAAGCAAAACTATTCTGAATAAAGTTGGTGGGGTTTGACCCAAATTAGAGAGGAGGAATTTGTTGTTTTTTAACCTCCTGAACAATTTCCCCCTCCTCATTGAGCTCTCGGCTATGAAAGCACCGTCGAGGTGATAAAGATGGATTGGCACGTGCTTGTGCCCTAGGCGGGGACCTTTGCTAGGATGGTAGCACAGTAGGACTCTTAATTGTGTCATTCCCGCCATTCGCAGAAAGCTTTGAAACATCCTTAGCTGGTTCAGTAGCTTTGAGAGCATCCACATAGGCTTTTGCTTTGTGTTTGCAATTGGTAACAGTGGCCCAAGTGTCCATTAGTTTGGAAACCACCTCCTTGGACACAATTTCCACTAGATGTGCCTGAACAATTTCTCTGGGTGGAACCTGGGTTCGAGGCACAGCAAGAGGGCAGTCCCTAATTTTATGCTCGGCTAACTGACAACGATAACAAGTATTGGGAAAATTAAAGTATGTGACTTTTTGAGTGTGCTGAAGGGGGCTAATTTGAATGTCAATAAATTCTTCGAGGTCTTTCGAAAGATCCACCTCAACATAGACGTGTTTTTGAGGGTGCGCTTGAAAGAACCTATCTAGTTCAACACAAATGACTCTTCCTAGAGAAGAAGCAATGTCATGCAAGAAATGCAAATAGGGCAAAGGCAAGCCAGGAAATTCAATCCACACAAGGACCCGGTGTTTGGTATCATCTGAAGCCACAAAATCACAGGTCCACTATTGGAAAACTAATAGGGAACACTGAACATACCAAGGACCATGGTTCAAAATTGCCCGAACATGGCTAAATTCCACAAAGCAGGAAAGGAAAAAGCCTTTGGTTAGATTCTGGACCATATCAAGACAGACCACATGAGGGACCCAAGCCTTTTGGACCCAATCCTTGAGCATAGATTCAGGGGGAGTTCTCCCTACAAAGTAACCAATGAGAGTATGTTGTTCTAACCATAAACAAGCAGTATCAAATTCCTGTGATGGCAAAATAACATCAGTAGGAGAGACTGAGGGCTTGCCTCGTGAAACACCTTTGGAACAAACTTCTGGGGATGCTTGGTCGGTGGAGGAGCCATTGTGCAAAGCTGAGAAACTGCCAACTCCAGCAGCAAGTGATGGGTTAGAAGCGGTAGGAGGCATTTAAATGGCCAAAAAGCTGCAATAAATGCGGGCGTACAAAAAGAAGGCTATATTTCTTGCGCCTAGAGTGCGATATGGTACCTAGAGAGAATAATGGTGGTTAGCTTCAGAGAAACCCTAGCAGAGCAAAAAAAGCTTCTCTTAGGATTTGAGGGTGTTTTTGATGTAGACCAGGAAATTTCTCTTACTATCTTAAAAGATGATTGCTGTCACATATCATTTATCTATAGCTTTTATATTTTCACCAATAAATTTAAAAATAATTTTCCCAGGGAATTCATTTTTATTTCCAAAAAAAAGTTCAAGTTAAAAAAATTTAAATTTATTATTGCTAAAAAAATTGATGAGACTACTAGTTTCCCAAAAAACAATGTTTATCCCCTACTGCCTACTTGTAAAAGCTCCTAAAAATTCTCATCAACACCCATTGAAATATTTTAGGAAGCCCCCTCCATAGGATGACTACCTTATTCTACTTCAAGAAGTGGTCTGATGGACGGGGCTTATGGCTCTATTTTTATGAAGCAGAAGGTTTTATGAGACGAGGAAAAGATTATTATAAGATCAATTGAAATTTTATCCTTGAAAAAAGGAGTCCCTAGATTTCCATTGGCTACCTTTGGGGTGGAGATAGAAATTTTCACCACTAGTTTAAGGGTTTTTGGGCACATGGCCTCATTAGAATGCATGTGCATTTTTTCAGCATTGCTAAAAAAAATCATGGGACCACCATCTTCCTCAAAATTCTAAACTATTTTTTTCTAACATTATCCACCTAATTATCAAAGGCTCCTAAAAATTCTCAGCAATACCCACTAAGAAATTCTAAATAGCCCACATTCATGGTACAGTAGCCTTGGCATTCTTTGTTTAGCCTTAATGTATATGTAGCCATGTGGCATTGAAGTGCTTTCTCTCTCATTTTTTAGGGGTCATGAAAAGGACTTGCTCGATTTTTAACTTGTGAACATTTAACTAGAGCAATTTCATAAATGAGATTGAGGGATTCAAGTTGTTACCTTCATGTCAAGTGTGTCATGTGTATTGAGGCTCAGGTTCCCCTATCTTTGCCAATTCGTACTAAGTTTCCCTAGGGTTAGCAATATAGACACTTCAATTCCACTCGATGTCACTAATAGAAGCATAATAGATGGTCCTCTTCCCTACTAGGAGGGCAATACACTAGTTGATCACCACCACCACAAGCAGGCTAGTACTCTTTTGCATCCTCTCATTGATGTGGGTGGGCTTCTCCTTTTGGTTAGGATAAGTTTTCTTGCTTGGCCCTTGCCATCTCATTATAGTGGAATGATAAACTCAGAGTCCTCTTGAGGTGCTCAATTCACAACCCCGTAAACAAGAGAACGAAGATAATGCTCTTGCTAGTTAGGAGTTGATTGTTGATAGAAAATACTTGTTTGACAGAGGTTGGGGCCACCCAAATGATTAAGACCCTCTTATGAGTTTAGGCTTTATAGCTTTAGATACATGGTCTTTTTATGATGTTATGGCATTGTGACTTTATGACATTATCATATTGTGATCGATTTTTTCCTTTTTAAGGTTGATGTTTGTTGGTGTGGTTGTTTCCTTTTTGGGATTGTGTGATATTTGTTTTCTAGGCTCTACCAAATGTGTGTGGATTTAGAACGTAATCCCTTTTCATTCACCTTTTTTGAAGATAGGTTGTATTTATTTTTCCCATAAGTAATATATATGTAATATACTAAATGAAATTTCTCTAAAGTGTTTCAAATCTGAAAGTAGGCATTAATAAATTTCACCAAACTTATGAAAATCCATCACAAACTAATGACTAGTCAATGTTAAAACTTCAACAGATCCACCAAAACCTCCATAACTGATATTATTGATAAAATTTATGATTTTACATTAGAGTGGACTGATTATATAGTCATATCACCCACAGCAACAAAAATTATAAATATGAAACCACGACAGCAAAAACCCACAAAATCTCAACACTACCAGCAACTAGTCTACAACTAACAATAACAAAATAATACTGGAAACTCCCACAACTGAGTTTTTATTGAAATGATCTAATTTTTGCATCCAAAAGGACTGATACAATAGTCACAACACCTTCTGCTAGCAGCAACATAAAATCTAAGACAAAACTACAAAATCTCCACACAATAATAACTAGTCTTCAACATAAATACACCAGAATGCACCAGAAACCCTCCATAGTTAATTTTATTGAAATGATCAGGTTTACACATCAAGAGAGGTCTGATACAAATGCTCAACACCAACAACAATAGTAAAATAAATTCTGGAACATCAATTGTAAATTCTACACTAATCTGCTGAAATACACATTGTGTATTTCACCAATACATTGCCAAACTACTCCAAAAAACATAAATAAACACTGCAACTTCTAGAACTAAACCAAAATGTTGGAACAATAGAAAAAACAACCACACAGAAGTAACGACACCTACAACCACCTTTCAACACATATCTACAACTCTAAACCTCCAAACACATATAAAACTAAAACTAGCTGAAATTGCATCATTCCTTGAAGCTCTGTTGTAATACCTAGATGAGAAATCACTCCCAAATTAAAGGGCTTTCATATTTTGACTCTTGTAACCAATGGGTTTTCAACCACAGGTCACAATCTTCTATGGGTTTTCGTCCACTGAAGAAATTACAGAACACAAGTGCTCATACAATGAAATGGAGAAGTTGGAAAATGGCCAAAAGATCCCTAGCTGGAAAAATAAAAAATATTTATATTGGCCAAGCCCAAAATGGGTGCCCAAAACCCAAACACCAAGTTGGGAGGGAAAAAGCATAAAATATTAATTAAAATATTCCTTTGAAATTTCCACCTCCCATGCAAACCAAAAATAATTGCCACTTACACATCATTGTTGCAAGAAAATCAAACCAAATCTTGCCAAAGATTCCAAAATCTCCAAAAATAGCATCTAGGAATTACAAAAATCCCCATGACAAATCCACACTCCCACTTGTGTAATAAAAATTAATATTTAATATTTTATTACTCCCAATTAATTATAGTTTCCTACATTTACGGGAAAACAATAAAAATATTAAATAATTTTTTTTTCCTTAAATTTAACTATTAGTCCATGGGAAAATAAGAATGGACCAATAATTCCTCCAAATTAATTTTATTTGAAAGGGGACATTACAATATAGATTCATTTCATCAAATCAAAAGTTCTTACCCTAATAATTTATAACCATGCATCACATGCCATGCTTCACATATGTACTCACAAGGAAGCTCAATACAATGACAATCCACTTAACTAGCCAATCTAAACCACTAACCATGTGTTTTCTTTTATAGACTCAAGCTCACATAAATACAACTTGTGGTATTGGCAAAATCATGCATCTCAAAACCATGAGAGCACAAACCCATTGACCCCCTCATTTACTTTCTGTTACTAAGTTTTCCTGATATTATATATTTATTATATGTCTCCCACACATAAAATATCTAACCAATGTTACAATACAACTTTACAAGTGGATCCATATAAATATTTAATGTGGCTAAACACATCTCGTAGGTGTATGCAAATAAATATTTATTTTACATAATTAAAATAATTCATTACTTGTGCAAGGTGTACAACACCCTTTTCCTAACATTTTTTTGTATATTGGTGAATCATCTAGCAACATATGTCAGTCAAATCGACATCTTATCTACAGTTAAGTACCATTGTTTTATTTATTTAAATTTTGTGCATTTATTTTAGTGGCTTAATCAATCCCAACTCTTTATCCTAGATTATATTGTTTATTCATTGTGATTTAATTAATTTGTCTAGGATATTTATGTGAGGTGTGTTAGTTTCCCTTACATAAATTGGTGAACTTGATTTCTCTTATATCCCTAGGGTTTATCCTTCTATATTTGGGTTCTAGGTCTAATATTGTTGCTTGCACACCCATCATTTAAAATATGACTGGGGTTAAAGTCCACCTTTATTTATGCTTCATTGGTTTGCATCAATTAAGGTTTTGATTTTTTATTGTGTACCATGTATTTGATCCTACCCTCCTGATGTAGGGGCATCTTATTAATTTTCAAAATTTGTGTTAGCAGTTGATTTTTGGGTTCGATATGTTGGGTTGGATGACAGGATAGAGGTTGGAGGAAGTTCTTGTCACCAAAGTGACAGGAACATTTATAGTTAATTATTAGTCTTTAGAGAATCAAATAAGTTGAGGAAGTTGTAACAGCTGCAAGAATCGGTTACATTGAACAAGTTTGGGAAAACTGGCAGCAAGGGTGGAGTTGGTTTAATGAGGAAGATGAAACGATAACAGTTGGAGAGGCATTGCCAAGGGTGGTTCAATTGCTATTTTGGGAGGTGCCAGAAGGTGACATGTAACGTTCAACCATGATGACATAACAGTAGAAAACAAAGGGACTCTCTGCAACGACAGTAGAAAGAATAGGCCAAAATATTGGAAGAGGAAGAATTGATGTTTTAGATAGAAGCACTCGAATGCATACAAGGAAGGAGAAGTTGAAAGGTTGTAGTGGGTAGACAGTTACAAGACAATTAGAAACCGACTGAGTGTTTTATGTTCATGCGACAAAACCAGAGTATGATAGCAGGGAATTATCTTGCTTATAGAAGAGGCTGATTTTCCAGAAGGGGGGATAGTGGAGGCCGATAAAAGGAAGAAGGTCAATTTTGTAACGAGTGAAAACATATGGTAGAGGAGGGTGATAAAGAAAAGGCACAATAATAGAATTTGAGAGAGCCCCAATATGGAGGTGGCCGCACATAGAAATAGAGAAGGTCGTGTATAAAAAGAGAGCAGGCCGCAAATCAATAGGAGATATAGAACGACCAAGAAGACAGAGATGGAGGCTGCAAGTAATTGAAAGTTGAGGCCATGAAATAATCAGGTCACAGGCCAAGAATGGAGACCGAATGTGGAGGTGACCAACGGTGAAGGAGGAGACTACAGATCGAAAGAGTCATAGGAGAGAGAGTAGCCAGTAGTAGGGAGTTATTGTTTGATGTACATACAGAAGGCCAATTATTGTTGGCCAATATTTAGATGTATGGTCATGTTTGGATAATTAATTAAAGTAATGTGATGCCATGTTTTTCATTCTGTATTTGTGACTTCAACATTAACAAGAAATTGAATATCACTACTTGTCATTTTGGTATTTGATTATAAGGAATACATCTTAGCTCCTGTCATTGTTTGGAGTCTCTAAAGTTGTTTGATTACAGTCTGCATATTTAGTTCTTGTTATTTTGTATTGAATGCTGTGAAGGAGATATTTTGAGTTCCTATCATTGTTACTCATTGCTCGAGTTTCAGGTGTAAGTGGATTTTGTGTTGAGATTAGCAAGGTAGCCATTAATATCAGAGCATGTGTGTGTTGAAGTGTGCCATCACCTCCACCCTTTATTGGTCATGCCTCATTGTTATAGGTTTTCACCATGAATCCTTGCGGGCCTCTATTTCACTATTATCTTCATACATTTATAAAGGATTATAAGGTGCTTTCATGCTTTATTATTTCACATCCTTTGGTCCTTGATGACATTACATCCTTCTTCCATATTGATGATCATACTTGTTCCATGTGTGGGTCATTCTTGTGCTTATTTGTATTATCCTCTTTCATGCACTTTGTCGATGCTTTCCTCTCCATCTTAGATGACTTTGCTTCATTTGTACATATTATCGATGGCGATCAATCCCCTAGTTTTTTTGGATGATGATGCAACCCTACCTACTAGCAACACATCTAGGGATGATGCTTTAGGTGATGAGGTTTCACCTGTTATATCTACTTGTGATGTTGTTTAGCCTTGTGATGCTAAATTCTTTATACATATCATAAGAGCCTTTATTCTATTGCCTTGGAGTCATGTTTTCTTTATTTAATATATCTTATAAGGAATTTATGGATGTTGATTCATGTGATCTTGTTGCACCTAATGAGCATATCCTTTATACATTACATGATTATTCTCCTCACACATCTATAGATTCTCCTACATGTGCCTTTCTTGCTACGTCTTTTTTAAGGATCCTAGTGATCTATTTGATGACATCTGTCCTTTTAATTAGCCTCTCTATGATAATTTTCTCTAGGACCAATCTATGGTGACTATCCTAGTGGCGTGCTTTATGGTGTCTATATTCCTTCTTCTATGTCTTTTGGCTCATGGTTTATTGATGATATATTTAATGATGAGCTTAGTGATAGTTCTTTATCTTCTCATGAGGTTTTTGATGACTTTTTTCTTCATGGTGGCACTATTGATGATAATAATACAATTCATGTTCCTAACATTATTCATAATTTTATGCTATCTACATCCAGTACTTTAACCCTCACCTCTATGGATGTGTCTACAATTTATGATTCATGTGATACTAGGGTCACAACTAATGATAAAGATGCATATTCTTTTCCCCTTAATGATTTATTTTGTGAGTACCCTCCTAACTCTTATGTGGTTGACAATGATGCTTTCATTTATTTATCACACAATGATGCATGTGATTCTCATACTTCTCAACTAATCAATTCTAGTGATACACATATTAAAAATAATTTTGCACCTCATGTTGTTTTAGATCCCAAGCTTTGTAGTGCTCATACTATTAGAGATTTGTGGATTGATACAATTAGTGATCATGACACTAGGTATCATAATGATATATACTATTAGATTTTACAAATAAGTGAGAACTATCCAAGACCTAGTGTAGTATAATATACAATAGAATTGTTTAACATGTGATCCTAGAATCAAAATAGCAAAATAGAGCTAATTACCAACAATACAGGAGATACACGAACAATGTAAATGAAACTCACTTCCCATCACTAGAAATGAGTGATGAGTGGAGTGCATATAAATACAAGTGAGGCAAATACAATCAATAGGAAGATTAACTCCAAATTTCTACTAGAATAGGCAAGAGTTACACCTATGGGGAAGATATCAAACAATTGTTACACCTACATGATAAAAGATGAATAAATGGTTAAGAGATGTAGCATATACATCTAAGAATAGGTGGGAGTTATACACGTCTCTTATAGAAGATGGGCCATCCACCATCATAAATATGATTTATAACAACCTAATAAAGCTTAAATTTATGTGTGGGAAAACTAAGTAAACTCGAATATAAAAGAAAATAAAAACCTGCACTAACATATACTTACATGGTAAACACTTATTTTTAATATACGATGCACACATTGAGGATGAGATGTCTGATGCATGCATTTAGAGAAGATTTAATTGATGGAGCTTTGTTATGGTTTAATTCATCTTGTGCTTCTTACTATTCATTCATAGATCTTATATACACTTTAATAAAACATTTCACTTTTAGTCCTTGTTGGGATAAGTGTGATGCACACTTTGCATAACCTTGAATAATATGTAAATTGTAAAATGCAATATTTACTTGTGGTGCATCCTAGAAATGTAAACATCACAATGGGTTATGCATTATTAGGGCCACTTGCAAGTTGTATGTAACATTGGGATAAATATTTAGTGTGGGTTGCACATTGAGAAAATATTTAATATTGGAAAAACTTAGTACCATAAAGGGAAAACTTAGTACCAAAAAGTAAATGAGGGGGACATGGTTTAGTGAGCTCATGGTTTTGAGGAACATGGTAATGCAATAACACTTAGTGGTTTTGTGCAAGATTATTTCTATAAAAGCAAGCACATTAGTAGTTGTCGAGGTTGGCTATTTGTTTTAGGTGACTCATTTGTCCCAAGGTTCATCTCTTGTGATTCTTCCACTAAGATGGGAGACCTTTCTTGATATAGTGTTGGTACTTCGCGGAGGTCCATTCTCTCATCTTCTAGCGCCTTGAGGAGGTTTTCACCAGGAGATATACCCTTTATTTTTACTTTTTTATCATTCAAAAGTGTCACATTGTGGTTTTCACTAGGGGATGTATTTTTTTATTTTTATGTTTTTGCAACTACAAGATTCAGAGGTCTCCCCGAAGTAGGTAGACGTGTTGAGCTCTATGATATATCCTGCTTTATGATCTCCTAGGGGTATGTGTTCTCTTACCCTGATTAGTTCTTCTATAGCCTCATCATTCTGAACAATATCATGTGTTGGAGGTCCT
This sequence comes from Cunninghamia lanceolata, assembly GCA_027924645.1. NCBI lineage: Eukaryota > Viridiplantae > Streptophyta > Pinopsida > Cupressales > Cupressaceae > Cunninghamia > Cunninghamia lanceolata. The sequence continues at coordinate 4,197,260 of BSBN01000620.1, forward strand.
TGTTGGTCCTGATCTATGAGTCGGGGATAGACAAGTGGAAGGTCATTGGGTGATGATGGTGTGATTGAAAGTTTGTATATGGTGCAGATGGATGATTCAAAGAGTTCGACAAAATCTTAAAAAGAGTCTTGATGGTACCCTTCGTCAATGTTCTCAATAGCAGGAAAGGCCTTAGCTACCTCACTTAAGATATATTCTAGTTCTGAGGATACAGACTCGTGTTTTCCATATCCTAGACCTTGATGTCGGGGATTCTTTGTTGCTTGGATAGGCTCAATGATTCCTTGTCCATGAAGGCCTAGACCACCTTTTCCTTTATATCCCATGCCCTTCACAATGCTAAGACCTTTTCCGTATTTTTGCATAGGTAGAACATGAGCTCTATCTTCTTCTTTTTCTTTGTATAGCCAAGAGGATATATCTTCAAGAACATCTTGCTCCATTAGGTGTCTTTGTTCAAAGGCTGGTGACGGTTTACATTTGATGAAAATCGTGGATATTGCATCAGATTTTGGTTTACCAAATGCTTTAGGGGATAGTGGAAGTTGCCCTACATAAAATGCACCATGTAGGTCGTACTCTCCACACCCCATGTCACTTACTTTGATCTTGATCTCAAGGATGGTGGGTGGTGATTTGGAATTGGATGGAATGTTATATGGATTAATGTATGATGTGGATGGTTTTGTGGCATTATTGTAGGGAAAAAAAGTTTTATCATGTCCTTCCAAGAAGCTACGGTATTGGAAAGGACAAGGATCGACATATATGGTAACTTCAATCCCATTATGTGGAAACTTTAGGCATTGGTGGAAAGTGGATGGAATGGCTTGCATGTCATGGATCCATGGTTAGCTGAGAAGAATGTTGTAGGGGAGATCAAGATCAAGCACTTGGCATATTGTTTCCAAAATCTTTTGTCCAACTTGAATTGGGAGCTTGATGGTTCCTTGAGATTGTCTTTCCATGTCATCATAGCCTTTGATAGTTATACTTTTACGTGAATCCATGACTTCATCAGAATATCCCAAGTATTTTATTATTTTTAGAGTGCAAAGATTTAGGCTAGAGATACCATCTATTAAGACTCATTTAAAATGATATGTTTGTGGACGCAACATTCGATATGCAAGGCTTCGTTGTGTGATGTATTGGATGTAGATAGGTCTTGTTTGGATAAAGTTAGGTGGCGAGGTGAAGAAAAGTGTCCAACCATGGCTTGAAATTGGTTCACATTAAGGTCATTAGGTACTCAAGCTTCCATCAATGCTTTGTCAATAACTTCCTTATGGAGAGGCGATGTACGGAGCAACTCTAAGATGGATATTTGAGTGGGAGTCTTTCCAAGGTGGTCAAGAAGGTTGTATTTATGGGAGGATGTGTTTATTATGGTAGTGGTGGGTGGATCCTCGAATGAGGTTCCTTGAATAGTGATGCGGATGCAAGGAGTGGTGACAACACAATCGAGAGATTTAGCCTTTATGGTGATGGTGGCTATGTGGTTAGGGCATTCCTCTATTCGACCCACAATGGAATCGAAAGAGGAGGGAGGAGGGACGATGTTGTATGCTTGGTTTGAATTAGAGGTATTTCCCTCGTTGTGGTTAGGAAGTGGATCTTTGTATGCTCCTAAGTTTTCATTAGGTGACCTTTTGGCAGGGTCATCAATTGTTATATCACCATGATCTACAAGATCTTGTATGCAATTCTTTAACTGCATACAATCAGATGTTTTATGCCCTTTCACTCTATGATATTCACAATAGGCATTTCTGTTAAACCAAGAAGGTTTGAATTGATTGTCATCATATGGTCGAATGGCGGGTAATTGGATCAAGTCTACTTTAACCAAGTTGTGCAGAACATTTTTTATTGGTTCCTCCAAAGGTGTAAACTTTCGTTAAGTGTGTTATTTTGTCTTGGTTGACCTCTAGGAATGCTAACATTATTATTGCTTGTGGATGGATTGGATGGTGTGGGAGTTTGTATGTTTTGAAGATTTTTGATGTCGGTTACACCATCTTTAAGAGTATTTTTATTTTTGCCTCAAAAATGGGGTTTCTCATAGGATTGGTTATTGTTATTGTTGTTAAGTTGGAGTTATTGGTGCTATGGTTGACTTTATTGTTGCTCTTGTTGTCATTGTTGCCTCTATAAATTTTGATGGACCCTTTTGCAATAAGGGCTCTTTCAATGGTAGTGCCTTTGTCAATGACTTCCTCGAACATTGAGGCACATTGTATTTGGAGGTGGAAGCCCATTTCTTGGTTGAGATTTGTTACAACATATTAACCAATTGTTTCTTAGGGATGGGCCATGGAAGCTTAATTGTGAGGCTTCTCCATCATTTCAAGAAGGTGGTGAAGGTTTCCCCATTCTTTTGTTTTGTGTTGCAGAGGTCTATCATCGACACTTCATGTTCGAAGTTGTGAGAGAAGTGATTAACGGATTTCTTTGCAAGTTCATGAAATGTTTTGATTCTAGGGGGAAGGTGTGCAAACCATTTGGTAGCTTGTCCTCCTAAGCTCCGAGGGAAAAGTCTCATGAGATAAGTGTCATCATAAGAGACTTCTAAGCAAGCAATGTAAAATTCCTTGAGGTGTTCTCGAGGATCTCCTTTCCCTTTGTATTTGTCAAATTTTGGTGTTTCAAAGTTCTTGGGAAAGGGTGGCATGTTGAGAGAGAGATCAAAAGGATATGGACAAGTATCCTTGAAGGAGTATTGTTTCCTTTTGTCCCCTTGTTGTATGTCATCCACTCTTTGCATCAAGTGTTGGACGACTTGTGATAAGTTCATGGTAGGTGGTTTTGGTATGTTGGTTTGTTGTTGATTGATGAAGTGTTGGAGGAAATTAGTTTGTTGTTGTTGTTGGTTTTGGTTTTGTTGTTGGGTGATGAGTTGTTGAAGGATGTTTGGTATTTGTTGTTTTTGATTTTGTTGTTGTTGTTGAAGTTGTAATTGTTGAAATAGTTATAGAAATGTGTGGTTAGCGTTTTGAGTGGATGTGGATGTAGGTGGTTGGGAAATAGGAGGTTGCGCGTATGTGGAAGCAATTTGGGAAGTGAATGCGGATGTTTGTGGATTGTTGTTGAGGTTGTTAAATGTATATTTTGGTGGTTGAGAAAGAAATTGGGATATGAAAGTGATGGTATTTGGGTCAAGTTGGGGTACACTAGTGGAAGCATTGGTGTAGGTGGTATTGTTAGGAATATTGAGCGTGATTTGTGGAATGGATGTGGATATGGTTGATGTGGCAATTGATGTTGATGTCGATGTCGATGCGGATGGTGTGTATGTGTTGGGTATATTATTGGATGAGAATGGTTGAGATGTGTTAGTAAGGGGATAGGTTGATACTATGACACCATTTTGAATCAAGAAGTCCAAATATCTATTGGGATCAGATTTTAGGACTTGGTCTAATAAATCCATAGAACTTGGGTCTTGTGTGAAGTCCATGACTTCTTGATTGGTGTCGTGATCGTTGGATGTTTGTTCTTGATTTCCAATTGTGACATTATTTTCATCGATAGGAGGCATCCCAAATGGTATGTTTGGTTCCATCTCTTGGTTTCTCCTAGCTTGTGACCTTGTTTGTGGCATACAATAAGGGACTTTAAGTTGATGTTGGAGTGTATGTGTTGTGTGAAAGATATGTATGAAGGATGTTGGAGTTTAGGAACTTAGTTTTTCAAAAGTTTTGAACCAAATGGATAGATGATTTGAGATGATTTTGGATGAAAATTGATGATCAAAGGATGATAGGGATGATTTTGATAATACCTTAGGTAAGGTTGATCAAAGGATAGCTTGGATATCAAATCAAAAGGAGCCTTGTAAAAATCTAGATCTTGTGAGATATAAAGGATTTGTCTTCTCTTACTTAGGATAGACAAGTGCCTAAGCAAAAGAGAGTTACAAGATTATTCCACTTGGGCTAGACAAGACACACCAAACAAAATGGGATTCTTAGAATCCACTAATTTAGGAGTAGTCTAATCTCCTAAGCTAATTTATCTAAGATTGATAAGGTTAATTTATACAAACTTAAGATAGACAAGTTCTTAAGCTTAATATAAATTAGGGGATAAAGATCAGATCTAGACTTACTTTAGCAAATTTTTGATTTGAGGTTGGATTTGATTTGATTTGGTTTGAGATGGTGGGGTTTGTTTTGGTGGGTTTTGGGGATTTGATAGAATTTGATTATGGGTGAAATTGATGTGAAGGTCCAAAATGGGATTAGTAAATCAAAGTTTTCCTAAGGTCAAATTAAAAATGGATGATAGTGAGATTTGGGTGATTTTGAAAGAGGGATGACTTTGATGAAGTGGAAGATGAGTGATTTTTAGGTCACCTTTAAAAATTTTCCATAATCCTAAGATAGTCAGACTTACGATCAAGAGGTTACTAGGTTCAACTATCTAATGATGCAAACACAGGCATTGACAAATTGTTTGATTGGTGAATTTGGATGGTGTTTTTAGGTTGATTAATTTTCTTGGCAAGAGACTTTGCAAACAAAAAACATAATGGCTATTTGACTCAACAAGGTAATTGGTGCAAATCACTTCATGGCTAATAATGACTTATACGGGTTTTGAACAAAGAAGACACATCAAGCACATGAACAACCTAGATTTATTCAAGTAGGAGTGTCATATCCTATGGACTCACTCAGGTGCGACTTCAATCTCCACTATCAGATAATGGCAATTTCCATCCCTTTGATACCATCTACCATTGCTTGGATAAATAGGGAATGCAAGGTCATGTACCACCTTACACCCCTTACCTTGGAGACTAAAGTCTTGCCCAAGATTTATTCTATCTCAACCAATGGAGGTAATAGCATGAGCTCTTATCCCCTGCTGTAGCGATGTACCATAGGATATGACGACCAAAGGTCTTAACTAGGTTTCATGAGTTTCTAATGGGTGTCCCAATATACACAAGGTATGGGGGATGATTATGAATGGGGGTGTCCTAATCATCCAACCAAGCGCCAACCAAACATAAGTCTCAACGGATCGAGGGTCTCGGGGTTTTTGCTTAGGTGGAAGGGGTCCTTCCTTTGAAACGAGTCTTTCGATTCTCACAACATTTATATCCTACGCCAGAACATGTAATTGAGGTCGTCCCCTTAGTGATGAAATCCAAGGCAACCCCCTAGATGAAGAAGATACTACTCATTTTTTATCCACAAGATTGCATGAAGAGCAAGGGGAGAGCGTATGTGAAGTAGTACTCCTTGAGGATAAACAAAACAAAGGACTTGCACAAGGATTTCTGATCCCCAAGATCACCCACGAGTGCGAGGGGAGAGCATATGTCCAAATTAAAGTCAAAACATGGCAAAAAAAATCTTTTTTGTCCTACTTTAATTAATGTGCAACTAAGACTAGTAGGAAAAAATAATACTTTGACAACGAGGTTGCACCAAAATGTTAGTAGTTTGCTTAGATGCCTTTGACCAATGTTTGATAGCTGCAAGAAAGTGGATTAGTCCCCAAAATATTAAATTCCACTTTTTCCTAATGCAGGTGCTAACATAACAGACTAAAGCGCTAACATAAGCTTTGGAGGCACTAACAGAGCTTACAGAAGTGCTGACAAAGCCAACAGAAGCGCTAAAATAGTAAGCAAATTATGCGTTGAAACAGTGAACCAAAGTGCTGAAATAGCTAACAGATGCACTGCAATAGATAATGTATGCACTAAAACAGAGACCTAATGCACTAAAATAGACACCTAATGCTCTAAAATAGAGACCTAATGCGCTAATCAGAGTCAAAATGTAGTATTATATCTCTTTTACTTGCAGTCGAAAGCACTGACACACAAACCTGAAATAGATCTTGAAAGCGCTGAATCTAAACACAGAGGCGTTGTTTCGATATAGAGAAGAAATGACCCTGCAAAATGTTAGTCCTTTTGATAGAACAAGTAGGCTATCTTGTTTCCTCTAGAAAGGGTTAGTCACCTCAGTAAGATGTGATCATTTTCAAAGTGAAACAGAGTGTTAGGAGTCCTAAAATGATCACAAACTAAAGGATATTTTCAAGTTAATCAATAGACTAGATGAAAACCCTGATATCCTACAAAATAGGATGTTAGACTTGCAAAAAAGTGTCAAAAGAGCTATAAATAATGACTATCAACCAACAGGGAAAGGCAAGTTTCAAACAGTTAGTATCAAAACCAAAGTGTTTTACAGACGACGTAGATGCTATTGCGAGGAACTGAGGCGCTAAACAAATAACTTTATCACTAACACAGATGATGGAAGCACTAAGGGCAGACCCTGAGCGCTAATAGGGGTATCAGAAGAGCTAAAGAACTTGCAAAACCTAATGTTAAACATAGTCAAAAGCACCGACAAAAGAACCAGAAGTGCTACCCTGGCTACCAGAAGCGCTAATCCACAACCTGAAGCACTGATACGACCTGCATAACATAACTTTGAAAACTTGCAAAATTCTTGTTAGTTCCAGGGATGTGAGGTCCCACCAGGCATGCCAAATGAAGATGATGGAAAGTTAGAAGACCTTAAAACATAAAGAAAGCATAAAAACAATGATTAACTTAAATCTTCAACACTCCATTCTCCTTGATAAGGTGGAGGAATGCATGTAACCAAGAAGCAATTCCTAACTATACCCAATGCAAAATGAATGTGGATTGCTCTATTCTAATCAACACAAGTGAAGGTAAGGATTTGGCAATGAGATGAGAGAAATTGACTAAGATTTTGGCATAAATTGGATGCTTGAAGACTTGTACTAAAAATGCTTGGAGATGGCTTGTATTTATAGATTTTTGGAGGATTTTTGATCAATGGTGGAGGTCTGAAGTGGAGATCCAATGGTGGCGATTTCATAGTGAAATCAAGGGCTAGGGTTGCATTATCGATATTGGAGGGCTCACAATATTTTGGAATTTTAAATTCCACCTTGGGAAGGCTTTGCATTAATTAAGATAATGACTTATGAATGAATTAAAAATTCATTTGTGTGGGAAAGAGTGAATTAAAAATTAGATTTTATGGATGAATGGGATGAGAACTGACACATGCATGGATTTGGAAAGGTGAGGTGGAGACATGTGTGAGCTTTATTATTTAAATAATGCTCTTGCATGAATGAGGAAATATGAGGTGGAGACACATGTGACTCCCCTTAATTAAAAACTATTAATTTTTAAATCAAGTGTGGGGAGATGGGATAATGAGGATTTAAGCTAATTAATTAAGTGATTAACTTAATTAATATGGTTGTTGGAATTAGGAGATGGGTTAATTAGTGGCATAAATTAATTAAGGGTTTACTTAATTAATTTAGGTCTAGAGGCTAGGTAGGGTATGGTAGCTAATTAAATAAATGATATTTATTTAATTAGCCTAGGTTTAGTCATGGGATAGGTGGATTAATTAAATAAGTGAAATTTATTTAATTAATTTAAGTTAGTGTCAAATGATAGGATAATCAATTAAATAAATTGTAATATTTATTTAATCAATTATGGACTATGGGCTATGGAGAATTGTTAAATTAATTAAATAAATTGATTTTATTTAATTAATTACGGACAATGGTTAGGGGGAAGTAATTAATTAAATTTGACATATTTAATTAATTATGAATAAGTGATTATGGGGGATTAATGAATTAATTAAACAAATTGATTTTATTTAATTAATTATGGAAAGGGGAAAAAATTAGTGCAAGCGTGTTGGAAAATAGTAATATGGGTTATGCCATTTTCAGATGTCTACAATAGGCTTTTAGTGCATGTATAGTGCACCCTAAAGTTTTCTTTATGACTGGCAAAGAATTATTTTCATCCAGTGCCTTATAGCCTCCTTTGGCTAGCAATTATTATCAATGTCAAAGAAACACACCCAACATTTTAGGGTTCTGTATACATGTAGGTGAGAAGACAAAACATAAAAAAATTGAAGGGAAAGATGATGATGGGGGTTTTTTTTTAATCTTGATGTACCCCAAAATCTCTATAAGTCAACGTAGTGTTACTATGGTAGAAAACCAAATTTTTATTACAGTTACATAATGTTTGCACACTTACCCAAAATCCCCAAAATCTTAGCATTATAAACTTAGTGGGACTCTAGACATTTACTACAATCATACAATGCTTGCAAGCATACACAAAATCTTTGAATGCCCACCAACACTATACAATGGCTCCAAAACTCCGCATGTAAGGATCACTTACAAACTCAATTGAAAAGTCCACAAAACATTGTTTTATAGATAAGCACAAAATGGATATGGTGAAAAGGATTTAGAAACTATCAAGCAAATGCAAATAGTAGCTACAAAGTTAGAGTAGACAGTCTTTGCCAGACTGAATGAGAGGTTTAGAGTAGGAATGTGGAACCATAGACAAGGCTCGCAAACTATTTGAGAAATCCAATCTCACAGATCATGTGGATTTCAGCTTTATGATGAGTTTTAGACATTAATCAGAGCATAAAAGATAAGAGAATTTAGCAAATATTTTCATTGCAAATGCATTGACAAACCTGCACATGGCTATGAAAACATATAAAAGGCATGTGAACTATTTGAAAATGCCTCAAATAAGTGTGATCTTATGGCACATGATGTATGTAGATTTCATATAAAATGTATTCTTATTAGATGATATAGTTACAATCATATCAAGGCACTTATATTTGTAAAATGTGGAATGCACGGGCAATAGAATATACAAATAACAAAATATGTTGAGAAAACCTATGAAACTTTTCAAGTAAAATGCAAATCGTGAATGCAAAACCAAAGCTCTTAATGTCTACCAGCATCCTCATTGCCCACGACCAAGTGAGAGCTCTTAATCATGGCACACATGTAAAATATATCTTTTGAAAAGACTTTATAAAATTTCAACCAAACACAATTAACAATTACAAAATTTGACTTAATAACCTTTGCCAACATCCTCATGGTTTGTGCCAAGATGAAGGCTGTGAAATATACATATGTCATGCAAATTGTTTAACAAAATGCTTTAGAAACATTTACCTACAAGCATGATCAACAAATTGTTTGACAAAATATCTTAATGAAATATGGTGGATTACATGTGATATAGATATGCAACAAAACATGAAATAGAGGAATTCCATTGTATATTGTAGTTTCAAGTATCTTTATAAATATAGAGAAAAGACATGTGAATTTGTTATAGAGGTGTACAAAATGTGAAATCTAATAAAAGGATATATGCATCTATTGAAGCATGAAATACATGAAGGAATCTCATCAAAAGTTATGATTGAAATTGCTCTGATTGACATGTATGCAAAGAATGTAAACAAGCAGCATGGACTATTTGATAAAATCCATTGAAGTAACGTATAGTTGCAAATCATGTAAATCAGGCGTGCATCCTTGCTATTTTAAACACATGAAATTGATTCAGACAAATGATGAAAGCATTATTGGTTTTATCTCTAGATTGCTTTGTTGCCTTTTTTCATAATGCTATGTAAAGTTTTCAATCTATTTTTGATAGATTGGTAAGTTCAAACATACATGTTTTGGATAAATTTGATTTTCTTGTAGCTAGATTCAGAGAGCTTATTAGAATTCTTGTAGTTATTTGTAGTTTTCAAGCATAACCTGTTCAATTCATTACTGAAAACTTCTGAATACATGTTCCATTTACTATTATTCTAGATCTAAGATTACTAAATGTTAATACAATAGAAAATATTATGCTTAATATAAGAGATAGGTTACAGTTTGAGCAAAAAGTTAAAGAACAATTTCTTTGAACTTGGCTCACTAAAAAAGTGAACTTATCTAAATTTCAAGATTTAGAACAAATAATGAATATCATGCGGTTACTCCTTTCTTATGATCAAAATAACATTCAAGAAAATTATCACATAATCTTTTATCAAACATATATATGGTGCTCCAAGAAATGAGGAAAATTGTATGCACCTTTGCAAACAAGTGATTTGGCACTACTCCCGTACTATAAATCAAACCAGTTCGAGCATAAAAATTAATTGTAATCTCTTTTGCAACAAACTATGTTCACAAGACAACTAGAAAGTGAAAATCAATAAATATGTGAAACTACAGAATAAATGATTGTAAATGAAAATTGTAGACACTTGAAAATGTCTCGACCCCGTTAGCCATTTTCCCGCATCAACCACATTACTAATTACCCCTTTCACCAATTAATTAAATAAAAATCATAATTATTTAATTAATTAACCTTAAGCCATCCCTAACCATTTACCCTTAGCCATTTATCCCTAATCTACCCTTAGTAATGAATTAATTCAATTAATTCATCACTAGACCTTACAACTTCATTCCTCATTAATTAGATAAATATTCCTAATATTTATTTTGTTAATTTCTCTACCTTCATAATCTTGATTAATTAAATAAATCATGCTTATTTAATTAATCTGCTTATTTAATTAATCTACCCTACCCTACAACCTAAACCTAGCCTAACTGAATAAATACTAATTATTTAATTAGCTACCCTAGCCTACATTACCCCTAGACCAAAATTTAATTAAATAAATCATTATTTAATTAATTTCAACCCTTCATTAGCCCATTCACTAATTTTCTCCAGCCACATTAATTAAGTTAATCCCTCGATTAACCTAGTCAAATCATGCTTAACACTCATTCCACACCCCACAAATAAAAAAATAACTTTTATTCAAATGGGTCACATGATCCTTCCAACTCATCTTTCCTCTTTCATGTTAGAGCTCTTTTTCATGCAAAGAGCTCACACGTGTTTGCCAAATAAACACATGTGTCACATGACTCACACATTCACCCATAAAATAGAATTTTTAATTCCACCTCCTCCTACACAAAATAGTTTTTTATTCCATCACTTGTCTTAATCCTAATTAATGCTAAGCCCTTCCCAAGGTGAATTTAAAATTCACTTTTAATCACAACCATCCAATGCTGTTGATGAAATCTCAACCCTCCATCTCATCCTCTCATCTCCACCATTGATCTCAACTTTGAATCTCCACCGTTGGATTCAAATCCCCTCTAATTTGCCTATAAATACAAGCCTCCACAAGCCATTTTCACATCCAAATTTGAAGTAAATCTATTATGCTAAAATCATTCATAATTTCTCATTTCCATAACTAGATTATGCCCAATTGTGTTCACTTTTGAGAGCAATCCACATTCAATCCTCTTGTTTGGGTAAAGCTAGGAAGCTTGGGTGTACTTCCTCAACCTTATCAAGGAGTGAGGGAGAATTCAAAGGTATAATACTTGTTTGTTTGTTTGTTTCATTTTCATGTTTTATGTCCTTTGAACTTTTCTTTCATCTTCAAAAATCTTTGCTCTTCAATTTAAGAAAAAGCTACCATGGTGCATCTATCCCTGAATTAAGTGATTTCTTAACAACCATGAATATATACAGAACGTTACCTTCTTAAGCTCACATGAACAATCTTTAGCTTCAGATGATGCTACTAAATGCCCCTTTTTTGTTATTAACAACAATGATAGACACAAACATTCATGAAAAATAATTCTAGTATGAGATTATCGATATCTATTGAAATTCAACGAGATTTCTTTGTTTGAAAAAAGTTATCCTCTACACATACTTGAACAATATTATTACGAAGCTCCCACTATAAGATTATCTTTTTGGAGTGTGTGACAAAGAGTAGACTAAAGAACAGTGGACATTATTAATATAAAGTGATTCACAAGCAACTATAGGTAGGAGCATGTGCAGCTTTATTAATATAAGACTAGACAGTTTTATCATGAACCTTCTACTATAATGTTACCAAGGTCAAAAAGTAGCCAAAAAAATTCAATTTGAAAATAATGGAAAATACCTACAATTAATATTGAATTCGCGCATTGAAGGACAAATTGAGTCCCCACAAAGCCCAATATGTACCATCAAATAATAGTAGGTGGCTTGCTTTTAACACCAATATGTACGCATATGCACCTAATCAACATATCAAATAATGCTTGTATTGATTACAACCGTGCAATTAAATGTTTAATAATCAAATTGAATATAGATTGAATAATGTTTGTATTCATTACAAGAATGCAACTAAATAGTGAAAAGCCATTAATCCCAAAAAAAAAAATCAAAATTCTATCACTTTAGCAATAGTCCAAACAATTATAATCCCAATAGCTTACGTCATGCTAATAAGAACACTATTGTCCAATAGAATATCAAATAAAATGATTTTTAATATTTTAGAAAAAAATTGAAAAACAATATACATTAGGAAATTTAGTCCAACCATTTCAATTATGCTCTCATTGGTTGATTGGATACAAACTAATAAAACCTAATAAATGCATTAGTATACCTCCCTTTCTAGGATCTTAAAAAAAAAAGACTCAATTTAAAACATCAAATTTCTAGAATTCATAATATTAGATATTGAATTTTTCTCGATTTAACTATGTAATAATTTTTCTCATCCGTATTTCCAATCACACTCAATATGGTGATGTAGAGAACAAGAGAAGAGAATATGATCACACTCAATATGATGATGTAGATAACAAGAGAAGAGAATATGATCACACTCAATATGATGATGTAGAGAACAAGAGAAAAAAAATGTAATCCCAAACATTGATAAAAACAAATTATTACACAACTAATATATTTATATTAAAAAAATATATTTATAATATGATGATGTAGAGAAGAAGAGAAAAAAAATGTAATCCGAAACATTGATAAAAACAAATTATTACACAACTAATATAATTATATTAAAAATATATATTTATAGTAGGTTTGCATGGTTTTTGTGATTTTTTCCACCTTTTTTTCCTTCAGCTTTTTTTACTTTTGGCAATTTTTTTTGGTTCTATAGTATTTTTATTTTCTCCACCTTTTTTTCATTCAACCCTTCCAATTTCTTTTTTAGTTTTTATTTTTTTATATATTCCACGTTGTTATTTTTTATTTATTTTTTCTATATATTTACACAGAAAATGAATATATTTCCCATTTCTAAGACATAATTAAATCTATACTGAAAAAAAAAAGAAAAAAAAAGGGGTCACGATGCACTTTCGTCTTCTATACAGACACACTGTATAATAAAATTAATGGTCCACACCTAAATTACCTACTGAAGTTACCATCATACCAAGGACAAGAATGAAACGTGCACACATTACGACAGTTTGTACATTACAAATATTCAACCTTTCTGCTGTAAATGCCAATTCTGAAGGAACTTGGCGGTGCATTAAGATTCCAGAAAACTCATGAAAGACATCAACTTTAGAATAGGGTTAAACTTTTAAAGCGATAGCATCCCCATTACTTTTTCTTTTTGGCTGACCTGTCAATCCGCGTACGTCCAACCAACCTCACAAAATGCAAGGCGACATGGGCCATGCAATCGCACGTGCTCGCCAGAATCGCGGCCTTCCCTTTCAAAATCACTCCCGCCCCATAAATTCACAATCTCCTCTAAATAACCTTAAATACTGATTTATTAGCCAGTGTCGCAGGCCTTATCGTAACGCAGAGACCAGCGGAGACTAGTCCAGACCTTAAATACCTTAAATACTGATTTATTACCCTAAATTAGCATTCTCATTCATTACCATTAGTGGGTTTTGTCAGTCGTTTTATCGGTTAGACGAATAAAAAGCAGGAGGGGTCCACCAGATATAGTAAAGGAAGACCGTTGTAGTGTAGTGGAGTTATTTAAGTGTAGGGGTGCCACCAAATCCGTCCGGAATGGCAGGGACCCCCTTTTCATTCACAGCTCATGTTCGCCTTTTTAGAGCCCCATTTTCCTAACAGAAGTTGTTCTCCACCGTTTTCAGGCGGCGTTTGTTCTGGTAGAGGGCTAAAACCTAGAAGTTGTTGAGATATGGATGTGAAAATGGCGCTGGTATGGGGTTTGCTAATGGTGAGTGCCCTGAGTATTGTTAACCGCGTATTAGCCACAGATCACATTGTTGGCGGTAACCGCGGTTGGAACATGGGGATTAACTATACCGACTGGGTTAACGATCAAACCTTCGTCTTAGAGGACTGGATCTGTGAGTATTGTAATATTTTGCAAGAGTAGTTTCGAACCCTAGACCTGGCGATCTGATTGCTCTGTGTTGTTTTGGTTTTTGTCTTTGCAGCATTTAGGTACCAGAAGGACCAGCACAATGTTCTTCAGGTTAACCAGTCTGGTTACGACAACTGCACGACGGATAACCCCATCGGCAACTGGAGCAGCGGCAAAGATTTCATGGAGCTGAATGAGTCGAAGCGCTATTGGTACATTGATGGCAAGGGCGGATGCTTCAGCGGCATGAAAATCACTTTTAGGGTTAACAAGACGGCACCTGCGCCGCAACCTTCGTCTGCAAATGCTTCATCTGACTCTAAATCTTCAGATGCAGTCGACTGTGCGCTTAGGCCTGGCGTGCCCTTCTTTTCTGCATTGTCTATGTTTGTGGGAGCTTTGCTTGCTATCTGATCTCGCTTCCCTGGTTTTGATCCCGGAACTCGAATGTATCTTTGTTTTGTTTGATATGATGAGTTGATCTTTTACTTGATGTTGTGTGTATTGTTAGCACGCCCAATTTAAGCGAAGCATTACCTGCAACAAGGGTTTCAACTGTGTGTTCATCGGTTTTGGTTGATAATGAATTTGTTTATTGGCTCTTGGTCTTGTCCTCCTTTAATCAATGCCACTTTTCTTGTTGCCAGTTTTAGTTATTTGCCGTTCTTTTTTGGGAAAGCAAATGTACTCTAGTCTATTATGTTGTCAAACATCCTTATGCTTTATTCTATGGCGAATAACTTGGACGGGGTTTATAACCTTAACAAATTTGAAAATTTATTTTTAATCACGAACCTTCATTGGGCAATAATTTCCACATTTGAATAAAGCTGAATGGAAGGGGTTAGTGTGCCCTATTATCCGCAACAACATGGGGTTAGAAAGATCTACTTCGCAATTCTCTAGAGTGTTGAAGTTCTATTCTATTCAATGAATTAAAACTGCGGACATTCACATAAGAGAGTTTACCTCCATTTCTCATTTAGTAGTTTATTTTTATGGAATGTTTTAATGTAATAATATTTTGAAATGGGGTATGTTTTGGTGTTTGGTTTGGTTCATGGTTATATTTGTTTTGTCCTTATTTACATTTATTTGTCTTTTATTTGTTTTGATTTTAACTCTTGAACATTTATTGGGCTGGAGATTATCATTTTATTTGAAATAGTTCATTTTATTGTGTAATGAACCTCCAAGATAAATAAAAGACAATGCACACACATAAATGTAGAAAAAAGAGCAATGCACATATATGTATGTAGAAAAAGGAGCAACAAGAGGCTTAATATTATTTTTGCTATGTCACTTTAAGGAGACAACTTCTTAATAGAGTATACACTTCAATTGCAAATATTCAAAATGGTCTTCACTTGAAAAGTTATTACAATACAAAGAATCTTACTAGAGACATCCAGTTTATTTTATGCATGTGTGATAAATACTTTATTCTAAGTAATTAGTGGGATGACTTACACTCAAACTAATATTAGCTAATAACAATTACACATTAGAATGAGGCTTGCAACAATGTATTTCCCTTTGAAAAGTTTGATCATAAAACTTGAAATTAGGAAACTTGAAGAGAATGCTATTTGGCTCCCTTGTGACATCTTTAGGTTGCATACTCTTCCATTGGACTAAAGCTTCATCAATAAGATGAGTGCAAAGGTTCTTAGTGCATTTGTTCACTACAACCTTTAGTGCTAAAAAGATGGATCTTTTCTCATTCAATGTTGGTAGTTTTGTTCGTACTCTCAGAGCATTCTCAATGTAATGTTCTCTGAACCAAAATTCCATTCCAATATTTTTTGTAAAGGAAAATGTCAGGGAAAAATAATTATTAATTTTTGTTTCCATTATTAATTATATTTTTGCATATGGGTGGAGCATCTCATAATTATTTATGACAATTGTAAGTGGGTGTAAGAACATTTTCAATACTTAAAAATAATTGGGAATCAAGGAGTTGTGATAGTTTTTAGTGGATTTAATTGGAGAGGGAATATTTGCAAAGAAATTAGTATTGCAATATTTTATTTTTATTATTTTTGGGCATAATGGGATGTTGGAATTCGTGCACATAACTTCATTATAAGCTAGATAAATTTTTCAGTTGATATATTTTGCCAATTAATCAATTTTCTTCACCGCTTGAGCACTTGTGTTCAACAACTATAAGATTTGAGGACAAAACTCCTTTGATTTTTGGAGATCAGAGGACGAAAACCCTTTGGTTTCTTAAGGGTAATCACACTTAACGGTTGTATTTGCACTTCAAAGGTTTGTTTGGATTTTTAGCATATATTTTAGTAGTTTGTATTTGCAAGATTGCATAGAAGTGAGTTCCAACATACATAATATTATTTCAGATTTAGCCATCATTTGCATTGCTATAATATCTTATATATTTTAGTATTTTGTTGACATTTGATAAATAAGAATCATCTTCAATATATTGTGAAGTTTCTATTTGTGTGCAAATATTATCTATCTTTTTGGCATAGTTTTGTGAACAAATCTACATAGTTTATTTAGTTTTATCACCATATGCTCTCACCTCACCTTCATGGGATCTTGGTGATTAGAAAATGATTAAAATGTGCTGTATATTATTTGTTGTTGGTTGCATAAGAGTTTCAAATTAGATTTAAGAAAAATCAATTTGCTTGGGTCATAGCAGTGCATGTTTAGTTTTCAGGTGGATTTGAGTGCAAATATTTTTTTTAATTGTTGTGAGTATTTGAGATTTCATCATATTTTATGTTTGGTTGTTCAGAATTATTTGATTATTTCAAATTTGAGCATATTTACATAAAATTTATGTTTGGAACATTATAGTGGTATCAGAGTTTTGATCTTGCCAGTAGGGTAAATTAAATTGTTGATGTGAATCATGGCATGATTTTTTAGATCTCTAATAAAAGGTAGCAATGTAGATCATTTTCAAGACACAATGATGCAACTACAAAGGATCCAAGATAATATGATCAAACTATTGGAGGAAAAATTGTACTTGCAAAGTAGCATGCAAAACCTAGTTCTAACTAAAACTTCATAGAAAGAGGAGATTGATAGAAACTTTGAAGAGTATCAAAAGAAGTTTGATGCTTTCAAAGTTGTAATTTTTTATGATTACTTGGAAATATTTGGAAAGAGTTTTCTCTATAGAAGAGAGTTGAAGCAAAAAGCAGAAAAAATAGAACCGAAGCCACAAGTTATTTAATGACTAGATTATTAAGCATGAACTAGAGAAAGTTGACCTACAAATGGATGAAAGAACTGAACCTGTAAGTATTGAAAAAGGTGCATAGGCCTACATGGCAATCCGATGATGATTTAGAGTCCTAATCATGTACATGTAAGCATGAATTATATATATCTCTCAGCAACTTCTTTCTTGGTGACATGTTTTCAAATGTTTTTCTGTTTGTTTATGCCTCCCTAACTTTCAAGCTAACCTTCTAATGCCATGCACGCTTTCTTGTTGTCCACCTAACCCATTTTTGACAAACCACGCCTATAACTTGCCAACACTAACAACATGGGTAATCCACCTCCCAAGAGGGGAAATTCACTTCCCCCAATGAGTTATTTTGTTATTCATTCTTCCATAACCATCTAATTGATCTTCCAAGGTCTCGTGTACCTCTTAACCTCCTGCTTAGTCCATTCTGGCTAGATCACCCCTATGACTTGTAGGATCTCCTAGGGAGATCCTGCAACTTAAGTGGGATCTCTTAGGAGACTAGCCCTTGTAAAAGGGACGACCCACTTCCCATGTGTGCTTTTCTTGTGTATAACCTTCAAACTAACTTTCCAATTGACTAACAAACCTTTTAGATCCTCAACAGAGTAGTATAGCCCAAGAGACTGATATGATATCCTGAGCAAGAATGAGCTAAAAGTATACTTTTGGAACACTTTCAAGAAAAATTAATAGAACCATTGCATAATTCTCAAAAAATTATGCAATTTCAAAAAATGACATCCAAAAGGGAGTCTATATGTGCCCGAACGAGCCCTCCGAAGTTCCATATGACTTCCTTGAGCCATTTTGGTTGGGTTGCCCCTTTGGCTTGCAGGATCTCCAGGGGCGAACCTATAACATAACTAGGATCTCTAGGGGCAATTTGCCCTGCTAAAAGGGACTTCTTGTAAGGGGTGGTCATGTCATTTTTTTCATCCTTGATTTCTTCCAGTTTTAGCCCAGTTTAACTCCATTTTAAGTTTTTGATTGCGAGTTCCTTTCTGCATAGATGACTATTGACTCCCTCTAACTATTCCTAGAATCTCAATCACTCTATTGTTATCTCCTAATTAGTCAATTGTTATCTTTTAATTAGTCTTTTGTGATCTCCTCCCCAACCTTTTTTCACTTCTAATCAGAGCTATATCACTTTTCAATCAATCCTTATTAACTCCCAATCACCACCACCATTGGTGTTGATTCTAAACTTATAAATACCCATCACCTCTTCATTATTTTTCATTTTCTTCTCATTTGGAAAACACATCAAACTTCTTCACAAGCTTTTGAGCCTTTTAGTTTATTTCTCTAGTTTGAATTTTTGCAAAGCTTCAAAGCTTTCCCTTAAGAGACAAATTCATTATTGCATTCTTAGTTTTCTCAAGTTTTTGGAAATAGTTGGCCCCATTGCATTCTTATGCTCTACGCATGACCTTTTGTTCTTTTTATTTCTACCATAGCTTCAAAGCTCAATCCATTTATGTTGTTGTAACATGTTTATGTTCAATTCAATTGATTTTCATTTTTCATAGCTTCAAAGCTCAAGCCATTTGCTTTTCATATCTTTGTTTTTGTCCTTGTTGCCAACAGGAGGACCCCGCTACTGCAGAGGAAGAGACAGTTGCCAAAAAGGACCTCTGAGGACTTATGTCAAGATTGTCGCCCAATTCATAGTAGTAATTAAATCAAATCTTGCTCTTGAGGAAGTAAAGCATTGTTTGCTTTTCTTTTAATAGGTAGTTTTAATTTGCTTTCTTAGAGTAAATTTGCATTTAAATTGCTTATATTAGTTTGAATTGCTTTCTTAGATAAATGTTATTCCCATTGCATCTAGATTAATTGTAATTTTTAATTCATTAGATTAAGAGCTAAAATCAATCCATGAAAACATACAAAAACATAGTTTAAATTACATACAAAAATCATATAGTTTGCATATCTTTTTCCTTTTATAGTAATTAAATCATTTGAAATTCATAAAAAAGAATCAAAAGTTGTTTTGCATTCATATAGGATTGCATTAATAGAAAATACCAAAAACATTAGAAAACACAAAAAGAAAATCAAGAGATCAAGCAAACCTTCAATTTCATCATGAGGTCAACAAAGTCAACAATATCAACAAATTCAACAAAGTTAATGAAACAAATCAATGCAAACAGGTTTTCCCTTTTTTGTCTAGCATTCAATGTGCCTAGACATTAGGGAATATTGAGTGAAATTCATCTTAGACGAGATTAGGGAGAACATCCCTCAACCAATTCTCATTCAACAAAACATAGAATAAATAAGAGAAGTTGAAGAACATCAACAAAGAATCATTGATCAATAATAGCTCATACAAAAACGCATTCAAAATGAAGAAAGGAGCTTAGATTGCCTCTGTTCATAAATGAACAAAATAGTCTTCGAGCCAGGCTTAGAACACGTGACTCTTTAGGTCATATTATAATCACAACCACAATAGTCTTTGAATGTTTTTATCAATATCACAACATTCATAATAATTTTGGCCAAACACACACATCCATACATCATACAATCAACCCAATTGCGATCCGTGATGTTCTACTCCTTTGCAAATAGAACAACCCCTTGGTTATACCTCCATTTGGCTGGATCTTTCCACGAGAGTGGAAGTGACTAGGTAGTCGCCCATAGCAAAGGTACGGTTCATGTGTCATGGCAGAATCTGACTCACCTACGTCATGTCTAAGTCACATTCTAAACAACATAGAATCAGAGGTACAACAAGCTACAGAGACTGAAGGTAAAAATTCTATCATTAAAAAAGATATTCTAGTAATTTCTAATGAATCCTCACATCAAGGAAGTGTTTGTCTTAATGAAGTTGTTGAGAAAGCAACATTACATGTTAAATGTAACTATTCCATTGATTTCTAATGGTGTCTGATAGCAAGAAATGTAGAGGGATACCGGTTTGGAGATCCGGTCCTCATACAAGTCTTTGTAGTCAGTTTATACTCCGATCAGGTAGCTAGAGATTGACAACAAAAGATAAAGAATAACAAAATAGATCATCACATACACATCAAAATAAGATAATACACATAATTACCTAGTACGGGCAGAGTCCATATATATATATTAGCAGCAATCAAATACATACATCCATTATTCATCCTCTGGCATAGTTACATAAATGACTTTTATGTCATTGATTACATCAGAATATATCCTTATTCTCCTATCATGCTTACTTGTTTACATTCTACTACTCCTATCTATATATATATATTATATCTATTTCATCAAGGGATGTGTCTTTTGTCAGCTTTCAGCCTCAGTATCATGTGCAATCTCGTCCGGACGACCCTATTTTTCTGTCAAGTAACCTGCTAACATCATCCCCTCATAAAATTATGTCTTCTCCTCAAGACATGTCTTGTTCCGATTGATAATATTTCTTGAGTCTGGCACCATTGACATATCCGGCTGATAGTTTGCCCTCCATGTTCCTTAGTTTGATTGCTCTAGAATTTGTAAATTATTCAATGTAGTATGGTCCTAGCCACCTTGTCTTCAGTTTTCCTTGCTTCTTAATGATCAAATTATAAAGCATGAACTAGAGAAATTTGACCTACAAATGGGTGAAATAATTGAACCTGTAAGTACGAAAAAGGTGCGTAGGCCTACATGGCAGTCCGATGATGATTTGGAGTCTTAATCATGTACATGTAAGCATGAATTATATATATCTCTCAGCAACTTCTTTCTTGGTGACATATTTTCAAAGGTTTTTCTGTTTGTTTATGCCTCCCTAACTTTCAAGCTAACCTTCTAAGGTCTTGCACGCTTTCTTGTTGTCCATCTAACCCATTTTTAACAAACCGCCCCTATAACTTGACAGCACTAACAACATGGGTAATCCACCTCCCAAGAGGGGAAATTCACTTCCCACAAGGGGTTATTTCATTATTCATTCTTCTATAACCATCTAATTGATCTTCTAAGGTCCCGCATACCTCTTAACCACCTGTTTAGTATGAAAAGGGGGGTTTTGTTTTGAGAGGTTTAGTTTGAATCCTCCTTTGCACTAAACATTCCAAGGGCTTTTCAACCGAGTTGTCTCTCCACTCGAGAGGAGAGTCACCTATCAAGTTGGTTGCCACAAGAGAAAGCTGGGAAATTTTGAAGTTATCACACAACGTCTCTAATTAATGCTTTTATGCTCTTAAAACCCTAATTTAAGCAAAACAGTAAGTAAATATGCAAATTATGACATATGCTGTTGAAATAATATAAAGGGCAGAGAACATTAACTCTCTATTTTTCGCAGTCCAGAAAATGAAAATGTCGGGGACAATGGTGATGGCACCCAAGTCCAAGATGCAACTTTTTCTGTAGAATCCTGATCTCCTTCCAACATTGATCTCCACTGTACCTTCAATTTCTAGCAATTCAGATGTGGAGGACACTATTGATGGTGCCCTAGTCCACTGAGGAATCTTTTGTCGGATGTCAAAAGCTCTGCAAACCCTGATTTTCACTGTCCAGTCTATTTTTGTAGCTTCGGATGTAGAGGACAATGTTGATAGTGCTCGTGTCCCGAAATCTCGCACAATGTCTGTTTCTTTTCGGATCCTGAATCTTCAATGTCCTCCAATCCTCCCTGCAACTCCACTTTCTCCAGATCCAATATCTATGACCTACAATCACCAGGAGTGTGGGAGGGGGGTTGTGGTGTTTAGAGGCTTGCCTCAATCAAGGCCTGGAGAGACATTCAAGTCTTCCGAACACCGTTGTAAGATGAGAGTGTGTATCCCACAGGATAGAGGCAAAAATCCAAATGATAATGATGATAAAACACAATAGATGTCACCTTGATGATGAAGCTCTCATGGAATTAAGATGCTCTTTAATGCCATGAGGAGAAAATGTAATCCAACCTGCATAAAACAAACACAATAACAATGCTATGCTCTTCAACACAATGAAAATCACAAGTATGCCAATATCTCACAATCATAAACATCTTCTCTATTTTCTAAATGATAACCTACACATGCTTATATATGCAACTACAAAGATTCCCACCAAGAATTTCGTAATTAAAACTTATGATGTCGGCCTGGGACCCAAATAATGGTCACAAACCCAACATTTGAATTTAGGGCAGACCCAAAATAGGGATGGACTAGGGCACTAGCGCCCAAGTCCACCCTCTGTCTTTGTTCTGGGATCATCAACATAGTCCCCCTTAGGTCCCATTTGTCACAAGCCCAAGGGTTTTCTCATCGAGAGTCTGAATTATCATGAAAAATGCTCTAAATGCAATCTAAAGACTTGAGAGCTAAACCTTAAAAGGAAAAAGCCCCCAAGGGTGCATTTTTCTAACATAACATTTAGCCCCCACTTTAATGTATGTATGAACGCAAGGCCAATACATGCATTAAAGTAAGGTCAACAAACACCGCAAACACGTCAAGAACGGAGAAGACACACCAAACATATTGAAGACAATAGCAAGCACGTAAAACACGAAGAAGACAGTTACAATCACGCAAAACATGAAGAATACATCATTGAAGACACGCAGAGCGTAGGGAATACAGTGAATGTAGTGATTATTTTCTTTTTGATTTTCCCATATGAAATGCAAAATGCAAATACAAGGAAAGTAAACAAACAAATCCCAAAAGAGTGTAGAGGAGCTCATCGCCACCAGTCTTTCACCTTTTGAGAACAAACATGCCAAACAAAATCCCAAGGTGTAGAGGAGCTCATCGCCACCAGTTTTGTACCTTGAGAACAAACACGCCAAACAAAATCCCAAACTGTAGAGGAGCTCATTGCCACTGGTCTTGCACTTTGAGAACAAACACGCCATACACACAAATGGAAGACACGGAGAAAACATGGTAAACAAGTGATGGAGTGAAACTATTGCTAGGTTCATCACCATCTCAGGCACATTACAGGCACACACCGACGATTGGGCTTCGCCACAACAACTGCCAAAAACATGCTTAAGGGTTGAGTTAGTCACATAATCGCTCCCCGCCTCGCAATGAGAGCTTAAGATAAAAGGATATGCTCGATATCCCGCCTCTATAGAGGGCTTAAATGATTGTGATTGATTTTCAGATTGTTCAAACATGCTTTACTATCATCTAAAGAAGACAACTTACCTTATATATGCCCCCACCTTAAGGTGGTTGATATCATGTATCGATATCAAGCACATTAAGGTAGGAAGAAAACACACAAGGGAACACGAGCTCTCGCAAAGCCCATGCCCCCTAGAGGTGACATGTACTTTACGATTGCCAAATGTTCCCACAAACACACAATTTCTTGCAAGAAAGGTGTTAGTGTCCAAATAATCATGATAAACAACAATGCATATGATCATCTATATGAAAGAGCCATACAAGGCAAAAGACAAAGTGCACGGAGTAGCAATATTGTTAAAGGGTTGTTAGCAAGATAAGATAACATTGACATCAACATCAACATCAAGATAGAGAAATCACACAGAGTGATTCTACTAGTCAAGCGTCGGATAGTATGTAACAACCCCGTCGTCATGTATGGACTAGGTCCATTTTTTGATTACTTGCTAAAGGAACACTAGGTCCGTATTAGTATAATATGTTTTTCGTCATTCGCCCGCTAGTTATAACCACTAGAGGAAGGTAAAAAATAAATCAGAGAGGAGAACAAGTGCCATAGGGACAGTCACGTAGGAGGGTGCCCCCAAGTCACCAACCGCAATGCTATGTCTGTAAGACACAACACACAACGATGAAAACAAAGGAGAGGAAATATAGAAGAATGATGATACAAATAGAAGAAGGTCACGATAGAGGTGGTCTCCTAGTATCCTTGACCTTACAAGAGAATCAAGGGTCATCCTAGGAGGCCTAACAACACATAACACATCATGAGGGAAACACAACATGGAGGTAAAGGGTTAGAGATACTTACCTGAAGAGAGATTCATGCTAGAGGTTATCAACAATCAAATCATCCTCTTTCCAATCTCGAATACTAGAGGGAATAGGTGTGTAAGGTACCATTGTCAAATCTTTGTCATTATTCTTTTTTTCATTCTTAAATGCTTCTTGGTTTGACTCAATGTTGGATGGAATGTTTTCTTGTTGGAGCTTACTAGTACACCTATTCGCTATCTTCTGAGGAGGTGAGAGAAGCAAATTGCTTTGAGTGATCTCAACATCCATCTCTAAGGGATTTAATGTGATAGACTTGTCCTCATCCACTAGTGCCATATCCTTAGTGATGTCCAAATTACTTGAATATTCAATCGAAGAAGGGAGAGTAAGGGTCTTCTCCTCAGTGATATCAAAGGTGTGTGAACAATCAACTAAAGGAAGGAAGTTGGTAGGATGATCTCTAGAGGTTTCATGCATTACAGTAGGAGTTTGATTATTATTAAATGAATGCTCATTATCTATACATGGGATGTTCTTTGTTAAAGGGAGCTCCTCATTCACTAATGCTTCATCTTGGCCAGAGTGAGCATTGGAATGGAAAAGTGATGGCTCTTCATTTACTAATGCTTCATCTTGGCCAGAGTGAGCATTAGAATGAAGATTTGGTGGCATGATGTTAAGGGATGTGTCAATTAAATCATCCTCTTGCATCAAATTGTTCTCATGAGGAGGAACAACTTTGGGAGAGGGATCATAAGGTAAACCTAATTTATCATCACATGTTTTAGCAATAGGTGTCGTAGTGGAATGTTCCATAAAGTCATCTAAGGCTTCATCTAACATCTTGAGGTCATCACTAGTATATATACTATTGATCATGAATTTAGTGAGATCATATAATATCAAAGGATATATTCCCATGAGATTTGTGAAGCTATCAAAATCATAGATATAACAAAGGATTTCAAATGTGGAGCACATAGAGAGATCAACATCATGTATGTATGCTATTTGTTCCAAGATTTGAGGATATGCATGAGTAAATTTAGAGAAATGATCAATGTCTATATGTATGCAAATAGAGATTTCAAGGAAGTATCCATGATATATATTTTAAAATGAATGCCAAATCAGATTTCCAAAACTTCTCAAGACATATGCAAGAAACCAATGCAAAAGTGTATGTGTAAATGCTCTAAAATGCTTGATTTTTGATTTTTTCTCAATGCAAATGAATGAAAGAAGAGGTGTTGTAAAGATTTTAAAGAGGGAAATCAAATGATATGCCTAAAAACATGTCCACTAATGCAAAAATACCTTTCACAACACACTTTAGAAGCAACTCTAGAGGGTCGATAAGTCAAAACTAGTGAAAAGAGGCCAAAATATGTGATTTTTCACCAAATCTCAATGCAAAAGAGTGGGGAAACGGGTGTTTTAAGGAAAATGATGATGGAAAGCAACTTATAATAGGAATAACAGCCACCAAATGAAATAAAATCCATTACAACACACCTATAGTGCCATTCTAGATCAAACCCTAGTGCAAAAATAGCAAAAATATACAAATTTTCACAAACTTTCAATGCAAAGGCCCAAAAGAAAGGGTGTTGTAAGGAAATTGAGAAGGGAAAGCAGATAATAACCCTGATAACAACCAATTAGTGCAGCAAAATCTATTACAACACGCTTGGAGTGAAAATCTAACAAGACAATAATGCCAAATCTAGTGAAAAATGCAAGTTTTCAAACCCTAGACATGAAATTTCGCAAGGAGGCCACTATGATGCAACAATACAACTAGAAATTAGACCCAATGAGTGTTTTAACAAGGTAGTAAAATCTAAAACAAGATTTTGACTACAACCCTAGCTCATGCAAAACTAGGTTTTCATGAAAAATGCACAATTTTCAAACAAGTTTTAACAAATCAAGCATACAAATGCAATGTAAATGAAGTGTAAATGATGAATTTATGAAAATTAAATTAGGTGTAATGACAATAACAGAAATTAAATTAAGTTAAATGCTAATTACTTCCAATTTTACAAAAAATGCAAGCCTAATATGCCAATTTTTCAAAAATTTTAATTTTTTTTGTAATTTTTCAAATGCAATAGAATTAATGAATGCAAATCTATCAAACAACACTCAACAAGGTGCCAAAAAGTCCAAACACATGGGTTCACCAAAATTTTTAGTATGAAAAGGCAGGTTTTGTTTTGAGGATTTTAGTTTGAATCCTCCTTTCCACTAAACATTCCAAGGGCTTTTCAATCGAGTTATCTTTCCACTTGAGAGGAGAGCCACCTATCAAGTTGGGTTGCCACAAGGGAAAGTTGGGAAATTCAAAAGTTATCACACAACGTCTCTAATTAATGCTTTTATGCTCTTGAAACCCTAATTTAAGTAAAACAGTAAGTAAATCTGCAAATTACGACATATGTTATTGAAATAAGACAAAGGCTAGAGAACCTTAACTCACTATTTTTTGCGGTCTAGAAAATGGAAATGTCAGGGACAATGGTGATGGCACCCAAGTCCAAGATGCAACTTTTTCTATAGAATCCTGATCTCCTTCCAACACTGATCTCCACTGTACCTTCAGTTTCCAGCAATTTAGATGCAAAGGACACTGTTGATGGCGCCCTAGTCCACTGAGGAATCTTTTCCTAGATGTCAGAAGCTCTGTAAACCATGATTATCACTGTCTAGTTTGTTTCTGTAGCTTCAAATGCAGAGGACAATGTTGATAGTGCCCGTGTCCTGAAATCTCGCACAGTGTCTGTTGCGTTTCAGATCCTGAATCTTAAATGTCCTCCAATCTTCCCTGTAACTCCACTTTCTCCAGATCCAATACCTATGACCTACAATCACAAGGAGTGTGGGAGGGGGTTGTGGTGTTTAGAGGCTTGCCTCAGTCAAGCTCCGGAGAGACATTCAAGTCTTCCGAACACCGTTGTAAGATGAGAGTGCGTATCCTGCGGGATAGAGGCAAAAATCCAAATGATAATGATGATAAAACATAATAGATGTCACCTTGATGTTGAAGTCCTCATGGAAGGAAGATGCTCTTTAATGTCATGAGGAGAAGATGTAATCCAACCTGCAAAAACAAACACAATAACAATGCTATGCTCTACAACACAATGAAAATCACAATTATGCTAATAGCTCACAATCATAAACATCTTCTCTAGTTTCTAAATGATAACCTATACTTATATATGCAACTACAAAGATTCCCACCAAAAATTTCATAATTAAAACTTATGATGTCGGCCTAGGACCCAAATAACGTTCACAAACCTAACATTTGAATTTAGGGCAAACCCAAAATAGGGATGGACTAGGGTGCTAGCGCCCAAGTCCACCCCCTATCTTTGTTCCAGGATCATCAACATAGTCCCCCTTAGGTCCCATTTGTCACAAGGCCCAAGGGTTTTATCATCGAGAGTCTGAATTATCATGCAAAATGCTCTAAATGCAATCTAAAGACCCGAGAGATAAACCTTAAAAGGAAAAAGTCCCTAAGGGTGTATTTTTCTGACATAACATCACCTGCTTAGTCCATTCTGGCTAGATCACCCCTATGACCTATAGGATCTCCCGGGGAGATCCTATAACTTAAGTGGGATCTCCCATGCCAGGAGATCTGCCCTTGTAAAAGGGGTGACCCACTTCCCATGTGTGCTTTTCTTGTGTTTAACCTTCACACTAACTTTTCAATTGCCTAACAAACCTTTTAGATCCTTAGAAAGGTAGAATGGCTCAAGAGACTGATAGGATATCTTGAGCAAGAATGAGCTAAAAGTATAATTTTGGAACACTTTCAAGAAAATTTAATGGAACCATTGCATAATTCTCAAAAAATATGTAATTTAAAAAAATGACACCCAAAAGGGAGTCTGTATGTGCTCAAATGAGCCCTCTGAAGTTCCATATGACCTTCCTGAACCATGTTGGTTGGGTTGCCCCTTTTGCCTGCAGGAACTCTAGGGGTGAACCTACAACATAACTAGAATCTATAGGGGCAATTTGCCTTGCTAAAAGGGACTTCTTGTAAGGGGTGATCATGTCATTTTTTCCATCCTTGATTTCTTCCAGTTTTAGCCCAGTTTAACTCCATTTTTAGTTTTTGATTGCGAGTTCATCTATGCATAGATGATTATTGACTCCCTCTAACTATTCCTAGAATCTCAGTCACTCTACTGTTAGCTCCTAATCAGTCAATTGTTATCTTTTAATTAGTCTTATGTGATCTCCTCTCCAACATTTATTCACTTCCAATCAAAGCTATATCACTTTTCAATCAATCCTTATTAACTCCCCAATCATCACCACCATCGGTGTTGATTCTAAAACTATAAATACCCCTCACCCCTTCATTATTTTTCATTTTCTTCTCATTTGGAAGACACATCAATTTTGTTCACAAGCTTTTGAGCCTTTTAGTTTATTTCTCCAGTTTTATTTTTTGCAAAGCTTCAAAGCTTTCCCTTAGAGGCAAAGTTCATTATTGCATTCTTAGTTTGCTCAAGTTTTTGGAAATAGTTGGCCCCATATCATTATTATGCTCTATGCATGACCTTTTGTTCTTTTATTTCTACCATAGCTTCAAAGCTCAGTCCATTTATGTTTCTATAACATGCTTATGTTCAATTCAATTACTTTTCATTTTTCATAGCTTCAAAGCTCAAGCCATTTGCTTTTCATATCTTTGTTTTTGTCCTTGTTGCCAATAGAAGGACCCTGCTACTACAAAGGAAGAGACAGTTGCCAAAAAGGACCTCTGAGGACTTATGTCAAGCATTGTTGCCCAATTCATAGTAGTAATTAAATCAAATCGTTCTCTTGAGGAAGTAAAACATTGTTTGCTTTTCTCTTAATAGGTAGTTTTAATTTGCTTTCTTAGAGTAAATTTGCATTTAAATTGCTTATATTAGTTTGAATTACTTTTTTAGATAAATTTAATTCCCATTGCATCTAGATTAATTGTAATTTTTAATTCATTAGAAGAAGATCTAAAATCAATCCATGAAAACATACAAAAACATAGTTTAAATTGCATACAAAAATCATATAGTTTGCATATATTTTTCCTTTCGTAGTAATTAAATCATTTGAAATTCATAAAAAAGAATCAAAAGTTGTTTTGCATTCATATAGGATTGCATTAATAGAAAATACCAAAAACATTAGAAAACACAAAAAGAAAATCAAGAGATCAAGCAAACCTTCGATTTCATCACGAGGTCAACAAAGTCAACAATATCAACAAATTCAAACAAAGTTAATGAAACAGATCAATGCAAACAGGTTTTCTCCTTTTTGTCTAGCATTCGATGTGTCTTGACATTAGGGAATATTGAGTGAAATTCATCTTAGATGAGATTAGGGAGAACGTTCCTCAACCAATTCTCATTCAAAAAACATAGAACAAGTAAGAGAAGTCGAAGAACATCAACAAAGAATCATTGATCAACAATAGCTCATACAACAACGCATTCAAAATGAAGAAAGGAGCTTAGATTGCCTTGTATCATAAACAAACAAAATAGTCTTTGATCTAGACTTAGAAAATGTGACTCTTTAGGTCATATTATAATCACAACCACAATAGTCTTTGAATGTTTTTATCAACATCACAACATTCATAACATTTTTTGCCAAACACACACATCCATACATCACACAATCAACCCAACTGCGATCTGTGATGTTCTACTCCTTTACAAATAGAACAACCCCTTGGTTATACCTCCATTTGATTGGATCTTGCCACGAGAGTGGAAGTGACTAGGTAGTCACCCATAGCAAAGGTACGGTTCATGTGTCATGGTGGAGTCTGATTCACTTGCGTCATGTCTGAGTCACATTCTAAACAACATAGAATCAGAGGTACAACAAGCTATAGAGACTAAAGGTAAAAATTCTATCATTGAAAAAGATATTCTAGTAATTTCTAATGAATCCTCACATCAAGGAAGTGTTTGTCTTAATGAAGTTGTTGAGAAAGCCACATTACATGTTAAATGTAATTATTCCTTTGATTTCTAATGGTGTCCAAAATACATGTATTGAAATTTCAAATCTTGAAAATGTTGAGCCATTGTCATATGAAATTGATTTACAAAGTAGTTGTGTTGATGAGCATAAAGTTGTGAAGGATGTTGATTTTTGTTCCACTAATCTTCATTTTGAAAATTTAGGTTACAAGAATGGCAGCGTTACTTCAAATCTTTTAGAAAATTTTAATTCAACAATAGAAATTAAATACTTTGATGGCCCTTTTGATAAGGAGGATAGTAGGGGTAAATATTTATTGCACCAATTTCATACCATATCATTACAAGATTCTTTTTATCGTGAGAAACATTCTAACAGTGATGAAAATATGATAGGTACATCTTACAAAATATGGCATAGAGATCCTTTCTCTCATGTCCAAGATTACTCTACATGATGGTGTGGGATTCTAGTGTTATAAACAAAGAACTCTAAAGAGAAGATATTGTGAGGCACATGAAGGTTGAAGTTTTTAATGAGTTCAATTTCATGGTTACTAATAGATTCGCCATTCCATGCACCTAGATAAGAAAGCAACTCAATGTAACCATGGGTGAGCATAACACATGCAATGCATTCTATGTTATGAGAACTAAAATGGTTATGGTTGTACAATGGTTGCATTTCATTAGCGAGTTTCTACAGAACCATTAAAATAGGGAGATAAAGTTTACATTTGAAAGAAATGATGTGGTGCTTAGGGGTATCTCTAAAGGATCTATGAGAGTAGTCACAGATAAGGAGACTTTTTGCAAGGGATAGGTTGCTTGGGTAGCAAGTTGCTTTTTGATGGAGGGCATGTGCATTATTTCATTTTTTTGTAAGCAACATAGTCATCATTTTGATATTAAAACTCTTTTGAATCAACATAGTGTGGTGTTCAATAATATAATTCTAAAGTTGCTACCATATAGAGGATTCCAATATTGCATAAAGTTAGATCTAGGTTCTAAGCACGTCATGAGCACTCCTTACCACCACTCAAGGAAATATAGAGAGGAGATAGCTCTTAAGGAGTTGCTTAAAGTGGGACACATAAGTTCTATCTCAATTGCTTCATTTGTGGTCCTTGATAAGGAAGAAGATGGAACCATGAGGATGTGCATTAACTATAGAGAATTAGACTAGAATACATTCATCTACCCCATTATTTGGATTGATGAGCTTGCTGATGAGTTTTATGAAGTAGTCTATTCCTTACAAATTGATTTGAGACCAAGATACCATCAGATCTATGTCCATGAGGAAGATGTGTACAAGATAATTTTTAAATGCCATTTTGAACACTTTGAGTTCTTGGTCATGCTATGTGGCTTAACTAATTCACCAACCATTTTCCAATCCATGACGAATCAAGTATCTAATGGTTAGTTCAGACAATTTGTTTTGATAATTTTTGATGATATGTTGATATGTAGAAAAACATGGAGGCACCTAGAATTGATCCTTGGAATTTTAAAGCAACAGACTGTATTTGCAAAAGAATATACATGTGAAATTGATGTCACAATACTTTTATATTTGGGCTATGTTATTAGTGCTTAAGGCATGCAGGATGATACAACACAAGAAGCATTTGATAACCTTGAGAAGGTAATCAACTCATGTCATGTACTTACTATTTTAGATTTCTTACAACTATTTGCTATAGAATGTGATGCTTCAAAGAAGGGAGTTGAATTGGTTACTATAGACACTTAAATCTCACTATGTCCTAACATCACACTAACCCTCTCATATTCCTATATCACTGAATTAGTTAAATAAATCATATTTATTTAAGTAATTGACCTAGCCTTTCTTCTAAAGTTCCATCTTTAATTAAATAAATCACATTTATTTAATTAAACCCATCATTCTCCCAATATTCCCCCATAAACTAAATAAATACCTAATATTTATTTAATTCATCCAAAATCCTCCTCATCATTAGTTGATTAAATAGATCAAGTTTAATCAACTAACTAATGTAAACATCAGAAAAGAGTTCCTACTCAATTCTTAATTGACATTTCAATGGAGCTAATTTGTAACTAGATTAAAAATTTCTAAGATTAATCTGAGTTTACAAATAATATACTGATACGATTGATTTTATAGAAAGGAGTTCAAAAATAAGAATAGAACACAAATTAGAACTTGGTACTAAAAGTTGGGAGTCTTGACCTTGCATGCCAATAATCTGCGTAGATGTCCATGCTTTGCGCTATCATTCGTACAACATAGTAAGCCCAATAGACATAGTCTAAAATATTTCATGTCTTCACAACAATTTCTAGTTTAACCTGTACGACTTCTAGCTAAACCTATATAGTAGAAACAAAGGAGAACAAGTGTAATATCCCAATGATGAAGATAAAATTAGAAATGAAATGATATAGTTAGATCCTACAAAAATGATAAGAAAAATACAACCAAACCTCCGTGCGGTTGAACACTTTCTAGATACCTATAACTGAAGGGAGAAAATAATGGTTGGGCTGTTTAGGAACTTTCCAAGAGTGGTCAAGCCCTTGATTTGGTCTTCCGAACTCCATGGACATCTAGATGATAAAGAGAGAAAAAAAGAGTGTGTGCTCCTATCCTATGTACATATATGAATTAAGATGCAGTGGCAAAATGCTAGGAGTATCTCTTTGGTCTACATGGAATAATACTAGGCCTAGTGTGTGGATTTGATAAAAATGGTGGTGGTCTACACCAATGGATTGCCAAGAGGTAAAAAGGAGATTTTCTTGGATAATAATAGATATATTATTGATACTCCACTTATGTAATGGAATCAACAAAATGATAAAGAAACAAGACAACAAAGTAAATTATTTTAATAGTGTTATGATAAAGAAAACACCAAGAGATTCACTACCATGTTTATGGACTTTGAGGAAGATCTTCAAGGAGCAACTTGCTTCTTGCTTCCTACTGAAAATATCTTTGTAACAACCCAAAATCTCAAACAAGATTGAAAAACAAATATTTACTAGAAGTAAGTAAACTTGGTAAACATGAGAGAGAAATATATATATTTTTCTTTTAATTAAATATCCTTTTCATAATCACAAGAAATAAAGTACAACTTTCTATATAATTTCAACCTTGAAATCATAACATAATTGAAGCTAGAATCATAGTGAAATCATTTGACTTTTCATTTACAATACATAAACTGCACTTGGCATAAAGAATAGCTTTACCTCATAAATTTGACTGTCATAAGTCATAACATGGAGTACATTACATCTGGAATATTGATATCTGTCTTCACAAGCCTCAGCAAGTCATCTGCTACAGAGGGAGAGCATCATCCGAGTGCTTTTTCTCCAACCATAGACTGGTGGTCCCCTGCACACCTTCCAATTGGAAGTGGCCCTACCCTTCACGAAGAGTATAGATATAAGGTAACCAACAGTTATTTGCCATCCAAGTACTGGTGTTGTATCCTACATAATGCTATCGATCATACAACCCTAGATACCCTCTAGCTAAGTATGATCATTCCGATAGGTTATACAATCCGAACACGGTGAACATACTAATGCATGCAGAGACAAATGCATTACTTTGGCCAAAGATTCAATATAAATAGACGTTCACAATGAACGTAGTCATAATGTCCACCCACCCACCAACTCGACTTGGAGACTATCTCATCCTATAGTTTAACTATCTTTATTTAGTAACTCTAGACACAAACTTGTATGTATTGTAAATCCATTCTAGTTAAACTGACTTAGAACAAATCCTTAATCTAGGATATATTTACAATATAAAGATTTAGGTATTTCTAATCTTTTAAAGAGTCCATCATTGCATACTTGCAATTTCTAGGGTCTATGACCTTTTATCATTCTACTCTCTTATTCAAAAATCAAACATCTTTAGTGCATTATAACAAGTTATCAACTCTATCATAGGATCACTTAAATTTGATAAAGTACTACTAAGACTCTTCTTATTTTTCTCTATGGTTTTCTTGACCTTTCACTATCGACCAATATGGTTTTCTCGACTTTTCGCCGTCGACCAATATGGTTTTCTCAACCTTTCACTGTAGACCAATATGGTTTTCTCAACCTTTCACTGTCAACCAATAAATATATATACAATGTCATATCCGACATAAGAATTATAGGTTTCCTATATCCTCATTTAATACTAGGGTTTAGCTTCTCTAACCCAATACATGAAAATATCAAACATCCTTGTTTTCCAAAGGTAATAGCATAAGTATAACAAAACATGAGAACACATACTTCTAGTCTTTCCTAGATCACTTGACATTGCTCGAGTTCACAATTCACGTAACATGAATAAGCATACAATTCGAGGTATTTCCTCACCAATATAATATCTAAATGAATACTATCATTTCATAACAATTGCTTTGATCTAAGTCAATCTTTCAAAGCTAAAAGGTTTGATTTATAAAAGATAATAATCTACTTTTGACCCCTTGGTCTACTTGAGTCTACTGACTTTCAACATAAGTTAGGTTATGAATTCATATATAACATCCTTGTATATATATGTGTTTAATAGAAAAAGGGGGAAAGATGATGATGATGGTTTTTAAAGGGTTTGTGTTGATCCTCCTTTCACCACTAAACATTCAAGGACATTCAATCGAATAGAGAACTCTAATGTAGATCTACTGTCACTTGGAACATAGGAGAATATTGGAATTGTGTGAATTTGTTGTTTAATTAAGTCCAATTATGCTCAAATCCCTAATTTCGTGAAATCGTAAACAAATGAACAAATTACAAAAAATGATCGCACATAGAGATATCAAATGACAACCAAATACATACCAGATTTTGAAGTTCGGTGTGCAATAAAGTCGGGGACTAATGAGCAGGCACCCTAGTCTAGTGTACCTACTTTTGTCGGGATCTCTAAATAATGTATGTAACTTGTTCTTGTTGTCATAGAGATTTCACTGTTTTAGAATCTAGAGGACTAATGAACGGGTGCCCAAGTCCAAGCCCTAGTTTTCTTCTCAGATCTGCAATTCCAATAGTTTGCACTACTCTCCTGCAACTCCACTTCTTTCGCTTTCGAAACTTGTAACCTGCAATCATAGAAAAGTGGGTTGGGGGTGTAAAATTGTCCTCATGTATGGAATGGTACAATTTCCCTTGATTTAGCTCCTCACTCTTGGTGACTTCTCAACCTTTTCTTTTCTGGCCTTCCTGAAACCCTAATTGACTAAGTCTAGGATCAAACTATTCACTTTTTGAGGTAACTTATTGATAGAACCCGGAAAGGGGATTTGAGATTTAGGTCCCTAGGACCCCCAAAAATGCAGATCTGATTGGAAATTGGGGGCTACGACTTGGGTGCCCACGCCCTAGTCCTCCCCTGTTTCCTGAGATTTTGAATTTTAGCAGGGTGTCAGTTCTTGCCGAGTGCCTCAGGATTCCATTTTCAAATTCTCAGTTTTTGCGCGATATCGAGACGTTATTTCAAAATTTGAATTCCCTTAAGCTAGATATAAAAAGATATTTGCAAATCATTTTATCACACACAATTCCTATACAAATTTGATGCCAAAACTCTGCTACAATTGCCATTGAAGATCAATGACTTGTTGAAGCTCTTGAAAGTATTTTGTATTTGCTATCTTGGAGACAATGGATGGAGATTAGGAATCAAGATCTTGAGTCTATCTTTCTCTTCCTAGGGTTTGTACACCCTTTGCATGATCAAGAGAAGGGTTGAAACCTCCAACATCAAGCTTGGAGATCCTCTGCGGACATTGCTGATTCGCCTTCTTGTTCATACAAGTCTTCATTTATCTCATCTCCTTGAGGTGAAGTTGTATGTGTTTATTGATGCAAAGCAAGTTGTTGATCTTCCCTTGATTGAGACATCTAGGGTTTGATAGTTATGCATACACACATTGTTAGGTTTGCACACACTTCTGCAAATATTTTTCTCTAGCTATTGTTGAGGTAGAAATACCAAAGACAGGGCTTGACTGAGGCAAGCTCCTATATAGCCACAACATTTTTCTTCTTTTGTAGGTGCATATCATGTTTTGCAGGTTCTAGCAGAAAGAAGCTACAGAAAGGAAGATATTGTGGATACAGTCGCGATAGACTTTTGGATTTTCAGATTCTGAGACTTGCGGGACATTGGAGTGGGCGCCCTAGTCCAACCAGGGATTATTTCCAGGATCTGGAAGCCTTTTAGCAGTCTCATACACCATGTGCAGAAGATTTTCCCATTCGAAAACTTGTGGGACACTAGAGCGGGTGCCCTAGTCCAAGTGGCCCTCAAAATTGTGGGACATTGGAGTGGGCGCCCTAGTCCAACCAGGGATTATTTCTAGGATCTGGAAGCCTTTTAGCAGTCTCAGACACCCTGTGCAGAAGATTTTCACGTTCAGAAACTTGCGGCACACTGGAGCGGATGCCCTAGTCTAAGTGGGCCTCAAAATCTAGGTACATAGTCTCTGAAACCCTATCTCTACACTTCTGTGATCAGTTTTGCCAGTTGTTTCATTAGTTTCTGTATATTTCTAATTTAAGGCATAATTAGGGTTTTACTTGGTTAAAAGCAAAACACTTGATAAAATCTTGATTAGGGCCTTAGGTTTCACAACCACGTGAGCGTAAGGGACATACAAAGTGATTAGAAGCTTGTTCATAAGCTTAGTCCTTGTCCTCCCAATGCTTAGTGGAGAAATGGTAGTACTTAACCTAGTTTAAACAAAACTACCCAATTTTCACCCTAAACATTTTGGTGAACCCGAGCTTTAAAGAATTTGCATCCTTTTAAACTTGAGATTTGAAATAATTTGTTGTTCTAGAGCATAATTGGATTGAAAAAGCTCTTTAGTGAAATTGCATATGTTAAATTGTGGATTACATTCTTTATCTTTTCACTAAAAGAGTTAGAAATTATCATTTATTGTTGGAAATTATATTTCTTTTGCAAAGGCCATCATTGTGCATTTAAATCTTGGTTTAAATAGAACATGTTAAAATGTCGGATTATTTTTTGAAAGATTTTCATGCTTATGATGAACTGTTTAGTCGTGATGACTTCGATATGTTATATGAAGCCCTTGAGGACTTTATCTCGATTGAACATTCCACTACGGCCTCTAAGCCGTCACTATTTCAAAGATTTGTAAATGCAATTTATGTGCCTAAATCTAAAGAAGAGATTGAAAAACCAAAAATTGTGGTCACTCTATGTGCAAATGTGGTGCAACCATCCTCTAAACCTGTGCTTGTTGTTAAAGGTCTTTCATCTCCTTCTCAATCTTCTAATCACATTTATGATTATGGAAAACAAATAGCGAATCAAAACTCACACCAAACTAATCATAATGTGGTTGCTCATGCATATAATACTCAGAATAACAAAGTACACAACACACAAGTGTTTTGATATCTTTACCGGCTTCTCAACCTATGCTTCCTCAAGCACCTCGTTTAACATATAAAGGTGGTAAAGACTATGATCTTGTAGAGCAGCTCCGTGCTACTCTTGCAAAGATATCTCTTTGGGAACTTATACAAACTTCACCTACTTACCATGGAATGCTTCAAGAATCTTTACAAAAGGTGATTGTTCCTCCTGCCGTTAAACCAAATGATGTTGCCGCTTTACTAGATTGTATGCGTGCAACAAAAATAGATATTTTGTTTCAACAACATGAATTACCATCTCTCAAGGTTCAAAATTAGTATGATCCTTTGGTTATCTTTATTACAATCAACAAAACATTGGTGAAGAGAGTTATGATTGATAATGGGTCAGCCCTTAATGTTTGTGGTATTGATTTATTAGATAAGCTTAAAATTGATATATCTGGCATCAAACCGGAATCATTAAGTATTCGTGGCTTTGATAATGTTAGACGACAATCCATGGGCACTACAACTATACCTATACAAGTAGGACCTATGATTGTGCCTACCTTGATTCATGTAATGCCTTGTTCTCTATCTTATAACATGATTCTTGGTAGACCTTGGATACATTCATTAGGAGCAGTTCCTTCTACTTTACACCGTTCGATTAAGTTTATATTTAAAGGTAAACTGCATACTATCCATTCAGATCCTAAACCTGATAATTGTTTACAAATGGAAGTGCATAAGCATGTTGTTGGTCCTAAAAGTTTAAACAATCTGAAAGCTAAGTTGTTAGCTCCTCTTGCCTCTAAAAATGTTACGCAGGAGTCCAAATAATTGAATGCATTTGTTGGTGATGACTGGGGTTCGTTAGATTTTGCATCTTCCTCCACAGGAGAGTATAAACTTAAAAATCCCATCCCTGAAACATCAAATATTGCATCGATCACATCGCATGCTTCAAATGATAAACATAAGGCCTCTTTGATGACAAATAAGGATAATACACTTAGTTATACTACTAACTATGAAACTTATGAAGCTCCACCTTCCTCCAAAGAATTGGTCTCTCTCTATGGCAGAGGATTCCAGATCCTTTACAAAAATTGTGACTATGTAGGTAATGGTTGTGACATAAATCAACAAGGAATCAAAGTCCCTATAGAATCCACTACGCAACATTGTTCAAATGGCATTGGATATAATCCTTTTAGGGAGTCCAAAGCCCACAAACGCCCTACTCTAAATGTGAATACAATATCAACACTTAGTTTGATATTCCCTGAGATGATTGACATCAATTGTCCTCCAGGATCACTTCCATTAGATATGTTTACGACGGATGAAGTGATAATGGAATTCTTAGGTGCTTATGATGGTATTCCTCGTTATCACCATAAATGTGGCCTGCCTTACTGTTTAAACAATGATAAACAATGATGCATATTTTGGAAAGACTACTAGCACAATAACTGCTATAGTAGAGCGTAATGAAGAACTTGAAGAACAATTACAATCCCACAATCCCCCAGACCATAGTACTCTCCTTAACGAAAAGACTATCGATGTCGTTATAGATAAGGATAATCCTGAAAAAGTTCTCCCTATTGGTGATTGTTTAAATGCGGAAGAAAAAGAAGAAATGACTAAATTGTTAAATGAATTCTCAGAATTATTTGCTTGGAATTATTCAGACATGCCTGGTAGAGATCCTCAGATTGTAATGCATAACATTGTGTTGAAACCAGATGCTAAGCCTTTCAAACAAAAGATTTGTAAGATGAATCCAAAGATTGCTTTGCTTGTTAAAACTGAAATAGAAAAACTCTTACAAGTTGGCTTTATTCGACCTATTGATTACTCTCCATGGATCTCAAATATTGTTACCGTCGCTAAACCCGATGGTCATATAAGCATGTGCATAGATTTTCAAGACTTAAACTCGGCATCTTTGAAAGATGATTTTCCTCTCCCTAATATCGATATGATTGTTGATTCCATAGCTGGACATGAGTTGCTATCTTTCATGGATGGATTTTTGGGATATAATCAAATCCTTATAAATCCTCTCGATTAGTATAAAATAGCCTTTATAACACCTTAGGGTACATTTTGTTGGGTAGTCATGTCGTTCAAACTTAAGAATGCAAGAGCTACTTACCAACGTGCAATGACTTATATTTCATAACTATATACACAATATTCTAGAAGACTATGTTGACAACATCCTAACGAAGTCTATCCATCGTAAGAATCATGTTACAAATATTCGACAAATATTTGAGCGCATATGAAAATATAATATGCAATTGAATCCCCATAAGTGTGTTTTTGGTGTGGACAGTGGAAAGTTACTTGGGTTTATTGTTTCAAATCGAGGTATAGAAGTCGATACAAAAAAGATAGATGTGATTGTTAATATGCCAATACCTAAGAACATATCGCAACTTCGAAGTTTGCAGGGAAAGATACAGGCCATCTACCGATTTGTTTCACAACTCATAGATAGGACTCGCCCCTTTACACAACTACTAAAGAAAGATTCTCACTTTCAATGGAATTCTGAATGTCAAAAATCTTTTGATGATTTAAAGGATTACTTAGCTAATCCACCCGTTTTGTAACCTGCTGTTTCTGATAAACTATTTCTGTTGTACATTTCAGCATCTAACAATGCCCTAGCAGCTTTGTTAGCACAACATATTGCTGAAGGCAAAGAATGTGTTGTCTATTACATCATTCGTATTTTTCTCGATTATGAAGTGCGATACACAGTTATAGAAAAGCATTATTTGGCTTTAGTTCTTGCCACTCAAAAACTTAGACATTATCTCTTAAATGTTGAAGTACATGTAATGGTAAAATTTGACCCTTTGAAACATCTCTTCGCAAGAACTGATTTATCAGGTCATCTTGCTAAATGGGTTATGTTGTTAACACAATTTGATCTTAAATTTATTTCACAAAAAAGTGATTAAAGGACAAGTGATAGCTGATCAATTAGCTGAAGCTCCCTCGTCCTTTTCTATACAAAATGTTGATACTTTTCCTGACGAACAGATCTTAACAATCTGTGCAGATGAAAAATGGGAATTATATTTTGATGGATCAAAATGTCGAACTGGCTCCAGGGCTGGTGTTATATTAATACCTCTCGTTGGTAAGTTGATTCCCTTATCTTACTACTTAGATTTCTTATGCACAAACAATATAGCTGAATACGAAGCTCTTATCGCAAGACTTCATGCAGCCTTGGCTCTTAATATCAAAAACATTACAATATATGGTGATTCTCAGTTAATTGTTAAACAGATAATGGGATCGTATCAAACTAAGCACGATAATCTATCTCAGTACCGTGATTTTGCATTATCTCTCTTAAAACAATTCAAATCATCTTCAATCGATACCATTCCCAGGAAAGATAACTGGCATGCAGATGTAATGGCAAGTGCAGCTTCCCTTATATCCCCTGATGGTTCTCCTGAGGAATTTACTTTTGTTGTTCATAATCTTAAGACACCGATAATCAATGACCCTATAGTTGCAAATTCAAAACTTTGTGGTAATACATACACGGATGAATGGTTCTCCTACATATTCAACTATCTACGTGATGGAACCATCCCTAATTCAACATCTAAGAATGCCCGACTCCGTTTACTCAAACTAGCAGCGCGATACATTATATTATTGAATGTCTTGTATCAACGAAGTTATAATGGTGTTTTATTCTGATGTTTAAGCAATTCAAAGATTCTGATAGCTTTAGAAGAAGTTCACTCTAGTGCCTGTGGAGGGCATTTTGGTGGAAAATCATTGGTGCAAAAATTGTTACGTATGGGATACTATTGGTAGTATATGGAACAAGATTCCTTTGCTTACATCAAGAGATGCCTACAATGTCAACAACATAAACACCTGATTCATGCTCCCACTCAAAAGCTTCGTGCCCAGGTGTCACCATGGTCATTTTCCATCTGGGGTTTGAATTTAATTGGTAAAATTTCCCCACCCTCCTCTCAAGGACATACGTTTATCATTACTGCTACTGATTATTTTACAAAATGGGTCGAAGCGGTCCCTTTGTGATCCACAACCACCGATGTAATATATCGATTCATACAAGATAACATAATTTCTCAATTTGGAATACCTTCCACCTTGGATTTGGATAATGGTACACCATTTAAGAACAAGGATGTGAAAAAGTTCCTCAAAAAATACCATATACAACATCGCTTCTCTACGCCTTATTATCCTCAATCAAATGGCCAAGCAGAAGCTTCAAACAAGGTTACTGGACAGATTTTACGGAAGACTATTAATAAACATCAAAAAGATTGGCATACACAATTATCCTATGCACTATGGGCTTATAGAACAAGTATTCGAACGGCTACTAGTAACACATCGTATAATCTTGTCTATGGCACAGATGTGATAATGCCCTTGGAGTTAGAAATTCCCTCATTGCGAATTTCCCTAAGAGATATCATGGATGATGACATAGAATGAGAGAAAAGATTACAGGAACTTGAGATGCTTGATGAAAAACATATTAACGCTCTTGAACATCTCAAGGCTTATCAAAAAGGTGTACAACAA
Source organism: Cunninghamia lanceolata (assembly GCA_027924645.1). NCBI lineage: Eukaryota > Viridiplantae > Streptophyta > Pinopsida > Cupressales > Cupressaceae > Cunninghamia > Cunninghamia lanceolata. Next base: position 4,239,582 of record BSBN01000620.1, read on the forward strand.
GCCTATAATGCACAAGTCATACAATGTTCATTGAACATTGGGGACTTGGTTCTTTATGAAAATCAACACAACATACATGCACCACCTGGCGACAAAGGTAAGTTCAGCCCTAATTGTCATGGACTGTATATAATCACTGAAACCTTTGGATTCGGAGCATATAAACTAGTCGATGAGAAAGGTATGCCACTTAAAGAACCTATTAATGTAGCACACCTCAAAAGATTTTATGCTTAAAGATTTAATGTTAAATGTTCCTAAGCTAATTTAGAACATAGATCAGCTTCAATTTCGACAAGAGATCGTTGGTTTGTCTTAATTCATTTGGCATTATATCTTTGTTGAGTTAATCATTGTTGTATCATGTTTAAGTAGTAATTGCTTAGATCACTTTTGTATTAACAGAATGTGGCATGGAAATTAAAGTTATGTGTAAAATAATTAATCATTGTGTTTGTTTCTACATGTTCTTTTTAGAATTGTTAGTATATCACCATAGCATTAATTATAGCATTTAGACATCATCACTAGTTGCATTTTTTACAAAAATCACATGTGATGGATCAAAAGCCATTACACATAGATAAAAAGGAAATAACTATCATATATATATATATATATATATATATATATATATATATATCTCAGTTTCATGGATACATCCAAGTCGACTATCCCTCAAAACAAAATGGGATGTCATAGTACCTAAATACATATATCACATAGCTGAGTCTCGATCGCCAGTACCCTCAGGCTCTCGTGGTGTGCGAGTGACAGAAGCCTAACCATGTGTGGCTACGGATTGTGAATGACCCCTAGAGACACTTCGCGATCATAACCCCCTGATCTCGCCTCTCATCTCTATCATCTGCTCATGTGCCTCCTGGTACATCCTCTAGTACTAGTTTCTCTCGGTCTGAACCTTGTCTCTATCAGGTCTAGCCCACTGGACCTCCCATGGTAAGAACTCATTGATAGTTGGCTCTCTGTCAAAACTCCTCTCTCTCTCTCTCGTGCAAACTGCTCTAGCATGGCCTCTGTAGCAGTCTTGTATCTGACAATTGGCATAAATATCTCAGCATGCCACCCAACAGATGATCGTGGTGAATAACATGCCCACACTCGCTGCTCTGAGGCATCTGTAGGTACTATGTCTCCTATGACACAACTCACAAATTCTCGCCATGCATCAGTCCCAACTACAAAACAGAGGATAAGATAGATGTTAGACTCCCACATAAATATCACAAATAAAAAACTATACAAAACATCAAATAATAAATCAAACCTAACCTAGATCTCCATCTCGCCAGGATGGATCTTGGATCACTGATGGTGTGATGAGCTCTGGTGTTTGATTTGCAGCTAGGGGCACCGAGCTGCTACTCTCCCCTCGCTTTGTCTGACTAGGCCTCACATCGTCTGTAGGAGTAGGACCACGAGCCTTTGACCGCAGTCTCGACTCGTCTCCTCATAGGTGTTTGCCTCTTGCTGGCTCTGTCGTGATCTCGCTTTGAAGACGTACTGTGATGGGACATCTTCGGACTCATCCTCATCCTCCTCCACATCCTCCTTGAGATCGTAGTATCCCAGGAAATCACTAACGCCATCCTCCACCCCTGTGTCACTCACGTGACCGGCCCAAGGTCGGGCATCTCCTATAGGATGCCCCGGGTGGAAAGATAGGTGTAGACCGTGCTGTGTGCCACCAGGTCTGATATGTTTGGGTACATCTGACATCATCTGTGTCTGACACTAGCTCTGCATATTCAGGACCCTCGTCATCATTAAGTGGCCCGTCTTCTATAGTCAGCCGTCAAACGGTATTGGCTTTGACTGCACTCCGAGCTGCACATGCATAGCTCAGATGAACTATAGGAGCATCCTGTATCTGTCTGAACTATCGTGCCACCCTATCAAAGTAGAACTAAGATACAGTATGATCGAGGTGACCGACCATCAGCCAATCCCTCTGCATCTGAGCTAACTATCTTTGTTGGCCAGGCCATCTGATGTAGGTACGATATGTTCTCCAAATGATGTCATCAGGCTGTAATCTATCAAATACTACTCTCTAGTATAGCAGATTGCCATGCCTCCAACACCTGACTAGTGGATAGGTATAGACATACGGATGGGTGAACGCTGCCTCTAGAAAACCCACCGGTCGTGTGCACCTGATGTGCTCAAAGGCCCAGACTTGTAGTAATGTGTAGACCATCAGACTATGCATCTCATAATCGACGTATCACCCTAAGTCATAATAAAGGTGCATAAGCATACTGCGCCCCCATGCGTAAATAGTCTAATGCTCCTCCATCGCTTTGATAGTGTGAACGAGACCCCCGTGAAGGTGAGTGCCTTGTCCATCTAGTGTGATGGCTAGTGCGACTGTGACAATCATGATTCTATGTAGTAAGGGAATGTCTCTACATCCATGCTCTAGTAAACAAAGCTTAATGTGTCCTCACTCTACCTGTGAAACAGTGCGACCCAAGCAATATAGCTGACTCTTGCGAGTGTACTCCGCTGAGTGATGTCCAACAACCCTCACTATCTCTCCTCGGATCAGCAGTTGAAGGATCCTAAAAACATCTTGTAGTGTGATGGTAATCTCGCCTGTCGGTAAGTGGAATGTGGATGTATCTGCATCCCACCTCTCCATTAGTGCCATGAGCATAACGCAGTGGAATCTGATTGTGGGCATCTCAAACACCCACCATAGGCCCACCATCTGTAAATGCTCTCTCTCTACGACCATCAAGGCGCTAGTGCACTCTAGTATAAGTGCCATCAGATGATCACCTATGTGCTCACGCATCTCAGGGACATCCAGCAGATCAGAAAGCAAGCAAGAGTATCAGAATCCCCTCTAGAAACCAAAATAAGCTATCAAGAACTGAACAAAATGCATGTGCCTAGGGCCTGTGTCCTTTGTGGACTAAGGTGCCCCAGAGGAACACTGGGGCCCCTGTGGGACTAGGGCACCCTAGAAGGACTCTGACACCCTAGGTGGACCCGGGTGCCTCTATCTGGGACCCCTGTCCACCTTCCCCTCTTAGCATAGACATCGGTAAACGTGAAAGCAAAAGTACAATGAAAGATGACAGAAAAGTTGGATCAGGACCCTACCTCGGCCTCGAAACGTCTCTCCGCTACTCGGGCTTGGAGCATCTCCAGTCGTGGTGGATGATATGGACATTGGCTCGGCATGGCGTTCTCCTATTCTCCTTCTCTCTTTCCCCCAATGACAAGAAACAAGAATGAGTTAGTGATAACTGACAACAAGAAACAAGAATTCCTATCCCTACTTAGGTGCAAAAGTGTACTCTTTTACTCTTGAACCCTTTTTTTTGAGCTACCAAACTTTGATTTCAGTGTCGTTTGATGTGTTGGAATCCTGGTTCCACTCTCTTCCTGTCCCAATGTGTTATGTTTGAGCGTTGTTTCTTCAAATGACCCTCACAACACATTTCCCTTGAAATCGACGTGCGTTGATATCTCCTTGTTTCTACTCTCAAACTAAGCAAGCAGAAACAAGGGGGGGCATATATCTCCCTCAATTTCCTCCTTTCCCATCACTCAACCCCCTTAGCATTTTTGATACTGACTCATTGGTGGTGGTTGCAGGTGATTTGGTTTTGATTTCTCTGACAAGTGTTCCTTTGTAGGTTGCAGTTCCTAACTTTGTGGTCTTGCAGGATTATAGACTTGGGGGCTCCTTCCTTCTTGGTGACAACACTTCGGCTTCCTCTACAGTATCCTTTTGGGTATCCTTTTCATGTTTGATGCATTTTACTTTCCTTTGGTTGCATATACGCGTAGTGTCATATGGCCACTAAAGTGGGGGCTAAATGTAACGTCAGAAATTGTCCTCCTGTATGCAATGGTACAATTTCCCTCGGTTTAGCTCCTCACTCTTGGTGACCTCTCAACCTTTTCTTTTTTAGCCTTCCCGAAACCCTAATTGACTAAGTCTAGGATCAAACTATTCACTTTTTGAGGTAACTTATTGATAGAACCCAGAAATGGGATTTGAGATTTGGGTCCCTAGGACCCCCAAAAATGCAGATCTGAGTGGAAATTGGGGGCTAGGACTTGGGCGCCCATGCCCTAGTCCTCCCCTGTTTCTCGAGATTTTGAATTTTGGTGGCGTGTCGGTTCCGGCAGAGTGCCTTGGGATTCTGTTTTCAAATTCTCAGTTTTCACGCGATATCGAGATGTTATTTCGAAATTTGAATTCCCTAAAGCTAGATATAAAAAGACATTTGAAAATAATTTTATCACACAGAATTCTTATGCAAGCTTGATGCCAAAACTCTGCTACAATTACCATTGAAGATTAGTGACTTGTTGAAGCTCTTGAAAGTATTTTGTATTTGCTATCTTGGAGACAATGGATGGAGATTAGGAATCAAGATCTTGAGTCTATCTTTCTCTTCCTAGGGTTTGTACACCCTTTGCATGTTCGGGAGAAGGGTTAAAGCCTCCAACAATTAGCTTGGAGATCCTCCGCGAACATTGCTGATTCACCTTCTTGTTCATGCAAGTCTTCATTTATCTCATCTCCTTGAGGTGAAGTTGTATGTGTTTATTGATGCAAAGCAAGTTGTTGATCTTCCCTTGATTGAGACATCTAGGGTTTGATATTTATGCATACACACGTTGTTAGGTTTACACACACTTCTGCAAATCTTTTTCTCTGGCTATTGTTGAGGTAGAAATACCAAAGATGGGGCTTGATTGAGGCAAGCTCCTATATAGCCACAACATTTTCCTTCTTTTGTAGGTGCATATCACGTTTTGCATGTTTTGGCGAAAAGAAGCTACAGAAAGGAAGATATTGCGGATACAGTCATGATAGACTTTTGGATTTTTGGATTCTGAGACTTGTGGGACATTGGAGCGGGTGCCCTAGTCCAACTAGGGATTATTTTCAGGATCTGGAAGCCTTTTAGCAGTCTCAGACACCCTGTGCAGAAGATTTTCCCATTTGGAAACTTGCCAGACACTGGAAGGGGCGCCCTAGTCCAAGTGGCCCTCAAAATCTAGGTGCATAGTCTCTGAAATCCTATCTTTGCACTTCTGTGATAAGTTTTGCAAGTTGTTTCATCAGTTTCTGTATATTTCTGATTTAAGGCATAATTAGGGTTTTACTTGGTTAAAAGGAAAACACTTGATAAAATCTTGATTAGGGCCTTAGGTTTCACAACCACGCGAGCGTAAGGGACAGACAAAGTGATTAGGAGCTTGTTCATAAGCTCAGTCCTTGTCCTCCCAATGCTTAGTGGAGAAATGTTAGTACTTAACCTAGTTTAAACAAAACTACCCAATTTCACACTAAACAGGGGGTTGTGGTGTTTAGAGGCTTGCCTCAGTCAAGCCTTGGAGAGACATTCAAGTCTTCCAAACACCGTTGTAAGATAAAGAGTGTGTATCCCTGTGGGATAGAGGCAAAATTAAAATGATAAGTGATAGAAAACACAATTGATATCACCTTGTAGTGAAGATCTCGTGGAAGGAAGATGCTCTTCATGCCACGAGGAGATGGATGCCAAATCTACAAATGCAAACACAATAACAACACAAAATACTGCTCTGCAACATAATGAATGCCTTGAATCACTTTCACATAAACTTGTAGATCAAAATTGCCATCTAGTTTGCAAATGAATCACTTATCATGCTTATATATGCAACTACAAACATTCCCGCTAAGAATTTCATAACTCAAACTTGAGATGTCGCCATAGGACCTAATAACGGTCATAAAACTGACACCCAAAAATAGGTCCTAACCTAAAATAGGGTAGGACTAGGACGCGGGTGCCCAAGTCCTCCCCCTATTCCAGGCAGGATTTATGTTAATCATACCCTCTAAGTTCCATTTACCATGAAACTTTAGGGTTTTCTCATTGAGAGTCAAATTATCATGCAAAATGCTCTAAATGCATTCTAAAAGACCCGGGAGCTAAACCTTAAGAGGGAAAAGCCCCCAAGGGGACATTTTTTGACATAACATTTAGCCCCCACTTTAATGTATGTATAAATGCAAGGCCAATAGTTGCATTAAAGTATAGTCAACAAACACAGTAAACATGCCAAGCATGGAGAAGATACGCCAAATACATTGAAGACAATAACAAGCACACAAAACACAGAGAAGACAGTTACAGTCACGCAAAACACGGAGAATACAACATTGAAGACACGCAAAACACAGTGAATGCAATGATTATTTCCTTTTTCTCTTTTTCTCATATATATGAAATGCAAATGCAAGTACATGAAAAGTAAACACACCACCCATAATGCAGGAGGGACTCATTGCCACCAGTCTTTAAACTACATATGGTGCAACTGATACGCAAAATAAATCTCAGAGTGTAGGAGGGACTCATCACCACCAATCTTTAGACTACACTTGAGAACAAACATGCCATACAAATCAAGCATTCCATACAAATCCCAAAGCATAGGAGGGACTCATCGCCACCGAGCTTTAGACTATGCTTGGGAACAAACATGCCACACACACACATGGAAGACATGGAGAAAACATGACATACAAGCAATGGAAGAAACCTATTTCTAGGTTCGTAGCCATCTCAGGCACATTACAGGCACACCGATGATTGGGCTTCACCACAACAATCGTCGAAGACATGCTTAAGGGGTAAGATAGTCTTAGATCCGCTCCCTGACTGCTTGGAGGGCTTTTTGAAAATGACAGGATTATGCAATCTCCTCGAGAAATACACCATCCTCGCCTCACACAGAGGGCTTAAAATAAAAAGGATATGCGCGATATCCTGCCTTCGTAGAGGGCTTAAGTGATTGCAGTAGATTTCAAGCTTTACAAATAAACTTTGCTAGAATCTAAATCAGATAGGTTACCTTATATATGCCCCCACCTTAAGGTTGTTGATATCATGTAACGATATCAAGCACGTTAAGGTAGGAAGAAAACACACAAGGGAACATGAGCTCTCGCAAAGCCCATGCCCCCGGAGGTGACATGTACATTACGATCGTCAAATGTTCCCACAAATACATAATTTCATGCAAGAAAAGGTGTTAGCATCCATATAATCATGATAATCAACAATGCAAGGCTAGATCCAAGATAGACAAAGTGCACGAAGTAGCAGTATTGTTATGTTTTGTAAGTGTGATAAGACAACATCAAGATCACACGGAGTGATTCTACTAGCTAAGTGTCGGATAATATATAACAACCCCATCATCATGTATGGACTAGGTCCATTTTTTGATTTCTCACTGAAGGGACACTAGGTCCGTATCAGTATAATATGTTTTGCGTCATCCGCTCGCTAGATAGAACCACTAGAGGAAGGTAAACAATAAATCAAGAGAGAAGAAACAAGTGCCTTAGGTACAGTCATGTAGGAGGGTGCCCCCAAGTCACCAACTGCAACGCTATGTCCTTAAGACACAACACACAATGGAAATAGAGGAGAATCAATCTAGAAGAATGATGATACAAATAGAAGGTCACAATAGAAGCAGTCTCCCAGTATCCTTGACCTTACAAGAGAATCAAGGGTCATCCCAAGAGGCCTAAACAACACATAACACATCATGGGGGAAGCACAACACGAGAGGGGAGGTCACATAAATGAGATGATTATGCTACGACATAGGTGACCTCCAAGGTTAGAAATACTTACCTGTTTCATCCCAATGTTAAGAACATATATGTCTAGGAAGAGGCCACCCTTGAGAGCAATTATAATATTTGCTACAACGAGTGTGGCTTAAAGATGGAGAAATATTTACCTGATTCAAAGGGATGCTTCCCGACAGACAATTCTTGTCTATTAGTCCAGGATATCTCACATGTCATTTTGGTCTTGTTGAAATTGCATTAACATTAAGCTTAGGATAATGAGAAGATTTCTTTTCTTTAAATGGATTGTATCCAATGCCACTTGAGTAATGTCTTGAAGCGGATTCTATAGGTACTCGAATCCCTTGTTGATTTACACCACATCCCTTACCTATATAGTCACAGTTATTATAAAGGATTTTGAATCCTCAACTATAGAGGGATGTCATTTCGTTAGAAGATGGTGAAGCCTCATAGGTTTCATAATTTCTAGTATAAGTGAGAGTATTATCTTTTTTTTCTATCAAGGAAGCTTTAGGTTTCTCAGGTGCTTCAAAAGATCACTTGGATGAGCATGATGCCACTTTTGATGTGTCAGGGCTATTAAATTTATATTCCCCTATACTACAAGGATTAAAATCTAATGAACCCCAATCATCACCAAAAAGTGCATTCGATGGTGATGCAGAGTGGCCAACATAAGCGTTCAAACTTGGCGGGATTTAATTGTTCTCATTCCATCGGCAAGATCTACTGTAATATCTCCCTGATATACACTATCGGCCAAGCAACAACTATTGGCACCTAAGAAAATGGTCACACCGAACTCCACCTCATGTCGATGGATGTTTTTTGCTTTATTGCCTATCGACAAGATAACCTTTGTCGGCTTGCCCAAAATCTCTTTCGCCGACATACCATGTTACTCTGATATCTTCCTTGAATCGTCTTCATCGGTAAGACTTGACCTAACTCTCGCCGACACCTTCGCATCGGTTAAGTTGCCTATTGGCAACACTTATGATATCGGTCTAGCCGCGGAAGGTCTCCCCGATGCTCCACTTCACGCTGACGCCAAACTCCTTATCGATGAAGAATCTCCTTTTCACCTATCAGCGGGACTTCCACTACTGGCGAACTCCTAGAGTCTTTTGCCGATCTCTATTATCTCCCCGATACTACCAATGCCGGGTTCCACCGTCGGCCAGACTATGACCATCAGCGAAACATTCTCCTCGCTCACCGATACCCACTCTTACACTGATATGCTTTCTTCTTTCGCTGAGACTTTCACCAACTCTCCTCGATGGACTATCCACTCTTCCTTTTGCACTTGTCGCTGTGACATATAACATCGGCTACACCAAACAACCTTATACCGATACCTTCGGTCACCCCGATGAGCCTTCGGACCTCATTCATCGGAGTGACTAACATCGTCGGTAGAACATTTCACTTCTCCACCGATAGCATATCTCATGCCGATGTGTTCACAAATTTGCACAGGAAACTCTGAGATAGAGCCGATCTATTTCCTAGGCAATTTTAACTTAGATTTTATCCTTTAAACCCTAGCACATGAGGATGCTAGGATAGATCATAGCATGCTACAAATCGATCCCAAAAACATGAAATGCATGAACATAAAAATAGAAAAGAAAACTAAACTATTGTACATGCCCATTCCACCGATTCAGAGAATCAATCGGTGGAATGGATGAATGAATCCATTTCTCCTACAAAATCAAAATTGACTACACAGATAAATCGAAAATCAGATAAATGAAACAACGGGATCTTCTTTATTTCAATATCAGAAATGCATACAAATATCTGACTTCACAGTCTGACTGTACCACAATGCTCAGTCTGATCTCCAAACATAATGTCTCTATTTTTCATATGCAACACTGAACTATATCTAAACAAACTGATCTAGGGCATAAATAACTACTCCTCTCGAGTAGTACAGACTCAATTCCTAGTGGTTGGGAGCTTCCAAGCGGCTGGGAGGATAGCTAGCATAACAAACTATAACTGTCAACACATAATCCTAGATTGACTTAAAACATAAGAATTTGTCCAATGGACCTTATTACATCATAAACTAAAAACATACTATAATTAGACTTATTCTTTATTTCGAAGGGGTGCTCCTGCACCATACTCCCCAGAAGAAGAAATCTCAAGTCCACTTGAGATGAGAGTATGTAGGTCTGAACCATGTTGGTTGATCTGTTCTTCAGTCATCCACACTGCTTCTGAATCAGGTTTTCCCTGCCAAGCCACCAAATATTCCAAATATGTTTTGTTCCGGGTCTTCTGGATCGCTCTTGTGTCTAAAATCTTTTGCAACTGTGGTGGATCATGTTTTGGAATGTCATCAGTTGCTGTATCCTATAGTAGTTCCTGTTTTTCATCTGGATTATGCTTGTATGGAGTTAAATCACATACATTTAATATAGGTGATAAACCAAGATCAGAAGGAAATTGTATCTCATAAGCATTATGTCCATGCTTTCTCAAAATCTGACATGGTCCAATCTTCCTCTACATGAGTTTGGTATATTTACCTTTAGGAAGTCTTTCCTTTTTCAAATGAACCCATACCAAATCTCCAACATCAAACTGTACATCTTTCTTCTTTTTATCAGCATACTCCTTATACTTTAAGGTAGTTTGTTGGAGTTGGTTCTTGACCTGATCATGTACCTCTTTTATGGCTTCTGCAAAAGCTTCACCATCTGCACTAACAAAATCTCCTATAGGTAGATCTCTCAGCTCTAAAATACCTTGTGGATGCATACCATACACTATTTGAAAAGGTGATTTCCCTGTACTCCTATTGACAGTATCATTATAGGAAAATTCTGCCTGAGATAGGATATTATCCCACTTGTCTCCATGCTGTCTTGTCAAACATCTGAGAAAATTCCCTAAGGAACGATTTACCACTTCAGTCTGTCCATCCGTTTGAGGATGATATGCGAATGAGATACAAATTTGTTCCAAGTTTCTTCCAAAGAGTCCTCCAAAAATGACCAATAAATTTCACATCTCTATCTGACACTATGCTTAATGGCAATCCATGTATTCTTACTATTTCTTTGAAAAACAAATCTGCAATATATGAAGCATCAGCAGTGGTTTTGCATGGCAAGAAATGTGCCATTTTGCTGAATTTGTCCACTACAACAAAAACACTATCATATCCCTTTCTGGTTCTAGGTAAACCCAACACAAAATCCATACTGATACTTTCCCATGGCCTGGAAGGAATGGGTAATGGCTGATATAAACCTGCATTAGTGGATCTCCCTTTTGCTTTCTGACATATCACACATGTCTCTACAAATTTTCTGACATCTGACTGTAACTTAGGCTAATAATAATGTCTTCGAACAAGATCAAGAGTCTTGTCTAAACCAAAATGTCCTGCCATAGCTCCACAATGTTTCTCTTTAATGATGTTCAACCTCATAGAACACCTTGGAATACACAACTGTCCACCTTTGAACAATAATCCATCCTGGATCAGAAATTCAGAAAATGCAGCATGATATTTATCTCCAAAAGAAGTACATACCTGATATATCTCTCCAAAATCTTCATCAACATCATACATGGTCTTCAATGAATCAATGCCAACACTTTCCAACTGAATCTAGTTGACTGTTAGAGCTCTCCTGCTCAAAGCATCTGCTACCTTATTCTTGACTCCTTTCTTATGCTTCAATGTGAAAGTAAAAGCTTGCAAAGTTTCTACCCATTTCATATGCCTGTGGTTCAACTTTTCCTGGCTGTTGATAAAACTTAGAGCCTGATTATCTATGAATACTATGAATTCTTTTGGCATCAAGTAATGCCTCCACTTCTTGAGTGACTGGACTAAAGCATACATTTCCAAATCATATGATGAATACCTCTTTTTAGCATCATTGAGCTTCTCACTGAAAAATGCAATTGGCCTACCTTCTTGGTTGAGTACTGCTCCAATTGCCATGTGACTTGCATCACATTCTACCTAAAAATTTTTGTTAAAATCTAGAAGTGCAAGGACTGGCTGTTGTGCCACTTTCTTCTTCAGTGTTTCAAAGGAATCATTTGCTTCCTTAGTCCAAGCAAATCTACACTTTTGTCCTCCTTTTATAGTATCAAGCATGGGCGCACAAATATGACTAAACCCTCTTATAAACTTTCTGTAGAAGGTTGCTAACCCATGGAAACTTCTGACATCATTCATAGTCCTTGGAGTTGGCCAAGACAATATGGCACTCACCTTCTCCTTATCCATTTGCAGCTTTCCTTGTGAAATGTCAAAACCCAAATATGTGATCTCCTCCTGCATGAAAAAACAAACACTTATCTAAATTTATCATCAGCTGCTCTTCATGTAACCTCTTGAGAACCAAATCTATATGTCTGAGATGTTCTTCCTTTGTGTTGCTGAAAATCAGAATGTCATCTAGATATACTATGACAAACTTTCCCATGAATTCTCTCAAAACCTCATTCATCAATCTCATAAAAGTACTAGGTGCATTAGATAAACCAAAAGGCATAACTTTCCACTCATACAACCCTTCATTGGTTTTGAATACTATTTTCCATTCATCTCCTGGCCTAATTCTGATCTGATGATAACCACTCTTCAAATCTATTTTTGTAAAATACTTAGCACCTCCCAAACAGTCAAGTAAATCCTCTATCCTAGGTATTGGAAACCTATACTTGATTGTGATCTTATTAATAGCCCTGGAATCTGTGCAAAGCCTCCAAGTGCCTTCTTTCTTTGGTGCTAGTACAGCTGGTACTGTACATGGGCTTAAACTTTTACCAATCATACCTGTGTCTAACAATTCCTCAATTTGTCTTGCTACTTCTGCATTCTATTCTAGTGTTAGCTTGTATGCTGCTTTGTTTGGAAGTGTAGATCTGGGGATTAGATCTATGCAATGGCTGATATCCCTTACAGGTGGTAGGGATCTTGGCATTCCATCAGAGATGATGCCTTTATACTTATCCAATAGCTCTTGGACAACTGGGTCTATGAACCTCTGCTTTCTTTCTTGACTTCTTGCTGCTATTCTCTATTCACTGTCAGACATGGAATTAGGGCATATGCAACTGCACCTTCTGCTGCTACTTCTTTCATGAACTATTTTCCTTCCATCAGCATCACCTTTACCTCTTTTCCTTTTGATTTCTCCTCCTTCTCTGTCCGTGGGATCAACTCTGTCACCGTACCATTTTTGGTGATTGTATAGGTGTTCCTAACATCGTCATGGCGTGCCTTCAAGTCATATTGCCATGGTCTTCCAAATGAAAGATGGCAAGCATCCATCTTGGTGATATCAAATAGCAACTTATCTTTATATGCTCCAATCTGAAATTCTACCCAAGCCTGCTCTTCTACAACTGTTTGCTGACCTTGGGTAAGCCATGAGACCTTATATGGGGATGGGTGAGGCAATCTTCTAAGCTTAAGCTTTGTTACCATTTCATCAGATACAAAATTTTCAGTAGAACCAGAATCAATTAAAACTTTACATGCCTTACCTCCTGCCTTGCATGTAGTTCTGAAAAGAGACTTTCTTTGTGGGGGTTCTTTGTCAGGTACCTTCATGGTGGTCATTGTTCTCCTCATCATCAGAGATTCTCCACTCTCTGGATATCCATAATTGTTAGGAGCATTCACACTTTTAAAAGTGTTTGAGCTTGTTGCACTTTGACTATCAGGTTCTTGGATCAGATTTGTTCTCCTTTCTCCCATTGAACTTGTTGCCTTTTCTGGACATCTGCTGGCTATATGGCCTTCTTTATTACAGTTATAACATCTGATAGATCCTCTGCCCTGAGATCTTCCTCTGAAAGGTCTTCTGGATTTGAAGTTTTCTTGCTGATTGTAACTTCCTCTCTGGTTTTGACTGTTATCTCCCTTGCTGTTATTATGACTGGATTCTCCCTGATATCCAAATCCATGTCCTCTGCCTCTGAAAGGACCTCTTCCACCTCTTTGTTGTTTTCCTCTTCCCCTATTGTTCTGTTCTTGTCTTCTCTTTAACTTCTCTTCCACTTTCAATGCCAACTGAAAACATTTCTGAACTGTATCTGGGTTATGCATATTCAAATCTTCCTGAATGTTGAACCTCAATCCATTAAGGTATCTGGCTACCTTTTCTTCCTCACTCTCTTTTACCTTTGTCTTGACACAAAGCTTCATGAACTCTTCTGTATATGAGCTGACATCTAGCTCCTTCTGCTTCAAATTTTGTTTCCTCTTATGCAATTGGATGCTGTAATCCAATGGAACATAGGCTTCTTTCACTAAAGCCATCATCTTCTTCCATGTAGTAACTCTGCGCTTTCCTTCTTGTACTCTGTCATCTTGGATAAAATTCCAGCAAGTTAATGCAGTCTCTTTCATTTTTGATTGGGCTATCTTTACCCTCTGGTGTTCTGGTATCTCCTCTATCTCGAAGAAATTGTTTAAGGAGTCTATCCATTCCCTCACCAAATCAGGATCCATCTTTCCTGTAAACACTGGCAAATCTAGTTTCACATCCATGGTTCTCCTCTCCATGGATTTGAGGGCATTAATCAAGGGTCTCTGGTCTGCAGGAACGTCTTCCTCATTCCACCCAGGGATCTCTTCTTCTTCCCTATCTTCTTCTTTACCAGAACCTACTTTGTCCCTCAACTTCTCCAACTCATCTTTCAATGCCTGATTCTGAGCCTTTACAGCAATGCTCTCTGCAATCTGCTTCTTTACCAGAACTGCCAACTCAGTGTTGGTCATCCTTGCCAGAATCTTTGATGTTCCTTCTTCATCCGACATCTTACTATCTTCTTATCTTCCCAGAAGATACTCCTTCGCTCTGATACCACTTTGATGCAGAGTGGCCAGCACAAGCATTCAAACTTGGTGGGATTTAACTGTTCTCATTCCATCGACAAGATCTATCGTAATGTCTCCCCCATATACACTATCGGCCAAGCAACAACTATCGGCACCTAAGAAAATTGTCACACCGAACTCCACCTCACGCCGATGGATGTTTTTTGCTTTATTGCCTATTGGCAAGATAACCTCTATCGGCCTGCCCAAAATCTCTTTCGTCGACATACCATGTTACTCCGATATCTTCCTTGAATCGTCTTCGTCGATAAGACTTGACCCAACTCTCGCCGACACCTTCGCATCGGTTAAGTTGCCTATCGGCAACACTTACGATATCGGTCTAGCCACGAAAGGTCTCCTCGACGCTCCACTTCACGCCGACGCCAAACTCCTTATTGATGAAGAATCTCCTTTTCGCCTATCGGCGGGACTTCCACTATCAGCGAACTCCTAGAGTCTTTTGCCGATCTCTATTATCTCCCCGATACTACCAATGCTGGGTTCCAACGTCAGCCAGACTATGACCATCGGTGAAACATTCTCCTTGCTCACCGATACCCACTCTTACATCGATATGCTTTCTTCTTTCGCTGAGACTTTCACTAACTCTCCCCGATGGACTATCCACTCTTCCTTTCACACTTGTCGCTGTGACATATAACATCGGCTACACCAAACAACCTTATACCGATACCTTTGGTCACCCCGATGAGCCTTCGAACCTCATTCATTGGAGTGACTAACATCATCAGTGGAACATTTCACTTCTCCACTGATAGCATATCTCATGCCAATGTGTTCACAAATTTGCACAGGAAACTCTGAGATTGAGCCGATCTATTTCCTGGGCAATTTTAACTTAGATTTTATCCTTCAAACCCTAGCACATGAGGATGCTAGGATAGATCATAGCATGCTACAAATCGATCCCAAAAACATGAAATGCACGAACATAAAAACAAAAAAGAAAACTAAACTATTGTACATGCCCATTCCACCGATTTAGAGAATCAACCGGTGGAATGGATGTATGAATCCATTTCGCCTACAAAATCAAAATTGACTACACAGATAGATCAAAAATCAGACAAATGAAACAACGGGATCTTCTTTATTTCAATATCAGAAATGCATACAAATATCTGACTTCACAGTCCCACTGTACCACAATGCTCAGTCTGATCTCCAAACACAATGTCTCTGTTTTTCATATGCAACACTAAACTATATCTAAACAAACTGATCTAGGGCATAAATAACTACTCGTCTTGAGTAGTACAGACTTGATTCTCAGCAGTTGGGAGCTTCCAAGCGGCTGGGAGGACAGCTAGCATAACAAACTATAACTGTCAACACACAATCCTAGATTGACTTAAAACATAAGAATTGGTCCAATGGACCTTATTACATCATAAACTAAAAACATACTATAATTAGACATATTCTTTATTTCGAAGGGGTGCTCCTGCACCAGATGGTTGCGGGTCTTGCACAACATTATCTGTGGCAAGAGGCATTGTTAAATGAACTTGTAAGTTGTTTAGACTCGTATGATTGTTAACTCATTTTTTTCTTTTCAATATGTAAACAATTATTTGGCTCAGGACTGGCTTTCCAGGTGTAGAGCTTGTTTTGATAGATGAACTTAAGTGATCGATGCAGGGTGGATAGAATTGCCCCCATGGCATGAATCTACAGTCTACCAAGAATCATATTATATGAGAGAACTCGACATAACATGAAAAAGAGTAGCTAATGTCACGGGTCCAAGCATTACGTGTAAAGTTATCATGCCCACAGTTTGTTTTTCAATATTGTCAAAGCCACAAATGCTAGTCATATCCAGTTTGATTAAAGATGTGTTAACTTTGATTTTGTGTAGTAGGTCAATGCCACAAACATTAAGAGTTGATCCATTGTCAATTATAACTCGCTTTATCATCTTTTTATTTATTGTGACATAGATCATAAGTGGATCATATTCATCTTTTGTTGATGGTATTTCATGTGGTTGAAAGAAGATATCTATTTTTGTTGCATGTATACTATCTAATACAACTGCTACATCATTCGGCTTAGTAGTAGGTGGGACAATCACCTTTTGTAAAGCCTCTTGGAGCATTCCATGGTATGTAGGCGATGTTTTTATTAAATCCCAAAGAGAGGTCTTAGCTGGAGTAGCGCGAAGATGCTCAACAAGATCATATTCATGACCTTTTTTTGTGTTAAACGAGGTGCTTGAGGAAGCATATGTTGAGAACATGGAAGGGAGATAGGCACATGAGGTGCTTTCTTACTTTGCTTGTTATTATAGGTGTTGTATGTGTGAGCAATCACATTGTGGTGTGTTTGAACACCTAGATTTCTTTGAGTGATTTGTCTTGCATAGTTTAAAAAGTAATCCGAGGGTTGAGGTGGTTGTTGAGCACCTTGAACCATAATTACCGGTTTTAAGCAAGATGTACTAGGTGCTCCCTACAAAACCATCTTAAGAATATTGCTACAAAGTCTATTAGTGAATATTGAATTAACATTGTTTTCCTCTCGATTATACCCAACATCTATCCCTAAAGGAATTATTGTGAGAGACCTTTTCTCATCCACTAATGCTACATCTTGGCTAGGGAGAGCATTGGAATAAGAGGAAGGTACAGTGTTTGTAGGAAGATTAGGTATTGTATCACTAATAGAGTTATCCATAGTCTTCTCATGTAAGGTTCTTGGACATTCAACTATAGGAGAAGTAGGATAACTTATGGAATCATCATCATCATCATCATCTATTAATTCCAAAGCATTAAGAGAAGTTTCACACTCATCATTCTCAATGTGTTTTGTTAAATCTTCTACTACCCAAGGGTATGTATTCATGAGAGATGTAAAGTTGTCAAAATCAGATACATAGTCAAGGATTTCAAATGAAGAGCATTTAAATATATCCTTGTGATACATAGCTTGTAAATAAGTGAGAACATGAGGGTTTAGATTAAGAAATTTGTAGAAATTCTCGAAGTTTTTGATATATGCATGTAAAGATACCAAAGAGAAATGAGATGAAGATGACATGGTGAAATGTCTTGTAACATCAATGTAAAATCATATTTTAAAATCTTTTCAAAAGTTATGCAAGAAACAAGTGCAAAACTATATGTGAAAATGACCTAAAATGCTTGATTTTTCAACTTTTTTCAATGCAAATAAGTGAAAGAAGAGGTGTTGTAAGGAAATTAATGAGGTTCATAAAGTAATATGTCCAATATTAGTCCAATAAAGCAATAATATCCTTCAAAACACACCTTTGATGCAATCCTATAATGATGACAAGTCAAAACCTAGGGAAAATACACTAAAATATGCAATTTTTCACCAATTTTCCATGCAAAGGTCCAATAAAAAGAGTGTTGTAAAGAATTTGAGGAGGGGAAGGAGATTATAACCCTAATAATAGCCAATTAATGCAGAAAAATCCTTCACAACATGCGTATGATGCAATTCTAGAGAGATGATAAGGCCAAATCTAGTCAAAATGCAAGGTTTTCAAACCCTAGACATGAAAATTTGCAAGAAAGACACTATGATGAAACACTATAGTTATAAATCAGTCCTAATGAGTGTTTTTAAAGGGTAGTAAAATCTAAAACAAGATTTTGACTACAAACCCTAGCTAATGCAAAACTAGGTTATATGGAAAAATGCACAATTTCAAGTAATTTTTATCAATTTGATGATGAAAATGTAATGTAAATGAATGATGAATGATAGATTTATGTAAATTAAATCAGATCTAATGATAACGACAGAAATTTATTGAAATTAAATGCCAACTAATTCAAATAATTTGAAAATGCAAGCTAAAAATGCTAATTTTTTCAAATTTTTTCCAATTTTTCAATTTTTTTTATAATTTTTTAAATGCAATAAAATGAACAATGAAATGAATAGAAATCTAAAGTACAACACTCAGCAAGGTGCAAAATTCAAAAGAAACATGGGTTCACCAAAATGTTTAATAGAAAAAGGGGGACAGATGATGACGATGGTTTTTAAAGGGTTTGTGTTGATCCTCCTTTCACCACTAAACATTCAAGGACATTCAACCGAGTAGAGAACTCTACTGTAGATCTTCTGTCACTTGGAACATAGGGGAAGATTTGAATTGTGTGAATTTGTTGTTCAATTAAGTCCAATTATGCTCAAAACCTTAATTTCGTGAAATCGTAAACAAACGAATAAATTACAAAAAATAATCGCACATAGAGATATCAAATGACAACCAAATACATACCAGATTTCAAAGTTTGGTGTGCAAAAAATTCAGGGACTAATGAGCGGGCACCCTAGTCCAGTGTACCCGCTTTTGTCGAGATCTCTGAATAATGTCTGTAACCTGTTCCTGCTATCACAGAGATTTCACTGCTTTGGAATCTGGAGGACTAATGAGCAGGTGCCCAAGTCCAAGCCCTAGTTTTCTTCTCAGATTTGCAATTCTGACAGTCTGCACTACTCTCCTACAACTTCACTTCTTTCACTTCCAAAACCTATAACCTGCAATCACAGAAAAGTGGGTTGGGGGTTGTGGTGTTTAGAGGCTTGCCTCGGTCAAGCCCCGAAGAGACATTCAAGTCTTCCGAACACCGTTGTTAGATAAAGAGTGCATATCCCTGCGGGATAGAGGCAAAATCTACATGATAAATGATAAAAAATATAATTGATATCACCTTGTAGTGAAGATCTCATGGAAGGAAGATGCTCTTCATGCCATGAAGATATGGATGCCAAATACACAAATACAAACACTAACAACACAAAATACTGCTCTACAACACAATGAATGCCTTGAATCACTTTCACATAAACTTGTAGATCAAAATTGCCATCTAGTTTACAAATGAATCACTAATCATGCTTATATATGCAACTACAAACATTCCTGCTAAGAATTTCATAATTCAAACTTGAGATGTCGGCATAGGACCTAATAACGGTCATAAAACTGACACCCAAAAATAGGTCCTGACCTAAAATAGGGCAGGACTAGGGCGTGGGCGCCCAAGTCCTCCCCCCTATTTCAGGTAGGATTTATGTTAATCATACCCCCTAAGTCTCATTTACCATGAAACTTCAAGTTTTTCTCATCAGGAGTCAAAATTATCATGCAAGATGCTCTAAATGCATTCTAAAGGACCCGAGAGCTAAACCTTAAGAGGGAAAAGCCCCTAAGGGTACATTTTTCAACATAACAATATGTCACATAAACCTTTATCAATCATAATAGTTTACCACAATCATGTGGAATTGAGTTATGAAACTCTCAACATGCCCAACCCTGGAATAAATCACTCCAGTGATGCCCAACCTAGGATTAACTTTGTCTCCTGTGCACTTAGCACTAAAATGAGTTCTATAGAACAAAAGCTATGAGATATATATCTTTGCATTGTCTAGATTACTTTTTCTCTCAAGTTAACATAACATAAGCAATATATGCTATCAAAGGCTATCTAGGGTTCCACATTCTTGGATCACCTATTTCCCTAAATATGTATTACAAAAATTGATAAGAGGAATTCTATTTCCTAGAAAGAAATCTTTATCCATGTTGCATCCTCCTTACTTCAATATCATGATGATATTATCTCACCAAAAAGTCCCTTGAGAGAACTAGCAAGATTTCATCTATGGAACTATCATAGTATTTAACATCGACTAAAGGATCTATTTCCATTTTCCTTAGTTTCCCATTTCTAACTTCTAATCCATGTTCAATAATATGATACTACAACATAAATATAGTGCACTCTGGTTTTCTCCAAACCTCTTAGGCGCTATACTTGAACCCTCATTACGTCAAGGAAAATGAAACACCATTTAATAAAATAATCATTCTTTGACTAAGGTCAATCCAATAATCGAAATAGTTGTAATCATTGATCAATACTTACAATCTTATTGATCTTCCAGAGTTCACTATCTTTCTTTTTAAAAATAAAAATTATGAACTCATTGTTGGAAAAAGGGAGAGAGAACAAGGTAAAGTTGTAGCTATGTAGCTTTAAAATGTTTTCAAATATGAAATTAATAACATGTGTAAATCTGAAAATTACTTTCAATTTAGATGTTATAGTATTTCTCCAATTTAATCAGTGTAGTAGAAGAAGAAAGCATGATAGAAGAAGACACAGTATTTATGCGGAGAAACCCCTAAGGGAAAAAACTCCACACCAAAGGTGTTTATGCTTGTATTAAATATCTTGTGAAATATTACATTCAATACTGAAATCCTTTGATTCTTTGATGCACTTCAAAAGCTTCTTCAATCTTCAAACCTGTAAAAAACTTCAAAAAGCTTCTTGCTTTTTTCTTTTAAGTCAAAAAAGCTTTTTTTTTTTTTCCTTCAAAAGCTTCTTTAATCTTCAAACCTGTAAAAACTTCAAAAAGCTTCTTCTTTTTTTTTCTTCTAAGTAAAAAAAGCTTCTTACTTTTTTTCTTCTAAGTCTTTTTCACAATTCAACTCTCTGGAAAATGTATGGGGCTCTTAATTAATTAATTGGAGCTTCATAATTCAAGAGCTTCTTAATTCAAAAGCTTGAACCTCAAATTACAATAAATTGTAATTGATAACATAACTTCCAATGCTCATGCAAAAACCAAGCACTCTAAATTGAGAAGATTGAACTCAAACAATGTTCAAGCTTTCAGTTAACTGCCTCTTCATTATGTGTGCACCCAAGTATGCTAAAATTAGCTTTGCCAACATCAAACATATTTCTAAATAAAAACAACAACAGAAAGTCCTCAAATTGGGGTCCAAGTTTGCCCAATCTCTTTTTGTTAATTGAAGTGATAAACACACACCAATCTCATGCAAACAACATGCAAGATTGATGTCCCCAAAGTTATTCTGAATTACCTTGTTCTGTACATGCAAGTGACATACAAACATCAGATTCAACATACAATTGATACCCATTTCTTGAAACAGAGAGATGTACCATCCTGCAACTTTTTCTTGAGTTGGAATGTTTTGCAAGTAATCTTAAAGCTGACATGCAACTGACATGTAAGCATTTGTAACAACATGCAACTGATACCCATTACTTGAAACATTGAGATGTACCATCTTGTAACTTTTTGGAGTTGGAGTGTTCTACAAGTAATATCTTAAAGCTGACATGCAACTAACATGCAAGCATTTGCAACAACATGCAATTGATACCTATTACTTGAAACACTGAGATGTACTATCCTGCAAGTTTCTAGAGTTGGAGTGTCTTGCAAGCAATCTCACAAAATTGACATGCAACAACATGCAAGATCATACAAGTCCATAGGAGTGACATGCAACAACATGCAATCACATGCAAGTAACATGCAACAACATGCAACAACATGCAAGTACATGCAAGTATCATGCAACAACATGTAAGTACATGCAAGTGACATGCAAAATATGCAAGTCCATGCAAGCTTTTATGAACTCATGCAAGCAATATCCAATTCATGTATCTCTAACACTTTAGTTAACTCCAACATTATATCCATGCAAGGTGTCTCAACATTATCCACTCATGTACATAAAAAAGCACAACTTCAAGTCTAAATATACGTCCCCATCAAAAGGGGACACCCAAGTTTAACTCCCACTCACTAGGAGTTATCAAACTCTCAAAATAGACTTAGGAGAAGTCAACAAAATCTTCATGGCCCCCACTCTAAAAATGGATGCCCAAGTTTGAACTTATAAATTAGGAATTGATTGCAAAAGTCAAAGTCATATAATTAATAAATAATTAATCTCTCAAAGTCTTTATGTGTTGGGGAACACATTCCAAGAACTTTTTGGAGACACATGAATTGGTTAGGATTGCAAGTTAATGGCAACTAATCCCAACACTCATACATGGATTCATCGATATCATGAATATTCTACTTCATAGTTGTTAAAACCTAAGTGATATCATATCTCCGACCTTGGATAGTCCAAAGAGATCAATATCCTTCTATTGCTCTTGGTGAGAGGATTTCTAACACAAGCTCTATGATCACAATATATAATAACTTTGAGATGAATAATTTCTTTCTAGACTCAAAGGTCCTTGACTGCTAACACAAGGCAATAATAATTCAAAGTTTACTGGTTATATTCTAAATTGTTCATAGTATAGAGGTATTAGGATTTATACCCTCACTTGGATACCTAAAACCTTTTGGTCTCATATTTATATACTTACTCAAAGGCAACAAAACTAATTGTTTTCATGTTTACACCAGATGTTAGAGCCTTTCGGCCTCTTATGCCTCCACTGAGACCATAAACTCTATACATATTAAGATTTATAGAGTCTCTTGGCCATAGAATTTATCTTAAACTCTAAGCCTATCGACTTAATGTTCACTTCATTTTATCCCAAAAAGGGTGGCCTATATTACTTCAACTCTTAATGCTACCTGCACCTTGAGTGCCATAACATGGTTAGGTAAGATACTTTTAACTATATCCTATGAAAACATAATTACATAGTTGTTATGTGTAATGTCGAAAAATATCCCCTTGGGGGCTTTTCTCTCATAAGGTTTAGCTCCCGATCTTTTAGCTGCATTTAGGACATCTTGCATCACATTTTGACATCCCGATAAAATGAGCCCTAAGTTTCATGACAAATGGGACCTAGGGGGATCCCTTGAACCTAACCCTGACCAAAATAGGGAGGGAGGACTTGGGCGCCCACGCCCTAGTCCTACCCTATTTTGGGTCAGTCCCAAATTTTGAGTGTCAGCTTGTGATCGTTATTTGGGTCCTATGCCGACATAGTAAGTTTGAATTATGAAATTCTTGGCGGGAGTATTTGTAGTTGCATATATAAGCATGTTTAGGCATTCATTTGTAAACTTGATGATTACTAGCAAGCATTTGTGATCTTTTGGCATTCTAAAGGTGATTCAAGGCATTCATTGTGTAGCAAAAGCATATTTGTGTTGTCTATGTGTTTGTATTTACAGATTTGAGCAATCATCTCCTCATGGCATGAAGAACTTCTTCCTTCCATGAGATCTTCACTACAAGGTGACATCATTTGTGTTTTTGAGCATTTATCATTTGGTTTTTGCCTCTGCCTCACAAGGACACACACTCTCTATTTGACAACGGTGTTCGGAAGACTTGAATGTCTCTCTAAGGCTTGACTGAGGCAAGCCTCTAAATACCACAACCCCCTCCCCATTTTTCTGTGATTGCAGGTTACAGGTTGAAGAAGTAGAAAAAGTGGAGTTGCTAAGGAGTGTTGCAGAGTGTCAGATTAGTAGATCAGAGTTGAAAATAGGGCCCTGGACTCAGGTGCCTGCTCATTAGTCCTCCAGATTCTACAACAGAGGAATCTCTGTGATAAAAGGAACATGTTGCAGATTGAGTTCCTAGATCCTGACAAAAAGCATGGCACTGGACTAGGGCGCCTGCTCATTAGTCCCTAACTATTCAGCTTTCGAACCCAAAAATAGGTGCACATTTATCTGTCATTTTACATCTTTCTGTAGCAACATTTTCTAATATTCGTCTATTTGCTTCCGTATTTGCATAATTAAGGTTTTGATGTATAATTGAGCATAAGTGAGCATAATTGATAATCAAATCATACAAATCCAAGTTTTCTTGCATTCCTAAGTGACCAAGGGTATGATAGTGCATTGCCACTCAACCCAAGGTCCTTGAATGTATTAGAGTAAAAGGAGGATACACTTAAACCATTCAAATCGAACCATATGCAAATTCCACCCTTTACATTTTGGTGAACTCATGTTGTTGGACTTGTTTGCACCTTGCTAAGTGTTTTGCTTAATATTTTCTTTGATTTCATTCATTCATATCATCATTCATCTTATTGCATTGGAAAACTTACAAAAAAATTGTAAAATTTGAAAAATTTGAAAAAAATTGCATTCGAGGGTTTCTATTTTGCAACAATTAATTTGAATTTCATCAAATTTATTATTTTTGCATTAGATCTAAGCTAAATTTTAGAAAATTACAAAAATTCAATAGCTTGCATTGCATTTTTATCATAAAATTGCTAGGGTTTTGTTGGAAATTTTGCATTTTTCATATAACCTAGTAATTTCAAAAATTAGGGTTTGTAGGCAAAATATTGTTTCAAATTTTTCTACTGATCTTAGACACTCATTCAAATTTGCATTTGGCTGTAGTGTTGCATTTTAGTGTAAATTTGCATTTAGATCTCAAAAATTCACATTTTTACATAGAAAATTTCAACAAAAACTAGCATTTTCATTGATTTTTCCTTAGATTTACACTTGCATTTTGCATGGTAGGGTGTGAAAATTAATTTAAGATCTGAGTGGACTTAATTTTTATCATAAAATAGATTACAACACATTCATATAGCATTTTGCATCAAGATCTCAAACCTAAGGCTTGAAAAACCTTGATTTTCACTAGATTTGGCCTTATCGACTCTCTAAATTTGCACCATAGGCATGTTGTGAAGAATATTTTTGCACTAATTGGTTGTTATCAGGGTTATTATCTACTTCCCCTCCTAAAAATCTTCACAACACTTTGTTATTGAGCTCTTGTATTGAAAATTTGGCAAAAAATTGCACATTTTTGCTATATTTGCCCTAAGGTTTGACCTAGATTGCACTCCAAGTGTGTTGTGACAAATTTTATGGATTGAGGTGACTGATATCATTTCTATTATTTTCACCTCCTAAAATTCTTTACAACACCCCTTTTGCTAGGTCTTGGAGTTGAAAAATCGTGAAAAATCGCATACTTTGCTATATTTTCACTAGGGTTTGACCTTGAGTGGCACTATAAGCGTGTTGTGACGGAATTTTTGGTATTAGGTGGCTGTTATTACTGATATAAGTTGCTGTCCATGATCATTTTCCTCACAAGACCCTTTTTCATGCTCTTTTGCATTGAGATTTGGTGAAAAATCGCATATTTTAGTGTATTTTCACTAGGTTCGGATTAGTCATCATCTTAGATTTGCATCATGCGTGTGTTGTGATGGATATTACTGCTGTATTGGACTGATATTAGACATATTATTTGTTGTTCCTGATCAAAATCTTTACAACACCTTTCCTTTCATATATTTGCATTAAAAAAAGTACAAAAAATCAAGCATTTTAGGTCACTTTTGCATATAGTTTTGCACTTGTCTTTGGCATACTCTTGGAAAAATTTTAAAATCTGATATTGCATTAATTTGAACATATACACATGGCCTCTAATCGAAACAACAACAATAGGTTCCCTGCTAGGCCTTACATGAAGAGAAAGGTCCCTGAACCTGAAATTGTGTTTACACCTCATGATAGAACTATTGGAGATACTAAAAGACCTCTTTACATCACTGTGAAAATAATGGGAAACCCTATGGATGGAACCCTTATTGATCCTAATTGCATTACTAATATAGCTACAGAAGAGTTCCTCTTTTCACATCAATTAATGCAAGGATCTTATGACCCTTTAGATATGATGATTAAGACACATAAGGGAACCTTTATACACACTTCTGGGAAGATATCTTTATTGGTCACTGTATTTGAGAAACATGTAGAACAATGGTTTGATGTTGTCCCTATTTCTGATCTCTTTCGCATAAAACTTGGACATCCATGGTTAAAAGCTATGAAAGTCGTTCCTTCAACAATTCACAATTGCCTAAAATTTCCTTTGAATGGACAAGTGCTTACTATACCCTGCAACAAGTATAAACCTTTGGTTACAAGAAACAATTGTACATTGGATTACTTTTGGGACAAATCTGAAAAGGAACCAGAGTCACGAACAAAATTTAATTTCTTGAGCTATAGAAATTACAAAGCAAAACTCTTACATCCAATGGTCGGTCCTTCTATACATGAAATAACAAATGACAAGCAACCCACATTTGAAGAGAACCCTAGATCAAAAGGACAAGGTCCCTATGCTGAGGTTTGTCCCCCGCCATCCTTACAAGGATCAGGAGGTAATTGTCAACAACAGAACATTCCACCTAGACAAATGAGATTTGATCTCAATGCTTCCTCTTCTAAAATGAAAAAAACCCATGAAAGAACAAAGCCCTATCGTACAAGAGATATGTGGTAAAAGAAAGAGAAATAGAAGAGCAAGAGAGAGAAGGAGAAGAAGACAAGCTTATGCCATACACCTTGTATCTCAACAAGAAAACATTGATCCAAACATTGAACCAAACAAAGATGATCCTAAGAATGAACAAGCTAAAGTTAAGGCAAGAATTGGGCTATGGTACCTTATGTCCCACTTTCCTCTAACATTCGGGAGTGGGAGGATGACGATGATTTGCTTGATGACAAGACTTAGTTCGAAGATCCTACCAGGTAAGTATTTCTAACCCATTATCTCTCTCGTGATGTGCTTCCCCTATGATGTGTTATGTGTTGTTTAGGTCTCCTGGGGTGACCCCTGATTCTCTTGTAAGGTCCGAGATACTAGGAGACCGCCTCTATTGTGACCTTATTCTATTTTTATCATCATTCTTCTATATTGCCTCTCTCTCTGATTTCATTGTTGTGTGTTGTCTTACAGACATAGTATTGCGGTTGGTGAATTGGGGGCACCCTCCTACATGACTGTCCCTAAGACACTTGTTTCTCCTCTCTTATTTATTGTTTCCCTTCCTCTAGTGTTTCTATCTAGTGGATGGATGACGAAAAAATATTTATACTAATGCAGACCTAGCATCCCTTTAGCGAGAAATCAAAAATTGGACTTAGTTCCTAATATGACGATGGGGTTGTATATCTTATTCGACGCTTGGCTAGTAGAAGCACTCCGTGCTTTCTACGTAGTGGTTTTGATGATGTTTCATCTCACTTACAAACCTTAACAATACTGCTGCTCCGTGCACTTTGTTTGTCTTTGAACCTCGCCTTGGTGACACTCAGTTATGAGATTTTCATGATATAGCCCCACGGTTATCCTCAATCTCCAAATTTATAGTATAACCTTGGCTCTTTGTGTGATTGATCATATGCATCGATGTTGTTGTTTATCATGATTATGGACACTAACATGTTTCTTGCAGGGATGTGTTTGTGGGAACATTTGGCGATCGTAAAGTACATGTCACCTCCGGGGGGCATGAGCTTTGCGAAAGTCCGCGTTCCCTTGTGTGTTTTCTTCCTACCTTAACGTGCTTGATATCGATGCATGATATCAACCACCTTAAGGTGGGGGCATATATAAGGTAAGTTGTCTATTGTAGATGTTAGTAATGTGCTTGTCCTCAGATGCAGTTTAAAGATTGGTGGTGATGAGTTCCTCCTGCACTCTGAGTTTGTTTGCAATAAATAAATCAATCAATCATCTTAAGCCCTCTGTGGAGGCGGGGGTGGTGTATCTCTTGCGGAGAGTGCCCATCCTGTCATTTTCAAAAGTCCTCATCGAGAGGCAGGGAGCGGTTCTGTGACTAACTCAACCCTTAAGCATGTCTTCGGTGATTGTTGTGGTGAAACCCAATCGTCGGTGTGTGCCTGTAATGTGCCTGAGATGGTGATGAGCCTAGAAATAGGAACACTCCATCGCTTCTCTGCTGTGTTTTCTCCGTGTCTTCAAAGTGTGTGTGTTTGGCGTGCTTACTCTGTTTCGCATGTTTGTTGCCCCATATGCAGTCTAAAGACTAGCGCGATGAGTGCTTCTTGCATTTTGGGAGGTTTGGTGTGTCTTTCATGTGTGTTGCCCCATATATACAGTCTAAAGACCAGCGTGATGAGTGCTTCCTGCATTATGGGAGGTATGTTTACTTTCCTTGTACTTCTATCTGCATTCCATATATATGAGAAAAAGAAAAGAAAAGAAATCATTCCTGTCTTCCATGCATTAACTGTCTTCTATGCATCTGTTGTTTTCTCTGTGTTTTGCGTGGCTGTAACTGTCTTCTCCGTGTTTTGCGTGTCTGTCATTGTCTTCAATGTGTTTGACATGTCTTCTCCGTGCTTGGTGTGTTTACTGTGTTTGTTCACCGCACTTTAATGCATGTATTGGCCTCACGTTTATACATACATTAAAGTGGGGGATAAATGTAATGTCAAAAAAGTTCCCTTGGGGGATTTTCCCTCATAAAGTTTAGCTCTCAAGTCTTTTAGCTGCATTTAGGACATCTTGCATCACATTTTGACATACTGATGAAATGAGCCCTAGGGGGATCCCTTGAACCTAACCCTGACCAAAATAGGGAGGGAGGACTTGGGCGCCCGCGCCCTAGTCCTGCCCTATTTTGGGTCAGTCCCAAATTTTGAGTGTCGTCTTGTGACCATTATTTGGGTTCTATGCCGACACAATAAGTTTGAATTATGAAATTCTTGGCGAGAGTGTTTGTAGTTGCATATATAAGCATGTTTAGGCATTCATTTGTAAACTAGATGATTACTAGTAAGCAATTGTGATCTTTTGGCATTTTAAAGGTGATTCAAGGCATTCATTGTGTAGCAAGAGCAAATTTGTGTTGTATATGTGTTTGTATTTGCAGATTTGAGCAATCATCTCCTCATGGCATGAAGAGCTTCTTCCTTCCATGAGATCTTCACTACAAGGTGACATCATTTATATTTTTGAGCATTTATCATTTGGTTTTTGCCTCTGCCTCACAAGGGCACGCACTCTCTATCTGACAACATGTTCGGAAGACTTGAATGTCTCTTCGGGGCTTGACTGAGGCAAGCCTCTAAACACCACAACCCCCTCCCCATTTTTCTGTGATTGTAGGTTACAGGTTGAAGAAGTAGGAAAAGTGGAGTTGTTGAGGAGTGTTGCAGAGTGTTGGATTAGCAGATCATAGTTGAATATAGGGCCCCAAACTCGAGCGTCTGCTTATTAGTCCTCTGGATTCTGCAACAGAGGAATCTCTGTGATAGTAGGAATAGGTTACAGAATGAGTTCCCAGATCCTGACAAAAAGCATGGCATTGGACTAGGGTGCCGACTCGTTAGTCCCCAACTGTTATGCTTCTGAACCCCAAAAATAGGTGCACATTTATCTATCATTTTACATTTTTCTATAGCAGCATTTTTTGATGTTCATCTGTTTGCTTCCGTATTTGCATAATTAGGGTTTTGATGTATAATTGAGCATAAGTGAGCATAGTGGATAATCAAATCATACAAATCCAAGTTTCCCTGCATTCCTAAGTGACCAAGAGTATGATAGTGCATTGCCACTCGACCAAAGTCCTTGAATGTATTACGGTAAAAGGAGGATACACTTAAACCATTCAAATTGAACCATATCCAAATTCCACCCTTTACATTATGAAAGCAAGTTTAATGTTTTTGTTTAAGTTCAACACTAAACTCTACGTGAGAAACATCTCCGCGAGCTCATACTTATTCGCAGAAAAAAGATAGAATAAAAGTTGAAATAAGAATAAAGATACCTCTAGTATGCTATGCTGATTAGTACGGGAAATCTGAGTAAATTTAAAATACAGCTAGAAATACTTCACCTTCTATCAACTCCTCCCAGGTCGTTCTCTATTGTATTCGCTATGCTATCCTCCCTTAGTGATAATAATGCTATTATCTCATGATGACAATGTTATTCTCCTCTGACAACAATGATATGTTTTCCTACAATATCCCAATTCTTCTCTCCTATGAAAACAATGTTGTTATCTCTTCCTCTCGACTTCATGATGATCATTATCCTCTCCCTCCTCCCAAAACTATCTTTTCTATCAATTATGATGGCTCCCCTTCTCCTTAAAACCCATGCCGTCATATCCTTCCTTCGAATCATGAAAATCTATCTTCATTAAGACTCCACTAACAAGTTGCTAGCAAATTCTCCATGAGCCATGAATACTTCCACTTTTGAAGCCTCCAAAAGCTCTCCACGAAGGCATAAAATGATGAAGGTGGTGAAGATGGTCCAACAAAGAGTCCTGATAATAAGGCTGTATTGTTTTCTAAAAGTTATGGCTCCTCCACAAGTTGTTATAAGATTCCCACATGTGCAGTTATCTCCACTTATCTGTTATAACCATCACTTGGTTTTTTTAATGGCCCACGCCTCCATTTAACATGCTTCTTAATGCTCTTATCTCGAGCATGCAATTAGAGGGAAACATGGTTATTAAATACCACTACCTCACACGTACAACAACCTTTCAATTAGCATTAAATGCTATTAAATTGATTAAGAAAGTATGTTTCTTCTAATAAATGAGGTGGTTATCAAATAAGACCACTAGCAATCTTGAACTAACCACTCAAGATATTACATATGATAATTTAAAAACATAAATAATATTAATCAGTAAGGATACTAATAATGTAACGTAAACTTACGTACAAAATGTGACTAGGTCGAGATATTCTCCCCTTCACGTAAAAGAGAAAAATGAGTCGTGTCGATTTGACAACATACAAGAATCTCAACGTTAAAACCTTAACCAAGAAACCTACTTAATTTTCTTTCTCAACAACGTCATTGCAGACGTAAACGTATTCTTGTCATACTTAAAATTAATGCAAGATGATCAAACTGAATCAATCCGTTGTTTTTCTCTATCATTGAGAAAGTGATTTTCAGAGGACCATCCATTTGTCTTCCTTGCCATTTTTATCAAACTGTACAAAGTTTGCAACTATCACAAACTTATATCACATTAGCTTTGTTATTTTCTTCCTGTGAGAAGTGGAATGATCTATTGTTATCAAAGGCCTTGGGTACATATTCCAAACCGCTTGAGTTGTGAAGGCAGGTAATGAGTGGATTCGATTAGGGGCCTCACATAGTAGAAAAATGTCACAACCCCTCATCCAATGGCTTAAAGAACACCAATCCCACATGCTCTTGCTCATTCCCGACTAGCATAAGACAACCCACCATGTGGGACACACTATTGATGTGTTTTTTCCACCCAAATTTTGAGGATAAGCTTGTTTTGTTTGTAACTTTTGAGGATAAGCATAGCTCCCCATGGACACTAAATGTTTAGATAACACACTCTCTATAATGGTAATTGGTTTATGAAAAGGAAATTACTCTACATAATCTCATCCCTTGAATAAAATAGTTGTCATGATGCCATTGACTCCACTTGTTTAGTGTAATGAACATCATGATAGTTGCATTTATTTCCCTCCATGTATTTCCTCCATTGTTTGCAACTCACAATCATTTATTAACTCTCTCTCTCTCTCTAAGACCTTTTAATGCTAGATGGTGACATGGGCCATAGGGATACAACACAATCATACATGGCAATTGAACTTGCACAACTCGTCAATGTACTCATCCTAGAGATTTGAAAATTTTGTAAAACTTGACAAATAAGAGGTTTAAGTAATGCATCCGGCCTCATCATGAACTGGGTTCAAGCCTCATTGAGTATGCTCTCCATGAACTACAAGTGCCATATGATGGTGAGTGAGTATTACAATTGACAAGGAAAAAAGGTTTTAAGCTTTTAAACAATGCACATAGGTAATGTCTTAAAGAGATCAAAGTCCATGGAGAATTTTTAAAAATAATTCTTAAATTCATCCTTAAATGATACTTATAAAACCAAATGTTATAGCTCTCTTATAAGAAATATACCATCTCTAATACAATATTTTAAAACAAAAAATCTTAGAAAGCGTTGCAAGTTTCTCAAAATATCCCTTAGAGAGGTCTTAAAGGTAACTTATACACCCTAAGTTTGCGAATGTCCCTTTCGTACCATGATTATATTCGTATGACTCTAATTATTTTGTGCCTTTCATGTACATGGCATGACTCATGAATACATCCTTCCACTTTTCATGTTATATTATTATTTTAATGGAGACAATGTGGAGTTAAATTAAATCTGATACCTAACGTTTGCCACATTTTTGTTTTTTCTGTAGAACATATAATCCTCTTCTTGAATTTGTTTTATTAGTGCAGAAGAAAAATTGGAAGAAATTAAAAATATTTGGATGTTTTCACTTTAGATTGGTTGGAGGAGTTGGTTGCATACACATTGCATTATGCATGCATATTATTTTTCATATGGTGGTTG
This sequence comes from Cunninghamia lanceolata, assembly GCA_027924645.1. Taxonomy (NCBI): domain Eukaryota; kingdom Viridiplantae; phylum Streptophyta; class Pinopsida; order Cupressales; family Cupressaceae; genus Cunninghamia; species Cunninghamia lanceolata. Next base: position 4,272,151 of record BSBN01000620.1, read on the forward strand.
TTCTATTACCCACTTATTTACACATCTATCTAGACATATTTTTGTTGTTTGGGTTTCAACGTAGAGTCGCTATATTTTTCCTTATGGGTTTAATGGAAGATATATCACAACAAAGGCATAAGAGGGAGTTGATTGTGGGACAAAAGCTTGTCATAGACAAGGAATGTTAAGGTGATCTATTTGAGTGGCGTGTGTGTGTTCTCTACAAGGAAGGCAATGTGTTTTGAGTGGGACAAGTTGTGGTGATACCCGCGGTGAAGGTGAAGGTTGTGGATCCCTCGACCAGAGGATCCCACAACAAAGTATATTCAAGTGTTGTTTCATTATCAATGACTCCCCTGAAGATATATTTCAATATATTTAATAAACAAAGAATTATATAAAATATGTAATATTGGTTACTATATATATAATATATTTAATAAGATATATTCGTTTGACCAAAGTTTGAGTTTGCTTTTTAGTTTATTGATGAACCATTTCCACATTTCACACGGGGAAGATATATTTAAATATATTCAATAAACACATAATTATATAAAATCTATAATATTCATTATTATATAAATTATAAATTATATAATTTTTAATTTAATTTTTTGTAAGTTCAAAGCAGTGAGGGCTGCCCCATTATATTAACGAAAAGTATAAACATTACAATTCCACAGGGGAAAATAAGTTGTCACCCTGGAAGAAATAGGAATCCCATTCCCCTTACAAAGAGCCACTGGCAACCCTTAACAAAATGTTGCCCCAACCTGCCTACCCCACCAATTCTCAAACACCTCCAGTTAAACACAACTACTCACGATTTTAACATTCTTGGAGTGGGAATGAAGCTGCATATTATGGGCAATTGAATCCTTCTTCTTTTTCCCTCGCACTACAATCCAGTTTTCGTTGTCAATCCCATCAATCCCGGCCTTAACACCAGTGTATAATTTTTAATTTTTAATGTCAATATTTATATATTTATTTTTTTAATATTTATATACATTTTAATACACAATATTATATATTTAATATTGCAGTTAATTAAATATTTTGTATATAATAAAAATATGTAATATTTAAATATATTTGTTATTTAATTTAATATAATATTTAATTTTAATATATATTTTTTAATATTTAATATTTATATAATTTTTAATGTTTAATATTTATATACATTTTAGCATACAATATTATATATTTTATTTTAATATTATATATTTTATATTAATAAATAATAAAATAAAATATATAATATTGAAAATGTATATAAATATTAAAATTAAATATTATATTAAATTAAATAACAAATATATAAATATTTTATATAAAATATATTTTTTTGATCCGTACTGATGATATTTTATATTAAACTTGAAAAAAGAAAATACATCTGCTTATGCTGAGCTGCATAGCATACTGTTCATGGTAGATTATAATTCCAAACTAGCCCTACTAGAATCTAAGCTAAGTATCTATGTATGACCACACAGGGTCTAGCTTTCCTCTATTTTCTATACTGTATATAAAGAGACTTTCTTATAACAAAATGAAGCCTACAAACTTGACAGGAAAAAAAGAGCCAACTGCCAAAAAGAAAACACCAAAGCATTTACGATCTTACTCGTTATCGAAATCTATCAGCTAAAGGTTGAAATCGGCCACCCATTGATACCCTTCTTCTGCCACCAAATCAAGCATCCTTTTTATGAAGTCCACTGCGACTTGTGTTTGCTCCTTCAGGGCTAAGAGCTCGAGACCTCTAATATCAAATAGGAATGGATAGAGCTTTATTACCTCACCCAGGTCGAAAAGAAGCGCCATGTCTCTTGGCCTAGGGATGCCAACGCCCAAGGTTGCTGCTTGCAGAATCACCTCTAGATCACCCAAGAGTTCTGGTATGAAAAGACCCCTCATAGTAACCTCCGCTTCTACCTTGGGAGTGTTCATCTCCAGAAGCATTGCCAAGAATCTAGATGGTATATCTGAATCGACTCTATAGCGTTCACTATTTGCCAAGTACTTATTGCCCAAAATCATACAAACACCCACCATTAACGGATCAGCTCGCCGAAGAATCCTTTGCAATCGAAGCTCTATGACCTGTCCTAAAAAGGCCATTTGCCTTTTTTTGCTGACTAGTCTAACGGGTGTATCCATGCCTCCACATCAAATATCTTCTGCTGAGAAGATGATCGCATATCGAGAAGGCATGGGTGGAACAACTCTACTCTAGAGTTCGCCAGGGGAGGCTCTGCAATAGTAATTAAAATTAAACCCTTCTCATGAATACTTAAACTACTTTCACTTTCTTTGAGAAGACTCTCGAGTCATGCGAACTAAACCTGACATCTTCCTTGCCGCCTGCCAACTGTCTCAATCAAGGAACTGCCCACATGAGGGTTATATCTCTCGAAGTCTTCCACACTCAACGAAGAAACTTTGCCAAAGCGCCCACCCTACCACCCACGTATATAAAATATTTAATTAACTATAATATAAAATATATAATATTATATTTTAACATATATAAATATTAAATATATATAAAATATAAATATTGAATACAATATTTAATGGTCATTAATAATAATATATAAAATTTGAATACAATATTTGCGTTGTTTTTTAAAACTTTTATTTTGGCTCTTTTTCTACACAAAATAAGTAGCCTTTATTATTACTTCGTAAAAAGTAATAGGTATTAACTAAATGTTCCACATATATTTTTAAAATTAGTTTTGCTTTAAACCTAACTTATCATTTACCTTTTTCAATAAAATTGTCTCTTTGTTTTTTGTATTGACTAGAGAATGCTAATTAGGAGAATCCAGCGGCTCGCGACACGGTTTCATTAGCAGCCAACAACAACGAATAAAAAACACATGTGAGTAGAAAATATTGTCGGAAATGCGAAAACAACAAACAAAAAGAGGTTAAATTGAATGGTTGCGAATGTTTCAATCGTCTTGTCGACTGATGTGGACAATTTTTAACCCTTGATTCACCAAGTCAACTCGTCTGTTCACAAAGGGAACGCGGTGTAATTAATGTAAGATATTATAATAATATAAATTTTTTTTAATCATGAAGAGGTATATAGACGATTACATTTATAATATATATTAATGTAAGGTATTATAATAAAATAATTTTTTTTTAATCATTAAGGCTTATCTTTATTTTTGGACAAAGTAGGGTAGGTTTTTTAAATTACACTTGAAGTATATCTCTCCTTAAATAGATTTTTCTAAAGATAGGTATGCTAATTAAAATTGATGGCCCCATAAAGTATTTAATCTACGGATTTACCTATAATCTATAAACAAGGAATATAAATTCTTTTAGTTTGTTTTCCTTACCTCTTCCCAACGATTAATTTTGCCATAAAAAACACAGAAACATACAGTTTTTTGATTTAAAAATAATAATAAGAACATTATAAGTTTTTGTTCCCAAGCAAGCGTTTTCATCTACAGGAGATCTGAATACGGGCAAATTCTGTTACGTTAAGATACATGGAATTCGTTCTATGAAAAACTAATATTTGTGAAGAAAAGTTGGAGCACTCGATTGCAGGGGGAAATCTTGCTTTAGCGAGCTCTTTTGGATGCTTTTGATTCTTAGTCCGGTAAGTGGGGTTTCAACAGCCAAACGAGTTTATGTATGTTTTGAATTGTTTAAATTGAAGGGGTCAGCCCTGGATAGCAACAATCCAATGAAACCCTAAGTTTTTTATTGGAGCCAGCGCAACCGCATATCTGAGTGGGGACTGGTTCGATTTGCAGGTAAGGGTTTGCATTTTATAGGGTTTCAATTAAAATGACATGTTTCCTGCTACATTGCTAATAATTTTGTCAAGAAGAAAGAAGTTTAAAATTTAAGGGTTTTCTTTTTCAAGAGAAATTAATTGCTTAAATGTAGGAAGGGGAATGAAATTATAGTTTATATTGAAATTATAATAGGAAGTAGACCGAGGGCGGAAATGGAAAATGATTTTTTTTTTAGGGCGGGGAGGGATTGAGAGGCGGACGGTTTACATTATGGATTGCCTTTAAGGCAGTGCTGGCTATGGCTTAATAATATATGTAAATATATCAAATGGCCAAATGTATCTTGTAATTTTGCACGACAACCTTATTACATCTCTCCCGAATTTGTGTGCTTCCTAATTGTGATGGGGAGATTTGACCTGTGTTATGCTAATACAGTTGGTTCTGTTGTGACAATCCCATGGCGAATTAGCATTGTTATTTTTAGGGTAAAATGTAGCTGATTTCTAGCTTTTGGATTCAACTGTGCAAGTTGAATCCAAAAGCTAGAATCATCTTCATGGAATGTTGAAAATTCATTTCTACTAAAAATGTAGCCGTGTTTTAGAATTTAGGTTGGCTGATTGGTATACATACATGGTAGGATGAGAGTTATCTGGAAATTCATACAATACATTTTAGGTCTTCTATTGGACTTATCATTAGGGATAAAAGAGTAGAAGCCAATGCCTATTCTTTTAATAATTGAAACAGGGGTCAATCAATGGCAGCCCTACCCCAAATAATGAACTGCCTTGAAAAGGATGAATTATAATTTATTTTCCTGTCTGACAGTATGAAAGCCTCAGAGAATCTAACAGATCCGTGGCAATAAATTACCATTTCTCAGTATCGTGAAAATTATATTTCTGGGTCCCAAGAAAACAACTAATATTCTTATACCATACATGTACACTGAGATAGTGCTATAACATAACCTCTGAGTCTTTCAATGTGACAGTAGTATCCTTGGGGTTCACTGAACCACAGATATTTTCTTTCTTTAAAGATAAAGCTGACGAACAATATGTGGGCTTAAAGCAAAAATTCTGAACCATAATGTAGCCCTTATTTGTGCAGAAATATTCGGATTTTTAGACATTAAGGACTGAACGTGAGACAAACCCTTTCAAACTAGAAAAATACAGGATTCTAGACATTAAACAGAGCTAACAGAAACTATTGAAAAACTAAAAATCTACCATGGGAGGACTTTCCCTGGAATGCCAGTTATTTGCTTGATATTTTTCTCTAGGATCTCAAAAGTTGACCTTGGTAATAGGGCTATTCTTGAAAAGAAATAGAACTGATAATCTAAACAAGAGAAGCTCTACTTAATAGGTTCAAAATCTACAATGCAACAGAATAAGCAAAGCATTCACACATGAATGCAAGATATACCTCGGGAAATACTTTTGGAGAAAAAGCCAGCAACAAACACAGCACCACTCAATATATTATTGAATAGATGATTACAATTTAGAGAGAATTTCACTTGTGCTGAAATGATGTCTTCAATCTCGTGTCTGATCTGACAGCATACACCTTCAGAGAACCTGTTCTCATTGCACTTTATGAGTTGCACTGAATCATGTGATCAATCCGACTGGAAGTTCCTGCACTGGAAACCTGTCACAAAAACTTGTCCAAATACAATCCCAGGCACTTGATTTATAGGCACAAGGTAAATCGGGAAAGTTTCCAAAACCTTGGGCCTAAAACCGTGAGCTCAAACTTGGTCAATGTGTCCGACCTTATGAATACATCCCTTGAATAGAATGCAACACTTCCACAAGATTGCTTTGACACCTAGAATCAAGGAGTCCACCTAGTCAAACCAAGCACTTTGGAGCATTCAGTTGCTTTTGCATGCTCTTACATACAGCTATATTTAACCAATCAAAGATGCTCCATCAATGCCTTTTCAGAATCCCCAAAATATTTGCTCAATATAACTCTTCTAAGTTCTTACATGTCAAAAGTGGTAATCCAAGTGGCTTGATCAACCTTACTAGGGGAACTTCAGATTCCTCTCCAATGTTACGCCCCATTTTGTGAGGGACAACAATTGCAATAATATTAAAATATTATCTATGCAAGGTTGCACCTTCTAACAATTCTTTGGTCTGATCTTCAAGTGGGGTATCCACATCAGGAGATGCATTATTCGTATACTTCATCTATATATTTCATGGGATATTGGAGTTAAGGAAATACCCTAGGCGTGGGCATTTGGATTCTGGTTTTACTCAAACATATGAAGAATAGTAATGATACATTTCAAAGAGAGAGCTGTTTGCCAGAATTCTTATGATACAAAAACACTGGAGGCTTATTAACATATAATTTTCTTGAACAACAAAAACAATATTCAAATACATTATGAGAACAATGTTCTATGTGAAACCTAGGAACAAAATCGTTCAAAGAAGTAGGAAACACCTTATTACTGTCATAAGGCAATTTCTCAATGACACTGTTTCTTGTCATGGCGTGGATGTTCTTCCTCATCTTAATGTAGGCAGAATTAGGAGACCCATTGTCTGTGAAGAAATGGATAGCAGGTCTCTGGGTCTTTTCCAGCTGGACCCATAGTTTGCAGCAACTGCGCGTGCATTGTAAGGGTCTTTGATATAGATTTTAAGCCCCTCTTTTTTCTTCATCCAGAGTATTATCTGTTCTCTCATCGGTTCCCACATCTTCCTTTGATAATCCATGAGGATATGGTGCACTTTCCATGTCGTGTCCTTTGCACTGTGAGCAGACTGAGCATGTTTTCAGCTTCATGAAGGGCCTAATTTTTGTTTTCCCTTATTTCAACTGATCTCATATTTGTATGAGGAATCTCAGGGTTGGGAGACCTCATGCCACTGCGATTCATCCTATCTCTTTGGTTTAAGGCTTTAAGCTATAGCTAGGAAAGGAAACACATTCAGATATGTGACAAGAGAAAGCTGAGCTCCTGTTATGACCCACTTCTAGCTAGAAGCCCAAACATAGAGGAAATTGTTAAAAACCCACAAATTCCCTACAAACACACACATACTCTGAGCATGTAGAAATAAATGTCTGATTCGACAATAAAAAGAAAAGTCATTAGGTGAATACAATTCCATTTAATGGCATGCTAGAGCATGATATGCCATAAAACCAACCACACATTTTGTGCAGCTAGGCTAAACTCATACCTTGGGAAACTATTGCCAGTTCACCTGCATTGCACGTAATCAAATACATCCCACTCACTAATCAAGTTCAATAAATGGAGTGGTCACTCAAGTCTATAAAGTTATTGGCATTAAAAAGATTATGGCTTTTAGATTGAATTATTATTATGATTATCCATAGTTGATAGATCCTAAGACCTCTAAATTGCTCTGAACTGTCACTAATGTGAGGACGTTGATCATTTTTCTCTAAGGTTACTCTTTGATTAGATAGGAAATCTGTAATTTCATTAGCCTTTCAAAGACAATGCAATGTCTTCCAAGCTGTTAAAGAGACTTCTGGTCTCTTACACAATTGCATTAAGGCACCAACAGGAGATATTACCATTATTCCTGCTTGATTGCTATGATCAAGTTGCATTCTACCCCTATTTTTGGTACCACTTTTGATAGCATTGTGTAGGCTTTCAATCAGTGCTTCCACTTAAGCTACATTATTTGTTGCCTTTTGGATTCGCAGAGGATAGAGACCCTAGTCAACTACAGATGTGGAAGAAGTTAAGTAGAGGCAAGCGCAGGGAGCAGGGATGTTATTGCAAATCAGGGAGTAGCTGGGTAAGGTGAAGGCTACATTACATATAAATATAGTCACCAGAAGATGTGGGTACAGGCACATGTTAGGTCCTTGTCCTCATACTGGAGTTTCTGATGACTATGGTATATATAGATTTTCTTATCATCTCATATAATTCACCCGCATCCAGCATAGCATGAAGCATCTTTAGATGTGCCATGGAAGTTAAGCTTAGGCAACCTGTCTTTTGAAGGTTGCCACGCTTAGGGATTTCTACCGTTACTTTCATTGCATGTGGGGGAATGGGGGCTTACGGAATGACAAAATGTCATTGTTCTTGCAACATCAAAGTTTCCATCTATTGCGAAACACTTTTATTAAAAGTAAAACATTATTTTCTACTTTGTTGGCATATAGATTTTCCCTTACATCTTGTGACATTGAGCATTTTAGAGACATATCTGGAATCATCTATGTTTTATCAAGTTTATAAAACATGGGTGATTCCATATATATGTTTAAAAAATGAGACCCTATAATCTCATAAATTTGACTTTGAGAATTGTCAGGGGACTATTATCTGGCCCAAAACTTAGAATTTTTTTTTTTTTAATTATTTCAGTTTTCATCTTGTGGAAATACTTCAGCTTATATTTTTGTATGAATGGAAACAAAATAATGTCAATGTTTTATGTTTTAACATACTCACTTCGGGTACATGTTATCCCAGTATTGCCCAATCATCCAGTTGAGTTCAATCCTATCGGTATCTCACATTATAATGTGGCAGCTATATTGTATTGCAAATTTTAGTTATTTGTTGTTTAATTATCTATGTGGAGGTAGATTGCTCAGTAGCAGATAGAGCATTCTTATGATGAAAGTTTTGTAATGTAATGTATTTGCAAAACCTTTTAGCTGCTTTTTTTCATTTCCGATGTGATTATGTAGCATGAAAACATCTGTATCTGGAATGTGTGCATGAATGTGATTGAATCACTTTCCATTCAATGAATTGGACATCTGACCTTTGAAAAACACTTTGTAGAAGCATATAGGCGTCTTCTTCTAACATTGCAATAAGATTACACCATTAACTCCATGCCTTATATATTGGGTGTCTCAGTGAGTGTAGGGTTTCCACAGGAAAAAAAAGTAAAACACTTGTATATGGATTCTCTGAAGCGTCTAGAACCAGACCATTTATTGGAGCATGAGGAGAAGACAGGAACTCAACTGTATCAGAAGTCAGATTTTGAAGTCACTGATTCGTCTTTAATCCCTGGTCTGCCTAATGACATTGCATTTCTCTGCCTATCAAGGGTTCCACGCCAATACCATCATATACTGAAATGTGTTTCTAAGAAATGGAAGGGTTTTTTAACATCCGAATCTCTATATTCATATCGTCAAAGGGTGGGGATTGCAGATAGTTGGATTTATGCATTGTGTAGAGATAGCTCTGAATGTGTTCACTGTTATGTGCTGGATCCAACCAGGCGGAGGTGGAAAGAGTTACCTGGTCTCCCTTTTGCATGTTCAAAAAGATATGGCATGACATGTGAAGTTCTTGGGAGGAGGCTTTACCTGCTAGGTGGTTGTGGTTGGTCTGAAGAAGTTACCAATGAGGTATACTGCTATGACCCTTTACCAAACAAGTGGCAGAGAGTTGCAGATATGGAGATAGCAAGGTGTCATTTTGTTACTGAAGCCTGCAATGGCCGCCTCTATGCAATTGGGGGAATGGGATCCATAACAGGGGCTCTGACGTCTTGGGAAACCTATGATGCAGAAGCAAACACTTGGACATCACATGAAAATTTAAATGTTCTGCCTGACATTGGGGAATCGTTAGCTTTGGATGGTAGAATATATATCAGACATATCAGTACAAATGTATGGCTACCTAACTATGCAGCTGCATATGACACATCCAACAATGTATGGTCTACTGTTGATGATGAAATGACTATGAATTGGTATGGACCTGCAATAAAGGTTGGTGGTGAAGTATACATGGTAGATCAAACATCAGGTGTTAAGCTGATGCTGTTGGACAGGTTAAACAGGTGCTGGCTATTTGTTGGGAGGCTGTCTCCTCATTTGATAAGAACGCCCTGCAGGACTACTGCAATTGGTAGTATGCTTTATATAATAGGAAGGGGTCTGCAGACAGTGATGATAGACACACAGAAGATAGAAAAGGGTAGGGGAATGCTGGTGACTTCCTCAATTGCCGAGTTGCCCTTGTCAGATGATGTAATCATTAGCTGTAAGACCCTTTTAATTTGAAAAGTGTTAGCTATTGAAAATGTTGTGTAAATCACTTATTTATATTATACCTGCAGATTGTTGTTTCTGTGTAGCCGAACACTTTGTCACTGTAATTAATGAATGAATAGTTATTCTAGCAAACGACTGTTTACACAGAAACACTTTGTCACTGTAATTAATGAATGAATAGTTATTCTAGCAAACGACTGTTTTTTTTATATTGGTTGTTTGTAGATAGCTTCTTGCTGGCTTAAGCTCGTTTCACCTTATATATCGAATATATCTTATATAATTGTGTTGTTTTATAGCACAGTGGACTGTGAATTTTATTAGTTGTTCATATTTCATAGACTAGACACATCACATTTTCTGGGTATTCTCTTCAGTTAACTATATTTTTACATTTCTTTGTCCAATAGGCTGATAAGTCATAAGTGACCAATGGTTCAAAACTGAATGACCAGGACTTATCCCTGACCGCTGGCTTTATTGCTCTTGCTGCATAGTTTTTTAATGTTGCTTAAAAACTTGTTAACTTGATTGGCTGTTTCTTTTTTGGGGCTGTCTGATGTAGCAGCTGTTCCTTTTGTGGGACAACATGATATTTTGATTTCCTAGGCTTTGACCAGTGTGCTTGGCTTTGGGACGTGAGTCCATTACATCTACTTAAAAAAAAAGTTGTGAACTCTGGAAATTATTTGTACAATAATATATAGATCTATTTCATCAAAAAAAACTTAACCAATGGTAACAATATTTTTTGTGCAAGCTCAGAAGACTGCTAGATTTCGACAAGAGTACCTCATGGTTGGGATTCAACTTTTACCCTTTCTCAGACCGAGGAAGGTACAATTTTATGAGTGATATGGTGTGAGTAATACGGTAGTTCAAAATTCAAAATAATATCAATTCATGTCTGCTCTTTGTATGGAGAATCATAAAAAATTCAAATTGATAGCCATGCATGTTTGCTCATCGTATGGAGAATTATTAATATGCTTAGTTCATTAACAAATTTGGACTAAATGTCAAGCCTGCAAAGAATAGTCTCTGAATTTGTAGTTTCTGTTTCTTGGTTATAAATACCTATTTAACAATTTGACTTTGATCTAAAAGGGACCCAAAAGACTATTACAGGGTAATTGTCTTGCTTGAGAGGATTGCGTTACTTGTCTTGTAAGATACATCTTTTCAGTTTAGAATATAATTTTTTGGTGCAAATATTCTGGTTTGTGAGTGACGACTTAGTATGCACCTTATGCACCTTCTCATTAATGTTTGATCTTAGACAAGGAGCTCATTTCTTGGATTCTCAATGAGGCTTGGTGGTTCTTAAGGTGATTCCCCTATGGGCTAGATGCATGCGTTTTTCAGAATTTTGGATGGACCACATACTTTTGCAGGAGTAGCAAACATTGGAACTCTTGTGACTTGGGATTGATTTTTTTTTAATGCTTGGAGTCTCCTAAAGGATATTTTGACATTTTAAGTTACGTACGTGTGAATTATTTTCCCTGCAGGTTGTGATGAATAATACAAGCTTCCAGTTTTATCTGATAAAATTTCATATATGGTAACATTTTTTTTGATAGGTGAATTTGGCCAGACGGAGCCATACCCATAAACATAGAATAAAAAAATAATAAGCTTTCAACTGGCTGCTCCAATGGAGGGCCTTTGCCAGAATCCCTGCAGGGTAAGAGTTCTGTCATTGATTATTATAAAACCCAAAATGGGGATACTGATATACATTTATCCCAGTCCTATTGCTAGCATTACATTAACAAAAAGCTAAGTTGCCGGTTCTGGTACGGGAACGGGTTTGGGAGCGGGGTTTTGGTACGTCGGTACGGCGAAATTTTTTTTTCTGTGGGTACGGCTGGGTACGGCTGTACTATATATATATATTTTATATTTTATATATATATATATATATATATATATATATATATATATATATATATATTTATATAGTATAATTGTATATACCAAAAAAATTAAAAAATATACAGAATTGAACATACATAATACATTTGAATCTTGATTGATAATTTAGATGACCAATGAACAATGAAACATTGAAAATCATTACAAATACTCAGTAGTCAGTACTGTATTACAAAATTTGAAATTTCAAAATAGTAAAATACTATAAGTATAAGTCTATAATCAAGATTCAAAAGTCAATCTTTCTCTCTTCAATCTTCATCAAAAGGATCTAGATCTAAGTCATCATCATTGGTTGGTTGCAAATCGTTTGAAACACCAACATATGGAGTGCCACTCGCACTATGTACATCATGTAGAAAATTCTCCTCATCATCTACAGTGATTGTAGCAAGCTCTGTAATAGATGCATCCAAGTTGGCACACTCAGGGGCTATATCCCAATTCTTCGCTGCTCCGTCCTTGTACTCAACTTGCTTATGTGATAGAAGACGCAAGTTGGAGTGGACATAGACCAAGTCTTCTGCTTTTTTAGCAGCCAATCGATTACGCTTCACTGAGTGGATATAGGAGTATGTACTCCAATTCTGTTCAGCGGAAGAAGAACTTGCAACCTATTCAAATTTCAAATTAGAGCTCTAGTCAATACAACTTTAAAATGCAAAAAATGGTAAGTACTAAGAATGTTCAAATAAAACATGCTTACTTGTGATAGAACTTTGATTGCAAGAGGCTGGAGCAAAACATAATCTTGCCCATGGAGGTACCACCATGTATGTGCATCTTCTTTGTACATGTCTGCAATAGCACACATACTATGCTCTCGTCCTTGTATGAACTTGCCAAACTCTTTCCTAACACCATTCACCATTTTTGGATCGGAGTAGATTTTTCGAAATGCTTTCATGCAGCCGGAAGCAACTTCTCTATCTCTACATGGTGCGGTTCTCCCCGGCAAAGCAAGTATCTCAGTACTATAATATTTGGGAGACAAGGCATATGAAAGGAGGTGCAAGGGTGTGTTCATCTTGTCCCAACGGTCATCAATGATTTTTTTGACACTTAGGAAAAATGTTTCATTGGGGTCATTGTCCTTTTGTGTTATTATGCTCTTTATTTTTTCTACCATGGAGTCAATGCCATCATAGATTTCCCCCAAACATGGCTGATCTGTATCAGCAAACCTAAGCATACTCATGATAGGCTCCGTGAAACTCAAAACATATTGCACACGTTCCCAGAACTCATCAGCTAGGATCAATGACTTCACCTTTTGAGCCCTTTCTGAATTAGCTGTCTTCCATATACTCCATTGGTGGCTAGTGACCATGGAGCCTAATGCCTCTTTCACCTTCACAAGTTGTCTCAAAACGATTGTGTGTGATGCAAATCGGGTCTCAGCAACCTAATGTTATGTAAAAAAACAAGTTAATAACACATTAAAAATTAAAATCTAAATCAAGAATCTAAATCAATGAATCATGCAACTCAAGTAAATAAAAATATGGCATAAATTAAAATTAAAATAAACTAAATTTACCTTCAACAACTCCAAATGCGAGAAAGACCTGAAGATGCCTTGTGACATGATGGTTTGTCACAAACATTTGAATCTCCTCACCCTCATTGTATGTATTTTTCACCCAATCTATTTGAGTGCCAACTGCTTGCATCACCAAGTTAAGGGAGTGTACGGTACATGGTGTCCAAAATATGTGTGAGTATCTTTCCTCAACCAAAGCACCTGCTGCCCTACAATTTTTTGCATTGTCTGTAATGACTTGGACAACATTATCAACACCCACCATCTCTATGGACTCAATGAGGATTTTAGAAATAAATTGTGCATCCTTGATTTCCCCTTCACAATCAACCGACTTCAAAAACATTGCCCCTTTGGGGGACACAGCAATAACATTTATTAAAGGTCGGTTTTTGCAATCTTTCCATCCATCAAAAACAATGGACACTCCTGTTTCAATCCATGAATCTCTAATTGGTTTTAGTGATTTCTCTACATAACTTTTTTCTTTTGCCAATAAAGTGGTTTGCACCTTTTCATAACCAGGACCTGTATAATCAGAAGGTGCATTACTAATTGCTACCACCATTTCCCGCCAATATGGTGATCTCACCAAGTTGAAAGGAAGACCATTGGCATAAATGCAACGTGCAATTTTTTCATCTGCAATATCTCTCGTTTCATTTTGAAATGCCTTTGCCAGTGGACCTCTTTTGCAGGAAGAAGAGGGTTCATCATCTTGGTTTACATCCAAGTCCAAGAAAGGATGTTGTGCCCTGGAACAAGGAGCTTCTGTAGGTGGATTCATTGATGTTTTCTTTGTTAAAGGATGAGCTCTTGATTTTGCTCTTGCACTCTTTTCATCAGCTTCTTCTTGTTCTTTAATGTATGCCATAATTTGTGCTTTTGGCAACCCCCTCTTGTTTGGCCCTTCACATATTTTTATTCCTTTTCCACTTATGGCACATAAGTGAGCTTTCAATCGAGTATATGAGCTCTTAAATGTGACTTTGCACTCATTACAAACCCAAACAAAAGCCCCACCTCCTGCTAGTTGTTCAATCATATTGACATGTCTCCAAAGAGGAGATCCTTGATCATATTTTAATTGTTTACTCTTCTCAAGACCCACTGAACTTGAACTAGTAGCCGTAGCCATTTCACTTTCAAATAGATTGCTGCTTAAAAAATTACAAAATTTATATTAAAATAATAAAAATTGAAATATAATAAAAATATTCTAACCCTACACACTAATAAAACACCTAAACATTCAAGAGAAACAATAAAATAGGTTTAAAAAATGTTCAAACTTGTTTTTTTTTTTCAAAAAAAAAGTTGAAATTTTTGAATTTTTTTTTGAAAAAACTTAAAAATCCATTAAAAACTTGAACAAATTCAACAAAAACTAGAAAAAACAGGTTAAACTACTTACCTTAGATCAATAGATGACCTTTGGGCAAGCTACAATCCTTCCTTGGTGCTTTGCAATCGATTCCGGATTCCCTCCACAATGCAAAAATGAATAAACTGTGAAAAACTCTTGTGAAATGGAGGAGGAGTTGCAAAAATAAGAAGTGAATAGGGGCGTTTTAATTATATTGACCTTTTTAGGGTTTTTGTTTTTGTTTTTTTTCATTAAAAAATGAGTTTTTAAGTCATTTTTTTTTATTTTTAACGCCAAAAAAATGGCTTTTCGCGGGTGGGAGCGGCCGGGTGCGGCTAGGGAGCGGCCCGCCCGCTCCCTGGCCGCACCCGTCGCCGCGCCCGCGCCCGCTCCCGCTCCCGCTCCCGTCGGGTACCGTACCCGCACCCTGCACTGGCGTTTCCGGTAACATAGACAAAAAGGATCCTAGAAAATAAGGGATCCCATAAAGATCTATCTATGAACAGGATTCTTTTGTCTGTGGATCCCTTGTACCCAACTTACGTGAGACCGAAGGGACATCGGACACTTACTGACCTCTTTGTTGGTGGCGGCCTTTCTTCACTTGGTTTGAGTATTGTCGTTTGCATTTGCTACAGTAGGCTCCTCATTTTCAGATCTATTGCTAGGAGAAGACACCACCCTTCGTGATGGTGTTGAGGCTTCATTATTTCCCACCATAGTATCTTTTGCAAATTTGTCACATGGCTCCGGCTCACTGGGAAAATCAGATTTTGTGAGGACTTCACCATCAACACCCTCTTGTACAAGAAGAAAAATGTGCTGATGACTAAGGTTAGCCCCATTCCACCAAGTGGACTGCTTATGTGAATCAACAGTATTTTCTAAAGAAGAAGATTTTGAACATTCCTCTACTTTATGCCCTGTAGCAGAACAATGTCTGCACTTGAAGGCAATTCCTTCATAGTCTATCATTTGGTTCCAAAAACTGGAGCCAACTTTGACTTTGACCTTATCAGGAAAGGGGTGAGCAAGATCCATTTCCACTAAAATTCATGCAAATGTGTCAGTCCAGAAATGTATTTATTGATGGAGTTACCGATGGAGCGTAGACATGAAGATTTGGTAACAAGCACCCGAATCAAAGTAGCAGAAATGGTTTATGTGAAGGGGCTGAAATTTGGATACCACAATTTCATGCCCAAAAATGATTTATTCCAGCTCCAAGGGCCTTTCTATAGTAGGGTTTCTCTGTCCTCAAGGAGCTCACATGTAACGCGCACATGCACACGCACATGTGTGCATGCACACACACACACCTGCATGCACACACTTGCACGCACACACACACAAGCATGCACACACACACGCATGCAAACAGATATATCTATCTTAGATCTCTATCTTGTTAGTTTACAATTAGGGAGATGATCTTAAATAAGTGTGGATAGTTATTTCTAAAATGTATTTGTACTCTATTGTCCACTTGTTGCAATTATAGCAGTAATAATTATGACTACTATTGAAATATTGGCTAGCCACCTACAAATCACCAACTCAATAAATATTAAGTATTCCAACGATGAAGGAACAAAGCAACTTAGGCCATGAGGAAAGCTATGCAATTTTCATAACAAAAAAGGTTGCTATTGTATTTGGAATAACATCAGTGGAAAGAGCTTGCTAAGTTTTGTTCCATTTTATGGAACCTTGATGGATGTCTCGAGGATGAGACAATGGTTTAAGTTGGGGGAGGATGTTGGTAGGTTCAAAGCCAATTTTAGGATTCCTAATAGATTAGTTGAAAATTTGCAAGGGCATTTGATCTATTCCCATTAGGTTGAAAACTTGAAAGGGTGGCCTAATGGAGGCCAATGGAGAAAACTTGTAAGGGTGCCAAAGGCTGGAATCGAATAGGACCATTCACCAAAGGTAGATAGAATAGAGGTCACCATAGGAACTAGAACACAATATGGTGATATAATTAGAAGATGTATAGTGACTCAAGAAGGGTACAACCATGAAGGAACAAGCCTAGGGACATATAGAACGTACTAGTATAATGATATATAAAGATGTAGAAGAGGAAAGAGGGAAAACAGAGAGAATGTAAAAAGAAATATATATTATATAATGTATGAAGCACATGTAATGTACTTATGACATATATAATAGAGATTTGATTATATATCATGGATGCATATATGGTGAATGAATGTGTATTTTCTTTTGTGTTATTCTCTTATCTTATATATGTTTTGATCTTCTTCCTTATGCAATATCACACTGAGGTAATTACTATAGTACATAGTTAAACTCAAACCACTAGTCTGCATTTTCTTGTCAACACTCTTCATCCTCCTATATCTTAGAGTTAGTAAATTCAAACTCATGGATGTTAGTATCAAGATATAACACATCTAATTTATTTTGAACAATGTCATAAGACTCATTAGATTTATCATGTTCGTCATTTTCATAAGGAACAACATTCATATGATTAACAAAATTAGCATTTAGCATGTCATTAATGTCAATTGTGGGACTCATGACACTTAACCTTTTCTTCACTGGATTGACTTGTTTTATTAAGTGTAGTAAATCATAATTTTCAATTTGTTGAATGTCCTCAAGATTAGAAACAAAAAAATTACCAGTATTATCAACATTCATACTCATGTTTTGGTCACAATAGTGGTAAGCGTTTGAAATGGAGGTGAGCGCGAAAACGAGCTTGACGGTTGTCCCTGAGATCACATGCTTGGGCATTGCTACCGTAAATAACGTTGTTGTTGTCTCGATCCTAGGTTCTCAGGGGGGGTGTGCGCGATTATGTGCTTGGCGTTCCCTTTGAACGGGAAGGGGTTCCCGTAGAGAATGGCGTGAATAATGGTGTGAATAGAGTGCCAACTAAGGTTGGGATTAGCACGTCTGTTTTTGGGTAGTGTGCTCTTGGAGGCCCTCGACGGACATTCGTGGCAGTGACTGGTTCAGGTGCTCAGTGCCATTCATCCCAGGGGGGTTCTGGCCAATCCCTTGTGCCCGTTCTTCCCTAGTTGTGGTTTGTGGCCCTAAGGTCATAGAAAATGAACAATTTTACCGTAATAGAGGTGTGATATGCAGGTTCAATGGATTATGGCCCTCTCTACCCGATCTTCACAAATGGGTCATGGAGTCATGGAAGTCATTAGTTGCAGGTAAGATTGAGCTTTTTCCCAGTGCATGAGGATTCTTCATCGTGACTTTTGCCTCTTTTGAGTAGTGAGATTTAGTGCTTGATGGTAGGGTTTGGTTGTGGGGGGAGCATTCCCTTTCCATCAAACTCTGGACTCTTTCTTTCAATCCCCTTACCGAGCCGCTTAATATCAGACCGATCTGGGTGCGTCTCCTGAATCTTCCTCTCCAATTTTGGGAGTATACTTGCTATGAGGGCATTGGCAACGCCATCAGTCATTTTTTGAAGGTAGATTCTACTACGTCCTTCATGGGGCATTCCACGGTTGCTCGAATTTTGGTAGATATTGACGTCTCCAAACCCCTTCATGGAGATGTTGTTTTGTTGGTAGGGGATAGGCCTTGAAAATAACTGTTTGACTATGAGGGTATCCCCTTCAGATGCAGGCGTTGTTTCACTATTGGTCATTTGGCTTTCGGTTGTCCTCTCTCGCGTTGCAAAGGCGCTGCAACTTGGTGGAAGGATGCTCTTTTGGATCACTTGACTATCAGTGCTTCCCAGGGGGATGGTTCGTCTCATGGGGATGATTCCTCTTAGGGGGATGAGCTTGAGACTGTTCCTGAGGGGGTGGTGGCGGCTGCTACAAACCCCATGACTTTATTGGATTCTTCTGATCATCTTTTGGCTTCCATGTCAGCTCCTCCTTCTCCAGGCTGGATCACTACTACATCAACAACTGTTCCTTCTTTGGATTTGCCTTGTTCGGACTTGGTTGGTTTGCGCTCGGGGGCTTTAGGCCAGGCTGCTTCTGGTTCGGCCTCTTTGTTTGCGCCTTCTTTGGTTGTTGCTGCAAGGGAGGACCCCCCCTCTCGCCACATTCGGAGGACTTTAACTCTGAGGTTTCTTGGACTGTGGTTTAGCGTAGGAAGAAAGGGCTCCCCAAATCTATTGTGGAGCCGTGCCCTCAGGCAAAGGGTGTTAGGTTTGCTTGTTTAGGATCTGCTGTTGTTTAGATCCCCTGTTTGGTTTTTTCTGCTATCAGTGTGCGTTTGGTGCACTGTTTGGGTTGTCTTTTGGGATGTTGGTTTCTTGCAGCTTGGCTATTGTTGTACTGTTATGTCCTACTTTTTTACCCTTGGGGCCTTGGTTGTAAAGGGTTCAGCCCCTGTAAGTTGCTTACCATAATAAAAAACATTCGTACTCATGAAATCAATATTTTCTTGATTGCCTAATGATTTAATTTCGTGATAAATTGATCCATTTTCTTTCTCTAGTTGTACTAATTCCTCATTTTTAGTGGTATGGTTAGAATTATGGACTTGAATGTCCTCAATTTCAAAAATTTCACATGTCTCTTCTTGGTGTTTTTAGGGATTAAGATTTTTTCAAGATAAATTGACCCTTTTAAGATTAGGTCTACCCTCATAAGGACTGTAAGGCAATTTATTTCTTCATTTTACTCCATATCATGCATTATACACTCACTAGATAAGGCCAAATTAGTTAATCTAGTAGGGAAACCCATATCCAACATGTCCTTGTTTAATATTTTGATCATTCTAGATATATCTATTTCAAAATCAGAAACATTGTATTTTGAATCATGCACGGGCATCGTCCACATCCAATGAAGGTGTATATGTACTCAAATTTTTTAATTTTTTGTGAATTCATCCTTCTCTTCATTTCTAAACTTGTCTTCTTTTGTTTATATGACAAGACATGTGGATCTACTTATGTTTTCAATTTCATTTTCAGATTTGTCTTCTTTCAATTCATTGTCAGCGTTTTGCGTTTCATTTTTAGTTTGTTGTGGTTGCTTTGTGACCTTGTCATTTGAGGAATTGTCATAATTTGAAAATCATACTACTATATTTTGATCCAAAATAGGTTGGGTAGCTACATATGAACCATAAAAAGGTAAGTTATTTGCATAAAAGACTAAATTTTAACTATTTTGCTTACAAAACTATGTTTGTATTTGGTTGTTTTGATGGTATGCTAATTGTGGATAACTTTTTGTGTACGAACTACTGTAGTTGATTAAATTGATGTATGACTAAATTTTTGAGCAATTGGAAAGAAAATGCATGTTGTAACCTATTTGATAGTTTTCTTGGACATGTGTATAATAATAGCCTAGTTGTTCTAGCAAAGGAGCTCTCGTAAATGCATCTTCTACAGTAACTACCCCATTGTTCCTCTAATATATGCTACAAACCAAGGATCTAATCCCCATAAGTAATGATTTAAAAGTATAACAACATTTGTTGGTTTATGGGAGATATCAATTCTTTCAAACATCATGCAAAATCTTTGATTAAATAGTGAGATGGACTCATTAGATTGTCTTCTAATTGCTACAAATTACAAAAGAGCTTCTTGTGGATCTGTGTTTTGTTCATATTGTCACAAAAATAATCTTCTAATTTAGTCCAAGAATATATAGAATTAGGTGGAAGACTTGTGTACCAATGTAATGTTTTTGATTATGGTAAGCAGCTAACAGGGGCTGAACCCTTTACAAATCAGGCCCAAAGGCTAGAACAAAACAAGACAAACACAGAAGCACAACAACAACCAAGCTGCAAGAAACCAACAGCCCAAAGGGCAAACCAAACAGTGCACAGGAAGCACACAGACAACAAAAAAAGGATCTAAACAACAATAGATCCCGAACTAACAAACCTAACACCTTTAGCTCTAGGGCGCAAATCTGCAACAGACTTGGGGATCCCTTTCTTCCTATGTTGGACCATGGTCCAGGAGACGTCCGAGTTGAAGTCCACAGAGCGTGGCGAGAGGGGGGGTCCTCCCTAGCAGCAGCAGCCGAAGAAGGTGCATACAAAGAGACTGAACCATCAGTAGGTATGGCCAAATGAGTGCCTGGAGTAACCGAAGAAGAAGCCAAGCCATAAACAAGAGCCTGAGAAACGACTAGAGCTGACGCCGGGGCCTCACCATGATCAGAAGAATCAACAGCCATATTCCCTGCCGCACCCTTGGGAACCGCAGGAGGAACAGGCAAGGTATCTTGGGGGCAATCGTCTCCCTGAGAGGAGCCATCATCCGGAGAATCACTAACAGTCAAGTGATCCATAAGTACATTCTTCCACCAAGTGGTCGCACTCTTGTGGCAAGAGTGAGGACAACCTGAGACCAAGTGACCAATAGCAAAACATCTTCTACATTTGAAAGGAAGGGCCTCATAATCAAGTAGCTGCGTCCAAGGCCTTTCCCCCACCATCAACACAACATCTCCGTGAAGGGGCTTGGAGATGTCCAGATCAACTAAAATTCGGGCAATCGTAGTATGCCCCATATCTGAGGTAGTAGAATCTACCTTAAAGAGATGACCAATAGCATTGCCAATGGCCTCATAACAAGAATCCTCCCAAAATTGAAGGGGAAGATTCAGAAGTCGAACCCATATTGGCCTGATATTCAGTGGTTCGATAAGAGGGTTGAAAGACCGAACCCAAGGTTTGATGGAAAGCAAGTGCTCACCCCACAACCAAACCCTACCATCTAGCACTAAGTCTTGTTCTTCTAATGAAGCAAAAGTTGCAATGAAAAAACCCCTAGCATAGGGATACAGTTCAATCTTACTCTCCACCAAGGGTTTCCACGATTCCCTGACCCATAAATATGGATCAGGTAGAGAAGGCTAGAGCCCATTAAATCTGTAGATTACTCCGTGTTCCAGGTAGTAATCCTCATTCTCTGAAACCTCCGGGCCAGGGAATGGTTGAGTTCTTGTCAGTGTAGAGCGGACAATGGAACCTGCACCCTTCACAACATCGATGAAAGTTTTCTGAGGGTGGCCAGCAAACCCACAGACTCTGCCCCCCTGGTCGCACTAGCGTCCAGAGGCACGTTCGCAACAGGCTAGACATGGACATCTGGACCAGATTCCCCACCCACGGGACGCCCAAGCGAATCCTCTGACCCAGAGTTTCTTGTACAAATGTCCGCGCATTCAAAAAAAAAAATTCGCACTCATCGCTCCCTCAATAGAAAGGAAAGGATAACTTTTTGTACCAATGTAATGTTGTATCTTGTAATGTGTTGAAAAAAACATCACAAACAACATCTTCATGGTGAATTTGATATTGGGTAATCATATCTCTACATGTCTTCACATGATCTTTATCATTTCCTCCACTATGGGGGAAGAAGAAAGGAAGCCAATTGTAATTATCCCTAAGAATCTCATGGAAACCCCTAGGTATACACAAAAGGCTTCCCATTAGAACTAAACCACCCTTGAGTTTAGCTCATTCTAAACATGCAACTTAATCATTACCCAAGTCTTTCAACACTGATTTAGATCCTTCCTTCTAACACCAAACTACTGATGTGTTGCTTGAGACACCAACATAGGTAAAACACGGATGTATCCTACCTCTCCTAAAAGGAAAACTAAATCTCCCTAAGGTCTATATCACTAGGTCATGGCAATGCAAGATAACTTAGTAACCATTGTAATGCTATTTTAATTCAAGAGGCCTATGATAAATCCAAGTAAATTTAAGCAAAGATTTTTTATTGCGCAAGAGAATTGGTATTTTCAAATTTAGCATTCATTACAAAATGATTTGAAATATTTCATTACATTCATAATACTTGAAATTTAGAAATCAACAATATAATTTATAAACCACTTGCAATTATAAAAGATTTTGATTTATAGCAACAAATTGCATGTTTGTCCTAAATCTAATCTTGTTCTAATTAAATGTATAAAAAATTGCAAAAGACAAAGGTTTGAGAGAAATAAAAATGAGCCTATTTTGTGATGTCAAATTTGACCCAATTGAGGAGACAAAACTCTAGGAAACCAACCTTTCTTGATCAGTGTTCCATACAACCATTAACACAAAGAAATGTAGATGTCTTAGGAGATGAGACCAATAAGAAGCATGTAAAACACCACTATATGCACATGCAAAGAAAACACAACACAACTCTTCAAATCCCTTGATTTGAATGATCCTTTATTATGTACATGTGGAATTTCATCATACTCATTTGAATTGCAAAGGAACAATCATAGTTGTAGCACTTATGTTTGGAAAAATTAGAAAAATTGAAGGGAAAATAACTAAAAGTCTAAAAATGCATTAAGCAAATGAGTTTCCAACCTTTATTCAAAGTTTCAGTTGTATTTTGTTAGACAAACAACTTCAAAAACAAGTTTTCTAACCCCAACAACTTGGGCACAAATATTAAATTCCAATTTACAATCAATGGTTTACATTTAACCTAATTTGACGATCCTAAGGCTAAAATGATTTGTAAGATCTCCTCATGACAATCTTCTTTTGAGAAGTCAAATTCCATGTGGCATAGAGAGGTGGCACAAATCCCTAGTCAAGTTTGCTCCCTTTTAGAGAAATCTTCATGTACCAAATGGTTATAAATCCCAATATAATTATTCATGTATAGCCTCCTTTGTGAGCATCTACGTCCCATTTATCATTCTCCTCCAAATAGAATTCAAACCATTCACTTTGATTGGTGGATAGAAGTTACAAAATCCCTTTCACCATTCTCCCTATTTTGATATTTTCTACCATTGCAAACAAGGCAATATTGAATCCATTTAAACAAAAGAGATAATGTAACTAAGAGAAGAAACACTAATTTGATCTAGAACATCATTATTTATGATCATAATTTCAATATAAAGACTAAATTTCTATTTCTCTCCTATTACTATAGCTCACTATGTTAGTCTCATTTTATTGTTGCAAAATCCTTGTCTATAGTGCATATGACTATATAAGGGTTCCGTAACAACAAGATCAAATTATAGTGCCTTTGGGTATGTAAAATAAAAAAACATGCTCATGAAAATATGGCCTTTTGACTATCAATTGATCCCCTCTTATACTCCAAGTCTTCTACATTTTGCTTTTATATCAAAATTTGATGTATTACTTTTAGTAGTTTTCATCAAATTCCCATAGCTTGTGGTTCTAAAAACATTTTCTGGGATCTTTACGAGGACAAAAACATCTCTCTTTAAGAAGGTTGAAACCTGCAATCAACCAAGGAAGTATCAAACTCATTACAATAATAACAATAATGAAATTAATAAGCCACAATGTTGACCATTTTAGATTAATAGAGTAATGTACATAAAATGCAAACATTCATTGTTAAGATTTGAAAACCTAAAAAATTAATGCATAAGGGTCACTAGTTCACTCAAAATTCTTAGGAGTTGTTCATATATCTCATTCTCCAATGTGAATCTATAAACATAAGAACCTATAGGCCTTCAACTACATGCAATATACTCTGAAACCTATTCAAAATAAATTTATCATCCTTTGAAGGCCAAATTATACTAGGGTTTCATGGATTTCACACAATTTTTCATTGTTCCTATTTTATCTGCTCAACACCCATGTTTAAATCCAAGCACAAATGTTTGAAAATGCGTTCACGATATACCTATAAGTGATGATATGTAGTGGTAGCATGAAGAAATACACATGGTGGGTGGTCTTGTTTAGTTTCTAAGAATTTAAGGCATGAATATATGTTGAGACATCCAATATATAGGTAGAGTTACATTTAACATGCCTTATATAGTTGCTTGGACATCATATCATATTGTGTTTAATCGTCTAATTTCATTATCATACAATTTTATAAATAAGCCCTAGGTGGCTAAAGTTCGAGTAATTTGAGGTTGATTGTGCAGGATGTGTGGTGGGACTTGAAAATCTAACGAAGAATGCATAGTGCTTGAGGAACTTGTATGTTCTAAAAATTTAACTACTATACACTTTTTTGTGCTATCAATGAGAATTTGACACTTGTCCAAGGCGAGGCTCGTGTGAGGATTGTCTTAACTATATGTAGTTAATTCTTTAATATGCATCCGAATGTCTACATGGATTCCTCTTATTAGGGAAACTTGATTTGAAATACACTATGAGTCATCAACAATTGTATACATGATGCTTATTTGCATCCACATGTCTTCATTGTATTGGTCCAATTACCACCATTCATTCCATGCAGAAGCCTACATGTACTTACTGCTTAAAGAGGAGGCCACAAACAATGAGTTAACTATTGTGAATTAGTTTGAAGAAATCTACAGTGGATGCTAACCATGTAGAAGATCTAAAGGCCAGCACACAATGACCAATTTGAAATCAAATGACTTTAGTTTGGCTATTGGGTCAATTTTGGGTGCTGCTAATCATAGGAGGACACATGGCCATGTGGTTGAGTCATGCTTTGGTCGATAGAGATTTGGATTGCATGCGCTCTTGAAAAGTCTACTTCTTCTATGCTTTGCAGGACTTGAGGCAATCAAGCAATTGGTAGTTAAATGGGCCAAGTTAGTGAGAGATGGAAGAGTATATGCAATTTCCAAATTACAAATCACTTGGAAATGTTTAAAGTGCAACACAATGGACTCACAGAAGTTCAAAACAATTATACAATGTTTGCAAAATTGTGAAGGGAGTCAGATTCTCCACTCAACTAGGCTTGTGGACTTTTGTAGTGGAGATGTAGGTCAAAAATATTATTGCGAAAGAATGGAGAAGCTCCAAAGTACAAAGTGGAGGGCATAAGCAAGAACATAGTTTGCAAAATTTGCTTGCTTCCTTGAAAGTTTTGGTTCCTTGGTAGGAATAAGGCACAAAGTTTAGGATGGGGGATGCAAGGGTAGTTTGCAACTATAAAGAGGACTTGAAAGTCTGGCTTAGTTAGACCAATGTGGCTTTGGAGTGGAAGTGCAAGATACAAATGCAAATTATGCATAACTGCAGGAGTCGAGAAGCCTAATGACAACTCTAGGCATAGGGGTTAGTGGCATAGAAGCAAGGTTCAAATGCAAAAAATGCTTAGCTACCCAGAGAGTCCAATTCTCTGCCAAGGTCTAAGAGCGCAAAGATTTAGAACCTCCATGCAATTTGTAAATTTGCTTAATTGCATGAAAAAATTCGATTGATCACCCATCCAAAACTTAAACTTCTGACCTAAAAAATTTCAAACCTTTTAAAAGAAGACCTTTGTAGAGACCACCTAAATACCTAAACCCTTGATTTTACAACTTTGACACGAATTACCCCAAACATTTGTACACTTAACCTAGTTCCTCAAAATACAAAATCTAAATACCAATACACACCATAAAATTTCAAGGCCAACTTATAACCACTACCATCGAGATCAACTTACAAAACTAACATATTCTTTAGTAAAAATAAAGTAGTATAATACTTTTAAATAGGAAAAAAAAGTGAAGCACCTTTCTCATCCACAATTGTAAACTAAGATGCAATGAATTTTTTAAGTAAAATATGTTAAAAAAGTTAAAAAGAGATATAAATTGTATATGTTTGCATGCGAGGTCATTGGAATATTGGGTCACTTTAGAGATTTTTAATAGCTTAAAGCACGCTTAGTACGTACTAGCAAGTGCATCTTTACGGAATGTATTGTTCAATTGTTTATAATCTTAACAAATATTATCTTTTGATTGACAAAGAACAAAAAAATAACATATAAAACTTTCACCCACGTCAATACAAGTAAAGAAGTATCTCAAAGGATCTTAACAAACACAAAAGACACGTACTCGCCCAATGATCATGATAGCACACGCCTGCAGAGTCCATCTAAGATTTTTAGCACTATTAAAAAAATTCACGTGGTGAAGGATTTGTTTAATCATTGTATTATAATATCTAAATATGGGGATTTTTTTACTAAGTATAAATAATTTCAAGACCAATTTCTGATTTGAGGAGGGAAAAATATTCTCAGAAATTTAGAGGATTAATGATTTTAGTAAATGGCAAATTGATGATGCTATTCCCACTATGATCACGCCTTCTCGCAAGTAAATATATATTTGTCCGTTTGCCCCTGCGAATCTCACAGAACATCCAATAATTTTTGTGTTTGTAAATGGTGGGTTGTCATCCTTAATGTTTGATGCACGAGCTCTAGATGGTCAATTTTTTAATGAGGACCACCTGGATAAGGAACACATTATTTTGATTTTGGAGCAACTTGGCGATGGGAACATTGCACCGACTTCTCCAAGTGGTTTTAGTATAGCATTAATCAGTTTTCAAAACCTTGAATATTCTTCTAGTTACCCAATTTCTTTTGTTTTTTTTCCTGATTCCGAGTCATACGATAGCGACTGTGAGAAGAAGCAGCCCCACTCCATTAAAACCTTCCACTAGCAATTTGTGGCATAAAATCCACGAATCCAAAAACAGGGCTGCTTCATCCCCATTCATATCCACTTGCCCACTTGCAGCCCCAAAAATATTAGCAAGTAAATTACTCTGTTGAGAGTATCAAGAGCTACTGCTACATAAATCCTTGTTACGAGAGAGTAAGAGTGAGAAACTCTTTTAAGCATGGCAAGTAAAACGAGCGAGTCAAAGCGGGAGGACAACAAAACAAAAAAACACCATACCTCCACGAAATTTATTGCTGGATATAAGGAGGACGAATCCCATTCAGCACCAGAATTTCATTTTCCAAGTATGTTGTCGGGCTTTCATTTCTATGTAAATTTAGTATAGTATATGTTTTGTTGAATGTTGAAATTGTTGGGTCTTTAGAATAGCTCTACTTAAATATCATCCGCTACTTAAAAATCATCCACTTCAATGGTCAAAACAATCAATTGTAAATTGTGTTTGTGACAATTCTAGAAGACGCGGTTCCGAGCAAGGAGAAGAAATTGAAGAAGGAGAAGAGAAAGAAGAAGTATGTGTACATCGGCATAAGGCAGAGGCCGTGGGGTAAATGGGCCGCAGAAATCAGAGATCCGACGGTGAGGGCAAGAGTGTGGCTTGGAACTTTCGACACGGCCGAAGATGCTGCGCGCGCCTACGATGCCGCCGCGTGGCGGATTAGAGGCAAAAAGGCTAAACTCAATTTCCACCACACATACAACACCTCTGCTTCTCACAACACTGCTGATTCGGAGGTCTCCGTTTCAAATCCCGCCACAGAACCTCCTTCCTCCTCCTCCTCTGCTGTAGAAACTTCGCAAACGAATATTATGGAGGTTGAGACTCAGAATGCTTTGAGTATGTGGAGTGAAGAATGCATGGACATGGAGATGGAGAGGGAGTTGAGTTTACATGATTATGGTTGGGACTGGAATTATAACGAGTTATGCGAGGAATCATTTTACTCGTATGGGCTGCTTCGTGTATGGATGGTCGACGACTTGTAACATTTGCCACTTACAAAGAATAAAGGGATTTACCATGCATGTTTTCTTTAGGATTTTTAATTTTAATTTTTTTTTAAAAGTTTGGAAATTGCTGGCATATTACAACTGTTAAAAACTTTATTCAAGGTTATGGCAGGGTTATTCTTAAATATCATCCATTTCGTCAATTTTAGTCAATAAAAATAGGAAAAATATATACCTTTTTATTGTGGATGAGGTGTAAAATTGATATTACTATTTAATCATTAAAAGGGATGATGTTTAACTAGAGTGGTGAGGTTATTTTTATTAACTAACTAATATTTTAGGACCTTCTTAAATATCATCCATTAAAGGCTATTCTTAAATTATCATCCATTTCAACTGTCAAAAGTGAATTTTAGCCAATAAAAATAGGAGAAATATATACTACTTTTTATTGTGGATAAGGTGTAAAATTTCTATTGACTATTTAATCATTGAAGTGGATGATGTTTAAGTAGAGTGGCGAGGTAATTTTTATTAACTAACTAATATTTTAGGACCTTCTTAAATATCATCCATGTTAAGACGGGGTGAGATAAAGGCTATTCTTAAATTATCATCCATTTCAACTCTCAAAAGTGAATTTTAGCAATCAAATTAGGACAAATATTTACCACTTTTTTTTTTATTGTGGATGAGGTGTAAAATTGCTATTGACTATTTCATCATTAAAACAAATGATGTTTAACTAGTATATTTATATTTAAAAAATATATATCTAAAGTACGCCAAGGGATATCTCTTTTCCATAGTTTATTTGAAAAATAAATTGAAAAAAAGAAAAAATAAAAACAAAAAAAAAATGAAAATAAGAAAATCACAAAAACTATCGCACCAAAAAAGAAATTGGAAAAAATAAAAAAAACTAAAAATGAAATTGGAAAAAATAAAAAATAAAAACAAAAAAAGAAATTGGAACAAAATAAATACTAAAAACAAAAATGGAAATAAATAAATAAATAAATAAATAAATAAAAAAAATAAGAAAATCACAAAAGTTATGGAACCAAAAAAGAAATTGGACAAGAATTATTTAAATATTTTATGATTTTTGTTTACAGAATCAGGAATTTGAATCTTTCAGCCCTTGCTATGAGTGTAGATCGCCTCTCAGCGTAACTAGAGTGGTGATGTAATTTTTATTAACTAACTAATATTTTAGGACCTTCTTAAGTATCATCCATGTTAAGGTGGGGTGAGATAAAGGCTATTCTTAAATTATCATCCATTTCAACTGTCAAAAGTGAATTTTAGCCAATAAAAATAGGAGAAATATATACCACTTTTTATTCTGGATAAGGTGTAAAATTTCTATTGACTATTTAATCATTGAAGTGGATAATGTTTAAGTAGAGTGGTGAGGTAATTTTTATTAACTAACTAATATTTTAGGACCTTCTTAAATATCATCCATGTTAAGGCAGGGTGAAATAAAGGCTATTCTTAAATATCATCCTTTTCAATGGTCAAAAGTGAATTTTAGCCAATAAAATTAGGACAAATATTTACCACTTTTTATTGTGGATGAGGTGTAAAATTTGCTATTGACTATTTAATCATTAAAGTGGATGATGTTGAAGTAGAGTGGTGAGGTAATTTTTATGAACTAACTAATATTTTAGGACCTTCTTCATTATTCTTAAAACATTATCCACTCCAATAGTCAAAGGTCAATTTTGGTCAATAAAAGTAGGACAAATATTTACCACTTTTTAGTGTGGATGAGGTGTGAATTTGTTATTAACTGTTTGACCATTGAGTTGGATGATGTTTAAGTAGGGTGCTTTGAGCATTGGTGTCTAACTTTTCATACCTCTTGAGATGAGATTGGTGGTAAACTCTCACAATTATTTAGTGGTAAACTCTCACATTTTTCTATGAAATAAATATATTATAGAGTATTTAAAAAATTAGTATTTGTAGTGTAAAGAGGTGTAATGATTATAGAGATAGAAAAATACATGTTAAATAAATGTTATAGAGTAAAAATTAATGAATGGAATAGAAGATAAATTATTTTATTTAGTAATTTTATTTATATGGGATAATATGTAGTAATAGATGCCACACACACATGCTTGTTTTTGTATATTTACTTATATGAATGATTAAAAATATTTTCACTCTTAAGTGGGGAATGTAGAAAAACCTAAAACCTTGATTTAAAATGCTAGTACTAAGAAAAACACAAGTTATAAACCCATAGATCTTGGAAAGACACTAAAACTTGAAAACAATGCACATCGATAGCATCATCACACTAAGGTTTATCAACTTAGCCATCAACAACAAGTGGGTGCACCCCATTATTAAGGTTTAGTGACACGCCATAGCTAGACATGCCTAGGGGCTTATTGCCTTTAAAATTACAACAATAGGTTGTTGATCTAACTTGAAAAAAACAATGGTTTAGATTTACAACATTTATATTATTTAGAATTGTGACTACTATTTTGTGATAAGATGAGGTTCATAACTACAAGTTTTATCATCTCGCATAACTAATTACATTGGAGAAAGATCACATTCTGCAATGAAGATTATATCCATGTTATGTGGATAGTTGTTTTTGTTAAAATTGTGACATATAGAATTAGAACAAGAATATTCATAGAATCAAAAGCCCAAATGTGGAAATCAAAATTCTAATCAAAAGCTTGATTGGGATGGAAAAAACTAGTCTTTCAATGCAGCAAAGCCCAAAGTGATAGTTGAATCCTAGAACAACAAAGGAATCATGAATGGAATGATGCAAGGTTGGGACCATCATGTTGTAAATTGTTTTGGCTCACTCTAAAGAAAGGAAGAAAAGGTTAATCCTAAGTTGTTTTAAAAGATAAATTATGTTCCTAAATATAAAAGGACAAGATCAAAGGAAATTAGTTAGGGATACCATGACATTCATACATTAGTGAATTATGTGCACGACAAAAAAAAGTATGAAGTATAGATTTTATTTTAGGTGTCATTCATTTAGATGAGTGACCAAGTACTCTTTTATAAGTCTTGAGGTATAAATTTTGCATATGTGGCCTTAAAAATTGTCGGATATCCTCAATTTTTTAGACTGGTGTTTGGATTGGATAGAAGATTTTATAAATTTCCTTTCTTTAAAATGTTGTTAATGTGTAAAATAACAATTTCACTCTCTATAACAAATATCAACTCTTGTTGTGCACCCTAAGAGTCTCTTACACTTTGTTTATTCTCATTAGATATTACAAAATCTAAGACTACAATTCATCTATCTTCTCAAAATATTCAAAAGTTAACAAATGTGTCATATGTTTGCTATGAACAAATAGCATATGAATATCTAAGTGGAGATAATTTACCTACAAAGCTATGGTAGGGAATGAGTGGTTGGTTGCATCCCACACTATGTTTGTCAACTATTATAAATACTCACACTTATTTGCATAAGAAGTGTCTAGCACATTTCATCCACTTCAAAGCGAAGTTTTTCAAGGTCTTTGTCATCCATCAAAGATTTGAAAAACCTTTCAATTATTTGTGAAAAATAATTGAGAGTGTTAGCAGGCTTATCAAGCATGGAAAGAAAGGGGTAGAGTAAGTGTAAACTATAAAATAAGAAGAATGGACATTACAGTGTGTAGATGGAAGAGGTTGGTCTAAGGCATGTGGCTTGGGTGAACTAAGTCACATGACACCTATCTGTTATGGAGTAAAAAGTAACCTCATGCCTTTTTACCTCCTAGTTTAGCTCAGAGGTCCTCATGTTTACATTATGCATATTTAAAACTTATCCTAGAGCAAATTCCCTTGAAACCCATGTCAAATGGGACTTAGAGGCCAATTTTAAATTCTTAAACATGACCCAAAGTGGCCTTGGGACTTGGGTGCCCATGCCCAAGTCCAGGCTGATTTGCTAAGACCCAAATTTAAATGTGTCAGCATAGGACCTTTAAAAAGGTTTCCCTCTGTCGACCTTTTTAATTTGAATTACAAATGTTAGCAGGAAAGCATATATAAGTGAGTTTATGTCTTCATTTTACAACTAGATGGATAATGCAAACTTGTGATATTAAGCTAAGGGATTTTAAGGAATTCATTATGTTGCAGAGCAGAATTGTGTTGTTATTGTGTTTGTTTGTTGCATATTTGGCTTCATTAATCCATCTCCTCATGATTTGAAGGATCTTCATCTCCGTGAGGGCTTCACCTCTAAGGTGACATCTATTTATGTTTCAATCATTTTATTTCATCATTGCTTTGGCCTCTGCCCTCCCTTGGGCATGCACTCTATCTAACAACAGTGTTGGAAGACTTGAATGTCATTCTAGGGCTTGACTGAGGCAAGCTCCTAAACACCACAATCCCCAAACCCCTCTCTTTGTGAGTGTAGGTTACAGGTGCATGATTTGGTGAAGTGTAGATACAGAGAAGCAATTCAAAGGATAAAGATTAGGGATCTGGAGAAAATTTGTTGTAAATCTACCCTACTGGACTAGGGCACCTGCCCCAGAGTCCTCCCAACAGGAATTATCCAAAACTCAAGAGCTAAACATTATCTGACACTGCTCACTGTTCCAAATCTACATAAAAGTTACCCTATCAAACTTGGGCGCCTGCCCCATAGTCCGCAAAGTCTTCGCCTCTGAAAATCCAACTTCTGGTGAGTTTTTGTTCTTTCTTGAGTGTCTTCCTGTCTAGTGATCTGTAGCAGATTGTTTGTTTGTACCTAATTTCATTATAATTAAGGTTTGAGGCCTATTGAATCTAGGGTTTGACAAATCTTTCAATCTAATCAGTCTTTCCATATCATTCCTGAGTACATCAACCTATAGTTGAGTCCTCTTCATCTATAGTGACTTGGCTTGGTTGTTGTCCTTGAGTGTTAGTGTGAAAGGAGGGTTTGATTTGATAGATCTTAACACTATTCATCATCTTCCCACTTCTCACATTTAACACTATGAAAGTTGGCAAATACATTATAATAGTCAAGATTTGTAAATGTCTAAGACTTTTAAATCATATTAGACAATCAATATCTTTTAAGTAATGGACATTGAAAATATGATTTTTTTTTTATAAAAGACATGCATAATTTATAAATGTTAGTCATCTAGAAATAAAATTTAACATTGACAAGCCATTAAGGGCATGGTTTGGTGGTCAATTCGCACGGTTGTTGTGGCAGCCACCAAGGTTAAAACCCCCTGGGCCAACGAGCTCACGGGCTTTGAGCCTTATTGGGCCAAAAAGCTCGTGAGCCTTGCATCCTCGTAGGGCCCCTGTTGGGTTGATGAGCTCGTGGCTTAAAGCCCCCGCTGGGCCAATGAGCTCGCGAGTTTGATCCTTCAGTATTAATGCATGCATTTATGCCAGGGGATGAGGTCCCCCGTGTTGTGGTCTCATCAATTTCTAGCTCCAGTCAAAAGCTTGTCACCTATCAAAAAACAAGTTAACATTGACAAATTTATACTCAAAAGTTATTTGGATAATATATTGTATATAGTTTTCCAAACTTTATTTATTTTTTCTTCAAATGATCATGCATATTTAGTTGGAAAATCTCTAAGAGGCTTAATTATACATTTTCATTGTGTAGAAACAAAAAAATCATTTTGTTGTAGCCCCCTTGTCATGTTAGGTGCTTTAGATTAGCTTATTTTTCTATTATTGTTTCCATAGACACCTAAAATCGCCTCATCACCGTTTTAGCTCCAATCAGGACATCACTTGACTATTTCTTCTATAATTAATTGAATAGATTCCTATTTATTCGATTAGCTACTCAATTTCCATTTCATTATTAATTAAATATTTTTTTATTATTTAATAAATAAAATCACTATTTATGCATTATTCATTTGTGAATTAATTTTTAAGCCATACATTTTCAAAATGGTAGGCTCTGCATATAGTTATTTCTAAGAAATTTGCATAAATCAAAACTCCATTATAAAGACAACTACACAAAAAAACCCCAGCCCAAAGTTCCTGAGCTCCAAAAAACATATTCTTAGAAACCAAACCTTGGTAAGAGTATAATAGCAGTGAAACTTTCTACCATCATATCCATTGTAGCTTTATCATCTTCAAATAGTTAGGATTGTGATTAATTTGACAATAAATTCATGGGAAATAAGTGGATTAAAATGTTCAGGGAGTTGTAGTCATGGAAAGGATTACCACTCCTATTTTTCTTGGAAAGGTGGCCCCATGAAACATTGGAAGGTAGGGAACAAGATAATTTAAATTCTTTCACTAAAATCAGGGCAAGTGTTAAGGAAGAAGGGCTGTGAGCTTCCAGCACACTCAGAATTTATAAACCATACATTTTCAAAATGGTAGGCTCTGCGTATAGGTATTTCCAAGAAATTTTCAACAATTATATTTGAATGCAAAACCATGAAATTTTTTTTGGTAAGGGTGGGATATTCCATGTTTCATGGGACTACATTGCTCCAAATGGTCTTTAAAATTTTCTCAGTATCACTTGTAGAAAAAACTACAGTGGCCCCACTCCATGGGACCACTGACTAATAGTTTGCCCCAAGTTCTAATCTTCTTTACAACAACGCTAACTTGGCACCCTACTATCATATTTATTTTCTTAAAATAACTATTGAAAATTATCATAATATCAATCCTAACTCATCATTAATTAATTTAGACTAATTATGCCAAGAAGCGTTCTACAATGATAGCAAAGGATGGAGTGTAATAGTGTGAGCGTGTTAGAAAAACAAAAATATACCTGAATATATTTTAAAAACTAAAATTATTAAATAATTATTCAATAGTTCTAAAATAAAATAACTCTTAGTAAATAAAATAAATCTTAAGTAAATAAAAATAACTCATACATTTTTTTTTTGTTTCGTAAGCGTTGGAGGTCACAAGGGGGACCTCCTCCCCATCAACATATCCACTTGTCCAACTTAATCAACTTAATCAACTTAGAGGTCACAACATGTTACTTGGGGGATTCAAACTTGGACCTCCAACGTGAGAACCATTTGGCCTATGCCATTTAGCCACAAACCCGTTCACAAAATAACTCATAAATTTTATGATTTTATTAATTATTCATATATTTTTAATTTTATTAATTTATTAGTTTGATTATTTTATTAATTATATATTTGATAAAGGATTGAAAAAAAGTAGGAAAAAGATTTAAGGTTGTTGTGAGTAAAATGATAGTATTTTCTTTATTATTGTTTAATAGAAAAAATGCTTCTAACTAATCTACTCATAATCAGAACAATTCTCTATCTAACTTAGGATACTAGCTTGGACAAAGACATGTATCTCGCCACTATCCAATCTGGAAGGGCAAGAATGTTCAAGCTATATCCCTTTTTTGCAATTGAAATATAAAAAAGGTAACTAAACTAACTAAAAGGGGAAAATACAGAGATTGATAGAATATTTTATAAAATGGAATGTAGAAATAGAAAGGCAAAATAACGAGATACCTAACACCCAAGGATGAAGCCCATTGTCCAGGATGACAACGCGTTGCGGGGACGTCTGTGTGTCACATTGTAGTCTTTACAACACAAGTACAGTACAGATTTTCATCCTCGATCTTTGTGTCAGTCTCTTTGGTTGTTCCTTGGGTTGTTGGACTTCCTAATGAAACCTACAAATACATAGACAAAGGAGAAGGGTTGGGATATATAGGATTTTACCTTAGCCAAACCCTATTTTTAGTGCTTCCACCTCAATGACAGCTAGATTGATTGATTTGATAAAATAGTGTGTGCTCTTAATTCTAAGTGTGTCCAGAATTGTAATGAGTAGTGGCAAAATAACTATGCGATATTGATAAAATAAACCCTACTCAATGACATAGAGTAGATTTATACGGTGATCTCTATATGCAAGAGACAAATAGGAAATGTAAATCAACCCACAAAGATATGCGATATACCAAAATGGATTGTGATAATCAAGGTACAAAAATGAGAATTAATTGAAACTTTATCACCTCACATCGAGGAGGTGAAAGCCGCTCAATAGACAATGGTTCCAATCGGAATCCATCAGAATTCACCACACTTTGATGGAAAGAGCGTAGTAAAATCTTGATAAAATGAATCACAATAATACTTGTTCTCAATCTTGGGTAGAGCTTTTCTATGAAAGTAAATTGATCTTAATTTTGGCAGAGCTTCACTACGAAAAAGAATCAATCCTTTGTAATGGAAAATCTACTTTCTTAAATAGAGAGGGAAAAGGCAAAAAATCAAGGAAAGGAGTTGTTTAGGTGCAGATAAGCACCAAGAAAATTTTGGCGATTCACACAAGTAAAAAGACAACTTCTAAAAAAATGCAAGGCTAACAGAGGCTTTTGGGACATCTGCGCGTGATGTAGATGTTCGCACTAAGCGCTAGAGTCTTGGTACTTTTAGTTCTTGAAAGGTCTAATCAACTTTGGACAAAGCCAAGATTTTGGCACTTATATGGTTTTTGATTATGCTAAGAGGGGGGGTGCAAAAAGTTGAGGAGCCAAAAAGTGGCCAACCTTTTAAAAAAACTTCTAAGCCATAACGTGAGCGCGTTATGGTTTGGTGATGCTGAGCCTAAGGCTCGGCAATACCAAGCCATAACATGCTCACTTTATAATGCGAGCGCATTATGCTTGACTATTTAAAAAAAAAAAAACTACGTTTTTCCTCATTTTCCCATTTCATTTTCTTCTACCCGTGGCTTGCAAACCCTTGAGAGCGCGCTTGTATTATTGGAGGTCAAATTCATCACCAAATCGTCGCCAATTCATCGTCAAAATGCCGCCACGATGTCGAGGAGGCCGAAGGAGTAAGTTGTATTTGGTTTTTTGTCTGAATTTGTTGTTAAATAGGTAGGTTTAAGTAATTTTTGATGTAAATTTCTTTAATTTATAGGAAATGATAATGCACCTCCTCCTCTTGAAAATCCACAAAATCTTGAATCACCTGAACAACAAATACCTGCTGAAGAACAACCCCAACAACAAACACCTCCATTCATTCCTCAACATGCCCCTGGAACACAATAAAATGTAATGGGGAAAATTGAAAACAGTAAAAAACAAATTGAGGACATAATTGCAAGGTTGAAAGATCCTGCAACTGCAACCCCGCATAGATCCACGCTTGCTCAATCTCTCTAATCTATGTTATCAAATGTAGATTCAATTAGCAAGCAAATATATAGTTGGTCAGAAAAGAGGAAAGAATTTAGAGAGTACTATGCAAACAAGTTGTCATATGAACAAGTAAAAAATGAACAAATTACAAAATTGGACTTGTGTTCCATTTTTACAGACCCATGAACAAATCAACCTCTACCCCTTACATGCAAGAGGTTCCCTATCCATTGGTGCAACAACCAAGTGATAAGGGACAATTTTGGGTAGAGGTGGTGGATGGTTTTTTACCATCCTCCATGCAACAATAATGAGGTCCCGCAATACTTTTTGAGGAAACTCTACTAGAGTTTGTAAAAAATAAAGTGCCAAACTATTTTGATATGTGGGACTTCTAGGGTAGAGGTGGGGGGTTAGCACAGGATAGACCAGGGGCACGTGTTGACCCACAATGGCCAACGAGACGAGCACTCACCAGACCAGCCCATGAGCACATGTCTATCCCTTTCACTGTGAAGGAGAGTGCTGAGGTTGAGACACTTCAGTCCATTAGTGCCTTGACCCAGCGCATCATAGAGCATGCCAATCCTGTAGCATAGCCTGGGTCGGGGGAGAGTTCGAGGAGTAGGGTTCCACCCCATACTTGTCAGGGTTGCGGGTCAGCTTGTGGCTATGACCCCATGGATAGTTAGGACGCATGTGCACAGGCTACATCTGTAGCTGAGCATATGGTGATGACAGATGCCCTCTTGAGTGAGACTTTCAGCCTTGATACTCAGGTAAATGTTAGCAAGTTCATTGAATTTAATTTATTAAATTTTATTTTTGAAATGCAAGATTAACTAATTTAGTTTGATGATTTTAATGAAATTTTAGGGTCATAGTGTTGATACAGTTTTTAGTGGTTCTCCATCTGCATATTACACTATGACATCTACTATTGGGGTATGTAACTAGTAAACAATTATAAATATTACATGTGAATAGAATTATTATATGAATGGTATTCTAATATCTGATTTTGGATGTTGAATAAGTTTATCTTGGAGATTTCACAGCAACACTTACCAGTGGCGGTGCAGTTCAAAGCTTCACTCAGGTAATAAAATAAACAGTTTAACT
This sequence comes from Cunninghamia lanceolata, assembly GCA_027924645.1. Classification (NCBI taxonomy): domain Eukaryota; kingdom Viridiplantae; phylum Streptophyta; class Pinopsida; order Cupressales; family Cupressaceae; genus Cunninghamia; species Cunninghamia lanceolata. The sequence continues at coordinate 4,310,489 of BSBN01000620.1, forward strand.
AATGAATTGTACTTACTAGATTTTTGTATTTTATATTCATATCATTGATGACATTGCATTGCACATCTTTCAAACTCAAAGCATTACTAGACATTGCATAACTAATAGCTAGATGTTGATAGATGACAAAATTTCAATTAAAATATAGTTATTTGAAAAAATACCTCAAAGAAATGTGGTCTCATGGAATGCCATGACAAGCAGATGCATAGATAAGGACATCACCATGAGGCCACATTTCTTTGAGGCATCTTTTCAAATAGCTTACTTCCTTGTCTATGCTACCACATTTTCCATACATGTCTACCAAAGCTTGTTGAACCCCTCCACACTATTCTTCGACAAATTCTCTCTAATAAACTCATCCAATTACGACCAATTAGACCCCAAGACATGACACCAGAGAGAGGCATGAGCCTATGACATCTTATATAGCATATGATTGACTCCAACATCATCTAGGTTTTAGGTATTAATTATGGGGGCAACAAGTGACCCCTAACCAAAATATTCATACCTACACTAACCCATTCCCCTACAAACTATGTCGATCCTATTGGCTCAATTTCTTCCATCCCTACTTCTGATCCTACATCTATCCCACCTAAGTCTAATGAGGACCCTTCATTTAATACTACTATATTCTTTGAGATGAAAGAGAGCACAAAATCCTCCAAGAACTCACATAAACATGTACCAAAAGAGCACAACAACAATGGAGACTTGAGGAAGCATAAGAAAGAGCTATAGTATATCACCAAGAGAGCCAAATCTTCACAAGAGTTCACAACTAGTTGAAGAGCCAAGAGAGTTCACCATAGAATGCATGAGAATCCAAAGTGAAATTCAAAAATCCACCACATGAGATGGAAGACCTAGAGATAGAGTCAAAATGAAGACATTCTGAGTTGCAAAGAGGTGTTACTTGAATATTGAATCATGAGCTTAATATATTCTAACAATGGACCATGACCATTTCCATTCCTACAACCTGATAATGTTTCATTAGTTTGATATGTTTATAAATGAAACTTGACTATTTTGATACAAATATCTTCACCAATGAACCACCATTGTTTCAAGACTATAATTTAATAATTGTTAATAGGTTGATAACTTCACCAATGAACCATGATTATTACAAACTTGCACTCTAATAAAGGTCCATGTAATTTATGTCTAAACATCAATAAACCATGACTATTTCAACACCTAAACTAAACAATTTTTCATGAACCAATATATTTTCCAATAAAATAGAACCATTTCAATGTCTACAACCTAGTATTTTCTTTTGCTAATTTCTAACTTCTTAAGGGAACCATGAACTTTTCTTAAAATTATCAAACTCCTCACTTCAAAATTTTAAAAGCTTTCAACCCACTAAAGCTTAAAATTTAATATTTTTTTATCAATAACACTATGTTTAAACCAATCAACCTAACCAACATTAATATCTACAACATAATAATCAATATCAATAGACCAAAAAGCACAAGACTCTATAAAACCTTAGGGTTAAAGTAGCACAACCCCTTACCCTAACTAAACATACCACCATATTTCCAAGGTGTTGATATCATTCAAATGCTCATGGCTCATTTATTCTTCTTAAGGGCAAAGTAAAACACCTCTTTAAATACACAACCACCTTTTCTACATACCCCTTAATCTTTGAAATGATCAAAGTTCCCTCATATAATATACTTTACATACTTGGAGCCTAATAGGGTTCTAATTTCTATCCATAAGGGAGTCGATCCTATCTTCCCTATCCAAAATAAGAAAGAACTTATTTACAATTTCAATGATTGTTACCTCCAACATTCATAGTTCTCAACCCAAGAAGCTAAATCAATAGATTAAACTCTTGGTTGTGATGTTTTTGATGCCCATACCCAAGACTTTACTATGGGAATTGATGGTGAAGAATGTGTATTGTGTCTAGTTGTATCATAGTGATGCATTGGTGACAATGAATACCTTTTTTTGGTACAATACAAAACTTTATTACAATATCTAGACAAAGTACATTCTGCATAGTTGGATATCTTTAACATGTTATTTGTAGAGTTAGATCATGTTATGTATTTAGATGGTGCCCTTTTACATTTATCTGCTTGGTTGGAGTCCTTTCCACATAGTCAAAGTTTTTATCACTTTTAGTATAATTTAGTTGAATATGACTTGTGTGCTTTATTGTGAACATGACTTGTGTGCTTTATTGTGTGTACTTCCATGTTTAGGTGAACGTGTGTGTATGTTAGGAGCCCTGAATTGCATCACTATTCTAGTTTTCGTAATTGAATAATGTTATTTTATTTTAAGATGATGTAGGCTACAGAGACACCTCCCTAAGTTTATAGGGCAATGGAGCATGGTGTGTCCTCTATGATTCATAGCTCCATGCCTTTGACGGGGGTATGAGGCAAATTAGTAAATTTCAAATTACATTCATTGTTATAGTTTGTTTATTTTTTTGAAAAATCAAATGATTATTGATTTGAAGTTTAATTTCTATCTGGATGGTTTCTATAGGACATGGCATCGCCACAGCCTAATCCTAGTATTGAGGCAAATGAGGAGACAAATTTTTTGGTAGCAGTAAGTGATTATTTTGTTAAATGTTTCATTTTTTATAGTGTAATTTTTATATATTAATGTCTATACTTTTTATTGTAACAGCTACATATCCATGAACAACTAAATAGGAGGAGCAACCCTCAGGTTCGTAGTAGACCACCCTCATAAGCATCTCCATCCCCTCAAAGATCAAAGGCTGTCCGTGATCTATTCTCTTCACCGGACATATGGGAATGACTTTTTATTGGGTTCCTTTGTTGTATGCCTATATGGCATTTGTGGACATATATTTTGTATTGCATATAGTTGACATTGTATGCCTCTATGGCATTCTTTTAAGCCTATATGACTATTTTGTAAATATGTTATACTTATATCGACAGATATTGATGTATGCTTATATGGATATTTGGTTAATACAAAACATTTTTGTTGATGGTGTCCATATTTGCATTATAAATCCATGCTTCAATGGATATTTGTAGATGGTTTACTTCAAATATTTAAAGTCCAATTTTATTACATAGTAGGATTTTTTAAAATTCAATCCTCTCTATGGCTCTCATAATCCACTTAGCACACAATGCTAATCCTTTGAAGACACCCAACAAAAGAGTCCTTTAAAATAAAAATGAATCATCATGTTGAATATCAACACGAGATTGTATATTAAAGTCATAAAAACTTGGGTTGTGTGTAGTGAATTTAATATAGTGGAAGTGGCATCAAACAAGTATGGTAATTTCTCCCCATGTAATAGACAACTAGTGAGATGAAAGCTTAGTCCTACATGCACAATAGATTGGGGCTTTCTTATCTCAATATTATATGATGTCACAATCACTCTCCATGGTATATGTGGAATAATCTCTACTTAGAATATGTAAGGGTTTTCAAAGGCCTTGAATGACCATTTATGACAGGTTTACTAGAATTTGGAGCCACATCCTCCTCATTAGACTAGCTAGATTGAATGGTGAAATAATACTATCAAGCATACATGCCACTTTATTCACATTTATGGGTGCTAGTTGGTGCATGTTCACTATTGTTCATACAAGTTCACCACCATAATGCTCTATCATGTCACTTCTAAGTTGAAATAGCAACAAATGAAATAATGCTTTCTTGATAAGTTGAAAGAGCTTGACCCTTAACAGGGCTAATGTCTTTTACTAGTATGTGAAGTGCTACATGAATGGTTGATGCATTGATGTTGAAAGCAACCCAATTTATTGGGGTGAGAAATAAAAAGGATGATAATGCATGGAGAACATTTGTAGAAAGTGTTATCTTGATGTTCTCACGAATACTGATGACATTTCAAAGGCGAAAAGTTGTGACCTTTTGAATAGGAAAGATTATGACCCTTTTATAATGAAGGGAAGTGACCATGTGTAGCATATATGTGCCCAACTAGACGTGTTGGCGCTAACAGTTTGGCCCCACGAAGAACAAAACAAAAAGTAGCCTACCTTGCAACTTTACACTACATGCTTTTGACAATTTTTGGAGCAGCAGAAAATCTTTCACTACGGGCAAATTCCTTAGAGATATAAAAAATTGAGAGAGGTTATTGTAGAGGGGTTCTATGTGATCACGTAGCCTCAGACATAATGTTTTTAAGTGACACAATTTCTGAGTAATAACTCGTCAAAGATTGCTACCATTTTGCGGTATCTTAAGGGATATCGCCGATACAATGCATCTCAGACTGTTTCGGCATGTTTAGGTGTGAAACAGGACCATGCCTAGCCTAAACGTACCCATTTGGACGTGTTGGAACTGTCAGTTTGGCCGCATGAGGAGCAAAACGAAAGTTACACCCCTTTGCAACTTTACACTGCATGCATCTGACCATTTTTGGAGCAACAAAAAAAATTTCACCACAGGCAAATGCCTCAGAGATATAAAAAACTAAGAGAGGTTATTGTAGAGGGACCCTACATGATCCCGTAGCCTTAGATAAAATATTTCTAAGTGACATGATTTCTGAGTAATAGCTCATCAAAGATTACTGCCTTTTTGCACTTTGGTCTCTTAAGGGATATCGCTGATACAATGTAGCTCGGACTGTTTCGGCATGTTTGGGTACGAAACAAGACCATGTATAACCTAAATGTACCCATCTGGACGTGTTGGAATTGTTTGTTTGGCCACACAAGGAGTAGAAGGAAAGTTACACCCATTTGCAACTTTACACTACATGCATCTGACCATTTTTTAAGCAGCAAAAAAACTTTCACCACGGGCAAACGCATCAGAGATATAAAAAATTGAGAGAGGTTATTGTAGAGGGACCCTACTTGATCATGTAGCCTCAGATGGAATGTTTCTAAGTGACACAATTTTTGAGTAACAGCTCGTCAAATATTGCTCTCTTTTTGCACTTTGGTCTCTTAAGGGATATCGTCGGTACAATGTAGCTTGGACTGTTTTGGCATGTTTGGGTGCAAAACAAGACCATGCCCAGCCTAAACATACCCATACGGATGCATTGGAACTATTTGTTTGGCCACATGAGGAGAAGAACGAAAGTTACACCCATTTGCAACTTTACACTACATCCATCTGACCATTTTTGGAGCAACAGAAAAACTTTCACCATGGGCAAACACCTTAGCAATATAAAAAATTGAGAGAGGTTATTGTAGAGGGACCCTACCTGATCTTGTACCCTTAGACAGAGTGTTTCTAAGTGACACAGTTTCTAAGTAACATCTCATCAAAGATTGCTACCTTTTTGCACTTTGGTCTCTTAAGGGATATCGTTGGTACAGTGTAGCTTAGACCGTTTCAGCATGTTTGGGAGAAAAACAAGACCATGCCTAGTCTAAACATACCCATCTGTATGCATTAGAACTATCTGTTTGGCCACACAAGGAGCAGAACAAAAGTTACACTCATTTGCAACTTTACACTGCATGCATCTGACCATTTTTGGAGCATTAAAAAAACTTTCACCACAGGCAAACACCTCAGAGATATAAAAAACTGAGAGAGGTTATTGTAGAGGGACCCTACATGATCCCGTAGCCTTAGACAGAATGTTTCTAAGTGACACAATTTCTGAGTAACAGTTCGTCAAAGATTGCTGCCTTTTTGCACTTTGGTCTCTTAAGGGATATCGTCGATACAATGTAGCTCATACTATTTTGAAATGTTTTGGTGCAAAACAAGACCATGCCTAGCCTAAACATACCTATCTAGATGTGTTGGAACTATCCTTTTGGCCGCACAAGGAGCAAAATGAAAGTTACACCCTTTTGCAACTTTACACTGCATGCATCTGACCATTTTTGGAGCAGCAAAAAAACTTTCACCACGAGCAAACGCCTTAGAGATATAAAAAACTGAGAGAGGTTATTGTAGAGGGACCCTATGTGATCCCGTAGCCTCAAGATGTGCACAAAATGGATTATTTGAAAATGATTTATAAACTTTCAAGCAAATACAATTGGCACGTGTAAAACCAAATTCCTGTAACGATAATTGACTATCATATTAAATATTTAATATAAACTGTCATATACATAATGTCATGAGCATAACATCTAGTTTATATACCAAACCATATAGGAATGTCCAAACAAATCCATACAGGCATATATACAAAAATATACTTCGGTAACATACAAAAGTATGTATACAAAGCTATCTAGGCATATAAAAAATGTCCCAAAAACTAGTTTCCTATGGACTTTTATGAAATAATCGGCAGCCCTTGCTTGACCATGAAGATGGAGACCCAATCTGTGACTCATCCTCTCTCTGCCGTTGAGTAGACCTCTTCGACAAAAGTTCATCCAGCTCCACCTGTTAATACAATCAAACAATATGCACATTAATATAGAAAATATATGAAATATATAACATCACATATGTAATCGATCACTTACCACCACCCAATGATCACTCTCCATCATCTTGTCTCTCTTTTCGTCCATAGTTGGACGGGTTGGAGTTGTGACCTTTTGTGAGAAGCATCAAGAAGCAAAATTGACTAAACATAAATATCATTTATGTACATCAAATGACATGAGATAAAACAAGAAATATAAAATTATGACATTTTCATGCTATTGTCTCATACCTCGGTCGAAGGATAGGAATCCTTAGCAAAATGGAATGGTTGAAGGAAAGAATAGGACTGTTCAAGAAGCTACAAGGACAATGGTAAGAGAAGCAAACCTACCAGATGTATACTAGAGGGAAGCAATTCATACTACTATTTATATATAAAATAAAGTACAAGTAACCATCTAAGAAAGTTTTACGCATACTTACAAATTAATCCAATGAACCATTTGAGTCTGCTCTACTCTTTATTGTGTCAAGTATTGCCTCATGGTCAGACTCACGCACCTTCCACAAGGTCTTGTCCAAAGGTCTACCCCGATATTGTATCAAATGAACATTGGATGCCACGACAAGGTTTGAGTAATGAAGAATCTTCCGATGTGTGTCAAAGTCCTAAAATAGCCAAACATTAACATTCTTATGTGGGTACCTTCTAAGCTATGTTCTAGTAACAACCATTGAGCCTGTAGGGTATTCGATGTTTTCTCCATCTATAACTAGGGCCTCCAATTTCTTTTTGGCCTCAACACAACAACACAAGTAATAATTCATTCCCTCTTCATTGTCTTCATTACAATAATTGCATTAACATGCCCTACATTGATATGTGCAGCAAATTAGATGAAATTAGTCAACATTACAGAAACACCACAAAGTAAGATAACATTAGGAATTTCAAAAACTATGCAAGTAGATATATTACATGGTTGAACTAGATCTGATATGTGGTCAAAGTTAACTGATGATTCCATATGTGTTAGTTCCAGTGTCGTCAGGGGCTGATACGTGTCAAGTGGGCTAAGATAACTTAACCACCATTCATCAACCCACTCCTTTGACTCGTACTCATTCTAGGCTTGAATTGTATATGAAGAACAAAAGCATGCCATCTTCCGCATATGGATACTCCATGAACCTACAATTGAGCTTCTGAAAGAGTGTAGCTCACTTGATCATGTCAGTGTACAACAATCCTCATATGGTGCACTATTAGTATCATCTATCAACCAAAAAAATCTACGAATTGAAGACCTACCTTCATTACCTGGACCCATCAAAGCATTACACCACTCGATGATTGATTCTGCATCTGTCAACTTTGCATTGTCTTTATACTTTAACTCTTCTCATGTTATGGCTCTTTTGATACATGAGCCTGCACCATCATGCTCCCCCTTTCCATGCCTGGCCTCACAAAAGTTCCACATATGTTGAACACCTGTAATATTATGTCTCCTGCTTAGCCAATAGAAATTATGTGAGTTCTTGAATTGTGATACATAATTATCCAACCATATGATATGTTAACTGAATGATATGTCCCTTCTAGCCAAATCATTGTAGAACACCTGAAAGCAACCTTGCACGAACTCCGTAGAATGTGTACGATCATCACTAATATAAAAATGATACTCCTTTATGATCTTTCTGTCATTCTATGTACTATCATTTGCATGAATGAATGCGATCTACACAAATATAGAAACCTGTGTCGAGTTGTAATATTGTGATTGCACCTCATACTATGGTTGTAGACTATAGTTCTCTGCAAAGTCGATGACTGAAACAATGCTACCAAGTGGAAATGTGTCCTTTCATAACTTGAATTGCAAGTCAAACCATTGAGCTCTATGGGTATGCCTTGCATACTCATATACTATACTGTCACGAAATGTAGACATAAACTGATACACTAGAATCTTTTGAATAACCAAATCACACCTCTTTGCTTCTTTACCATCTTTTGTATTGTAGGCCATTGTTTTACACTTTCCAAACTCTACTAGTTTGTTTCCAACTGCATGTGTGCTTTCCATATGTTCACATATTGTCATACGTTGCAAGCCACCGCAATGTTGACATGTGCCATCCAAGCACAATTTCCTGTAGAATATTTGACCTTCCTCTCTTTCACATAAAATTGTTGATATGAAGTCTCTTGAAGATGGTGGTGAGGCATGTATGCCACATTCTTGTAAAACATTGTTAGTATGCAAATCTAAACATATCGACCGATAAACATCAAAATGGTTAGAAAATTCAATATATAATCTATAACAACAAGTAGTGCGTGTGTGATTTATTTTGACATATAACTTAGGTTTTAGCATTTTAAAATATCTTTGAGAAATTTTAATTCTAGGATACATCTCTAGAAATTTACCAAAAAATTGTGTTTGAGTCATATCCAAAAAATGCTTTGGATGTGGCTCACGATTTCGACTACCGATTCTCCTTCTTACCACATCCCTTTGATTCAGAGATACCCTTGTGTAATTATTCCAAAAGTCTTCAATTAGTGATCTCAATGCTTCAACAATTGGTTTATATTTTTGTGGTAGTCTCCTCAAGAATGCCCATAATTCATTGGCATCAATGTCCTCAATTCTTTGGCGCCTTCCAGTGGCTCCTTATAAAGTTTTTTCTATTAATTCTCAATGCTTGACTCATCTTTCTAATGAGATGAGCTTTCTTTGTTTGATTACTTACTATTGTCAATGTAATGACACGTCGTGTGACATTACTATCTTTTGTGCATGAGGCATTACCCAAACTCTCATATGCATTCATTAGATTCTTGACAATAGATTTTTCACTTGAAGCCTCTGATATTCTCAAGCCAAGAATCTTCATGATGCACCTATACTCTATACTTCACATCATTTCAATGAATAGTTGACATCGTGTGGTCTCATTTAACTTTTCAAAGAACACTCTCCAAATCTTATGAGCATATCTTCTACAAGTGCGTTTTAGAATCTTACCTTCCATTGGCTGCAAAATATTCTCATCAATATCAATCTAATACTTTTTCTTTCTATGCAAAATTCTAGGTGGTGTTAAGAAAGGTGAATTCATCTAAACATTAAGAATTTCATCAATATTTAAATGAGATGGGCTATATGGCATACCTTGAGGTTGAGGTTGGGACGATGGCATACCTCCATCCTCACATGTGAGTGATGATGTACTCTCAACTTGAGATGTGGTAGATGGTGTCCCTCCATCTTGACTTGCGGTAGAGGACGTGTCTCCAATTGTGGTATTCAAATCTCTCATAGCACAAAGATTTTGCATTTGTTCCCTTTGTGCCGCCAATACCATATCTCTTGTTGATGGTTGAGGATCCTCTTTAATTGGCATGTCTTCAACAATCATGTATAATTTCCTCTTCTCATGAAATTCTGATAGCACTAATCTAGGAACATGCTCCAATACCCCTTGACCCACTGTTTCCAGAATACCTAGTCTCTCTTATTTAAGCTGACTTCTACAAGCTTCTATCACGATGGTGACAGGAACAAGGCAGGGACTACAAGATTTGCACAATAATAGTTTTTAAAAACAATTCATACTCCAACTTAGTTATGCTATAGACACTTGCCATTAACACATGTAACACTGTTTACTTGACATCAGAAAATTATTAAACTAGAATACACTCTCATAACCTCCCTACAATCACAACAATCAAGTACCAGAAATGATAGGAGGGATTTAAAAGATAGATTTTATTAACATATAAAAGACCATGTTGAGGAAACATATTCCTTTCTCTTCCATTTGATTAACATAACATAACATTACATAGATTATGGGCCTGTGCCCAATGACCTCTTCCTATCTACAGAAATGGGATTCTAATTCTAACTTTGTTTCCTTCTGCTCACTCTTATTCCACTACGCACCTATGGCATGTTCTTATTCCCCTCAACCTTTTTCCACCTCTCGATGCTCAACCTCCTTCACTGTTCCCATTCCTTCCTTATGCTGATTTCTCTATTCTCCTTGTGGAGACCTTCATCTACTCACCATCATCCATTTCCCAATCAACTTGCTTCTCTTATTTTCGGCCTCCACCAAACCTACCTGTTCTTCCTTTAACTAGCCTCAATGATTTGGCCTACGGCCTTCCTCTCCCTTACGCTACTCTCATTCTCTCATTATTAGCCTTCTCCTTTCCTTTTTTATATCCCCTTTGTGTTTTACAGCCTCCCTCTTTTTTGTATGCAGACCATCTCTTCCAGATCCTTCTAGTAGTCTCCTTTACTACCTTTTCACCTACCTATGATTCAACCATTTCAAAGAGTCCTTCTACTTGGCTTCCAGTGGTCATGCAATTTCCTCTCTGTTGAAATTAAGGAACACTGAGAGGGGGTGAATCAGTGTTCTACAAAATTATTACTTTGTTCTTTTATTAATTTATCACATACATCCAAAGGAAAGAAGTATGAACATAAGAATAGAAACAACAAGATCGCACCAAGATTTTTACGTGGAAACCCGATTAAGGGAAAAACCATGCTGTGGGTTAACCCATAAGAATTTATACTCTGTTAAAAGTATTACAAATGGGAAGGCACATGCCTTTGGGCACACTGCCTACAAATCAATTATAAAAGTTCACTGGAATGTTTGAACTAAGGAATAGCATCTAACAATGCAAGATTAGAGTTTCGGTTGAGCTTAATACACTAACTTTGCACACTACATCTCTCTGCTCTGCTTCACTGCTCTGCCATGATCTGGAGCTTAGGTCCTTTTACTTTGCACTTGATATTGCTCTGCTTCACACCTCACCATTCATATTTGCAACTTCACACCCCCAAATGCTCAAATCCATCGATCATATATATCCGCTACATGAAATTTCATCAACTGTAGTCAGCCTTAAGAAAAACTTAGAGACTTTTTAAGAGCACTATTCTGTCAGCTGAATCCATGCACAAACACTAATGTAGACCAACACCTCTGTATCCAATTCACCTTACATGTTGGCCAATACTACTGGATCTCACAAATTATTCAACCAACACCTTTTCCTAATCTGCACAATGATGAAATACCAAGTCAGCCTGTTCTTCACTGGACTGAGTTGTTTAACCAGAACCCGATACTCAGATGCATGCAATCCCTTCATCACCGAAGGCTAAAATCTTGGATTTAGGTAGCCCTGACATCCCTTATCATTCCCTCAGATCTACAACACAACATGATTGCTGGTGGAGAAATGCAGACCAAAATGTTGAACCCTGTCATATGCCCTGTTCCTGTCTATTCGAACTTAGACAAGTCTGCAATCTGACTTCCAATATGAACAGATGATACAATGCAGATGTGTAAGATGGATTTAGTTGCCATCAATGACAACACCTGACATGCCTAGCAGTGTCTCTTGCCAACAATCTCCCCCTTTGGCATTGATGGCAACACTTAGTGAAAAATGACTAGGTGTTAGAATAGGTCCCCCTTACTATGTACACTTTGTGATTTCTAATTGCTCCCCCTTAGCTGAATTCCTCATTTTTCACTATTTTCCTCTCCCCATTTGACATCAATGGCAAAGGCTGGGATCTGCATATCAAAATTCATGCAAAAATTTTATGTACATGGGTTAAAACTCTAAGTATATACTTCCGCATATGAACATACAGTCCTTAAGTCTTGTTCATCAGCAAAAAGATATCCCCAAAAATGTTTTTCAACTGTGACAATTCATTATCCCAGTTCTTCTTAATGCTTCCCAAAATGGATATATGCTCACTAAACAAAAATGCCTGTGATTCTACCTTTTGAAGATCAGAAGTATCGCTAGTAGCAGCAACCGTTTGGGATTCTGCCAATATATCATACATAGTCTCCATCTTAGGGGAAATTAGTCCCCGAAGCTTATCCAATCTACCCAAAACTTTAACCTTTTCCTTCTCCAAACCATCCAATTCATTCCATAGACTCACTACTTGGTATTCTTTGATTGCTACAGACTCAGTTAAAGGACTATAGGATTGAGAAATGTTAGATAGTTTGAGCTCTGAGTCCTTAATCTTTTTCTCAATATCTTCAACAACTTTAGACCGATTTAGACAAAACTTATAAATGTCTGCACCTTCAGAGAGAGAATTTTGAATACTCTTTACACTGGTATGAAGTACTGATCTATCATAGTTAATTATTTTCCTTATTTCAGCAAATCTCTTCTCATTATATTCATTTTTTACTTTAACTTCTGCTGACTTCTCTAAGGTTTCAAAATGAGTACTTATAGAGTTTATCAGACTCTTCAACTCATCGGAGGGAGAGTCAGACGAATCCTTTTGAAAGGTTGGCATAATCTTTTCCAGAATTTTGGAGGCAAGACCAAGCAACTCATTATCCTCAATGTAAGTTTTCAAAATCTCCTCTCTTGCTTTTGCTTGTGCCAAAGATGCTAACTTCATCTTTTTTAGAGGGGAAAGAGTGTCAAAATTGATAGGTTCTTGAATCAGCTTCAATTCATCAAACTCAAGCTTTTCTTTCTCAAGTAATTTCTTCACTGCATCTATAGTGTCTCTTTCTAAAGATGCAGCTCCATCTTTCGGATCCTTGCCGGTACTATCATCTTAATTTTGCTCTTTAATATTCTCTACTATTTCTCCTTCTTGTTCATCCTTGTCCCTAACCTCTTTTGTTTCTTGCTCTTTATTCTTCACAGAGTCATCTTCACCAAGAGCATCTACTTCTATATTCATCTCTGTATGTTCTCCAGCAGATTGGTCTGGAGGAATTTGAGTGTCCTCTGCACCATCAAAATTAACTTCCTTCACCATCTCTTCATCTCCTTTATTTAGCATTTCATCTTTCGGAGCAGAGATGTCAACTTGCTGTTCACTTTCTTTCAACTCCTCAACATTTTGAATGAAGGAATCAATTTCATTATCAGTTTCTTCTTCAACAGTGGGAAGATTATGCCTTTTCAATGTATTCAGAAGAATCTCCTGAGTATCTTTAACTATCTTATCAATCTCTCCCAGCATGAGCATATTCATTATGATCTTACTCCTGAAGTCCTCTTTCACTTCTTTGAATATCAGGTTCTTTTGATTTGGAGTAATTTGAGGACACAATTTTATTAGTACATTCTCCCAGAGCTCAAAGTTTTTAGCTTTTGCATTCTCTTTTCTTATTTCTAGAATTTTTCCAAGGCTTTCCAAGATTTCAAAAGTTATTTCAATTAAAGTCTTACTATAGATATTCAGGTATTTGACTGTTGCTTCCTCCTAAACTCTCTTATCAGCATCACTATAGTGATCATAAAATTCATCCATTGGCTTCAAGTTTCCATCTACAGTAACTGACTTAATGATGTCATCCACAGAAAGAGTAGGCCTCTCAACATAGGCCTCTATCTTATGCCTTTTACTTGACTTTATGCTTCCAGAGATCTTCTCCTTAGACACTTTAGTAGCTTTGGTGCCTAAGGTCTTCAACTTCTTAACCTCATCATCTGAGTCAGTTTCTTCTTCATCCACTTTCTCCAAACTGACATATGTTCTTTTGCCCTTTAATTTTGTCCTTTTTCCTTAACGGTAGGTTTTTTTGCAGCAGGAGAAGGTGACACACCAGAGGTTGAACTAGAACTCCTAGTAGTCCTTGCTTTAGAAGTGGATTCCACCAGAGCACTTCTATGTTTTCTATCCTATTTCTCCTTCTCAGCTTTCTCTATCCTTTCCTTGTTTTCTCTCACAGCTTCTTTTGTTATGCCAATTCTTTCTACATACATTTCAACTTGTCTTGAATCTTTCTCTTAGATTCAGGTTTTCAGAGCTCAACATGTAGTTTCACACTAAGTTCACCATATGTCCCAAATCTTTCAACTGTGGTGTCCTTTGGTTTACTTAATAGGTGTTGAGAATACATATCCAATACTTGCTCATCAACTTCATACCCCATGGGCATGATCCACACAGTTCTTGGTTCAACTGCTTCCATTAAACACTGATTTGTATCCACCATAAAATAGACTGTATCCTTGTATTTTTCAACCACAGATGTAGGTATTCTCTCCCTAGCCTGCATTATACTCTAGAAATTTTTGAAGAATCCCCAAAGTGCAGTCTTTTGTGCATCATAACTACCCAAACAACTCAAATGATTTCTAATTTGGACTGCTACTGGTTGGTTGTTGGACCAATATATATTCTTCTTCCCAAGGAGCTCACTCAAGAAATAAAAGAAAAGACACATGATTAGCGTACCATATTTAAATGAGTACTTCTTGTCCTTCTTTATCTTGCTTAGGTTCTCCATAAGCTGGTTTAGCAACACTTCACAAAGATCATAGTCTGCACCTTCTTTTACCATCTTATATGCAGCATAGATGGTTGTTCTGAAAACTAAATTTTCTCTGCTAGAGTAATATATCATGTATCCTATCACCATTGATGCGAATATGACCCATGATCCTCTATGTCATTTATAATCATGGATCTCTTGTCAAATTTTGATCCGGTTACCTTGGTGACTTCTTGATTCTTCATAGCCTTCAACTGAGGCAAGGTACTAGTTGAATTCAGTCCTATAATTGACCTTATTGCATCCTTTGTGATTTTGAATGGATGATTCAACCATAGAAACTCATCATGGATATGGCTCAAGACATACCAGACCCACTCATCCTCTACAAAACATAGAAACTCAACAAATTGTATGAACTTCTTGTCTTTCAAGACTTTGTATTCTAGTTTGAGCTCAAAATCATCACCTTTTAAGTGATTCATGAATAGATCAGCAAACCTTGAGTCACCATTCTCCTCTAGAGGCACGTGAATATAAGCCCTAATATCCTCTATGTGCAGAACTCTATATGGAACCCCAGAAAATGCTCCCATCGGATTGACTTCAGTGGATTTGAAAGGATGCTTCTTAAACTTTGGCCTAGGCCACTCAGTGATGTTCACAACCAGAGGAGTAGCCATTTCAAAAGATTACAAGTTCAAAGCTTCGCAGAGAAATACCTTTTTCTTCACGGAATTAGTTTTAGTTGCCGAATTCATTCTTCGCACTTCAAATCTCTAAAATTTTAGCTCAGGCTCTCTTCTCTGTGTTCTCTTCAAATGCAAAGTGATTCAAGTGTTTGAATGAATGACCGTTTATCCTTCGTAAAACCTAATTCTTAATTATAATAAATGCTCTTCCCTAATACATCCGGTTACACTATTTCTGTATATAGTCAATCTTTAATTAGTTTGCAATCAGTCGCATTAGCTTCTTTTCATCTGGAATTTGCTTGAACAGATCTGCAATAGGCTTCTTTATCTTCATTCATCATGCTAGATTCAGGCACCCACTTACTGGCAGGGGAATTAGATTTTTAATGCAGCTCCCCTTGAGCCAAAGCTTTTGATTCAATTCCTAGAGGAATTATTAGCGCCGGATTCCGGTGTGGACCTATCACCTTCATTCTTTGCATCTTTCTTCACCCATGTTTTAATCATTTCTTTCTGAATCTCATTCACGTCTATTTCACCTTTGCCTTTGTCCATCTTCTGCTCTATTCTTCTTGCCTGTGAGTTCACCTTTTTGCTTCTACAAAATTTAGCAATATGTCCAGATTTGTTGCAGTTGAAACATATCATCTTATTTTTCTAACAATTACATGTTGGAGTAGGTTTAGATTTGCATTGCATTGCCATATGTCCAAACTTGTTGCAAGTAAAACATCTTCCATTGAAAACTTGTTTGTCCTTAGGAGGATTCCTTGATCCACTTCTGCAATCCTCAGCCTTATGACCTATCTTTTTTCAATTAAAGCATTGACTAGAGAAGGATAATATATTTTGATTCACTTTACTTCTGCATTGATTAGCTCTATGACCATACTTATTGCATTTGAAACAATTACCATTGAAAGATGGATACTTTTGAGCATTAGGTTGTCTTACTGGAGGTCTTCTAAGATTCCTTCTTTGATTTCTTGCTTCAGGATTTCTTTGACCGGATCTAGAGCTTTCACCTTTCTCAAATCCTAGACCATGCTTATCATCTGCCTTCTTCTGACTATTAAGCAACACCTCAAGTTTAGTTGAGCTTATCTTGAATTTCTCTTTATATTCATTTGCAACTTCTAGGTCATGTTTGAGAATGAGAATTTGTCTTTCAAGTTCTTCCTCATTGTCCCTAGTTTCTTGTAGATTAGATTCTAGATGACCAATTATTCTATCCAATCTGCAGCACTCTTCTATTCTTTCTTTCAGAGATTGATTCAGTTTTACCTCAGTCTTCTTCCTTTCCTCAATTTCCTTGGTTAGTCTCATCACCCTAGATTCCATCTCATGTTTTAAGACAACAACTTATTTTGCTAGCTTCTCGCATTCTTTTGTCTTCTCCTTCAAGGCCTCATCCATGTCATTGTCTTCATTCTGATTTGCTAGCTGATGAAGTAGCTCCCTTCTCTTTTCATTAGATTTGCTCAGTTGTCCTTTTAAGGTCTCAATGAAATCTTCATCATCTTTGAGGTTCTCTTGTAGATCTCTAATTTCTACTCTAGACAGATCAAGATCATTTAAGGCTACTTGGAGTTGTTGATTGATGCCATCATAATGCTTGAATGAACCCATTGAAAACACCTTCCCAGATCTTCCTCAAGTTGTTAAACTTCTTTTAAGGAACCAAGTTCTGATACCAATTGTTAAAATTAAGGAACACTGAGAGGGGGGGTGAATCAATGTTCTGCAAAACTTATTACTTTGTTCCTTTATTAATTTATCACATACATCCAAAGGAAAGAAGCATGAACATAAGAACAGAAACAACAAGATCACAACACATGAACACCAGGATTTTTACATGGAAACCCAGTTAAGGGAAAAACCACGCTGGGGGTTAACCCACAAGAATTTATACTCTGTTAAAAGTATTACAAATGGGAAGGCACATGCCTTCGGGCACACTGCTCAAAGGGGCTCACTACCTACAAATCAATTACAAAAGTTCATTGGAATGTTTGAACTAAGGAATAGCATCGAACAATGCAAGATTACAGTTCTGGTTGAGCTCAATACACTAACTTGCACACTTCATCTCTCTCTACTCTGCTTCACTGCTCTGCCATGATCCAGAGCTTAGGTCATTTTACTTTGCACTTGATACTACTCTGCTTCACACCTCACCATTCATATTTGCATCTTCACACCTCCAAATACTCAAATCCATCAATCATATATATCCGCTACATGAAATTTCATCAATTGTAGTCAGCCTTAAGAAAAACTTAGACTTTTTAAGAACACTGTTATGTCTGTTGAATCCATGCACAAACACCAATGCAGACCAAAACCTCTGTATCCAAGTCACCTTACATGTCAACCAATACTACTAGATCTCACAAATTATTCAACCAACAACTTTTCCTGATCTGCATAATGATGAAATACCAAGTCGACCTGTTCTTCACTGGATTGAACTGTTTAACCAGAACCTGGTACTTAGATGCATGTAACTTTCAATCCCTTCATCACTGGAGGCTAAAATCTTGGATTTAGGTAGCCCTGACATCCCTTATCATTCCCTCAAATCCGCAGCACAACATGATTACTGGTGGAGAAATGCGGACCAAAATGCTAAACCCTATCATATGCCCTATTCCTATCTATCCGGACTTAGACAAGTTTGCAATCTAACTTCTGATATGAACAGATGATACAATGCAGATGTGTAAGATGGATTTGGTTGCCATCAATGACAACACCTGACATGCCTAGCAACGTCTCTTGCCAACACTCTCTACTCCGACCTTTCATCTGCATTCAAACTGTAACTGACAGTATAAATATGATTTTAGAAAACAACCATTCCTCCGTAGTTTCTGTCACTTGGTGAGAGGAGAGTTTCGTGCTGGTGACAGGAATTCATTTACTATCTTTGGCAATAGGAATATCTGCAACTTCATCTGTGCGATAGGAAGAATAAATGACATACTTCAAGCTAAACCTTACACACAAACTGGCGATAGGAACTCCTCATAAGACTTCGATATACAAAGGACAGGAGCATACAAAAGAGCCACCAAAACAGAGAAAAATAACAAAAACAAAACCAAACACAAAAATTTAAAATCAAGATCATTTGGAGCATGATGGCCCTGCATCAATTTCCCTCATAGCCACTGTTTTCTTTGCATTCTTAGCTTTTTTCTCTTCCTGTGTTGGTTTAATCCTTGATCGTTTCCTCGGCATGACGAAGAATTTATCTATAGCATGATAAAGAGACAAATATTAGTTCCTAAGAAATGAATATGGTTCTAAATTTTAGGTTTTCTGCCCTCAACATTTCCAGCACTTCCCACACTTTCCTTGTAGTCAAAGAAGAGTTTTCAATCACATGGTGGAGGATTTTTCAGCCCATTACCATTGTTGAAGTGTTCGCAGCTAGTCAAAGAAGAGTTTTCAATTCACTTTTAAAGGGCTCTTGCTAAAATTCAAGGTTAAATCACTTTACATAAGAGGCCCTATAAATTGGTGTTAATTTTATGTCTATAAGATATCAACATTGCAAGTGCATACTCAACTAAGTAGTAGATTTTATGGTAAAATTTTGGGTGGACAAAGAGCCCCATATAGCACCCTACAACCATCAAAATAACTATTGGGTTGGAATATATATATTCATTTAAGATATATGCCTCATTAATTTTATGCATCTTTGAAGGCCTTTATAAATTCCCCTTCCAAATTCATGGTCAAATTGTGACCATTTTTTAATCTTTCAAGCCCTATAAATCAATTCCATTATGATGTTTTTGGGGCTCTTAAAGTTGATCATAGTGAGTGTACTAATCTTCCCTATGCCAACTTAACTTCTTATTTCAGATTTAAGTTAGGGTGTGTAAAGCAAGTATTGACATTAATTGTAAAGTGTGATATTTTCAAAAAATTAAGGCACTAATTTTTTTTGTGGTGGTTTCAAATTGGTTAGTTGAGTAGTAGTTGTTGGGGGTGATTCTTGTGGATTATTATTAGGTGGATAGGTTTAATGTCTCTTAATTCTAATGAAAGTAGACCTCACGACTCTTTTAGGAAATGTGTAATGTCAAACAATAAACTATCTTTAATTTTTAATTGCTCCTCTCTAGCTGCCTTAAAGTTTGTCAAAGCTATCTAAGGAAGGGGTGTGGATGATGAGTGCATTGACTTAAAGCATATATTAGAAGTGATTTTGTGGAAAATATAGCTACTTTCATCCCTTTAATGAAATGATGGTTAAGGCTACTCAAGTTTGTACTCCCAAGCCACTTTGAAGGTATGTGTTCAGCACCACTAGAAAATATCTTCACAAGTAAGAACTTGGTTTTGGTTGTCTGGAAATTTTTTAGGTTTTTCTATTTATTTAGTTTGTATCTATGTTTGTTTGATATTTGTCAAATCATTATTAGATGTTCTCTGGTTGTCTTGACTAGTTTATGTTGGAGAGGAGTGTATTGTTATCCCATTTTTTTACTTTTTGAATTTGAATAAAGGAACTTAGTTTTATAGCTAGGATACTATGCTCCTATTGATCATTTTGATAAATTCATGTTTTGGATTGATGATAGATTTCATGAGTAGCTACAGGTCTGTAGGTATAAAGAAGAAATTCAAAGCAATAAAAATTTACAATTGTTTGGGAAGAAATTCATAGCTTGGGCTGCAAATTCCCTATTAGACATGTATGTAAAATGTGGAAGCATAGACAAGGCACATGAACTATAAACACAAAATATAAACACAACTGATATAAACACAAAATATATAAACCATACAAGTGATATAAACATGTATTCAATGAGGCATGATAAAGTAATTCAAATAGAATTAAGGAAAATGAAACTTAGAACATGTGTAAAGACTTGACATACCTAAAAAATGGAGATTGAAATTGAGAGAGTACCCAATTATGTAGTCTTTTTTTCTTCTTGCATCAAACTCCTCAACAATTTGAGTTTTTCACCACTTGCTTCCTTTTCAACGTTTAATTGAATAACACTCAAATAGAATTACTAACAATAATACAATTAACCAATGTATAATGGTAAATTCCTACAATTCAATCACAATTAACATTGCAACACTACAAAAATTGAAACTTGAATTGATATATATCAAATTCGATGTGAAAACTATGTTATTTCCTCCTTCTTAAGTTGGCAAACAAGAAAAAGGTGGTGGAAAGTTCATGCAAGGGTGGTAGAATGTGAAAAATGTGCATGTGCACTTCCCAAGAGCATGAAAAAGCATTTTTTGTCAGAACACGCACATAACTAGAAGAAAATAGAGCATGTGGGCCCAGATCGTGGGTATCCTAGCCTTTTTATTGTTTCAATAGCAAGAAAAAAAGTGTTGATGTTATAATGTGAGCGTGTTATGGCTTTCTATACAAAACTCTATATTATTTACTCTCTCATGTATTTCTTCTATCTCTCCCTTAACCCTTAACCCTAATCTCATATCCCTAAACCCTAAACCCTATCCCTCAACCCTAATCCCTCAACCCTAAACCCTAAATCCTCAACCCTAAACCCTAATCCCTTATCCCTAAACCCTAAACCCTATCCCTAAAGCCTCAACCCTCAACCGTTAAACCTCAAATCCTAAACCCTATCCCTAAATCCTCAACCCTCAACACTATACCTCAAACCCTAATCCCTCAACCCTAAACCATAAACCCTAAACCCTAAACCCTAAAACATAAACCCTAAACCCTAAACCCTAAACCCTAAAACCTAAACCCTAAACCCTTATCCCTTATCCCTAAACCCTATCCCTAAATCCTCAACCCTGAACCCTTAAACCTTAAATCCTAAACCCTAAACCCTCAACACTATACCTCAAACCCTAATCCCTCAACCCTAAACCCTATGCCTAAATCCTCAACCCTCAACACTACACCTCAAATCCTAATCCCTCAAACCTAAACCCTAATCCCTTGACCCTAAACCCTAATCCCTTATCCCTAAACCCTATCCCTAAAGCCTCGACCCTCAACCCTTAAACCTTAAATCCTAAACCCTATCCCTAAAACCTCAACCCTCAACATTATACCTCAAACCCTAATCCCTCAACCCTAAACCCTAATCCCTTATCCTTAAACCCTAAACCCTATCCCTAAAGCCTCAACCCTCAACCCTCAACACTATACCTCAAACCTCAATCCCTCAACCCTAAACCCTAAACCCTATCCCTAAAGCCTCAACCATCAACCCTTAAATCTTAAATCCTAAACCCTCAACCCTTAACACTATACCTCAAACCCTAATCCCTCAACCCTAAACCCTATCCCTAAACCCTCAACCCTCAACACAATACATCAAACCCTAAACCCTAATCCCTCAACCCTAAACCCTAATCTGTTACCTCTAAACCTTAAACCCTATCCCTAAAGCCTCAACCCTTAACCCTTAAACCTTAAATCCTAAACCCTATCCCTAAACCCTCAACACTATACCTCAAACCTTAATCTCTCAACCCTAAACCCTATCCCTAAATCCTCAACCCTCAATGCTATACCTCAAACCCTAAACCCTAATACTTCAACCTTAAACCCTAAACCCTAAACCCTAAACCCTATCCCTAAAGCCTCAACCCTCAACCCTTAAACCTTAAATCCTAAACCCTATCCCTAAACTCTCAACCCTCAACACTATACCTCAAACCCTAATCCCTCAACCCTAAAACCTATCCCTAAACCCTCAAACCACAACACTATACCTCAAACCCTAATCCCTCAACCCTAAACCCTAATACCTCAACCCTAAACCCTAATCCCTTATCACTAAACCCTAAACCCTATCCCTAAAGCCTCCACCTTCAACCCTTAAACCTTAAATCCTAAACCCTATCCCTAAACCCTAAACCCTCAACACTATACTTCAAACCCTAATCCCTTAACCCTAACCCTAATCCCTTGACCTAATCCCTAATCCCTTATCCCTAAACCCTAAACCCTATCCCTAAAGCCTCAACCCTCAACCATTTAACCTTAAATCCCTCAACACTATACCTCATACCCTAATCCCTCAACCCTAAACCCTAATCCCTTATCCCTAAACCCTCAACACTATATCTCAAACCCTAAACCCTAAACCCTATCCCTAAAGCCTCAACCCTCAACTCTTAAACCTTAAATCCTAAACCCTGTCCCTAAACCCTAAACCCTCAACCCTCAACACTATACCTCAAACCCTAATCCCTCAACCCTACACCCTATCCCTAAACCCTCAACCCTTAACACTATATATCAAACCTGAATCCCTCAAACCTAAACCCTAATCCCTATCCCTAAAGCCTCAACCCTCAACCCTTAAACCTTAAATCCCAAACCCTATCCCTAATCCCTCAACCCTCAACACTGTACCTCAAACCCTAATCCCTCAACCCTAAACCCTATCCCTAAATCCTCAACCCTCAACATTATACCTCAAACCCTAATCCCTCAACCCTCAACCCTAATCCCTTATCCCTAAACCCTAAACCCTATCCCTAAACCCTCAACCCTCAACCCTTAAACGTTAAATCTTAAACCCTATCCCTAAACCCTCAACCCTCAACACTATACCTCAAACCCTAATCCATCAACCCTAAACACTAATCCCTCAACCCTAAACCCTAATCCCTTATCCCTAAACCCTTAACCCTATCCCTAAAGCCTCAACCCTCAACCCTTAAACCTTAAATCCTAAACCCTATCCCTAAACCCTCAACCCTCCACACTATACCTTAAGCCCTAATCCCTCAACCCTAAACCCAAAAACCTATCCCTAAAGCCTGAACTCTCAACCCTTAAACCTTATATCATAAACCCTCAACCATCAACACTATACCTTAAACCCTAATCCCTAAACCCTAAACCCTAAACCCCATCCCCAAAGCCTCAACCCTCAAGGTCCTTAAACCTTAAATCCTAAACCCTATCCCTAAACCCTCAACCCTCAACACTATACCTCAAACCCTAATCCCTCAACCCTAAACCCTAATCCCTTATCCCTAAACCCTATCCCTAAAGCCTTAACCCTCAATCCTTAAACCTTAAATCATAAAGCCTATCCCTAAACCCTCAACCCTCAACACTATACCCTAAACCCTAATCGCTCAACCCTAAACCCTAATTTCTATCCCTAAAGCCTCAACCCTCAACCCTTAAACCTTAAATCATAAACCCTATGCCTAAATTGTCGACCCTTAACACTATACCTTAAACCCTAATCCCTTATCCCTAAACCCTATCCATAAAGCCTCAATCCTCAACACTTAGACCTTAAATCCTAAACCCTATTCCTAAACTGTCAACCCTCAACACTATATCTTAAACCCTAATCCCTTATCCCTAAACCCTAAACCCTTATCCGTAAAGCCTCAACCCTCAACCCTTAAACCTTAAATCCTAAACGCTATCTCTAAACCCTCAACCCTCGACACTATACCTTAAATTGTAATCCCTTATCCCTAAACCCTAAACCCTATCCCTAAAGCCTCAACCCTTAACCCTTAGACCTTAAATCCTAAACCCTCAACCCTAGACACTATACCTTAAACCCTAATCCCTTATCCCTAAACTCAAAGCCCTATCCCTAAAGCCTCAAGCCTCAACCCTTAAACATTAAATCTTAAACCCCATCCCTAAACCCTAAACCCTCAACACTATACCTTAAACCCTAATCCCTCAAATCTAAATCTTTAAACCATCAACCCTTATCCACCCCTCTCCTCCCCTATCTACCTCACCCCATCTCTCCCCTATCTCTCAACCCTTAACCATCTAGGTCTCTCACTTATCCCTAAAGCCTCAACCCTCAACCCTTAAACCTTAAATCCTAAACCCTATCCCTAAACCCTCAACCCTCAACACTATACCTGAAACTGTAATCCCTTATCCCTAAACCCTAAACCCTATCGCTAAAGCCTCAACCCTCAATGCTTAAACCTTAAATCTTAAACCCTCAACCCCAACACTATACCTTAAACCCTAATCCCTCAACCCTCAACCCTAATCCCTTAACCCTTAAACCCTTAATACCTCAACCCTTAAACCTTAAACCCTTGACCCTAAACCTTTAAACCCTCAACCCTTATCCACCCCTTTCCTCCCCTATCTACCTCACCCCCATCTCTCCCCTATCTCTTTCACCCCTCTCTCCATAGGTTGTAGGTCTCTCACTTGTATATCTCTCATGGCTCTCTAGATATTTCCCTTCCTCTCCACCTCTCTCCCTCCTTACCCATCTTTCCCTCAAGTTGTCAACTTTACTCTCTCATTTTATTATCTCTCCCCTCACCTCTCTATTTCTCACCTTTGTCTCCCCCTCACCTCTCTACATCTCTTAGTCACTCCTTGTCTGCCTCTCCATCCATCCTTAGCCATCTAGGTCTCTCACTTAACCCTAAACCCTAAACCTTATCCTAAAGCCTCAACTCTCAACCCTTAAACCTTAAGTCCTAAACCCTATCCCTAAACCCTCAACCCTCAAAACTATACCTTAAACCCTAATCCCTTCTCCCTTAACCCTAAACCCTATCCCTAAAGCCTTAACCCTCAAACCTTAAACCTTAAACCCTAAACCCTATCCATAAACCCTCTATCCTCAACAATATACCTTAAACCCTAATCCCTTAACCCTTAGCCTTAAAGTCTCAACCCTCAATCCTTAAAACTTCATCCCTAAACCCTATCCCTAATCCCTCTACCCTCGACACTGTGCCTTAAACCCTAATCCCTCAACCCTTAAACCCTTAATCCCTCAAACCTTAAACCCTTAAACCCTAAACTCTCAATCTCTAGATACCCTTAAACCTTAAACCCTTAAACCCTATACCCTATACACTTAACCTTGGACATTCAACCTTGAACATTATCCCTCAACCTTCAAACCTCTAGCCTATACCTATACCCTCAACCATATACTTATGCCCTAAACCCTCAACCCTCATCCATATGCCTTATACCCTCAACCTTAAACCCTAAACCCTATTTCTTAGACACTCAACCTTGAACATTATCCCTCAACTATAAACTCTCAACCCTCTACCCTATACCCTTAACCATATATTTAAGCCCTAATCCCTCAATCCTCAATGCTATACCTTAAACCCTGAAGCCTACACCCACAAACCCTCATCCCTATACCCTATAACCTTACCCTTATACCCTAAACCCTGATTATTGTGCCTCAACCCTATACTTAAAACCTAAACCATACACTCTCAACCCAAGTCACCCTATGCCTTATATATCCTCAATCCATATCGTAAACCCTAAACCCAATATCCTAAACCCTAATCCCCATGCTTTACACACTTAATCTTATACACTCAACAAGCTAAATATTATCCCTCAACTGTAACCCTCAACCCTCTACCCTCTACCTATTACTTAAGCCTCAATCCCTCAACCCTCAATCCTATACCTTAAACCCTAAACCCAAAAAACTCAACCCTCAACCCTAAAAACTATACAGGCTCAGGTCCTTATATACCCTAAACCCAAAACCATTACATACATACATACATACATACATATAGGCATATATACATACATGTACATACATACATACATACAGGCATACATACATACAAGTACATACATACATACAAACATGCATACATATATACATACATACAAGCATGCATACATGTACATACATACATACAACCATACATATATACATACATCAAACATACTTAAGAAACTTGAACAAAATCATTCAAAGGGAGACATAACATGAGCGCATTATAACGCACTCGTGTTATGTCAAACTGGGCAAACATTGGGCAAACTTGCAAAAAAAGAAAAAAATGCAAAACATAACGCAAACGCATTATAACGTGCTCGCGTTATATTTTTCTTTGGGATTTGCTTTGGATTTCCAACCCAAAGGCTTGGAGTGCCTTCCCAATGTCCAAAGACATGTTTTTACATATTCTACAGGATTTCACATAATTTTGTTCATGTTAACCCTCATATTTGCACGTGTTTCAAGGTTGAACAAATCGAACACCTGGGTAATGTTAGGCTTTCTCTTAGCTATTTAACATTGTAATTTTTTTCACATTTTGACAATGTTAAGCCTTTCATATTTAATTTCTTTTGTTTGTGTGTCTGTTTTTGGGCAAAAACTAGTGTTTGGTCTTTTTTCATTATAAATTAACCGTTCATTGAAATTTCAAATAAATTCAATTTTTATAAACTAGACTCCATTCTACACATATTAAAAAAATTAATTTTCAATTAGTTTTCAAATTTTATAGGGTAGCACAGCCAAAATTCTATTTTTTAGGATGTGTCCACTTTGAAAATTAGTAAAAAATAAATATTCATGAAAAAATTGTCAGAAAAATCAGGCATAAACTACATGTTAGCTAATTTCTCACCAAAGCAATTTTAAAAATACCAAAAAAAAGTTAACCTTTTTAGGGAGCCACAAAACACACTATGTTATGTTTTTTTGACAAAAACAACACCAATTTCTTTGGCTCCCTTTTTTGAACCCCTTAATCTATACCATTTAAAAAAAATAGTAGTTTAGAACCCCTTAATCTTGAAATTTTGAGAGTAACTATGCTCAATTTCTCATTCAATGTCAGTATTTCCTAATTTTAGAAAAAAGTGGCCACTTAAGACCCCTTTTTGGCCCCCCATCTACTTGTACCTACCCAAGAAGAAAGGGTCAAAGCAGTGCAAAGGCACATCTCATGAGTTCAGGGTAATGCCAAGGTTGGAAATGATCCCAAAATATGCTAAAGGCATGGACACTAAAGCGAGTACCAAACATAGCATGAAATTGTGAGCACACATAATTTACGATGTTACATTCAGCCCCCACTTTAGCAGGCGTATGACACTACATGCATATGCATGCTAAAGTACAAGAAAGAAAGCACTGTAAGTAAAAATGGCTAAAAAGTATACCCAAAAGGATACTATAGAGGATGCAGAGTGTCACCAAGTGAGAGAATGGAGCCCCCAGCTTAGGAACATACAACACCATAATGTTGGGGATTGCATCCTGCAAAACCACTTGTCAGAAAATAAAAACATCTTGCGGGGTGAAAAGGCACGTTAGTTGAGAAAAATTCTAAGGGGAATGAGACGAGGAAAAATGATCTAGAGTGAAAAATGAGGGTAGATATGTGCCCCCTGTTTCTACTTGCTAATTTGAATGTAGAAGCAGGGTAGAAATCTACCACTTCAATTTTTTGAAAAATTGGTGAAAATGCCTTTAGTAGAATCATTTTGTAAAATAAAACCAGAGCGAAAGGCATCTGATGAAATGGAGGGCAGAACTGGGATTCCAACTCAATGAATGACGTGAAAATCAGAGTTTGCAGGCCCAAGTTATGAAAGTTTCCATGAAGAGTACCCCAGAAAAAGGTGATTTTTTAAAAAACATTTACTATAAATAGTAAGAAAGATTTTCATTTTTACTATTCATTTGTAAATTCAAATTTGGTAAGTTTGGAGGATTCTGAGCACCTTGGAGAGAAAACATGTCGCGCAGATGAGCTTATCAAGCATCTAAGTTGTATACGCTGAGGGAGCACGTGGAGTAGGGTGTGACGCTTCGTGAGGTGAGTCAAATTTTTTGTTATGCATTCATTAATTGCTTTGTTTTGCATGCCAAAGGACTCACTAGGGTACTAGCGTCCTTCTAGCATGCTAGTGTCCACAAGATGTGCTAAGGTCTTTAGGACGTACCAATGTCTAAAATGGGCGTTGGTGTCTGAAAAATGCACTGGCATCCTTAAACATTAGCAAAATTTTGGAAATTTTGAATTCTAACTTTGATTTTTGATGATGTAGTACTAATGATATTTTTGATATGATTTTAGTATCCCCTAACGATGTGGGAGCATGCTGGAGGGCACTTGTACACATTACTGCATAGTTGTGTGAGCGTGCTGATAGTTGTAGATGTTGGTCTCCTTTGAGATGTCAGGCTTTGGTGGGTCTACACAATGCTAGCGATGAGGTTCTGTGATAACATGTTGATGGCACTCATGGAGTGATGGGACGTTGATACCTCTACCTTTCATCTATTGATGGGAGAGATGATAGTGACATCCAATGGGAGAGATCCTTTGATTGCTAGTTGGAGGTCGCATTGTCACAATTATCGAGCAGTGGTCAGTGTCATATGTCTAGGAGGGATAGATGCACTACCTAGGCTGGATCGTGCTGACAGATGACATAGGGCACATCCACATTAGTTGGATGGAGCAAGGCATGGTGGTCACACCACTTGTCTATTGCATTATGATCACTATCGTCGCCTTGTGCATCACATAGGATGGGCGAGGCACTCACTTTCATGGTGGCCTCCTCCACGCTATCAAGGCAATGGAGGAGCATAGGATAGTCTTTGTGTGGGGATAGAGCATTCTCTCCCACTTGTATCATGACCTAGGTTTCTATGTACATTATGAGGTACAAAGCTTGATGACCTGCACACTCCTTTAGGTGTGGGCTTTAGATCATATTACATGCACACAACCTGCGGGGATACTAAAAGTTGTCATCTGGTCAATGCCATGAGCACACGTCTATGCTATGAGGAGGTCGTGATAGTTTGGAGATCTGTTGCACTAGAGATTGACCTTTGATAGAATACAGAGTGAAGATGTGATTTGGAGACCTTATAGAGATATGAGGTTTTATATGAGGCAATGATGACAACTAGCACAGATACAGAGGGATTGACTCTTTTTTAGTTGCCTCAATCAAATTATATTGCCCTTCTACTATAATCAGGTGGCGAGGTAGTTTGGCCAGGTGCAGGGGGTGCCTACAATTGTGCCCACCTACATGTGCTCACACCGCAGTGCAGTGAGGCCCAGTGACGTGCCGCGAGGCATAGTGACGTGTTGCGGTTGATCGTAGCATATATTGCATTAAGTGACTCTGATGATGAGGTCCAAGATGTAACACTTGTATCCACATCCAATGGCATGGGGGTGACCCCAGCATACATAATATGGTGGGCTACATTTTGGTTGGATCCTATTTTCCCAGCAGAGCACCCACTAAGAGACTCAAGACCATGGGATGATTAGGGTCTAGAGGAGGTGGTTGTGGGTGATGAGGAACCTGCAAAGGAGGACAAGTAGAGGGAGGAGGAGCTGACAATAGTAGTAGCATGGAGTAGGGTAGTGGCACTGCAGAGGAGAGGCCTAGGTCCCAACCTCGAGCGTCATAACCACTTCTGTCTGTGAGCAGTGTGTCGAACTAGTCTGAGAGAGGGGAGTCAAGTGGTATAGTTGTTATAGTGCCCCTATCTGTCCTAGCGATGATAGTGACAATCCCCACTGATCTTGATTGGCAAGACAGAGATCCTGGTGAGATTTGATTTATGTTTTGTGATTTGAGTAGAACACTAGATGCTTTCTTTGGTTTGATTTGATACATGATATATGATGAGATGTATGATATGATTCTTGTTTGATTTTGTAGTTGGCACACGAGCATGGCTTGAATTTATAGGTTGAGTCTTTGCAAAGATGGTATCCACCGTGTAGATCGGGTAGCTAGTGCGGGCTAGCTATAGGCCACTACAGACTATCGAGTGGCATGTGGAGATTTTTGAGCCCATTGTGTAACTTTGAGTTGCATATGAGGGTCTGGTACAGTTGGCGCATGTCACAATTGAGAGAGACCAGGCCATAGTGAGAGTAGACACCGCCAAGTAGGCACATGATGCTCTATAGGGGCAAATAGATCTTGTTGTAGTGGACTCATAGGGAGCCTAGCTAGCGCCAACACCTTCTGTTGATCACCCTTGAGTGCAAGCACTGATGATAGAGATGGATAGGCTATGATCTAAGGTGGCCCGACTATAGCAACATGAGGCGGATCTTAGAGTGGAGGCAGTGGAGCTGAGAGGCACTATTAGGGGCCTACAACCACGGAGTGGATCTAGGAGTCACTCATGGTCTATGGTCTCATAGCAAGAGCCATACGTGACCCAGCCACCACCAAGGCCAGAGGGATCCGACAGTGACGGTCCTGGGGTGTGATTGAGATTTTGTACTTGTACCCTTTTTGATACACCACATTTTGTCATAGTGGTGATTTTATATATCACATATCGAGACTTTGATGTATATATGAGCTTTTTGTGATTTTGATCGATATCATTGTGTTATGTGTTATGTTTTATGGATGATTTAATTAAATGCTATTGTGATTTAATTTAAACAACTTGGTTAAATTGTTTAATTAAATTCTACAAAGATCTAATGCATGTGTTTAACTAAATATTATCGTGATTTAAGTAAACAACCTAATAAGATTGTTTAATAAATACAACAATGATCTAATTAATATATGTGATGATGAGATAGAAATGTTTAGTGAAAGGCAAATTGTGATCTAATTAAACAACTTGGTTAAATTGTTTAATTAAATGCAACAATGATTTATTGATATATGGAAATGGTTTAATTAAATACAATTATGATCTAACTAAACAATCTAATAATATTGTTTAATCAAATACGACAATGATCTAATTAAACATGGTAAAATAGTTTGTTGGATATCACTAATTACATTAGATATTGTAATTGAAATGTTATGAGTTTATTCAATTAAATGTTATACAAGATTTAATTAAACAATGGATCTAAAGACTAACTAATTACATCTATAATTAACTAGAATGACATGGTGAGAAAAGGAAAGCATTTTTCACTAACAGGGAAAACTACTTGGTAATTCAAGACAACTAGATTTTTGTTGAGAATGAAGCAACAAAGAGCAAACAGAGAAGAGAAAAGTATTAAATACTAAACTATCCAATGCAATGTGCTTTAGAAAGAGCATTAACATACCACATAGAAAGGAATATGATTAAATTGAAAACAAAGACATGAAATTAAATCAAGTTAAACATAGAATCTACGTAAGTGCATAACATTAATAGGTTCTTTGAGAGGTTTGCTATCTATTGTTGAGAGTCTATATGCACTTGATCCATATAATTCAATGATGATGTAGGGTCCTAACTAGTTCAAACTAAATTTCCCTTTTGCACTTGAAGGAGTGTTGATGTTACGCTAGTTTTCATAAAGGACCAAGTCCCCAACTTCAAACAAGTGGTGGATGATGCACTCATTGTAGCTGTGTGTGGGATTCTCTTGATAGGCTTAGAGATGTTCAAGAGCATGGATGCACTATCATTGAGCATTTCAAGCTATTGAAGTCTTTGTTCCCTATAAGTGTTATCATTGATGAGGCCATTGAGGGAAATCCGTAGTGAAGGAATTTCTAACTCCAAAGGCATGATTGCATCGACACCATACATGAGATTGTATGGGTATTACCCATAGTTATATGAATACTCGTGCGATAGGTCCATAATGCATAAGATAGTTGGATATGCCAATCTTTACCATGTTTGTTGATAGTTTTCCATAGAATTTGTTTGATAGTATTATTGGAAGCATCTACTTGGCCATTTGATTGTGGATAATATGGTGTAGAGAAGCGATGTTGAATGTGAAATTTCTCTAAGAACCTTTTCACCTCTTTATTCTTAAATGAGGAACCATTATCAGAAACCAAAGCGGAAGGTAGCCCAAATTGAGAAATGATATTATCAAGAAGGAAGCGACATAATACTTCAATAGTCATGGATCGAAGTGGAACAACTTTGACCCATTTCATAAAGTAATTTGTAGTTGTGATGATAAAAGTGTGACCTTGAGAAGAAGGAGACATTTTTCTAATAAGATCTAAACCTCAGACAAAAAATGGCCAAGGGGATACTTGGGCACAAAGTTCCTGGGCAAGAGCTCAAATCAAATTGTTATGTTGTTGGCATTAAGGACACTTTTTAATGAAAGCTTAGGAATCTTGTTCCATTCTTTGCCAATAGTAACCCATGCGAAGCAATGTTTGAACTAGAGATCTTCCACCAAAATGCCCCCGTAGGTACTTGAATGGGCCTCTTTGAGGGCAATGGGAATATTTGCTTTATTTAACAATGGAGAAGGAGGCCATTGTAACCTCAACGATAGAGAACATTAGAAAGAATGATATATCTCATGGTGAGCTTATAGATATGAGCTCAAGCATTTTAGGATGAAGCATTTAGAAAGGTAATAACACACAAATAATTGAATATATGGGAGTACCATTCTTCTGAATCTAAGTTGTAACAAGAAGAAGCATCTGAAGAGTTGTCAACTATAGCTGGTGAAGAAAGAGTGTGAATGCTAAATTGATGATCGGTAGGAGAATCTTCAAGGGGTACAAGGGAGGTAGCGCTCGCCATTGGATCTGCG
Source organism: Cunninghamia lanceolata (assembly GCA_027924645.1). Taxonomy (NCBI): domain Eukaryota; kingdom Viridiplantae; phylum Streptophyta; class Pinopsida; order Cupressales; family Cupressaceae; genus Cunninghamia; species Cunninghamia lanceolata. The sequence goes on from BSBN01000620.1 coordinate 4,343,218, forward strand.
TGTCAATTGTCCTTTCTTGGGATTGTATCAATAGTGAAATAAGAGAATAAATTCAATAATGATAAAGCTAAGTCACGATACTAAGATAACTTATTTTGTTTTGCTTGATAAGATCTGGTAACTTACTTTATGATCAAATGTGAATCACCAAATATGCGAAGAACACATATATTAAGAACAACGCAGTACACAAGCTAGCAATAAGGGCTTCATACTTGACAATGTTGTTTAAGAAAATTTAGATGGAAGGAAAGGGGAATCGAATTTCTAGAAGGAGCTACTAGTATGATACCAGCATTGGAGCTAGTTTGAAACCTAGATCCATCGAAGAATAAATCCCATGGCTGATCGATATCCTAAGAAAGGATGCTATCATCGGGGAAATATTCTTGATGCGGGATAGTGAAAGGAGAAGGAGCATCAGCTAAGCTAAATCTTGACCTTTTATTACCTTTTGGGGTCCACAAACTTAAGGTCAAATTCTGTCAACAATAGAGCCCATTTAGCTAGATGCCTTGAGAGATTAGTTTTTTTAGAACAAATGCCTTAAAGGATCAAATTTGATGATGAGATGTGTTTCAACATAAAGAAGATAGTGTCTCAGCTTGTGCATCACAAATATGAGAGTGAGACATTGCTTCTCTATTGTAGGATATCGAATCTCATAATCCAGCAAAGTTTAGCTGATATAGTATACATGTTCCTTGCCTTCATTATCATGTTGATCCAACAAAGCAACTAGAGCATGAGAAGATGCAGAAGTATAGAGGAGAAAAGGTCATCCAGAAATGACTGGTGTTAAGATAGGAGGATTAGCCAAATAGCCTTTAAGATCCTCAAAATCTTTTTGACAATCCTCAATCTAGTTGAAATGAACATTCTTTATAAGAAGATTAGTGAAAGGGAGAGCTTTATCTGCTAGTTGTGAAATGAATCGGTGAATAGCCTAAAGATTTCCTTGTAAGCTATGAAATATTTCTTGGAGGTGGCATATTCACAACAACATTGATCTTCTTCGTATCGATCTCCATCTCATGATGCAAGACAATAAAACCTAATAATTTTCTACTGTCGACACTAAAGACACATTTGTGGGGGTTCAAGTACATGTTGTAGAGATGAATACATTTGAAAATACACTGGAGGATTTTGACATGATCTTGGTGCAAAATTGATTTGGCCAAAATGTCATCGACATAGTCCTCCAATATGTTGTGAATAAAGTCATGGAAGATAAAGGTCATGGATTGTTGGTAAGTCACACCAGTGTTCTTTAAACCAAATGACATGACCAAACAACAATAATTAATCCAAGGTGTTGTGAAAGTAGTTTTGTTATATTGATCTTGGGGGTTTATGAAGATTTGATTGTAAGCAGAGAAGCCATCCATAAAAAAGAGTAAGGCATGGCCAACAGTAGAATCGACTATCATATCAATGTTTGGAAGAGGAAAATCATCTCTTAAGGATGTCTTGTTGAGATCACGAAAGTTAATGCATATTTGAATATACAGTTGTTAGGTCTAGTGACAACAACAATATTCAACATCCAAGGTGAATAGTCAATTGGGCAGATAAAGCCAGCTTGTAAGAGCTTCTCTATCTCAGCTTTGACCATTAATATAACCTTGGGATTCATCTTTCTGATCTTTTGTTTGATTGGTTGGGCATCGAGATATAACATGATATTGTGCGTCATACTGTGGATCAATATCGGGCATGTCCACATATGACCAGGCAAAAAAATCAAGAAATTCTCACAAGAGAAGAATCATCTTGTTGTTCTTCAGGATCTAAACACTTCCCCATTTGATTGATTTTTTTGAATTAGCCTAATCCATCAAGACATCGACAATATCTCCAACTAGTAGAGTGTTGTGGTTCGGAACATCAAGTAGATGAGTGTATCCCTGATGTGTGTCATGAGATGTTAAGATGTCATCTAATAAATTAGAAGTTTTCCCAAAGTATGCTTGAGCATTTGGGTGTGCAAGATGTTGAGTCCACTTTTTGGCCAAAAAGTGGAAGTGTTTTCCCTGATTTTCAGAATTTGTCACATTTGACCTAAAAATTTGAAGCACTTAAAGGTGGAATCTTGAAAAAAGTCGGTAAATATGAAATGTAGTACTCGACTTGTCTAGTTTCCAAAAATGTAATTTTTTTAATACACAGATGATAAAAAATAATTTTCAATAGGAATTTCTAAAAACCCCTATTTAAAAGTCATTTTTTTACTATACCATGCACGTGTACGTCATCCATATTTTGACCTAAATAATCATATTTTTCTAAATCCTTTTGGGAAAAGATTTGTAACTCACTGAAGCACATTTTGAATATTTTCTTTGTTAGATTTGCAAGCACCTTCGTACACTTTTCATTGTCTATCCCCCAGGTCTACTCCTACCACTCACTCAGACAGTGAGTCGTCGGTCCGTCAGATCACTTCCTCCCCTCTCCCTCACGTCAACTCTGCCAACCATTATACCTCGTCTCTTGTTGATCGTGTAAATCTTCCTTTGCCTCCTTTTGGGTCAACTCCGCTTAGTACTAGGTACCCGCATATTAACCTCTCTGACCTTCATCCTTCTCCTACACCTTACAACTGCCACGTGATACCTTCAAATTCTATGTCCCACATAAACTCAAGTCCTTCCCATCTTAGTGGCATTTTTAAGCAAACCACCCCTCTCTTTGCCAAACCCCCGGATACTCGTACCCTCTTGCTGCCCCCCACTCATAATCCACCTACGGTCTCCTCTTTTGCCAATGTCATCGTCAACCATCCGATCCACCCCCCCACTTTACCTTTGTCTCTCATCAACCATTGGGAAGACAAATTAGTCCTCAATCCCTCCAACCTTGACATTAAACCCTGCGCCCTAAATTTCTTAAGAAGGGGCCTCAGTTTTGCCATCACCCTGACCTACATCCCCAAGGTTGATTTCCTTATCGAAATTGAGAATGCTATCCACTCTCTGCCTGTTAACATTGCTGATGAAGTTTGACAAGATTGTGCCGTAGAGCTCAGGTACGCCAGGCCCCCCAAGCGGAATGTCCCCAAGGATGAACTTCTCGCCTTCAAAAGGCTTTCTAAACAAAATGTCGTCATTGTTAAAGCTGATAAGGGGAATGCCACCATTATCATGAACAAGCCAGACTACATTACCAAAATGCTTGACCACCTCAACAACAGTGGCAACTATAAAATCCTTCCTCGTAATCCCATCTCCAAAATCTTTAAACAAGTGAAAAATGCCATTGCGTCTTCCTCCTTTGATGATGAGACCAAAAAGCGCCTAATGCCCAACAAAGAGATCACACCGCGCATCTATGGCGTTCCTAAAATACACAAACCCAACATTCCTTTAAGACCGATTGTAGACACTACACATTCCCCCACATACAAACTAGCTGCCTTCTTGGCCAAATCAATTTCTCCACTCATCGGGCATTCGTCTTCCTTCATCAAAGACTCGTCCCACTTTGTAGACTTCATCAAAGACAAAAAAGTCAATGAGGGAGACATTCTTGTCAGCTTCGATGTCATCTCCCTCTTTACCAAAGTCCCTCTTATCGACTCCATCATGCTTATTTGGCAAAAAACCAATGAAGAAATCACCTCCCTGGTTGAGTTATGCTTAACATCCACATTCTTCACCTTCCAAAATGTTGTGTACGAGCAATTTGGTGGGGTGGCCATGGGATCCCCTCTCTCTCCTGTCATTGCTAACCTGTACATGGAACATTTTGAAGACCTTGCCTTAAACTCTTTCCCCCTCAAACCAACCTGGTGGAAGCGCTATGTGGATGACACCAACATTTGTTGGCCACATGGCCCAGAACAACTTGAACTCTTCCACAATCATCTTAATAGCCTTGCCCCTTGCATTAAGTTCACCAAAGAACTCGAATCCAATAATGAACTCCCATTCCTTGACATCCTTCTCATCAAAAAAAGTGATGGTTCTCTTGGTCGTCGAGTCTTCAAGAAATCCACACACACTGACCTTTATCTTCATGCCTCTTTGCACCACCATCCAGCCCATAAAGCCAGTGTCCTCAAAACTCTGACAACAAGAGCTTTTCGCATCTGTGACATTGACCACTTAAACCAAGAGTTATCCCACCTCTCCAAAGTCTTCAAGCTTAATGGTTACCGCACCAAGTGCATCAAGTGGGCCTTTAAACAAGCCCAAACCTGCCTTACTACTAAACCTAGTGTGAAAGACTCTGAGGCTGTTTTCAGTGCCACCCTACCTTTCATTGAAGGCATCTCTAATAAGATTGCCAAAATCCTTCGCAAAAAAGGTCTCAATTGTGCCTTTAAACCTATGTCCACCATTAGAAACCTCATCTCGTCCACCAAAGACCACAAAGACATTCTTTTAAACTCAGGTGTCTATAAAATTGATTGTTCGTGTGGCACCCCGTACATCGGTGAAACAGGCAGATCTATTCACACCAGAATCAAAGAACACAGTGCAGATATTAGGCATGAAAGAGTTGCTAAGTCTACCTTGGCTGACTACTCCTCAAGCACCAAACATCACATTCACCTTGAAGATACCCTTGTCCTTGCCAAAGAAGATAACTTCTTCAAGAGAAAACTCAAAGAGGCCATTTTCATCAGAAACAACCCCTCCAACCTTAACAGGGATGATGGTTAGACCTTAAGCCACACTTGGAATCCTCTTCTTAATTCCCTCAAAAATCCCCCCACTTCCCTGTGATCCCTCCTCCCCCTTTCCTCTCCACCTGTCTCTTCTCCTCTTTTCGTTTCCCACCTTTTTCCTTGGCACCTTGCCCTTCACTTTTTCTTATTCCCTCTCTTCCCATTCAGGTCCACTTCTCTCCCCCCCAACCTTGGCCTCTTCAATTTTTACCCCCACCATCCTCGTCTCTCCTCTTCTCTCTCCTTATCCCCCTTTTTTGGCCCCGTGCTCCTTTTGGTTCCTCCTCGTTGGCAGCTCCTTTCTCTTTGTCGATCTTCCTATTCCACCCCTCTTTCCTTGTTGCCTTGCGCCCCCCCTTTTTTCTTCTCCCTCTCTTCCCAATTGGGTCCACTCCTCCCCCCCAACCTTAGGCCTCTTCATTTTACCCCAACCATCCTCATCCATCCTCTTCTCTCCCTAGCTCTTTGCTCCCTGTCGTTCCTCCTCTCCCTAGTCCTTGACTCGCCCCTCTCGGGTCCTCCCTTTCTTTAGTACTCACTCTCCTCCTTTCTTAACCTTGCCCCACCTTATTGTGTTCCCCTTTCCTTGTTGGCCCTTCGGTCATCTCCTCCTAGGCTCTATCCTTCCCTTCCCATTTTGCTTCTCATGCTTTCTCTCTCTTGTCCTTCTCTTCTCTATGCACTAATTTCTTGATCTCTTTTTTGCTCTCTTTCCTCTATGACCTTGCCCTACCTTCATGTGTTTTTCCTCCTTTACTTTTGGTGTCATCTTTTACTCTCTTCTCTCGGTTTCCTCGTAGGTCTCTTCTCTCTTTACCCTGTGGTCTCTTTTGCTTTCTACTCAATACTTTCTTTCTCTAGTCCTTTTCCTTTTTCCTATTGGTTTTCTTCTCACTCTCTTCCCTCCTCTTACTCTCTTGGTTACCTAGATGTTGTCCCTTAGGTCCACTCTTCCCCCTCCTTGTTTTTTATTCTTATGTGCTTCGTGTCTTTATCTCTTCTGTATATTCTTTATTTAGGCTATGCATTTATAGATTAGTGTGGTTCCTCTTCTGTCTTCTTTAGTTACTCGTTAAGTACATGGTTATAGTTTATATATATTTATACATTCTTTGTTTATATAGATAAAATAATTCTACTCATTTTTCTTCTTTTAATTTTTAGAGTTTTACTTTCATTTATTTTCTTCCTCATTCATTTGCCTCGTTCCTCGGTATTCTTATACAAGTATTACTCATATCTCCATTCTATAGTTATATACTAATTGTTGTTTATAGTAATTTCCTATTGTTTTTGCTTGGCATTTTTCTCATTTTACTTCATTTTTAATACTTTTTTCTCCTCATTTTCTACTATGGATTGTTTTTTCTTTCTATTGGTTTATTCTCTATTTTCATTTTAAAGTTTATATACATATAGTTTGCTTTGTTAATTTTTCTATATAATTGTGTCTTGGGTATTATTATGATACACATTGCCTATTCTTTTTGTACTTGGTCTTGTCTATACTGATATTTGTCTGTGCTTTATTTATACTTTTAAGCTTTTTTACTTTACTTATTCTCTACTTATAGTCCTTAATATCCCATTTATAGGATTTTGTTTTTGACTTGGTCTTTATGACCTTTTTCCTTTCCTTGCTTTATATATGTGTAATTATATAGTCTTATATATATTCCAGATATAAAGTATATTTTTCTTTTCTCTTTCTTTATTTATATTAATGAAATTCATATACTCTTATTGATATCCATATACTCTTATTGATATTCCTCTTAGTATTACCTCTTTTTAGCCTTATAAAGCTCCTTTGAAGCACTTGTTATAGAATATATGTTTAGTAATATCCTATATATATATATATACTTTGTTACATACTTCCTTTGGTATTTATCTTATTCCCTCATATTATTATAAGCATTATTATAATTTTTAGTTGCTTCCCTCTTTTCATTACTCCTTTGTTCTTTTTGTTTTTGGGTTTCTCACATTCTCTGGTTATTGGTCTCTTGTGATCTTTTAATTCTACCCTCTTTCTTTCTATTTGTTTTTTCTCCATCCTATTATGCCCCTTTTTTCTATTTTCTCCTTTTATTAATTTTGGTTATTATGTGGGAGCCATTCCTCGTCCTACGTGCCCCAATTCTCTCCTTTTTATATATCCTTCTCTGCAATCTTATCCACATTGCATTCTACTCTTTTCGTCCTGATGATGGATCATTGAGTATGATCCGAAACGTTGACGTAAAAAAGCAAGACACAGTGTTTCCAGAAGCTTCACATTTAAATTTTTATTGGCCAAATTTCATGTTTTAAAAAATTGTCGTGTACGTCACGCATAAGATGACCTAAACTTAGCATTTTTGAATTTTTTTAAATTGAAAGGAATTGTATAAAGTACGTTTTCGTACAATTTTGTTTACAAAAAATTATTTTAATAAAAAATTATTAAAATACTAAAAAACCCTGATAATTTAAGTTTATAGACCTGTTTAATCAGAAATTAATTAAAAAATAGAAAAAATAATCCAAAAAAAAAATTACATATTTAGTATCTACACTGTCTCTTCTATAATAGGTTTTAATTTCATCAGAAAATTTTGAAAAAAAGGCCATCAGACATATGCCCAAAATCACTATTTTGTTATGACATTGACATGACCTTCAAGTTGCAGGTCAAACTAGGTCTAGAGGTTAGGTTCGGGTCCCCAAAGCTTTTCCCAAACCGGGTTACAAAGCAAAACTCGAGCCTAAAATTCAAATTTTAAATAACAGGATCCTGTTTAGTAAACGGGATCCCGTTTCTTACTCTGTCGGTACAGAACAAAATGAGATCCCGTTTAATAAATGGGATCCCATTTAGTAAACGTGATCCCATTTACTATTTGACCATTTTTTTAATAAGACTGTCACTGTCGGCCCTACAACTTGTTCTGTACGGCCGATAATGACATTTGCAACATTCTCTACCATCTTTTGTCTTTTGCAGGTCCACCAACTTGGGATTTTATTTGAATTTTGAAAGGAGCCATCATTGAGACACTGTTTGAGTGAAATTTTGTTGAATTGCTACTTGTTTGAAGGACCTGAACAAAGAAGGAAGGCTTTCAAGTTTTTGACATTCATTTGTACATACTTAAAAAAATTTTAATCATGGGATCACAAACTCATAATAAGAGGAAAGATAGGAAGCTATTGACCCCTAAAGAAATTGAAGCAAAGAGAGGGAAGTAGGCAAAAAAATAAAGAGATAGAAGAATAAAGATTCGTTCAATGAATAATGTTGAAGCATCCAATTCCACAACTATTGAAGATAAAAATATTGAGGAGATCATGGATGTAGACAATGCAAATTTGCAAGAGGTGAATGTGGAAACTAATACGATTATACAAACTACTCTTGGTATGTCTTCAAATCCCCCTTTAAATGCTATGGAGAATGTTTCAATAGGCACAAATCTAGGTATATCTTCAAATCCACCTTTGAATGAAATGGAAACGGTGTTGATAGGAGATTTAAAAGAAGCCAGATATAACAATGTTGAGATCGATAATATTCATAGAGATCAAGATTTGAGACAAAATGTTGTTGAAAATAAAAATAAAAATCTTTTTGTTGAAAATGAAAATGAAAACCATTTTGTTGTTGAAAATGAAAATGAAAATCCTTTTGTTGAAAATGAAAATGAAAACCGTTTTGTTGTTGAAAATGAAAATCGTTTTGAAGTTGAAAATGAAAATGAAAATGCAAGATGTGATGTTGAGAATGAGAATTTTTTTTAAAAAAATTGAAAGAGATGTTTTGGATAATCTTTCTGGTAAGATTTCTTGGAGACAAATATGAACACATGCCAATAGACTATACAAAGAATTTTTTTATCGTAAAAAACTACCATTTCAATGTCAACTAATGATGCAATTAATGAGAATGTGAAAAATAAGAAAAGTAATGAAAATGTTAGGCATTTTTGTTAAACCAAGAAGAAAAAATCAATCACTAAAACATGTTATGTCTACTGTTGCTAGTGCCATTGAGTCTATTAGAAAGAATAGTCGATCTAAAGATAAGAATGCAACAAGACGAGCTATAATAACTACTATAGTTAATAAAGCAACTTTGAATAGAAGAATGGTAAGCAATATGAGTGGAATTCTAAAAATACATCCTAAAACATAGGTAAGAGTGGCAAAAAGAAGAGAAAGTATAGAAAATGATCCAATCAACCAATGTTGGATTTTTAGTGGTCACCTCTCAAGATCTGACATGAAACTGAATGTTGAAATCAAATCTTTGATTGAAAAATATTGGCATGATAATACTAGAGTATCATCTAATGCTAGAGATGTTTTAAAATTAAGAGTGGGGTCCAAAGTTCGCAATCCTCATCCAAAACACCTATTAGATACAACTCAAATTGAATTTTATAAAAAAAATTGTAGTGAATTAGTGTTACCTGGTAATATTAGAATAAGTCAAAGACCTTTTAAAAAATACAAACCATGGTATGTAAAGATTAATAAGCAACGAATATATTGTTGTTGTAAAACACATGTTCAATTTTGTTATTATTATGATGTGTTTCGACATATACGTTGTACTTTACATACTAACATGATTATACAGGAATGTGATATTAATATGCCACCTGAAACAATAAAAGAGTTTATATCAAGTTTGTTTTGTAAAATATCTAATGGGAAATTATTTTATTTAAGTTCATGTATTTCTGGACAATGCACTAGTTGTGGCAATCTTTCTTTCTTAAGAGTCCGTATGCATGAAAGTGTTGAAAATGATTTTAGACAACAATTAGTGGATGTTAAAAGATTTAAGAATGTTGAATATTCTTTAAAAGATGGAAAAATTAGAAAGTGTTGTGATTTAATTACAGAAAGTTTAGTGTACATGCATTCATATCAGAATTTAAGAGTAAGATTGTACCAAAATATGTCAAGCACTCTCAACAAACTCGATGGCTTGATGGACAATTTCATGCATGTAGAAACACATTTCCAGTTGGTACTATACTATCAGTGGTTGATTTTGTGGAAAATTATACTCTAGATCTGTAAGAGGAAACCCAATCGCAATATTACAATTTAGTGCAGGTGGCTATGTTTGTTCATATTGTTTATAGACATGCAGATGATAGCATAGAGGATGATAAAAAAGTTTTGAGGGAGTATCGTTTCTATTGCGACAACCGGTTACACTCATCAGAGTTTGTTCAATATTGTTTCAATATATTTTATACAAATTTAAGAGAAAGAGAAATCTAGATGACAGAACATCTCATATGGTTAGATAATTATATGGGGCAGTTCAAGAATGCTCGAATGTTCTGTTGGTTAAGTAGGGTTCACATGGAGCATAATGTCCAACATATGTGGATTTTTTTAAAGCTAGACATGGTAAAGGAGAACATGATGGAGCTAGTGTGTGTGTTAAAAGAAATCTTGCTAGACAACAATTGAAATTTGAGGATGCAGTAAAATTTAAAGATGCACGTGGGATTGTGGATTAGCACAATACAAGATTATGTACACCTAGATCAAGTGAGTACTCTACAGTTCACTGATTCTTTTGGTTGGTTGGAGAAGAAAACATTCTACCTAGACTTGATTGTGAGACAATCAGTGGATCTACTAAATGGCATTCTTTTAGGAGTTCGAATGTAAGTACATGGACTATCTGGACAAGGGAGCTTGCATGTTTTTGTCAGTTTTATATTTCAGGAGATTGGGAAGCATGTGAGAATACAGAATGGGTTGAAGAGTGGAAGCAAAGACCATTGACACCTGCACAAGCACACGATCAATATGGAACAACAATTGAAGACAACAATCAACTGTTTGCATCAGACGATTATGACCGTGTTTCAGACCTTGTACAAGAAGGTAATTTAATTCAAATTATTTCATTTTATTTCACTTCATTACTATTTTGTAGTGCTTTTATTTATTTATGTGTACATATGAATGCATGTATGTAGATTGGTCAAATTTTAAGGACATGTGCAAGTTATTGAATCAAAATTTGTTTGCAGGACATGTGTATGTTGTTGTTGCACCTAAGGAGAATAAAGAGGAAATAGAATATTGGTTGGCTCATTGTGTGGAGACTAAACATAAGTTAATAGCACCTCGAGAAGATGATGATGGCTTTCCTTATCCAATAGGTTTGGTGATCCCCTTAAGACATCCCCTTAAGCAAATTTTGATAACAAGTCTTTGATCCCCTTAAGCAAATTTTGAGAACTTCTTTGATCCCCTTAAGCAAATTTTGAGAATTTCTTTGATGATGGCTATCATTATCCAATAGGTTCGGTGGTCGTTGTTGGCACTTGGCTACAAAAATATCTAATAAGGAAGAATGGTTTACCTGCATTCAAATATTATGAAACACATAAGAAGATTATACACTACTCACATTTGGTGTTGGCAACAAATATAAAACTGGAGAGGTATCGTGGAAACCCTGTAAATAAAGAGCTATGGACAATTTCTATGGAAGAGCATGAGACAATCATTGATGCATTGAAAAAAAGAGAGGATGGAGATGGTACAATGGAATAAGTAAATACAGGTAAATATAGTTAAATAGTTTTATATTGTTCTTTTAAATACATTAAATACATGTTTTGATATTTCTTGTGTGTTATTAGTTGAAATTGATTTAAATTGTCCTTTTATATCCTTAGGCCATCATCACAAATTCATCACATACTTTGAAACAAAAACCTAAGAGGATGTAGATTAAACCTATATGTACATGTGTGAGGTACTTGTAAATATAGATACAAGTTATGTATATAGATAGTTTTATATATGTGATCAGAAAAATCAAATCAAAGGTAAAACACAAACCAAATGCATAACAAAACAAAGAGTTTATACCTAGATAAGAAGACCCAATCTCATCAAAGGGAGAGGAGCTTTGCACCCAAGAGCTCCTAAGATGTACCCTATGTTAGATTTAGGGTAGACAACTGAGAGGGGGGGTGAATCAGTTGTCCACAACTTTTCTTGTTTCAATACTTGCATTCACTTTGCATTAACAATAAATCAATCATGAAAACTTAATGTAATTAACCAAGAGTAGAAAACACATCTACACATGAGACACCAAGATTTTGACGTGGAAAACCTGGTTAAGGGAAAAACCACGGGGTGACTAACCCAAGATATTATTCTCTGTTAGAAGAATAGAAAGAATAAGATGGCACATGCCAATTAGGGCTCACTTCCCGAGCACACTGCTCACAAGAGGCTCACTGCCTACAAGAGACACACTGTCTACAATAAATGAGTATTACATACTTGAACTGGTAAATAGCATCGTCACCATGCTTGGATCAGTTCCATTAAAGCCCAAATCCTTTTGCTCTTCCTTTCGCTCTTCTCCTTGCTACCACATGCTCATCTCCACAAGTACACTCTTGAAATGACTTCACAAACCTTTATTTATACACGACATCAACTTAGGAACAATCATCTAAGTTGGCAAGCAACCACAAGAACATTTGCAAGGTGTATAATTCATCCAATCGGCTAGTCACAGAAAGAACACCTTCTTCTAGAAGTATTTCTTAATTTTCGGGCTCTCAATTCTAATGCAGACCATCAACACGAACTGAACATAATCCAAGGACCTTCACAAGCTTTCCTAAATCACCAAGAACATCCGCACTTCCTCTACTTACTGAAATCTTTCTCTCTCCTACATCTGGAACCTCAAGAACATGGTCTGTTATCACTATCACAAAGGAATAGGTTCTTCCGGACCTTCAAACCACAAACTGATCTTCTTGACACTTCACAAGGACATTCTAAACACTTCCTCAAATCCGCAGAGTGGGATACTGCATTACCGGACCTTACCAGACCTATCTGTCTCACTCTGTCACCACTGAGTACTTGTCTGAACCGGTTCTACTTGAGCGACCATAACTTCTTCAGATCTTCATGCAGATCCCTGCAAACTTGACTGGAGCATCTCAAGACTTATATCTACAAACCCTTTAAACTGCATCCTCTGATCCTCAACCTATCTTGGACTTTTACCTTGTTATCATCACTGTTCTTCACTGTTCCTAATTGAGACTAATTTTCTCAATATCCTCAGCACACAGCTCACCCAATTCTTCTCATTAATGCAACATGAGTATGTTGACATCAATGACAACACCAGTTTAACCCATACTTGCAACAATCTCCCCCTTTGTCATTGATGGCAACATATTATGTGAAAAACCATCAAGACAAGAACTTCTCTTTACTGTCATAGCTCCTCCTATCAACAACAACTTGTTTTTCACATGTCTTCTCTCCCCCTTTGACATCAATGGAAAAGGGCCCAAACTTGCAACTTTATAATCACACCTGTTGCTCCCCCTAAGTAGCAGCTCTCCAACTCCAATCCAGACCATAAGATGTGATTGTGATATCCACCGAACTGATGCACATTAGTGCATCCTAGTTCATCACTGGAAGGGCAATAACCCCTAACTTCTCCTTGAGATACTCAAAAGAGTCCTTGGGAAGAGGTTTAGTAAAGATATCTGCAATCTGATCCTTGGAGGGCACATACTCCAATCTGACTTCATCCTTGTTCACATGCTCTCTCAGAAAGTGAAACTTGATAGATATGTGCTTGGTCTTAGACTGCAACACCGGATTCTTAGAAATATTATTACACTTGAATTATCACAGAAAATTGTGATAGGCTCCTCATATTCTACTTTAATGTCTCTTAGCATCTGCTTCATCCATAAGATTTGAGTGCAACTACTTGCTGCTACAATGTATTCTACTTCAGTTGTAGACAAAGATATTGCCTCTTGTTTCTTGCTTAGCCAAGAAACCAATCTTTTTCCAAAAAAGAATGCTCCACCACTGGTACTCTTCTGGTCATCCACATCTCCTGCCCAATCTGCATCTATATATGCATGAAGAGAGAAATCATGATCTCTAGGGTACCATAGACCATACTCAACTGTCCCCTTTAGATATCTAAAAATCCTCTTGATTGCCATAACACGAGATTCTCTAGGATCAGCTTGGAATCTAGCAACAAGACCAACAGCTTGCATAATATCTGGTCTAGTTTGAGTGAGATACAATAGTCCTCCAATCATTGACCTATATTTTGTCTGATCAACCTTGGGAGAGTCATCATCTTTGTTCAACTTGCATCCGGTTGCCATTGGAGTGTTCATTGGCTTTGAGTCTTCCATCCCAAATTTCCTCAACAATTCTTTCACATATTTTGAATGAGAGATAAAGATTCCTTTCTTTGTTTGAGTAATTTGTAGACCCAAAAAGAAATTTATTTCTCCAAGCATTGACATCTCAAACTCACTTTTCATTTGACTTGCAAAAGTTTTACACATACTGTCTCTTCCTCCAAAAATGATATCATCAACAAATACTTCAACAATTAAGATATTTTCATGATCAATTTTGAAATACAAATTATTGTTAGCAGTACCTTTACTGAAACCAATCTTCAAGAGATGCTTGTCCAATCTTTCATACTAGGCTCTTGGTGTTTGCTTCATTCCATACAGTGCCTTTTTTAATTTGCAGACCATGTCACTATGATCAGATAATTGAAACCCAACCGGTTGCTCAATATACACTTCTTCTTCCAAATTTCCATTTAAGAAGGTAGATTTGACATCCATCTGATACACCTTAAAATCCTTGAAGGCAGCAAATGTAAGAAATAATCTAACTGCTTCAATTCTTGCCACCGGAGCAAAAGTTTCTTCAAAATCAACTCCTTCTATTTGAGAGTAACCTTTGCAAACTAATCTAGCCTTATTTCTGATTACTTCATCAGCTTCATTCAATTTGTTTCGGAAGACCCATTTGGTTCCAATCACATTTTTGTTTCTTGGTTTGGGAACAAGATCCCAAGTGTGATTCTTCTCAATTTGCATCAGTTCTTCCTCCATTGCCTTAGTCTAGTTTTCATCATTGCAGGTTTCATTCACTGTCTTAGGTTCAATCTTTGAAATTAGACAATATTCATCTGAATTTTGAGCAATTCTCCTCCTTGTTTGTACCCATTTGCTTTTGTCACCTATGATCTGATCTTCAAAGTGGTTTAGAGTTACATACCTTAGAATTTTGGGAGTCTCTTGCACTTCTAACTCTTGATCAGTCTCATTGAGACTTATCTCTTCTTCCTGTCTTACCGGATCAACTTGACTTTGTTTCTCAAAAGAGACTTGGATACCTTGAATATGAACACCATTCTGATCATCTTCATCATGTTCAAGAATTCTTGAGGGTCTTTCAATTTCTTCATCAACCTTCACATTTATACTTTCTACAATCTTTCTTAGTCTCTTGTTGTAACACTGGTATGCTTTGCTTTGAGTAGAATAACCCAAGAATATTCCTTCATCACTTCTAGCATCAAACTTTCCTAGATCTTCATCCCTTTTAATGTAACATTTACTACCAAAAACTCTGAAGTATTTCATAGTGGGAGTAATGCCAAACCAAAGTTCATAAAAAGTCTTACCGGTATAATTTGTAATTTGAACTCGGTTGAGAGTGTAGACTACAGTGCTGACAGCTTCTCTCCAATAGATCTGAGGAACATTTGCTTCCATCATCATGGTCCTGGACGCTTCCTGGATGGTCCGGTTCTTTCTCTCAACAACTCCATTCTGATGTGGAGTTCTAGGGGCAGACAATTGTCTCTTTATTCCATGTTTCTCACAAAAGTTTATGAACTCATCAGATGTGAATTCTCCACCTCTATCAGACCTCAGACACTTCAATTTAAATCCAGTCTCATTTTCCACCATAGCCTTGAATATTTTGAATTTCTCAAGAGCTTCTGATTTCTCTTTCAGAAAGGTTACCCACATCATCCAGGAATAGTCATCAATTAGCAACATGAAGTATCTATCACCTTGCACACTCCTGATTCTTGCTAGACCACATAAGTCAGTGTGAACCAAGTCTAATAATCCGGTAGAAGATTGTTCCTTGCTTTTGAATGAGATTCTACTTTGTTTTCCCAACTAACATTCTTTGCACAAACTATTTGTAGGTTTTACCAATCTTGGAAGATCTCTTACAGCCTGAGTATTACTTATCTTGATGATATTATCAAAGTTCACATGACACATTCTTCTATGCTATAACCAACTCTGATCAATTTGAACAAATAAGCAACTTTTACCAATACCAGCTAAGTGAAAGATGTTACCTTTTGTTTGGGTACCTGATGCAATCTCTGTTCCAGAACTTTCAAGGATTTTGCACTTTCCATTCTTGAATATGAGATCATAGCCTTTGTCCACCAACTGTCCCACATTGAGAATATTGTGTTTCAAACCTTCAACATATAATACATTACCAGTTTTGTTCTTTCCATCAAAAGAAATAGTTCCTCTACCTCTGATTCTACCTGTAGAGTTATCACCAAACTTTACCACTCCTCCTTCATACCTTTCCAAATCTATGAACTTGTTTTTGTCACCTGTCATGTGGTGAGAGTAGCCACTGTCAATGACCCAATCATCCTTTTCTTCACCTTGGGCAGCCAGGGCTCTATGATTTACAGATTTAGAGGGTATTGGATCTTCTTCCTTGATGGCAATGAACACCCAGTCACTTCCAGATTTGTCTTCTTTCTCTGATTCATCATCTGTTACTCCATCATCTCCTTCATGAGCATAGTAACAATTCTTCTAGAATCTTGGTCTATTACTGTTTGGCCTAGAAAATCTTTCTGGTTGATGCAAAATGACCAATCTTGTTGCAGTTAAAACACTTAAAAGGCAATTTTCCCTCATACTTACAGGATCCTCTTGGTAGTCTTTTTACAAAAAGAGCTTCAAGATGAGCAGTTTCAACTTCTTCTTCTTCCAAGTCTTTTCTTGCACTCTCATACCATGATGATTTCCTTGAAGAGTTTTCTCCTGGATCAAACCTTTATTTTCCTTTTACCAAGGCACTTGCTTTGAATGCAGATTCAGTCTTTGGAGGATGATCTCCAAACTTGGCCATTTCAAAAGCAGCTAGCTTACCAACCAATTGATCCCTTGTGACTGTTGTGTGAGCTCTGAATTCTTCGATTGCAAAAGTTTTGATTTTATAAGACTCAGGAAGGGATCTGAGAACTTTGCCTACTATCTCATCTTCACTCAGGGTTCCACTTGCATTTCTGATTCCATAAACCAACTCATTGACTCTTGGCATAAAAGAGGTAATATTTTCATCATTTCTCATTTTCAGTCTTTCAAATTTCCCTTTTAGACTCTGTAGTCTTGCACATTTAACAAACTAGTCTCCTTCATGCAAAAGGTCCAATTTCTTCCAAATCTCAAAGGCAGTTGGTAGATGAATAACATTAGAGAGTTCTCAGTCAGATAATGCACTTAAAAGAGCCTCTCTGGTCCACAGATTGTTTTCAGCATATGTGATTTCATTTAGGGTTGTCGGACCACCCTGTGGAGGTACATAAGCCTTTGTCACCATGGACCAGTATGCAAATCCCATGCACTGCAAGTGACATTCCATGCGACCTTTCCAAAGAGAAAAGTTAGTTCCATCGAACTTCAGACTATCCTTCTTGTAGGACGACATCTTGGATCTCCTCAAACGGTTAAGCTCCTTTCAGAGGAACTTGGCTCTGATACCAATTGTTAGATTTAGGGCAGACAACTGAGAGGGGGGTGAATCAGTTGTCCAAAACTTTTCTTGTTTCAATACTTGCATTCACTTTGCATTAACAATAAATCAATTATGAAAACTTAATGTAATTAACCAAGAGCAAAAAACACATCTACACATGAGACACCAAGATTTTAACGTGAAAAACCCGGTTAAGGGAAAAACCACGAGGTGACTATCCCAAGATATTATTCTCTATTAGAAGAATAGAAAGAATAAGATGGCACATGCCAATTAGGGCTCACTGCCCAAGCACACTACTCACAAGAGGCTCACTGCCTACAAGAGACACACTGTCTACAATAAATGAGTATTACATACTTGAACTAGTAAATAGCATCGTCACCATGCTTGAATCGGTTCCATTAAAGTCCAAATCCTTCTGCTCTTCCTTTTGCTCTTCTCCTTGCTACCACATGCTCATCTCCACAAGTACACTCTTGAAATAACTTCGCAAACCTTTATTTATACACGACATCAACTTAGGAACAATCATCTAAGTCAGCAAGCAACCACAAGAACATTCGCAAGGTGTATAATTCATCCAGTCGGCTAGTCACAGAAAGAACACCTTCTTCTGGAAGTATTTCTTCAATTCCAGGCTCTCAATTCTAATGCGGACCATCAACACGAACTGAACATAATCCAAGGACCTTCACAAGCTTTTCTGAATCACCAGGAACATCCGCACTTCCTCTACTTACTGAAATCCTTCTCTCCTACATCTGGAACCTCAAGAACACGGTCTGTTATCACTGTCACAAAGGAATAGGTTCTTCCGGACCTTCAAACCACAAACTAATCTGCTTGACACTTCACAAGGACGTTCTAAACACTTCCTCAAATCCGTAGAGTGGGATAATGCATTACCAGACCTTACCGGACCTATCTGTCTCACTCTGTCACCACTAAGCACTTGTCTGAACCGGTTCTACTTGAGCAACCATAACTTCTTCAGATCTTCATGCGGATCCCTGCAAACTTGATTGGAGCATCTCAAGACTTATATCTACAAACCCTTTAAATCGTATCCTTTGATCCTCAACCTATCTTGGACTTATTACCTTGTTATCATCACTGTTCTTCACTGTTCCTGAATGAGACTAATTTTCTCAATATCCTCAGCACACAGCTCATCCAATCCTTCTCATTAATGCAACATGAGTATGTTGACATCAATGACAACACCAGTTTAACCCATACTTGCAACACCCTATTTGATGAATACAATGTGAAATGTTCTTATTCTAATTGCAACTCACAAGAACCAGCTCATTAGATATTTGGACATGGTAACATTACTTGAAGATTGGATCCCCAAATGGGTTGGAGGATACTGTATTTATAGAGATTTTGGATGGATTTTGATCTAAGGGTTGAGATTGATTTGGGAGATCAATGGTGGAGGATGAAAGTGATGTGGAGGGCCCAGATTTGATCTTGGAGGAATGGAGGGCTAGGAATAAATATGAATCTTTTATTTATTTTGGGAAAAGGGTGTATTAAATGAATATGGATGAGATGGAATATATATGAATTAAAAATTCACATGGGGAAGAGTAAATGAATTAAAAATTCATTTGGGGATAAGTGGAGATAAATGAGGCATGGCATAGGTAAGGGATTGTAAGAGGAATTAATTGTGATGTGTGATATATTTTTAATTTTTTATTTGGAGGATGTGGAAAAGGGTGTTAAGCTAGGTTTGACCACTTAAATGAGAGGTTAGGATTAATTAAATATAGGTTTTATTTAATTAATCCTAGGGCTGGGATGAGGTAGGCTAGAGTAGGCAATTAAATAATAGCTAATTAATTATCTAGGGTAGGGATAGGTCAATTAATAGGATGAATTAATTAGTTAAACATGATTTAGCTAATTAATTAGGTTTAGTGAGGAGGGGGAAATTGACCAAATAAATATTACATATTTTGGCTAAGGTTTGAACTATTGAATTAATGAAATTAATTCAATTGTTGGGGATAAAATGATGAAAAATTGGGTGATGGAGGGATAATTAATTAAATAAAAATTTAATTAATTGATTAGAAGGGAAATTGGTATGTTTAGGGATGTCGAGAGTCAGTTTGATGGTAAAAGACATTTTTAGGTGTCTACATTTGCCCCTCTTTGACATGGTGTCAGGACCTAGCAAGGAAGTGGTGTCAGGTCAAAGAAAAAATATGCCCTAGCTGTTGGGAAGGAGTAAGATGGGTGAGGGATGCCCCCTTGAGAGGTTGTCGAAAAAAATATTTTTTAGGGTGAGCTCTCGAAAGGATGCGGTGAAAGTGAAAATTGGATAGGGGATGGAAAAAGAAGATGACAGGAAGAAAAATGAAGGAAAAAGGTTGTGATCTGCACCTTGGAGGGGAAAAAGAGTGGGCGAAAGGATGACATGGCCTACTATATTAAGACAAGTGTGCCCTAAGAGTGCCACATTTGCACACATTGAACTGTTGAGAATGAGCGAAGGAGAGATGGTAGAGCGCAAGCCCAATTCCTGTGACTTGGACACATTTCTGAGCAGTTCCGATTGTTTGGCCAGGCACCGGAGGCTGGACCCCAGGTAGGGCCTAACCCTGACTTTGTGATTTATGGTTTTGTTGTATTTTTTGTGTTCTAGAATTGGGGTTTTGTAATAGTGGCGCTATCGCAAGGTCGCGCAACACCAAAAGAACGCGGATTAGCGCCATCCTCTAGATTGGCGCTATCTGCTCAGGTAGAATAGGGGTCGATTTAGAATTTTAGCTCTATCGTCTGTAGTAGCACAATGTTTGAAAGTGGTTAGGGTTTGGCATTTTAGCGCCAAATGGGTGTTATAGTAGCACTATGTGCTAGACTAGCGCTATTTGTGATAGTAGCGCTATATCTTGTTTCAGTGCTATGTAGAGTATTAGCGCAATATGTAATATATGCGCTATTGGGAGAATTGGCGCTATTCCTTAGATTAGCGCCAAGTGACGGGGTGGCACCATTTGTTAAAATGGCACTAAGTATCTTGTGTTGTAGCATTATGTATGAAATTGGCGCAAAGAGTCTTGCGTAGTGGCACTATTATTTGTAATAGCGCCATGAGAAGAAGTAGTAGCACCATTGTTAAAATGGCGCAACGCATGGTCTGTCTTGGTGCCAAATGATTCTAGCTTTTCAACATTAGAAGAAAGGGGTTGATTCAGAAGAAGATAGGTAGACTTCTGACTAAAAAGTTGTGGATGCAGGATCCAGGTTCATTTATATTGTACTCATGGGAGTGACACGTGCCATCTGTGATGGCACTATTTGATTAGTTTGATGATGCCACCTGGGCTCGACTGGCTAGGTTAGGGCTTCTGACAGTTGCGTCGATGTCAGTGCTGCGAGCTCATAGAGCTCTGATGACCGTGGTTGTAGAGTGGTATCGGTAGGAGACTTGCACATTTTTGCTACCTACTGGGGAGATTACTATTACTCTTGAGGATGTTTATTGCATCCTCAAGCTACCTATTCATGGTCGTCAGGTGACATACGACACGAGGAGGGGACGGAGGGCGTTGATCAGAGTTTTTGGCGGTGATCACATTGTTTTATCGACAGATAGGAGGGAGATGAGCTATGAGGGGACATTGGCAGCGGGTGCAGATCCATTTGCTTTATTCCTATGTACATTGATTGGTGGTGAGTGATGCCTAATAGGAGGGGCACGGGATTTCTGGTTGAATGGGGAGAGGTGATTGAGGGGATGGTTAGGCATGAGACCATGTATGCCTAGGGACCAGTGATGTTGGGGTAGCTATATCATGAGATGCATATAGTTGTCTATCTTTATGATTCAGCGTTATCAGCGGGGGTTACTCTGCTGCATGTGTGGATTTGGGAGCATATTGTAGTTACTCAACTGAGATGTCGGTACTATCACCGTCTATTTGAGGCCTTTGTGTTCCTGTATCAGGATGCTGAGTACACCTACACTTGTCAGGTTCGCTATTGGAGACGAGTGCTGGATGATGTTATTTGAGTGACCTAGCGACCTTACATCGGAATGGAGCCGTGGCTAGATGATGATGTGCACCTTGTTGGTTTTTTCCCAGACTGGATGCTTATTCCCAGATTTCCCTACAAGGTAGCCATCAATGATCAACAGGATCTCTGGGCCAGGGGCCAACAGTGTAGGAGATAGACTCTATATTTTATCTCCTCTTCTTCTTCAGGCTCTGCAAAACCTAGGGGGGTTTTCCCTACTCAACATCCATAAGGACATGCATACTAAGGCTAGGATGCTGACAGAAAGCAGATAAGTCCTCTTGTAAGTAGACCAAAACTGAAAGATAAGAACAAAGGGGCTAGCTTTGGGCCTATTTGCAGTTGTAGACAGAGGACTGAGGATCTTAAAACTAATTCTAATGTCCTAAAAATTGTTTTAGATTTTGATTTTAAGTTTGGATGCAAAGCTAGATATGGTTGTAACACAAACACAAAGCAAGATTGGTGCCTATCCAGGGCCTGGAGTCAGTAGACATACACCTGTGAATGATATGCATGAACAACTAAAACTGGATTTCAGGGGGATACATATGATACGTGCCTTACAGATATCTCCCAATACCGAGTGTTAAGCTATCTATACTTATGGCATCCCTACTGCAGTATACCCTTCCCAATGTTCAAATTTGAGAACAGTTTAATCTACCATTTGAGCAGAAGTTAAAAGATCAGACATTCAACACAGGAATTCTATGTTCTAGAGTCTCGAACATTCCTTAAATATCCAGACTCAGAAGAAAGATACATGCAATACTGGAGACAGAATTAACAAAACACATGCCAACATAGCATTTCTCATATAAAATTAACCATGAAATCAGTGGATTCATGCAAAAACATACAACAAGAGATACATAAACTCACAGGTTTAACTGTACAAAGCAACCAAAACGAACTGTATTGTGTTACAGAGCCAGATATTCAACTTTCAACAACCTAAAAATGAGTAACACTTCCTGCTTATATCCGCCAGATAGTGTACCATAAGCAATTAATTACATGGCAAAAATATCAAGATTCGCCAGATACAGATCCCACCAAGGAATGGTGCTCAGAAAATATTAATGCAGCAGACAAAGAGGGGCCTCGAGCCATGCGCTGCCATCTAAAGGTCTTCATCCCCGATCAGGCAACTTCACTGTTTGTATCGTCGCCCATACCCCTGCACTGTCGCCATTGATGGCTCAACTACCCGCAACCACCAGGAAAAACACCGCAGCGTTCAAAAAGAAATTCCCGCCAAAACATGCTTCTCTCAAAGTTTGAAAATACACAGGGGAATAATCCCACATGCATGGTGAGGAGATCACATCAGTAGTTCATAAACAAGGTCGCACGCATACCAAGTGTCGAGCGCTTTTGCCACGCTCGACACACAAGCCTTCGCTCGAGAGCCCATCGCCGTGACACAAGCCATCGGCCTATTCCATAATTCTCCTGCCGACCATACTAGTCTCACCAATGCAAAACTACATACTCCACCCTTGCAAGCCTCCGTCGGCCAGACCACTACCATCAGAGCATCCAGAAAACCTCTGCCACCAAGTCTCACCGATGCCTACATCGCAACTCCATCATCGGCCAGACCAGAATTGTCGGGCAAACATCTCAAACCTACGCCGACACCTGCCATCATGCTGATGAACCATGGCCTCATCCTTCCGTCGGCCAAACACACGCCGATGATACCATCGCCAGACACCACTCCATCAATGAACCCCTCGCTGTCATACCCGATAGCCTCCATCATGCCGATGGCAAATCTCCATCGGTGAGAACAACACAAAAGTCACCCCGACATGCCGAACATCAATTCCCCTATCGGCTAGACCTCCCCCTGTCGGTCTAGCATAAAATTACTTCACCGATGAAGAGCGTTACACCGATGAACACCTCCCTACCACCAACCTGATCGCCAAGAAGCTTGCGAAGTCATGCCGATGGGAAAGAAGATATAGGGTTCAAATGAAGAAACCCTCTAATCATTAAGAATCAACTTCTAAGTCAAAATGAGCACCAACACACCTGTCGTTTACTTTCCAACAACGTTACTTGATGGGTCAAGGAGACCACATGATCGACATGTATCTACCGTTGTGAGTTATGCGACAGTTTGGGTTGCGGCAGGATACTCCATAGTAGATGGCCATTTTTGCACAGACCCGTCGAGATGCACATTTTTGGCCTACAACCATACAGCCACGGGTTGCTCTAGAGGACTTTGCGACTTTGCAGCCGTTACAATGGGATTGATAGAGCATGGTTAGAAATGCAGGTACTACTCTTGCATATGACATATGGTGGAAGATGTGGTGACCGACTCGATTCACTGATCCAGTAGAGGAGGTAGTCCCTGTGGAGGAGGCAGTGGGATCAGGGGATGGGGATTCTGAGGATGATGGGGATGATGATTTAGATGGGGATGATTTCTTGGAGGAGGGTGAGGAGATCATTGTAGATTACCTTGTGGAGGTTAAGAGAGATGGAGAGGAGAGGGAGGTTGGGAGGGATGGTCAGCCGATGGATGTGTTGGCAACGGTGGTAGCTGGGCAGGTGCCCTAGCAGTAGGTGAGACAGTAGGCACCTGTACAGTAGGTGCCTGTGGAGCAGGTTCAGATTGGAGTGAGGCGATGGCATGGGGGACAACCGAGGGTGGACAGTGGTGTTCTACCCCCATCATAGGTTTTGTAGTAGTAGCACGCTGTTGCAGCAGGGCAACAGTTAGAGGTAGGCCCTTCAGGGGTAGGTGGAGAGGCAGAGGTTGAGAGGTTGGCCTCCCATCGGCAAGCTCAAGGTGAGGAGGAGGAGGTTGAGACTCTGCGGGTGCAGGTCACCAACTTGTAGGAGGCATTAGAGAACCGTGAGGTAGAGTTGGTGTAGTTGTGGGGGGCAGTGGCTTTATTAGATGGCTCAGATGGACAAGTGGCTGCATTGCAGACACAGTTAGCCCAGGCTTAGGGGGATATAGTGATTTTGACTGGAAAGCAGGATGCAACACTTGCCAGGGCACATCAGGCAAAGTCTACGGTGGATACTTTGCAGGCTTCAAGTGCTGGTATGGTGCCAGTTTTGACATTGATGCAGACATAGTTGTCCTAGGTGCAGACACAGTTGTATCAGGTACAGGGACAACTATCTCAGGTACATGGACAGTTGTTGGAGGCCAGAGGACAGATGGACTATTATCAGGCCTTATATCAGGTAGCAGTGCCTGTAGAGCAGCGTGCATCGAGCTATAGTCAGGTCAGTGGATTCTGGGGATCTAGATCACACAGTTCTAGATCAGTTCAGTCCATTCAGTAGGCAATGGGTCCCCCATCACATGTGCCCCAGCAGGTTCCACAGGTATAGGTACAGCCGCAACCGCAGCCACAGCCACAGGAAGGACCACAGCCACTACCAGGGTCAGGATCCCCCACTGCGTCAGAGAGAGGGTCTTCTATGTGATAGTTGTATCATGTTGGCCCTTAGAGGCATTGTATCAGGACATTATATTTTTTTATGTCTATATATGAGCGATGTATTTTTGGCGATGATGATATATGATATGATGCTGTTTGATGGCCTACTTGTTTATTTATGATGCTCTTATATGACTATGATGATGCTTCTATTGATGGATACAGTATGCTTTGTGGATTTTATGCTATGGATGTGTTGTGTTTATGCAATTTATTTTGATATATGCATGTGTGTGATTTATGGATGATGATGTAAAATGCAAATGAATGTTTAGATTTATAAATATTTATTATGGATGTAATGCAATGGAAAATGTACGTTTATCTAAATAAACACATGTTATGTATGGAAAATATGGATATGGAACTAGATGATTATAAAATGCAGCTAAATGATTATGGCTTTGTGATTATGCAATGTAACTAAATGATTATGAGATGATATATGGAATGCAATGTGATGATTATTGATTTAAAATGCACCTATGTCATTACAAACTTAAATGATTATGATATCATGTGCAATGTTAAATGATGTATAATGTGCAACTAAATGATTCTAAAATGGACTAAATGATTCTAAAATGGACTAAATGATTCTAAAATGGACCTAAATGGTTATGCCAATTAAATGATTGTGATATGGAAATTAAGTGACTCTAAAATGCACTTAAATGAAATGCAAATTAAATGATATGTAAGATGCAACATACAGGATTCTAAAATGAACCTAATGAGATGGTATGCAACTAAAAGATTCTAAAATGAACCTAAATGATTATGATATGCAACTAAAAGATTCTAAAATGAACCTAAATGATTATGATATGCAACTAAAAAATTCTAAAATGAACCTAATGAGATGATATGCAACTAACAGATTCTAAAATGAACCTAATGATTGGTGATACACAACTAACAGATTCTAAAATGAACCTAATGATTGGTGAGATGCACCTAATAGATTCTAAAATGAACCTAAATGATTATGATATGCAACTAAAAAATTCTAAAATGAACCTAATGAGATGGTATGCAACTAACAGATTCTAAAATGAACCTAATGATTGGTGATATGCAACTAACAGATTCTAAAATGAACCTAAATGATTATGATATGCAACTAACAAATTCTAAAATGAACCTAATGAGATGATATGCAACTAACAGATTCTAAAATGAACCTAAATGATTTGTGAGATGCAAATTAGGTGATAGGTGAGATGAATAAGTCTTGATACACATGATGTTCTTTGTTGGACCCTGGGTGGTGGGGCTGTGCAGCAGGGGAATAGGTGCGGAGCGGATAAGGGTGGATGAATGGGGTACGGATAGGATTGGGAGCGGTTAGATTGCGGGGTATTTGGGGATGAGGGAATTGATAGGTCATAAGACACTACATCATTGAGGGGGGGATATGATTTGGTTCGGGATGTGTTGCATGAGAATAAGTTGGAGGAGTGGGATTAGTGAGGGGATGTGGTAGGGTGAGGGGGGTAGGTGATTATGAAATCCAGGCCCATATGGTATAGTTGATTGGGATGTTGATTTGAGCTAGTAACAGTAGTTGCATACATTAAGTGAGGATGTCTTAGTTTATTATAGCAATGTAGGATATAGTTCACAAAGGTATGAGATGACCGAGGTGATGATATATATCCCACGATTGCATGGACTAGACCCGCAGACAATAGGTTGATTTCATGCGTGCCCAAGGTAGTATAACCTTGCCTGCCCCAGGAAGAGGGCTCATAGCGATGAGTGCTCATAGTACATATAAGGTATTGATGCCTATATATGCAAATGAGGCATGTCGTACTAGAACCGACCCAGGCTTCAAGATATGAATACTATTCTTGGAGTAATGAAATGAACCCACAAGTACAGCATACAGAAACAATGACCTTGTCTACTCTAGGCGTTGTTGGCCACTTACCATGATATAATGAGATCAAGGTAGCTTTGGAGGTGACCTAGAGTGAGACCAAAAGATAAAAATCAATAATAAAAAGGACCAACAAAAAGATACAAATAGCCTTTGTGTGCTCTTGCCAAGATACGTGATGATATAATGATAGATTCTTGTCCATTGTAGGAATGATATATCCTAGTATGCAAATCAATTGGATTTGGTTGGATAATTTTTGAAAGGTGGGCAAAAGGATAGTCGGGCTATGTGTAGAATTATAGTTGGTATGTTGATTGATGATTTTTGCCTTAAGGACCATGCTTCAAGTGTATACTTAGCGTGTGTATCATTTATTGGGTCCAACAAGCTCAGTGAATGAGGACCATCCAAACGGGTTGGATGGGTGCATCTTATGTACCTGAGTACTAGAAACTTCCTTCATATTCCAGACTGCCTACATACCCTGTATCCACGGGATCAAGGTACTTTCAAGATGTGGGTGAGATGAATATGTAGTTCTGGTATGACTTGATGATGTAGGAATGGTTTAGGATGATTGTGATGTGATGAGTTGATCGATGTTGATGGTCACAAGTTACAGCAAGAGTGATGTATGGGGGGTGATATTGTATTGTTTTTAGATTTTGATGATTTTGTTTTGTTTTTAGATTTTTTTTATTTTCAGCTATTTTTGGATTTTTTGATTTTGTATTATTTTTTGATTTTGTGATTTTCAGTTGTATAGAAGGAAGCTTACAAGGATCCTCGTTCCATGAGTTAGCCTTTGGATGAAATACTGTGGGGTAGGTGATAGGACTTGATGTTTCAGAATTCCAAGCCATAGGATGTGTGCGATAGGGAGTGTTGTGAAAAAAAAATGACTTATTAGATGGTAGGACCGGCCACTATTCATAGCACCTAGAACAGGGTTTCACCATAGTACTGATCCAATGCATCATCGAAGTGATTTTCACCATTGGAAGTTTTTATTACACTCAGATTTTTCTTGATTTTTTTGATTTTTTTGATTGGGGTACTTGATGGGTTATGCATAGAATTTCTTCAGATGTAGAATGTTCATAGGCTCATCTAGAGGCTACCCCTCAAGTGTTGCAAGCTAGTATGCTTCTGATCCATAGGTGGTTGTGATGACATAAGGCCCTAGCCAATTGGGTTCAAACTTTCCTTTCTTAGGGCGCTCCTGCAAGTTTTTCTAATTCTCCATAAGGACAAGGTCACCTACTTCAAATTTTTGGTTTCTAATTCTCTTGTGATAGCTTCTTCTAAGGTAGTTTTGATAGGCCAGCAGGTGGTTCAACCCATTCAGACGTTTCTCATCCAGTAATTCTAGCTGATGCAACCTTGCGACTCAATATTCTTCATCATTGATTATGTTTTGTAGGGATACCCTTAGGGATGGGAGCTCGACCTCAATAGGTAAAATGGCTTCAGATCCAAAGATGAGGGAAAATGGAGTGGCTCCTGTGGGGGTACGGATGCTTGTGCGATAGGCCCATAGGGTAGGGTTGAGTTGGAGGTGCCAGTCACGGCCAGCTTCATTAACTGTCTTCTTTAGAATGCGGAGGATAGTTTTATTTGAAGCTTCTACTTGACCACTTCCTTGAGGGTAATATGGGGTGGAGAAGTGGTGTTTGATTTCAAAATTTTTGCACAAAGTGCAGACTTCTTTGTTCTTGAATGGTTTTTCATTGTCGGTGACAATGGAATGAGGGATACCATAACGACATATGATATAATGGAGGATGAACTTAGATATCTAGGTGCCGGTGGTGAAGGTGAGTGGTATTGCTTCCACCCACTTAGTGAAGTATTCGGTAGCTGTGATGATGAACTTATGGCCATTGGATGATGGTGGATGTATTTTTCCTATGAGGTAAAGTCCCCACTATGAGAAAGGCCACGGTGTCGTGATTGGTTGCAATTCCTGTGTTGGTGCGTGAATGAGATCTCCATGTTGTTGGTATGGTAGGTAGTTTTTGATAAACCGGTAGGAGTCTCGTTCCATGGTTGGCCAATAGTATCCGGTCCTCAGGATCTTTTTAGCAAGAGTGGGTCCACTTGAATGTGCCCCATAGATGCCCGCATGTACCTTCTGCAAGGCCACTTCAACTTCCCCAGAGTCTAAACATCGTAAAAGCATGCCCTTAAGACTCATTTTGTATAGGGTATCTCCTACAAGGGTGAAGCAGGAGGCTCGGTGGATGAACAATTTGCGTTGTGAGGTGGATAGGTTAGGAGGGATGATATTATCATGTAGGTATAGATAGGTTTCCTAATACCACGGGGATAGGAGACCAATGACTTCACACACAAGATCTGATTGAGGAACATCATATGCTAGAATAGGGAGCTCCTCTATCATGAATTTACATTTCTTGTTTTCTTTCTTCATGTCGACCAGGGACCCGATGGTGGCCATGGCGTCTGCAGCTTTGTTGTTTAGCCTTGGGATTTGCTTAAAGCAGATGTCATTAAAGTAGTCTTTAAAGTCATCAACCATCTTTTTGTAAGGTAGGAGTTTATCATCCTTGGTCTTGTACTCATTGTTTACCTGTCGAATGACCAGTTGAGAATCTCCATACATTGTTAGCTTCTCAAATTTCCATTTGATTGCCATTCGGAGACCTGTGATAAGGGCCTCATATTCTGCCACATTGTTGGTACATGGGAATGTGATTTTGAATGACTTGGGGATTGTGTCACCTTGGGGTGTAACAAACAGGATGCTTGTCTCTGAGCCTCTATGTGTGTATGATCCATCGAAGTACATTTTCCATGTTTCTGTTGCTGGTGTTATATTCAAGATGGCTTTGTCAGGGAACTCTGCCAGTGTAGGATGTTCTGTAGGAATAGGTGCTTCAGCCAGCTAATCAGTGATAACCTGTCCTTTGATGGCTTTTCTATCAGTATATTCAATGTCAAATTCAGTAAGGATCATGACCCATTTTGCCATTCTCCCAGTAAGAGCAGCTTTGTTTAGCAAATACTTTAGTGGATCGATCTTGGCGATGAGCTTTGTTTTGTGATTGAGCATGTAGTGTCTTAGTTTTTGTGAAGTGAAGACTAGGGCTAGACATGCTCATTCAATTAGCGTATAGTTGAGTTGATAGGATATCAGAGTGTAGCTAATGTAATAAATGGCTCTTTCCTTTCCTTGCTCATCATGTTGTGCTAATAAGGCTCCAATAGCTGTCTCTATTGCTGAGATATATAACATGAGGGGTTCTCCTTGCCTTGGTGGAGCTAGAATAGGGGGATTAGCCAGGTATTCTTTTAGTTGATCGAAGGCAGCCTGGCACTGATTGTTCCAGACAAAAGCTATATCTTTTCTGAGTAGATGCTGGAATGGTTGACATTTATCAGCCAGTTGAGCAATGAACCGATGAATAGATTGGAGTTTTCCTTGTAGACTTCTTAGCTGTTTTAGTGTTTTTGGAGGAGGCATTTCAGTGATAGCCTTGACTTTTGTGGGATCTACTTCAATTCCTCTTCTTGAGACTATGTATCCCAAAAGTTTTCCCGAGGTGACTCTGAAGACACATTTCTTTGGATTCAAGCAGACATTGTATTGCTCTAATCGGTTGAAGATCTTTGCTAATACATCTAGGTTTTCTTCCCATGTCTTCAATTTCCCTAGCAAGTCATCTACATAGTCTTCCATGATGTGGTGGAAAAGATCATAGAAGATGATAGTTATGGCTCTTTGATACGTGGCTCCAGCATTCTTTAGACCGAACGACATTACCACCCAGCAGTACGTCCCCCATGGACATATGAAGGTTGTCTTATGTTGGTCATCTTCTGTGATCCAGATTTGGTTGTACCTTGAAAATCCATCCATTAGGGATAGCATCTTGTGTCCTGCCGTGAGATCCACTATCATGTCAATGTTAGGCAGCGGAATGTCATCCTTTGGGCAGGCTTTGTTGAGATCTCAGAAGTCAGTGTAGCAAGGAATTCGGCCATCAGGTTTGGCTACTAGTACTAGGTTGGAAACCCATTCAGGATAATCGATTGGGTGAATGAACCCAACATCTAGTACTTTCTTTAGCTCTACTTTAACTAGGAGGGCCACCTGGGGGTTCATTTTCCTGAGCTTCTGCTTTACTGGTTTTGTGTCCGGTCATACTGCAAGGTGATGGACGACCAAAGTGGGATCGAACCCTGGCATGTCTGCATACGTCCACGCAAAATTGTGATTTCTGCATTTAAAGAAAGCCAAGAAATTTTTCTACTCTTTTTCACTGAGAGATTCTGCCCTGAAAGTGATTTTCGGCTCTTCTTCCGTCCCAAGGTTCATCTCTTGAGCTGGTTTGACCAAAACAGGTGATCTGTTAGGATAAACCTTGTCTATCTCAGGAAGGCCCATGCTTCCATATCCTAGCACATCATGGATGTTTTCACCAAGAGATACATCTTTTATTTTTATCTTTTTGGGATCTGACACTGTCGCGGAGCTGTTTTCACCATCAGGTCCATGTTTGATTTTTATATTTTTATGGCTAGAAGTAGGGGTTGTCTCCCCAAAATAGGCATGTGTATCAAGTTCCATGATGTATCCTACTATGTGATCTCCCAGGGGGAAGTGATCTCTAACCCCCATCATTTTAGCGATGGCCTCATCATTTGGTGCTACGTCGAAGATAGGAGGTCCCCGTTGGTCCCAGTCTATGAGGTCCGGGTATACAAGTGGTAAGTCATTGGATGATGAAGCTAGGGTGGTGACTGTGTATATGGTGCAGATGGATGAGTCAAAGAAATCGGCAAAGTCACTAAAGGAGTCTTGATGGCCCATTTTGTTGACATTATCGACTTGAAGGGAGACCGTAGCAACCTAGGCTAAGATACATTCACTGGTAGTGAGGATACATTGTCATTGACCGTATCCTAACCCTTGAGTATAGGGATTTCTTGTCGCTTGGATTGGTTCCATGATCCCCTGTTCATGAAGGTCGATACCGCCTTGTCCTTTGTAACCCATGTTGTTGACAATTTCTGACCCTTTACCATGGATTTTTGTTGGTATGGTGGGAGCTTCTTGCTCAGATTCTTCGTCCTTATATAGCCAGGATGAGATATCTTCAAGCGCATCTTTATCCAGGAGATGTTTCTTTTCAAAGATGGGTGATGGTTTACACTTGATGACGATTGTGTTGGCTGCTTCTGTCTTTGGGATGCCAAACATTTTAGGATTGGGTAATGTGCCAACACAAAAAGTATCGTGTAGGTCATATTCCCCACATCCCATGTCACTGAGCTTGATCTTGACCTCGGGCGGTGGAGGTGTTTGGGATGAAGTAGTGGCAATATTGGCGGGGTCGATGTATGAGGTGGAAGTTGTAGGATTGGCTTTGATGATGGCTTTGTTATATGGGCAGAAGGTGTGGTCATGGCCTTCCAAGAAACTGCAGTATTGGAAGGGGCGGGGGTCGGCATAGATAGTTACTTCTGTGTTGTTGTGAGGGAACTTGAGGCATTGATGGAATGTAGAGGGGACCACTTGCATGGCATGGATCCATGGTTTGCCGAGAAGAATGTTGTAGGGGAGATCAAGATTAAGGACTTGACATTTTGTTTCCATTATCCTCTGTCCCACTTGAATAGGGAGCTTGATAGCGCATTCAGATAGTCATTAAGTGTCATTATACCCTTTGATTGTGATGCACTCACTGGTGTCTACAACCACATCTGAGTATCCCAAGTGTTTTAATAATTTAAGAGTGCATATGTTTAGGCTGAAGCCACCATCTATTAAGACTCTCTTGATGATGTGCTTGTGGATACGGACTTTGATGTGTAAGGCATCGTCGTGTAAGTGTTCAGAAGAGGGAAGATCCTTTTCTGAAAATGTGAGATGATGTGGCATGGCGATATGTCCTACCATGGCTTAGAATTGAGTCACATTCAAGTTGGTGGGAACTTGGGTTTCTAAGAGTGCTTTTTCAAGGACGTCTTTGTGAATAGGTGACGTGTGAAGTAGTTCAAGTATGGATATTTGTGCAGGGGTTTTTCCTAGATGTTCTAGGAGGTTGTACCGATTGGCAGGTGATGGATGTGTGGTTAACTGAGGGGGTAGGGAGTTTGATGTGGATGCGGGTGGTTGTTCAGTGGTAGGGGTTGTGCGGATGGATAAGCATCCATGACGAGTTGTGATGGCGCAATCGGGTGCTTGTGCCTGAATGGTGATTGTGTTGACATGGTGAAATGATGGTTCTATCCATCCTACAATAGAGTCATAAGATGCAGGTGGCGGGGTGACGTTGTAGGCTTGATTCGATGAGGAGGCTTTGTTCTAGTTGGGCAATGGATCCTTGTAAGCTCTAAGGTTAGTTTTTGATGATGGTTGGGTGCTTTGATCAAGGCTAACTTGATTTTGATCTATGAGATCTTGCACGCAATGTTTCAATTTCATGTAGTCAGCAGTTTTATGGTCCACAATGCTATGGTAGTCGCAATAATCATTTTCATTGTAGCACGTCACTTTGAGCTCATTCTCTTGACGGGGTTTAACAGGTGAGAGCTTTATCAAACCTTTCTTGAGACATCTGTCGAGGATATCCTCGATGGGTTCCCCTAAGGGTGTGAATTGCCTTCGAGGTTTATTTTGTTTAGTTTGCCCCCTTGGGTTATTTACATTGGCGGTATATGTATGTGCGGGTGGTTGATTCTGTACATGTTGGATGGATTTCACATCCATGATGCTGTCATTCAAGGTGTTCTTGTTCTTCCCCCAATAGCGTGGTTTGTTGTTTGATTGTGTGTTGGCATTATTGTTTGTATTGCAGGTGTTGATATGGAGTTTGTTGTTGTTGTTGTTGTTGTTGTTGGACTTCTAGTCATATAATTTGATGGAGCCCTTGGTGATGAGGGATCGTTCTATGGTAGTACTTTTGTTGATGACTTCTTCAAAGGTAGACGCACAAAGGATTTGTAAATGGAACCCTATATCCTGATTGAGGTTAGTCACAAACATGGTAACGAGTTGTTTTTCAGAAATTGGCCAAGGGAGTTTGCTTGTTAAGCCTCTCCACCTTTGCAAGAAGGAAGCGAAGGATTTTCCAATTTTTTGTTTTGTGTTGCAAAGGTTTGTCATAGATATTCCATGCTCAAAGTTATAGGAGAAATGGTTTACAAATTTTTCCGCAAGCTTAGGGAAAGACCTAATGCCTGGGGGAAGATGTACGAACCACTTAGCGGCTTGACTAGAGAGGCTTCTTGGAAATAGTCTCATTTGATATGTATCATTGTTTGAGACTTCTAAGCAAGCGAGGTAAAACTCCCTAAGATGATCCCTAGGGTCTCCCTTTCCCTTGTATTTGTCAAATTTGGGTGTTTCAAAATTCTTAGGGAAAGGGGGCATGTACAATGTCCGATCAAATGGATAGGGACAAATATCCTCAAAGGAATAGTGCTTGCGCTTGCCCCTACTTTGCATATTGTCTACCTTTTGGATCAAAGCTTGTACAACGGTTGTGAGATCCGGTGTTGATTGTGGTTGGGGTGTGTAGGTTTGTTGATGGATGAGGTGTTGGAGATTAGGTGGGCTTTGATGTTGGAGGTTTTGGGAGGTTGTGTTTTGGTACTGTGGGTGGTGTTTTGGTTGAGTTGTGCGAGTTATTGTTGATAGGCGTGGATTTGTTGGAGAATATGGGGAGGTATTTGAGGGTTGGGATTATGATGTGTTGATGAT
Source organism: Cunninghamia lanceolata (assembly GCA_027924645.1). Taxonomy (NCBI): domain Eukaryota; kingdom Viridiplantae; phylum Streptophyta; class Pinopsida; order Cupressales; family Cupressaceae; genus Cunninghamia; species Cunninghamia lanceolata. The sequence continues at coordinate 4,377,693 of BSBN01000620.1, forward strand.
GTTACGGGGTTTTGTATATACGCAAGATGAGACGGATTAACATTGAATGGGTTGACATGGGATGGATTGATATGAGATGTGGTGGTGCTAGATGGGTTGACATGAGATGGATTGATATTGGATGGATTGGTCATGTTGTGAGGTGGTTGTGAAAAGAATTGTCTCATGTATGCTATGGTTTATGAGTTAAGTGGAGGTACACTCATAGAGGGGCTTGTATGTGTGAGGTTCTCTTGTATGCCCATGGTGATTTGCGGAATGGAAGAGTGTATGCTAGTTGTGGTAGTGGATGTGATGACGGGTTGGGAGGTCGTAGGATTGGAGACACTTGCAGGGATTGTAGATATAGTAACATTAGAGCTTGTGGTGGTGGTAGATACGGTGGGAGTTGATGTTTGTGAGACAATAGGTTGGGTGTTTCATGTAGATGGTTGGGAGGATGTGGTAGGATTGATGTTAGAGGTGGATGGTTGGGACGAAGTCATGTTGTGGGGTGGTTGAGCACCAATTTTGAGGAGATAATCAAGATATCTATTTTGATCCAACCTTAGGATTTTGTCAAGTAGGACCATGCTATTAATGTCTTGTGTAAAACTGAAGACATCTAGATCATCTTGGGACATGGTGGGGGCATTTTGTGGTGGTGGTGGTTGCAAGAAATGGAAGGGATTTTCATTGGGATTATATGTCAGGATTTGAAAGACTGTGGGTAGGTTGTGTGTTTGGTTGATTGGAAGGTTGTTTTCGTTGGTATTAGGCATTCCTATGCCATTATATTGTCTAGATTCTACCATTTCTTGATTCTTCTTGTGTTGTGATCTAGTTATGGGCATGCAAGTGTATGGATTTGATTTTAGAGGTGGAGTGAAATGAGGATGGGGACCTTAGAGAATCGGATTAAATTGTTGGACCCAAAGATGGATGTGGTAGTGAGATGTAGAGGGTGAGTGTAGTATGATGAAGGATCAATAAGTCTTCTCAAAAGTGTTAATCTAAGGATGACAAGAGTGGACGATATTGACTTTTTGCACAAATTTGGACCAAAAAGTGGATGATGGACGATGTTTGCTTGAGGATGATTTGATGGAAAGTATTTTGATGTTTGGTGTGAGATATTAGGATGATGTTTTTCAAAAGGATTTGATGGTCAACAAATTGAGCTTAGGTAAGATCTAGATTTGTGTCACACAAATAGATGTTTCTCTTTGTTTGGGGTAGACTAATGACCTTACACAAAGAAGGATGATTATTTCACTTGAAAGGTTGACTAATGACTCTCCAAGCAAAATATAATATGAATGATGAAATCTAGATCTAGCTTTAGCTCAAAGGGATGATGAGTTTTTGGTTTGATAATTTTTCGATGGGTGTTTTGATTTGGAAGATTTTGCATATGTTTTTGGATTTTGGAATGATTTCTTGTGACAAGGATTTTTTTTGTTTTGGTCCAAAAAGGTATGCAAAGATCAATGAGGATGAATGGCTATGACATTGAGTGGATTTGATATAGAAAAGGGTCCAATAATGACAATGATTGATTCTCTAAGGTCAAAATGAAGGTATGATTTGGAAAATTTTGAGGGGAAAATGGATGGGGTACTGAAAATTTTTTTGAAGGTGAATATGGATTATGGCAAAGTAGGTTCTAAAGATCACAATGGAATTTTTTCTAGTCTCAGGCAAGTCAATCTGCAAATAGTGGCAATCCACAGGTGAAATGGCTTCAAAATCAGACAGAGATGGCGCTGAAACAGGGCAGTGTTGGTCGAGGCTCTGAAAAAGACAAATTTTGATGGCAAATTTGGATTTGTTTTGATATGAAGTTTGATCAAATGATTTTTATTGTCTCTTGGCAAGTTTCTTGAAAACAATTTAAGCACAATAACACACAATAACCAAGATTTTGTTTATGAAAAGACATGTGTTGTCAAACAAGCACTTTGCACAACCTAAGGCAAAGATATGACAGTATTTGTTGAATCCCCTAGCTATGCCTATTCAAAGCGGGTAGCTCTAGGATCTTGGTAGCACCAGCTCCTCCTTACAATTGCACTCACTTCTCACGCATACCAAGATCTAGGTTTCCACGAAGGCTTGTCCCTCACCAAACCTTAGGATTGTCCTTGCTACCTCAGCTAAGAACTGCATGAATCGAGGCCGCTTCAAAGGTTTCCCTTCTGCATCAACAAATAGAAGGTTTTTGGCTTGCTAACACAAAGGTTCATAGTAAGTGCATTCATTCAGATGGCCATACATGTAGCAATGCTACTCTCCGTTATGGAGTCTCCCAACCTCCAAGGGTTACGCCTTGGAGGGTTTTGGGGGAGGTTGGCTGTCGATATGACACAACAACACCTGTTGCTTGTGACTTTCATCACAAACACATTATTTTATATAGAGGCTCGAACAAGCTTGGCTTTAGCTTGTTTCCTCTTGGGTCATTCCCACCTTTTGAAGCAGGGTGGTAGGCCCTCTAAGGATTAACAAAAGCAACACAACCACAAAAATACTTTTGATCCCCAAGTTCATACAAGGATGCGAGGGGAGAACATATGCATATTTTGTGCTTGCATCACACTAAACAAGGTTCATTTGAGTTCTTTGGATTATGTTGGGGGTGATTTATGCAAGTGTTGTGAGAAGTTTTTGATTCCCAAGGTCACCAATGGTGCAAGGGAAGAGCACACACTTTTCACACTATAAACAAAATCATGAAAACACTTCACACAAATTAGATTGGTTTTCTTGTTTAGATGAGTGAAGAATGTAGATTGTTGTTTGTTTTAATCCAATGAGTCTATTTGATGCACTTTGTGGTTCTTTTTAAAGCCCAAAATTGAAATGTTTTGATAGAGTTGTTGGCAAGCAGTTGTGAATTTTAAAGCACCAAATTCAAATGTTGTTCTAAGCTAAGGCACACACAAAGATTTGTTTGTTGGTTGTTGATCAATTTTTATTGCACCAAATCGAAATGTTGTTTACGCTAACATGCAAAGGTTCTTTTTAATTCCCAATTGAAGTGATTGTTAAACTAAAGATAAACACCTGTAAAAACTTGTTAGTGTCTGCAAAATGATGGTGATGACCTGCAAACAACTTGTCAGTCCCTGCACAGAATGCAAAGTCAGTCTCTAAAAATAGCACTAAAACATATATCTAATGGCGCCACAAGGGTTCTTTTTAATTCCCAATTGAAGTGTTTGTTAAACTAAAGATAAACACCCTGCAAAAACTTGTTAGTGTCCACAAAATGATGGTGATGACCTGCAAACAACTTGTCAGTCCCTGCATAGAATGCAAAGTCAGTCTCTAAAAATAGTGAAGAATGTAGATTGTTGTTCTTTTTAATCCAATGAGTCTATTTGATGCATTTTGTGGTTCTTTTTAAAGCCCAAAATTGAAATGTTTTGATAGAGTTGTTGGCAAGCACTTGTGAATTTTAAAGCACCAAATTCAAATGTTGTTCTAAGCTAAGGCACACACAAAGATTTGTTTGTTGGTTGTTGATCAATTTTTATTGCACCAAATCGAAATGTTGTTTACGCTAACATGCAAGGGTTCTTTTTAATTCCCAATTGAAGTGTTTGTTAAACTAAAGATAAACACCCTGCAAAAACTTGTTAGTGTCCGCAAAATGATGGTGATGACCTGCAAACAACTTGTCAATCCCTGCACAGAATGCAAAGTCAATCTCTAAAAATAGTGCTAAAACATATATCTAATGGTGCCACTGCAGACTGCAATGGTGCTACTGATAGAAATCGACCAAAAAAACCTGACCCTAGACAAATAGCACTGATGTACACAAAGATAGCGCTGATTTAAAAATATACGCTAGAATAGAATACAAAATGCGCCAGAAAACAATATAGTGCTAATAGAATACACATAAGGTGCCAGAATGCTAAATAGCGCTAATATGAGATGCAGAAGGCTCTAAAACACTAAATAGCGCTAATATGACTCTAACAATGCACCACTGTACGTGAAGTAGAAGGGTCTGTCACAGTTGCGAATAGTGCCAATTTGGGTGCCGATAGCACCGATACGAGCTTGAACGTGTCTGTCCTGCAAAACAGAGGTCTTCCTAACCAAAATAGAAGGTCAGACTACAAATAGAAGAGGTCCCGATAGTCTTGTTAGTCTAACAAATGGAAAACAAGACAAGATAAATGCCAACACGTGTTTGTTTCTTAACAAAATTTTGGCATAACCTTCCCCTCTTCGTCCAATATTCCTGCAAAAATAGAGTACAAATGAAATAGAAAACAATAGGAAGATAAAGAAGATCAGACGGACTTGTGAGTGAAAGTTAGAAGAGAAATGCTCTGCAAAATAGCTCTAAAATAGTAGATAGCACCAAAACACGCCAAAGATAGTGCCACTGCGCAAGGTAGATAGCGCTACACCTGCAAAAGCACGTCTCAAACACAAAACTCACAAAATTTTGATTAGATATGGACCTTGTGGGTCCCACTAGACCTACCAATGTGATCAGGTAAATCAAATCAAAGGTAAAACCAAAGAGTTTATACCTAGATAAGAAGACCCAATCTCATCAAAGGGAGAGGAGCTTTGCACCCAAGAGCTCCTAAGATGTACTCTATTTGATGAATACAATGTGAAATGCTTTTATTCTAATTGCAACTCACAAGAACTAGCTCATTAGACATTTGGACATGGTAACATTACTTGAAGATTGGATCCCCAAATGGTTTGGAGGATATTGTATTTATAGATATTTTTGAGAGATTTTGATCCAAGGGTTGAGATTGATTTGGGAGATCAATGGTGGAGGATGAAAGTGATGTGGAGGGCCCAGATTTGATCTTAGAGGAATGGAGGGCTAGGAATAAATATGAATCTTTTATTTATTTTGGGAAAATGGTGTATTAAATGAGTATGGGTGAGATGAAATATATGTGAATTAAAAATTCACATGGGGAAGAGTAAATGAATTAAAAATTCATTTGGGGATAAGTGGAGATAAATGAGGCATGGCATAGGTAAGGGGTTGTAAGAGGAATTAATTGTGATGTGGGATATATTTTAATTTTTTATTTGGAGGATGTGGAAAAGGGTGTTAAGCTAGGTTTGACCACTTAAATGAGAGGTTAGGATTAATTAAATATAGGTTTTATTTAATTAATCCTAGGGTTGGGATGAGGTAGGCTAGAGTAGGCAATTAAATAATAGCTATTTAATTACGTAGGGTAGGGATAGGTCAATTAATAGGCTGAATTAATTAGTTAAACATGATTTAGCTAATTAATTGGGTTTAGTGAGGAGAGGGAAATTGACCAAATAAATATTACATATTTATTAAATCAATTGGCTAAGATTTGAACTATTGAATTTATGAAATTAATTCAATTGTTGGGGATAAAATGATGAAAAATTGGGTGATGGAGGGATAATTAATTAAATAAAAATTTAATTAATTGATTAGAAGGGAAATTGGTATGTTTAGGGATGTCGGGAGTTGGTTTGATGGTAAAAGATATTTTTAGGTGTCTACAATATAAATTAAAATACATGTTTTGATGATATATTGATATTGCTTGTAAACATTATTTTGAGTTGGCATATATGTACATACACAATTACATTATTACACATTTTGTACACAAATTTGTAGACATGTGTATGTACACAATTATACTCTATACTTTTATATATCAAAATTATTATTCTACATATTTTGTTTCTTAAATTTGCATGTTTTTCTACTTTGAATTTACTTTAAATTTGATTGTATTATTGTTAAATTTGGTTGCCTTGGGCAACTTCACCAAATTTTGAGAACTTAAGACATCCCTTTAAGACATTGTATTAGGACCCCTTAAGACATCCCATTATGACATAAATTAAGACATCGGATTGTTATGATGAGTCATCCTAAATTAGATCAATTGTGATTAAATATGAGACATTTAGTTTGAATTCTCTGATCCCCTTAATACATCCTATTAGGACCCCTTAAGACATCATATTACGACATAAATTATATTAACATTAACATTATATTTGTATAACTTTTGTGATTGTTAAATGATGAGTCATCCTAATTTCTACTACTTAATTATATCATTTGTTATGATGTCAAGTCACCCTAACTGGTCTAGAATACTTAATTATATCAATTGTGATCCAACACAAGACATGTAGTTTGAATTATTTGATCCCCTTAAGAAATCCTATTAGGACCCCTTAAGACATCATATTACAACATATAAAGTAACATAGTCAAGATTGGATGAAATAAAACATAGTGGTTTCTTAAGTTAGTGTTTATAAATGCTTAGACATAGACTAGTGATTAACTAACAAGTGTAAAATATATTATTCTATTGTCAACAATTGAATTAATATAGTAAGTGAGCACTAGTTTTCCTCATTGGATACATTTTCCTAGTACAAACTCAAATACACTTCCATATAAGACAACCATTGGCCTAATTTCTCTACAGTAATTTCTCCATCATATGATTAGATATTAGTTTTGGCCTCATGTTGAAAACCTTATTAGATTTTGGAGTGTCTTTTTGTGAAACACCACCTCGTGTTTACCTCCATCTTGGTGCACTCTATTTCCATCCATTCTTGATATTAGGGTGAGTGTCATACTTTCTAGCCTATCTAACTTTCCATCAACCATGGCTATCCTAGCCACTTTTGCTTATAATTCCTAAAATATTACTTCTACACCTTCTTCTATTTCCATTCTTTCATATCTCACTCTTCTTAGCCATTCCCTTGATTCAACCTTAGGCTCAAAATGTACTAGAATCCTATTTTCATTTGATCTCGTGTTAGACATAAACCAATAAGCTTATAAAATGACAATCTCAAGTTATTCAAACCTAATTTATATCACTTGATTGATAAACCTTTAGGTTAATAACCATAGTGTTGTAACAACAATGGAATCCTAAGCTATCTCTACTCATTCTACTCTCATCATACGTTTCCCCATTATTCTATCAACATATACTAGTATGGATTATTTGAATAACATAAAGGAAATTAAACATATAAATAAAGCACATATCACACAACACCAATATTCCTCTAGTAAAAAGGCCAATCAAGTGAAAAAAATCCAAGAAGGGTATACAACTACTATCCCATAACAATTTTACTACTATTACATAGAGGTTTAATGCCAAAAATGGCCAATTTGAAGTTGTTAATCCATAGTACCCTACACGGTTATGTTACTTCTATGCTTCAATAACCACATATCTCTCTCTTTATTCTCCTCAAACTAGTATTAGAGTCCTCTCTCAATCCAACCATCACACTATCATCTTCATTCTATCCTTAATTCTTCTTTATTTTGTGCTCAATAATGAAGATGAACTAGTACTTAGCATAGTCATTGTTGCCCTAACAACTACCCTTGTTTGAAAGATGGATAGTTATCTTGGATGCCAATGATCATCCATGTGACCACCAAGAAACTATTTTATATAATAGGTTTCTCCCACATAGATGATTGACATTCACTATGCACGCAATTGTCAACTTAGTAAGGTCCATAAACCATGTTATTTCACCATATTTTCAATATTTTAGAGGTTTATGAACTACTATCCTTATGTTTGAAAAGATTCAAATAGACTTGTAACTTTGTATAAGCTCAAAATTGAGCATTTAGTCACTATTTGTTTCTCTTACTTTACTATGTACATCCTTATTATTTATCAACATCCTTTGCCTTAATTACACATTCGCATAGTTTCTTTATATTATATTGTTATAATATTGATCTTAAATTCTTTTGTGTGCTTAATACATTGTAAAACATTGTTAGATCATTGGAGAATAATTTTTCTCACACACTAGCATTCTAAAATTACATTCCAAGACTAGCTTGCATTCTAGTAAAATGTGTAGAACTCCTTCAAACATGTGGCATAATTCTCCAAGAAATATATGACAAGAATCAACAAAGTGAAGTAACTCCTTTCATTAGTTCATATATGACACCTATTACCATTGTTATTATTTTGAATGATTCAATCGAAAAAACATATCCTCTTGGTCCTACTTACTTTCTCTCTATCTTTTCCCTTTATAAAAAACTTTTACAAGTAAAACACATTACTAGTTAAAATAGTGGAAGTCTTTCATATTGACCATTACTTATTTAATATAAAAAATGTGGTACATTTCCATAACCAAAACAACATGATATTAAGATAAAAGCCAACTTCTCTTTTTATCTATACATTAGTTAGCTCGTTCTATTAATACAAAAGTTTGATAATGTTCATTATTTAATTTCTAAAGGTGTGATATCTAAGAATTGCCAACAATAATAAATGAAGTAAAAAAATTCCCATAACCTTGATGAGACATATTACTATAGAATACTTGAAACCACTTTGTGAAAATCTTACTATCTAAAATTCCATTTATAAAGGGCATTGGAAGCTAAGTAGATATAGACAATTATGAGAAGATGTTAAATTGTTTTCTCACTACAAAAACCAATTAGTTTTTGTTATTTTTTATTAGAACCCTAATTTCTATATATATTTAAATATAAAAATGATATTGAATAAGATATCTAGTGTCATTACTATTTCACTTAAATATTTATGGACATAAAATACTGAAATGAAATAAAGTCTTGTATCTAGACCATAAAATACTGAAATGAAATAAAGTCTCCAGATGAAACAATATATAAAGTCCATGACAATACAACCCATGTTCAAAATATAAAGTCCATGAAACAGTATATATAAAGTCCATGAGAAACATTATATATGTAGTCCATGAAATAGTCAAATATAGCCCATGAAATAACCTAACTCATATTGTCTCTGTAATCAAGAGACCTCTTCACACCATGCGAACTACTCAGATGACCCAAATCACTCTGTAGAAGAGCAAGATTTAGATGAAATCAGATGTAAGATGATTAAAAATGATTTAATGACAATTTAATTTATAATTTATCATAAAATTAAATTACCGTGTGAGGCTGAGAGGCATGCTTTGGTGCACCTGGACCTATCTCTACATGCTCTGAATCAATCTACATGTACAAGAGAAAGAAAGTTAAAATTAGATGTAAGACGATTTTAAAAATGATTTAATTCAATTTAATTTATAATTTATCATATTTAAATTATTATACCGTAAGAGGTTGTTGTGCATCCTCTGTTCTAGGACCTATCTCTACAGGCTTAGCTACATGACATGTCTCAAGCTATAAAAGAAAAAGAATTTTTAACACATGTCAACATATATATTCTATTGAAATTTACTTTAAGTTCACAATGTATATTTTAATTGACTTTAAATATAATCTAAATTTTAAATTATACCATATTAGGCTGCCCATCTCCTCTATCCTCTTGCTCTGCATGTGTTGTACGTGGAATGGCATGAACAGGATGAAACATGTCACTGACAAGCGCCTACAAGGTCATTTATAACTTAGCACATGTGTACAAATTAGGTTAAAACATATATATTCACTTGTGTAGGTACCTAATTTTTGTTTTAATCTATTTAAAAGACCTACATATTGCATGTAGACATAGATACATTTTTCAACAACCTGAAATGCAGTTGACTCCTGATATAAACTTGGATCATCCAAATGTACTACAATGCCCATCCTCATTGTTGTGTCAACCTATATAGATATATATTTTTAATATATACTAAATAGTACATGCAGGTTTTTAGATATAGTGAATTCAAAATAGAAAAATCTAAGTATATATATAGTTTTTTAAAACAATATACATACAAAAGGGTCATGTGAGATGCCCAATGATGGAGGAGCGCTAGAGACACCCTCAGATGGAGGATTCAATGTGGAAGAACCTTGAACCAATATAAATATTTAATGTACTTGTTCAAGACTGAATTACAAATTAAAATCAAGTAAATAAAATTATTTAAAATATAAATCATTCAAAATATCCCAAATGGGTGCCCGAGATGAACAGGTGTCGATGAAAATTAAATTGATCAATGGTCCCTATTGCCATCATCTACACCAAACAATTTGACTGTTAAAATATTACAATTTAATTGATCTATATGTTCATTAAAAAACACGTGCTTAAAATTGTTATAAATTTAACATGTGTGTAACATATATATATATACCTGTGTCGAATGATCAGTGGGCTGATCCTCAGCAAATAGCTAACCAACAAATGATTCATCCATATTATCAGATGCTACATGTGTAGCTGAAGTGGGTGCAGTTGCCTGATAAGGTCCATAACACAACTGATTGCAACTTGTACATGTATGAGGCATTGACACATGTGGAGTGGTACTAGGACCACTTCCACCATTAGCTCCTCCATGGTCTCTAACCTGAGCTACCATCATAGAAGTCTACTTATCTAGGCTACCTGAGAGTGCTCTCAATGTGCCTAGTGCGGATACCACCGCACGATGTTGGAAGGGCACAGGAATGGCAGAAGTAGGAGGGTCAATAAGAGGTTGAACAGGCATGGGTTGTTGGGGATCAACCCATGTCTCCAACCTCTATTGTGGCATGCCGCCACCAATGCCCTGGAGTGATCTAAAATCAAAATAGTTGGGTTTCTGATTCATAATAAACTCTACATATAATTTTCTCAAAAAATATAAAGGAACCTCACAATTAGCATGAGGTGGATAATCAAACACCATCCACAATCTGTCCCAAAAATTGGTAGACATTCCTTCATGTCTACACCACCTGATTGATATTCTTTTCTTATTTGCAGGACTAGGTTCATTTGTGATGGGGTGTCTAAAATATTGTGCTAAATGACCTTTTGTGATTTTAAGATCCAAAATATCCTTATAGGAGAGACCATCAGCATAAAATTGGTGCCTCTCCTCTCTCCATTTCTGAAATCCATCGAAGTCTAAGTCAATAGACCTCACAGAATCTACAATGTTTTGCATCAAAGTTGCAAAACGTACCACATGAGGTGGCATGAATTGTTCAATGTGAATGGAATTCAGTTTTTCTTGTATGGAATCCACATTTTCATTAATTATGGCTCACAAGAGAGCCTGGTCAATTCCAGGTGGGGGTCTAGGTGGGGGTGGAGGTGGGGCACCTAGAGGTGGGTGTGGGGGTGGAGATGGTGCCTGTTCATCTTGTGCATTGAGGAAGTCCTCAGCATCAAAGTGAATATCATCCATGATGATATATATATATATATATATATATATATATATATATATATATATATATATATATATATATATATATATATACACTATGAACCTACATAGATACATATAAACATACAAACTTGAGTACAAAATTAATTTTCAAGAATCTCTATATAAATTATAAATAAACATAAACATGTTGAAAAATTATAAATTATAAATAAACTAGATAAATTATACATGTTTCAAGAAATTTCACTTGAAATATTTAAATTAAACATTCAGATACATGTGCATACAAATTTCAAAATGTAAGAGCTATTATAGTGAACTATGTAATTTTCAAATTGAACCTGGGATTTTCATTTGAGACCTAAATTTTGATTCTTGGTGGAAAACTATTTAGATGAGGATCTAGATGAAGTTGTAGGCATGTGTCGTAGCTTGTGAGACGTACAATTGAAATACAAAGAAAGATATAGAACTAAATAGTAAATGTAATTTTTTTTAGTTTTTTGTTTTACATACAAGGAATACATACCCTTGAGAAAGGTGTATCACTAAGTTATCTACCTATATGTTGCATTAACTACACTATCTAAAGTTTAAAGAACTTGATGCTCAAAATGATGCAATAAGAATCTATGTGAATTGGACCTTGCAATTTGGCTTGGAAGTGTATTGAAAAATGTGGAAACCATGGTAGAAGCTACAGATGTTTGGATGAGGTATGGTTATTGCAAGAGTGTTTAATATTATATAGAGTGCACTATGCCACTGTTGGAGCATGTGTAACACTTGTTGGAGATGGTTGTTTGGTCTTTGTGTTATCACACGATCATATAGGAGTGCTTTGGTGTATTGTATTTACCACTAAAGTGTTTCCACATGTACCACTTGTCATTAGAATGGTGTTGGAATTACCATGTCTACCACTATTGGTGAATCCTTGTGGATTAGTTTCCTATCCTTATGAAGCAATAGTCATGATTGTATTCAGTCTAAGAAATACCTGCGTGGAGCCTTGTATTCTAGTTAGAACTCAATGAACCGTTTGGTTTGTTATGGGAGCTTACCCTTTCTAACAACTCTATATTTTAGATTATCTCACTTGTTTCTAATCTTAGGAAAATTCTTGGTGGTCTGGTTTGTTTCATCCCATGGTATGAGTCCTAATTGTGTCTTGATACTCCTTGTTGATAAGGTCATCTTGAAAATTGTTTATCTTCTCGTGATACTAAGCTTAGTGACCGTTGGACTTTTAGACAATTGATTTTAGGTGTGTATATCTTGATGGCTTGAGGGCGTACATTTATTATAACAGAGATAGATATTGGCCTTAGAAGTTGAATCAAATGTCATTTTCTTATTAAGTGGACAAAGTTAATATCTCAAGGCTTCATACATGTTGATGAGGATATGCCCATTTAGGGTTAATCCCTTTATGTTATTCATAGTATTCATCTTTCAAAGGAGTTTTGGAGTCTATGCAGACAATTATGTTAGGTTCAATCAAATACTAGGACAGTCATGGGAATAAAAGGATATCTTTGTTTCAAGACTATTTGGAGGTTTGTAAAAAAGGATTTGCATGCATAGATTATCAAGGTCATGTTATTCTTATGAGTTATCCTCTCATTCATCTTGTCATAACCCTCTCAATAGGACTGTCCTATAATTGATTTTGTTATCTACGACTATCATTATGGTGTTTGATCATAGGGTGTTTGGTATCAAGGTTAAATGTCAATATTAAAGGACTGTCATATCAAAAGATGCCTCTTAAGGACTCAGAGAGATATCATTAGCCAAGCTTTGTATTGTCACAGTAGTTAGAGTATAGCAGTAGAGCTATTAGGACTACCATAATGAATTTGTTGTCAAGGTTTGTCATCATATTTTAGGTCCAAGGTTTCAATTTTGTTAATTTTTCTATGGAGTTGGCTATTGGTTTGATGTTAAGTACTCATTCTAGAAGATCCAACATTTCCTATGGCAAAGCTAGAAATAGTTTGTAATGGTTTTGGATGAATTTCTCTAACTTTATGACTATCAGTAAGCTTGGTCAACAAATACAACAGTCATGCTTGCATTGGTTTGAGCAATGGATCTGTTGGTTTTCCTTCTGAATCAGTAGAGGGTTTGCCAGTTCCAATGCACAGGCAGATTCAGCCAACTAATACAGGAGGTTGCGTGAGCTGCCTCCCCTTCACTTCTGGTTCTACCACACCAAGGGGGGTATCCCTATAGCTAAAGATTTAACTTTGACTCAACCAATGACAGAAAGATTTAGCTTTACAACAACAGGCATAATACTCTTATGTGTGGACCAAGATTTTTGTGTGATAAATCACAAGGTTGGCATCATTCTTGGACATATCTAATTGGTTGAGGGTGAGAGCATGCAGGGGTCCTAATCCTACTCCTACAACTAACAGGTTGGAAGATTTGAAAGGATTTTTTTTTATGTTTTAGATGCAAGACAAAGGGGTTTTGAATCATAACTACTACACAAGAAACAGACCGGTGCCTATCTCTGGGCAAGGAGTCAACTAGACGTATACAAGAGAATGACTTGCAACTAACATTCAAGTTTCAAGGGGTTATGACTGGTATTTGCCTTACAAACACCACCCAAGGATAAGTATTTAACTGTCTCTACTTACATACATCCCAGCTAACATACAATCTTCTCCATACTCAACCTAAAACAATTTAATCCACTCCTTGAATGGAAGTTAAAGATTAAGCATGTGATATAGAAATCTATACCCTAAAATTTGAGAAACCCTTAGCAACCAGATTCAAAAGAAGAGAATGCATACAACACATGGAGACAGATAGATAAACACATGCAATAGTGCATTTTTCATATAAAATGACAAGAAACTGAACATATGTGCAAGGTGCACTCAAATGCAGCTCATAAACTCCAACAGAGATAAAACAACCAAGAAAATGCTCTGTCTTTTGTTATTTTCCCCCAAAAATGCCCAAGTCTTCAACAACCTTAAATGAGTATCACAGTTTGCATTTTATAGCAAGACTGTGTACTCAGCAATTATTACATGGCATTTCAAAATTTTGCCAGAAACATTGCATCTTTAGATTGGCGCTCAAAATATTCAATGCTGCCGGCAGAAACAGAGGAAAGAGCAGGTGGGATCGGGATCTGTACCACCGCATGGAGATCTTCATCCTTAAGATGGTAGGTGGCCTGTCTATGTCTTTGACCATGCTTCTACAACTTCACCATTAATGCCAACCTACCCGCAACTTCAGAAAATGTAGCAATCAGCGTACTCTATGGTTTTCCCGCCTGAAATGTAACTGCACATACAAAGGAAATCCTTCACTAAAAGATTTTAAAATAGGGCCGTCGATCTCCCTTCCTATCGCCAAAATCTTCGGCTCCTAATCATGCTAAATCTATTGGCTAGTAGAAACCTACCACGTAGGTGCTTCATCTACCTATTGCTAACTTTTCTTCCTTTCAATTTGCCTTTTTCGCCACTTACATGCAATTGTATGTAAGATTGTTTATACATACAATCACAAACATACAAGTCAGACCCCAAACCCCTATAGAACCAAATGAAAACATATTCGGGTCTGGCTTGCATGTTCCATCTTTGTATGTCTCCTTTGTATGTTGGCATATACAATGCACATAACATACAAGTCGCGGACGCCAACCACTTTATCAATCGGATTGGGAGAAAATTGAAATCTGGGCCTTGTATGTTCATTCCCTTGTATATCAGCACATACAAATGCCATATACATGCAAGCCGCGGATGCCAGTGTTGAATTCACTAGATTTGACCCTTGAATTGGGTCTGGCTTGTATATCGCTCCCTTGTATGCTCGCCTTGTATATCGGCTTGCATATCGCATTATACAAATGCAATATACAAGCAAGAACATACATTTAATCAGACCCGAGCCATTATCAACTACATTGCATACCCTTTCGGGTCCGGGCCATGCACAATAAGAATGTATGTTCCTGTGTGTGCGAACATACAATCATACTTGTATATGCAACGGTGGGCCCTGCTGATTGTATCTTTTTCCCTTGCACATTTTCCTTGCATGCGCTTGATGTACATTTCTTCTTGTACATTGCCGCTGATGTACCTTTCACTATAGTGAATGCATATCGGCCTCTTTATATATTTGCAATGTACATTCCCAATGTATGTTGGACATACATTCACCCTTTTTATCTTTGCGGTATACATTGTCCCTTGCATATTTCGCTTGTATGCCGCCAATGCATCTTTCCCTGTGCATGTTTCGATTGTATGTTTGGAACATACAAACCCAACATACAATGCACAGATTTCAAATCTTTATAAATGCAATTAACTATCTTCACCGCGTCCACCTTGCACTTGTTCACTTGTATATTTCCTCTGTATCTCTCCGTTGTATATTGCAATATACATACTTGATATACAAGCAGACCCGATATACAAGCACAGAATATTCTAAGAAGCTGTGATAGATTCCCCAATGTACATGCAAACCCGGTATGCATACAAAGATGCATACAATCATTTTTTGAAGGCCGATTGAGCATTCTGCAAGCCTGCCAATGTACATCTGCATTTGCATATACAAACCCCTTTGTATATACAAAGATACATGCATTTAAAACTATTTTTTGCACTTTAAAACTGCAAAGGCTGAAAGACTTAGAATTTTTTGGATTTTCATGAAAGTGCTTGCGAATTCAAATGCTCAAAATCTAAACTTGTAGTAGGCACCAACATTGGCTCTGTCTGGGGACGCATGCCTCTTGCAAGCATGGTGAGAACTTTAGATCTCTGGGATACAGACCAGTCCCTATAGCCTTTGGGTTACAGAGTCAAACACTGCACTAACCTGCATCATAGATCACATTTTCAAACACTATTCTGGTAGCCCCGAGCAACCAAAAATAAAAAACCATAACCTCCTCCTGTCAAATGCCTGATTCTGATCTGAATTATCCCAATCACAACTAAAAATACTGACATAATTTGCCCACAAGCTGATCTTATCAATTACATACTTCACCATTTTTGAAAGCTCACCTCTGTCAGTATTGCCTTTGTCACCCTGCATCTCATAATCAGACATATAACCATACATGCTAGAGTATTTTTCAGCATTAGGCAACATATGTATGTTATATTCCTCAAACAATATATCCTCATTATCTACCTGGTTGTTGTACATTACCAGGCACTCATCTAGCTGATCTAAAAACTGAAAACACTCAGAATATATGAGACCTTCAATGTCATTCATATCACTTATTGATATTGAAAACAAAGCTTGACCTACACACACATTATTGCATACATCTGGAACAACTAAAACTGAACATTCATTATCCACAGTTTGCAAATCAGTATCATCATTTTCAAATAGAGGGTTAACCCTGCACCAATGAAAGTCATGACTCACAACACCCAATGCATCTAAAGGCTCATCATAAAGGGGATTCACACTCGCTACAAAGGTCTCAGTTTCTTCTTCATGATAATCCAACTCTTTTTCAACATTACTAAATCTAAAATAATAAGAAGAATAAACCTGATCCATGAACTGATCATGGATATCATTCTTATCATCTGATTGCCCCACATACAAGATTTCTGCTATTTAAATGCACTCTGAAGTTGAACTATCTATATCATTCTCCATCCCTCTAATACTTCCTGATGAAACTGATATTGATTCTTGATCCATATGATCACAACTTTGCACAACTGGATCATTTAAATATGAATGCTCTTTTATCAGGACTGGCATATTAATATCAGTTGAAAAATTATTATTATGAACTTCATTTGCTGGGCAAATCAGGACATCCTCCTTTATAGTAGAGTCATCATTAACTTGGAATGATACATAAACAGGAACAGCAGGGGTGTGAGTGCTGACATTCATTTCTAGCACCTAAACTATATCTTTCATCAACATTGAGGACCACAGAGTAGCAAAAAGTTTTAGAGAAATAACCCTTTTGAATTCTATACCTCCAATTGTTCTCAATATCTAGTGCAAACTAATGTTCCTGATGCAATGTGGTGTCCTTATCTCTCAATCTATAGCTCATTTTCTTATCAAATGCTCCCAAATAGACTACTAGGCACAATGTATCATTAGGCCTCATGCATTCTGGAATTCTTTTCAATGCTTTCATAAATCTAAAGTTAAATGCTGAATTAACTCATCTTCTTCAATATGAATATACATAAAATCACTAATAACTGCATATTCAGAAGTTCTTTCACCATATTGTTCTAGAAATGCAGATTTAAATTCTTGCCAAGAGCTGACAGAGTAGGCCGAAAGGTAGGAGAACCAGTCCCTTGCATCTTCATCCAGAGATTGAACAAATACTCTCATAACTACATCTTCATGGTCAATCTTAAAGTCATTTATCACATTCATAAACTGCTGCAAGTGTCTCTTAGCTGATTCATCCTTTATACCATTGAATTTGGGCAAATACTTTCTGATTTTAGATGGAAAAGCATTTGGATAACCACAAATGCCATTGAAATTGATGGGCTTATATCTATCAATGCTGAAACTTCTTTTATTATATGGTTGGGATTGATCACTATACATTTTTGCGTTTGACACCTCATAAGGGTGCATGGGCTAACAATACATTTTTATGTGTTTTTGCAACCCTCTTCTCAACTCAGATTTTCAATCAATGACTTTAGGCCTTTACAATATAAATTGTTGTTTCAAATTTCCTAAAGTCCTCTATATGAGTCCTTCAATAACATTGCATACTTCTTTTGAAAATAAAAAGTAAGTTCTTACAAAAGCATGCAAGCTCATCACCAACATTTCCCTTTTAACCAGTGCTACTTCACCAAACAGGGAATCCTTTAAAACTTACACACCATGGTTTTTGAAAACCAAAACATGTGAAAATACCTGGATATGTTGCAACAGCTGTAAATTCCTTTCCCTGACTGAGAGAAAGAACATCTAACACATTTTGTGTCTTTTATCAGGTCCTTATATGCATAGTCACCACCTCCTTGTAGAGGAATGAGCTTCAAATAAGCTGAAGCTGAAAATTGATTTCTTTTCTTTCTAGGTTCTCCCACAGCAGAGTCACACATAAATTTTTTCTTTTGCTGCAACAAAGCACTTCCAGGTCTGATTCTTCAATCTTTTAGACTCATACCTTTATGGATATGACATTAATTTTCCCCAGTAGAGTCACCATTTTGTTGTGACTCGGATGGGCAAGACCTTACTAGAGATTCCTAGATAATACATTTAATCACGTCCCTAGCAGAGTTGCCATTTTGTTGGTTTTCTTTCCGAATGCACAAGCAGATTTGGCCAACTAATACAGGAGGTTGTGTGAGCTGCCTCCCCTTCAATTCTGGTTCTACCGCACCAAGGGGGGTATCCCTATAGCTAAAGATTTAACTTTGACTCAAGCAATGACAGAAAGATTTAGCTTTACAACAACAGGCAGAATACTCTTATGTGTGGACCAAGATTTTTGTGTGATAAATCACAAGATTGGCATCATTCTTGGACATATCTAACTGGTTGAGGGTGAGAGTATGTAGGGGTCCTAATCCTACTCCTACAACTAACAGGTTGGAAGATTTGAAATGATTTGTTTTTTATGTTTTGGATGCAAGACAGGGGGGTTTGTTGGTAAGAGACACTATATGGATTCATGATTGTTGTCATTGATGGCAACAAAGTTCATCCCACACATCCGCAGGACATGGTGTGTCTCTACCGGAAGTCAGAGTGAAGAATGTTGTGGTCCGATAAACAAGAAAAGAGTATGTGGCAAGGTCCGACAGACAGGTCCAGATCTCTCAGAGGAAGTATCTTGGTGAAGTACGGATTTGGGGAAGTCAAGAGGACTACCTTATGTGATAGATTCCAAGGATTTAGCCTCCGGTGACAGATGAGGAAAAATATATGAATACTTAAGTATCGGGTTCCTGAGTGACAGTGTGAACAGAGGAAGAACTAACTTACAGAACATTAGACTATTTTTCGGATATGTTATTGATGATAGAAAAGGTTCTTAAGGCATAAGTTATGTTTGGCCGACATGATTGATGACTTCTACAAGTATGTGCTTGATCCACATTACTTGGTGTGCAAGGATTCAGCCGACAGATCAGAGTTTGTAAAAACATTGACTATTTCGGGTGCCGACTAGAAAGGTGATGAAATCACTTGTGCGGATATATATACAAGATGGATTTAGTTGTGAGATGTGTTGTTGTTGTTAGTGATGCGCAAATAAAAGCAGAAGAGTAGAGCAGAAGCAGTAAGGAAGGTCCAGTATGTGAAAGAAAGCAGCTTAAGAGAAGAGGAAAGATGAAGTGCAGCAGATCAGTGTACTGAGCCTAACCAGAACTGAACTCCAGCATATGTAGATGCTCCCAAATTAGTTCAAGTATTGTATAACACTCTTTTTGTAGACAATGAGTCTCTTGTAGGCAGTGTGCCTCTTGTGAGCAGTGTGCTCGGGCAGTGAGCCCTAAATGGCAAGTGCCATTTTGTTTTTCTATTCTTCTAACAGAGAATACAATCTTGGGTTAATCACCCCGTGGTTTTCTCCCTTAACAGGGTTTCCACATGAAAAAAATTGTGTCATGTGTATTTCCATTTCATGGTTATGTTTGTTTGTTTGAATTAATGCTGCATTGATTAATAAGAAAGTTCAGAAAGCAGAAATAATTAAGATAACTGATTCACCCCCCTGTCAGTTATCAACAATTGGTATCAAAGCTAAGTTCCTCCTAACAGAGTCTAACAGCTCGAGGAAGATTTGGGAATCCAAATGGATGAATATGGTTTAAGGGAGCAACTCAAGACTGCCCTTGAGGATCTGGAATAGTCAAACTCTGAAGTCAATGAATTAAAGGAAAGACTCAAACAGGCTGATGATTTCATGAGAGAATTAAAAGACAAATTAAGTCTCTCTATGAAAAAGAGAAAGGAGCTGATTCAACAATTGGCAAGACAAGGTGAAGCTAATGATGCAAATGAAGAGCTGACTGAGAAAACCAACTTATGTGAAAAGTTATCAAAAGAAGTCATTATGGTAAGACATGAAATGGAATTAGGAGTTATGAAGTTTACCTAAGAGATTGAAGAGAAAAGAAAAACTGAAGATAATCTAAGACAATCTCTCAAGGAGAAATCATAAGATTGCCACCAAATGGATAGAATTATCAGACATCTTGAATCTGATCTTGAAGATGCTAAAGAAAATGAAGAAAAACTTGAGGATCAAATTGTCTCTCTCAAAAGGGATCTTCAAACAACAAATGAATATAAAGAGAAATTCAAAATAAGTTCTGCTCAACTTGAAGTTCTTCTTGGAAGTCAAAAGAGGGCAGATGATAAGTGTGGTTTGGGATATGAGAAAGGAGAAAGCTCTGGATCCGGTCAGAAGAATTTTGGATCAGAAAATCTAAGGAACAGGTCTAGAAGACCTCCGGCAAGACAGCCCAATGCTCAAAGATATCCATCCTTCAATGGATACTGCCACAACTGTAATCACTTTTGTCACAAAGCTAATCAGTGCAGAAAGAGAATGAATTAGACTAATTCATCCTTCTCTGGACAGTGTTTTAACTACAAAAGGTATGGTCACAAATCTCATGAATGCAGAAATATGCAAATAAACAAATCATTCAATGGTAGATGCTTTGCATGCAATAGAATAGGTCATATGGCTAATCAATGCAGATCAAGAGGATATCAATCAAATATGCAGAGAAATATTGTTTGCCAAATTTGCAATAGATCTGGTCATATTGCAAAATTCTGTAGAAACAAGAATCAGGACAAAAGAGGTCCGGTATATCATAATCAGAATCAAGATAAGGGTAAACAAAAGGTGAATGTAGATGAAATTAAAAGTGAGATGAATAAGATTTGGGTGAAGAAAAGTACAGAGAATGTAGAGGTTGGATCCGCACTAGACTTTGGTGCTGATATTCCTTCCAGAAATTAAAAAGTGAGCTCTGGCTCAGGGGGAGACACAAAGGAAACCTTGTTCCCCCAGCTAGTCAATTGGTGCCAGAACTGGCACAAGAAGAGTTGTGGACTGAAGGATTCATAAGGGTAACATCCAAACTTACTGTGGTTAAGATTTGAAAGATCCGCAAGATGTTAAAGATCAGGATTGATCTAGTTCTTCAAGTTATCTGAATAAGGCAAACTAGAATAACTTAGGTCGAGCATTTATTGCAACCTAACATTAGGGTTTGCAGAGAAATATAAGGGTTTTCACATTAATCACTTGTTCATTCTGCATTCAAGAAGAAACGAAAAGTGGAGCTCTGCAACAAAATTTCTCAAGCTCATCAAAGATCATTTGCAGAAGTCATTACATCCAGAAATTGATCCGACCAACTTCGTGAAACTGAAAGGTGCAAAAGGTATTCTCCATTTTCAATATCTCACTACAAATCTTTTGAAAAATGAGTACTCTGAATATAGTAAAGATTTCTGATAGGCCCCGCCCTGAATTTAAGAAATATCCTTACAAACATTGGAGGTAGATCCCTTAGGAGCATTCTCTAGTGTTCTGCATGGCGTTTTGCACACAGAGGACATTAGGGTTTATATACATGCAAATATTGAAGAGTTTGGGGAATTCAAACTAAGAGATATCTATCACAAACAACTGATAGACGATGCCTTTGAGCTTAAACCAGAATATAAGGGTATCCAAGAGAAACATTTTGATCAATTCGTTCATTTCCCCTGCTTTGAAGAAGATGAATGGGTCCAGTATGTATTGAGTAGGGTGCATGATAACTTCCTATGGCTGAACAGACCTTGCAAGATCACAAAGGAGGCAATTAGGGCAGTAACTGGTTTATACTCCTCCGGAGGGATACCTGTCCTCAAATCTGTCAAAAACAACATTGTAACTGAGGCCACCAGATCAAAATTTGATAAGAGGGCAATGACTATTGAAGATATTACTGACACGGACATGAAGTTTCCATCTATGATAATAGGATACAAGATATATCACTCCAGTAGGGAGAATTCAGTATCCAGAACTGTAATTTATACTGCCTATGAGATGTTGAGAAAAAATGTAGAATATGATCTCTGTGAACTTCTTTTGAGCCAATTAATGGAAAACATACAAAAGATCAAAAAGGACAAGAAAAACTCTTTCAAATATGGTGCACTAATATTATGTTTATTCTTCTACTTCATGAATGAGTTGCTCGGATCAAATGGATGGGTATGGCAGAATGACAAACCGGTAGTAGTTCAGATCAGAGACTATTTGCATGGGCTTGGGGATGCTAAAGCAATAAATATAGCCCTGTGGGGATATTTCAAGAACTTTTAGAGCATGATGCAAGCAAGAGAAATAATTCCCCAGTCTCTTGTTGAGAAATACAAAGACACAATATGTTTTATGGTAGAGACTGATTAGTGCCTAATGGAGGCAGTAGAACTAAGAATTGTATGGATCATGCCCATGGGGTATGAAGTTGATGAACAAATTGTGGAACTGCATGTTCAACACATGCTAAGTCAGCCAAAGGATCCAAAGGCAGAAAGGTTTGGAACCTTTGAGGAGCTGAGTGTAAAGATTCATGTGGAACTCAGAGAACCAGAGATCAAAAGGAAGGTGAGAAAAGAAGTAGAACATGTTGGCCAAGGCCTTGGCATCTCAAAGGAGGCACCTGATGCCCACAGGAAAAAGATGGAAAGGGCTGAGGAAAAGAAGAAAGAGGCAGAAAAGAAAAGTGAGGAAAGTGTTCCAGTCAAATCTTCCACTCGGACCAGATCATCAAAGAGACCAGCACCTGTCCCTGCTAAAAGCTCAAAACTAGAAGTCCAGTCATCTGGCAAAGGAGAGAAAAGAACAAATACAAAAGCTACTAGAGCTTATGCCAGTCAAAAGGATGAAGAGGAGACTAAATCTGATGAAGAAATCAGGAAAATGAAGAAAAAGAAGAAAACATCCGATCAACCTTCTACCGGACAGAAGGAAGAAGAAAAGACAAAGGAATATGTTGAAAAACCCACTTTTCACATTGATGACATAATCAAATTAGTCACAGTGGATGGAAATCTTTAGCCAATGGTTGAGTTCTATGATGATTATGGTGAAGCAGATCAGAAGATATTGCAAGAGCCACAGTCAGGTACCTAAATATCTACAACAAAGCATTTATTGAAATTATATCTCTGATCCCTAAAAGCTTGGAGAAGGAACTAGAAACAAGAAAGAACATTGCCCAAGCTAAAGACCTAGAAATCCAGGAACAAATAGCAATTTAGCTATATCCTTTAATTGACCCCAAGACAATGAATATGGTATTCAAAGATTGTAAGGATGAGTTCAGAAGCAAAGCAAGGATGAATCAACTTATGCTTGGTGAGACTGACAAGGTGGCCAAGGACACAGAAGAGATCCTCCGGAAGGCCTTCAAAAGATTTAATCTTCCTACTATAGAGGACTTGGGTACTGAGTCCTCGACCACAAATGTTGCAGAAGAAACTACTGAGAAAATGACAGAAGAGGTGGGCCCCGAACAGACTAACATTTCTCCTCCAGTTTCCCCTACAGTCTCCGGATCTAAAGGAGAAGAAAGATTACAGGAGAAAGAAGCAAAGGTGAAGGAAAAAGAAGATGACAGTGCTAAGGTTGCAGGAGAGAAGACTTCAACAGAGAAGACCACAACTGCTAGTGGTAAGAATCTAGAAGGAGAGAAAGCTCCAAGAGACAGCTCTAAGAATACAGAAATAAAGAAAAATCTATCTCCGGCAAGAGACACTGCAAAATCAGTCAAGGACTTTTTGACAAAAGCAACTATAGAAATTGATGAACCGGACCTATTAAAAGGACCATTAGATTTTGACTCTTTGTCACCGGTGCAAACAATGAAAATAACCTCATTTGCAAATGAGAAAGTCAAAGAGAAACTACTAAAATCTCACATGGAAGACTGTGAGCTTATGGAGGTAGCATCTGGAGTGCTGGAAAAGATCATGCCATCTTTTTAGAAGGATCCCACAGCCTCTTCTTCTGGTAATCTCAAAACCCTAGTCAGCAGTGTTAGTACACATTTTGATTCTCTAGAAAAGTCAACTGAAGAAAAGGTCCGGAAGGAGTTTTTGGATAAAAGGTTCTCTGAGGTACATGGTTTGATCATTAATGATAGGAGAAACATGAATATTGGGATAAAGAGCTTAGAAAATGCTCTTAAAGATGGCGGTGAAGTATACAAATTTTGTATCTCCTGGTCCAAAGCAACAGTAGAAATTGAGAAGAAAATAAAAGAGCAAGAGGATAAACTACTAAGTTTGTCTCAAATTTTTGATCCTCTCTCTTCCTCCATAGTAAATCAAGAGTGCCAGACTATAGCAATCACAAATGCAATAAAGAATTTTGAGAAGGAAAGGAAGAATATAATTAGCCGAATGAGTGACCTTAGAAGGATTATTATCCCTAAGTTAGAGGCCATGCATGAGGCCATAAGTGATGCTCAGACTACTGCTCGGACCAATGATCCGACAGATCTTAAGAGGGCAGAAGCTTTTGCGTTCTTGTTGAGTGGTCACATCTCAATTTTGGACAGGATGAAACAGAGTTGGGCTGCAGAACTCATCCAATTGAAGACATCTTTTGCAGACATTCTTCAGTTTATGTGAGTATGTAATATGCGGCTAAGTATAGTTAAAATTTTGAAAATTTTGGTATGTGGACCCTACCCTTTGCCATTGATGTCAAAGGGGGAGTGAGGAGCAGTGAAAAATAAGGAATCCAACTAAGGGGGAGCTCCAGAATATGTATATAAAAATAGAGCATCAGCCAAGGGGGAGCATAGTGTAAACACTTAGTCATTTTTCACTAAGTGTTGCCATCAATGCCAAAGGGGGAGATTGTTGGCAAGAGACACTATATGGATTCATGATTGTTGTCATTGATGGAAACAAAGTTCATCCCACACATCCACAGGACATGGTGTGTCTCTACCGGAAGTTAGTGTGAAGAATGTTGTGGTCCGGTAAACAAGAACAGAGTATGTGGCAAGGTCCGACAGACAGGTCTGGATCTCTCAGAGGAAGTATCTTAGTGAAGTGCAGATTTGGGGAAGTCAAGAGGACTACCTTATGTGATAGATTCCAAGGATTTAGCCTCCGGTGACAGATGAGGAAAAATATATGAATACTTGAGTACCGGGTTCCTGAGTGACAGTGTGAATAGAGGAAGAACTGACTGACAGAACATTAGACTATTTTCTGGATATGTTACTGATGATGGAAAAGGTTCTTAAGGCATAAATTATGTTTGGTCGACATGATTGATGACTTCTACAAGTATGTGCTTGATCCGCATTACTTGGTGTGCAAGGATTCAGCCGACAGATCAGAGTTTGTAAAAAGATTGACTATTCCGGGTGCCGACTAGAAAGGTGATGAAATCACTTGTGCGGATGTCTATACAAGATGAATTTAGTTGTGAGATGTGTTGTTGTTGTTAGTGATGCGCGAATAAAAGTAGAAGAGCAGAGCAGAAGCAGTAAGGAAGGTCCGGTATGTGAAAGAAAGCAGCTTAAGAGAAGAGGAAAGATGAAGTGCAGTAGATCAGTGTACTGAGCCTAACCGGAACTGAACTCTAGCATATGTAGATGCTCCCAAATAAGTTCAAGTATTGTATAACACTCTTTTTGTAGACAGTGAGTCTCTTGTAGGCAGTGTGCCTCTTGTGAGCAGTGTGCTCGGGCAGTGAGCCCTAATTGGCAAGTGCCATTTTGTTTTTCTATTCTTCTAACAGAGAATACAATCTTGGGTTAATCACCTCGTGGTTTTCTCCCTTAACAGGGTTTCCACATCAAAAATATTGTGTCATGTGTATTTCCATTTCATGGTTATGTTTGCTTGTTTGAATTAATGCTGCATTGATTAATAAGAAAGTTCAGAAAGCAGAAATAATTAGGATAACTGATTCACCCCCCCCTCTCAGTTATCAATAGGGTTTTGGATCATAACTACTACACAAGAAATAGACTGGTGCCTATCTCTGGGCAAGGAGTCAACTAGACGTATACAAGAGAATGGCTTGCAACTGGCATTCAAGTTTCAAGGGGTTATGACTGGTATTTGCCTTACAAACACCACCCAAGGATAAGTATTTAACTGTCTCTACTTACATATATCCCAGTTGACATACAATCTTCTCCATACTCAACCTAAAACAATTTAATCCACTCCTTGAATGGAAGTTAAAGATTAAGCATGTGATACAGAAATCTATACCCTAGAATCTAAGAAACCCTTAGCAACCAGATTCAAAAGAAGAGAATGCATACAACACATGGAGACAGACAGATAAACACATACAATAATGCATTTTTCATATAAAATGACAAGAAACTAAACATATGTGCAAGGTGCACTCAAATGCAGCTCATAAACTCCAACAGAGATAAAACAACCAAGAAAATGCTCTATCTTTCGTTATTTTTCCCCCAAAAATGCCCTAGTCTTCAACAACCTTAAATGAGTAACACAGTTTGCATTTTATAGCAAGACTGTGTACTCAGCAATAATTACATGGCATTTCAAAATTTTGCTAGAAACATTGCATCTTCAGATTGGTGCTCAAAATATTCAATGCTGCCGGCAGAAACAGAGGAAAGAGCAGGTGAGATTGGGATCTGCACCACCACATGGAGATCTTCATCCTTAAGATGGTAGGTGGCTCGTCTATGTCTTTGACCATGCTTCTGCAACTTCACCATTAATATCAACCTACCTGCAGCTTCAGAAAATGTAGCAATCAGCGTACTTTATGGTTTTCTCACCTGAAACGCAACTGCACATACAAAGGAAATCCTTCGTTGAAAGATTTTAAAACAGGGATGTCGATCTCCCTTCCTACCGCCAAAATATTTGGCTCCTAATCATGCTAAATCCATTGGCCAGTAGAAACATGCCATGTAGGTGCTTCATCTCCCTATCGCTGACTTTTCCGCCTTTCAATTTGCCTTTTTTGCCACTTACATGCAATTGTATGTAAGATTGTATATACATACAATTGCAAACATACAAGTCGGACCCCAAACCCTTATAGAACCAAATGAAAACATATTCGGGTCTGGCTTGCATGTCCTTCTTTGTATGTCTCCTCTGTTTGTTGGCATATACAATGCACATAACATGCAAGCCACGGATGCCAACCACTTTATCAATCGGATTGGGAGAAAATTGAAATCCGGGCCTTGTATGTTCATTCCCTTGTATATCGGCACATACAAATGCCATATACATGCAAGCCACAGACGCTAGTGTTGACTTCGCTAGATTTGACCCTTGAATCAGGTCCGGCTTGTATATCGCTCCCTTGTATGCTCGCCTTGTATATCGGCTTGCATATCACATTATACAAATGCAATATACAAGCAAGAACATACATTCAATCAGACCCTAGCCATTATCAACTACATTGCATAAACTTTTAGGTCTGGGCCATGCACAATAAGAATGTATGTTCCTGTGTGTGTGAACATACAATCATATTTGTATATGCAAATGGTGGGCCCCGCTGATTGTATCATTTTCCCTTGCACATTTTCCTTGCATGCGGCTGATGCACATTTCTTCTTGTACATTGCTGCCGATGTACCTTTCACTATAGCGAATGCATATCGGCCTCTTTGTATATTTGCAATGTACATTCCCAATGTATGTTGGACATACATTCACCCTTTTTATCTTTGCGGTATACATTGTCCCTTGCATATTTCGCTTGTATGCCGCCAATGCATGTTTTCCTGTGCATGTTTCGATTGTATGTTGGGAACATACAAACCCAACATACAATGCGCGGATTTCAAATCTTTATAAATGCAATTAGCTATCTTCACCGCGTCCGCCTTGCACTTGTTCACTTGTATATTTCCTCTGTATCTCTCCGTTGTATATCGCAATATACATACCCGATATGCAAGCAGACTCGGTATACAAGCACATAATATTCTAGAAATTTGCGATAGATTCCCCAATGTACATGCAAACCCGGTATGCATACAAAGATGTATACAATCATTTTTTGAAGGCTGATTGAGCATTCTGCAAGCCTGCCAATGTACATCTGCATTTACATATACAAATCCCTTTGTATATACAAAGATACATGCATTTAAAACTATTTTTTGCACTTTTAAACTGCAAAGGCCGAAAGACTTAGAATTTTTTGGATTTTCTTGAAAGTGCCTGCGAATTCAAATTCTCAAAATCTAAACTTGTAGCAGGCACCAATAGGATCAATCATGAAATAATAAATTGGATATGTGTTTGAGTATGTGAAGATTTGAGTGAATCAAAAATCATTTGTAAGCATCCATTTCTTAGAGTGTGGTTTTAGAATTGAATGTCACGATCCTAAGCTAAATGGAGTTCTAAGAGACAAGGACTTGATTGCCTAGAGGGCAATCCATCAAACCCTAACTAAGTGGGTTTCATTATACATACCAAGAAAACCATAAGAAGATTATCATTTACGCACCATGTGCAATACTAGGTTGCTTGATCAGTCCTATTTCAATCATGATATGATAGGAACAATTGTGTTGATCCTTACCATTTGATAGGAAAGATGAAATCATCATCTTAGCATGAACTTTAGTATCTTGTATAATGTTGTCATGACCATTAAGGACTATTAATTGTTATTAAATTCCTAGATTGTTATGGACCTTTAAGATAGCCTTAAACCAATAATAGACTTGTCATGAGGAGTTCAGTTGGGTTGTTACATCATAATTTCTCTAGGATTAGTCATTGATCATAAGATTGTCATCTTCCCTTGTTATCAAAAGTCCATCAAGGAAACATGTGAAGACTGTCACATTCACATGATGTTACACTTCATAATCAAAGAGACATAACCATGTGGTAATGATTAAATATTCCACTTTTAAGATAGTTGATGAGGTAAGAAGGTTAGGATACTATCATAAGGTGGAAGGCAGTCATGAATGAAAATGAGAAATCGCATAGACTATTGATCACTATGATTGTCCCAAACCTTAAGAACAATTTAAAACTCTATTTTACTATCAATATATCCATGAAGGGTGAATGTGTAGATGCATCTATGCTATCATGATGTCATAGAAACCAATGGACTATCATACCACCCTAGAATCATAATGAACATCTGCAAGACTATAACTAGACTTGGAAAACTACCTTGAGGTGGATCTCTTATGCATGGCAACATGATGAAATCCTAAATTTGGTGAAGTTGCCTATGGTGCAACCAAATTTGATAATGGAGATAGGATTGACTACTAGTTGCCTAGGACTAATTTGAGTATGAAGATGAATATATTCTAATGATTTGTGATTTAAAAATAAAGAATTTGATGCTTTGTTTAACTTATGATTGTAGGGATGATCTAGCTAGAGAAAGATATTAGTTGATAGAATGGAGATATGTTGTTGTTCCATCCATGGAAACATCATGATTTTGAGTTGTACTTGTTGTACAGGTACACATTTGAAGAAAAAAATGATCAAAAATGAAGGGAAAGAGGTCCTAAAGATGAAATGAGATGGAATTTTCTATTAGATACCTAATTTGTAGCCTTAGACATTATTGCTACAACATTCCAAGAGCCTTTATTTTCTGATTTAGATTTGGGAAACCATGGAGATGGATTGATAAAGGTTTGATTATGAAGGAAGTGATAAAGGTTTGATTATGGTTTGTTGTAATTTTTTACATGACAATTATCTATTTAATAATGCCTTTAAAATACAATGACATACATTAATATAAGTAAATTTTATATCATCCCAATGCTATATAAAATTTGACAATTTGTTCAAAATCTCTCCTTTCATATGATACAGTTATTTCAAAATTTCAATTGTATTTTATAGTTAAAATGTCTAAATACCTATTCAACTCTCAAATTGAAATCAAATTTTGATAGTTTGTTCAAAATCTCTCCTTTCATATGATACAGTATTTTCAAAATTTTAATTGTATTTTACAACTAAAATGTCTAAATACAGCTATTCAATTCTCAAATTTAAACAAAATTTTGACAGTTTGTTCAAAATCTATCCTTTTATATGATACAGTATTTCAAAAATTGAATTGTATTTTACAACTAAAATGTCTAAATATAGCTATTGAACTCATAAATTCAAACCCTAATAACAGTCTAGGTCTTAAATTTTGATTGTATTCTACACTAAAAAAAAAAGAAAAACATAAAAAAATTCATCAAAGATGATTGAGAAATTAAAAAATTGGAAAAATCCACGTACCTGAGCTTTTGATGGCCAAAAATGCTCTTCTTGCACTCAGGATCCCATTCTATTTGTCGCCTATCACTGGGAAAAATGGGGTTGTAGGCAATTTTTTTTTAAATTTAATACTTTCAATAAATGGGATCCTGTTTAGAAATAGGATCTCCTCTTGTAAAATGAGATCCCATTTTTTGGTCCTAGGTTCGGGATCCCACTAAGAAATGGGATCCCGTCCTAGATTTTAGGCTCGGGATCCCGATCTATAACGGGATCCCGTTTTTAGTTACCTGATTTCAGAGTTTTTTCTAACTCTAAAACTTCCACCTTAAGTGGACTCATCTTTGTGCACGCACCCATTTAAACAACAAGGGAAACCTCAATCGTAATGAAATTTAGGCATATGGTCATATACACCTAGGAATTCAGCTAAGCCCTCATCTATTGAGAAAGATTCAAGAGAAAGTGTGTTAGAACTGGAACTCATGTCAATCGTCTCAAGATAAACTAGAGAAAGTGAAGAAGATGTTGAGGATGTAGTTATCATATTAACATTTAGAGAGGGGCGATGAGAGGTATGAGAGGGATGAGAAGGATAGTATCCTAGACCTTTGGAGTAGTTATGTGGATTAGCTTCCAAAGGGACTTTGATACCCTGCTCTTTTCAGTCACATGCATTACCTCTGTACCTAATTTGAGATAGAATATGAAAGCCACAACCATAATGTGATTCCATTTCTGTGAAAGATGACGGATCACCATTAGTGGTGTAGTCAATTTTATATGTATAGTCACAAGAATCTGTTGAAGTAGAAGAAGTGGGAATAGAAGACTTAGGTTTCTTAAAAGGAATAGGTTGTGAAGATGAAGTGGAAGCCACTTTTGGAATGTCAGGTTTAGATTGCGAGAATTTATACTCTCCAACAAAGGAGGGTGTAAAATCCAACGAACCACAATCGTCACCTAGATACACATTTGAATATGAATTACTCTCCTTATCGACACTATTATCAATAGCAAAGGCTATTAAATCAACTTTTGTAGATGGAATTAAATTCTAAAGTGTTTTAGAGATAGTAGGTTGATGCCCAGAATCCATGTGTTGACAATACTCTGGATTCAGATCAGCCTTAACTGTATATGTTTTGTTGTTGTGAACAAATTTTATTAAACCATGAAGGGTAGACGAAACCACACACATAGCGTGAATCCACGGTCTACCGAGAAGAAGATTGTAAGAAAGGGCACTAGGCATGACATGTATTACGGTAGGCAAAAGGACAGGGCCTAATGCAATCGATAATGTGATCGTGCCCAAAGTTTGTCTTCTAACATTGTCAAAGCTACGAATGGAGAGAGTATCAAGTGAAATATATGATGTATCAATATCGATTTTGTGTAACAAGTCTACCCCATAAACATTGAGACTTGATCCATTATCGATAAGGGAACATTTTACTCCACAATTATTAATGATGAAAATGATTAAAAGAGGATATTTTGTTGTTGAACCTCTAAGGAAGGTAACACATGTTGTTGAAAAATAATATCTGAAGTAGTCGTATGCATACAATCCAACTAGGCTGCTACATCATTCAACCTGATAGAAGGTGGGACCACAACCTTTTGTAAAGCTTCTTGGAGCACCCTGTGGTATGCAAGTGAAGTTTGAACTAATTCCTAGAGAGAGATCTTGGTAGGAGTAGCATGGTGTTGCTCTACTAGATCATACTCTCTTCTAGCGTTCTGAGAAATACGAGGAGTTGAAGGAAGAAGAGGTGTGAAAAGTAGAATGGAAGTAGGAAGATACGAAGTTTGTTTATTTTGCTTATTGAGTCTAGTGTTATATGTGAGTGACCACGTGATAATGAGGTGGCTGCAGCACATTCAAAGTCATTGATTTCACAATATTGGTGAAGTAATTCAGAGGTACAGGTGGGTTTTGAGCACCTCAAACAATGATTACCGATTTAGATGGTTTTTGTGTTTTAGAATGGAGATGAACAACAATTTTGGTTTCATAGGTTCTTGTTGGGAACCAGAAATATAAATTGTGTTAATTGTTACCTTTTGAGTCGCCCTTATTTATTTATTCATTGGTAATATTTCCTGAACAAGAGCCGGTTTACCGCATTATATTTTTGGTTATACCTTTGTTTTGTAAATTGACTCTTGGTCCTTCATTTTTTATCCGTTTGTTGTCTCTGTAGACAAGGTTACTTAAGGTTTGAACCTTTGAACCCGAACCATTCTCAAAGTTCAAAGTTCAAATGGTTCAATATGTCTAAAGTGTCTCATAAAGCAAGTTGTCGTTTTGTATGTCTTATGCGTCTTTGAACTTTCGGGTTGAACTTGTACCTTTTTGTTCAAGCTTCAATGGTTCAACGGTCTAAAGTTCAACATTCATAGCCTTCTTATAAGTCGGGTCACGTAGTTACCTCGTGTAATTAATGTATCGTTGAACCTTCCGCTCGTACTCTATAGCGGAGTTCAATGGTTCAAGGTTCAACAGTTCACTATTTCATAATTGGAAGCCTTTTACCAAAGCTGCGTAACTGTTTGTTGGCCTACATAACCCTTGCGTCTTTGAACCTTTGTATTGAACCATATCTTTACAAGTTCAACGATTCATGAGTTTAAGTCCCTATCTCTGCAAGTGAATCCTTTGCTCATCTATATGGTCCAATTGGTATGGTTGAACCACCGCATTGAACCACATCTTAAAGGTTCAATGGTTCAACAGTTCAAAGATTTGATGATTTTGGTCCCGTTTGTTCCCACGACTTTCTAAGTCAAATTTAGAAGGAAAGTTGGAGGAAAATATGTCAGAAACTCATCATCAAACCGAGAGCTCTAATTTAGCGGAGGCTACGGATAATCATTATACTTCATGATGGCGCGTGAATAATACTTGCTATTAATGAAGAAATCAGAGTTCATGTCTTTTCAAATATTTTTGGCACGTATTGTTCCGAGCGATAATTATTCAATCTGGTTAGTGCCATTATTAACTAAGAACAAGCCAAGTCTAGCAAGTAAACATACTGTGCAACGCGGAGGAGGATAGCGCCAGAAGTGTAAGGATCTTGTTATTCAAGTTTTCGTAGTAAATTTAGATATCTTGAAGGTGAGTTCTATTTCCCATGTGCTATTCATAGTTCTTTTGCTGGAAAGAAGAATCCCTGGAATTTCTATTGTTTTCAAAATTTGAAGTGTTTTATTGTAATCCTCCAAGTATGTCTTTGAAATCTACGTGTCTGGGGAATGAACATGGTCCTGGTCTTACTTATTCTCACTCGGAATTTGGAGATACTGCACTGGTTCAATATGATTTAGAGGAATTTAAAGAAAGAACTAGAAACCCTGTTCAAACCCCTACGATGAAGAAAATTGTAGATAGCGGCTTAGTTGAAGCCGCAGCTTTTTCTCAGGCTATATTGTGCCCAGAATTGGTTCAAGAATGTATGAATAGGTACGACCCCCAAGACAGGTGCGTCAGAAATGCAAGCGGTGATGTGTTATTTCATGTCAACAGACAAACCCTCATGTCTGTGATGAAGATACCACCTAAAGAGGTGTATTCCAGCCTTGACATTACTTCCTCCAATGGGTATTTCTCAGAGAAGAAACCAACTTACAAAAGTGTAATAGCAAGGAACTGGCTGCTAAAATTTTAGAAGGGCGGTTCAAGGTTGCCTAGGCCACTCACTAGGGATCATTTGATTAAAGAAGTGAGGGATATTGTAGTATTGTTACATAGACTGAGGGGAAATCAGCATGCCTATTATTGGGAGGATTGGATGTACTTTTTCATACGAGTCATCCTTCAAGGGGAACAATATTTAGATTGGGCTGAAATAGTGGCTGATTGTCTACATCAGGGTTTGAGCAATTGTCTGGGTAACAGAGATTTCTATATGTCTTCATACCTGTTCTATTGTCTAGCATCTACAAGAGATTGGTTTGACCTACCCCATGCACCCATAGCTGAGAATAGTAAAATTTATGAATATTATTCACAGTTGCAGAGAAAGAATTGCTATGAAAATTATAAAAGGGTTAATGATGTCTTCATTGGGAAAATGACTTATGAATTGGCAGGGAACCTGGGTAAAAGAATGTCCAGTGAAGCAATGCAACTGATTAGCATCTATGGTAGCTTCTTCATCCAATTTTCTGAGTTCACTTACATCAGAGTTGGAGGATTTGACGGTGAACCTGTGAAGTTACCTAGATATGTGTTTGATCGTTTCGTGCTGATGGAGGTATGTAGGCAGCTGGCACATGTTGATAAGAAATTCTCATCAAAAAAGGGTTTTTGTATTTCTTTTCCTATTGAACTTGGGCATTATTCATGCCAATCAAAATCTGATGCCTTGAATTTGGAGGTGAACCTCAAAAGGTTCAATTTTCAGTTCTTCACTGCCAGGACTCAATTAGACAGTAAAGGATTTGTCAGAGATAAACTAGACCCTGGAACAGGGCTTTCACATAGTCCTAAACTAGAGGACTACTGGGAAGACTGTCCAGACGAATTTGAGATCAGGAGTAGGCTGTGGTGTAGGTTTTCTTTGGGACAAATAATTACCCTCAATTTAAACATGGATATTTCTGGAATTATTGATGATGAAGAACAAGTGGTTGACCCACAGTTTGAAAAAGTAAAACACTTACCCATTCCAGAGGCGGACTAGAGAAAAAAGGAGGAAGACAGGATTGAAGTTAAAACTCTTCCAGTGATAAGGAGAACTGAGAAATGGTTGAGGGAAAAGAGACGGGAAGGGCTTCAGGATAGAAATGCCCAACAAATCACTTCAATGATTGGATCTTCACTTCCTATAGACTCTTCTAACCAACCTATTGCTATCTTTGGTGTAGGTGCTTCCAAGCTATCAACTGAAAGAAGCCCTGCCACTAAGAGGTCCAAAAGAGTCCTCACAGATATCTTACCCTCTCATGTTACAAGGTTGAGGACTAAAGGGAAAAGAAAGAAGCAAGCTTCTGAAACAATAGTTGTTGATTTGAATTCAGAGGAAGATTCAGAAGAACCTATGGGTGACAAGGAGCTAAGCCCACACAGAACAAAGGAAGTTGACATGGAGTCACAGTCAGGGACCGTTCTAGAGACCCCTAAAATATTGATGATTTCAAATGTATCTTCTGATGGATTAAACCCTGAGAAGACAACCTCAACCCCTGCACCAAAGTGGCTAGAGAGTTCTATCTCTGACAAGAAAAAGGTAATTCCTTTTGTCGTCCCTTTAGAGGACATGGTAAGCAAATGTTTGGGGAAAACCCCCAAGTCCAAGAAACTCAAGACGACATCCAGAATAAACATTGATCCAAACACTGGTAACTGAAGTGCTGAAATAGCTAAGCCAGTGATAGAGGAAGAAGTGCAGGATCCAACAGTGCACAATTTCATTGTGGAGAAAGTGGATCTCGGTGCTGCTTCCAGAGCTGCAGATGTCCACCACCTTGAAGCATCTACTAAGAGAATGGTTAGTTGAACTTGGAAAGATGAAAAGGACAAGAGGGAGTTAAAGCAAACTCTGCGTTCAATGGCGGAGTACATTGATGCTATTCACAACCCTAACCTGCAGCCAATCTCACAGCTCTCCCTCTCTTTTGACCTGAAATCACCTGTCAACCAAAAGATGTTAGATCAGGTTCATAGAAGCAAAATGGTGACAAAAACATTTGACAGTTGGTTGGATAACATCGAGCAGAAAGGAACTGAATACATCCGTGAACTCAAGGGCATATATGATCTGACTGCTGCCACCATTGAAGATCTTAAAGCACAGGTTACCGTTTGGGCGAAAGATGAGGGCAAGTGGGTGAATGTAATAAACCAAATAGATGAAGTTCAGAAATATGGACTGGAGAAGTTTTTGATAGAAAAGAACCTGACTGGTTTGGACGAGGATTTGTTATATGTGAACAAGAAAAATATTGAATGGAGGAATTCCATATCGCGGCAAGGACGCTTTGAACTTACAAAGTTGATTAAGGAAATAACAGAATTCACTCAATCGCTGCAACATGACTTGCAATGTATTGATGTTCAATACATAAAAGATGATGGAAAACTAGTGGAAGATGTCGACGCAGTGGTACAATCATTCAAAGATAAAATCGGCTTTGTCAGAGAAAATAACAATATTTTAATTGAGGATTTCTCTCAGATTTCTAAAGTTGAGTCATTACTTTATCTCTGTATAGACAGACTTCCAGAACACAAAGAAAAATTTGGGAAAATGCGAAGGGAAAAAGAAGTTTGGAGGTCAAGAATGAAGCATATAGGTATTCCCAACTTCCCGAAGATTCAGGAGTTCGTTGCTACTTTTCAGGAATGGAAGACCCAACGTGCTTCCCAGGCCACCGATAACAAATCCGGAGATACAAACCCGTCGTCCCAGTCATGACCTCATTGGCTTGTTTTCTTTATTTCAGTTCCTCTATCATGTTATTTTCAGCAATCTTAATCTTTAAAATCAGTTGTTAAAAACTAAATCCCGTACGGGTTAGAGTTATGTTAACTCTGGGTTTGATTTACTCAAAGACATGATTAAGGCATTCATATATATAGGTTTTTCAAAATCTTTGAAAAGGAGATAGAAGTTTAGGGAAGGAAAGAAGAAGGGAATTTTAGCTAAACTGTTCATAGTTTTACATTATATGATGATTGTCTGAGTAATTTTCATCTGTGAATGAGAAGAAGAAACAATTACTGCTTATTTGGATCTGTGCATCTGAATGTGTGGAATTAGATTTTCTGTGTGAAATCTCCTTTCATTTGGTAATTGCTCTTTATTTGGACAACTCGTCATATGTGTTCTATTATTTATTGGTTCAGCAAGTTCGTATGAATGTATTCATGTATTTGAATATACCAAAAGTAGAATCTGTGCATTCTATTGCTCACTGTTACTATATAAATTTATCGTGTTCATAACATAGTTATGTATGAATATCAGTCTGCCTTAAGCATTTTCTGGTTAAAAGTGCATTTGGATACTTGAATAGATTAAATTCATTAAAAATCTTAAAGGGAGCTGTACCTAAATTCAGAGGGGAACTAATATAAAAGGTTCACCCATTTGTTGTTTAACTCATTTGTTCTTCAAAAGAGGGGTATAGAGTCAGAATAAATTATTTTCAGAATAAGGACAAATCTGTTAACCAACATTAATCATGTTTTAAAAAAAGATGTTTGGGGAAATGAAGAGGAAGATTTGGCAGAGATGAAGTCATCAAGGGCTTCATCTAGCATGTCGAAATCATCACTACTAAATAATTCATCATAAGCACTGAAGGTTTGGAGAAAGAGGTCCGGCATATTCTAACACTTGCTTTTTTCTAAACTGAAAATGACAAGAAATTTATAGAATTTGCTAAAAGGAATACGTTGGGTTCAACAAAATGTTTAATATAAAAATTGCTTATAACTAATCTACTCATAATCGAAACAATTCTTTATTTAACATTAGGATACTAGCCAATGAAGTGTATCTTGCCACTATCCAATCCGGAAGGGAGAGAATGTCTAGGCTATATCCCTTTGTTGCAATTGAAATAGAAAATAGGTAACTAAACTAAATAAGATGGGAAAATATAGAGATTGACAAAATATTTTACAAAATGGAATGTAGAAAAAAAAGACAAAATAACGAGGCCTAACACCCAAGGATGAAGCCCACTGTCTAGAACAACAACACACTACGGGGATGTCTCAGCACCGTGCTATAGTTTGTACGACGTAGGTACAATATGGATTTATGTCCTTGATCTTCGTGTCAGTCTCTTTGGTTGTTGGACTTCCTGATGAAACCTGCAAATACACAGACATAGGAGAAGGGTTGGGATGTATAGGAGTCTACCTTACTCAATCCTCATTTTCAGTGCTTCCACCTCAATGACAGCTAAAGTGATTGATTTGATAAAATAGTGTGTGCTCTCAATTCCAAGTGTGTCTAGAATTGTAATGAGAAGTTACAAAATAACTATGCGATATTGATAAAATAAAGCCTACTCAGTGACTTAGAGTAGATTTATACATTGATCTCTATATGCAAGAGACAAATAGGAAATGTAAATCAACCCACGAAGATATGAGATATACCAAAATGGATTGTGATAATCGAGGTATGAAAATGAGAATTAATTAAAACTTTATCATCTTATAACGAGGAGGTGAAAGTTGCTTAGCAGGTAGTGGTTCTAATCAGAATCCTTCAAAATTTGTCACACTTCGATGGAAAGAGTGTAGCAAAAGCTTGATAAAACAAATCATAGTAATACTTGTTCTCAATCTTGGGCAAAGCTTTACTATGAAAGTAAATCAATCTCAATTTCGACAGAGTTTTACTATGAAAAAGAATCGATCCTTTGCCATGGCAAATCTACTTGTTTAAATAGAGAGGGTAAAGGAGAAAAATCAAGGAAAAGAGCCATTTGGATGCGGATAAACACCAAGAAAATCTTGGCGAATCACATAAGTAAAAAGAGAACTTCTAAAACGATCACAAGATTGACAAAGGCTTTTAGGACATCTGCGCATGGCACAGACATTTGCGCTAAGTGCTAGAGTCTTGTTAATTTTAGTTCTTGAAGGGTCTAATCAACTTGGGATAGAGCCATGATTTTGGCACTTTTATGGTTTTTGATCATGATAAGCAGAAAGGGTTGAAGGAACTCAAAGACACATCTTGTGGGTCAAGGATAAGGCCAAGGTTGAAAATGATCCTAAAACATGCTAAAGGCATGGACACTAAAGCGAGTACCAAACATAGCGTGAAATTGTGAGCGCATTATGATATTACAGTTACAATTACAAGTTAGGGTTTAAATTGGAATATTATGTTTTTTAAGTTAGTTTAAATCAATAAATATTTTTTTATAAAAAATAGCTAAACATATGAAGTAAATAATTTGTTTTCTTTTCATTTAAGAATTATTTTATATTATTTTATATTTGTCTCTACTCATTTTCCTTAAACACAAATTTAATTTTTTTAAAAAATAAATAAAATTTGCTATTACTTGCTTAGATTTACCTTGGTTCATGGAAGAAATAATGAAAAGAATATAGAATGAGGTGACAAAAAAGTAGGAAAAAGATTTAGGTTGTCATGAGTTATTAAATAATATTTAAAATAAAGGGTAAATTTTTTAAATTGTTCCCGCAAGAAAAATAAAGTAAACAATGTAGATAACATAAAATAATTTTTAACTAAAAATTAGAATTCATGCGTCCATGTATGTATGTAGTAAATAAAATAGTTCTGAAGTAAAATAAACTAAAATAATTCTAAAGTAAAATAAACTAGCATACCTATCTTTAGAAAAATAAACTAGCATACCTATCTTTAGAAAAATCTATGTAAAAGACGTCACATATATTATTCTTGACCTATTCTTAACTAGATTTGTGATTAAAGTGGGAATAAATGCTTCAAAAATAATATCTCTAGGCGTCTTTTACATAGATTTTTCTACACATAGGTATGCTACTTTATACTTAATTATTTAATTAACCTAAATTAACCATAAGGAAAACAATTGCATAGGACGATGCTGGTAGTGGGATTAAAATGGGGAGGTTGGGGGGTTATGTTTTTGTAAATAGGCGAGAGGACCCAGTGGTCGAGCAGAGTCCAATTGTTGATATAGTACTCATGGGTATAGGATTTAGTCTTGCAACATATTTATACCATATATTGTTAATAATTATTCCACATGTAAATAAAAAAATGACCAAATGTTTGTCGACCCTTACATTATCACATGAGAACTTATGAATGTCATATAAAAATCATAAATACATTTATTAACAAGTGTAATACATATTTTTTTTGTTTTATATAAAATATCATAACTATCCACTATAAGTGTATTATTTATAAACAAAGGTGCCCATCTATGAAATACTTCATATTATATGTTTGTCCTATGGCAAATGTAAAAGGTGAATACGATAAATACCTTGTATTTTTTCATGAAATGTAAAAGGTTGTCAAAAAACTTTATGATCATTTAAAGTTGAATATAAGTTGTATTTTAAATAAGAATGTGTTGTTTTTATAACAATAAATAATATTTCGTGTTCAACTATTGGGTCATTTGTTTTGGATATAAAGGTAAGAGATAACAAGATTCATGGTTACCAAAAGGTATTGTGATTGTTTAGGTTGCATATAAGTTATATTTTAAATAAGAATATGATCTCGTTCTAACAACAAATAATATTTTTTTGTTCAACTACTAGGGATTCTATGATAAAGTTTTGTTCGACTCTTTAAAAATTCATTTTAAGGACACTTGTCACTAGACGTGTTGATGTGACAAGTTGTGCAATGAGTCACACCTCCAAAGCTTAGTTGTAGATAAGAGTCCATATCACATTTCTACAAATAAAACGAAGGTCCTACGATCATGGCTTAAATTTGACAGTCCACCTTGCCTATCAAGAAATTTTTTCCCTATAGTTTAGTCTTCATTATTGCCTTTCGCATGATAATTATTATTTTTTAATGCAAGTCAAATTTTATATAAGAATATAAAAAAAAATTACAAGCATGCCAAATACTTATGTAAACATTTCTAGCAATTTCCCAGTTGCAAACACGGGTAGCTTATATAAGGTTTTCAAAAACATTTAAAGCTCATGCTAAAGAGGCTCTTACAAGAAATGTCTTCTCAAGGAATGCAAGAATGAAAGAAAGAAGAAAACATGCATGTTTCAATCTTACCTCTAGTCACACCCGTGGGCCTGCGGTTTTAGTCACTTCCTTATTTTCGTTTCAATCACTCACATGTAATATGAAAATGCATTCTTCACAACTCTCCTTCAATGCAAAACCAAAACATTCCAGTTCTTTCTATTTTTGATCACTGCCCGACCCTTATCCTTCAATGCAAAATTTAATTGTTTGATGTTGTGGAAAAGTTTGGAATGAATATAAAATATTCTATAAAAAAAATAAAAGGATATATATATATATATATATGAGTCACATTTTCATATTAATTGTTTTTTCTACAATTTCTAAAATAAATTACTTGTAGTTAATAGTCAAATATTTTTGTCAAAAGATCACATTTTCTAAGCACACTCAAAACTAGGTCAGGCTCTTTAGGTTTTTGTTGCTAGGGTTTTGAGATTTAAGCACTCGTTACTCTACCACTTGTCTTCTTTCGTGGG
Organism: Cunninghamia lanceolata; assembly: GCA_027924645.1. NCBI lineage: Eukaryota > Viridiplantae > Streptophyta > Pinopsida > Cupressales > Cupressaceae > Cunninghamia > Cunninghamia lanceolata. The sequence continues at coordinate 4,419,367 of BSBN01000620.1, forward strand.
GAGAGTGAGCGTAGCTGCTGCCAAGAGCACAGTAAGTAGTCGCGGAGTTGGGCTCTTGTAACATCGATCCAGAATGGTACGTTCTCGTCTATGCTTACCCTCTTCCTTCTTATGACCTAAAAATACAAAAACAAAAATTGCTGCCATATCAATCAATCATTTACTCCCATGGAATAATTCGTATGATTTTAGCATTATGTAGCACATTCTGTGGATATCTACTGTTTATTTTGTTTATATCTCTATGAATGCTTAACTGTCCGGTTTGACTTTTTAAAATTTTTTGGAAAGGCTTTTTCTAAACCGTCTCAAGTCCTGGTTAGAAAATGGAATCAAATTACGCCATACAAAACAACTTTTCGAGGGATTCGAAACTTAAAACCCTAAAAATCGACGTGTTCCATTCTGTTTTAAAACCCCTGAAATCCATCTCAATACATGCACTAAAATGATAGGTGGGGATCAGAATGAAAAACCATTGTTCTGTACAGACCTCAGCGTTTTCATTTCCTTGCATTTTTTTCAGGATGGCCTAGTAATGGCATATCGCCATTTATTTCCTCGTACAGGAACATTATAATTCATATTTTACCAAGACATGCTAAGTCTATCTTGTATGTCACCATAAAAGAAGAAAGTCTAAACATATTTTTTTGTTGTTGCATACGCCAAAGATTAAGGAAATTCAACTTAGAACATGTTTTTATGGAGTAACTGAGGGCTGGTAATGAGTTCCTTAAACTGCATGTATTAAGAAAAGCAAAAATGTCATGAATTAACTACATACATCATATGGCAACAGCCAGAGCTCCCAGTTTTAATATCAAATTGATAATGATTGCAAAAAGGAACCTCAAATTGGAAATAACTTCCAGATTTACAATTGCTAGTTTTATTTCTAACTACATTCAAGTTGTCTTCTTAAAAGCTTATATATTTACAATTTTACAACAATGTAGTTTGTTAACATTTTCACTCTTGCTTCCTGAGCGGTCTCCCATTTTTTTCCTTATACTTTCGACTTTGTATTGTTCCACCTCAAAGTCCATCAAGCTTAACTTAATTTTGCATCTAAGTCTTTCATTAGCATTTCCTTTACTGCTAATTGAGTGTTTTCCTATTTTTCCTTAAACTTTCACATTTCAATTCTTCAACCTCAACCTCCAATAGGCGTTAACTTGATTTTGCAACTACTTCCTTCATGAGCATTTCCTTTATTGTACATTGAGTGGTTTCCCATGGCTTCCTTCTACTGTTGCTTTTCCATTCTTCCACCTCACACTTCAGCTATCAATTCCAGAGCTCAACAGGATTCCACTGAATATCAGACACCACGTAGCATTTTACAGAGCAAGACTGTGTACAAAGTTTGTTTCACTTGCACCATCAGCAATCTCTATAAGACCATTTTCTGTTTTTGAAGTACTTAACATCTCTCAAATGAGTTTCTCCTGCCATGATCTTAGAGTTCATAGTAGCTTAAGGGGGTGTTTATAACAAGCTGATTGCAGGAGAGATATGTTCTCTCCCTCTTCCACATTATTCAGTGTTTCCTTCACCTCTTAAAATTTACCCCACTTCTAACCTAGAACATGCCAAATATTATCAATGCATATGACTTTTGCTTTGGTTTCTAGAAATTCCCAACATAAGCAAGTAAATTTAAGCTCTTTTTGTTGATAGGTAAAGAATAGGGTTTCTATTGGGCATCCCTGTTCTTCAAAATGGACATAGTATACAATGTTAAAAAATGGCGAAAAATTCCTGCATGAAATTGACCGAGGAACCAAAACATGTAATTACCATGATCATATAGATGAGATTCAACTAGTAACACATCCTTTGAGTGTATGGTATAAGCTTAATCTTATTCTAATGACAGATAAGAATAACTATTGAAGTCTTGAGACAATTCTTCAACCTCAACTGCCAACAGGCATCAACTTGATTTTACAACTACTTCCTTCATGAGCATTTCCTTTGTTGTACATTGAGTGGTTTCCCATTGTTTCCTTCTACTGTTGCTTTTCCACTCTTCCACCTCACACTTCAGCTATCAATTCCAGATCTCAACAGGCTTCCACTGAATGTCAGACACCACGTAGCATTTTACAGAGCAAGACTCTGTACAAAGTTTGTTTCACTTGCATCATCAGCAATCTCTATAAGACCATTTTCTGTTTTTGAAGCACTTAACATCTCTCAAATGTGTTTCTCCTGCCATGATCTTAGAGTTCATAGTAGTTTAAGGGGGTGTTTATAACAACCTGATTGCAGGAGAGATATGTTCTCTCCCTCTTCCACGTTATTCAGTGTTTCCTTCACCTTTTCAAATTTACCCTACTTCTAACCTAGAACATGCCAAATATTATCAATGTATATGACTTTTCCTTTGGTTTCTAGAAATTCCCAACATAAGCAAGTAAATTTAAGCTCTTTTTGTTGATAGGTAAAGAATAGGGTTTCTATTGGGCACCGCTGTCCTTCAAAATGGACATAGTATACAATGATAAAAAATGGCCAAAAAGTCCTGCATGAAATTGACTGAGGAACCAAAACATGTAATTACCATGATCATTTAGATGAGATTCAACTAGCGATTACCTAATTACCATGATCATATAGATGAGATTCAACTAGTAACACATCCTATGAGTGTATGGTATAAGCTTAATCTTATTCCAATTACAGATAAGAATAACTATTGAAGTCTTGAGAGGACTTGTGTTGCCTTTTATTGTATTTTGGTTGTTTGTCTTTTTCATTGTCTTAAAGCTGATGATCATTTAGGGTCTTGTGTATATTGATTGGAATTATAGGGACGTGTGAGAACCAAGACTGTGAAGAAGTCCTCTCGTCAGGTCATAGAGAGGTACTATTCTCGTATGACACTTGACTTTCATACTAACAAGAAGATTGTGGAGGAGGTTGCCATCATTCCCTCTAAGCGTTTGAGGAATAAAATTGCAGGCTTTTCAACTGTATGTGGTTCTTCTCTTAACTCCAGATGCAAATTGTTGTTCCTTAAATGCTTCTGTGTTTTTGCAAACTGAGTTTGCGGATCCTTTTGCCCAGCTTTAACGTTTGTAATCTGTGCATGTTTATTATTTATATTTCAGCATTTAATGAGGCGCATTCAGAGAGGACCGGTTAGAGGAATATCACTGAAACTTCAGGAGGAAGAAAGAGAAAGGCGCATGGACTTTGTTCCCGAGGAGTCTGCCATCAAGACAGATGTGATTGAGGTACAGTCATCTCATTCCTAGCTGGTTTGTTGTGGTTACATTCTACTTTATTTTTAGAAAACTGGGGATGGCTACTGCAGATTGGATGTGAATTGAGCTTTTATGAGTTCTATTTTCATTGACTGATAATGTACACTCAGTGCTCTGTTAATAGGGAAGTGGTTTGGAACTTTGGCTGAAATATAATTAATTCAATGATACATGGAAACTGTTGCCTATTCAAGTAGGCAATCTTGGGGACAAGTAAACTATAGCCAATTAAGAAATCTTGGTGTGTACTGTTTATCACTTGATTATAGATTAATTTACTAAGATGAATTTAGTTGGAATCGTGAGATGCTATGCCTGATAAGTTATCAGCTTTATCAACCCTCTATTTTCATGTATAAAGTATTTCTATTTGTCAAACTTACCTAGTATTAGCTGGCTTTTGTTTGTTTGTCTAGTAAGTAACTTGTTTTTCCTGAGTATTTTATGTAGGTTGACAAAGAAACAATAGACATGCTTGCTTCTCTGGGCATGTCTGATTTACCTGGAGTTGTCAAGCAGGTATACCTTCCTTTTTGTTTTAAAATTGTTGAATTGTTGTCTAATGTATATTGCAGTTTATTTTCGGTTGATTCAAGCAATTCTTATGAAGTTTTTTAGTTTTAACCTTGTATGCTGGTGTAATTGAACTCTAATCTATATCTGAAAGCCTCAAATTTGTTATCTATTTCAGGCGGATCCCCCAATGGGTGGTGGTGGTTTCAAGCCAGGTGGATTCCAAGGTGGTGGTGCTCTTGGCAGGAGACTATAATCTCTATTTTTCCATGGTTTGTAGTTGCTATTTAGATATATGAAGACACAAGTACTAGTCTGAGATCATTTTTCTTTTGTTCAAAGCAACAAGATTTGTATTAAACTGCCTGAAAGTTTGTCTAGTATGTGATGCTGAGGCTTCTATTGAAAAATGAATTTTCAAGTTTGTTGTCCAAAATCATTTTTGCTAAATACATGGTAATTGTTGAACCATTGAAACTTCTAAAAACATTAGATTGTGTGGTTCTGGGATTGCTGTTTTCAAGTTTAAAATTACGGCTAGCATTTAAACTGTGATATTAATGGATTAGCAACGGTGATAGATTGCAAAACATCTTTATATTGCAGTTTGATGTGTGTCGAGTTTTTTGTCTTGTAATTGAAAAGATTCACTTGTTTGGTCTGAGAAACAAAATTAACTCTACAAGTGTCCTTGCTATATTGCATAATATACCTGCTAAATGATAAAACAGTAACAACAAAAGGTTATGATTGTATTTTGGGTGGAGATATGCAAGAGAAGGTAGTGATTGGAAGATAAAAACACCTGACAATGCTAAAAACACCTGACAATGCCATGTCAATATGCTTTATTAAATTGCTGGTCAACTAAACAAAGCTTGAATATCTTTAGATTCTGCGAACATATTGAAGTGAGTTTTTGAGGGCATGTTGCTTGATCAAATGGGTAGTACCAAACTTGCAAGGCTATTGAGTTTTGTAGAAGAGGAAACCTCCCATGTTTCTGTATATGAGGCACTTGTGTACTTCTATTTGTTCTCAAACTTCGATAGTGGAGTAATGTGTGTGCTAATATTTTTTTAATATTTTTTATTTTAGTAGAAATATGAAGATGATAAAAATATTGGTTGAAGAAATTTAAATTATAGAAGCCCAAATAAGGCTCGCTATGATTTTTTTTTATCTTATACCAATTATGAATCTTGTGACTGATTTTTCACCCAAATTCCAAGGATCTATTTATGATAACCTCATGCTGATAGTGGTATTCTTCCTTTATGGAACGTGACAGCCTTGTAATACAGTTGGGATTGGGGAATTAGAGCACGACTTCAGAAATAACGTGCAAGTCCAATTTTGTTAGTAATCACATCTCAGAGTGTTTAGAATGCTCTTTTTGATCTTGTATATTTAATATCTCCCGGCATAATCCCTGCATAGCAGTCTCTGCAGATACGACACTTGTATTGGGGTTTAGTTCGAGGACCTAGATAAATATATTAAAAGTGGCAGTGGCCAAGATAATAATTTGGTTTGTCTGAACTGACGTCTCAAATAAACAAAGCTAGTTTTTTTTATACTGCCAGTGGAGATTTGACTGCTATTTTAAACTGTGGATTTCATGGATTATACATAAGATAAATAATTTGAATTTCTTTTTATGCAGAATTCGTTTTTGTACTAGATATCTTTTACATGCATTGAAAGTCTAAAGTTAATATGGAATAAGGCATGAGAAAGGAAATGAAGAAGCAGAACAGTTAAAACATTGTATTTGAAAACTGGATATGTAAATAGCAGATGGCATCTTTCTAGAGCCCTGGAATGTGCCTTGTTGGTTAACAGATTTGTCACTATGCTTTTTATATGATTCGCCTTGAAAATAATGACAATCTCACTAACAGTTGGATAGGTTGTATTCAGATAAATAACCTTCATCTGCTTTTGAGAAGGGGCAGCTCCTTTGTAAGATACATTTTAAAATTTTCTGGGTAATGCTTTTAACAAGAAAGCAGAAAAGGTGTTTTAAAAGAAAGAACAAAAAAGAACAAATATAATTCAAAGTTTCACAAATTTGAAAAACTATCTATCAAAGTATAGAGCAAGTTGAAAATAAAGAGATCACCACCAGGTATTACTTAAACATAAGAATCAATGAAAGATTTTCTTGAAAATAAGTATTGCAAATTCAACATAAGAAGAATCCACAAGTTGCAGAAGCAATGACCCAATGTCCATTGGATTTCTGTATTTATACTGTACAGAGCGCAAAGTCTCTTTTTAAAATCTTTACAAAGGTAATACGTTTGTATCAAAGCCAAAAAATATGCAGGGATAACCCTCAAAGAACTTGGAGCAATAAGGAGAGAAAATTTACCAAAAAGAGATCCGTCTACCGTCTCTTTTCTCCCTTATATATATTACATTCGAAATGGTTTTTTTTGTTTGTAACCGTTTCTCGAAAAAAAATAAAAATAAACTAAACTTTATTTATTTGATTTTTTTTAATGAGAATAAAGTTCGCTTTATTAATTACATAGGATACATAAAAATTTATTTGGGAATAAAAGCAAAACTAAAAATATTATGTTGGAGTATCTTTTTATATCTTTATTTGCCGTTTGATCTTGACTGTCGGTGGAAGTCTCTGTTGAATTCTTGGAGCTATTTTAGCCTCAGAATTTCTGAAACTTGTAACAATGAGATCAATTGCCTTCCCGTTTGGAATTGTCATGGTATTAAGTTGGATTTTCCACGTAGATATTGTTTCCTTAACCTCTTCAACCTTTTATGAAACCCAATAATTTCTTTTCTAAAGGTAGTTAGGAATGTAGATAAACTACACAGTTTTTCCATTGTATTCCTATTCATAGTATCTTTTTTGAACAATTCTTGAGACTAGATCTTTAAAACTTTTCCTAAGAGTCTCAATTTCGGTCAAATTAGTTTCAACTTCATTTTGTTATATTCAGCTAGGGATTGTTTGATCACTAGCATTTTCCATTCAATACTTTTCAACCATTTTACGGTATCATTTTCCTCAGGGTTATTAATAATTTGCTTAGAAATCAAAATGCTAACATCTACTTTGACCATCTCTTGTAGATCTCTGACAATTATCATCAACACTGATTCCTCCATTTTGATTAATTGAATATCAGAGTTCTTTTCTTTCTTTTTGGCCAAAATATCCCCATAAAGTTTCATTGCCTCATCAATATACAACAATCCATCTATAGTCAGTTTCTCAACCATGCAGTTGTTGCTCTTCCATAGGCTTGAAATTTGCCTATTTTGTCAATAATATCAGAGCTTATTCCTTTGGGAGGTCTTTAGCGGGAGTCACAATTGAAGAATCAAGTGTTTCAAAAGTAGTATCAATAATTGAATTTTCATATGAAATAAGAACCTCCACTTGTTCCTCCAATTGTTCTTTATCTGTCATTTCTTCTTCTAGCCTTTTGATTACAACATCCACTGATAACTTAGCATTGTATATGTCTCCTTCAAAAGTAGGAGGTCCTAGATCAACCCTACTTACATTGAAATCAGTTTTAGTGATGTCTTTTTCATTTTTATCTACTGCTGGCTCAACAATTTCTGGATATTGGTGCCTTAAAGAAGGATCTATCACCACCTAAGACATCTTCTGTGCTTTCCTTGGTTGATGAGTGGATTGAAGCAACTTTGCTACAACATCAAAGCCAAGATCCACCATTTGAGTGTACTTTCTTTTTCTCCCCAGTGCTTCCTTTAACCATGGTGGTGATGCCAAGCTCGTTTGAGTATTAGGTACTAATGGAGGAAGGGTAGCATTGGGATTAGAATATGAAACAATATTCTTTGTTGTTTGCTATTGGGATGGTGAAGATGGAGGTGAAAAATTGGTGTTGGGTATTAATGGAGGAGAAGAAGGAACTGTAGTTGGGTTTGCTTGTGATGAAGGAGGAGATACATTAACTTGAGGTGGGGAAGGAGTGCTTGGATTTGACTCTTGTTGATCCCTTGCAGGTTCTTGTGTTTCTGTATTATCTCCTTGGGGAACTCTTCTTACTTCCAACTTTTTCTTGGGCTTCTCATCTTCAACCTCACACTGGCTTTTCAGCTTTACATCTTTATCTGGATCTTCCCCATCATCGTCCCTCCTATGAGTGGACCTTGACTTGGTAGCATATGTTATGATAGGGGGTTGCTGTGTAGAAGAGCTTGCAATGTGCTTTTGTCTCCTTAAAGCTTGTTCTTTTTGTGATGGCCTAGTTGCAGTATGACCAGTGCTCTTGTCACTTGACCACTTTTGACTTTTTGTCACCACAAATAATGGTCTTTCTCTTATATATGTGACCTCATTTTTTGACCATCTAATTTCGGGTAGAGGTTGTGTTTGAACATTATAGTAGGCTTCATCTACTAAGTTAGTGCCATCATCAACCGTATTAGGAATACCCCAGCCTGGGTTAAAAGATTTCATTTGAGCTACTATCAACCTCATCCAATCTCTCATTTTGACCTCATGTTCATTTGTGCAATCCTCCCAATAGTCTTCTAGGTGAGCTGATGTTCATAGGAAGTCCTTGTATACAAATTATTTTTGACATAATTTTTACTATCATATGACAATTTTGTGGTGAAGAGATGTGTTGAACACAATGGGGTGCTCGGGGGGGGGTGGGGGGTGAATCAGCACACTTAAAAACTTTAGCCAAACATTTATTGATAAAACTGAATAGCTTTGAAAACATGCAAATCAAGAGTCAATACTGATGGAGTCAGGTTGTCATTTGTGTAAAAAAGGTATTGATGGTTTCGAGTTGTGCATTCATATACAAGATTCATGCATTTGAAATTGTTGACCTAATGTCTTTATTATGGTGACCTAATGGGGTTGCTTCATTCAGAGGTGTTCCACATGGTAACATATGCAAAAGGTTCATTACTTGGTGATTCATAAGAGTTATTTTATGACAGTCTTCATGATAAGTTCTTATGATAAGATATGTAGAGATATTCCAATCACTACCAAGCACTATGCAATCATGTCATGTTTGCTAGTTAATGATGCAAAATGATATTAGTTGAAAATAAGAAACTCTTCATTGTTGTGCAGTGCTAGGGTTGATAGAATGTTAATGGATGTGTGTTGTGTTGTTGACAAGTCTTCATAGTCTTCAAGTTAGAATCTTTATGGGGTTGCTCCATACTTCATATAAAGTGTTTGATAATTAGTTCAAGAGAGTGTTTTGGATTGGAAAATGAGGATGTTATTCAGATGGATGTTAATTGTTCATGACAGTTAGTTTCATGCAGGAGACCTGGTAATTTGATGTTGGTCATTGATAGATTCATGACAAGGTTGATATGATGTCAGATCAGAATGTTATGGTATGCTTGAGATGAAGTTATGTTTCATGACAATATATCTCTGCAGTTTCTTCAACATTCAGTTTTAACATATGCTAAGGTGTTAAAACCCTATGGTTCTAGGTGTTGTTGAAACTCTAAGCTAAGTTGTTAATGCATATTTTAAGCTCCTATTCTAACCGTCAAGTGAACTCTTCTTTATGTTCTATTTTCAAAGTGACTTTTGATAGAAGGTAATCTCACTTACTGTACCCTGTTGAAGGGGTATTGAAACATTGTGAAACCGGCCCCATAGATGGTCTTTACCGATGATACAAGTCATCATTATGAGTGAGTGGGCGGTAAACAACAATCAAAGGTTATATTTAAATGGTTTTTGGGCGCGCTTCACAAGATCGATGGATACAATTCAAACTTATGCCTTGCTCCCATGTGCTGATTTTGACAGTCTTCCAAGTGTCATCTGCTTTATGTAACTGCAGATAAAGGTTTTGTCTAAAGCTATTTTTAGCATTTTTAGTGGCAGTTTGTGGAGTTTGAAAACTAAGATTTTAAGAAGGATTTTATTTCCTTCTATTCACTCTCGTGGCAGTTGAGTTAATACAGGAGATTTTTTATTTCTAAGAAGGCATTTTATTTAGTAAAGATTTAATTATTTTTGAAGTCATTCACAGATTGAAAGAGATTTGATTTCTTTTGAAAGAAGAAATGCAGAGATGGAAGATGAAAGTTTTAAGGGCAGATGAAGATAAATTTGGAGAAAGAAGAATATCAAGGATATTTGTTTTTGAAATTGAATATCTTTTTGAAAGAATTTTTTTTTGAAATTGTTTTTGCAGAAGAAGATGAATTTTTGAAGTCATATTATTAAAGAGTCATTTTTACAGATAAAGATAAAATTGCATCAAAGTTTGATCATTCTTTTTTGAAAGAATCTTTTTAAGATTTTCTTTTGCAGAGAAGGAGAATAAATTTCTTGAAGAATATGAAGTCTTTTGATGCAGATTGAAGATTTTTGAAAGAGATTTTATTTTCTCTTATAAGGGCAGAATGAAAAATAAATTGTTGAAGACTTTCAATTTGATAAAGATGGAAATTGAAGAGAAGATGAAAGGACAAAATGATCTTTAGTAAGAGCAAATGACTGTGCAAAATTTGAAAGGTGAAAAGACATCCAATTTACATATAATGGTTTTTCAGGTGCATTGATATTGTGAGTTTTGGGTAAGGACTGATGAGGCAATGTTGAAAGCATTTTTATACAGGTGATTGTGTGGTTCATCATGCAAGGTTGCAGATCAATGATGAAGACAATTTTATGAAAATTCTATATAAAATGTGAAAAACCAATTTGTAATGAATTAGATATATTTCCTGATCAGGTGAATTAGATGATTCAAGGATAAAATATTAGAGGATTGGAATGATGGAATGTATGTTGCAGATGAGTTGATTTGAATGGTGCAAATCAGATTGAGCAGCAATCACTTCTTGCACATGAGATTTTTGTTTTTGATTGATTGAGAAATGCCAGTGAGGCACAACAGTGTGCCAGTGAGGCTTGTAGGTCAGTAAGACCATTTGTCAGTGAGACACTTACATCAGCCAGTGAGGCTTGTAAAGATATTTTCAAGGTTAAGCCAGTGAGGCAGTTTTGGAGTGGTTTTTCTACCCCAGGAGGGTTTTCCACTCGTGCAAATTTGAGTTATGTCTCATATTGCTTTTATCTATATGTGTGTATGTTAATACTTTTCTCAAGAGGTTTTGTTCTCTTTCTTCATTCTCATTCATGTGCTTATGTGTTTGACAAATCAATGATATCTTTCTCTCTATGTGTCTTGAAAGTTAAAGTTTGCAAAAAGGTTTGAAAATTTACTCAACACTGATTCACCCCCCCTCTCAGTGTTGTCCTGGACTCCTACAAATACATGACACGAGTATTTTTATGTGGAGAACCCTAAAACAGACAAAAACCATGGTGAGGATTAGCTCACAATATAATATGTTCACTGCAAAAGATATTACAACATTGTTTTAGGGCTTCAACCCAAGGATGCTACTACTCCCTGATTTACAAATTTGATTTAGGTTTATAACCCAAGGAAGCTACTACTCCCTGAATGCTCAGCTCCCTGCTATTACAATGATAATATAGATATAAGGATTGCTATGGAGAACACATCTATTGTATGTTGATGGTGCAGTATGCTATTCTTGCTCAATATCTACCTTCAAACTGATTCTGTGCATTTCATATCTTCTTCTGCTCTGCTATATTCTTATTCACCTTAATTGCCTTTCAAATGAATTATATCTTCTATATATATCCTTCGCAAGATCTTGAAACATTGATTAGGTCGGCATCCAGAACAATATTGAATGTAATGTGTAGCTAGTCATTGGTCGGCCACAACACATGCAAAGTGATAACAAACTTGTTGCAGACCTCAAGGCTTTATGAAGAACATCAGGACACACCTTTCCACACCTTTCATACTTGGAGAAACTAGTTAGAAGCCTCCGCATGCACTAGGTACTTAACCAATCGGCTCATATTGCTTAACATTGTTAATTGTTCATCTTTCAACTGCCGGGGAGAAGCTAAAACCTTAATACAGACCAAGGATTCAATCATGCAAGAGCTCAATAGCAATCAAACACCTTACCAGAGAAGTATCATACCAAACTATGCATCCGCAAGACAAGGAAAGTATCATTCTGTAGAGCATAAAGTCTTTCAAACTTTATGTAATACTTCACAACCAAAAATATGATATTGCGGTGAAGTGCAGGGTCTAAAACCTTCTGGGAATGATCATAAATATCAATGGATGCTACTCATCGGATCTACACACCACTGTCTAAAATTTTCGGAGGAATTCAAGAATGGCCTAGGTACTTAGAGTTCTGGAAGACAGTTATACTTACAACTTTGTTTGTAGCTATAACATTTTGATGCGGTACCAAAAAATGAGAATTATCTATATGTGGATCATATCTAATGTGTCTTAGACCATATATCACCTCTGCACAAGCTTTGATAATAGATCTATGCATATTTCAACTTCTACAAGTCACAACCTTGTGTAATCAGGCTTCGAAATATAGTGTGATGCCTCTGTCACTTGAGTAATGTCTTTGCAGACCACTAGAACACTTGAAACTTCATCAAAGCATATAACATACTAATCTTAGGCATTTTTTAGAGCCACATGACAAACAGATCTCTTTCGGAGGAATGCCGAGCATTCCATTGTCTCCCTATTACTGTTCTGCTCTGTCTCAGTGATGGCCAATGTACTAACCCTTGTAACTTTTCATGCTGAGTAAGTGAGAGGATGAAACCTTGTATATATCATGTCAATTCATGTTAGAAGCTATCATTAGAACCACATGACCAAATCTTTCTTTGCGGAGAAGTGCGGAACAATTCAAATTGATTCTGCCTTAAGCTTTGAACCAAGAATGCCTTAGACACTTTTCTGCTTCATACCCTTGAGTGCGGTACTCCCAACTGATGAGATATGTAAGTATATATGCATAAATCATGCAAGGATAGGGTTATTTGCCTCCACATCATGTTCAAGCCCAAAACTTATCCATACTTAGACCATTTTTCCTTTCTCCCACACTGATCTATCTTAACCATCCCGACTCTAAGTTTGTAAATTTCCATCTGTTATGTTGACATCAATGACAACACATGTGGCCAATAATATCCCCCTTTGTCATTGATGGCAACATATGCTCCCCCTTAAACTCTCTGCACCTTTGACATCAAGGACAAAGGGATTGATAACCTTTGTATCAATCCAAAAACTATATGTGCTCCCCCTTACAAAAAGATATCTAGACTATGCTCCCCCTGACTATATGATTTAGTTACAAAATTGTACCCTTGAAAACCAAAATGGTACTACCACTCTACTTATTTTCTCTGCAATACTATGTACATCAACATTTCTCTAACAACTCACTTGGATGGGATAATGGCTTTGTAGATTACCTTGAGTTGTTGAACAATTGTTGTCCAAATAAAACATTCTGAGGCAAGTATTTGAGTCTGACACTCACACTGTATGTACATTTGCTCATCTTCCTCTACATTGCTTGGGCTCTTCATTCTTTGATCTATCTTTTCTACTTCTCCAAACAAACCGGACATTGAGGTAATTCTCAAATTCACTGCATCTCTTAACTGACCAAATTGTTTCTTTATGTTCTCTCTTTGTTCCTATAATTGGCATAGTTGTGCATGCAAAATTTCAATTTGTGCCCTAGTTGCCCCCATCTTGTCCTTTGACAAGTCATATACTTCAGCCACCTTAGGGGTCTATGACTCAATAGAGTCCATCTGAGCTTTGATCTGCTTGGTGGAGTTTGGCCAATTTAGGTATAATAGGTATAAGGATGTGGCCTCCTCAATACAAGCTTTAAATTTCTTCATATTTTCTTTGAGCTTATTATGTGCATTAGCACACTTATCAGCCATATCAGCCATTCTTTTGTCATTAATCCTTTGTTCTGCCTCTTTCTTCGCCTTTTTCTCTAACAAGGAGGAATGATCCTTAAAAGAATCCATTAATAATTTGAGCTTTTGTTCTGGAGGCAATGAGGGGTCAATGGTTACCTCTAGTAACCCTTCTTGCACCAACTTCACAGCATCCTCTATTGCACTAGATTTCTTTAGGCTTTCTTGTAAAAATTCTTTCCTTGCAGAGGCATGCAATATGTCTCCAAGCTGCAACTTGTGTATGGGAGATATGCTTGTTAGATCAAGTTGCCCTTCATTTGTTGGAACTTGCAACAATTGGGGAGTGACAACTGGTTGAAATTGAATCTGCAAGTTTAGTAGTTCTGTAAGAAAGTCAGTTGAACCTTGATTAGTCTCCTCTACCCTATCTTGACTTCTCTTTGGAGTCTTTTCTTTGTCTATGGCAGGATCTTCATGTTGCCTTAAAGTCTTTGAATCAACCTGTGAGTCTTGCACATTTACCTGGTCATCCACCTATTCAGTGTTTTCTACAATACTCTATTCATTTTGCAGACTCTCTTGAAGAGTGGAATCAACACTCATGTCTTTTTTCCTTTTCAACCTATTCTTCTTTCTCTGGAGGTGATGCCATAGCATGATGAGGTGAATGTGGTAGTGAGATATGTGACTATTCTGTAATTTTTATTTCTCTCACCTCACCAAGTATCTTTTGAGTAACTTCTTTAGTTTCCTTTGTGATTTGCTCAATGCTCTCCTTTCTATTTTGCATCAGAGTGTCTAGTCTATGCTTAGTCCTGAGCTCTTGAGTTTGCCTTTGGATCAACTTTCTTTTTCTTCCTTAGATAGGGAAGCACTGACTTTATTTAAAGCATCTTGTCTGAGCTTTTCATCAAGTGTCATAGCTTCATCTCTATCCCTTCTTAATGCTTTCTACAGACTTTCTGGTGCTTTGACCAAAATTTCTTCTAGAGACTTATTGTACCACATCATATACATAACAATAGTCTTTTCAATTATGGCTTGATCCTCAAATGTAGATTCAGAATGGAGTGTCATTGTTTCATCAAACAAGTTGTGATAAATGATTGCATTCTAAACAACTTCAAGAGACATCTGTCCCCTAGAAGAAGAAATTGGCTTCTGAGAGATATTTTTCTTTTTCTTCTTGGGAGGAGGGCTTGGTTCCTCTTCTTCTTCTTCTTCTTCACTTGTTTCCACACCCTGTTTCTTGTTTCTCATGGCCTTCACTTTGACCCTTGATCCCTTTTTCTTCTTTTCCTTCTTCTGTTTCTTAGACATCACTTCTTCATCTTTATCACTTTCAATCTCCTCCACAAAGGTTTCTTTCTTCTCTTCTGAGTGTTTGCTCTTGGGTTCTATCTGTGTTTGCTCTTCAGAGACTTGTTTCGTGGGAGAAGCCTTTTCAGAGAGTATAGATTGAGGAAGGCTGGCAGTTGATTGAGAGGTAGTTCTACCATATCTCCTTGGTGTTGAATGCACAGTGGGAAGAGTCTTGACAAATTTAGGAGAGTTCTGAGCAAAGAAACCTCCAGATGGAATACCCACCCTCTTGAATAGTTTTTCTTTGTTCTTCTCTACCTCTTCCTCTACCCTTTTCTTGGTCAACTTGTCCTGAATCTCTTCACTGGTTCCAAATCTTTCACGCTTAGGGTCTTTTGGCAGGCTTAACAAAATTTCTGCATAGGCTTTAATTCCTCATCAGACACTTCATAAGGAAGCTTGGGAATCCATGAAGTTCTAGGCTCAACTGTTGCCATATAACAACAATATTTTTCCACAAGAAATGTTAAGTCATCCTTGTATTTTTGAACCAAATCAAAATAAATTCTTTCCCTTTTATGCATTTCACTTTGAAACTTTTTGAAGAAGACCCAGAAAATAATTTTGTAATTTTGTGAATCAAAGCTTCTTATGTATTCTTTTATTTGCGCTGCTATTGGTCTGTCTTGTTGCCATATCTTCCCTTTAAACCCCAGTAACTCATTCATGAAATAGAATGCCAAATAGATGATTAGTGAACCATATTTGAAATGATATCCTGTCTCCTTAGTTTTTCTCAGATTTTCTAGCAACTGTTCCTTCATTACCGCACATAGGTCAAAATCCTTGCCTTCTTTGGCCATTAGATAGGCAGTGTGTATGGCTGTAGCTGTGGCATATCCCTCTCTGTTAGAGAAGTATACCTTGTAGGCAATTCCCATTGCCACATACCTTACACTAGGATCAATAATGTCATCAATTGTCAATGCCCTTTTGTCAAATTTGTCTATGGTTAATTCCATGACCTTTTCATTTTTAACTGATTTCAATTGTGGTATGGGTCTAGTAGAACACAATCCTGTGACATCCCTGATGGCTTCTTTAGTTATTTGATGGGGTTTGTCTAGGTATATGAATTCATCATGAATTCTGCTAAGAATATATCTGACCCAGTCATGCTCATTACAAAAATCTGAAAAATCTTTCCAAACATCCAAATGTTTTACTCCAATGTTGGCATATTCGGGCTTGTAGTGTGTATTGTCATCATCTAACAGATCAAGTCTTAGGGTTTCAAATTTCTCATGATCAATTTTCTCAAGTTTTGCATGAATGTATATCCTAATATCTTCTGTGTATACCACAGAGGCATGAACATTGGATAATGCTCCGCTGCCATCAAATTCCATTGCCTTGTATGGATGTTTCTTGAATTTTGGTTGGGGTTGCTCAACAATGTTGATCAATTGAGGAGGAAATGATGTAGCCATTACTAATCTAGGGTTTTAACCAGAAAGATGAAGAGTACTTGGATATACGGTGATAAGTCTCACTCGATCAAGTTGCAAAGTGCTTTTGGTTCTCCTCTATCTCTTCAAATCTTTTGTCTTCACTCAAATGTGATAAAAAATGATCAAGGATCGCCTATATAAACATTCCACCAAAAATTTTCCTTTGCATTAATTACAGTTTCTATTTTAACCTAATTTGCTTTCTTTCATATGTAGAACCTTGTAAAACTTTAGGCATCCTCTGCAGATCATTCAAATGCTCCAAAATTTTTGTTAAGATAATCTACAAGTTGCGTGCTTGCATCACATGAAGAGAAGATGATGAATTTTTAGAAATAACTCCCCCTGAGCCCATGTAACCTCCTTAGTAGAAGTTCTTGTCATAGTAAACCCTAAATTCCTCCACATTCTACTGTAGTTAGAGATTTTTCTCTAGAATTTTCATTAGACTCCTTTAATTCCTTAATCTTATCATTCTCACACCAACACTGATTCATATGTTGAAAATTCAGCATCTTGCATGTTTAGGGGTTTGAAATTTTTTCTATTGAAACTCCCCCTAACTCGGTGTTTTTCCTTTTAATTACTAGAGGACCCACCTGCATTAGGCAGAGGTCTGAAAATATCACTTCCTTCTTCTTCGATACATTTTTCATTTCTACTCTTTGTTGAGCAACATCAATGGGTTTGATATTCTTTCCAGAATTCCTTATTTGATTGCACTCAATACAGGTGCACTTTGTTTGCTGAGCATTTCCACTCCTTGCCCTTGATCTGTAGTTAGATGCTTTATGGCCAAACTTATTAGAAGTATAATACTATCCATAAAAGGATTGAGCATTATCCCCGCTATACCTTGACATTTTACTTCTGTACTCATTTGCCCTGTGTCCCAACTTGTTGCATGCATAACATCTAATAGAGCTCTGGTTTATCCTACTTTTGCATTTAGCAACTTTATGACCAACTTTATTGCAAGTGTAACATCTTAAAGCTTTTTCATTTACCTTGTTTCTACAATCCACATCTTTGTGACCAAACTTATTGCAAATAAAACAATTGCCATTGAAGCTTTGAGAATACTTGATGTGAGTTGAATGCCTTGTAGGTTGAGGATACTTGAAATTTTTCTTCACATTCTTCCTTTCTCTTTGGATATGAGTGAATTCATCTTATTTTGAATCTCTGTAAGTTTTTCTCTTAAGACCTTTAGTGTAGGTTTCTTCTCTCCTAGATTCAGACTTTCTTGCTGAATGAAATTTATCATATAAGTTTACAGAGGCATTGATCATAGGACTCTTTCCCTTATCAAAACCAAGACCTATTTTTTCTTTTGCTAGCTTTTGAGAACTTATTATTCCATCAAGAATATTAGTTCCTCCTTTCAGATTTAGTCCCTTGTTAATCTATTCTTTTGCCTTTTCCAGTTCTTTCCTTAGAGTGACAACTTCCTCTTCAAGTTTTGAACATTTAGCTGTTTCCTCATTGAGCTTGATAGTTAAGCAATCTTCAATCTTTTTTTCTTCTTCAACCATGACCTTCAATCTTTGAGATCATGTCTTCAGCCTCCTTGAGCTTGTCACTTCCTTTATCTCCTTCTATCAGATTTTTTAGTTTCCCAATTTCTTCTTTTGATTCTTTGGCTTTTGTTTTTAACTTGTCAATTGTCTCCTTTGCTTTTTCAAGCATGTCTTCATATTCTAAGTTTAGATCTTTTGCTTCCTCAAGATCATTAAGAGTTGTCTTAAGTTCTTCTTCAAGATCTATTTATTTCACACTCATTAGACTTAAAGTCCCAATCTTCAGGATCCATTGCTTCTAGATTAGGTTCTAGTGCAAATATATCATTGTTCATCACTTTAGATTCCATGTGTTCAAGTGGAGGATCTACCTTAGCGGTTAAACTTCTTAGAGGTACTTGGCTCTGATACCAATTGTTGAACACAATGGGGTGTTGAGAGGGGAGGTGAATCAGCACACTTAAAAACTTTAGCCAAATATTTACTAATAAAGTTGAACAACTTTAAAAACATGCAAATCAAGAGTCAACACATGACACTAGTATTTTTATGTGGAAAACCCTAAAACAGGCAAAAACCACAGTGATGATTAGCTCACATTATAATATGCACACTGCAAAAGAAATTACAACATTGTTTTAGGGCTTCAACCCAAGGAAGCTACTACTCCCTGATTTACAACTTTGATTTAGGGTTATAACCCAAGGAAGATACTACTCCCTGAATGCTCAACTCACTGCTATTACAATGATAATATAGATATAAGGACTGCTATGGAGAACACATTTGTTGTATGCTGATGGTGTAGTTTGCTATTCTTTCTCAATATCTGTCTTCAAACTGATTCTACACATTTCATATCTTCTTCTACTCTGCTATATTCTTATTCACCTTAATTGTCTTTCAAATGAATTATATCTTCTATATATATCCTCCACAAGATCTTGAAACATTGATTAGGTTGGCATCCAGAAAAATATTGAATGTAACGTGTAGCTAGTCACTAGTTGGCCACAACACATGCAAAGTGATAACAAACTTGTTGTAGACCTCAAGGATTTATGAATAACATCAGGACACACCTTTCCACACCTTTCAGACTTGGAGAAACTAGTTAGAAGCCTCCACATGCACTAGGTACTTAACCAATCGACTCATATTGCTTAACACTATCAACTGTTCATCTTTCAACTATCAGGGAGAAGCTAAAACCTTAATACAGACCAAGGATTCAATCATGCAAGAGCTCAATAGAAATCAAACACCTTACCAGAGAAGTATCATACCAAACTATGCATCCGCAAGACTTGAGGAAAATATCAGTCTATAGAGAACAGAGTCTTCCGGACCTTCTGTAATGCTTCACAACCCAAAATATGATATTGTGGTGAAGTGTAGGGTTTGAAACCTTCTGGGAATGATCACAAATATCAATGGATGCTACTCATTAGATCCGCACACCATTGTCTAAAATTTTTAGAGGAATTCAAGAATGGCCTAGGTACTTAGAGTTCCGGAAGACAGTTATACTTACAACTTTGCTTGCATCTATAACATTTTGATGCGGTACCGAAAAATGAGAATTATCTAAATGTAGATCATATCTGATGTGCCATGGACCATATACCACCTCTACACAAGCTTTGATAATAGATCTATGCATATTTCAACTTTTGAAAGTCACAACCTTGTGTAATCAAGCTCTAGAATACAGTGTGATGCCTCTATCACTTGAGTAATGTCTCTGCAGACCACTAGAACACTTGAAACTTCATCATAGCATATAACATACTAATCTTAGGCATTTCTTAGAGCCGCATGACAAACAGATCTCTTCCGGAGGAATGCAGAGCATTCCATTGTCTCCCTATTATTGCTCTACTCTGTCTCAGTGATGGCCAATGTACTAACCCTTCTAACTTTTCATGCTGAGTAAGTGAGAGGCTGAAACCTTGGATATATCATGTCAATTCATGTTAGAAGATATTATTAGAACCACATGGCCAAATCTTTCTTTGTGGAGAAGTGCGAACCAATTCAAGTTGATTTTGCCTTAGGATTTGCATTGAGATTGCCTTAAGACACTTTTATGCTTCTTACCCTTGAGTGTGGTACTCCCAACTAATGAGATATGTAAGTATATATGCATAAATCATGCAAGGATAGGGTTGTTTGCCTCCACATCATGTTCAAGCCCAAAACTTATCCATACTTAGACCATTTTTCCTTTCTCCTAGACTGATCTATCTTAACCATCCTGACTCTAAGTTTGTCTGTGCATTTCCATCTATTATGTTGACATCAATGACAACACATGTGGCCAACAAGATGAAAGTTAAACTTTGACAAAATATTGTCCACATTTAGAGCATCTGAGTGAGATTTACAAGTGTAATATGTCAAATGTATAGGGAAAGGATATCCCCCTTTTTCTTTTCATGACATTTCTTACTTCACCTATTTGTTTGCAAACTTCAATAAATATGATGTGATCATTGGTATATCTTGGTAATTTATATGGGGCATTTTCAAAACCCCCAATCCTCAAATATGTGAATTTGTTGAATTGAATGAAATAGCTGCCATATTGCATAATGAGTTGAGCTGCGTCATGAGAGATTCTTAACTCAAGGTTGTTATCAATTCGATCCTTACATTTAGCATACAAAATGCATCATTCACCCTACTATAGTCTTTATTTCCATATTTCATTTGTAATTGAGGGTAGTAATCATATATTTCAATCGCATTGGTAAAAGCTCCAACATGTTTCAAACCTAACCATGCATCCATGTTGACAATGACATAAAATAGGTAGGAAGACATGTAAAAATATTGATTCTTTTAGAAATTCATCAATTGATCATGAATATGATCCTTTATCATGTTACCCTAGTCCAGATATTGAGAACAATACCCAATGACTATAATAAATTGACACATCCAGTGGTCAAATGTATTGGTATTTTTATTACCAATTACCATATGGAGTAAGGTAATGATATCAAAAATATCTTCCTTAAAATGTGCTCTTTGTAATGTCTTTGGGATTTGAAATTTCCCCTTTTTCTCCATCTTCAACAAATGCTTGACAATATTATTTAGACACAAATCTTTCTTGTCAATATAATAATTCCAACCCCCCTGTACAAACATGTCAACATATTCCTCTCTTAATGGTAGCCTGAGAGTGATGCCCAAGGATACACTGTCTAATCTTGCAACCATTGTACCATTTGTTGTTCTTACTTCCCTGGATTCAGGATGATAGTTCCATACACATGCAAGGACTAAGTTAGGGCATAACACTACTGGAGGTAACCCGCCCACATGAGCTAATCCACTTGTGAAGGTTGTTTCAACCATATGAGCCCTAGGATTTGCATTCATTCTCTTCTAAAAATCTTTAAAATCAACGTGTCCAAGGTTGCTATCTTTCACTTTGGCTAAGAGGTTTTGAATTATGACTAGTAAATCATATTCTTGGTATTTATATTTCATTTTGTATGGCTTAGATAGCAACAAGGTAATACAAAGGGCTTTAAGTATATTTTTACGTGAGGCAAGAAAGATATCTTTCTCTGGGAATGTAGGGTATACACAATCAACAGAGCTCATGAAAATTCTTATCAATACTGACTTTAATGGAATTTGAATGTATGGAATAATTTTTTAGGAAAATTGAGAGCAATGGGTTACTAACCTTTTAGCTAAAGGAGCAGAGTGAGCGAAGTTGCGATGATGGAGCTCAACTGACAAAGTGAATTTTAAAGTTGGATGTTGAAATGAGCTTGAAAATCTGCTTTTTATAACCAAAAATTAGGTTACTTTAAGTTCATTTTGCTTTTGAATTGTCGAAATAAATGTTAGAAAAAGTCTTTTCAATGATTCAATGAAATCCATAACTCACAAACCTTGCTTTTGGTGAACTTTAAAGTTCACAAACCTTCAAATCCTCTGATTTCATTATATTTCGGCATTTTGGCAAAAATTGAAACTTTCAAACTTTGTCTCTTTTGAATTTTGCTTTCGGCAAGAAGTTTGAACTTTCAAAACACTAGGATCTCCTTCTTTGGTATTTTGGCGAACTGTTTAACTTACAAACCTTGTTTTGGCACTTCCTTCAGTTCACAAACTAAAAATTTCACTGAAACACTTTGTAAAGAGTTGCATAATCATAAGTGAGACCAAAACCATTTTTGACTAAAACATAAGTTTACGAACTTAGAAAATCCTGAAAACATAAGACTTTGATTACATTCCATTCAACATGAAAAGAGGTTTGCAAAGTAAGAAAAACATTGAAAAGGAAAGAGAAAAATAAATAAAAGACAGTTTTCGGCAAGATGAGTGGTTAGCGAACTTGATGGTTTGCTGAAAAAGACAAGTGAAAATAAGCTTTTCGGTGATTTAATAGGTTTGCAAAATGGAGACTTTGTCGAAAATAGAAGACAAATAAAAGTGAAAACTTGACTTTCGGTGAATCAGAAGGTTCGCGAACTGAAAAGTTTGTCATTTGAAGATTTTTCTGAAAATAAAAGAAACCAGACTTTGCAAAGGCTTACAAGGCTAAAATTTAAGGTACAAAAATGCATAATCACATTACTTGACATTCAGGTGAGGCATTTTTAGGAAGAAAAAGAGACTTAGACTAAAAAAAACTCAAAATTTGCACAAGATGGAACAAAGACAAAATTTTAAGTAATAATTGGCTCTAACTAGGGACAAGGATTGTACAAGAAGCAAAAGAACACATAATCTCTAATTGGCTAAAAAATTCTTATTCATTGGGTCAAAGAGTTGCACCAAAAACACAAGGGAACAAAACAATAATAGAATAAACAAAACAAGGAAACTATAATACAAGACAAGGGACAACCCATTTACTAGTTATATAACATCGAGTCTTGCTCATTATAAGGAAAAGGCAAAATAACTCTATCTAGATGTGACAACAAGAAAGAATTGACACTAATAGCCTGCCTAATCCTGAAAGGGACTTTGCAAAGAGAATCTAATTTTCCATGTGCTCCCTTTGGCTCTCTTCTCTTGTCCTACAATAAAACATAATCACCAACAACAAAGTTTATTTGCTTGGCCTCTTTGTCAAATAAATTTCACTTTCTTTTGATGTTCATCAATCCTGTTTGCTACTTCCTCTCTTTGTTCTTTTATTTTTGACATATACATTATCCTCTTCTCTAGTGCATCTTAAAATTGCTCATCTTCTATGTCCTTCTAAAGATTTAGAACTGATAGTTTCAGAGGAATAGGTAAATTACTATCAATTCCATATGCCAATTCAAAAGGAGATATTACCTATAGCTCTTTTAGGTGTGATTGAATTTGCCCAAAGTGCATCATAAATTTTTTTGTGGCAATTTGTCTAGTTCTCATCTACTAACTTCTGAATAATAGTAACCAGGTTTTTGTTACTTGATTCAGGTTGGCCATTACCTCGAGGATAATAATCTAAAGATGATCCAAACTGATGCCATAATCATACAAAATAAAGAGATGTTTGAAGAAGAGAAACTTTTTGAAGCATTGTTAGTAACAATCTTTTTAGGTACTCCAAATTTGACTAGGATGTTTTCCTTAAGAAAATTGCATGCTATTTCAAAAGTGGTCAGATTCACTCGAATGGCCTCCACTCATTTAGTAAAATAATCTGTAGCTATCACTAGGAAAAAGCAAGGTTAATGCAACAAAAGAAAAAAAGTTTAGAAAAGCACTATCATAGGTGTGACCATGACACCATAGGTGGAAAAATGGTAAGAAAAGGGATAAATGAGCTTATAAACATGCTCATGGATATAGAGACCAAAGTAGGTCCAAAACATAACGTGAAATTGTAAGGGTATGTAATTTTCTATGTTACATTTTGCCTCCAATTTAACGGCTTGATGACACTAAGTGATAAGCTATGCTAAAGTAAAGAAATTAAATGTTGAAAGTAAATATCATCATAAAAATGATACCTAAAAGGATATCATAGATGATGTAAAAAATTCTTCAAGCAGGGGGATCATGCCCCTAGATTGAGAACCTATAAAACAAATATGCTAAATGATGAAAATTTGTACAAGAAATAATGTCAAAATAACATATAAAATTACAAGACAAGAGAGAATAGGCTAATATAATCTACAAAAAGAATATTAGCAAATCATTATGCATACTAGACATGATGCATAAGAGAAAACACAAACACACACAAGAAGAGAGAGACAAAAAGAGAAAGCGAGAGGAGAGAGAGACATTTCTAGCATGTTGTATGTTGTTAGAAAGGATGCCAAGTATGGTTCTAGGTCTAGTGTGATGTGTTGGCTAGGAACCATACGATACTTTCCTAAATCACAAGTGCTAGCAAACTATGTTGCTAGGTGACTCACAAAAAGCATGAAAATTATCTAAAATGAAGCACACAGTCTAACATTATGTCACTAAGGGATCACATATAAATACAATATTAGAGATTACATGGATGAGCATGGGCTAGGTAATCCTAATAAGGTTCGTTGATTCAAGCAAGTGTGTGTATGTTGGACCACAAGCTACTAACGCTATAGGGAACATGTTAGCAATATGTAGATCTGCATATGTGAGAGTGGAAAGTATGCCCCTCTTAAAATAATTGCATAAACCAAGAGTATGCAATTGATTTTAAGGTAGAAAAGGGGAAAAATGTGAAAGACCTCTAGGAAATATATATGGATAGATATGTACCTAAAGTCACCCAAGAGAAAGAGGTGCCCCCAAGAAGAGGCACAAAAGACAATGTTGCAAGCATGATACACGTGAGATTGTACACAAGGAATGACATAGAGAATAGAAGCAATGTCACATGGAAACAAACAACATTGCACGAAGGCACAAAAAGAGATCTACATTATTGGGGCTAGTAGATGTATATAGGAATAATAATTAGGAGATAGGGATGCGTTGATGGCTATTTTAGCACATCAACTCTAAGTAGAATGAATGACACTTTACTTCTCCTAAAAGGAAACCTAATGATGTTATGATTATCCCTAGGTCCCTATAAGTTGGGTCACAACAGTGTTGGAGCAACTGAGAGGACAGTGTAATTGTTTGTTCAAGGGGCCTGTGCTAGTAGAATCAATCTAGATTGTGATGATCTCTAAAAGACAGATATTCCTGTAAAGTTTGGGATTCTAAAACCTACTATTAATTATGTGTATATATAAAAAGGAAAAAGGAGATTAGAGTTTAGAAGAAAAGAAAATGTAAACAATCGGATAGCTTTTGCATCTGACTTTTCATTTCACATGACAAGGTTAATGAGATCAAATTAAACAAGCAATGGATGACCAGTATTCCACACAATCATGTACATTACAAGTGCAAGATTCTAAGGAAAGAGGGCAGAAGAACATGAGTATGAAAACACCATATTGTATGCGCAGAATCCAAACCCTATCCAACCACTAGATTGAAGATTTAACAATTAAGTACAAGATTCATCAACATAAATCGTATGCAAGGAAAATAAAATAAAGATACATTACCACCAACGGGAAGGAACATAGGAATAACCAGGATGTCTTCTATTAAGTGGCAATAATATAGAAAATTACAAATGAGCAGGATTTCCCACACCCTAAATGCATATCAAATTTGCCCCTTACATGCCATCAAAATTACAAAATTTCTTGCGTAAGCACAAGTACTCTATGTTCCCCCATTATCAGTAAGGAATATGATAACCAAAGAAAGTAACAATGTGGATAAGCTTCAGCACAACATATATGGTTTGAAAGAGGAGTTAAGGCTATGAGAGCATATTAATTCTAATTTCCATATTTCTAAAACTCCCACTTCTCATTATCTAAGGGACATACATTACCTCTCTCCCTCAACCACCTATTTATGCAGTGAAAGTGGTAGGCGTGGTTGCATCCTCCCATGCAAGAGTACATTCATCGCTGGTTGCACTACCTTGTTCTAACTCACACTAAATGTAGAGTTGCGTGAAGTTGTTTTGGCAAATAGGACACCTATCATTGATAATATCCCAAGCCCAAAAGGCAACGATGTTCTATTTCTTGATTTCATAGCACTTAGGCTTCTTGGAGTGCTCAGGATTTTTGGAAAAGATGGAGCCCTCCCTAGATGACACTGCCAAGGGTCTCATATCTACGTCTGTCGAAGCCATTCCTATTCTTGCCAGATATGCCACCCCCTCCTTCCTGCTGGTGACCCCAACCCCACTAAGGTTATACAAAGGTAATTATCTCAGATCAAGGGTCAGGGATGGCTTGATATTCCTAATTCCTGATTTGTAAAGGACAAGCGGCAACCCCGTGAACTCGACTATGATAAGTCACATAAAGGTGGTCGGGTGTCAGGGATCGAGGATCGATGATGCCTATGAACTTATGACTTCTGACTCGCAAAGAGTAAAAGGGGAACCCTAGGGACCTAACTCTGATAAAGTTGTACCAAGGTAATTGTCGAGGATCAGGAGCCAAGGATGACTTAGTACTCCCAACTTCCAACCTGCAAAGAATAAGTGGAAACCCTGTGAACCTGATTTTGATAAAGTTGTACTAAGGTAATTTGTTGGGGATTGGGGGTCGGGAATGACTACCAACTTATGACCCTAGGGAATGTATTTTGTTAAGTAAAAAATTGTAAGGCTAATCCTGATAAAGTTAAAGAAAATGGGGATTGAGGATTAGGGTTTCTATAGTGTTGACTAGGGCATTACTGGAGATATGGAAAATTATAGTGGGGCCAAGGATTTTTGAAGGATTTTTGGGCCACTACCATATTATTGAAGAAGTAAGGATCAACCATACCTAAGGGAGACCATGACAGGGCTATTATTGTATATCTTATAGTGACCCTAGACATCAAGAAAGTAGGAGAAAACATAAAATAGGGAAATTGACTTGATAAAACCAAAATTTAAAACACAAAACTGGGCATGAGGAATCTCAATCTGGTAGTCTAGGTGTGAAAGTGAAAAGCACAAATGAAACCCTCAAATGAAACCCTACCTGATACGAAGAAGACACCAAATATGACGTGATGACCGACAAATTCCTGTTCAAGCAGGGCCTATTGTAATGCTTACTTTATGCTCCTATAGGTGAGATCACTTAGGTAAATGCTTGGATCGAGAATACAGGATTCAGTATAAACTTTAGGGGTGCTCAGTTCACAAAAATGCAAGGGGTAAAATGAAGAAATGGTCTGTCAAAATGTAATAAACCTCCCTTCGACACGCAAGAACCCAACCATTAATGCGCCACCAGGGGTAGGTAGGGCACCAGTTAGATCCTGCATTAGGGGTAACCCTCAGGACTATACTCTCGATCATGTTGGGAGGATAAGCTCCTAAGCCCCGACGTTGGTGACGCACAACATTATACCTATTGTCCCTTAGAGCGAGGAGTCAAGAGATTATTTATAGTCATACCAGTATGACCAACCCGTTGGACTGGTTAACACCACGTAGAAGGGCTATCAGAATGCCATGGATGTTTCTACTTTCATTCCAGAATGAAAAACCCTGCAGGGCCAATAGGTGAGCACATTGCAAGTCTTTTAAGAAATGAAATCAATTCCCCAAATGAAAACAACAAAAAGAAAACACATAATGTGAAAGAAAGTAAAACAAGCTAACTAAGAAACTTAAAACAAGACCCCTAACCTAGCTATGCACAGAAGAGACTAGAGGGTCTCTTTTCCATATTTCTTAAAATTGGGAAGTAGTGCTTGAGATACCGCCCATTGATCGGCAATGGTACAAGTTCCCTAGAAAGAGAACTAAGGCGGAAAGTGTTTTCCCTAAGAATCTCAACAATCTAAAAGGGTCCTAACCATAGCTTGTCAAATTTTGAATGGTCCCCTCTTTTCTCTCTAGCCTTATCCCACATGAGGACCAAATCATTGATCCTAAAGGCCTTCACTATTCAAACCATATTTTGACTATCCCTTGATGTTTCACAAAGCGTTCTAGGGCAGCATCTCTTTTTTCTTCTAGTTCAAAAAGTTCAATAATCTAGCCTCTATTTTATCTTTTGTCCCTAAGTAATCCCTACCAAACTGTAAAGTGGGAATTTTCAAATTCACTGGGAAGTCATGGTTCTGACCATAAACTAACTGGTAGGGAGAAGTGCCTAATGAAGATTTTACCCAGGTTCTATTAGCCCATAATGCAAATTTTAGTTGTGTGTGCCAATCTCTAGGGTTTCTCTCTAAAAGCTTCCAAATAAAATCAATCACATTTTTGTTTGTGGATTCAGAAACACCTTTCCCTTGAGGATAATAATTGGAAGAAAACTTAATAATTATCTCATGCTCGAAGGTCCATTGCAAAAGTTTAGAAGATGAGAAAGCATGACCATTGTCACATACCTGAGCAAAAGGCATTCCAAACCTAGTACTTGCTATGTGACTTTTTACCCAAAATGAAAAAAAAACTATTTATGAATAACCCTCTAAAATTATAAGAGGATAAATTTTATCTACACTTTATAATTAAAAGGGAGATGCAAAATAAAGGATATTATGATCCTTTTGGTTAAAATGGAGATAAATAAAGAATAATTCTAAAAATCCCTTTAAAAAGGGGTGAGTTATTATGTTTATTAAACCATTATTAATGACAACCTTTGTGAAAGGGTGATGGTTTAGAAATCACCCCTTATAAGGTTATATAAGGCATTTGTGTGAGACTTGGAAGAGGCATGGAGAACACTCAAGAAAGATAAGGAAAGAAAGGTAAGAAATCATGAAGGGGAAGAATTATAGATTTGATAGGCAATAAGCATTGGAGAAGGGGCACACAGAGTGTGTCCAACTCAAGGTACGAAGTACATTCAGGATTGTCCTAGCCAGGGCTTGTGTGTACACTTGTGTTGAGCATGTTTTGTTGAACATGGCTCTGGAGCACTTGTGTGTGTGTGTGTCTTTTCTAAAAAAGAGCTGAATGCTTGGGAAACACATGGTTGGTTTTGAATAAAAATTGGATTCCTCCTAGAAGTGCTCACTTGCTGAAAGGGGGTTGAATCTGTGATCCATTCTCTGGAGTGACATGTGGAAGAACTTCCAGGATCCAAAAGATACGTATTTATTCCATTCTATAATGTAAATTAATGAAGTACTGAACTTATTGTTAATAAAATATATTGATGGGTTTTGATGTTAATATGATTATGTGATTATGTTATCTAATTTATTTTGTTAATGATTTACTTAAGAGTTTTTATTAAATGATCACCTATTGAAATTTACATTTGTTATTACATCTATTTTAACATGATTGAATATATTATTCTATCTTAACTCTAAATACTAACCATAACAAATCTGCTGCAATTAATTAAATACATAGGGGGAAAAGTAGCATTACATTTGGTATCAGAGCCAAAAATTGGGCTATTGAGTTGTTAGTTGTTAAATTAGTTCTTATTTCTCTATGTACTAACAATAGCAATAAGACTACAAGGATAAACACATACTTAGATAATTTCAAACCAACCTCCTACTAAATTGAGATTTAATTTACATTCCTTCTTATTAGATCTATCTTCAACATTGCAAAAGAAATATTAATTGTGATAGGAGAAAGGATAGTGTTAGGTAAATTAATTATTGTTCTCCTACTAAACCTTGTGTGTATGTCCTACAAAGTTATAAACAAAATGTCTAGTAGGGAAATAAGCTATATTAATTCATGGCTTTTTATCACAAGACATAGCATAAAGAATCATATCCAATCCACACTATTATCTTTGGGTTTAGAAATGTATTCAATGAAAGCACTAGTTCAAAAAATTGAAAGAGGAATAAAACATACAAGGTTTATCAAGCCTTCCTATCTCAAAAATTTTACTATAATTTATGAACCATCTTTTGATATTTTAAAGTTAATATGACAACAAATACCAATTAGGTGGAGGGATCCAAATACAAATAAAAACACAACAACAATTGATAAATAAAAGTATAGCAACAAGATACAACTAGATTGAAATATGACAAGATACATTGTGTCAATATCAATATCAAATACATTAGTATTCTCCAAATTTCTTAGACATATGGATTAAACTGTAACATGTTTTCAGTCAATTTTGCTAGGTAAGCCCTAAACAATCTTGTTCCTATAAGAGCCTTCCATTTTACGACCTGTGGTTATGAGATTGCCTTGTTGTCATCTTACCTTCAATTATATTAAATACTATGACCGATTTTCTAATTATTTATATTCCTTCCTATAACTTGTAATTATTAAATAAGTTGTTAGCATTTTTAACAAATTATGACAGATTTTAAAATTTTATACGATTCAAAACAAAACAAAACAAATAAATAAATACCTTATATGTGTTGAAAATGAAGGTCGAACTGCTGCTATAAACTTTAAAATTTTGTGTATGCAAAAGCTGAAATTAAGATTAATCTATAACAATTAATGAACAAGTGCTTATGCACTTTCAAACCAATGTAGAAGAGAAGAGAAGAGAAGGGAAGATAAAAATCTTGCACAATATTTACGTGGAGAAACCCTTTTGGGAAAAAACTCCACACTTAAATATGTTTCCTACTTGTATTAAATCTCTTTGGAAAAGATTACATTAAATATTGAAATTTCTCTAAGTCCTTGATGCACTTCAAAAGCTACTTCAATCTTCAAACCTGTAAAAAAATTTAAAAGCTTCTTGATTTTTTATTCTAAGTCAAAAAAAGCTTCTTACTTTTTTATTCTAAGTCAAAAAAGCTTCTTTCTTTGTTCTTCTAAGTCAAAAAAGCTCTTTTTTTAATTCTAAGTCTTTTACAAAAACCTTCTTACTTTTCTCTTCTAAGTCTTTTTTCCTCAAATCAACTCTTTAGAAAATGTATGGGGTTTACAATTAAATAAAAAACCCTCTTTTAATTCAAAAGCTTCTTAATTCAAAAGCTTGAAACTCAAATTATAATACATTACAATTGATAACATAGCTTCCAAAGCTCATGCAAAAAATCAAGCTCACTTAAATTGAGAAGACTGAACTCAAATAAAGTCCAAGCTTTGAGTTAATTGCCTCTTCATGATGTGTGCACACAAGTATGCCAAAATTAGTTTTTTCAACATTAAACATATTTTCAAATAAAAGAAACAACTGAAAGTCCTAAGATTGGGTGCTCAAGTTAGCCCAATCTATTTCAATCAACTGAAGTGATCAACACACACCAATTCTCATGCAACAACTTGCACAATTGATGTCCCCAATGTTATTCTGAATTACCTTGTTCTATACATGCAAGTGACATGCAAACACCGTATCCAATGTGCAACTGATACCCATTACCTAAAACACTGAGATGTACTATCCTGCAACTTTCAGTGGTTGGAGTGTCTTGCAAGTAATATCTTAAAACTGACATGCAATCATTTTTAACAACATGCAACTGATACCCATTTCCTGAATCACTGAGATGTACCATCCTGCAAGTTTTTGGAGTTGGAGTGTTTTGCAAGTAATATTAGAAAATTGACATACAACTACATGCAAGGTCATATAACTGACATGTAATAACATGCAAGGTCATACAAGTCCATATGAATGACATGCAACAATATGCACGAACATGCAAGTGACATGCAACAACATGCAAGGTCATACAAGTCCATAGGAGTGACATGCAACAACATGCAAGCACATGCAAGTGACATGCAACAACATGTAAGTCCATGTGAGCAACATGCAACAACATGTAGGTACATGCAAGTAACATGCAACAACATGCAACAACATGCAAGTACATGCAAGCTAAATGCAAAAACATGCAAGTCCATGCAAGCTATTCTGACCACATGCAAGCAATATCTAATTCATGCATATTTAGCACTGTAGTTAACTCCAACATTATATCCATGCAAGGTGTCTCAACATTATCCACTCATGTACATAAAAAAACACAACTCCAAGTCTAAATATAAGTCCCCATCAAAAGGGGACTCCCAAGTTTAACTCCCACTTACTAGGAGTTTCAAACTCTCAAAATAGACTTAGGAGAAGTCAATAAAGTCTTCATGGCCCCCACTCTAAAAATGGATGCCCATGTTTGAACTTATCAATTAGGAATTGATTGCAAAAGTCAAAGTTATATAATTAATAAATAATTAATCTCTCAAAGTCTTTATGTGTTGGGGAACACATTCCAAGAACTTTGGAGATACATGAATTGGTTAGGATTGCAAGTTAATGGCAACTTATCCCAACATTCTCCCACTTGACATTATACATTGCAATTACTCTAAATGATATAATCAAACTTTAAATCACAAGGAAAAACATCCCTAGCCATCAATGTACCATTGATTCTTCAACATACTTTTGTGCTCCAATAAGATACCTGCTAAAGCAACCATGATAACCATCATCTCAAACAAGAGCTCCTCACATCATGTCACCCATGATAAACAAGAAACAAGCCAAGGTGAAACATATCAACTATCACTGAAACCTACACCAATCTCAACATGAACACAAGCATCAAATCATATGATAACATAAGACTCTGAGTGTCTGCCACACTCATACCAAATGGAAAAGCAATCGCAACAAGTTGCTAGCTCATCCAAAATATCCATACCTCAAAAAACCAAGGTAAACAAACCATCATAGGTATAAATCCATGCCATCAACATACCAACCCAAAAATGCAATCAAGTCCCTGTAACACAATCTCGCTAATCATCCATCCTTCCATCTCAATGCAACATACCAATGTACAAATGACCAAAGACAAGGTCAACAAACAAAATCTGCAATAACACTAAATGGATCTGTGGATATTGACAATCCACATCCAAGTCTTCAATACAACCAATGGGTAAAAATAGCCCACTAAACCTGCACAACTCGTAGATCCCAATAGTGAAACATGCAAAATCATCTTCACGTCAATAACCTGCAAATTGAGACAACCAAGAAGATATCAAGACAATAAAGAGCATAGAGATCCAAGAACTCCCACTGCATGGGTAATGTCAAATCTGAAAATACGATTAAGGCATTAACAAATCCTCCTATAGCACTTGTCTTAGAGGATGTGGCTAACTCCTCTACCATATAGTGTCAAAACATATAATGATATGCATAAAACATCTCTCTTTACCAATCTCCGAATAATTCTCTCAAGTCCTCTTAACCACTAAAGAAAAAGATCAAGGAGCTACCAAATTATTATTAACAACAATAACACTTGACTCCAATACAAACCTCAACTCCAGAAACATGAGAACCTTCAAGAAGAAGACAATATACCAGGTAAGAGAGAAACTACAAAATCATACCATGTCTTTATACCACACTAACCTGTGCCAAACTATGTAAAGTAAGATCTCTTTCAACACTCCCAAACTGAAAAGGTATCAATATCTAACATCTAAATTATGATGAAAACATGACAACAATAGATGTTAACCTCTTACTGAAAGTAGATCAAACTAGCCAAACATTCTCACAACAAAGGGAAAAAGCCCAAAAAACCACAAACCATTTATGTACCTCTCCAAAACAAATCCTTAGAACTAGTTCCATAGCTCAATATCAAATAATAATGAGAACAACAAAAATCCATAAACCCATGCATCTACTTCTCAACAATCCTTTTCAAGACTAGTGTAAAAGAGAAGACAAGATACATATAAAGAATGCATCTAATAATCAGCGGGGCAACACCTATTAGATCATTTACCTGCTGAGTAGACCAAGAGTGGGATACAAGATTGTCCTTGCATATAACACCAAGAAATAAAAGCTTATAATAAAGACAACCTTCTCATAAGGTCTATAATGGACTCATCCATTTCTAAATGTAGGCTTCTCGGTCTTTTTGTTGACATCTCATAATGAGAAATCTTTCCAACACATATCTCTAAGTTCAAGAGATATCAAGCCTCACCCAAGTCTCTCTAGTATCCATGAGTTTTTAGCAATCAATCCATGCCAACTTTAAATACAATTTGCATAATCATGAAGCTCCAAGCAAATGATTAATACTTTAAAACCAAAGAGAAAACTAACCAAACCATTGTCAAAATTCCAACTCTAGAATCAGGAATATATCATGACATCATGATCTAACATCTTCTTAAAAGAAGATCATATGCTTCAATGAACATATCTTGCTCCCAAGAGCATTTGTATTATGCCAAAAAAGTCTAACTCATGATTAAGAGTGCATCATGACATAATATTATATGTCTGATGCAGAGCTACCACCACTAAGGGGACCCAACTAACCACTCATGGGAAGAGGATGTAGGTGATGGTAGGGCAAAATAGGCCTTTAGGTCCTTGTAGACCTAGTTGTTCCTTTGGTCTCCTTGATGGATATGACTGTTCTCTCTTTGTTCATGGCTCCAACACTAGTCAACAACACCTCTAATAGGTTTGTACACATAGGCTCTTTCTCAAACCTCCTAGGTACCATAGACCACCTATGTTTGACTGGTCAATGCTATCAAAACCACCCAAATGCTTTGGATGCAACTCCTTGTACCCTTTCCTTCACAACTAGCCCTACTTCCTTGTAGCCCTCTAAACAAGGTTTTTCCTTTAGAACTTGTAGAAAACATGAAAAAAACAACAAAAAAATTGGTGTTTTAGATACCCATTTGGCTCTTACACAACATATCTAACATGCAGGGGCGGTTGTTTTGGACCAAATGCCCCTAAAATTGACTGTACTTGCTGTTCTAGGCCTAATTAGGACAACTGAAGTAGTAATTTTGTCATAACTTTTTGAAAACAACTCAAACCCACAAAATAAATGCCTTTCTTGATACCCATTTGGCTCTTTCATAACATATATTGAAACAAGGTAGGGTTACTTTGGCACGTGTGGGTCTAAAATTGACTGTTCCTTTTTTCACTAAGCCTACTTAGGTCACTTTTGCAAGGCAACTATAGGTTAAACACACTCCCAACTCTTAAATCCTTTTCCAAGGTATCTAATAGGTTGCAAATGATCTAAACATTCTAGTTTTAGGGATCTTAGGTCATCCCACATCATTTTTTCACCAACTCACTCCTCTTGCAATGCTTGAAGGCCTAAAACATAGGGTTTTTAGACACGAATGTCTTCAAAAACTCCTTTACTCTAGCTCCTTGCTCCTGCATGCAAACAACGAATGTTGTATATCCTAACCCAATCCAATCCATCCATTTTGGAGTTATGGTGCAGGTGGAACAAGCCAAAAATCCATCGATTTCACTAAAACCCTCAAAACTAGGGTTTAAGAGCTACTTTCAGAAAAAAAATTGATAAAATGCTTCTAGATTTATGAAAAACCTTCCTACTTGATTCAAATGAGAGAGTAAACCATTCCCCACATGATTTCAGATATTTGCAAGCACGATAGTACTATACAACTGAGTGAGGTATGTTGGAACAAGGAAACAACAAAACTCAGAAAAATTAGAAAAATAGGGTAAAAGTTTGTATTTTCTTCAATCAAATCTCATTCTCTTTTCCTCTATGACCTGTATGTGATATAAAATAGCATGTTTACAATATATATCCTCATCCCACTACTCCACCATCATGGAAAAATAAAAAAAAGAAGGCTTGAAAATAGCCTTTCCACTCAACTGTCCCAAAATAACAGTCCTAACTTTAGGCAAAAATTAGTTTCTAAAACCTCCACTACAAGAAGATGCCTCTAGTGGGCTTTATTACAACATTTAATAAGAAAACTCCACCTATGTTTCTAAATAGAGACCAAAAATTCAAAAATTGCCTTAAAGTCTACGTGCCCCTGCACCATACAACTGGTCTAAAAAGAATTCATGTCTCATGAGTGCCTGCTCCATGCTCTTCTCATCTCCTCCTTGTCTTTGAAATTCTCTTGGACTTGAAATCTCCTCCATGGGATGAAATACTTCATATCTTCATGCTTCATACCTTGCTTTGTATATTTGTTCATTCATTGACAATGTCTATTTCTTGCAAACTGTCTTGCTCTTTGTTCACTGATCTTGTCATCTTCATGAGTTGGTGTCATGGCTGTCTTGGCACCTGTATCCATGCCTTTTCCAAATGTCCTTTCACTTATCTTCTGCTCCATCCTTGGTTTTTGCTTAAACTCATTCAAAGTATCTTGCAAACCACTATTTGCTACTGCACTTGATGTCTCCACTTTGTCCTGCACAATATCTGCCCTTAAGGCTACTGTATCAATGTCCTTTCCTCTATTTTACCAATCCTACAACCTTCTATCTTCACAACCTCAGACTGCACCTTTAACTATGCTGTTCTCAGTGGACATGAGATTGTCCCAACCATGATTGCATTATGCCAAACTTGTGTCTTTTCAAACAACTTATCCTTCACTTCCTCTTGGACTGTTCTACTCATCAATTTGTCTTCTTTGATCTGCAAAATCAGACTACTCTTCAAATCTACTTTCCTTCTATCTTCCTTTCTTCTTGTATCTGCTGTCTCAGCGTCTCTATGCCTTGTAATGACTGCACACTCTCTTGTTGTGTTCTCTTCAAGCCTCATTGGCTCCCTCTTACCAAACATTATCATTTTTGCTATCCTTGTCTGCTCCTTGGCTTCTTCTTACAATGGAATTAACACACAAGTCCTCACATCCTTCCTAATGGTGCAGGTGTTAGCTCTTCCATCATAAACTGTAAATCTATCAAACTACCAGGGTCTTCCAAGTATCAAATGGCAATAGTCCATAGGTAAAATGTCACATAGGACCTTGTCCTCATATCCTCCAATCTTAAACTCAACTAATGCTTGTTTAGTCACTAGAATGGATTGATTATAATTTGCCCAAGAGACTTTGTAAGGTGTGTCCCTAGGTACTCTCTCTAATCTTAGTTTGTCTACCATCTCACTAGACACCATATTGTTAGTACAACCTGAATCCACCATCACTTTACATACCTTGTCTTTGCATTTGCAAGCTGTCCTAAACAATGCTCTCCTTTGAATCAGCTCTTTCTCCTTGGAGGTCTTCAATAGTGCTCTTTCTCTCAGCATCAATGTTTCTCCTACCTCACCAACACAACTAGTGGGAGTAGAACCACCACATTCTTCTTCTTGGACTAATTGAGTCCTCTCATTCTTCCTTTCACCATCACTTGTAAAACCTTGCCTCTCAGGACACTTGTATGCTGGGTGCCCAAACTCTTGGCAATTGTAACACTTACCTATAAAGGTGTTTGCACTCCTTCCACCACCAAATCTACCTCTAGAACCTCTACCTCTGAAATTTGCACTTTGTCCTTGTTTGAAATATGCACCTTGTCCTTGTGCCTTGCTCATCTCTTCTTGGCTCTGATTGACTTGTTTTGCATTTGTAAAAAATCCTCTACCTCTAGAGGTGCTGCCTCTGCCTCTAGTTGTCTTATCCTGTCTCCTTTTTAGTTTTCCTTCCACTCTAATTGCCATTTGATAACAATCTTCAACACTCCTTGGATTTGCCAACACTAGTTCATCTTGCATGTTAAACCTCAAACCACCAATATACCTAACAACTTTTTGCACTTCACTTTCATTGTGACCAGACCTTATACTTAGCTTATAAAACTCTTCATTATATGACTTAACATCCATTTCCTTTTATCTTAAACCTTGAAGCTTTTTAAACATTTGAACTTCATAATCTTTAGGTAAGAACTTACCTTTGATCTTAGCTACCATGTTGTCCCATGAAACAATCTTTCTCTTTCCTTGCTTTCTCCTCTCTGATTGCTAATAATCCCACCATAATAAAGCATGACCTGTCAACTTGGTCTTTGCAATCTTCACTTTCTGCTCCTTAAGAACTTCATCACACTCAAAGTGGTTGTCCAATGCTGCAATCCAATCAAGCAACTCTTCATCATTAAGGCTTCCTCCATACTTTAGCACATCTATCTTCATCTTGTGCTTGTCTTCTTTTACTACCCTTAGCAACTTTGCCATCCTCTAATCCTCAAGGTCCAACTCTTCTTCTACATCTTCATACTCTGCTTCCTCTTCTTCCTCAGATTCATTCTCATCACCTAGAGCCATTCCTCTTTTCTGATTTTGTTCTAGAGTAGCCAGTCTTTCCTTCAACTCTCTCCACTCTCTAGCATGTTTCTCCTTCAACTCACTCATCCCTTGAGCAATGTTTTTCCCTCTTGGAGGCATCTTGACAAACTACCTCTTCAACTTACCACGTTTCCTTTGTCAACCTACCACTTCTCAACCACAATAGATCTACTAACTGGGCTGTGATACCAATTTGATGCAGAGCTACCACCACTAAGGGGACCCAACTAACCACTCAGGGGAAGAGGGTGTAGGGGATGGTAGGGCAAAATAGGGCTTTAGGTCCTTGTAGACCTAGCTGTTCCTTTGGTCTCCTTGATGGACATGACTGTCCTCTCTTTGTTCATGGCTCCAACATTAGTCAACAACACCTCCAATAGGTTTGTACACATGGGCTTTTCCCGAAACCTTCTAGGTACCATAGACCACCTATATTTGACTGGTCAATGCTATAAAAATCACCCAAATGCTCTGGATGCAACTCCTTGTACCCTTTCCTTCACAACTAGCCCTACTTCCTTGTAGACCTCTAAATAGGGTTTTTCCTTCATAACTTGTAGAAAACATGGAAAAATCACAAAAAAAATTAGTGTTTTAGATACCCATTTGGCTCTTACACAACATATATAACATGCAGGGGTGGTTGTTTTGGACCGAATGCCCCTAAAATTGACTGTACCTATTGTTCTAAGCCTAATTAGCATAGTTGGAATAATTTTGTCATAACTTTATGAAAACGACTCAAACCTGCAAAAGAAATGGCTTTCCAGATACCCATTTAGCTCTTTCATAACATATCTTGAAACAAGGTTGGGTTACTTTGGCACGTGTGGGTCTCAAATTGACTTTTCCTTTTCTCACTAGGCCTACTTAAGTCACTTTTGCAAGGCAACTATAGGTTAAACACACTCCCAACTCTCCAATCCTTCTCCAAGGTGTCTAACAGGTTGTAAATGATCTAAACGTGCTATAGGTCATCCCACATCATTCTTTCACCAACTCACTCCTCTTACAATGCTTGAAGGCCTAAAACATAAGGTTTTTAGGCATGAATGTCTTCAAAAAAACTCCTTTACTCTAGCTCCCTGCTCCCTTATGCAAACAAAGAATATTGTATATCTTAACCCAATCCAATCCATCCATTTTGGAGTTATGGTGTAGGTGGAACAAGCCAAAAATCCATCGATTTCACTAAAACCCTCAAAACTAGGTTTTAAGAGCTACTTTCAGAAAAATAGTGATAAAATGCTTCTAGATTTATGAAAAACCTTCCTACTTGATTCAAATAAGAGCTTAAACCATTCCCCACATGATTTTAGATATTTTCAAGCATGACAGTACTATACGACTAAGTGAGGTATGTTGGAACAACAAGCAAACAAAACTTAGAAAAATTAGGAAAACAAGGTAAAAGTTTGTATTTTCTTCAATCAAATCTCATTCTCTTTTCCTCTACGACCTATACGTGATATAAAATAGCATGTTTACAATATATATCGTCATCCCACTACTCCACCATCATGGAAAAATAAAAAAAGAAGGCTTGAAAATAGCCTTTCCACTCAACTGTCCCAAAATAGCAGTCCTAACTTTAGGCAAAAATTAGTTTCTAAAACCTCCACTACAAGAAGATGCCTCTAGTGGGCTTTATTACAACATTTAATAAGAAAACTCCACCCATGTTTCTAAATAGAGACCAAAAATTCAAAAATTCAAAAATTGCCTAGGGAAATTCAAAAATTGCCTTGAAGTCTACGTGCCCCTGCACCAACATCATCTAAACCAAGGATCATATATAAAAAAATTGATAAGTTATAAACTCAACACCTCA
Organism: Cunninghamia lanceolata; assembly: GCA_027924645.1. Classification (NCBI taxonomy): domain Eukaryota; kingdom Viridiplantae; phylum Streptophyta; class Pinopsida; order Cupressales; family Cupressaceae; genus Cunninghamia; species Cunninghamia lanceolata. The sequence goes on from BSBN01000620.1 coordinate 4,459,215, forward strand.
CCAAAAACTCCAAGAGTCCTCCATGGAAAACCAAGATGTCAACACCTCTTCAAAAAACATGAAGATCTAGCATCCTCTGTCAATAGAACCAAAAATGTCAATGAACCCTTACTGCAAACTAAAAGCATAATCCAAGAGCTTCTTATGACACCAACAACCATTTCAAAAGATCATGCATATTCTAATCAAAGATTTTGCATGGCTCACAACATTGCAACAACAACAACAACTTAGAACCAATATCTTTAAACAAGGAAGATAGAACACATTATGTAACTGCACAAAACTCCCACTGAAAGTGATACCAAGTTATGCATGGTATCATGATAACATCATTTTAAAAACTCCACTGAAAGTGAAAAAGGCTTCTTATGCAACATAACTTTATTGCTATAGATTCCAATGAATAACTAAATTAGGTACTCCAAACTACCCTTTTGTCTCAATACAAAAAATACCAATGTAATTAAGGTGACCAAGAAGAGGTCTACCAAATAGAACCCTCATTAGCTTATTCACAAGATTTGCACACATGCAACATCTCATAGGAGAAAAACATGATCAGTGCTCCAACATTTAATAACTGAAAAATAGATTCAACCCCACATCAGTAAAACAAATGTAACCAAGTATAACATGTAGATTTTCAAGACTCAAACACCAAAATCAACTCTAAATCTGATTTGCCAAATAAATCCACATAGGAGAAACCATAGATCATAGGAACCCAACAAGCAACCTTACAAATCTGAAATTGTTTCCATCCAGAAAGTGTATGAACACAATTTTCCACAAATCTACAAACCATAGATTTTGATTAACATGCAAAACCTACAAAACCATATCTTTGTAAATCTGAAACCACTTAAACATCCAAACATTCACACCAATGAAAGACCATCAAATATGTCATCTGAATAATGGAATATCACAGATCTACAAACCCACAATCTTTTGAAATAGGAAAACTATGAAAACCAACATATTCAAAATAACATGAATATAAGAAAGGAGAAACCAGGTTGTTCAGGAGTGTCCATATCATAAAAATACCAACTCCACAACCTCCATACAACCAGTGATAAAATTATTCAGTGCTTTCATGTAACCATGGGCTGAAACCATGAACCTAACATAGGCACTCCAAATTGTAGTCCAAGAAATGAGTGTTTTTCCATGTGATTAAGGTACCAGAAGTAACCATCCAACATAAACACCCTTTCACTACACATGACCACAAGGTAAATGAATAAAACCACCAAACATGAGTATATACACATTGTCAAAATAGAGCTCCAAATCACTATCACAAGATCAACTCCATAAAGATCCATAACTTTGAGCCTCAAGAGCCCAACAAAGATTCTTTTGATAATATCCATTTGAGAGGAAAATACCATTGCTTCCAAACTCATAGATTTGCAAAACCTACAAAACAAAACTCCCACTACAGCTAAAAAACCTTCAACAATTTAAGAGAAAGGCATCTCTCACTCTACACAACCGTTAGCTCTGATACCAAATGTTGAAAATGAAGGTAGAACTGCTGCTATAAACTTTAAAATTTTGTGTATGCAAAGCTAAAATTAAGATTAATCTGTAACAATTAATGAACAAGTGCTTATGCACTTTCAAACCAATGTAGAAGAGAAGAGAAGAGAAGAGAAGAGAAGAGAAGAGAAAAAGCTTACACAATATTTATGTGGAGAAACCCTTTCAGAAAAAAACTCCACACTCAAAGATGTTTCCTGCTTGCATTAAATCTCTTTGGAAAAGATTACATTCAATACTGAAATTTCCGTAAGTCCTTGATGCACTTCAAAAGCTTCTTCAATCTTCAAACCTGTAAAAAACTTCAAAAGCTTCTTGCTTTTTTATTCTAAGTCAAAAAAAGCTTCTTACTTTTTTCTTCTAAGTCAAAAACACTCTTTTCTTTTTTATTCTAATTCTTCTACAAAAACCTTCTTGCTTTTTTCTTCTAATTCCTTTTTCGTCAAATCAACTCTCTAGAAAATGTATGGGGTTTACAATTAAATCAAAAACTCTCTTTTAATTCAAAAGCTTGAAACTCAAATTATAATAAATTACAATTGATAACATAGCTTCCAAAGCTCATGCAAAAAATCAAGCTCACTTAAATTTAGAAGACTGAACTAAAATAAAGTCCAAGCTTTGAGTTAACTGCCTCTTCATGATGTGTGCACACAAGTATGCCAAAATTAGCTTTGCAAACATCAAACATATTTCCAAATAAAAGCAACAATTGAAAGTCCCAAGATTGGGTGCTCAAGTTACCCAATCTATTTCAGTCAACTGAAGTGATCAACACACCAATTCTCATACAACAACTTGTACAATTGATGTCCCCAATGTTATTCTGAATTACATTGTTCTGTACATGCAAGTGACATGCAAACACCGGATCCAACATGCAACTAATACCCATTACCTAAAACTCTGAGATGTACCATCTTGCAACTTTCGGGAGTTGGAGTGTTCTGCAAATAATATCTTAAAACTGACATGCAAGCATTTTTAACATGTAACGGATACCCATTTCCTGAATCACTGAGATGTACCATCCTACAAGTTTCTGGAGTTGGAGTGTTCTACAAGTAATATCACAAAATTGACATGCAACTACATGCAAGGTCATATAATTGACATACAAGAACATGCAAGGTCATACAAGTCCATAGGAATGGCATGCAACAACATGCAAGCACATGCAAGTGACATGCAACAACATGCAAGTCCATATGAGCAACATGCATCAACATACAACAACATGCAAGTACATGCAAGTAACATGCAACAACATGCAAGCTACATGCAAGCTACATGCAAGTCCATGCAAGCTATTCTAACCACATGCAAGCAATATCCAATTCATGCATCTCTAACATTGTAGTTAACTCCAACATTATATCCATGCAAGGTGTCTCAACATTATCAACTCATGTACATAAAAAAGCACAACTCCAAGTCTAAATATAAGTCCCCATCAAAAGGGACTCCCAAGTTTAACTCCCACTTACTAAGAGTTTCAAACTCTCAAAATAGACTTAGGAGAAGTCAACAAAGTCTTCATGGCCCCCACTCTAAAAATGGATGCCTAGGTTTGAACTTATCAATTAGGAATTGATTGCAAAAGTCAAAGTGATATAATTAATAAATAATTAATCTCTCAAAGTCTTTATGTGTTGGGGAACACATTCCAAGAACTTTGGAGACACATGAATTGGTTAGGATTGCGAGTTAATGGCAACTTATCCCAACAATATGTATTTATTATACTATGCAAATAACATTTTTTCCTATATATATCTCTCCCTATGATCCGTCACCCTGTGTACTTTTGAAGTTAAAAAAAAATGTTATTTTCTGTTGGAGTCATGCTCGCCTACATCTATAGGTCATTCAACCAAGACATTTAAAGGGTTGCATCCTATGTTATTCGGTTTGGTATTTAAATAAAACAAATTAACCTAGATTATAATGGACACACTAAGATAAATTATATATCTTCCCAAACCTACACCATATGGAAATGAATGTTAATAGATCTATACCATGATAATTTATTATTTCAAGGACATTTTATTTTTGTGGAACCAAATGATAAATAAAAAAATAAAATAATTAGAGTTTTGTTGAGTTACACTAGGCATTACGTCCTTTGGTATTACCCATGGAGAGGTTTATTGTTTATTAACAAGGCAGATTTCATCAAGCAACATCTTGTGTATTATTTTGACCGCAAGCAATTAGTGGATATTATATATTTTTATATTGTTATGTCCCAAATGAGATATCATACGTCTAAGAGAGTCTAGCATTATTCATTTGTGGACTTGTTAGTGGGACAAGTAAAAAAAATATGCACTCGAAATGGATGTATTTATAATTCAAGGAATATAGTTCGTCTGGATTGAAGAGTTATACAAATATGTTTGATTACAAGCTATAAGGTGGTGTTTATTAATTCACATTCACATGAATAAAGTATATCCTTCATTGTGCTATCATTAAGGTTGCACATCATTCACATTATATCTTCCTCAAAAAGTTTCTATAGACATTGTAGTCATCACTTTACATTCTTGATTGCATAGACATCATAGTCTATTCAATACCCCTTGTTCTATTGTATGCACTCTCATAAGATGGTGGTAACATCTTTATTTTTCTTCTGTAGAATGGGTATTAATTCCTTAATGACCTATCATTTCTTAAGTTCAACATTTGATTCTTTCTTAAGTTATCTTAGTAACTCCTTGAATATTTTATTGAAGACCCTAATAGACTCATGTTTCCTTTGTTAGAAGGCATAATTTTAGTGGCAATCATGTTACAATCATGTTGTCTCTAATCAAATTTTTTTTTTTTCAAAACCATTTTGTAGTTTTCTATGGTGTTGCATTCATCTGATGATTTGATCAACTATTCTGATTTCACTTCCAAGTTGTGGGATGTTTGTGGGCATGTCATTTGATGACATGTTATTATACCAATGAACTGCCATTCCTCATAAGAGTAGTTGGAGATTGCTACAACTAATGATATGCATTTGTCTCTCTAATGGATGTATAAATTTGTATGCACATTCTATAGTGTCTAATAGGTTATTATGTCTCATCACTAATAAACATGAACAATGTCTACCTCTTCTAGCTAGGACTTAAAGGATTAGCCATCACTTTTAGACTTTCTTGTTCCTTTGTATGGGTCATTAGACTTTGTATTTCCTACATGTGTGTCATGAACATACCTATTCTCTCTTAGCACTTTCCAATATGCCTTGACCTTTAAAGTTTCCTTCTATCAAGAAACTCGACCTCTAAATGTTCTCAAGCTCCATTTTATCATTGATTAGTTAGTATGCCTCATGTTATCCATATATGCATTTCTCTTCTCACCCATGACGAAACTATAAAGTTCTATGTCAAGATGGGTTATTTTTAATCCTTGATTCCTTTGCAAGGTTTTTTTAAAATAGATTGATGAGAAATGCCTATATCTTCTTCATCCAAAATGGATAGTTGTATAATAATATTTGGTCACTTGTTTTTCATGGGTGACAAACTACTTCCTACCTTTAGCTCTCTCCAATTCAAATTTTCAATTAAATTTGAGGTTGATGTTTTGGTGTTAGATTTTTGTTTTCCTTCCATAGATTTCATTTTTCTTTCTTTGCTCCATCAATTTTATTGATTCTTTACTTTAATAATGTCTCCTTTATTTGATGTAATTTCATTAACTCCTTTGATGACATTAGTCATCTAGTTATTTGTCTTCTTTCTAGGGTGCCTCTCCTTATACCTATGAAAATTATATATCATTCTAATTATTGATCTCTTCTACCATAGAGATCTTGAATAAAGTTAAAATACCTTGACAAGTGACTGGATAGATCAACTAATCAAATTTGAAACTAGACCGTCTCTCTGGACATTTGGTTTTTCTCACACTTCTGTCTTCTATGCATTCTCATATTGATATGCCCCAAAGAAATTTCTAAATTCCTTGGTTAAAATCCCCTATCTTTCCTCATTATCTTTGATTGGCTCATCAATTTGTTAGTCCCTTATCTCTCAATGTATATCTCCATTTTAGTGTGTCAATATTAATGCTTATTGTCAACAATCTTTATGGTTGAGATAACTTTATACAAGCAACATGATAAAAAGTCTTATAACAATAAGGGATCCTACAATAATCATGAAATAAATAATAGACCAAGGGTTATAGATATAGTTGAAAATTAATACTTGTATTTGTTTAACATATGTTACATTGTGGGCCGATAACTCATAGGTCCCAGGATCATTTTTCATTTTAAAATTTGGAAAATATGGTGTTGTTTAGGTGAAATGAAACAATGCTTTTACAAGATATAAAACCAAAATGATTATCTTAGCATCTGTTATGAAGACATGTTGGAATTTATAGGGGGAGACCCAATCCCAAACTCAAGCCATTCTTAGATTAAATAAAACCCTTTTGTGATATGCAAGTTCCTCAAGAAGTTATTTGGAAAAGAGCTAATTTATGTAATGTTTAAATCTTCAACATGTTTTATATTTTATAGAAAATTTTCACCAATTTTTTGTCAAATTTCTAGAAACACATCAAGATTATTAAAAAATTCATATCGGGAATAAAATTCTTGAGGTCATTGTTGTGAGTGAAAATCTAATCATCTTACACATCCTAGGCACATGGATATTTAATCAGAATTCCTCTGAGCTTACTATATAAGATTAAAATATAACCCCGAGGAAAGGCACAAGATGAAAAAAAATCCATAATCATAGATACTATAATTTAAAGACTCCAAGGGCATAGAAATATTGGTAACCCATCTTATGAAATATTGATTTTTTAAACATTGTTTGGGGATTTGGGTTTGGAAAATCAATCAAAAGACCTTGAATTGTGTCTTTAATTATTTAGGGAAAGATGAAGAAAGATATTCAATTAACCTAATATTCGACCTAGTGTTTCTCTATGAAGTACTTTATGATGGTAATAGTTGTTGATGTTTTGTTGCTTAAGTTTCCTTGTAAAATTGTTTTGTACCATCTTTATTTTATTGTACTTTGTTATTGTACTTGATCAACCCAATAACTTTGTACACATGCTTTTGTCCATTATATGTGAACCTATGACAATGTGAAGTATGTGAAATAATATGAACTTTGTTTAAAGATTATTGTGTACTTGTTTCCATTCAACTGTATTTGGTATATGAAAAGAGGATATTCATGTAGTCCAAAATGCATGACTATCATGTTTATATTTTGTGTATATGATACTCAATGATGAGAGACTACATGTATGGGATATGCATGTCATTCACATGATAATACTTTCGTATATTTTATGTTGAAGTGACTCCAAAAAGATTAAAATATTTGTATTAACGATAAGGTTACACATTAATGACCAAATTTAAAAGATTATTTGATAGGAGATTTATTGTATACACTTGTATTAGATTCTCAAGTATAAATTCATGAACTATTTCATGTTAAAATTTACTTATAGTTCTAATCATGTTATTGATTAACAAAGTATTCCGATGGGATTTAACTGTGGTTTCAGTTAAAGTAGAAGAGTTACTAGAAAGATCTAAACTTTGAGAAATATGATTATAAATGAAGTAGATTCATTGTGATATCGATAATGTTACATCCACACTTGACTAATTATTTTTGCTGAAATATGTTGTAGATTCAATTTGAGCTACTGAGGACAACAACTGATTTACAAGGGGAGAAATGTTATGTGACTTTTTACCCAAAATGAAAAAATAAAGCTATTTATGAATAAAATTATAAGAGGATAAAGTTTATCTACCTATTATAATTAAAAGGGAGATGGAAATAAAAGAATATTATGATCCGTTTGGTTAAAATGGAGATAAATAAAGAATAATTATGAAAATCCCTTTTAAAAGGGAGGAGTTATTATGTTTATTAAACCATTATTAATGGCAACCTTTGTGAAAGGTTGTGATGGTTTATAAATCACCCCTTAAAAGGTTATATAAGGCATTTGTGTGAGACTTGGAAGAGGCATGGAGAACACTTAAGGAAAATAAGAAAAGAAGGCAAGAAATCACGAAGGAGAAGGATTATAGATTTGACAGGCAATGAACATTGGAGAAGGGGCACACAGATTGTGTCCAACTCAGGGTGCAGAGTACACCTAGGATTGTCCTGGCTAGGGCTTGTGTGTGCACTTGTGTTGAGCATGTTTTGTTGAACATGGCTCTGGAGCACTTGTGTGTGTGTATTCTGAAAAAGAGCTAAATGCTTGGGAAACACATGGTTGGTTTTTGATGCAGAGTACTCAGCGGAAGCATTTAAATTGATCAATAAACTTGATTGGTGAGATGTGACCTATGTCTTGGTGACCAAACCTTGTCGGCCAAACATAACCCGTCGGCCACCTTGCAAACTCTCAGCCCGATCTCCCAACTCTCCCCGACAGCTAGTTCACTTTGTCTTCAGAGAGACTTCTGCTATCGGCAGTGTCTTCTGGCCTCCTACTGATACCCTGATAGTGGTAAGCTTCCACTTGCTTTACCCATAGCGGTTAGTCATGACCCTGTTGGCCAGACTCTAAATGTCAGCAAACTCAAACCAAAGTCTGCCGATACGCTGATACAACTATCATCGGTGAGACTCCAAACATCGGCGGAGTCTTAAGGCTTTCACCTGATATGCCGATAGGTTATATAGTATTCGGTAATACTTCCTCCATCGGTGGGATCTTGCACTCGTCCCCTGATACTACCACTCTTCCCGATAAGCCAAACTATTGTATATACATAACATGACTTGTTATTACCGGTAAACCAATGTATCCTTACCCTGATTTCACTGTTACTGCCAATCACCTTTTGTATCCAACGCAATGTATATTCTCAACATACAATCTTGACATACATTTGTAGTATGCATTCGCAATGTGTCTTTGGTAAGACTAAAGTCCTCCACCGATACACCTCCTGTCAGCCTAACACCTTGATCGGTGTCACTTTCAACAGCTTCCCCAAGGGCTATTTCATGCTGATGACACTTCGATTACCCTGCAACTTCATAGACATTCAATGAGTTCTCAACAGAACAGAAGGGATCTACACTCCTCTACAAACACTCAATCACCCTGTCAATTTGGTCACTCCACAACAGCACTTCTCCTATTGTTTCTATGACTAGTCACAAATAGATGCCTAGTCGACTCATGCCCAGACTCCTTGGGTCCTTGGGTGTTTGATCACAACTATAGAAAACACGAAACTTACACTGTATTCCTCCATCACACTGAATATGAGAATCTTACTTTCAGTGGATAGAGGAGATAGAGTCCATTTATTCACAGAACCCTAGTTTCTAGGTTTTTAGAATAGTCTCTGCAAAAAGAACAAAAAACTCACAAAACTACAATACTTCTAGACACCAAACTACTATCAATGCCTGAACATCTCCAACCAGTTTCAGATGATCAATTAACCATACATAATGACTGTTATAGAAAACAATTCAGAAAGAAACAATGTTTTCACACACCCAAACAATCTAGATCTTCATTCATTCATGCTCCTCTCTGTCTCAAGTTACATCCTGCTTCGCCTATAGAAGGCTTGAGACATCAGTTACATTCCTCCAACTGTGCAAAACTGATTTGAAAAATAGTTAGCCGTTGGGGTTCTCCTCTCACAAGAAAACTACATGTTTTCCTTGTGTGATTACATCCAACTTTGACCAAACATGGTCTACATAGGTCTAGTGACCAAATTGACACAAAAACCTTATTACAAACATGAAGTGGATTAAAAGCCTTATTGAAAACAAAAACAAAACATGACTCCTGCACCATAGAGAAGGTGCTCCTACACCAGTTTTGAATAAGAACTAAATTCCTCCTGGAAGTGCTCACTTGCTAAAAGGGGGTTGAATCTGTAATCCATTCTTTGGAGTGACATGTGGAAGAACTTCCAAGATCCAAAAGATACGTATTTATTCCTTTCTATGATGGAAATTAATGAAGTATTGAACTTATTGTTAATAAAAGATATTGATGGGTTTTGATGTTTATATGATTATGTGATTATGTTATCTAGTTTGTTTTGTTAATGATTTACTTAAGAGTTCTTATTAAATTATCACCTATTGAAATTTGCATTTGTTATTACATCTATTTTAACATTATTGAATATATTATTCTATCTTAACTCTAAATATTAACCATAACAAATCCATTGCAATTAATTAAATACATAGGGGGAAAAGTAGCATTACAATAATGATATGTTCTTCCAAAAACCTGATGACCATGTCGGTAGTGCAGTCCTTCCAAGCCAACACCTCACTCAACCATGTGCAGTAGTCTGTTGCTATCAAGATGAACGTATGTCCTGCAGAAGATTTGGGTTAATCATATCAATAAAATCCAAGCCCCATTGGGAAAATGATCTTACCTCATACATGGGCTATAGGGGCATAGCATGGTTTCTTTCCCTAGAAGTTGAAGTTTGAAAAATATGGCATCTTCTGACATGCTGATGGGTATCTTTAAAGATATGAGGCTAGTAGTGCCTTGCTCTGAGTATCTGGTGTGCTGTGGCATCTCTTGATCCATGTCCAGTTCCAAATTTATCATGAAATTCAGTCAATACCTGCTCTGCCTCATGCTTGTTCAAACATCTGAGATATAGTCCCTCAAAATTCCTTTTGTATAAGACTCCTAATTTGATCATGTATTTCTAACTTTAAATTCTTAATGCCCTCCTCTGAGTGGAGTTCATATGATTAGGACACCTACTGCTCAACAAATACTGCACTATGTCTTGATACCAAGGATCTATGGTGACACTTTCCACTAAATAGTGATGAAACTTAATAAGCGGATTTGGTTCTGCTAGGGTTTTAGACAATCCTTGTCCTCTAACCAACTTCATCAGATGTATTTCCAAAACAAACTCTTGTAGGGTCATCATCCATTTTCCTCTCCTTTCTCCCATATCATTCTGCATCAACATAGACTTAATGACTGGGTCTGGGACAATAGCCACAACTTTGCTCCTCAATATGTAATGGCTAATTTTTTTAACTGCTTTGATTAGGACATACGTATGTTTTTCCATGTATGGATAATTGCAATGGGTCTTTCATTCCCTTCTCCTTTCTTCTGAGTTAGAACGACTACATAAGAAACTTCAGATGCAAAAGAATAAATGTAGAAAGGGAATGTATAATTAGGACTAGTTAATACGAGTGCTTGAGTGATAGAACCCTTGATTTTGGAAAAGGATTATTTGGCTTTAGTGGCCCACACCACCTTAGTATCTTTCTTCAACATGTAATCCAATGGTTTAACTCTCTCAGTGAACCTTGTGATGAATTTTATGACAAAATTGATCTTATTGAAGAAGGATTTGAGTTCCCTTTTGCTACCAGGTAAGGGGATCTTTTGGATAGCTTTGACTCTTTTGGGATTGATGGAGATTCTGTCTTCAGATATGACATGTCCCAGGAGTTTCCCTTCTGTTACTCCGAATAGACATTTCTTAGGGTTCAAGGAGATCCCATAATGCCTGCACCTTTGGAGTATTTTCCTTAAATTATTCACATGGTCAGCCTGATTCTTAAAAAGATAGTCAGATCATCCATGTAGATGATGATGCATTTACCAACCAAACCCTTAAAATCCATATCCATAGCTCTCTGGAAAGTGGCACCTGCATTGATTAGACCGAAGGGCATCCTTCTATAAGTGCACTTGCCCCACTTACAGGTGAAAGTGGTCTTTAGTTGGTCTTCCTCTTCAATCATAACCTGATTATATCCTAAAAATCTATCGAGAAAGGACATCATCTGGGAGCCATTGATGATTTGTAGAACCTCATCGAGAATAGGAAGTGGGTAATTATCTTTCTTAGAGGCTTTGTTCAAGTTTCAGAAATCTACACAGAGCCTTATCTTCCCATTCTTCTTTCTCACTGGAACCGGGTTAGCTACCCAAGTGGAATGTCTGACAGGGAAAATGATCTTGGTGGATAACAGTTTCTGTACTTCTTTATATATCAGAGGTTCTAGTAGGGTGTTAATGGGCCTGAGTTTCTATTTAAAGGGTTTGGAGTTAGGCTTCAAAGGAATAGTATGATGGAAGATGGACGTATCAAAAGTGTTAAGATCTTCGTAACTCCATGCTATTACATCTATGAATTATTTCAGTGCTTGAATGATTCGTTCTCTTTCTTCATGGCAGCAAGCCTTCCTAATAAAAACATTCTTGACTTGCTGTTCATCTCCGAGGTTGATAGTATCATACTTACCACCTTCTAAATTGTCCCGTGTTCTTTTCTTTGATTTCTGGTCCATGTCGAACAACCTTTTCAATGTTATCAGTCCTTTGGGAATGTTGTTAGTTTCAGGTTGATGATCTCACTTTTATTGATCTCAGTCACTTTTATCAATGATTTGCATTTCAAAGACACTAGTGTTAGTAATGAAGTCAGGAGTATGTCTATCATCTTCAAATACCTGAAAGTGTCTGACATTGTCTGGGACTGCAGGGCATGGGACCAATTCTACTGAGAATTTATTCAACTTCAAACTTGTCATGGGTTCCAGAGCACTAGTTGCTACCACCAACGAGTCTGCTATTTGATTCTTCTATCTGGGTATGGATCTTATGTCAAAAGCATCGAAATCCTCAATGAGATCCCAAACTCTATTTCTATAAGCAACTAGCTTCTTGTCATGATAGACATATCTTCTCCTTACTTATCTGATCACTAACTGGGAATCCCCTTATACTTGTAGTAGTTTTTCTCCCTTTTGATGGGCTAACAATAACCCTCTAATTAAGGCTTCATACTTGAAAATGTTATTAGTACAAGGAAGCTGTAGTCTATAGGATGCGAAGAATGTCTTACGTTTTGGGTTCACTAATTCAAACTCAGGATGTGTTGTATGTAGAGGGACTACAACATAACTTTCTTAGTGTTATCTAGATGTGTGACAAGGGGTACAACTTGTTATTTCATGCTAGTGGATGTGAGATAAGAAAAGCTAGCTATGGTAGACTTGTTGCTGAGGAAAACAAAACAAACAACAACCTATATCATTTGAAAGAGGTGAAAAGTGGAAGACGTCTGTTAGGACAAACTAATGAGAGTTGGTTATGGCACAAAAGGCTGAGCCACATCAACTTTGATCATCTAGTGAAGGTCAGCAAATAGAATGCAATTAGACATATGCCTAGTATTAGCAAGCCATCAAGTACCTTCTGTAAAGAATGCCAAGAAGGGAAAAAAACAAGGGTCAAATTCAAGACACAGGAACATTCAACTTCAAAACCCTTGGAGTTGATTCATATAGATCTATGTGGACCAACCAAAACCAAAAGCATAAATGGAGAAAGGTATTTCATGTTGCTAATAGATGATTATACAAGAATGACATGGGTAACTTTTCTTAAAGATAAATCTCAAGCCTTAGAAAGATTCAAATCTTTAGATCTATGGTTAAGAATGAGATTGGTGCAAGGATAAAATGATTAAGGTCTGACAGAGGTGGAGAGTTTACTTCTAATGATTTTAATGAGTATTGTGAAAAACATGGTATTAGAAGACAACTCTCTGCTGCCAGAACACCTCAACAAAATGGAGTTGTTGAGAGGAAAAATAGAATGGTACAGGATATGGCTAGAACCATGTTGATTGAGGCCAAGTTACCTAATAGATTTTGGATGGAGGTAGTTCATACTGCAATTTAGATTATTAACATGGGTAGTTAAGAGTGAATCATGATAAAACTCCATATGAACTGTGGAAGGGCATACCTGCTTCTATGAAGTATTTCAGGATATTTGGCAGCAAATATTAAATAAAGAGAGATGAAGATAACTTATGCAAGCTTGATACAAAAGTAGATGAAATTATTTTTCTTGGTTATTCAATTACAACAAGGCCTATAAATGTTATAATAAAATATTGTAGAAGATAGTTGAAAGTGTGCATGTAAAAGTAGATGAAGATCTCTCTTAGCTGTCACAAAAAGGTAAGATGTATTCAAAGGATGTTCATGTTACCGATGAAGAAGATGAAGTCACCAAAGAAGAGTTACAACATGAGACTACTACTGAAGAAGAATAATCAAAAGTTGAAATTGCCAAAGAAGAACCACAAGAGAACAATGCTACTAAAGAAGAACAATCAAGAACAAATTCAAAATCTCTACCCAAATATGTGAAAAAAAACCATTCTAAAAATTAGATTCTTGGAAGCAAAAATGATAGTGTCATGACAAGGAGAATGCTAGCAAACCAAGAACAGGTAAACTATTCTTTATTTTCTAAACTGGAACCCAAATCTTATGAAGAAGCTAGTAAAGATGAGAGTTGGGTTAAGGCCATGAAAGAAGAACTTAGTCAAATAGAAAAAAATTAGACTTGGGAACTTGTTCAAAGACCTGCTAATAAGAATGTCATAGGCACAAAATGGGTGTTTAGAAACAAACTGAATTAAGATGGGTAGATAACTAGAAACAAAGCTAGATTAGTTTAGAAAGGTTATGCTCAGGTTGAGGGTATAGATTTTGAGGAGACATTTGCACCTATGGCTAGGCTTGAAACCATTTGAATGTTTCTTGCATATTTATTTTATAAAAAAATCAAGGTGTACCAAATGGATGTAAAGTCTGCATTTCTCAATGGCTATCTAGAAGAGGAAGTCTTTATAGAGCAACCTGAAGGATTCAAGGTGACTGAAGACAAAGACTATGTATGCATATTGAAAAAGGCATTGTATGGTCTAAAACAAGCCCCTAGGGCTTGGTACTCCAGGTTGGACAAATATCTCCAAGAACAAGGCTACAAAAAGGGTATAGCTGATAGTAATCTGTATTTCAAATGTGAAGGTAAGCATATTTATGTTGATGACATAATCTTTGGTGGTAATAGGGATAAGATGTGCAAAGACTTTGCTAACCCAATGCAAAAAGAGTTCGATATGTCAATGCTAGGTGAATTGAAATTTTTTCTTGGTTTACAAGTGCATCAAGTAGAAACAGGGATTTTCATTTCTCAGACCAAGTATGTGAAGGAGATTTTAAAAAAGTTTAGGATGGAGGACTACAAGCTAGTCAGTACCCCTATGGTCACTGGGTGTAAACTCACCAGAGATGATGAATCTGAAGCAGTAGATCAAACCTTGTATAGATCCATGATTGGAAGTCTTTTATGCCTTACAATAACAAGGCCTGATATCATGCAAGTTGTCTGCATAGTTGCTAGATTTCAAGCTACTCCTAAGGAGACACATGTCAAAGCTATTAAAAGGATATTTAGATACTTGAAGAGTACTTTAGACTATGGTCTATGGTATTCTGTTGGTAATGACTTCACTTTGACTGCATTTACAGATGTAGATTGGGCTGGTTGTGTAGATGATAGAAAGAGCACTAGTGGGGGTACATTCTTTATAGGTGATAATTTGGTTGCATGGTTGACTAATAAACAAGAGCCAATTTCATTGTCAACAGCTAAGGTAGAATACATTGTTGTTTTATCGTGCTGCACTCAAGTCCTATGGATGAAACAAGCTCTGCAAGATATCCAGGTTGAGTTTGATGGGCCAATCAATATTTTTTGTGACAATACAAGTGCTATAAACATTTCCAAGAATCCTGTAATGCATTCAAGAACAAAACATATATCTATCAAATATCATTTTCTACGGGAGAAAGTTGCTTCCCAGGAAGTAAAGTTGGAATATATTGCCTTGAAAGAACAATTTGCAAATATCTTTACAAAGCCCCTTCCCAAGGAGACTTTTGAATGCCTCAAACAAAAGTTAGGAGTTGTCCCTTCTCCTATCTCTTCTTGAATACATAAAGTATTCATCCAGGGGGAGCATGTCAGCATATTCCTCCATTAGAGTAGTTCTCAGGGAGAGCCATCTTAGATTAGGCATTTTCTATGACTCCCTTTGTAATTGATGTCAAAGGGGGAGATGCAATGTGTGAAAAGAGAATGGAGGATTTAGTTGTCATCAATGACAAAGGGGGAGATTGTTGGTTTTGTCATTGATGTGATTGCATTGAGATTAGGAGATTGTTGGATTGGAGGCCATTTTAAATTGTTTTCCCAAATTGAGGACATCATCTTGTTGAAGACCCAGTTGGATATTCCCAGTTTCATTTTGGTGAAGGTTGGGCAAAAATTGGCTAAGTTATAGCCAATTAGAGATTTCTTCAATTCACGAACTACTCAGTTCACCGACCCAGAAGTTACCTATTTTGACAGATTGCTGACAAGTCATAAGGATGATTCATATGGTTCAAGTTTATAAAAGGAAAAGTTTGAATTATTTAATTTAGCCGATTGGGAATTTTACCAATTGCACTTTAAGTGAGCTTTGGAAGAAGTTCTTTTATTGTTGGCAAAATGGAGAGATTAAGAACTTTGTCAGCAAAATATTTAGTTTGTGAACCTTTAGGTTCACTGGTAATTAACTTCGCTGACAAAGGTGTAAAGAAGAAAGGGTGAAGTGTAAGGTTTGTTATTTGCAAAGTTTTTGTTTTGTGAACTTGTTCACGAGTTCGTCATTTTGTCAATTCGCCGACTAGGTGACAAAGGGCACTAAGGAAAGTTAGTTCATGGTTTGGTGTTTTTACCAATAAAAGGGAAGTTGGCTCGTGGATCAAGGAAAATGTGTTGAAGTGTAAGTGGAAGGTTAAGTTTGATAAAAGTGACTAAGTCATGGTTTGCGAGAATGATAAATTGCTGATAGTAAAGGCAATGTGCTCAAGGTTCTTAAAAGGGAAATTTTACCGATAAAGGCGACAAAGGCCTAAGTTTGTGAAAGAGACTTTTCACTGATAAAGGCCACTAAGGCCTAAGTTCGTGAAAGGGACTTTTTGTCGATAAAAGCGACAAAGGCCAAGGTTTGTAAAAATAATTTTTTCTGATAAAGGGACTTGGTGACTAAAGGCGCTGAACCAACAAATTGTTTAGTTTGTGAAATGAAAATTTTGCTGATAGCTTGTGACGGTTAACTTTTAAGTTTGTAAAGCGCTACATTTGTGGATGGACTATTTTGAAGCTCAGGTATGTCTCAAATGTCAAATACATATTGGCGATTATACTGGTGACTATTATACACCATAATGAACATTTGAGATGATAATTTAGATGTATAACTATTTCATTTTTGGGCGACTGTTTAATTGATTGGTGACTGTTATGTAACTATTCTGAAACTATCGACTTTCAATTTTCTTAGCAGTTGGTGGTGGTTCAACTGTTGAGACAGATGAAGAAGTTACATATATTTGGTTTTGAAGAACAAAAAGTGTTCTTGATAGTGTGTGTACCCTTCTTCTCACAAAAAAATGTCCATAGATTGAGAAAAAGGTTGAATAAAAAGAAGAATGCAAAGTATGAAGGATGTTTTGGTTCGATAGAGTTTTTGAATGAAAGGTATATTAAATACAGTACAGGGGTTGGTGCCTATTGAGGTTAGTGCCTCATTACATTGAGTTGGTGCTCAATTAGGTGTATAGTGGACCTGCAAGTTGGTGCCTCCAAACACTATTTTGGGTGTTAATGTACCTGTAAGTGGATGCTTACAAAACATTTGTAAAAAATCTGTGAAAATTGATCATATTCACCATGGTTTTTCCCTTTTAGGGTTTTTAATGTACATCTAGTGTTATGTGGATTGTGTGTGATCTTAGTTTATGAATGATCTTAGTTCTTGTATTGGTTGAATTGAAAAAATTAATATACATTGATTCACCCCCTCTCAGTGTATTGGTGTTCTTTCATCACTTTCTTCCTCTATCATATTCTTGTTAAAATAGTGTATGTAGAGCAACAAATCATGTCTCTGGATCAACATTTTTTCTTGATTATCCACATTTCTCTTGCAACCACAAGATAAAGTATCAAACTATTTTAAAGGACCACAAACTACCTCCTACTAGTTAGAAAAAAAATGAGATAAATGAAAAATGAAACATAGATTTTAATCAAGATCAATGAAAGATCTAAAAAAATGACAAGTTAGATTAAAGATGCAACATTTTCATTCCTATTTAGGACAAATCCCTTCTCTAATCCTTCTCCCATTCCTAGTCAAATTGGTTGTGAAATTATAATCAAGTGTCAAATTTAGTTTCTTTTTGCAACTTCACCAAATTTGGTGCCCTTCTTTTGATCTTGACTGCTACTTCATGATGCATGACTTTCATTTTATGAAAAGGCTATGCACCCACCAATATCAACACTCTATCTTCCTTAACTATCTAATAACTCCTCGACAAGTCACTATCTATTCAAGACAACCTCATTGTGATTATAATTGTCCTAATAACTATGCCAATGACATGTATGGTTATCTTTTAGTTGCCCTATTTGGCCATCTAATGTCCACGACAATCTTCCCTACCATATGAATATCCTTTCAAGACCACCTCTATGTTTATATAGTATAATGGATACCTTTTTGTATTGATTTGAGATTAATTGACTTATCATTTAGTCTTGATTGTCACCTTGTGTATCAATTGCTATCCTACCCATGGGTGAGGTCATAGATATTCCTAGGGTTACATGATAGCTATTGTGGTATAATAGTCTTTAGGCTAATATGACAGTTCTTCCAAGTAAGTATGTGTTGGAAACATGGTAGATAACTAAGAGGGGGGGGTGAATCAGTTATCTCTAATATCTTTACTTTCTTTTTCTATTTATAATTTGTGCAGCATCAAAACATATAAGCATATATATTCATGAGTAGAAATGAAATCAACACACATAACACAAGGATTTTAACGTGGAAAACCTTGTTAAGGAAAAAACCATGGGGTGACTAACCCAAGATTGTATTCTCTGTTAAAAGAATAAGAAGTACAAAATGGCACTTGCCAATTAGGGCTCATTGCTCGAGCACACTGCTCACAAGAGGCACATTGCCTACAAGAGACTCACTATCTACAAAGTCTATAGAAGGTAACCGGGTGTTTGAACTAAAGAGAGGCATCCAAAAATGCTGAGGTTCAGTTTCAGTTAGGCTCAATATACTGATCTACTGCACTTCATTTTTACTCTACTCTAGTGCTGCTGCTTTGTCACATACCGAACTTGAATTGCTACTTCCACACTTATCTCTGCCTTTCCTCGCACCTTATATCATCACTTCTGTACACACACACACCTTCATACTAGAATCCATCTGCTATATATATCCACACCAAGGATTTCAACAACTTTCTAGTCGGCAACCGGAATACTCAAGATATTCACCAAATACTGATCTGTCGGCTGAATCCATGCTTGATATGTGATGCGTATCAAAATTATAGACATTGAAGTCATCAATCATGTCAGCCAATATTGTATGATCCCTTAAATAGCTTGATCAACATCAATTACTCATCTGGATTGAAGTCTGATACTCTGCTGGTCAGTTCTTCCTTAGTCTGCTCTACCTGTTTGGAACCCAACACTTAGATGCTCATATCTTTTCCAAGTTTCATCACCAGAGGCTCAGTCTCTGCAATATAGTAGTCATGATACTCCTCTTGACTTGTCCAAGTTCGCAACCTGCTGAGTTGCACCATCTGAGAGATCTGGACCTGTTTATCTGACCTTGCTACATGCTTTGTTCTTGTTCACTGGACCAGAACACTCTTCAACCTGACTTCTGGTATAGGCATACTATGAGCTGCAAATGTGTGGGATAGACTTTGTTGCCATCAATGACAACACTCATGAAGCCACAAAGTGTCTCTTGCCAACAATCTCCCCCTTTGGCATTGATGGCAACACTTAGTGAAAAATGACTGTCACAGCAAACTCCCCCTTGGCTGATGCTCTGTCTTGTGCACTGTTTTACTGAAGCTCCCCCTTAGCGAGATTCCACATTTTTCACTACTCCTCACTCCCCCTTTGACATCAATGGCAAAGGGCAGAATCTGCACACCAAAATTTGTAAAAATTGACCTATACATAGCTGCATAAGTATATATATACATGTTATACTTACATATATTTAAGTATATCCGCAAAAGTGGCCTTCAATTGTACATACTCTGTGGCCCAGCTCTGCTTCATCCTATCCAAAATGGAGATGTGACCACTCAACAAAAATGCATATGCTTTTGCTCTTCTTAAGTCTGCTGGATCAATGGTCCGGGCTGTGGTTTGAGCATCTGTTAAGGCCTCATGCATTGCCTCTAACTTAGGGATAATTATCCCTCTAAGTTCACTCATCCTACTTATTATATTCTTCTTCTCTTTATCTAGCCTCTTTATTTCATTTCCAATGGCAATAGCTTGGCATTCTTGATTCATTATGGATGTAGTGAGGGGATCAAAATTCTGAGATAAACTTGATAGTTTACCTTCTTGTTCTTTCACCTTCTTTTCAATATCCTCTGTCACTTTAGACCAGGATAGACAAAATTTATACATGTTCCCACCATCTTTAAGAGCATTTTCTAGGGTCTTTATTCCAATATCTAGGGTCCTCCTATCATTAGTAATGAGTCCCTGTAATTCAGTGAACCTTTTTGCCAAAAACTCTTTCGGACCTTTTCTTCTGCTGATTTCTCTAAAGAATCAAAATGAGTACTAACAAAGTTTACTAGAGATTTCAAGTTACCAGATGGAGAGGCCAAAGGATCCTTTTGAAAAGATGGCATGATCTTCTCTAACACACCAGATGCAATCTCTAACAGCTCGTAGTCTTCCATGTGAGACTTCAGAAGCCTTTCTTTTGCTTTAGCTTGGGCAAAAGATGCTATTTTCATTGTTTGGACCAGAGAGAGAATCAAAATTTAGTGGTCCTTGGAATAGTTCCAGTTCATCTATCTCTATCATTTCTTTGTTCAAGAAGCTCTTTACTGCCTTTGTAGTGTCTCTTGCCGAAGAGTGAGTCTTCTTTCCTTTTGCAACCTCAAAACTGTCATCAAAGATCTTCTCTGTTTGTTCTTCTTCTCTTCCCTTTACCTCCTCTTCTTGACTCAATTTCTCCTCTTTTCTTCCTTCTCCTTCAGTTCCTGGATCTGGGGAGTCTACAGTGGGATCTAGAGGAGAGATGTTAACTGCTTCATGGACTTCCTCTTCTGGAATAGAGGAATCCAAGTCCTTAGACTTCTCCTCATCGACCTCTTTTGACCCTTCTACATTTTTGTCAGTTGATTCTTCATTTGATGTATTTAATCCTTCAACATCCATGGTAGAAGGTTCTTCATATATTTCCTCTATAATAGGAAGATTGAATCTTTTGAAGGCATTCTAGAGGATGTCTTTTGTTTCTTTTGCTACCTAATCAGTCTCCCCAAGCATAAGTTTGTTCATTCTTGCTTTACTCCAGAACTCATCCTTGCAATCCTTAAAGATCATGTTCATTTGCTTTGGAGTAATGGAAGGATAGAGATGAATTGCAATTTGTTCTCAGATCTCTAAGTCCTTTGCCTTGGTATTCTCTTTTCTAAGTTCAATCACCTTCTCTAGACTTTTGGGAATTAATGAAATGATTTCAATAAATGCTTTATTATAAATATTTAGGTACCTGACTGTAGCTTCTTCCAAGATCCTTTTGTCAGTATCACTATAATCATCATAAAATTCTATTATTGGTTGTAGATTTCCATCCACAGTGACCGCCTTGATGATATCAGAAATAGAAAGAGTGGGCTTTTCAACAAATTCTTCTGCCTCTTCTTCTTTGTTTTTGTCGACAGAGGATTCCCTAGATGTTTTCTTCTTCTTCTTCTTCATTTTCTTAACTTCCTCGTCAGACTCTGTTTCTTCATCATCCTTTTGGTTTATGTAAGACCTTGTGGCCTTTGTTTTTGTTCTCTTTTCTCCCTTTCTAGATTTCTTGGCTTCCAGTTTTGAGGCTCTTGAGCTCTTAGAGGTGGCAGGTGCAGAGCTCTTGGAGGATCTAGTCTAGGAGGAGGCTTGTACCAGAACACTTCCTTTTTCTGCTTCTTATTTCTCTTTCTCAGTTCTTTCTATTTTCTCTCTGTTTGCATCAACTGCCTCTTTTGATATGCCATATCTTTTGGTAATTTCCTCTACTTCCCTTCTAACTTTCCTTTTTATCTCTGGTTGTCTTAGCTCAACATGTATCTTTACACTTAATTCTTGAAAGGTTCCAAACCCTTCTGCCTCAGTGTCCTTTAGCTGGCTCAACAGGTGTTGAACATGAAGCTCCAAGATTTTCTCATCAACTTCGTAACCCATTGGCATTATCCAGACTGTTCTAGGCTCAACTACCTCCATTAGGCATTGATCAGTGTCAACCATGAAGCACACTGTATCTTTGTATTTTTCAACTATGGATTGAGGAATTCTTTCTCTGGCTTGCATCATATTTTGGAAGTTTTTAAAGTACCCCTAGAGTGCTGTGCTTTGAGCCTTAGCATCACCAAGTCCATACATATAGTCTCTAATCTATATGGCAACTGGTCTGTCATTTTTCCATACCCAACCACTTGATTCAGGTAGCTCATTCATGTAGTAGAAGAATAAACATAGTATTAGACACCAATACTTGAATGAGTTCTTCTTGTCCTTCTTGATCTTCTGCAGGTTTTCTAACAGTTGGTTTAAAAGATCACATAGGTCATAATCTATATTTTCCCTTAACATCTGATATGCTGTATATATTGCAGTCCCAGACACTGAATTCTCCCTGTTGGAATGATAGATCTTATATCTAATTATCATAGAGGCAAATTTGATATCCGGATTTGTGATATCTCCTATGGTCATTTCTCTCTTGTCAAACTTAGATCCGGTAGCTTCACTTACTGTCTGGTTCCTGACAGATTTGAGTGCAGGTAACCCACCAGATGAGTGCAATCCAGTTACTGCCCTAATGGCATCTTTTGTTATCTTGAAGGGCTTCATCAACCACATGAAATTGTCATGTATTCTGCTAAGAACATACCAGACCCAATCATCTTCTGCAAAACAGGGAAAGTGGATGCAATGTCCAAAGTGCTTGTCCTAGAGGGCCTTGTATTGAGGTTTGAGTTTAAAACTTTCATCTATTAATTGTTTGTGGTAGATCTCCATCAACTTAGATTCTCCAAATTCCTCAATATTGGCATGGATGTAAACCCTAACATCTTCTACGTGTAGTACCCCATGCAGAATGCTAGAAAAAGCGCCTAAGGGATCAACTTCTAGGGATTTGTAGGGGTGTTTCTTGAACTTAGGGCATGGCCTATCAGTGATCTTAACAACCATTGGAGTAGCCATTTTTGCAAAAGATTCAGAGAGATATTCAGAATGGAAATACCTGTTTGCACTTCTAGGGTTCAAAATAAGAGCCGGAACAAATCGCTGGTTGAATTTGATTTTACGGTTGATCTTTGAGAGAGTTGTAGAAACTTGATGTAGAGCTCTTCTTTTCTTCTTCTCGAATGCAAATGTGCAAATGATGAGTGAATGAACCCTTTTATCTCTGCGCAAACCATAATTTCCTTTTGCAATAAATGCACAACTTAAGTCATCCAGTTGCCTTGTTCTGAGAGATATCTTTCTGAATCACTGAGATGCACTTAAAATCATTTTTAGTGATAATTGAAAATGTATCTTCTTTCCTCTAATCATGCCATGAATCCACATATCAAGATATTTCAATTTTGAATCATATCGGATCTGTCTATGAAGATCCCGCTTTACCGGATGGCTGTCAAACCGGATCAATCTTGGATGACTAAACTCTTGAAAAACTCCATGCGGATCTTTCATATTCCTATTGAGAGTTGTTTGGACATTTTTCTGAGAACCCTTTAATCCGCAACATTCCATGTGCCAAATTTAGGGACCAATTGACTGGCTGGGGAATTTATTTTTCTTTGTGACTCCCCTTGAGCCAGAGCTCATCTGCTTAGTTTCCGGAAGAAATATCAGCACTAGATTCTGGTGCGGATCCATCCCCAACATTTTCTGTACTTTTCTTCACCCAAATCTTGTTCATCTCCCTTTGAACTTCATCTGCATTCACTTTGCCTTTTCCTTTATCTTGATTTTGATTATGATGCACCGGACCCTTTTTATACTGATTCTTACTTCTGTAGAATTTGGCAATATGACCGGATCTATTGCAATTGTAGCAAACAACATTTCTTCCCATATTTGATTGATATCCTCTTGATCTGTATTGATTAGCCATATGTCCCATTCTATTACATGCAAAGCAACTACCATTGAATAAATTGTTTATTTGCATATTTCTGCATTCATGAGTTTTGTGACCATACCTTTTGCAGTTGAAACATTGTCTAGAGAAGGATGGATTAGTCCGATTCATTCTTCTTCTACACTAAATTGCTTTATGACCAAAGTTGTTGTAATTGTGCCAGTATCCATTGAAGGATGGATATCTTTGAGCATTTGGTTGCCTTATTGGAGGTTTTCTAGGTCTGTTTCTTTGATTTCCTGATCTAGAGTTCTTCTGACCAGATCTGAAACTTTCATCTTTCTCATATCCCAAGCCACGCTTGTCATCTACCCTCTTTTAGCTTTCAAGAAGAACTTCAAGTTGAGCTGAGCTTATCTTGAATTTCTCTTTGTATTCATTTGCTGTTTGAAGATCTTGTTTAAGAGTGTCTATCTGATTCTCAAGTTGTTCTTGATTATTTCTAGCTTCTTCAAGATCAGATTCAAGATGCCTAATTATTCTGTCCATTTTGTGGCAGTCCTCTGTCTTCTCCTTGAGAGACTATTTTAGATTATCTTCAATTTTCCTTTTCTTTTCAATTTCTTGGGTGAATCTCATAACCCTTGATTCCATCTCATGCCTTACCATAATGACCTCTTTTGATAGCTTCTCACATAGCTTGTTTTTCTCATTCAGATCTTCATTAGTATCATTGGCTTCACTTTGTCTTGCTAATTTTTGAAGTAGTTCCTTTATCTTTTTCACAGAGATACTCAGTTTTTATTTTACCTCATTTATGAAATCATCAGCTTGTTTGAGTCTTTCTCTCAAGTTATTGACTTCAGAGTGAGATTGGTCAAGATCGTCTAGGGCAGACTGATGTTGTTCCTTCATACCATACATATCCATTGAGATTCTCAGATCTTACTCAAGCTATAAGGCTCTGTTTAGAGGAACTTGGCTCTGATACCAATTGTTGGAAACAAGGTAGATAACTGAGAAGGGGGGTTAATCAGTTATCTCTAATATCTTTACTTTCTTTTTCTATTTATAATTTATGTAGCATCAAAACATATAAGCATATATATTCATGAGAGAAGAAATGAAATCAACACACATAACAGAAGGATTTTAATGTGGAAAACCTTGTTAAGGGAAAAACCATGGGGTGACTAACCCAAGATTGTATTCTCTGTTAAAAGAATAAGAAGTACAAAATGGCACTTGCTAATTAGGGCTCACTACCCGAGCACACTGCTCACAAGAGACACACTGCCTATAAGAGACTCACTGTTTACAAAGTTCATAGAAGGTAACCAGGTGTTTGAATTGAAGAGAGGCATCCACAAATGCTAAGGTTCAGTTCCGGTTAGGCTCAATATACTAATCTACTGCACTTCATTCTTCCTCTGCTCTAGTGCTGCTGCTTTGTCACATACTGGACTTGAATTGCTGCTTCCACACTTATCTCTGCCTTTCCTCGCACGTTATATCATCACTTCTATACACACACACACCTTCATACTGGAATTCATTTGCTATATATATCCACACCAAGGATTTCAACAACTTTCTAGTCAGCAACTAGAATACTCAAGATATTCACCAAATATTGATCTGTCGGCTGAATCCATGCTTGATATGTGATGCGTATCAAAATCATAGACATTGAAGTAATCAATCATGTCAGCCAATATTGTATGATCCCTTAAATAGCTTGATCAACATCAATTACTCATCTGGATTGAAGTCTAATACTCTGTCAGTCAGTTCTTCCTTAGTTTGCTTTACCTGTCTGGAACCCAACACTTAGATGCTCATATCTTTTCCAATTTTCATCACCGGAGGCTCAATCTCTGGAATATAGTAGTCATGATACTCCTCTTGACTTGTAAAAGTCCGTAACTTACTAAGTTACACCATCTGAGAGATCCAGACCTGTTTGTCAGACCTTGCTACATGCTCTGTTCTTGTTCACCGGACCAGAACACTCTTCAATCTGACTTCCGGTATAGGCATACTATGAGCTGCAGATGTGTTGGATAGACTTTGTTGCCATCAATGACAACACTCATGAAGCCACACAATGTCTCTTGCCAACAGTATGCTCAAGTGACAATCCTTAGCTTGATTTTAGCATGATGATAATTCTTTGACTAACATGATTTCCCTTAGTATCGTTCTAATTGTTTAGGTTAGTGTTTTAATCAGGATAATAGCAACATGATTGCACATCTACTCCACAGTGAAAGTGTTTCCATGACCTTGCTTTAGTTTAGGATTATCCTTGAATGTTGATAAGACTCCCTTCTTAAATATATACCAATTCTATGTGGATGATTTCCTTCCCATGGTGATATGACTTGTTGTCATAGATTGTTATCTCAAATAAATATAAATTTTCACTTTGTCATGATAATAACTTGTCAAAATGATAATCCTCTTACTTCCCTCATAATTGTCCTATAACATGAGAGTTCATGCTAACATAATCATAAATTGAAGTAAATGAATACATAAAGAACATACCTTAGATTTCGAGATTCGAGTTGCCCAATCCTAAAAAATTTAGCTTCAAAATCCTCAAAAATTTGAGCTTTTTAGCAAGTTCCTTCGTATTCAATGTTAAATTCTATATAACTCTAATAGGATTAGTCAAATTTATGAAAAAAACAAATCTATATCACCAAATTCAATCTAAATACATGAAAATTAGCATGAACAAACAATATGAAACATGAAAATATTAGTTCAAATAATTAAATTCTATCTAAAAACATCCAATTTTCTTCTTCTACGTTGAAGAACAAAAAAAAGGTGGTGGATTAAGTAAACAATGATTGTCTTAATGTCAACACCATGAAAAGTATTTTTTTGTCCGATAATGCATAAAACACAGAGAATAATAGAGCATGTGGGTTTTTTTGTCTGAAAAGCATTGTGTGTGTGTGTGTGTGTGAGAGAGAGAGAGAGAGAGAGAGAGAGAGAGATGATTTTATTTCACAATAACATGAGCGTGTTATAATATGCTCGCGTTATGTGAATGCATTCACATCACGTGAGTGTGTTATAATGCGCTCGCGCTATTGTTTACTTTGGTAATTTCTAAGCCTTTGGCTTGGATTTTCCTTGGCCTTCCAACCCAAAGGCTTGGACTAAGTTTTGAATGTCCAAAGACGCATTTTTGCAGATTGTAAAAAAAGTTTCATAATGTTGAGCATGCTCCCCATCAGGTTTGCACTTATTTCAATGACAAGTCAAAAAAATACAATGATAATGTTAAGCTATCTCTTAGCTTTCTAACTGTATGATTTTTTTCACGTTTTGAGTATGTTGAGGTTTTCATCTTTAATTTCTTTTGTTAGTGTATTAATTTTTTGTCAAAAACCAGTGTGTGGTATTTTTGACTTTTTTTAACCATTCATTGAAATTTCAAATAAATTACATTTTTAGAAACTACATTCCATTCTACACATATTAATTTTTTTTTAAATTTTTGATTAGTTTTCATAAATTTTAGGGGGGAGCATGCTCAATTTTCTATTTTTCAGGTTGTGTCCACTTTGAAAATTAGTAAAAAATCAATTATTTATGACAAATTTATCAAAAAAATAAGGGATAAACTACATGGTGTTAGCTAATTTTGCACCGAAATATTTGAAATACTAAAAAAAATTAACATTTTAGGGGGGCCACACCAGACACTATGTTATGTTTTTTTTGAAAAAAATAGGGCCAATTTGTGTGGCCCTCCTTTTTGAACCTCTTAATCTCAAATTTTTTAAAAATAAATTAGTAGTTTAGAAACTAGATTTGGAGCACTACGACTCTTGTTCTTGTTGCATCTTCAAATTTTGAGTGTAACTATCTTCAATTTCTAATCCAACATTAGTTTTTCCTAATTTCAGAAAAAAAGGTGGTCACTTAAGACCCCCTTTTGGTCCCCCATCTTTGTGCACTTACCCCTCTAGAAACTCCACTTCCCATCCAACCAACATCTCAACCACTTGTCCATTTATTGTTACCTCACCTTCAAACCATTCAAGGACAAACAGACTATCTAATCATCTGTCCACCAGTGTTGCCACTTCATCTTCTTTTACATCAACCCCAATCTTATGAATCCTAGCAATCCAACCATGCTAGCAAAGCTGTGTGTGCTAGATTTCTATGCACATAGATCTAGGCTTCTCATTTTGGTTGCAACTATAACAATGCACTATCATTTGTAATAAAAAAATATTGCCCAAATTTTAAAATGGTGGATCCTATTTCAACTATGAGATCATTCAATGTATTATAAATATTTTGGGCTTACTTAAAATTTTAATAGTTTATAAGACCTTCCCCATCTTCATAATTATTTCATTCAACACTATATATATATATATATATATATATATATATATATATATATATATATATATATATATATATATATATATATATATATATATATATATATATATATATATATATATATATATATTACGATTTCTTAAATATTTAGATAAATTGATAAATTTTTAATCAATCAATTCTATTTTCTTATAGCTTTTGTAATGTTGAATTTTGTTCTATTTTATTTCTTACATTAATAATTATTTAAAACAAATAAAATTATCTCGAGTCCCAACAAAATTACTCTTTCAAATAACAACATATTTTAGATATACAATTTAAATTGACTAATATTATTAACTATATCATTTACTAACTATAATAACAACTGCTAATCACTATATCACACTTAATTATTTAAAAAAATTAATTTTAATTTATATAAATAACTATAGATAATGTAGATGGCTTTACAAGCTAAATTTGTTTTTTAAGCTTCTTTATTGGGGGAGGATTTTATATCAACCTTGAGAATCATTTAGTTACCAAATATGAGAGCACAAGCCTTAGGCTAAAACTTCCAAGGATTGAGGGCCAAGGATTGAGGGTATCCATTCCAACAAAGTCATCGAGGGAATGATCTCGGTCTCATCCCTTACGATGTCACAGCATTGCATTGACCAAGACTTGATCCCTAATGGACTCATTCAAAACCATTTAACTTTATCAATAAGCCTTGCACCGACCAAGACTTGATCCCTTTGAACTCATTCAAAATTTATCAATAAGCCAAGGGCCCAAATTTGATCCCTTTAAACTCATTTAAAACCATTCAAACTTAACTTTTGACTTGTTAAGTGTTTTTTAATGATAGATGAAAGTAAGAAATGCTGGCTGACCCGTACTCTGTTAGTGGCGGGTCCAAATTCTCTAA
Source organism: Cunninghamia lanceolata (assembly GCA_027924645.1). Taxonomy (NCBI): domain Eukaryota; kingdom Viridiplantae; phylum Streptophyta; class Pinopsida; order Cupressales; family Cupressaceae; genus Cunninghamia; species Cunninghamia lanceolata. The sequence continues at coordinate 4,488,194 of BSBN01000620.1, forward strand.
TATCTCATAAACGCGGCGAGTAACGAAATAGCGCGTCGGTTTCAAATATTAAGCAATATCTCACATGAAGTGGGAAATAATCCATTGGGTTTTTCTGTACCGCCTCAGCCTGCGTTTTACAATGGCATTTGCAAAACACATTTCTCGTTGCCTTTGGCTGCTCCTATGTCTCTGCTTAACATCTGTACTGTTTCATGCTTCCCTCATATCTTCCCAACGCCTGCAGAGTCTGGGATTAGGATACTCCTCTTCCTCACCCGAAAGTAAGCAGACTCTCCTTTGCTCTCCCGATGACACATTTTCCGCTGGGTTTCATCCCGTTGGCACCAACGCCTATGGTTTCGCTGTATGGTATTCTAATGCACCCACACTTGTCTGGATGGCCAACGGAGATCAACCCGTTAACGGAAGGGATTCCCGTCTCCGTCTTCAAAAAGACGGGGACTTGGTCCTATTCAATGCAGATGGAATCGTCATATGGAGGACTAGCACCAAAGGTCTGGCTGTCAAGACAGCTGCTCTTCTTAACACAGGAAATCTTGTGCTACGCAGCTCTTCTGGACAAATACTTTGGCAAAGCTTTGATTCTCCTACTGATACGCTCCTTCCAGGCCAGCGCTTCTCCTACAACGCACAGCTGATCTCTAGAATGGATAATCTCACCTACAGATCGGGCTACTATCGTTTCTACTTCAACGATGAGAACTATCTCGCCCTCATTTATCAAAGTTCCAATCTCTCCAGTAAGTATTGGCCTACACCTTTTTTGAATGCATTTGATAATGGCAGAACCACTTATAATATTAGTCGCTTAGCGGTTCTTGACGAATTCGGTGGGTTCAGTTCTAGCGACCAGTACAGTTTTAAAGCCTCAGATTATGGAAAAGGCCCCCTCAGAAGATTGACCATGGATGTTGACGGCAATCTGAGATTATATAGCCTGGACACGAAGCATAACAGCTGGATTATTACCTGGACGGTCATTGCTCAGCAGTGCATAGTTCATGGTTTATGTGGACCAAATGGTGTGTGCGTATATACACCAGAGCCCAAGTGTGTGTGTCCCCCGGGTTTTGAAAGGGCAGATTCAACTGATTGGTTCAAAGGTTGCCGGCTGATTAAGGAACTCTCTTGCACCCCAAATAGTATTAAGTTTCTTCATCTTCTTCACACAGATTTTTATGGTTTTGACCGTCCGCATACAGATGGGGTGTCGTTTGAGAAGTGCAGAGAAACTTGTATAAATGATTGCTACTGTCCAGGCTTTGCTTACATATTTAAGGGGTCAGGACAATGTTACCCCAAGTCTCTACTTATCAATGGGCATCAGTCTCCTGGGCTTATGAATCACATGTATCTAAAAATATCTGTGAACGATTCCTCAGCTACTAACGTCTCATCTCTGTCGACTTTGCTGCAGCCCGACTCATCGCAATGTTCCGGATTGCAAGCACCGACCCCCGCTGTCCAGCCAAACGTCAGCTTGCCCGTTACTGCAAAGAAGAGGAAAAGAAATCAGCTAATTATTCCCATGGCATCTTTTGTTTCTGCTATTGGGGTCGCAGAGATTGTTTGCGTAACACTGGGATGGTGGTTTATCTTCAGAAGCTTTGACGATGCCAAGATCTACAGTCGTCAAGGCTACTTTGCGGTTCCCACGGGACTTAAGAGATTTAGTTTTGCGGAACTGAAAGAAGCGACAAGCAATTTCAAAGACATCGTGGGAAATGGAGGGTTTGGGACTGTGTACAAAGGCCGGCTTCTCCCTGAAAATAAAGTCGTCGCAGTGAAGCGGTTGGAAGGAGTGTCACAAGGCGAAGATGAATTCTGGGCAGAGGTTAGTATGATTGGTCGAGTGAATCACATGAATCTGGTTCGCATGTTTGGGTTTTGTGCGGAGGGAAAGCACAGGCTGCTGGTTTATGAGTATGTGGAGAATGGTTCTCTGGATAAGCACATCTTCACCCAAAACAGTTCGAGGAATTTGGACTGGAAGAAACGGCTTCAAATTGCTGTGGGAACGGCCAAAGGGTTGGCTTATCTACACGAAGAATGTCTGGAATGGATTCTGCACTGTGACGTGAAGCCCCAGAATATTCTTCTGGACGAGCAGTTTCGAGCCAAAGTATCGGACTTCGGACTTGCAAAGCTTGTAGACAGCGGTCACGGCAGAGACCGCGCGCTGAGCTTCTCCACAATTCGAGGAACAAGAGGGTATTTGGCACCCGAGTGGACTTCGAATCTTCCCATCACGGCAAAGGCAGACGTCTATAGTTTTGGCATTCTTCTCTTGGAATTAGTAACCGGGCGAGAAGCTGCGAAATTCAATGTGGAGGGGTCCGGGCTTAATTTTGTGCAATGGGCGTTCGAAAATGTGAAATCAGGACGATGGTTGCAAACGGTGGTGGATGCAGGTGAGCTGACGTGTGAAGAGGAGAGGGAGGTGGAAAGAGTGGTGAAGACGGCATTGTTATGCGTGGAGCAGGAGAGGCAGCACAGACCTTCCATGAGTGAGGTGGTGGAGATGTTAACGGGAGAGGGAGCCATCAGAATGATGTCGAGAGGAACATCCATACTAACTGCATAAAGTGAACGCGGTTTCAAAAGTGGAGAAGTGCTTTGTCTATTCTACACAATGTTTGAGGAAACGGTCCGTACAGTCAACTCATGTGCCCCTGCCTTCTTGAGGAGGAAATAACCAAGCAACTACCTAGGTAAGTAGACACTCAGACTATTCAAAATATTTATATTTCTGGGATGTCTTTCAACTACCTCTTTTGTTGGACATATGTAATACGACACTTGTTTATTTACTAGTAAAGGCACAAGAGGTGCTATCAAATGGTTGATAGGCACAAATATTTATAGGCCTATAACTAAATATTTTGCATGATATATGAATAGACTTTGATTTTCAATTTGTGTGGAATGTGTCTACAAACAAACTTCAATGATGTTCATTGTGAGTCTTTGTGTGTTTGAATGAATTTTGTCTTCCATTGTGTGTGCGCAAATAAATTGAACATTCATTGTGTGCATGTTTGAAAGTTAACTTTGGCATTCACTTCATGTGAAGTGTGTGTGTGTGTGTTTGTTTGAAAGTTAATTTTGTCATTCAGTTTATTACTTTGGCACTCACTTTATGTGTGTATTTGTATTTTATCATGTTTAAATTTAGTGTTCATGCATGTGCCAAGGTAGGCGAAGTAAAAAGGTTTGTCAAAAGAGGTCCATTTAGCAAGTTGAAGCTTAGGTCAATAGTTCTAATCCTAGAATATGTCCCTAACATAAGAGGAAGAGGACCTTCTAAGACTTTGTGTGATAAATTCAGATAGGTTAATCTTAAAAATAGAGAAGTATCATTAGGCAAGGACCTTGTAAATGACTCAAATCAAGCATTTCCAAGTCATTCCCCTAATTCCGCATCACAGAAAAAATTTCAGATAAATTGTTATTTCTCAAATCCACAATTGAACCACTACCAATTTTATTGGCAATACACAACAGTACATTTGAAGAAAGATTGAGAATGTTAAGGGTAAGTTCTTTTGTGGAGTCTTAAATCTTGTGAGAATGAATTAAACCATTAATTTTAGAGGAAAGGAAAACAAAGCCTTAGAGACATATTATTAGAATTTTTAAGGGTTACATATGTGTATTAGTATTTATCAAAGTTGACAAAATAGCCTAGTCTACACGCCCACAGAAATTATAATAAATCTTAAGACAAAGATGTATCCAAGAAAGCTCTCTATCCAGTCTCTAAAATATCATGTATCTTCAGGGGAGTGCATAGCATATTTTTAAACCTTGCCTCTATTAAATTATGACACTTGATAATACTTTAAACTATGCTAGGCTATACTTTATTGGACTTTAAATCCATAAATAGGTACATACCATAATTAAATCGAGAAACTGAAGACTAAAAATAAGTACATCATAGATCACAATTTTCAACACAATGTAAATTGTGGAAACATGGTGGACGAATCATTACCAGTAGCCCTAGCACTTTCCCTTGCATCTTTGGAGTTTTTGAAGGGCAATGGGATTGATCCTCATCTATATGCTGCTATTGCTACCCAATCATTGCCCCTCTACATAAGGTATTATACATTCAATTCAATGAAATAGACAAATAAATTCACATTTGGATTTGAAGCCACTTTGCAAAGAAGGTCTGTCACACGAATGCTGTTAATTTTTTAAATTTATTCATAGAAACCCATTTTTTTCCATCAGACTGGTTATAAAACACAATGAAAATGAACAGATTGCTCCATTTTTTCCACCAAACTCTATAACCTTGTCATGTCCCTATATTAGTAATTTATAATTGAATCCAATATATATTATTCATTCAAATTAAAGATATGAATACTATTATAAATGGAATATCTTTAATATATTTATTTAAAACAATTAAGAAGATATATTATTATTATATTTACAAATAACACATATAAATAATATAATATAAATCATATATCATTTATTATAATGATATAATATAAATACAAATAATATAAATAAATAATATATTATAAATATATCTAATAATATAAATATAAATATTATTATTATTATCTTATATTGTAATATAAATATAAATAATATAATATAAATCATATATCATTTATTATGATATAAATGATATAATATAAATAACATAAAACTAGTATATTTGTATTTAAAAATATATATCTACAGTACGCCGAGAGATATCTTCCAATTTGTTGGTATTTATAAATTACTTGCAGTTAGAATATTTGATATGCTCACATGAGTTACTATGCTACGAGACTTTTCATATTTTTCAAACATAATAAAGATTTCACTCCATAACTATCAAAGTTTTTCTATTTTTCTATCCATTTGGCTTCCACAAATTTATATATTTACATATTTTATGAATTTTGCTTACTTGGGAATCTGAATCTTAATTGTTTACGAGAATCTGAATCTTTCAGCCCTTGTTGTGAGTGTAGAACGCCTCTCAGTGTAATAAATAATATATCATTTATTATAATGCTATAATATAAATACAAATAATATAAATAAATAATAATATAAATAAACATCTTTTAACCTATCCTCTTATGATAAGGGAGTTACGTATGGTTAGAACTAGTTTTACCACAAAAGGGAATTAATATAAAGTAATAAAAATTATAAGAGGGTAAGTATGTCTTTTACCACCAAGTATAATAAGAGACGCGCCTCTTCAAACATATCCCTTGAAAGGGAAATAAATAAAGGCTGTGAGATAGAAGGAAAAGATCATCGAAAGAAAATATAAAAAGAGTATCCGATAAATACATATATTTAGATTTGCATTATATATATATATATATATATATATATATATATATATATATATATATATATATATATGAGTCATACTTGTAGGAAAGATATCATAAATTAATATATAGAGATATGTGCATCAGCAGCAAATGGGAGGAATGATTCAAGAAAAAAACAAATAAATATATAGATATAGTAGATAAAGGATGTGATGTCCCCATAGAGATCGCACGATTAAACATTATTAAAAATTATATTCATGATAACACTATAATAATAATGATATTATAATAATAATAATAATAAATAATATAATTATATATATATATATATACTATTAATAACATATATAATAATATAATATAGAGATATTATTAATATTATAACAAATACTATAATATATAAATATTAAAGAATAGGCATGAGGCCAACTCAAGAAGAGTCGTAGCAGACAAAAAGGGACATTACAAATATATCTCATGTTGTATCATATATTACTATATAACACCATTCATAATAATAAAGGCAAATTGTATGTTTTGCAAATGTGTGTGGAAATTGTATGTATTGTGTTTGTGATTTAACCAGGAAGGGAGAATGCATAAGCCTTAGTAGATTGCCTATAAACCCCATCTAAGGTTCTGTCCCCATAGGCCCAAGACAAGGGTTTGGGCATTATGCCTCCGTAGGCCTGAGTCAAGGGTTTGGACCATGGAGGGATGGGGGTCCCACATTGGAACATGCCCCCATAGGCCCGAGATGAGGGATTGGGCAAAAGGACCAGCCCCCATAGGCCCGAGTCAAGGGATTGGGCAATAGGACTGTGGTAGGCCTTTAGGCCACTAAGGGCTTATGTCTTCCCCTCCCCTAGCATGATGAATGTTTTATTTTACCTATGTTTTTCAAAATGCAAGTGTGTTTATGTTGGACTGATGAATACTAGATATTGAAACTAACATGTAGCAATATGGACTTGAATATACATGATGCTGCAGGTACTAATTCAAAAGAACGTGTGATCTATTCAACCCAAGGTTACCCCATTAAAAGAGAAGAAACCCTAAACCTAATTCACAAGTGAATTCTAGGGCAAGTTGGGTAAGGGACATTACAAGCCTTTCCTGAAGAATTTTGGTAATTGTTGTGTTTTTCATTAAAATAATGTCCCACAACAACAAATTGCTATTATTATTACAGCCCCAATTGTTCCTATTTTCTCCATTTTACTGTATTTTTAAAATTAATGTGTGCTTTAGACTTCATCCCAGTCTCTCAAATTAACCTTAATTGCCTTTGTTCACTGCAATACTGAATCATACATTAGCCAAAAGAAAAGTGGCAATGAGGAATTTCTTTTGTGCCTAATATTAGTTCCAATCGCACTCATGTAAATCCAATATTTAACTTGATATCAGAGGAAAGCAATGCAACAATTATGTAGGGTGGTACTTTGGCCCCAATTGCTCCTATTTATCCCAATATTTAAATAGACATTACCTAAAAGAGAAGTAGCAATAACAAACTTTTGCAGCCCCAATTAAACATTTAAACAGTGGAAGGAAACTTTAAATCCCTTATCCAGTTAACATCTACTCAAAATTGCCAGTATTACAAATAACAAATAACATCACAAATAAAACAAATTAAAACCCTAGGTAAAACAAATAACATCACAAATTATCACATTTCCCATTCAATTATGTACAATATACAACCTAAGAAAAAACCTCAAAAAATTGAGCTAAAACAAATAAATTACAGCAAAAAGCCCAATTAAATGGAGCAGCAGAGCCTTTTGAAGAAGTGCAGGGGATGTGGTAGGCGGCGAAGTAGAAGCGAGGGAGGAGGCCACAGGCGATAGCGAAGGATAATATAGATTGAATTACCTCAGTATTGGATGCTAATATCATTCCATATTTATCAATTCCTTCCCCGCTGATACTCATTCCCTTCCATAGTCTTTCAGGAGATAAGAACTTGGGCCATGTCGATAATGGTTGGGGGAATGAGACAAAACTATCCCTCTCTATGCATAGTGCAATACCAAGAGTGAGTCTTTACTGACAACATTACTAATAGTTGGTGTAAACATCTACCACGAAAAAAAATCACCATATGTATTTACTTGGAAGTATATATTGGAAAGACCATTTTGTTGCTGCCTCGGTCCATTAGGATGCTTGCGTTGCCTTGTATTTAAAGACAAAATATACGGTGGTAATTTGGGAGGCAGAATTGGAGGTGCCATCCAAAATTCCACCGACCCAACAAATTTGTTATTCACTTGCCCAGCTCTAAAATTTGATCTAATTGAAATCTTTATTTATGAACAATAAGGTTTCTTTTTGCCTGGGAGATCCAGTTACAAAAAACAAACCAGCGAATGTAAAAAAAAAGTGGCCCAAGACAATATTATTGGCGGGTTTGGGACTGAATCTCACACTACAAAGCCTATTGGCTAATTATTCAGAGCAGTCTTAGCTCACCTAAATCTTTGCGCTTTTCTCATCAAAATCTGATTTAATGTGAGATATTTCTGTGTGACGAAGAGTTTCTGGCCAAGCACTCATATAAAAGCTTGGAGACATGATCAAGATCAGGCTTGAAACACTGCACACTAGACAAGCTAACAAATTCTAAATGGATAGAAGTCTCTGCAAAGCTGTCATGGAGGGAATTTCTGATAAAGCGAGGAAATTGACAAAAATGTTTATCACACACAATTCCAGCGACTCTTAAGAAAATCTGGCAAATGAAATAAAAAATGGAGTGATACAGTTTACTGGACTGAAACATTGGTGGGTGTAAGCCCACACAGAAAGCTATTGGTTAATAATCCATATTTAAAAATAAATAAATCTGCAGCCACAATTAAACATTTAAATAGTGGAAGGAAACTTTAAATCCCTTATCTAGTTAACATCTACTCAAAATTCTTAAGATCAAAATGAATACACTTATTTAAAAAAATGCAATGGAAACCAACAGCTTTTGTGTTTAATCACCCGATTATCTACTGGTTGAGTAGTTCAAACAAAGAAACCCATATACCTAAAAACTAAGATCTGAAGTAGGTATTGTGTTGGAAGTAGAGCCCAAGGATTTTGAAAGAAAACTAGATTTTACTAATTCCCCTAATAGGATTAAAAATGAGCATAGAGCAATCTTGTTCAACTAATTCAGAGATGAAACAAAATTTTTTATAAGTTTCTAATTATTATTGATGATTTAAAGATAACAATCAGTTATACTACGAGAACTTTTGTACTTCTGGCAACTGGATATATCTTTCAAGCAAATATATTCCAATTCGGCTAGGATCTAACTATAGTCGGATTTGGCTATGCATCATTTCAATATATGATGCTAAAATGGATTTCTTTGAAATCATTTAAGGCATATTGAAAATGCCAACACCTTATCAGGCATCATGGAAAGAAGAGAAAATATTGTGATAGATTGCAGGACTATAAAGAATGAAAAAATTGGTAAATTTTATCAATCTAAATATGTTTTAGGGGCTCATCTTGAATTGGTAAATCATCCAATTGAATTAAGCTCCATTCAGAAAAGGCCACAAAAGTCACAGTAACATATCACCACCATCATAATCCTATGACTATAGCTTTAGAGCTGTTAATAATATTTGCAAGAAAACTCATTAATGCTGAAATAAATGAAAAATAATATAGTTTACAAGGTATATCCAAGTATGGATCAAACACAATTAAAAAAAAAAATTAAGAAGACCAAAGCGAAAGGGAAACTGTAACTTTTGTTTTATATATGTATTTTCAAGGGCTGATTCTCATCCGGCACATCATCCAACTCAAATGATCTCCATGTACAAAATGCCACAAAAATCAATGCATAACATAGATAATTAGAATCCTTTGATAACAGAACTAGAGTTCTTAGGCCTACATACAATAAATCAAAACTTATGTATGCCTTTCCGAATGCACGACAGTCTTGGGAAGCTTCAAAACTAGATTAGAGTGAGTGATACAGTTGGAGCTTAGTTTCTCAAGGTCTACAGTAATGGAGGGCACCATACCAACAATGTCAAAAACACCTCAAAAAATACCCCCAGTCTTACCTTTCACAAATTAATCACCTTCCAAATCAATCTCTAAAAAATTTTCCACGCATCTCAATCATCTGCATTCTGCAACACCCTAGCCTGATCCCAATCTCGATCCACTCCAAAACATCATCTCACCACCATTTCTTGATCTCCTGCACCCAAATTACCTGCGCTGCGCAATTTAATCTTTCCCATAATCCAATCATTCCAAATTGGATGAATACATGAGTGGTGTTGCAATGTTTCAGACATTCTGTGCCTTTGTAGTGATCTTCCAATAGTGCGGCTGCGATGCACTCAGCGTACGCTTGCTTCTTCGAACCCTCCATACAAAGTCTCCGGCTACAGCTTCTTATCTGTAACGCTTTCTGGACTCTACACTAAAGCATGAAATTGTTGATGCATTTGAGGAGGTGAACACCTCAAATGTTATTCGGACGATGAAAAAAATATTTTTGAACTACTAATATTTTATTTTTCTATGGACGACAAACAATTATGGACTACCAAATTTTTGGCAGTTGCAAGATGTGTGCACATATAGAATGGCCTATCGGCCAAATAAACAAAAAAATATTTCTTATGAATAGAAAATGATATTATGTTATTTTTTTTAATGAGGTGATTATAACTGTGAAAGTACTTGAAGTAGGGGAGAGGGGCCGACAGTTGAGTGGGTGTAATAGTGGGGTTACTCCTTGAAAATAGTCTACATAAAATTATATTAACAATCACACTTTGGTGTGTAATGGGTATGCTGACGATGATTGCATTTATTGAGTTCAACATTTTTTAAGCATATATAGGGATAATGCATGAAGTCATTTGAGTGGTTGTTAAGCATGTGATGTTTTTTGTGTAAACTATGTCTCCATAGACAAGTGGCCACATCAAATTTTTAGATCTTTGAAATTAGATGGAAATAATTTGCACTACCTACGTAAACGTAGCCCAAATAATACACTCCGTTGGATCTCTGTTTAGTAGATCATATTTATTAAAAATATAAACTATATTTAATCACACACCCAATACACTCCATTGGATCTTTGTTTAGTAGATCATATTTGTTAAAAATATAAACTATATTTAATCACACACCCAATACACTCCACTGAATCTCTGTTTAGTAGATCATATTTGTTAAAAATATAAACTATATTTAATCACACACCCAATACACTCCATTGGATCTCTGTTTAGTAGATCATATTTGTTAAAAATGTAAACTATATTTAATCACACCCCAATACACTCCATTAGATCTTTATTTAGTAGATCATATTTGTTAAAAATGTAAACAATATTTAATCACACACCCCAACACACTTGTCATATAGAGCCATGTCTCATGTAAGAGACACATATGTCCACGTATGTTAAATCTAATTAAAGATATTTCTCAGACAAGAAGAATTATTCAAGTATTGTCACATGCAAGAATGAGTCTCCCTTCTAGACTTAGTTGTGAACATAAGGAGAGAATGGCTTCTTGAAACACACATGTCTTCTCTTTCACTTATTCCCCACTACAATCGACTATTTTTAGCCACCACCACAAGAAATACACCTTAATGTCTCCACACTCCCATTCCCAGTAGTGGTTATTACACATAGGGATAAAATAGGAAAATATAATAATATCATAAGCACACCATTGCTAATAATGGATTTGCAATAAGACTGTGTTGTAAAATAGTATTAAATAATTGGGTTGACTAATATGAGACTAAGATTATGAACAACTATATAATATCATCACTATAATTATAATAAAAATTGACTCTTAAAAAATTAAATCGACTAATAAAATAAACTATCAAAATTAAATTTCAATAATGCCTAATATGCTCCTATGCAACTATCATACATTAATATACAATCATATTACTGACTCGTGTAGGTGTGTGTGGTTCTCGACTAAATTGGTTCAACTGTCGACTTGTCGCCATCTATCATCCTCTCTCGAATGATACTCTCTCTCACTGCATGGGTGGGGAAAAGGTTATCCTCCATCAACCTCGTATCCAACTAGAAAATAGTTAGTTTGTTAGGAAAATAAATCATAATCATAATTTAAGTAAATATCAACTACATATAATCAATTTTTGTATGCTGAATATTCTGTCAAAATAAGTAAAGTACCATTTGTCTCATTATAGTGCAGAACAAAAATAGAATAATAAATATTAAATTCACACAATATGTTCCAAACAGATAACAAAAATGGGGTGTGACATTCCATATATTCTTTTTTATTTCAAAATGACACATTACAAAAAGAATTGCTAAACTATTTACTAACTTTACATGTTCCTTAGAGGGATATTTGATAGGTGTGTCTAGAGTAATTTTTCATTTGTTAACCGTCAAAAGCTTCCCAATTATTCTACTTTTTTTTTTCTATTTGATGTGTCCTAGGTTGTGACCAAATCTTTTGAGAGGGCTATAGGGAGAGGTTTCTCCTCTTCCTCTTCCTCTTTTCCTTGAACAATTTATCATTTTAGAGGATTAATTTCTTGCTCTTTTCTTTGAACAACTTGACATTCTACAAGATCAATTAACAGACATAACCATCCCAACTCTGGAAACTCCACTTCCCATCCAACCAACATCTCAACCACTTGTCCATTTATTGTTACCTCACCTTCAAACCACTCAAGCACAAACAAACCATCTAATCATCTATCCACCAATGCTGCCACTTCATCTTCTTTTACCTCAACCCCAATCTTATGAATCCTAGTAATCCAACCATGCTAGCAGAGCTATGCGTGCCAGATTTCTATGCACATAGATCTAGGCTTCTCCTTTTGGTTGCGACTATAACAATGCACTATCATTTGTAATAAAAAAATATTGTCCAAGTTTTAAAATGGTGGATCCTATTTCAACCATAAGATCATTCAATGTATTATAAATATTTTGGGCTTACTTAAAATTTCAATAGTTTATAAGACCTTCCCCATCTTCATGATTACTTCATTCAACAATTATACATATATAACGATTTCTTCAATATTTGGATAACTTGTTAAATTTTTGATCAATCAATTCTATTTTCTTATAATATCATCACTATAATTATAATAAAAATTGACTCTTAAAATATTAAATTGACTAATAAAATAAACTATCAAAATTGACTTTCAATAATGCCTAATATGCTTCTATGCGACTATCATACATTAATATACAATCATATTACTGACTCGTGTAGGTGTGTGTGGTTCTCGATTAAATTTGTTTAACTGTCAACTTGTCGCCATCTATCATCCTCTCTCGAATGATACTCTCCCTCACCGCATGGGTGGGGAAGAGTTTATCTTGCATCCACCTCATATCCAACTAGACAATAGTTAGTTTATTAGGAAAATAAATCATAATCATAATTTAAGTAAATATCAATTGCATATAATCAATTTTTGTATGATCAATATTTTGTCAAAATAAGTAAAGCATCATTTGTCTCATTACAATGTGGAACAAAAATAGAATAATAAATATTAAATTCACACAATATGTTCCAAATAGATAACAAAAAATGGGGTGTGACATTCCATGTATTCTTTTTTATTTCAAAATGACACATTACAAAAAGAATTGCTAAAATATTTACTAAATTTACATGTTCCTTAGATGGATATTTGAAAGGTGTCTTTAGAGTAAATTTTCATTTGTTAATCGTCAAAAGCTTCCCAATTATTCTACTTTTTTTCTATTTGATGTGTCCTAGGTTGTGACCAAATATTTTGAGAGAGCTATAGGAAGAGGTTTCTCCTCTTCTTCTTTCTCTTTTCCTTGAACAATTTATAATTTTAAAGGATTAATTTCTTGCTCTTTTCTGGGTCATCCCACAATAATGGGTTACACTTTTTGGCCAAACTTGACATTGAAATCAACATTTTGAACTAAATCTTCACTTTCTGACACCTATAGCCACTAAATCATTTGGAATTTGAAGATGATGTGAACTAGTGATTTGTGAGATTTTGTCTGTAGATTCTAAATATATTTTTTAAAAAAATTGGAGTTAAATTGTAAATTTTTTTGTGTCTCCTTTGATAACTAGTGTTAATAGTAAACAACATTTTTTTAAAGTGATGTGTATTCTATCGCACATAACTTTTTTTCTACAAAGTATAAAATTTTAATTCTTTTAAATTTAGATTGGTAACACCGATATCTGGAGGATGCATTTGGTTTCATAATGTTTTGTTGAATTTTTTTTTAAATCAAGTTTTGAAGTCAAACCAATTATAATTTAGACATAGGCATATTCTATCCAACATAACTTTTCTTGTATGTATTAAAATTCTTTTTTTTGTTGGAATAAGGACATCAATACCTAGAGGACATGTATTTTAGAATTTTTTTTTCTATTTTCCTATTTTTTTGTATGTGTGAAACAAAGACCTTGATGTTCATTGAAAAACTTACATTCACAAGAAATAAAAAATAAATATAATAATCAAATTAAATATATTTAAAATTATACTTTTTGAGAAGCTTATAATAAGGACTACATACTTACAAAACATAAATTTTAAATGAATTTATTTGATCCCCCAAAAGGTAAATCAAAAGTGCTTTTTTATCAGTATTTTGATAGGTGTAGAGGAGACTCCATTATAGGTATGGTTTAAAACTAGTGGGGTTCTATCCAAGGGGGTTTGAATCTAAGGGGGTTTGATCAAACCCTCTTCAATTAAAATCCTTTAAATGGAACCTTTCAAGGCTTAAATCATTATATTTTCTAAAAATATGTGATTTTAGCAAAAATCAGGATGTCCCAGAAAGTGTAACCCATTATTGTGGCAGTAGCCTTCTTTGAACAACTTGACATTGTACAAGATCAATTAACAAACATAACCATCCCAACTTTGGAAACTCCACTTCCCATCCAACCAACATCTCAACCACTTGTCCGTTTATTGTTACCTCACCTTCAAACTACTCAAGGACAAACAAACCATCTAATAATCTGTCCAACAGTGCTGCCACTTCATCTTCTTTTACCTCAACCCCAATCTTATGAATCCTAGTAATCCAACCATGCTAGCAAAGCTGTGTGTGCTAGATTTCTATGCACATAGATCTAAGCTACTCCTTTTAGTTGCGACTATAACAATGCACTATCATTTGTAAGAAAAAAATATTGTCCAAGTTTTAAAATGGTGGATCCTATTTCAACTATGAGATCATTTAATGTATTATAAATATTTTGGGCTTACTTAAAATTTCAATAGTTTATAAGACCTTCCCCATCTTCATAATTACTTCATTCAACAATTTTATATATATATATATATATATTTTCCAATATTTGGATAAATTGTTAAATTTTTAATCAATCAATACTATTTTCTTATAGCTTTTGTAATGTTGAATTTTGCTCTATTTTATTGCTTACATTAACTATTATTTAAAACAAGTAAAATTATCCCAAGTCCCAACAAAATTACTCTTTCAAATAACAACATATTTTAGATATACAATTTAAATCGACTAATATTATTAACTATATCATTTACTAACTATAATAACAACTACTAATCACTATATCACATTTAATTATTTTAAAAAATTAATTTTAATTTATATAAATAACTATAGATAATGTAGATGGCTTTACAAGCTAAATTTGTTTTTTAAGCTTCTTTATTGGGGGAGGATTTTATATCAACCCTGAGAATCATTTAGCTACCAAATACGAGAGCACAAGCCTTAGGCTAAAACCTTTTTGGTTGAGGGTATCCATTCCAACAAACTCATCGAGGGAATAATCTCGGTCTCATCCCTTATGGTGTCATAGCTTTGCATTGACCAAGACTTGATCCCTAATAGACTCATTCAAACCCATTTAACTTTATCAATAACCCTTATACTGACCAAGACTCGATCCCTTTGAACTCATTCAAAACCATTCAAACTTTATCAATAAAGGGCCCATTAACTTTTGACTTGTTAGGTTTTTTTAACGATAGATGAAAGTCAGAAATGCTGGCTGACCCGTAGTCTGCTAGTGGCGGGTCCAACTCCAATTCTCTAATATCTCATAAACGCGGCGAGTAACGAAATAGCGCCTCTTGTACCCCAAATAGTTTTAAGTTTCTTCAGCTTCTGCACACAGATTTTTATGGTTTTGACCGTTCGCATACAGATGGGGTATAGTTTGAGAAGTGCAGAGAAACTTGTATAAATGATTGCGACTGTCCAGGCTTTGCTTACATATTTAAGGGGTCAGGACAATGTTACGCAGCACAGACCTTCCATGAGTGAGGTGGTGGAGATGTTAACGGGAGAGGGAGCCATCAGAATGATGTCGAGAGGAACATCCATACTAATTGCATAAAGTGAACGCGGTTTCAAGAGTGGAGACGTGCTTTGTCTATTCTGCACAATGTTTGAGGAAACGGTACGTACAGTCAACTTATGTGCCTATGCCTTCTTGAAGAGGAAATAACCAAGCAACGACCTAGGTCAGTAGACACTCATACAATTCAAAATATTTCTATTTCTGGGATGTCTTTCAACTACCTCTTTTGTTGGATATGTGTAATACTGCACTTGTACCCATAGGAGGTTAAGGAATACACCAATCGGAGAATTTTACGGTGTGAGACAATTCTGAGCACTATAATGCTCACATATAAAAACCCATCGGCTAATTATTTAAATAGTAATAAGACACTTATTTATATATATAAAAAATTCTATTTTTTATGAATAGAAAACAGTATTATGTTAATTTTTTTAATGAGGTGATTATAAGTGTGAAAGTACTTGAAGTAGGGGAGAGGGCCCGAGAGTTAAGTGGGTGTAATAATGGGGTTAGTCCTTCAAAATAGTCTACATAAAATTATATTAACAATCACATCTTGGTGTGCAATGGGTATGCTGATGATGATTGTATTTATTGAGTTCAACATTTTTTAAGCATACATTGGGGTAATGCATGAAGTCAATTGAGTAGTTGTTAAGCATGTGATGTTTTTTGTACAAATTATCTCCATAGACAAGTGGCCACTTCAAACTTTTAGATCTTTTAAATTCAATGGAATTAATTTGCACTACCTGTGTAAATGTGGCCCAAACAATACACTCTGTTGGATCTCTGTTTAGTAGATCATATTTGTTAAAAATATAAACTATATTTAATCATACACCCAATACACTCCATTGGATCTTTGTTTAGTAGATCATATTTGTTAAAAATGTTAATCACACACCTCAATACACTCCATTGGATCTCTATTTAGTAGATCATATTTGTTAAAAATATAAACTATATTTAATCACACACCTAATACACTCCACTGGATCTTTGTTTAGTAGATCATATTTGTTAAAAATATAAACTATATTTAATCACACACCCAATACACTCCATTGGATCTCTGTTTAGTAGATCATATTTGTTAAAAATATAAACTATATTTAATCACACACTCAATACACTTCGTTAGATCTCTATTTAGTAGATCATATTTGTTAAAAATATAAACTATATTTAATCACACACCCAATACACTCCATTGGATTTCTGTTTAGTAGATCATATTTGTTAAAAATATACACTATATTTAAGCACACACCAAATACACTCCACTGGATCTATGTTTAGTAGATCATATTTGTTAAAAATGTAAACTATATTTAACCACACACCCCAATACACTCCATGGGATCTTTATTTAGTAGATCATATTTGTTAAAAATGTAAACTATATTTAATCACACACCCTAATACACTCCATTGGATATTTATTTAGTATATCATATTTGTTAAGAATGTAAACAATATTTAATCACACACCCCAACACACTTGTCATATTAGGCCATGTCTCATGTAAGAGACACATATGTCCACATATGTTATCTATTTAAAGATATTTGGATCCATAAATCTTATCATGGAGAAAATCTATTCAAGCTCTCCAATTTTAGCAATGTGGAGTTAGTCCTTCAAAATAGTCGACATAAAATTTTACTAGCAATCACACCTTGGTGTGCAATGGGTACCCTGATGATGATTGCATTTATTGAGTTTGACATTTTTAAATCACACATTGGGGCAATGCATGAAGTCAATTGAGTAGTTGTTAAGCGATATTTTTTGCACAAACTATGTCTCCATAGACAAGTGGCCACTTTGAATTATTAGATCTTTGAAATTAGACATAATTAGTTTGCACTACCTGTACAAACATGGCCCAAACAATATGTTGGCTTTGGCATGATGTTTGTCATTGATGTCAAAGGAAAAGGTGGCACATGGTGTTTATGTGATGCATGTTGTTGATGGATCAAAGACATCAGGTTCAGTGGATCATCAAATGTTATTGTTTGAGGATCTTAGTTGACAGAGGCAATGTTTTGTGTTGGTGATCTCAAGAGTTTGGTCTTCACCTCTCATGCTTCCTAAACATAGTGATGATGCTCATGGTCAGGTGATGTTGATGGTATTTTGGATTGGTCATGTTGATTATGCTTTCAATCAGGATCACCATGTTATGCCTTTATGTTATGATTTGATGCTTTACACATCAAGATGTTTTGTTCATCATGTTCAAGAATTGTCTGCATGATGTCAAGATAGAAAGAATTGCCTTCATGATGACTAGTTAGAGGTTGCAGTGATATCTTGAGTTGTAATGATCTTCATACATCATATTGTAGAATTCACAAAGTTCACATGCTTCATTAGTCATGTTGTAAATGTCACGCTTCTACTTCATTGGTTCAGTCCACATCCTTCATATGCTTCATGTAAGGTGTTTGGTGCTTTCAGGAAGTCAGATCAAAGGTCATTGCATTGAAATAGATTAAGATCTTCCTTAGACATAGTTGTTTTGGTATAAATTGCATACTATAAGTGTTGAAGGTGTTTAGTTTGGATTGATGCTTTAAGGTGTGTTGAAGGTGTTTAGTTTTATGCCATCATATCTTGTCAACTTAATGCTATCTAAGGAGATGTCACTGATAATGATCATGTTTCTCAGAGCTTCTCTGTTAGGTTGAAGCCCTAACTATATGTTAAATGTGATATGTAATGTTTTAAGACTTCATTCTTATGTTTGTGGTTTCATTGATTAAACAAAACCCTAAACAAAGCTTCAAAAACACCCTATGCAAAACCCTTGTCTAACCGTCGCCACTTTATGTTCTAAATGCAAAGTGACTTGCTAGGCAGGTAAAAGTCATAACTTAAGTTATGACTTGAGGGTTTAACCTTGTCGGGTGACTGGCCCCGACTCCTAAGGGCCATCGGTGATAGTAGGTCATCAGATGATAACGAGCGGGAAGTTCTTAATCAAAGCCTATCTTTGAATTATTCGAAGGCGTGAATGGAAGATTAAATGATTGAGATGCAACTGCTTAAATTGAACTCAAATGGTCATTCATCCTGCCTTAAAATTGATGGGCTATTGCAGTATAAAAGCTATTAACTATTTTTCCAGTTATCTAATCAACTAGATGGGCCAGTAAAATAAATATCTCACTCTGTATGATGTTGTGTGTGAAGAGGATTAGAGATTTAGATTCAGCAGAGACATATCTACATGTCCATGTGCAGATTGTGAAAGTTGGTGTGGAAAACTATGCTTTTAGAAGCTGTAAAGTTGAAAGAGGATCTTTGCCAGTGGATTGATGTGATTCATTATATGGTCCGACCTTGTGAGATTTTTTGAAAGAAGGGTTTCAAGTATGTTTTTGATTGAGATACTTTGTGTGAAGGGTGAAATGTGGATTAATCAAATCAATTAACAAACCCAATACATCAATAGAATATGAAGGAAAAGGAGATTCAAAATAACAAATAAAGATACTTACAACCTTTACCTTACGCCTTCCATTGTTCGCCTATCTGTTCTCAATCTTGATAATAATGAAGCCCTCAGAAGCGTATGCTCCCTTGCTTGTTGAAGATGACAAGAATAGAATGGCTATGATACTTTTGTGTGATTGAAGATAAGCTTCAACTAATGAAAAGGATGATATGAAGTGCTATGCAGATGAAGGGTGCCAAAGGTGCGCTAGATTTCTTGCAGCATAAGTTTACTCAAACAATGGATGATATGAAATGAAGAAGAAGAGGGTTGTATTTATAGAGAAGGGTGAGGGAAGATCAATGGAGGAGGATGGTTGAGGAATGTGCAACCAACGGAAGAAGGACATGTGTCATTCAAAAAGAAGCTTTGTTGATTTAAATGCTTTCTTGATGAGGATGAGTTTTCATTTTCTTTTAAATTAGAATATATTTTTCTAATTTAAGAGCAAAGTTGCTTTAACTAGCTTTTGCTTTTGCATGACAAAAGGAATTTATTTTTAGAAGATTTTGGAAGATAAGAAAGCAAAATTAAATAAATAAATTTATTTAATTTATTTTTAGAAGATTTGGAAGATAAGAAAGCAAAATTAAATAAATAAATTTATTTAATTTATCTTTAGAAGATTTGGAAGATAAGAAAGCAAATTAAATAAATAAATTTATTTAATTTATTTTTAGAAGATTTGGAAGATAAGAAAGCAAATTATATAAATAAATTTATTTAATTTACTTGCACATGATTTTGGAAGAATAAATAAAATATTTAATTATATTTTATTTTTGGAGAGTGAGAGGATTTAAATAAATTTAATTAATTTATTTAAATTTGGAGGAATAGATTTTGACTTAATTGAATAATTTAGAATTATTTAATTGCTTGGAAGAATTTAATTAAATAAAGGATTTTATTTAATTTTAACTTTAGAAGAGATAATTAAATATTTTGATATTTAATTAACTTAGAGGAAATATGAATCGAATAAATAAATTTATTTATTTATTTATTGATAGAGGAATTTAGATGGAATAAATATTAAGAATATTTATTTAGACAGAGTCGTGTCATTTTTAGGTGTATACACTTTGTATGAAGGATAGCAACTAGAGAGCTTGTTGAAAGACAACGACTATATTGTTTGCAGGTAACCTTATGATGCAAATTCTTGAAGAATTTAAGGTAGAATGTGTTCATATGTAAGTGTTTCATTGTAGATTGAGGGTATAATGTGATGGTGATAAGGATTGGTTGTAGACAAAAGGAGATATAAGGTTATGAAGTGTAATGTATTGTTGAGAATCAGGGTAACCCCCTGAATTTTTTTTTCTTTCTGTATGCAGGGAGTGGGTGCTCCTGTAAACATTTTTCTAGCGAGGCAATTGTATTTTCCAGTGAGGCATGTTGTGTAGCCAGTGAGGCACAAAAAGTAGCCAGTGAGGCTTTGTGATCAACGGAATTTTATTAAGCTAGTGAGGTAATTTTTCCCAAGTGGTTTTTTATCCCTATGAGGGTTTTCCACTCATAAATCTTGTGTTATGTGTTGTATTGATTGTGTATCAATTTGCATTTGATAGGTCTTTGTGGTTAAGTCTCTTGTACAGTTTGGTATCTTTATGATTTATTCAACATCAAATATCCATGATGTTTGAAGTGATTTTAACAAGTTTACATGGTTGAATTCAAGAGAGTTGAAAATCAGATTTGGATTGAAATTAGACCACTGATTCACCCCCCCTCTCAATGGTCCTGTACTCCAACACTTGCTCTCCATTAGATCTCTATTTACTATATCATATTTTTTTAAAATATAAACTATATTTAATCACACACCCTGCAAAAATACATCCCATAGATACTCATCTACAAGAAGAATTTTACAAGAAATCATGCCAAGCACTGGCTTTGATAAACTTGTCTATTACTAGTACATTGATAGAAAATGTGTAGAATTCAACCACAACACAAGAAGCTTAGGATGAAATCACTACAATCTTTGAGCACAAAAATGATGTGAGAGCATGCATGCTTCAAACTTAGTTATATAATCTAAGAATGGATGGATCGGTAACTGAGCATCTATCAAAGGTCAAGGGTATTTTAAATCATCTCATTAATGCAGGTGAGACTATAACTAATAAAGTTCTCATCTCCATAACTCTTAATAGTCTACCAAAATCATTTGAGAATTTCAAGACTACACTCATGTATTGAGTGGAAAATTGAAAACCCTAACATTTAATGATCTAGAGGGTCTACTATTCCAACATGAGGAAATGTTTAATAGAGACAATGAAGTTGAATTAGCAAATTCTTTTGCCTCTAAGTTCAATGGCAAGAAGCCTCAATGGAAAATAGATATTATTATGGATAATGATGAACAAAGGAAAGGAAGGGTTTGCTATTATTGCAATCAACCCAATCATTTTGAAGAGCAATGCTTTAAAAAGAACAAAGATATGAATAAAAGTAAACAAGGAGGTATGATGGTTGATGTGGATATTGAAGATGATGAAAGTTACAGACTATTTTTAGGGGTTGCCTCTAAATATATTGAAAATGATGATGTTTGGATTATCAATTCAGGTGCTACTCACCACATGACTAGTAATGTTGATAACTTGTGAAATGTAGCAAAGCAATCAAGAGACACTATTACATTAGGAGATGATTCACAATTACATGTCAAAGGAGTTGACAAAGCTCTGAGCTACATATTCCAACTCAAGGTAAAACAAGTATTGATATTGTTTTATTTGTTCTAGGATTAAATAAAATTCTTAACTTAGTTAGTCAAATCATTGCCAAAAATATGAAAGTTATATTTGAAAAGGGAATTTGTAAGGTGTTCGATAGTGAGGGAAAATTAGTATGGCATGAAAGGTTTGGCAATATTAACCTTGAATCACTAAAGGAAATGTTAAATCAAAATATAGTATATGGTCTTCAACCCATCACTACATAGAAGTGTTTCTATAAAGCTTATGTTATGGGGAAACAACATAAAGAAAAGTTTTATTTTGGAAAAGCATGGAGATCCACCAGGAAGTTGGAGTTAGTTCATTCTGATCTTTGTGGACCTATGAAGACAATTTTTGTAGGGAAATCTCGACATTTCATGACATTAATTGATGACTTTACTCAAAAGGTCTAGGTTTATTTTTTGTAGAACAAGTTTGAAACATTTGATGTTTTCAAAGAGTTTGTACACCAAGTTAAGAATGAAAGTGATAAAAAGATTAAAATTCTAAGATTAGATAATGGGGGGAGTATTCCTTAGATGAATTCGTCATTTTTTGCCAAAAAAAGGAATTAAGAGGCATTTCTCAAATCCATGTACTCCACAATAGAATGGAGTAACTGAAAGAATGAATCAGACACTTCAAAGAGTTTGAAACATTTGATGTTTTCAAAGAGTTTGTACACCAAGTTAAGAATGAAGTTTGAAACATTTGATGTTTTCAAAGAGTTTGTACACCAAGTTAAGAATGAAAGTGATAAAAAGATTAAAATTCTAAGATTAGATAATGGGGGGAGTATTCCTTAGATGAATTCATCATTTTTTGCCAAAAAAAGGAATTAAGAGGCATTTCTCAAATCCATGTACTCCACAATAGAATGGAGTAACTGAAAGAATGAATCAGACACTTCAAGAAAAAGATAAATCCATACTCAAGGCTTGTAATCTTGAAGATAAATTATGGGGAGAAGAAATTCATACAGTAGCTTATTTGATCAATTGAAGTTTGACTAATGGCTTATCTAAGGCATCTCTCTGAAAGAAGCATGATCAGGAAGGAAACAAATAGTTAGACATTTGAGAATTTTTGGGAGCATTACCTATAGACATATTACCTTGTTGGATATATGTAATACTAGCACTTGTACCTATAGGAGGTTAAGAAATACGCCAACTGGAGAGTTTAGAAAATCTTTCGACGTGAATTTTTTACGGTGTGAGACAATTCCGAGCCCTATAATGCTCACATATAAAAACCCATTGGCTAATTATTTAAATAGTAATAAGACACTTATTTATATATATAAAAAATTCTATTTTTTATGAATAGAAAACGATATTATGTTAATTTTTTTTAATGAGGTGATTATAAGTGTGAGAGTACTTGAAGTAGGGGAGAGGTGCCGAGAGTTGAGTGGGTGTAATAATGGGATTAGTCCTTCAAAATAGTCTACATAAAATTATATTAACAATCACATCTTGGTGTGCAATGGGTATACTGATGATGATTGTATTTATTGAGTTCAACATTTTTTAAGCATACATTGGGGTAATGCATGAAGTCAATTGAGTGGTTGTTAAGCATGTGATGTTTTTTGTACAAATTATCTCCATAGACAAGTGTCCACTTCAAACTTTTAGATCTTTTAAATTCAATGGAATTAATTTGCACTACCTGCGTAAATGTGGCCCAAACAATACACTCCGTTGGATCTCTATTTAGTAGATCATATTTGTTAAAAATATAAACTATATTTAATCATACACCCAATACACTCCATTGATCTTTGTTTAGTAGATCATATTTGTTAAAAATGTTAATCACACACCTCAATACACTCAATTGGATCTCTATTTAGTAGATCATATTTGTTAAAAATATAAACTATATTTAATCACACACCCAATACACTCCACTGGATCTTTGTTTAGTAGATCATATTTGTTAAAAATATAAACTATTTTTCACACACCCAATACACTCCATTGGATCTCTGTTTAGTAGATCATATTTGTTAAAAATATAAACTATATTTAATCACACACTCAATACATTTCGTTAGATCTCTATTTATTAGATCATATTTGTTAAAAATATAAACTATATTTAATCACACACCCAATACACTCCATTGGATCTCTGTTTAGTAGATCATATTTGTTAAAAATATAAACTATATTTAATCACACACCCAATACACTCCACCGGATCTATGTTTAGTAGATCATATTTGTTAAAAATGTAAACTATATTTTATCACACACCCCAATACACTCCATGGGATCTTTATTTAGTAGAACATATTTCTTAAAAATGTAAACTATATTTAATCACACACCCCAATACAATCCATTGGATCTTTATTTAGTATATCATATTTGTTAAAAATGTAAACAATATTTAATCACACACCCCAACACACTTGTCATATAGAGCCATGTCTCATGTAAGAGACACATATGTTATCTATTTAAAGATATTTGGATCCATAAATCTTATCAAGGAGCAAATCTATTCAAGCTCTCCAATTTTAGCAATGTGGAGTTAGTCCTTCAAAATAGTCTACATAAAATTTTACTAGCAATCACACCTTGGTGTGCAATGGGTACGCCGATGATGATTGCATTTATTGAGTTTGACATTTTTAAATCATACATTGGGGCAATGCATGAAGTCAATTGAGTAGTTGTTAAGCGACATTTTTTGCACAAACTATGTCTCCATAGACAAGTGGCCACTTTGAATTATTAGATCTTTGAAATTAGACATAATTAGTTTGTACTACCTGCACAAACATGGCCCAAACAATATGTTGGCTTTGGCATGATGTTTGTCATTAATGTCAAAGGCAAAGGTGGCACATGGTGTTGATGTGATGCATGTTGTTGATGGATCAAAGACATCAGGTTCAGTGGATCATCAAATGTTATTGTTTGAGGATCTTAGTTGACAGAGGCAATGTTTTGTGTTGGTGATCTCAGGAGTTTGGTCTTCACCTCTCATGCTTCCTAAACATAGTGATGATGCTCATGGTCAGGTGATGTTGATGGTATTTTAGATTTGGTCATGTTGATTATGCCTTCAATCAGGATCACCATGTTATGCCTTTATGTTATGATTTGATGCTTTACACATCAAGATGTTTTGCTCATCATGTTCAAGAATTGCCTGCATGATGTCAAGATAGAAAGAATTGCCTTCATGATGACTAGTTAGAGGTTGCAGTGATAGCTTGAGTTGTAATGATCTTCATACATCATATTGTAGAATTCACAAAGTTCACATGCTTCATTAGTCATATTGTAAATGTCATGCTTCTAGTTCATTGGTTCTGTCCACATCCTTCATATGCTTCATGTAAGGTGTTTGGTGCTTTTAGGAAGTTAGATCAAAGGTCATTGCATTGAAATAGATTAAGATCTTCCTTAGACATAGTTGTTTTGGTATAAATTGCATACTGCAAGTGTTGAAGGTGTTTGGTTTTATGCCATTATATCTTATCAACTTAATGGTATCTAAGGAGATGTCACTCATAATGATCATGTTTCTCAGAGCTTCTTTGTTAGGTTGAAGTCCTAACTGTATGTTAAATGTGATATGTAATGTTTTAAGACTTTATTCTTATGTTTGGGGTTTCATTGATTAAACAAAACCCTAAACAAAGCTTCTAAAACACCCTATGCAAAACCCTTGTCTAACTGTCACCACTTTATGTTCTAAATGCAAAGTGACATGCTAGGTAGGTAAAAGTCATAACTTAAGTTATGACTTGAGGGTTTAACCTTGTTGGGTGACTGGCCCCGACTCCTAAGGGCCATCGGTGATAGTAGGTCGTCGGATGATAACGAGCAAGAAGTTCTTAATCAAAGCCTATCTTTGAATTATTCAAAGGCGTGAATGGAAGATTAAACGATTGAGATGCAACTGCTTAAATTGAGCTCAAACGGTCATTCATTCTACCTTAAAATTGATGGGCTATTGCAGTATAAAAGCTTTTAACTATTTTTCCAGTTATCTAATCAACCAGATGGCCCATTAAAATAAATATCTCACTTTGTATGATGTTGTGTGTGAAGAGGATTGGAGATTTAGATTCAGCAGAGACATATCTACATGTCCATGTGCAGATTGTGAAAGTTCGTGTGGAAAACTATGCTTTTGGAAGCTGTAAAATTGAAAGAGGATCTTTGCCGGTGGATTGATGTGATTCCTTGTATGGTCCGAGCTTGTGAGATTTTTTGAAAGAAGGGTTTCAAGTATGTTTTTGACTGAGATACTTTGTATGAAGGATAGCAACTAGAGATCTTGTTGAAAGACAACAAATATATTGTTTGCAGGTAACCTTATGATGCAGATTCTTGAAGAATTTAAGGTAGAATATGTTCATATGTAAGTGTTTCATTGTAGATTGAGGGTATAATGTGATGGTGATAAGGATTGGTTGTAGACAAAAGGAGATATAAGGTTATGAAGTGTAATGTATTGTTGAGAATTAGGGTAACCCCCTGATTTTTTTTTCTTTCTGTATGCAAGGAGTGGGTGCTCCTGCAAACATTTTTCCAGTGAGGCAGTTGTATTTGCTAGTGAGGCATGTTGTGTAGCCAGTGAGGCACAAAAGTAGCTAGTGATGCTTTGTGATCAGCGGGATTTTATTAAGCCAGTGAGGTAATTTTTCTCGAGTGGCTTTTTGTCCCTATGAGGGTTTTCCACTCATAAATCTTGTGTTATGTGTTGTATTGATTGTGTATCAATTTGCATTTGATATGTCTTTGTGGTTAAGTCTCTTGTACAGTTTGGTAGCTTTATGATTCATTCAACATCAAATATCCATGATGTTTGAAGTGATTTTAACAAGTTTACATGGTTGAATTCAAGAGAGTTGAAAATCAGATTTGGATTGAAATTAGACCACTAATTCACCCCCCCTCTCAGTGGTCCTATACTCCAACACTTGCACTAGATCATATTTGTTTAAAATATAAACTATATTTAATCACACACCCTGCAAAAATACATCCCATAGATACTCATCTACAAGAAGAATTTTACAAGAAATCATGCCAAGCACTGGCTTTGATAAACTTGTCTATTACTAGTACATTGATAGAAAATGTTCAAAATGCAACCACAACAAAAGAAGCTTAGGATTAAATCACTACAATCTTTGAGCACAAGAATGATGTGAGAGCACGCATGCTTTGAACTCAGTTATATAATCTAAGAATGGATAGATCGGTAACTGAACATCTATCAAAGGTCAAGGGTATTTTAAATCATCTCATTAATGCAGGTGAGTCTATAACTGATAAAGTTCTCATCTCCATAAATCTTAATAGTCTACCAAAATCATTTGAGAATTTCAAGACTACACTCATGTATTGAGTGGAAAATTGAAAACCCTAACATTTAATGATCTAGAGGGTCTACTATTGCAACATGAGGAAATGTTTAATAGAGACAATGAAGTTGAATTAGCAAATTCTTTTGCCTCTAAGTTGAAGGGAAAGAAGCCTCAATGGAAAATAGATACTATTATGGATAATGATGAACAAAGGAAAGGAAGGGTTTGCTATTATTGCAATCGACCCAATCATTTTGAAGAGTAATGCTTTAAAAAGAACAAAGATATGAGTAAAAGTAAACAAGGAGATATGATGGTTGATGTGGATATTGAAGATGATGAATGTTACAAACTATTTTAGGGGTTTCCTCTAAATATATTGAAAATGATGATGTTTGTATTATCAATTCAGGTGCTACTCACCACATGACTAGTAATGTTGATAACTTGTGAAATGTAGCAAAGCAATCAAGAGACACTATTACAATAGGAGATGATTCACAATTACATGTCGAAGGAGTTGACAAAGCTCCGAGCTACATATTCCAACTCAAGGTAAAACAAGTATTGATATTGTTTTATTTGTTCTGGGATTAAATAAAATTCTTATCTTAGTTAGTCAAATCATTGCCAAAAAAATGAAAGTTATATTTGAAAAGGGAATTTGTAAGGTGTTCAATAGTGAGGGAAAATTAGTATGGCATGAAAGGTTTGGCAATATTAACCTTGAATCACTAAAGGAAATGTTAAATCAAAATATAGTATATGGTCTTCAACCCATCACTACATAGAAGTGTTTCTATAAAGCTTATGTTATGGGGAAACAACATAAAGAAAAGTTTTATTTTGGAAAAGCATGGAGATCCACCAGGTAGTTGGAGTTAATTCATTCTAATCTTTGTGGACCTATGAAGACAATTTTTGTAGGGAAATGTCGACATTTCATGATATTCATTGATGACTTTACTCAAAAGGTCTAGGTTTATTTTTTGTAGAACAAGTTTGAAACATTTGATGTTTTCAAAGAGTTTGTACACCAAGTTAAGAATGAAAGTGATAAAAAGATTAAAATTCTAAGATTAGATAATGGGGGAAGTATTCCTTAGATGAATTCGTCATTTTTTGCCAAAAAAAGAAATTAAGAGGCATTTCTCAAATCTATGTACTCCACAATAGAATGGAGTAACTGAAAGAATGAATCAGACACTTCAAGAAAAAGATAAATCCATGCTCAAGGCTTATAATCTTGAAGATAAATTATGGGGAGAAGAAATTTATACAGTAGCTTATTTGATCAATTGAAGTTTGACTAATGGCTTATCTAAGGCATCTCTCTGAAAGAAGCATGATTAGGAAGGAAACAAATAGTTAGACATTTGAGAATTTTTGGGAGCATTACCTATAGACATAATCCAAAAGAGAAGAGAAGAAAATTTGATGATAAGAGTAAAAATTGCATCCTTTTTGGATATGATGATTCTAGTAAAGACTATTGGTTGTATGGTCCCAAGGCGAACAAACTTCACGTCTGTAGAGATGAAATGTTTGAAGAAGAATGTCACCTTCCAAGTATTTTCCATGTCAATTTAATAGAAAAGAAAGATGATAGTGGCATATCATCATCCTCACCCAAAAATGTTGAGCCATAATTAGAAAGTCCTATTAAATTTATCTATATAGAAGAAAGAGAAGAAATTGATGACCCAAATTCAAGCTCATTGTCCACTCCACAATCTAATGTTCCTCTAAGGAGATCAAAATGAGAAAGGAGAACACCCATTAGATTACAAGACTATGAGGTCAATTATGCAATAATGACAAATGTTCTAAGTGCTTATGAACCAAGCACTTTTGATGAAGTAATAAAGGACTTGAAAAATAACAAAGTGTTATGAATCAAGAGATGGATTCAATTCATTGGAACCAAACATGGGAATTGGTTCCTTTACCTATTAGAAAGAAATCCATTGATTGTAAATGGGTATTCAAAATCAAGTTTAAATCCAATGGTTCAATTCACAAGCACAAAGCAAGATTGGTAGCTAAAGGCTATAACCAAATTGAAGGTGTTGATTATGATGAAACCTTTTCTCCAATTGCAAAGATGATCATAGTTAGAATATTGATAGCACTTGCTTCCCATCATAGTTGGGAAATCCACCAAATGGATGTCAAATGTACATTCCTAAATGGAGATTTGATAGAGGATGCATATGTCACACAACCTCCTGGTTTTGTTGAAAAAGAAAATGAACACATGGTGTGTCGCTTAAAAAAGGCACTATATGGCTTGAAACAAGCTCCATGAGCTTGGTATTCAAAAATTGATAAGTACTTTCTTCAAAGGGGATTTCAAAAATATGATGTTGATCCAAATTTATACATTAAGAATTTTGATCAAAAGGTACTATTCATTGTGTTGTATGTTGATGATTTACTCATTATTGGGAATAATCAATCACTTATACATGATGTGAAAGAAGATATGAAGATCAATTTTGAGATGTCTGATCTTGGATTACTCCATCACTTTCTTGGAATTGAAGTGTGACAAACACCTAGAAAAATATTTCTCTCTCAAATGAAGTACACCAAAGAAATTCTCACACGGTTCAAAATGCAAGACTATAAAGCTTCATCAACACTAATGGAGATAGGAATTAAATTGACTCAAGACCTAAATGGTAAATCAATTAGTGAAACACTATATAGGAGTTTGATAGGAAATTTGATTTACTTGACTACTACTAGTCCATACATATATCTTATATAGTTGGAATCTTGTCCTGATTCACGTCTCATCCCAAACATAGTCATTTGTTAGCTATAAAGCAAGTTTTGAGATATCTTCAAGGAACACAAAATTTTGGATTGGAGTATTTGAAAAATGAATATTTCAAAATTGTTGGCTTTTTAGATTCAGATTGGGCAGGTTGCATAGACTCTAGAAAATCAACCTTTAATTATTGCTTCAATCTTGGATTTGCTATTTTGTCATGGAGTTGTAAGAAGCAACCTAATTTTGCTTTGTCATCCATTGAAGCGGCTCGTACAAGGCAGTTGTTGCAACAACCTATGAAGCAATATGGATTAGATGACTTTTTGGGAATCTTTGGCACCCATAATCTAATCCAACAATTATGTTTTGTGATAACCAAAGTGTGTTGAAGATGTGTAAGAATTTTCATGCTCACACAAAGCATATTCAAGTACACCCATCAATTCATTCGTGAGTGTGTTCTCAATAAGGAAATTGAACTAGTCTATACACCAACCAATGAATAGCTTGTAGATGTCTTCACTAAACCTATGAGAAAGGATAAGTTTGTATACTTTCAAGAAAGCATTGGTC
The DNA here is from genome assembly GCA_027924645.1 of Cunninghamia lanceolata. Lineage (NCBI taxonomy): Eukaryota > Viridiplantae > Streptophyta > Pinopsida > Cupressales > Cupressaceae > Cunninghamia > Cunninghamia lanceolata. The sequence goes on from BSBN01000620.1 coordinate 4,518,856, forward strand.
TAAAATGTTCTTCATTTGTAAATGGGTAGCTAATAAATCTATTTGTTATAGGTGGCCCCCATCATCTAGTTAAGTTGTGTGATAAAATAAAGTTAATGGGGGATTGTAAAAAATGTAAACTATCTTTAATCACACACCCCAACACACTTGTCATATAGAGTCATGTCTCATGTAAGATACACATGTCAATGTATGTTATCTATTTAAAAATATTTGGATCCATAAATTTTATCATAGATAAAATCTATTCAAGCCCTCCAATTTCAACAATATTCTCTCTTTTGTATTACTATGATACAAAGATACTCTATGGATGATCCAAGTGAAGAAGATACGTTATCCATGCACAAAGTTTTATTATTTGGTTTTCTATGGTAGACCATCGTACATCACCAATAAACTAAAACTCTAAAACATTGTGTAATGCCCTAGCTTTTACATTAGGACATTAATGGACAAAAATAGGATGAACAAATTTTTCACGATGTAATTGTGACATGCACATGTCCCAATTATACAATCATGCACTTGGATTATTGCAACATCCCATGACCACACTCTAGGACATGACATGTAAAAACAACCAGAGTGACCACTCAAGGTCCAAACACAATGACAAGACACAAGTGGAAGACTAACCAATCATGCAACAAGATCACTACAATAATCCTAAGAGAGAATGGAACTCACTCCATGATGAAGATCAAATGCTAATCCACAACCTTGCACTCTCGCAACCACATGGAATTGGATGAGGGTGATAATCACCTTGAATCCATCCCATCATGAAACCACACAACCACCAAGAACATGAAACAACCTACTTAAGAGGAGGATCCACTAGGGGATCATGTTAGAAAGTTAATCTTTACTTGGTAAAGGTTATTTAACTTTACTTTGGTAAAGGTTATTAATTGCATCTTACAAAGCCATATAGGCATATACAATGATATACATCAGTAAAATAGAAAAGTATTTTTACAAATCCATGTAGGCATACAACAAAATATCCCAAAATCAAATTTCCTATGGAGTGCTATCAAATAATCGATGGCCCTTTCTAGTCGTGAAGATGGAGAATTAGTCATTGACTCATGCTCTCTCATCCGCTGACTAGACCTCCTCGATAGAGATTTTTGAAGTTCCACTTGTTAATACAATCAAAAAATATCCACATTAAAATAGAAAACATGAAATAAACAAGAAGACATAAGTAATCAATGACTTATCGCAATTTGGTGATCCTTCTCGATCATTTGTTGTCTCTCTTCATCTGTAGCTGGACGAGTTGGAGTTGTGACCTCATGTGAGAAGCATCAAAAAGCAAAATTGAGTAAAAATGAATATCATTTATGTACATTAAATGACATGAGATTTTATCAAGAAATATATAATGAAATTTACATGTTACTGGCTCATACCTCAATTAAAGGGTTTGCATACAAAATAGCTGTAGCAATACCCACCTCCACTGACTAACGAATATGAGGAGTCTCAAGATTTATTATCAACTAAAAATATAGTTCAAGGTTATTTGACCAAAATAGATACATAACATTATTTAAATGCATAATGATTAGAAATGGTAAAATTTAACTCAGTGAAACTACCTCTATGACCGGCCCAACCAACTCCTCCTAATGTTGAAGCTCCAACATCCACCTGTTCATCATCAAATTGTCACTAAATAAGATTACCATTGATATATGACAAAAAGTTTACATGTACTATATTTACTATCGTGTGGTCCAAATTACATACCTGTCGACTCAACCTCCTCTCATAACTTTGTAGTGGACGTCTAACAGACACAGGATGAGTCCTTTGACCTTGGAATTTCATAATGCATACAATTACATACATTAATTCTGACTTATAATATCTATTAATATAATTAATTAGAGATTTCAAATACAAATGTAATAAATTACAGAACCTTCTAAAATATTACCTGTGAATCAATACCAAAGGTCGTATCCAACAATTCATCTGTCTATTCAATATCATCCAATATGGATGTGTCCTGCTCCTACCCCTACCCCTATGTGGCATAGTCCTGAAACTATGGAGCATCCTCTCCAATGTCTATATTACGAGCATCCCCTAACCCATAATCACATAAAGATCCACATGATCAACAAATATGTGGGGACCAATGCCTACTACTCTCACCCTCACTAGCTTGGGAAAGATCGATGCCACGTTGTACTAAAGACTAAGTGATGGAACTAAGAGAATGTAGTGTCTCCACCTCAACATTCTCCTTCAAAGTCAAAGGGAGTAAGATATGTTGTGGCCTCACTAGGGGTCTAGCTGGATGGTCCTGGGCATGATGTTCCCCCTCTCTATCCTATGTAGAGCCACCACCTCTACCCTGGAAATCTCGCATGTCAAAGTACTTAGTTTGGAATCTCATGTGGGACCTCGTTATTGTTACAAGGTAGATTGTCAAAAACTATCCACCGCATATACCAAAAGTTTTTGGATATTCCGTTGTGCACACACTAGTGAATGGGGAATCTTTCACAACTCTTGTGTAATGGCTAATTTGTTCTAGGATTGACAAAAAACATATATAGATTGGATTTCAAAATTTTCTTGTCTCTACCCTATTTGTATGATAATTTATCCACATAGAATTGCCAGGAACTCTCCCTATAGTCTACCCATTGGTTGATTTAGTTTTTGATTGAGTTAATGTGAGAAATAATGGACTCTAGGAAGTGGAAAGGGATCTCTGATGATCATTGCTTGCATTTGGATTTTTTAATTTTTCAACTAAGCTTTCAAGTTGTTTTTTATTATCTTCAATTTTCCCTAAATAGTTTTGTTGTGTGTCGCAAGGATGGTGAGGAAGTGAAGACAGAGTTTGAGGAGGGTTTTGAGCCTTCTCTTCAGCTGGAATCTCATCTATTAGATTAGGGTTTTTGGGTGTATTTGCTAAAAATTCAAACTAGAAATTCAATCAAAATCATGAAAAACAAATTCAATTCATTTTCAAATTTACAAAAAAGATACAAACCCTATACCTTGTTCAGTTTGTGGACCCTGTTGAGCTCATATACGATAGGAATGGTGTCATGGAATCATTCTAGAGTGTTTTCTCCTGTAACCTCCTCAATACATGTTCGCGGAATAACACTTTTCACATTCTCACAGCCGCAATCCACAGTGAAAATGAGCCACTCATGGTCTATTTTTTTAATATCTTTAACAGTAAAAAATGTGATCGCATTTTAGGCTTGATATTATTGAGCCTAAATGCAACTGCATTATATCTTCCTAGCACCAAAAAGTGGTTCGACCACTTTTTGGTCCCCCATCTTCTTGCACATGCCCTAGTGGCTAGGACCAACTCTTGGTACCATCATGCTCCTCAAAAGCATATTATTTTCCACAACTCCACTAATCCACCCCTATAGAGCCATGATCTCCTAACTAGCATGATAGGTAGGAAAAATCATATATGTACTATGGCCTATAGATAAATATGTATGACTGATTATACATATGTCCAATTTTGACTTCACTAGGAGCTTACCTTTCCTCTACACAACCATAACAATTGTGTCTAGCAATGAGCTCTAAATCATATCTCTCCACTCATCCATAAAGCGTGCTTTGCCTTAAACATAGAGAAAAAGAAAATGTCAAAGCCACATAAGAGAAATAATTGATAGAAGCACACTAAAATATTATAACCAATGCTAATATCATACATCTCAAAGGGTAGTAAATAAAGTAAAATAAAATCAAGCTCTCACTAGGATCTCTTGGTTTCTAGATAGGATCATGAAAAGGTGACCTCTGATATGAGGGATTTTATTCTAGGAGAATATCCTAACAAGGGACCTCCTCCTATATAGACTTTATGCTTCTCACCTCCTCCCTCTCTTTTATGGGATATTTTTCCCATTATCAGATCCTTGGATGCTAACATCCCTCCATTAGTGTCCTCATGGACCTCATTTGTTGACATGTATTCATCATTTGTCTCATCATATAAATCATCATCTCCACTCTACACAATCACCAACTAGTGTACCTAATAATTTTCTTGTTGTGACTCAAAACATGCACCCTTTTGGATTTAGTTTAACTTTGTATTCATACAATCTAGTTAAAAGGGCACATGTGTTTAGGACTATTTTCTCTCTTTTCAGATTTTTATAATAGATCATTGACATAAGATTCCACTATGTCATTAATAAAGTGATAAAAAAATGTGTGTCATAGCCCTTTAGCATGTATCCCTAGCATTTTTTTGCTGAAGGGAATTGCCACATAACACAAGGTTCCCCATAGCATAATGAATGTCATTAAATTGCCACATAACACAAGGTTCCCCATAGCATAATGAATGTCATTTGATTTTGATTGGCTTCTACAATAAGAATTTGATTACAACCAAAGAAACTAGTAATGTGGGACAATATTTTATAGGCAACAATAGAATTGGCAATCAGATTTATAGATGAATTGAAAATGTGAATGTTTAATTTCTTTCATTTCTAATTTTATGTTTAAAAAGAATTAGTAGCAACTAATGTATCTATTAAAGTTGTGGATAGAGGTTTTAAGCTTTTGTTAAACTAATTTTAAAATCATACAAAATTTACCTTTACGTGATGAAGAGACACTAGTAATAAACAACATGATGTATTAAGGAAAAAAATCATCAAATTTAATTAAAAATTAAAAGTAATGAAAATCTAATCACACAATTACAAACAAAATACAATTTAAAAATCTTAAATTAAGAGGAGTAATAATTAGAGTAATAATTAAATTAAATTTATAAAATTAAAGATGAGAATAAAATTACAACCGCCCAAAAAGCAGAGTTGTCGACATTTAAAATCATTTTATATTATTTGGAATCACCGTATTGATTTTGTTGTCTAAACTACTCCAAGAAAAATATTTTGAATTGGATGTCTTGATTTCTTTTAGATAATTCTGAGATTGGCTTGAGATAATTACACAAAAGCAATATAAAACTAATCATAATAGATAAACTTAAGCGGTACGCACGAAGCAGATTAGGCTGTATAAGTAGTTGCTTGTCACTAATTCTTTTTCTCACACAAATTCATTACGTTTGAACATTTGTAGTTGCTCGCATGGTGAAGGGCAACCAAATTCACTACGTATATTTGCTCTTTTTGTTGCTTACATTCACATCATTTTTGGCTTTTGAAAGCGGTAATGATTATATGCATTCTGTTGGGCACGTGGAATATGAAGCCCAATTAGTAATGGCAATCTTCTCCTGTTCTTTATTTTTTGTAACCGCTCTACTGCGACTGCCTTTTCTTGGCATGTAACAGCTTCTGTTCTGCATGGTTGTTTCCAAATGTAATACGGTTGGTATGTGGTTGGAGAGGGGAGTCCTTAGGATGTAAGGATAAATGCTGCTGTTTGACAGTTATATACTGAGATGTATGAAACACTGAGAGAGATGTATTGAGATAATAATATTGCCCTTCATTGTGGATGTAGCCAAGTACTAGTGAACCACGTTAAATCTTCTTGTTCTTCTGTGTGCGCTATTTTACATTATTTTCTTTCTGAGCATTCGTTTGTTCTTACTGTTCTTATTTCTGGTTCTGTTACTTTATTTTAGAATTTACAATTGGTATCAGAGCTCTGTGTGAAGCTCGGTCCAGGAGATAGCCTGTGAAGTTATTTTTTGGGAACCTGTACAGCAATCAAAATGGATGATTCAGAAAAATGGAAAATAGAGAAATTTACAGGCCAAAACTTTGGTCTTTGGAAAGTGCATATGGAGTCTCTTCTTATCAAACAGGACTTGTCACTCGCCTTAATAGGGAAAGCGAAAGGACAAGGGACTATGAAGGATGAAGACTGGGAAAAACTCGATATGAAAGCAAAGGCAACTATTTTTCTCTCATTGTCCAGCAATGTATTATTTAATGTCTCAAATAAAAATACTATGAAAGAGCTCTAGGAAAAGCTCTCCAGCATGTATGCGATTGCTTTAGCTTCGAACAAAGTATTTATTATGAAGAAATTGTATAACCTGAAAATGAAAGAAGGTGGGGTTATGTCCAATCATCTGAATGAATTTAACACCTTAGTTACTCAATTAGCTTCGGTGGGTATCAAGTTAGATCCTGAGATTAAAGCAATTTTGTTGTTGTGTTCCTTACCAAATAGTTGGGAAGGTGTTGTCATAGCTGTGAGCACTTCTGTAACAACCAAGAGTACATTGGTTTTTGATGACATTGCAGCTACTCTTCTCAGCGAAGACATGAGAAGGAAACATCAGGAACCCTCATTCGGTGATGCTCTAACAGCTGTAAGTATAAATAATAGGGGAAGAAGCCATGACAGAGGTAGATACAACAACCAAAGAAGGTCACAATCTGGTCCATGATCGAAGTCTAGGGGCAGAACCGGTGCGTGTTGGTTTTGTGGAAAACCCGGACACAATAAGAAGAACTGCTGGAACTATAAGAAAGCTCAAGGCAACGTGAGAACAAATAATCAAGCAAACACTGCAAGTGATGGTGTTTTGGTTCTATCAGCAAGTGATACAAATGCAGATTCGTGGGTCCTTGATTCTGACGCCTCTTTTCATGCCACTTCATGCCATCAAGCTTTCACAAATTTTCAAGAAGGCAGATTTGGTAAGGTGTTTCTTGGTGACAATAAAGAATGTGACATTTTAGGAAAAGGTGATATAATATTGAATCTAAAAAATGGAGACAAACTAACTTTGACTGATGTTAGATATGTACCCATGTTAAAAAGAAATTTAATTTCTATTAGTCAGCTTATCGGCAATGGATGCAATGTTAAATTTTCTCTTGATTCATGGAAAATTACAAAGGGGCTTTTAGTAATGGCAAGAGGAAAGAAGCAAGGTAATCTCTATATTCTGGACTGTTTTGGTGAAGTGGGAGCTGCCTTGCCAACTATGGATAGTGGGTCTGAAATATGGCACAAACGGCTCGGTCATATGAGCCAAAAAGGTCTTCAAGTTATGCTTCAGTGCAATCAGCTTCCAGGTCTCAACTCCATCGATTTAGAATTATGTGAACATTGCCTTTATGGCAAACAGTGCCAAACCAGTTTCGTGAGAACGGGGCATGACAAGAAAACTACTCCATTGGAACTTGTTCATTCTAATGTATTTGGTCCAACTCAGGTAACTTCTTTCGGTGGAGCAAATTATTTTGTAACCTTTCTAGATGACTGCACTCAAAAAATCTAGATTTATATGTTGAACAAAAAATTTGAGGTATTTTCAAAATTTAAGATTTTTAAAGCTTCTGTTGAAAACTAGATTGGGCATAAAATTAAATGCCTACTAACAGATAATGGTGGAGAATATTTCTCTTCGGAGTTTGATTCTTTTTGTGCAGACCATGGTATTTGACGGATTAAGACCGTCCCTTATACACCTCAGGAGAATGGTGCAGCTGAGAGGCTAAATTACACGATACTTGAGAGAGCTAGATGCATGCTCTCCAATGCATGCTCTCCAATGCCAGATTGGGAAGAGTTTTGGGTAGAGGCATGTAATACTGCTGTGTATTTAATCAATCAAGCTCCATCGTCTAGGCTGTATTTTGACATACCTGAGGAGACATGGCTCGGCAAACAAATTTCCTATCAGCATTTGCAGGTGTTTGGTTGTGCCGCTTTTGTTCACATTCTGAAAGAACAGAGAACTAAGTTAGATTTCAAATCAAAAAGGTGTGTTTTTCTCGGCTATGGTGAAGATCAATTTGGCTTTCGTCTTTGGGATCCAGTTGCAAAGACCATAATCCGTAGCTGCGATGTTGTGTTTAACGAGAAGGATTTTCCAGGTTTGCAACCTTCAAATTTACCTCCAACAGAGTATATTGATGTGGATTTGTTCGATAATGGTAAGGTGAGGCAACCTACCATCTCTTTCTGTCAGCCACTTGTTACATCTATACATTCTTATATCTCTGGAGCTCCTATTTCCAACACTATTTTGCCTTCAGTTGGATGCACTTTACCTATGCAGACTTCTCACATTTCAAATATGCCTCTAATGTATCAAATGCAACCCTCAATAACTCAAACGTAGCCTCCCATAAGTGTTATGCTGCCTTCTTTAGATGTTTCGCTGCCTTTATATACTCCACCGCAGCCATTGTTTGGTCATCTACTGCCCTCTAAATAGCCCACGCAGCATGTATTTGGTCATACGCTGCCATCCAATATACCAACGCAGCATGTATTTGGTCATACGCTGTCATCCAATACACCAACACAGCCTTTAAACCTTTCAACACTGCCTTTAGACTCAACGCAGCCTCCAACACCCCATTCGCTGCCCTCTAATACTTCACCGCAGCAATCTAATGTTGCATCGCTACCCCCAATGCAACCTTTGTCCCATAAAATGCAACCTCTATTTGGTCGTTTGCTGCAAGATGACCATTTGCTGCCCTCACAAAGTGATACATTGCCATTTAGAGGAGAGTCAGTCACCACTACTCTTCCTTCAGACCTATACAAAGGTCACTCTTCTACACAGATCGGAGACATGTTGCAGGACAGTGTGACTGGGCAGAGCACTCTGGGTGCACAAATACAGAGATAAGGGAGTTTTCCTCAGGGGCCTCTACAATTAGAGGTTGATGATGTTTAGAATTTATTACAGAGACTCAATCTAGACACCAATATCTAGCCAGAGCAAGCTCCACAATTGAGGAGGTCTACCCGTGAGAAGAGGCGGCCTGCAAAATTTGATGACTACGAGTTATTGCTCTTTGATTATGCAGAGCCGACAACTTATAAACAAGTTTGCAAGCATGAAAATGCACACAATTGGATAATAGCCATGAACAAAGAAATGGAGTCACTAAGAGTTAATCACACCTGGGATTTGGTTCATCTTCCGCCAAATCGAAAGCCTCTCAAGAACAAATGGATTTATCGTTTGAAAGACAAAGATGGAGGAAGTAAAAGATACATGGCCAGATTAGTCGTCAAGGGATTTGATCAGCAAAAAGGTATTGATTTCTCTTAAATCTTTTCTCCAGTTGTCAGAATGGACACAATCCATGTTGTGTTGGGTTTGGTAGCCATTTGGGATTTAGAACTTGAGCAACTCGATGTGAAAACAACATTTTTACACGGAGACATTGATGAGGATTTATACATGGAGCAGCCTGAAGGCTTTGCTCAACCAGGTAAGGAGCATTTATTTTGCAAGTTGAAGCGGAGTTTGTATGGGCTAAAGCAAGCTCCAAGACAATGGTATTTAAAATTTGTCTGCTTCATGACTGATAACAACTTTATTCGGTGTGAATCAAATCCTTGTGTTTATCACAAGAAGCTCAATACTGGTGAGTTTGTCATACTTTTGCTCTATGTTGATGATATGTTAGTAGCTGGTACTAGTGTTAAGATTATTGCTCAGCTGAAGCAACAGTTGGCTCTTCGTTTTGCCATGAAAGACCTAGGACCAGCCAAAAGGATACTTGGGATGTATATATTTAGAAATAGAAATAAAAGAGAACTCAGGTTGTCCCAAGCCAACTACATTGCCAAAGTGTTGGACAGATTTAATCTGTCTCATGCTAAACTGGTATCTACTCCTTTGGCTGATCATTTCCACTTATCTTTAGCTATGTGTCCAAAAAATTAGGAAGAAGAACATATGAAGTCTATTCCATATACATCTGTAGTTGGCAATATAATGTATGCAATGGTATGCACTCGTCCGGACATTACACAAGCAGTTGCTGTTGTGAGCAGATTCGTGAGTAATCTGGGCAAACTACACTGGCAGGCAGTTCAGTGGATTCTACGGTACTTGAAAGGTACTTCACATTTTAGTTTATGTTTTGGAGGTACTGACATTTAGCTTCATGGTTATGTTGATTTAGATATGGCTGGAGATTTAGACAAACACAGGTCTACTACTGGTTATGTCTTTACATTTGCTGGGGCAGCCATTAGTTGGGTTTCTCGGTTGCAACAAGTTGTAGCTCTGTCATCAACAGAGGCTGAATACATTGCGCTCTCGGAAGGAGCCAAAGAAATGATATGGCTTGAGCGTTTGTTGACTGAACTAGGCTGTCCAAAATTAGTATTTCCATTATATTGTGATAGCCAAAGTGCTATTCACTTGGCTAGAAATTCAGCTTTCCACAGTCAAACCAAGCATATTGACCTTCGATACCACTTTATCTGCCATGTTATTGACGAAGGCAAGTTGCAGGTCACAAAGATTGACACAAAGGTTAATTCGGCAGATGCATTAACCAAGGTTGTTCCTCGAGAGAAGTTCAAATTTTGTAGATCTTCTCTCAGTCTTGTTCCTCTGTGACACTAAATTTCTCGAAGGGGATATCTCTTCGAGCAGCTTCATTGCCGACCCCATTGGTCTTCAAGTGGGAGATTGTTGGGCACGTGGAATATGAAGCCCAATTAGTAACGGCAATCTTCTCCTGTTCTTTATTCTTTGTAACCGCTCTATTGTGACTGCCTTTTCTTGGCATGTAACAGCTTCTATTCTACGTGGTTGTTTCCAGATGTAATACGGTTGGTATGTGGTTGGAGAGGGGAGTCCTTAGGATGTAAGGATAAACGTTGTTGTTTGACAGTTATATACTGAGATGTATGAAACACTGAGAGAGATGTATTGAGATAATAATATTGCCCTTCATTGTGGATGTAGCCAAGTACTGGTGAACCATGTTAAATCTTCTTGTTCAAGTTCTGTGTGCGCTGTTTTACATTATTTTCTTTCTGAGCATTCGTTTGTTCTTGATGTTCTTATTTCTGGTTTTGTTACTCTATTTTAGAATTTACACATTCCTCTTCTCTTTAATCAGTATTTCTATTTATTCATTGAGAAATTTTAACTACTTACTGATTTGTAATTATGAATATATTACAAGACTTTGGTTTCCCTGGATATTGCCATGTTGGGAGCGGTGCATTTAAAGGGCCTTGCGTTTGGAATACAAATTGCGACTCTACATGCAAAAATGATGATCATGCTGAGTTTGGAGAGTGCGTGTTGTTTGCTTGTGTGTGTTATAACCCCTGTTAGAGATTGTGTGTTTCTTCTGTGATGGGAGAATAGTTGCAAGTGGTTTGGTTGGAGATTTGTTTGTGTGTTTTAATAAGTGTTAGAATAGTGATGCTACTACGTAGTTATTGGAATGAATGTTTCCACTAAAACCAGTAATGTTATAAATGTGATATTTACCTAGAATAAAGTAATATAATAATTGTATATCTTTTTAACAAATATTTATATACTTTAATTTTAATTTATTTTGTAATTTAAAATAGTAGTTGAATAAAATTATCCTACTTTTAAATAATTTCAATCTATATATATCAGTAAATTAGCACTTGCATCTTTAAGAGGTGCAAGGGTTTTGATGATATTAGTAAGTTAGATGCATTATATAGATGGAAATGACATACAAAATTGTTACTTTGTTTAACTCGTAAACAAACTTGAGGTCAAAATAATCTACTCTTATGTACACATTCAATCCCAAAGCATTTTTGAGATCATGACAAAATCATGAATGCTAAGCAACTAAAAAAGAACTCATCACCAGTTAAAACAATCCACTCTTATGTATATATTCAATCCAAAAACATTTTTGAGATCACGGAAAAATCATGAATGCCAAGCAACTGAAAAATCCTTTCATGTAAACCCTAGGGGTCTAAGGGGCCTATTTATGGTCAAAGAAGGTTCAAATCTAGTATCATTTTAAAGAGAATTTGAGGGATCACCTATGTTTTATTGGATTATTAAAATTGTTTTAGAAATGTCAAGGAAAAAATGACAATGGTTTTTCCTAATCGTGGCAAAAGATCTGTGTTTTCTTGAACAACCCTTTTCTTCTTTTTACAATCTTTCATATTTTACAAGCATTTTATTTATTTATATAATATCAGTTATTATTAGAAAACAAAATCCACAACAATCACTTAACCATTAAAACCATGACAAGAAAATCTAAAAATCTCTATTACAAAAACAATTATTTATCAAATTTATCATAAATGCAAAGCAATTTCCCTTCTTTCCCCCGCAACTCTCAACATTATTTCATCCTAAAATATCAAAAAGTGAAGTAAAAAATAGATCCAAAAAAGTTACAACTATCGCCTAGCCATTAAAAACATGACACAAGCAAATCCCAAAATCTCTAGTAAAAACAACTAACAAAGTTATTGCTCCCCTCTTCCGAATTTCATGTGTATCTCATCAAGATTCATGAAGAAATGACCCAAGTTCATGATCCATGTTTCCCTTATGAACATGTCAACGCTTGCTAATGCTCCAACATAAATTAAGGATTCACTTGTAGCTTTGTAGTCCTAATTTTAGTCCCCTAATAGAAATGGAGGAAATTACTTCTAAAATATCAAAAAGAGAAGTACAAAATAGATCCAAAAAAGCTACAACTATCGTCTGGCCATTAAAAACATGACACAAGCAAATCCCAAAATCTCTAATAAAAACAACTAACAAAGTTATTGTTCGTCTCTTCTGAATTTCATGTGCATCTCATCAAGATTCATGAAGAAATGACCCAAGTTCATGATCCATGTTTCCCTTATGAACATGTCAACTCTTGCTAATGCTCCAACATAAATTAAGACTTCACTTGGAGCTTTGTAGTCCTAATTTTAGTCCCCTAACACAAACTCACCGCATTGGTCCAAAATTAGAAATGGAGGAAATTACTCTTAAAATATCAAAAAGAGAAGTAAAAAATAGATCCAAAAAAGCTACAACTATCGCTTGGCCATTAAAAACATGACACAAGCAAATCCCAAAATCTCTAGTAAAAACAACTAACAAAGTTAAATTGTTCCTCTCTTCCGAATTTCATGTGCATCTCATCAAGATTCATGAAGAAATGACCCAAGTTCATGATCCATGTTTCCCTTATGAACATGTCAATGCTTGCTAATGCTCCAACATAAATTAAGACTTCACTTGTAGCTTTGTAGTCCTAATTTTAGTCCCCTAACACAAACTCACCACATTGGTCCAAAATTAGAAATGGAGGAAATTACATAGATTCTCATTTTCAAAAATATTAGTGACTCGAGTCAACAAATCTCACCATTAAAATCATAGTGTCCTCTTCCACTAACTCCCATAATTCAACATAAATACCATGCAAATGATTATAGAAGATTGCCATGTAATTCAAAGATAATTTGGAAGCTAATGTCCACAAGTTTCTAGGAATCGACATTAGGAGTAATGAAAAGTAATAGCTAAAAAGTAGACAATGACAATGTCTAATGGCTATTAACAAAGTAAAGTAAGAAAAACAAGTAGCAAAAAACATTTTAAAAATAGAAGAAAAAAGCGACATGTGTAGTGCCAAAATGTAATTATCCACTTTCCTTTGCATTTCATTAGATGTACACTACTATTAGACTATTTTTGTAGTTACATAATCTGATGGATGTACCTTTTTTATGGTGTTCTTGTACTTGCAATTTGCTGAGATGTATAAAGCTAAAGTTCTAGAGACAAAAAATAAAATGGCTATTGATTCAACTGAAAGAATTGAGGGACTAGTATGATCTTCCATTGAGATCACATGATCAAAACATTGGCAATGCAAGTTTCTATTAGAAACATAAATTATGGGTATTTAGTCCCACCTCAAGGAGAGAGAAGAAGAAACATAATAGAAGTATTGGCCTGATCGTTGAGATTCAACCTTGTTTTGAATCCTTGACTCCACACAAGAAGCTAGACTTAAACTCTAGGGAGATAGCTTATATTTCTAACCATACAGAACTAAAATGCCGTCACTAGAACCCATGATCAATGAGCTCTAACATTGTGACTCTTTTCTTCTTTCTCTTGGTATTTCTGTGACTTGATGCAAAAAACCTCTGCATTGATAAAAGATATAATTATAATGAGAATGACATCTCCCCTTTCAAAAACTAAGAGAATCATAACCAAAGCCTTGGTTTCTTGGGGGGTTAGGGAAATCTTGATAGCGTAGTCAGGATACGCCATTGATTTTCCATCATGTTTTTAATGCAACATTTGAAGCATGACCAAAAAGATTTAGAAGACTTAGTCCCCTTCTACTACTTATTTCTATGGGAAAGTTGAACCAATTGGAACTGCACTTGGGATGCCCAGGATGTTTGCAATTGACTATTGGATATGTTCTACATGGGATTCATGCATTAATTATGACTCAAGATATTTTTACACCATGAAGATTTGATTTGTGGGAAGATTTGATTTTTCATGTTATTAATTTCTGATAACATGACCGTGAAGATTTGATTTGTTGAAAGATTTATTTTTTTGCATTATTCATTTTTAGTGACCTAAAAATGATTTAATGGTGAGTTAGATTGTTGTTTTCTAGCATGAGACACTTCTTCAACTCAAGGATAACAATAATATAGCCTATCAACCAATTAATTTACATTTAAATTAAATATTAATAGATATTTGGTAAAAAAAGCTAATAATAAAATTATTTTATAGGTTTAATAATTTTTATTACATAATATTTTATATATGTGACATTAAACTTTTTAATTTTATTTTAAATTATTTTTAAAATAATTTGAATTTATATATATTGATAAATCATTTCATTCATGACAATCTATTCTCTTGTGATATTCAAATTCATTCTTTTGGCAAGGATCTATCATGTGCCCTACCTATCGATTACACTAGCATGCCTTTTAATGACCTATACTTATAATGTCATGATGGCTTGAATTTATGTAATTTTGATGTGTTGTAATTTATGTAAGTCACACTACATTACTTGCTAATGCATCATTTGACTTGTGAATGCCCATCTCTTGCTGTTAGAATACAAAAAATATTATTTGTAAAGTGAAGTGGAGGCGGATAATTTCCACAATAAATCCCCACCTACATCTAGGCTCAAAAACAATGTTATGTCCACCACAACCAATCAATCCATGCCAAAGATGAGGATCCTGAAGAATATTACTTACTAGCTGTAAATCTATCCCTCTCCATGTCCCTGTTCCTATTCCTATTCCTTTTCCTTTTCCTATTCCTATGCCAATGGTAAGGAAGTGTCAAGTTTATTTGCTAAAGACGGATTTGATTTGTTCAATCGGCATTCATTAAAGCCAAAGGAGGTCAAATAAGCAGAAAATGTAAGGTGTAGTAGATCTTCCATAGAGCTTGGAGTCCATGTTTGCCATCTAGTACAACATATCTTTGAGCCATTTTAGGGAATTTCTATTCAACATTCATCAAATAGGGTTTTTGTTTACGCGTGCATCAAGTAAAGAGATCTTAAAATCTTTATTTAAATGTGTTGTCAAATTGAAATTGTTTGTCAAGTCGAAGGAGGGAAATTGCTTTTGATTGCCACCTGTGCATCTGACAGTTGTATTTTCGTCTCGTCACAATAAAATACTAAAAACAAATAGCCTTCCAGCAATATGATATTGTGGGATAGTTTCTATATAAAAAAGATGTGTGAATATCAATGCAAGTTCATATAAATAAATATACAAACGAGACTTGTGAATATTAACTACGCAAGCTAAAGTGAATGAATAAATAAAATTGACATATTTGAGCTGCTTGTAAGGATGAGTTTGTAAACATATATTCTTATTATCCTAATCTCTAATCTTTTTTATTTTTTATTTTTTTGCTTTATGCACTGAAGTCTAATTTTATATAGATATGAGTGTATTAGTTATTGCGACTCCATATTAAAGGGTTTTTAATTTTTGTTCTTTTAAAAAATTTCTATTTAAGAGGGAGTATGTATGTGGGTATGGAATAAGGATGAATAAATGAAATGTTTGTGTGGGTATGGAATAATGATGAATAAATGAAATGTTTGTGTGGGTATGGAATAATGATGAATAAATGAAATGTTTGTGTGATAGAGAATGAATGCATGGATGAATGAATGATGTATGCAGGTTTTTAATATTGTTTGTGAGATTAAGCATTTTATGGGATTAAAGGATAGTAATATTTAGTTGTTCTACATTTTGAAAGAGGGAAACTTTATGGGATTAAAAGATAATAGTAAAGTTGTTCTATCATAATTAGTAGTCTTCATTTTATCTTGTTCCAAAATCGAACTCAAACCCAATTATTTTTGTTCATCTCAATATGTAATGTAAAAGGAAATTTACTAATATTAGTGAAAGAATACAACCTTTAATGTGATGGAATTTCAATAAGAATTGATAAAATAATTTAGTGGATTAAATAACTTATAAATTAATTAATAATAAAAAATATCTAATAAATTCTACAATTTCTCCATAAAGTTATGAGCATGCCCATTGAACCTATGGGTTCAATTGCTAGTTTTATTAATATTGATATAAAAACTTATTGGTACTATAATATACACCACCAAAATTGCAAAACATAAATTGTGATGAAAATAGGGATGCCTCCACCAGATCATAAAGAGGAGAGGTAGAAGCAATTCACGCTTGAATGATTGAATGATTGCTTTTAATGACGTCCATGAGACCACAGTCTATGGGACCCAGAGGGAAAACGAGCCACATTAAACAAGGAAACAAGGGACCCACAGGCAGGCCCCAGTTACTTCTAGCTACTATCCATTTCACTGTTGATCCCCTTTCTTCTGTTATGAATCTTGCACAAGAAATCTGCCACTTTAACTACCCTCTCCTCTTCAAACAAGGCCGTTAAAGACCCCACCTTTAGCACATCCATGTAGTTGATCCAGATGTCCACATATGCCTTACATTCCATGATGTAATGCCATTCTATTTCCATTAAACCTGATGTACATAGGTGACAAATCCTATCCACCCACTCTTCTTTGGGTGTCACCCACCTTCCCGTTTCACATCTAAGATGGTGTGAGCTAGTTCTAAGTTGGGCCATCAACATTATAGCTTTCCACTTGATATCCACACCCATTTTAGCTTATACACGAAAACAAATAACACTAAGCACGAAAGCAGAATACATATGACTTAGGGCCTCTCGTATCACAATAATATATTTCTATCTCCAGTACTACCAAATTTGTGGGATTTTTTTACTGTACTCTCCACTACCACTCAAAGTACTTTTCCATTGGCCTAACTATAGCACAATAATTGTGAACTCTCAGATCAACACGTCTCACTTACTTATTGGAAGGGGTGATAATTAGAAAAAAAGACTCCACACCAAATATTTTTGTAGCTCACACCTAACTTTTACTGGCTAAAAAGGATGACAATTAGAAACCTTTTTCTTTGTTTCTAGAATTAGAGATTAGATTCAAAGTTTTAATGGGTGGACATAAAATTTTGAAAAGAAATTATAGAATTTGTTAATGTATTTTTTATTATTTATTAATTTATATGTAATTTGATCCACTAAGTTATGTTATCATTATTTTTTGAAATTTTATTATATTGAAGTTTGTTTTGTTTCATTTAATATGATTAAATTTATTTTTACGTTATCAATTGACATGAACATATGTCAATTTTTTTGTATATTATATTGAGATGAACCAACATAATTCCTATGAATTTGTAGATGGTTTTCCTCTTATTTCTATAGGATTACATATATATTGTTTTGTATGTGTGCATACCTTTTGAATGAGATGCAGGGGATATTAGTAGATCTAACAATCTTCGAACTTATAACACTACTGTGAAGGTAAGACTCTAGCAATCTGTGTTTCCAATGTTGATTGTTTCTCTAGTAATTATTAGATCCTATACTTTATGGATTTTTAGTGCCCAAGCCATTCTAGTGGGATTGGTTACCATCCACTATGAGTGATAGGAACAATTGGAATTAATTGTGGCTCTTGTGTTGTCCATTTATGACAATAAAAAGAGCTAGATGAGGTGGCTTGGTCTCATTTTTATAGAACATTGTAGCTTTATGGAAACAACGAGACGTAGATCGGGTAGCTTGCTCTCATTTTTGTAGAAGATAGCAACTACTTCGCCTTGGAACAAAATTCATGAACCCAAGATATGAAGGTTCACAAAAATAATATTCAAAGCCACATTAAAATAGTCTCAAACAATTATCAACATGACTTTTCCATCCATTCAAAAGGTAGAGATTTTGATGGTATGCTTAAAATCTCCCTTTTTGTGCAATACAATCTTATTGAAATTTTAATTGTATTCTACAAAAAAATTACATTAATACGACTATCTAATTTAACCCCACAATCCATCTTATCTAGCCAATCATACATTTCTAGCCATGTATATTTGTCTTTTCAAAAGTAGTCCTTTGTGTATTATGTAGACATTAAATTTGATGGGAACCATAACCCTTTAAGTGTTACTTTAGTTAAAGTTGATGTTCAATTTTTTTTATGTCTCATTCATACTATCTTTAGCTTTGGTGAGCTTAATGAGAAGACAAATTTTGTCAATATAGCATGTTGCATAAGTAGACAACATTCTAATTCCAATACTTTTGGAGAATTAAATTTTCAAGACTTAAATATGATTTTATAGCTCATGGAAGAGGAAAAAATACATATGTTAAGTTTAAATCGACATTTATTTTATATAAATTAGTATAGAAATGATATATGAGAAGAAAATATCAATGATAGGTAAGTTTCAATATTGTCACTATCAGGTAAGGAAAATAGGTGTTCTAAAGTCTCAAAAATATTTTACCCATGTGATATATTATTCTTTTGTAGGTATTACCATAATAAACTCAAGGATGGAGGGGTTAGCCTTCAAAAACATACTATAAGTCACTCATGCTACAAAATAACATAAACCAAATAAAGGAAAAATTTAGAGAATCACAAACACTCGAATAACCATTGAGCATAAAATAACTCCTCCAATGCAATCATTCATTAAACAACCCTCCTTGAGACAATTTGTTTTCATTGTTATTTTGGCATAAAATGAGTTTAGAGACATGGGAGTTATACTAAGGAAATAGTCCAAAGTTATATCAATCATATTGGGCTCCTCAGCTTTAATTTGGAATTAAGTTCAAGATTTGTAATTTAAGGGAATTCACTATCAAAGTTTGACCACCTTATGAGCAAAGATGGTTTCGAAAGCATTCATGGTGAACAACATTTAGTTATATTAGAAGAGGCAATGAGATGGGGATGAGTGAAGGTGTAGAGAGGAGAGTAATAAAATGAGGAGATGAATGCAAAGAAGGATGTTGATATATAAGAAACTTTGAAAAGAATGATCAACACATCTTTTCCACATGTCACAATGATAGGTTCATTGCAAATTGACTTGACACCCCAGTGCAACAATTTTTTCCCACATCACAATCATCTATTCATTGTAAATTTGTCAAGATCTTTTTATGGTAGTCCTTTCAATCTCAACTATTGATCTATGTATTTGTTCAAGTGCTCCACATTAAGAGAACACCTATCAACATAACTAGGCCTATCTTTCTAAGTACAACACCAAGGGCCCCAAACAAAATGGTTCATATGTCAAGTCAATACATAATAGTTACAAATAGAGGTAAAGTTGGCCTCAAATTTAAATTTGAATTTTAAAAGCTAAAGGGATCATTTATGTGTGTGCGATCATTGTTGCAACTATAAATTTGATCCAAAAAAAAAAAAAAAGGAAGAACTAAAGGTTTAAACTAGTCCTTCGAAAAAATACAAATAGAAGTAGAGAAAACATAGAATCATATATCTAACTCTTAATTAAAAATATATTATTTATATATTTATTATTACATAAAAATAACCAAACCAAAATAAATCTAAAACAAATATAAAAAAAAAATATATGTTTTTTACCATTACAAAATTTAAGTGGACGCTAAACATATAACTCATCCCCTTTAAATCTGTTTCCATCTAATTACGTTGAAAGCATTCCCTCAACGAAGTGCTGACTTCGCAGATCGATAGTCCTCTTGCTGAGTACAGTGCAACATGATTCAAACTGCACTGGCTGTTTGATTTTGTCAGAAGTTTCTCATCGTAAACATTCTGCAGAGAAAGAAAGGGTTTAATCTTAGTGTAGTGTATTCCCCATCTGATCTAGAATAAACAATTGTAGTTATGTAGAGATTAATTGATCCTTCCAACTTCCATCCCGTATCAATTTTTTCTTTTAAAAAAGAATCAATATAGGTAGTGATGTGTTTTTTTACATCATATGTGTGGGAACGTCTTAACCAACCAGTGAGTTGGTTGGTCGACGTTGGTACGGATGGTCAAAGACAACTGATCTGGAGTCAACCAAGCATACGACAATAACAGTCGATGTGAGTCGAATAGATTTGGTCCTTAGTTGTCGTCGATTGGTGAAGTTGTCAATGAATCCGTACAGTCGGTGAGTTGCAACTCACTGGTTGTTTATGTGAGGTGTGCATGAATAGCGTGTGCATACACACATATTGCCTCACGTAAATAGTCGGTGAGTTGCAACTCACCGGCTGTACGGATTCATCGACAACTTCATCGGTCGACGAATTCATGCACATCCTCCTTTCCTTTAATGCATAGCTAACCTTTTTCTATTTTCATGTTATGCTCAAGTTCAACGTCTACTTAATTTTTTGTGTTTTTTTAGTTGTCAGTCCGTAACCAAGCTTGGAAATTCATGGTTAAAATTGAATATCTCTACCTTGTGAGCATGTTGACAACTCTTTTTTTTAAAACAAAGCATTTATTAAACATGTCATTTTGGGTGAAGCATTTAAAAAATTTTCTAAAGCATTATACCAAAAATATGTATACTTATATTTAGTTTTTGATGTTTCCTTTTTAAGGAATGAAATATGTAAACAAACTAGTATAAATGTCTTAAATATATTTATCTGAAAGATGGTGAGAGATATCATGCTGAATAGATTTGAAGTTTAGAGTGAGTAACATATAGGTCTTGTTTTTCATAATGTTGTTTTTAGCTCATCTTGGTATCCTCAATCTACCTCACATAAAAAGTGGTTCTAGTGTTTGATCATTTGCACTAGGTTGGGATAATTGCTTCTCTTTTATTAATCCATGTAAGGATACTGGTCATGAACAACTAGATAAAATATTGAGGGTAACACTCTCAAATATGCAAGATGCCATGAATTCTTATGCAAATTTTCTTACAAATGCTCCTGATGATGTGTGCAAGTACTAAATGATAGCTCTGGGAGGTAAGAGATCTAGATGATCAAATGATGTCTAAAATGAACCAAGGTTAACTCTTTCATTATTCCATAAGTTACACTTGAATGCATTGCATGCCTTACATAAAATCCGTGGAAATTCATAGAAAATAGAGGAATGCTTCTCCTCTAGCCCATCCCTTGTGTTCCTATTGTTGTCTATCAAATTATTATACGGGCTTCCACTTATTATCAAATCAAAACCTCCAATTGAATTAATCATTTCATTAAGTCTTTATTTTGTCAAATTTTGCACATCTCCCACTTCAATGAATTTACAATTTGTAATCTCCATACCTATTTTTACCCACTACTATTCAAAGCTAACTTCACTGTGAATCATGTCGACAAATTTAATCTACTCCATTTCGTTTCCAATGCAAGACAACAAAACATATCACTATATTCTTTCAATCTTCAAAATATGGATAGACACAAGCTTTCACCCGACAAAAGTGTATGCTCTCTTCCCAAGTATAATAAATGGTCATGGATTATACCACTAATCACTTCTTTTCTACATGCTATCTCAGTGTACCAATTGCACTCTAAGGTGTAATTGCTAGGTAGTTTGCATTTCAAATTCTTCTTTTCCGTTTTTTTTGAATTTCTGAATTTCAATTAATTAAAAACTACGGTCAAATGTGCATCCAGAGGGCTGGATAGACGTTGCCCAACAAATTTTTCTTATACGTTACGTATAAGCATGGGTTTATTTGAAATCTATTTTTTTCTACACGTATACTATGAATTGGATGGTTACCTTTTTAATTTCTGAAGATAATCTATATTCAAATACTCCTCACTAAATAAACTTCAACAATTGAAGATGTGTGACAAATAAAACTTTATCCCTAAATAGCTTCGCTTCAATTCAGGTCTGTTCTGCGTATGAGAATGGATTCCTCTTATTATTTCACACTGTGTGTCTGCTTAAGGTCTGTACTGTTTCACGTTTCCCTTATATCTTCCCAACGGCAACAAAGTCTGAGCTTGGGATATTCCTCCCTCTCACCCGAAAGTAACCAGATTGTCCTCCACTCTCCCGATGGCACATTTTCCTCTTGGTTTCATCGTGTTGGCACCAACGCCTATGGTATTCTAATACATCCACTCTTGTGTGAATGGCCAACAGAGATCAACCCGTTAACGGAAGGAAGTCCCGTCTCTGTCTTCAAAATGACGGGGACTTGGTCTTATTCAATGCAAATGGAACCGCCATATGTGGTATGCTAGATGAACTCCAAAGTGGTTAAAGGTGGGAGTAATATGACATGAAGTGAGTAGTTCCTACAACCTAATTTGAATGCAACCTATTTTGTAAATAAAAAAGAAATTAAAATATTTAAGTGCAACACCTAAAGTAACATAATAATTATATTAGAGATAGTGGTTGAAGACTAATTCTTAAATGCAAATATTGAATAAGAAGTTGGGTTCATAAGACTTTAGTTTGATATGTTGAACCTTGTCATTAAGAAGTTGATAATGCATTTTGGTGAGCAAGGACTAAAAATGTTAAACAAAATCATTGACCCATTCAACCTACCCTTGCTTGCATTTGACAAGATCAGAAAATATGAATTTTAATCTAATATTGCCAATTCTTGAGTCTCTTTTTCATTTATTATAGCATTTTACTACTTTCTATTATTACTCTCCACATAGAATTGACATGACACCCATCATTAGTTTGCATCCTCAGTTTGACAAATTGCATTCCAATTAGCTAAATTAACTAGTTGAATACAAGATCTTGCAATGACTAATCACAATGCATTGTATAATGTGTGATTCCTGATTATAGTATATGTTGTACTTCGAAGGGATTCAAAACATGAAACATCATAGTTGATTGTATGTGCAAGTATGTGCAAGTTGTAGCATGTATAGACCAACAAATATAAGTGTTAATTTAATTGAACATAAAGTTAAATAATATGGTTAATTATTTGGAATAAATGGTAAAGAATATTTTAATTTAAATTATATTCCATAGTGGAAATTAAAATAATTTTTTTTATAGAGTGATAAATGAGCAAGTGATTAAAATAATAATAAATAATTTAATAATAATTGTAAAGGAAAATTTTTAATTAAATTCTATGGTAAAGTTAAATTAAAATAAACTAATTACAGTTTGAAAATAAGAAAAATCTATTTTTTAATAAATGAATAATTAAATAATAATGATAGTAATAATAGTAAAATAATAATATTACCAAAAATAAAATAAGAAATAAATAAATGTATGGTAGTAATTGTTGAGTGAAGAAAGAACAGTACAGAACAAAATAGAAAATATTAAATCAAATGCATAAGCAAAACACAAAGAACAGATGCAAAGACAGAGAAAGTTTTTTAATGTGGTTCACCAATTGGCTACGTCCACATTGAGCAGGGGATTGCTCTCTGTTATTACTTAGAAAAATAAAGCTCTTGTACAAATTACATATGTAGCTCATTATCAATAATATTACATATTTTGATATTCCCTACAACTACCTACGTTTAACTCCACTCCAGACTAATAATAGTCAATGAATCTCATCGTGGGAAAGACAAGCATGCAGGAGTCGATGCATAAGGAGTGGAGGTAGTGGGCTAACATCAATAAAGGATTGGATTGCAAAATGATATGTTACACCAACAATCTCCCACTTGAAGTCCAATCCATGCTACAGGAGAGCTACGCAGAGAAATCCACTACTCCAGGCTTATTGTCAGAACTTGACAATGCCAAGAGAAGTCCAACAGAACTCAAACTTCTCTCTTGGAACAATCTTCGTGAAAGCATCCATTGGGTTCACTTTTGTGTCAATCTTCTTTACTTGCAACTGACCCTCTTCAAGTGCATGCCGAATGAAATGATATCTCAACTCAATATGTTTGGTGTGATTATGAAAAGTGGAGTTCTTTGCCAAGTGAATAGCATTGTTGCTATCACAAAACAAAGGAGAAACATTTTTCTTACACCGCAATTCACCCAATAATTGTTGTAGCCATATCATCTCCTATGCTCCCTCAATGAGAGCAATGTATTCAGCCTTAGTGGAAGAGAGTGCAATTGCCTATTGCAAACATGAAATCCAACTAATTGCAGCCTCGACAAAAGTAAACACATACCCAGTTGTAGACCTCTGTTTGTCCAAGTCTCTGGCCATATCAGAGTCAACATACCCTCGCAGTTGAGTATCATGTCCTCCAAAACACAAAGCATGATCTGAAGTACCTTTGAGATACCTGAAAATCCACTGAACTGCCTGCCAATGAGGTTTGCCTGGATTTCTCATAAATCTGCTCATAACTCCCATTGCATGGGAATATCTGGACAAGTGCAAACCATGGCATACATAAGACTGCCAACTGTAGATGAATAGGGAACACTCTTCATGTGTGCTTGGTCTTCTTTAGTTGTAGGACACATAGCTAATGACAACTGAAAGTGATCAGTTGGAAGGGAGTATACATAGGTTTTGCATGCTTCATATTGAACATGTCCAAGATTTTGTCAATGTACTTCTCTTGAGACAATCTGATTTGTCTCTTCTATCTATCCTTGATTATTGTCATGCCAAGAATCCTCTTGGTTGCCCCTAGATCTTTCATGGCAAACTGCTGAGCTAAATGATGTTTCAATTCCCTAATAACTTGCATGTTGCTACCAGTGACTAACATGTCATCAACATAAAGTAAGAGCATGACAAATTCACCACTTGCAGGCCACTTGAAGTAGAGACACGGCTTAGATTCGTAGCGAATGAAATTATGCTCATCCATGAAGCTATCAAACTTATGATACCATTGTCGCGGGGCTTGCTTGAGGCCATATAAAATGTGTTTCAGTTTGCAATATAAATGTTCCTGACCCGGATGAACAAAGACTTCACGCTGCTCTATGTACAAATCTTCTTCAACATCTCCATGTAGAAAAGTTGTCTTGACATCAAGCTGCTCAAGCTCAAGATCCCACATGGCTGCCATACCTAGGACTGCGCGAATGGTTTGCATTCTGATGACAGGTGAGAAGATTTCATTGAAGTCAATCCCCTTTTGCTGATCAAATCCTTTTACTACCAATCTTGCTCGGTAGCAGTGTTTACCTCCATCTTCTTCCTTCAACTGATATACCCACTTGTTCTTCAAAGGTCT
Source organism: Cunninghamia lanceolata (assembly GCA_027924645.1). Taxonomy (NCBI): domain Eukaryota; kingdom Viridiplantae; phylum Streptophyta; class Pinopsida; order Cupressales; family Cupressaceae; genus Cunninghamia; species Cunninghamia lanceolata. The sequence goes on from BSBN01000620.1 coordinate 4,544,183, forward strand.
CCGATTAGGTGGGAGCTTCACCAAGTCCCAAGTGTCATTGGCTTGCAAAGAGGCCATTTCTTCATGCATAGCCTCCATCCACTTGACTGAGTTTTCATCTTTGCAAGCCTGTTTGAAGGTTGTAGGCTCTGACTGGTCTGAGAGAAAAAGCTCATAATCATCTAGTTTAGATGGAGGCTTATTCTATCTGGTTGACCTCCTCAATTGAGGTGCTATCTCCCTCAAGCTACCCTGTGCTGGTAAATTGCTCTGTTCCTCATTATTGCCTTATATTGGTAAAGGACCCTATTCAGGTATGGTCCCCTGAATATGTAAATTGTCTGGTGCCATACTTGGCACATTCTGAATATCAGATGTAGCCAGCGTGGGAGTGTATAAATGTTGTGGTTGAATTTGAGGAGATAGGAATGACTTGTCAACTTGCTGTGTATCAGAAGGCAACGTTGAGGAGTCTTTTACCTGTGTGGACTACGTTTGGTATGTAATAGCCGTGGGATTTAAGTCAACAGATGGATGCGATCTAGATATTGAAGGAAGCACAGGAACTTGCATAAGCTGCGTTGAAAGTTTGACTGGCAGTGTGGGACCTGAAGAAATTAGATGCTGCATTGAAAAGAATAAAAACTCTTTATCATGTGTTAAAGTATGGAATGGAATTTCCAAAGACATTTGAAAGTTTTCAACTTGCATTGTATTTTGTATAGGCTGCGTTGAAACTTCAAGAGGCTATGTGGGGCCTCCAACAGGTAGTGAATGAGATGACTTGGGTGCATTGGCACCAAATCTTGCCTTGAAACATTGCCAGACTGCATATAAATATTAGAGGGTTGCGTTTGAATAGTTAGAGGAGGCCTTGATTGAAGCATTTGAACTGGAGGTTGCGTACCAATTGGAGTCTGGACACAAACATTTGAATTCTGACCATTATCAAACATGTCAACCTGTATGGAATCATTGGAAGAAGTCCCCTATTTTTGCAAGGCTAGGAAAACTTTTTCATTGAACACAACATCGCGACTGTGAACAAGCTACTTGGCGACAGGATCCCATAAATGAAACCCATACTAATCTTCACCATAGCTGACAAATATGCAGTGTTGTGTCTTGGAATCCAACTTTGTGCATTTTTCTTTGGGGACATGGGCGAAGGCTTCACAACCAAAGATTTGAAGATGAGAATATGCAATCCGTTTGCCCAACCAAACTTCTTCCAGGATATCAAAATCTAATTTGGATGAGGGGCTCCGATTGATGAGATATACAACTGTGTTAACCACCTCTATCCAAAACTCCTTGCTTAGGCCTGCATTGGACAACATGCATCGAGCCCTCTTAAGAATGGCCCTGTTCAATCTCTCAACTATCCAATTTTCTTGAGGAGTGTATGGTACTACTTTTATCCTTCTAATGCCCTTATCTACACAAAAACCATCAAACTCCAAAGAACAATACTTTCCCCCATTGTCAGTTTGCAAACATTTGATTTTATGCCTATTTGATTCTCTAACAGTGCTTTGAAAATTTTAAATTTTGAAAAGACTTCTAATTTTTTATGCATCATGGATACCCATACTTTTTGAGTATAATCATCAATAAAAGAGACAAAGTAATTAGCACCTCCAAAAGATGTTACCTAAGTGGGTCTGGACACATCAAAATGCACAAGCTCCAAGGGTGATGTTTTCTTGTCATGATCAGTCTTCAAAAAGCTGATTCACCTTTGTTTTCCATGGAGACAATGCTCACAAAACTCCAAATCCACATATTTTAGTCCTGGTAGTTGATCCCTTTGAAGCATGACTTCTGTTAGGTCTCAAAAATGCAGGTTGCTAGTCCTAAGAGGATGCCAAGCTCTATGTTTGGATTTGCAACGTTTTTGAACTAACTTGACGAAATCAACCTTCAAGGTTTGATGATTTCCTACACTTTAGGTCCTGCTACACCTAGGTGGGTGAACCTTGAAATATTAAAGCAGTCTGAGTGTGGATGAGTGGACTAACTAGATCTATCTACAATGGCACAGGATGTAAGATAGATGAAAAAGATGACTACTTAATTCTATGTATAATGTTTAATAAATGATTGGTAGAAATTGTATAAGCAATATCAAGGTAAAAGGTTTTAAATAATGAGTTGAATGAGACTAGTGCCTTGTTGGGTAACAGAGTCAATTTGAAAGACCTAGACCAGTAGTTTCTTAATGGTAATAATTCTAATTGCTTGGCACAGTTTTGGTTTATAGCTTGTATAAACGTGCAAGTAAGTGATTGACCAACTCTTCTTAGCAATCCAACCAATATAATCAATTATCTTATAATTCACCAAAAGGTATTTTAATCCTTACTTGAAGGAACCAAATGAAATGAATGGGCAAGATTAACAGATAATATTTTCTGGAGACAGAATGGTAATCCTAATTATATGGCTCTACTTAGTAATCCCAACTTACTACTTCCAGGCTACTGCGACTAAATTAGGAGGGTTTAATTCCTCAGATGGACACCAACCAAATTAATCACACAGATACAGCAAGTGTGTAATGACAGATTAACTATATACTTGATATCTTAATCTAAATAACAAGGAAATGTAGAAATGGAGACAGCCACACAATTGAATATTTTCAACAAACAACTGATACCAAAATAGAAATACTGAATCAGAGAACTTCAAATTTCTTCTTCAAATAAAATATGCAACATAGTCACTTTGAGACATTGTATATTATGTATATATGGATATCTTCTACTGCTGATGATCATTTTAGCATCGATTGTTTACACTTATATAGATATTTCTATGAAGAGATACAACTCTTCAATAAGTCTTTTGGGAACTTAACAAGTATTAACAATAATTACATAAGCGTAATTAGGCTCTATTCAGCCATAAATAAACTTTAGCCAGATGATCTAGGTAATCTTGATCACGGTGAGAATCAGTAAGCTCGATAGCACTTCTGGTAATTACATCAAGAGTAACCATCTCCTCCAATTGTTTGCAAGCTTCTTTAGATACAGAGGCTTTATCTTTCAGAGCTCCTGTGGCTTTGTGCAATATAACCTGACAATCAACAGTCCATTCTTCTTTGCTCTTCACCTCTCCGTTATCTTTGAATATCCGGGGCACTCCTACGCCTGAGGCATCAGTCCCTTCCTTAGCATCAGCTTTAAGTTTGTCATAATAATTCTGGTGCTGTTTGAACAATGCTCTTGCATCAGAGATATCTGTACCATCAGTGGCACTTCTGTTTTGTAACTCAATCATCTTCTCCTGTATCCTCTTATCAAGCCTCTCATGTTCTTTGACTGCTTTATGATTGTCTGAGTAGTTATCCCAAAATTGGTTTAACCACCGTACCATATTTGCATACCTGCTCTGTAGTATTGTAACAAATGCGTCTATCTGAATTTGTGCGGCCTGATCAGGGGATATTACTTGACTACCTTGTGAGCTCTCACCCTGAGTTATTCTTTTTGTGGATTGGCCAAAGGTACTCTTAACAACATCCTTCAAATAATCATTTTCTTTTGTTAATCTCTCACAATTCAGTTTATAAGAATCTCTTTCTTTGATCAGCATCTGAGCTTGTGCTTTATTTAACTTTGCAACATTTATACCAATGTCTGCAGTAATTATAGGGTCAGTCTCACCTGCTCTGAAAGTCATAACATGGCCAAAAGTTTTTTCAGTGTCTATGATGGCCGTCTTCTTATGGGGAGGATACAACGCCCATATCATCAAAGAATTTTCATCATTATTGTATCTAGTCCCCATATATACTTCATTAACTCCTTCTGGAGTAAGCTTATACTTGTCATTAGCACTATTCAAAAAGCTATCAAAAACCAAAGCAGAATTTAAATCTAAACCAGGAAAAATCATCACCCCTGCATCCTTGAGCAACTGTCTACCCTTGCTAGGTGTCATGTCTTTCATTTCTTTATCCACTGTTTCCTTCAACATATCTAATAACTATTTTTCATTATCAGCAGAAACATCATCTACTGACTCTCTAATTTCTTTTCCCTTGTATTTATACAGGAATGATTTAAATTCTTTTGACTGAATGAATGTATCATCTGAAACGAAAGAATCATAAGCCCTTTGGCGTGGATCTTCATCAGCAGACCCCTCCTCATCATGTATCACAACTGGAGGCTGATATTGTTGCATTTTTCTTTTAGACATTTCTATTGTTTTATCTTGTGGCTGCTCTTGCTCAGTCAATTCTTCCTCTTCAGAGGATACCACTTCAACTTCTGCCAACTGCTTTTTCTTTTCATTTAAATCTCTGTTATATTTTTCTACCACCAAGTCGACTTCAGCCTCTTCCAAATTTCTAATGACATCATCATGTGGATAATGTATGTGCATGTATCCACTGAGATTTTGTTTTCTTCTTGCAGAGTCAATGAAACCTTCAGGGTCAAACCCTTTCCTCACCTCAGCAGTCACCATGTTATAATGCATTAGTTTATCCAAAATGAGATTGTATCCTTCTTTTGAAACCACAGTAAAATCACCAAAACACAAAGTGCTGGGCATGAATGATTGTTTATCATGCGAACTTAGATGCATCACATTCGAACAATGCATTTGCCTAATTATTTCTAAATATGCAAGTCTGTCAGGGACAGTTTTAGGCAATATGAATGGAGTATCCTCAAATCCATAAACTCTGATCATAGTGGCATCCTCAAAGCAGTACCAGTCTCCCCAATTATGAGTGACAGTAGGGGGACCACCAAAATCTTTAGGTCTGAGGAACCTTTTTATTTCATTCGAAATTGAATATTCACAGGGATGGTTGAAATACCTATATAGCACTTTAACACAATGCTCTTCAAATTGAGCATAACTGGAGTTGGCATACCTGCTATCCCAGATTCTGGTCCACATTTGTACAAGTATCTTTTCCCCTTTCTTATCCGCAGCAACAACTTGAAACTCACTTGGCCACAATCCTACTTCCTGGCCATAGTATAACACCATATGCATAAGCATCGAGTAATGCTCAAAAGAGCATGTTGGAGCATTGTTTTTTATTGCAGATAGACCAAAGTCTATTCTAGTAGCAATATAGGAGGCATAATCAAATTGTCTGGCATTGTGACATTGAATATCAGAGGCTATGACCATTAGAGGAATAGTCATGAACTCAGGGACCTCTGAGCCAAGGACTTGGCCTACAGAATAGTAAGTATATTGTATGTATGGTTCAAAAATGGCTACATGAAAGGGAGGGCCATCATTTTCAGTCAAGGGTATCACTTCTCCTTCAATCCTGGGCCTATGAATGGGTAACCTCCATCCATTGTAAGTTGTATCCATTCTCCAATATTCTTTATCCAAATCTTCATAAACAATAGGGACAGTGCACAAATCATCTAAATCATACACCTCACAAATAGCATTTTTTGACAGGTGTACAATTGGTTCTCCTTGAGGGTTGCAGATAGCTTTCAGGCCTGAATTGTAATGTCTGGCTAGCAGTTGAAGGAGTTCTACATTCAAGAATACGTTAGGTACAACCAGTTTGCCCAAATTCATGTGCCATGGGTTTGACACAGGAGCATTTCTAAACCGTCTATTATAGTGAAATTTGAAAAGCTCATACCCCTGAATTGGGGTCCAGATATCTCCCAGGCGTTTATGTTTATCTTCCAGTTTTTCTACTTCTGCTCTGAGTTGGGCAGACCTCCTGGCCTTGGGAGTTGACCCAGGCAATTGATCAATTAGGTCCTGATTTAATTTTCTATCTTTTACTTTCTCTTCAAGGGTTTGATCAGTTTTTTGTTTTTTAGGCTTACTGGTTTCCCCTTGTGATTTTCTTCCTTTTCCCTTTCCCGTAGTTTCCATTTTAAAACTTTGGCAGGAAATTCAAATACAGGCAATATAATGGTTTGTGTAGGTGTACCTGTTGTTCGGTGGCTGGAATTGGAAGCCTCTGCTTTTGCCCTAAGAATTCCTCTGTATTCTCCTCTCGGACGGTTTTTTTGTAATTATAGTGATCGTATGAATTTCGTAATCGTTTGCATTAATCACCTGATCAATTCAATGTTCATCGCTGTGAAGTGTCACATCGCCATAACTCTACTTATCGGCGTGATTTTTGAAATGTCTGGGCGACCTCAACATTTTTTATGGCGCGAACAGTCAATCGGCGTGACCCCTTGATTGTATTCCCGACGCTATGTAATGTCATGTTTTAAGTGGGCGCGGCCATCGGCATGACTTCTCTCATCGCCAAGTATTTTAGATCTCTCCGCGATATAGCAAGTCCCACCGATATGATTTGCTTATCGGGATGATTAATACTATCGGGGTAATAAATTTATGTTCTCCTGATCTTTATTGTCTCGCCGATAGTCATTTTCATATATGGACTTTATCTTTATTGGAATGACATACACTATCGGGATAGCTAAATCAAGATATCCCGATCCAAATCATCTCCCCGATGGCCCTTTTCATATCCTTCATCGGATAGAGTATGTTGAAGTGTTACCGATGCCTTTTGATCGCTGTGACTTGTGAATTGGCGAGACCTAATTCCCTTATCCCAATATGCTGAGTTATCCCGATAGATGTGTATCGCTGTGAGTCTCGCCGAAAGCTTTCTTATCGCTAAGAATCTACCCGTCGGAAGCTTAGCTGTTTGCTATCCCGATAGTTTATTTCTCGCCGATGACTATTTGCTTCGTTACCCCCATAGGATGTTCGGTGAGACTCCTGCCGAAATGCTTCATCGGTATGATATATACCGTCGGGGCAACTTTTAAAAAGTTATCCGATAGATATTTGTCATACCGATCGGCATGACCATTTGCCTTTCTTGCCGATGTAATGTCATCGGCATTACTCACTCCATCGGTGACTTCCATAATTATTCTTCCGATCTCTATTCTCACGCCGATGGTTGTTTTCAAACGATTCCTTATGTATCGGTGTAAGCAACACAACCTCTTGCTGATGGATTGATTTTGATGAAATTTGGCATTGCTCATCCATAGACACCTTGTGAGAAACAATTTTTTATTATGGTCTTTTTGGGATATTCTTCAGGATTTAATCAAATATGATGGGGTAAGGAGATAGTAAAAATTTCAATTTTTTACTGTGCTAACAGTCGCTCTGTCTGGGATGTATACTCCCTGTGAGTATAACAAGGATCCAGATCTTCTGGGGAAGTAGACCACATATCTTATTATTTTGGGGTGAGGTTTTATGAAACTGGGAAAAGGAAAAGAACAAATGATGGGGAGCGGGAATGATTTCCTAGACTACTGTGCATGGAATAAGATATTTTGAGAATTATTTGAATGATGTCCATGCACTGGAAACACTCAATTCTCTTTGTACATGTTTATGAAAAGAACTGCTTCAAGTATTGCCCATGTACAGGCAATTCCTGCTCCTCTCCTGACATATTCTGTACATAGTAAGAATCATCACCTCCCTTGCCAGTGATAACAAAAGGACCTAACCACAGGGCTTCAAATTTTCCATGTTTTCCTTTATCCTGACATCTTGCATTCCACATTAGTACCAGATCATTTATTTCAAACTTTCTTTCTTTGGCCTTCTTGTCAAAGAGATATTTTACCTGTGATTGTAATTTAATATTCTGTCTCTGAGCTATTCTTCTTGTTTCATCAAGCTCTGCCAATTGTTCCAACCTTTCCTCCATTGGTTCAGGGATGTTCAAGTCTTCCTGGAGGATAAATTTGTATACTGGTATAAGATTTTCCAATGGTAATCTTGCTTGTGTTCCATATACCAATTCATAAGGGGATCTTCCAATTGCCCTTTTTATAGTAATCCTGTCAGCCCATACTGCCATTCTTAATTTTGAATCCCAAGCCTTCTTATTTTTATCCAACATTCTTTTTATGATTTTCAACAGGCTCTTATTACTTGATTCAGCTTGTCCATTGGCCTGTGGATGGTATGGAGCAGCATAAGAAACAGTGATACCATGTGTATTGCAAAACCCTTTGAATTCATCAGATCTAAAACACATCCCATTATTTGTAATCAATCTTACAGGAGTACCAAATCTGCATATAATGTTATCCATTAGAAAATTAATCACAACTTTACTTGTAGCCTGTTTAGTTGGGATTGCTTCCACCCATTTTTTAAAGTAATCAGTAGCCACTAAAATCCATCGGTGCCCCCACTCGATTTCTCTGAAATTTCACCTATAAAATCAATACCCCACTGATAAAATGGAGCCTCAACTTGCATAGGTTATAAGGGTAGTGCTCCCTGATACTTTAACTTCCCTGAGAACTTTTGGCATGCTTCACACTTTCTAGTGTACTGGTATGAATCATTAAAGACTTTAGGCCAATAGTACCCTGCCCTCAGGATCTTGTGGGCTGTGGTTTTTGCTGAAAAGTGTCCTCCGCACATGCCTTCATGCAACTCCTTCATAATATGTCTTGATTGATATTCGTCCAAGCATAATAGTAGAACCCCATCTCTGTTTTTCCAATAGAGATCCCCACCAATGAGTACATATTTTGAAGCTTGTAGTTTGAGTGTCCTCCTTCTGTTATCATCATATCCTTCAGGACACTTCATATGTTTTAGATAATATACTATATCAGTATACCATGGAGTGTGTTCAATGCTAGTACTTGCATCAACATTACATATCTGGGAAGCTTCTAGATTACTTTCAGCCATCAATTTGGCAAGACCCTGTCCTCTGACTAATTTAGTGATTTGGATTTCAATGTTGAATTCTTGAATCCTAGTGATCCACCTACATCTCCTACCGGTGACCTCAGTTTGGATCAGTACATCCTTCACTGCAGTATTAGGAACATATGCTATGATTTTAGCCCCTACCAAATATGGTCTAAAATTTTTTACCGCTTTTACCAATGCATATGCCTGTTTTTCAATAATGTCATACTTCAACTCTGCATTCTAAAGGGACTTGCTAAAGAAAGAGATAGGCTGTTCATGTCCATCATTGTTTTTCTGTAACAACACTGCTGCTACTGTATGATAGGAAGCAAATGAGAAAAGTTGGAAAGGTTTACCGAAGTCAGGGGATATTAAGACTAGAGCTTGCTTGATAGCCTCCTTAATGTTACCAAATGCTTCCACTGTTTCTGTTGTCCATTTCATTTCTGAATTCTTCTTCAGCATTCTCGATATAGGACAAACAATTTCTGTGAAATTTGGTATAAATCTTCTGACAAAATTTATCTGACCAAAGAATGATTGTATAGCTTTTACATTTTTTGGAATAGGGACTTGATCAATTGCTTTTACCCTTTCAGGATCTATTTTAACTCCTTCCTTCGAGACTATATGACCAAGCAATTTTCCTTCTGTTACTGCAAAATGGCATTTTTTAGGGTTCAATGATATCCCATACTCTAGGGCTTTGATAAATACTTGTTCTAAATGTGTGCAATGATCTTCGGCCTTTTTAGAATATGTTGTCAAGTCGTCTTGATATACTATCATAATCTTATTTATCAATTCAGCAAAAGCTACATCCATCGCTCTCTGGAATGTTGCTCCAGCATTAGTTAATCCAAATGGCATTCTCAAATACACATATGTTCCCCACGGAGTGGTGAATGCCGTCTTAAATTGTTCAGACTCCTTAACTTTTACCTGATTGTAGCCAGAGAAACCATCCATCATGGATAGCAATTCACACCCAGTAACTTTCTGCAATATTGCCTCCATATTGGGAAGAGGATAATTATCTTTGAGGGAAGATTTATTCAAGTTTCTGAAATCCACACATAGTCTAATGTCACCATTCTTTTTCCTGACAGGCACTAAGTTTGAAACCCAGGAAGAGTGTCTAATAGGTTTGATTATAGCTCCATCCCTTAACTTTGTAAGTTCCTCTAACATTTTAGGGGCTAGTGTAGGATTAATCGGTCTTTGCTTCTGTCTGAAAGGTTTAGCATCTTGCTTCAGTGGTATCTCATGTTGAAATAGATCCTCTCTATATGCTTTTAAGTCATCATATGACCAAGCAAACACATGCCTGTACTTCCTGAGCAGGTTGATAAGTCTGCTTCTAATTTTTGGGTCAAGACTTTTTCCAATATACACATTTTTTGGAGTTGTTTGTGTCCCCAAATTGATTTCTTCAAGGTTACTAGGTACCACTGGTGTGTCTTTCTTTTTATACCTGTCATGGCCATCAAATGTTTTTTCTAATGCAATAAGTCCTTTGGGTATCTTATTTGTCTTTAGTTGGACCACTTCTTGGCCAAAAAGGGTTTCCTTCCCATCGTGTTCCTCCACAAATGCACTGAAATCAATTTCTTGATTTTCATAATAATCAGCACAATGTAAGAAATTGATTATATCAGCATCGCTATCAAACACTTGCCAATTCTGTATATTATCAGGGATGGTAGGTCTAGTTTTAAATTCTACTTTTGTGATCCCTCCTAATGTAACATCATCTCTCTTTAATGCAATGTTTGCTAAAAAGTCTACCATAATGTTTTTAGACCTATCAACCCAGCTGATTGAAAAGGCATCAAACAATTCAACACTGTCCCAAACTGCATTTCTGTACTGTCTTAATCTTTTATTTTTAGATAAATATTTTTCTCTTACTTGGGAGATGACCAGTTCAGAATCACCGAAGACAGCCAACTTTTTTATTTTGTATTTGGTGGCTATGTTTAGGCCAATGAGCAGAGCTTCATATTCAGCTACATTATTGGTGCATTCAAATGTCAATAGGAACGAGTATTTGAATGTTTTACCTCCTGGTGAGATAAAAACTACTCCGGCCCCATTTCCTATCTTGCTGCATGCACCATCAAAATACATTTTCCACAAATCATTCTCTCCTTTCATAGACTCAGTGTGTATTGGGTCAGTGTTATGCAATTCTGGGGTAGTTTCTCTAACTTTGAAAACTCCTAAATCTATGTCACAAAAGAAATTCACCTGATGCCGGTCCATTCTTTCTATAATATTGTCATACCTTGGCTCTTTGCATAATTTGATTTCCTTGTCACCTACTGGTATGGTGGCATATGATAGATCTAATTGAACATTGCCTCCTGCCATTGCAGCCCATTGCCTTGATAGCAGCATTCCATAGTACGGTGGGATATCAACCACAGTGATGTCAATGTTATATGTTGCTTCAGGATGTGAAGCAAGTTTTATCTCTACATCTTTCATAATACCAACTACTGGAATAGATCTGTTATCCATTGCATAACACTGGCCATAAGTAGTATCAACCCACATCCCAAATTCTTTCATCACTGCTATAGGCATGATATTCATAGCAACACCTGAATCAATCATACAATTCCTGACTATTCTGTTCTTGATTACTAGTGTAGTATAGAATGGATCTACCTATGAGGGATTTTTTGTAAGTGTGTCACCAAGGTATACCTCAGGCATCTTAAAATTTTCCTGATGCACATTATTTGTTGTTTTTTCCAACCCTTTATGTTTTGGATTAGGTGTATCAGAAATCATCTTGACAACTGTACTCCTATATTTATCTATTTTCATCATCTCTAGGAGTGGGACTGATATCTTCACCTGAGACATTGCCTGTGCAATGTCGAAAGAAGGGGTTATGATCTGGTCATTCTTTTCTGTTTTTGTGTTTTCTTTTTCTCGATTTCCTTTCATTTTATTTTTATCCCCCTTTTCTGGTTCTTTAGGTGATGATTTTGTATTGTTTTCTTTGTTATTCTGGTCTTTTATAAATACACTTCCAAGAGTTCCTTGCCCAACATTTGTTGTTCTATTCCTTAAGTTATAAATGTTTCGAGCTTGAGCCACTGCAGCCACTATGAGAGCTTCTCTTTCATCCTCAGTAGGTTTTCTCCATTGACCACATGACTTGTTGTTACAAATATCTTCCTGGTCTGAGAATACCTACTGTTCTCCTATGTTAATATGATACTTTTGGTTCCCTACATCATACTCATATCCTTCTTCTTCTGAAGAAGAATAATCTTCTGTTACTACACATGGTGTATCCTGCATCATATTGATGGTGTGATTATCCCTATTATAGCTGTATAGCATTTCCTCTTGCTGTATTGATTTAGCTACCTCATAGTATTCAGGTGAATGTGGTAAGTTACATACAAAACACCAAGGTTTATTTTCTGCCATATGTGCCATGTTTCTCTTCAAGGGATCAGGAGTATCCTTTCCATATGGCTGCTTTCTGTTGTTGTCAATAGGTCTTCCATCCTTCCAATTTGTATTGTAAGGCATATCATGTAACCTAGGTCTATCATGCCTATGCTGACCCTCTGGTTTAATCTGTTGAGCATTTGGATTCTAAAGATTTCTATGATTTTCCCTTTTACTGACCATTCCTGCAGCCTTCCTATTATTTTCAATAGTTATGGCTACTTTCTGTGCTTCGGCCAATGTTGCAGGACACCGGTTTCTGAGTTCATATCCTGTTTTGGGGTTAAATGCTTTCATATAGATACTCAGTGCTGCCTGGTCAGATAACTTGGCTCCATGTGGTACCTTATTATGTAACTTGGAAAAATTTAGGTTGAAATCAAACACTGATTCATTTTGATACTTCTGTATACTTATTAGTTCATGTAGTGCAAACTCAGGAGCGTATTGGTTACCATACTGATCCTTAAACTGGTTATGGAAATCAGTTATTGAATTGATTGATGCATCGGGAAAGCTATTAAACCAATCTCTAGCATCTTCAGTGAGGGACATCATAAATAACCTCATTCTAATGTCTTCCCAATCCATACCTATATCTTGTACAAAAGCATTAAAACTTCTGATATGATCTTCTGCAGATACTGCATTGTTTCCAGTAAACTTGGGAACCATGTTTCTCCAAGTACTATCCATAGGATATGGATATAACTTATATCCAGTCAAATCAAATTGACTGCATATATTAGCAAGGTTTTGGGGAGGGAAATTGAGAGGTGGTGGATTGGGATAGTAATTATATCCACCTGGTGGTTGATGATATGCATATTGTTGATGTTGGTTCATATGGGGATTTATGTGTTGATTTTGTGGCCTATAATATTGTTGACCAGGGGGTGGGTAATTATTTGCCATATGTTGAGATGCATTACGTATGGGAGGTGGTTTAGGGTTTTGGGGAATAGTGTTCTGATGACTTCCAGAAGCATGTGAGTTTTGAGCACTACTTGTATTTTGTTGTGTATTTCTTGAAATATTCCCTCTATGCGGGGGTACATATTTAGGGGGAGCTATTTTGGCTTTATTTCTCCTCTGTTGAATTTCTTGCTGCAATAACTCCTTCTCCTCTTGTATCTTGTACCTTTCAAGTTCTTTCCTGAGCATGAGTATTTCCTGTTTCTCATCACTCATGTCTTGATTATTTATTTCCTGATGTTCTGGATTGTCATTCATTCCCTGATTTGACAATTCATATCCTATCTCTTCTCCCTGGTCAAATGAGATCTTGAAATCATGTTCAGCTTGGTTCCTATCAATATCCCTCATGACCTTTGCATCATGATCTCGCTGTTCTTGAGGAGTGGGTCTGTACCTTGCCAAAATATCATTAGTTGCTCCACTGAGGTTCTCGTTTGAATCATGCAGAGGTGTGAATTTGTTGTGAATTGCAATATTTTGTTCTGAATCATTCTTTTGGATGTCTAGATTATTATCTTGGTGGGAATATTTTGGATTTACATTTCTTTTGGAAATGTTTCTAAGTGGTGGAGATGACTGCAAATTTCTGCCTTCCATCTTGGATCTCCTACCATCCATTTGATATTGAATTTTTTGTAACTAGAGTCGCCACCTATTAAATAGGAAAAGTTTATATTTTATCTGTAGGGTTCTTGTCACCAGCAGAGTTACCAACTTAAATTTTCTGAATTGACTCTATGAAGGAAAGGATTACTTTCTAAGGTCTTTTACTAGATCCCCAGTAGAGTCGCCAATTTTGTTAGGTCTCAAAAATGCAGGTTGCTAGTCCTAAGAGGATGCCAAGCTCTATGTTTGGATTTGCAACGTTTTTGAACTAACTTGATGAAATCAACCTTCAAGGTTTGATGATTTCCTACACTTTAGGTTCTCCTACACCTAGGTGGGTGAACCTTGAAATATTAAAGCAGTCTGAGTGTGGATGAGTGGACTAACAAGATCTATCTACAATGGCACAGGATGTAAGATAGATGAAAAAGCTGACTACTTAATTCTATGTATAATGTTTAATAAATGATTGGTAGAAATTGTATAAGCAATATCAAGGTAAAAGGTTTTAAATAATGAGTTGAATGAGACTAGTGCCTTGTTGGGTAACAGAGTCAATTTGAAGGACCTAGACCAGTAGTTTCTTAATGGTAATAATTCTAATTGCTTGGCACAGTTTTGGTTTATAGCTTGTATAAACGTGCAAGTAAGTGATTGACCAACTCTTCTTAGCAATCCAACCAATATAATCAATTATCTTATAATTCACCAGAAGGTATTTTAATCCTTACTTGAAGGAACCAAATGAAATGAATGGGCAAGATTAACAGATAATATTTTCTGGAGACAGAATGGTAATCCTAATTATATGGCTCTACTTAGTAATCCCAACTTACTACTTCCAGGCTACTGCGACTAAATTAGAAGGGTTTAATTCCTCAGATGGACACCAACCAAATTAATCACACAGTTACAGCAAGTGTGTAATGACAGATTAACTATATACTTGATATCTTAATCTGAATAACAAGGAAATGCAGAAATGGAGACAACCACACAATTGAATATTTTCAACAAACAACTGATACCAAAATAGAAATACTGAATCAGAGAACTTCAAATTTCTTCTTCAAATAAAATATGCAACATAGTCACTTTGAGACATTGTATATTATGTATATATGGATATCTTCTACTGCTGATGATCATTTCAGCATCGATTGTTTAAACTTATATAGATATTTCTATGAAGAGATACAACTCTTCAATAAGTCTTTTGGGAACTTAACAAGTATTAACAACAATTACATAAGCGTAATTAGGCTCTATTCAGCCATAAATAAACTTTAGCCAGATGATCTAGGTAATCTTGATCACGGTGAGAATCAGTAAGCTCGATAGCACTTCTGGTAATTACATCAAGAGTAACCATCTCCTCCAATTGTTTGCAAGCTTCTTTAGATACAGAGGCTTTATCTTTCAGAGCTCCTGTGGCTTTGTGCAATATAACCTGACAATCAACAGTCCATTCTTCTTTGCTCTTCACCTCTCCGTTATCTTTGAATATCCGGGGCACTCCTGTGCCTGAGGCATCAGTCCCTTCCTTAGCATCAGCTTTAAGTTTGTCATAATAATTCTGGTGCTGTTTGAACAATGCTCTTGCATCAGAGATATCTGTACCATCAGTGGCACTTCTGTTTTGTAACTCAATCATCTTCTCCTGTATCCTCTTATCAAGCCTCTCATGTTCTTTGACTGCTTTATGATTTTCTGAGTAGTTATCCCAAAATTGGTTTAACCACCGTACCATATTTGCATACCTGCTCTGTAGTACTGTAACAAATGCATCTATCTGAATTTGTGCGGCCTGATCAGGGGATATTACTTGACTACCTTGTGAGCTCTCACCCTGAGTTATTCTTTTTGTGGATTGGCCAAAGGTACTCTTAACAGCATCCTTCAAATAATCATTTTCTTTTGTTAATCTCTCACAATTCAGTTTATAAGAATCTCTTTCTTTGATCAGCATATGAGCTTGTGCTTTATTTAACTTTGCAACATTTATACCAATGTCTGCAGTAATTATAGGGTTAGTCTCACCTGCTCTGAAAGTCATAACATGGCCAAAAGTTTTTTCAGTGTCTATGATGGCCGTCTTCTTATGGGGAGGATACAACGCCCATATCATCAAAGAATTTTCATCATTATTGTATCTAGTCCCCATATATACTTCATTAACTCCTTCTGGAGTAAGCTTATACTTGTCATTAGCACTATTCAAAAAGCTATCAAAAACCAAAGCAGAATTTAAATCTAAACCAGGAAAAATCATCACCCCTGCATCCTTGAGCAACTGTCTACCCTTGCTAGGTGTCATGTCTTTCATTTCTTTATCCACTGTTTCCTTCAACATATCTAATAACTATTTTTCATTATCAGCAGAAACATCATCTACTGACTCTCTAATTTCTTTTCCCTTGTATTTATACAGGAATGATTTAAATTCTTTTGACTGAATGAATGTATCATCTGAAACGAAAGAATCATAAGCCCTTTGGCGTGGATCTTCATCAGCAGACCCCTCCTCATCATGTATCACAACTGGAGGCTGATATTGTTGCATTTTTCTTTTAGACATTTCTATTGTTTTATCTTGTGGCTGCTCTTGCTCAGTCAATTCTTCCTCTTCAGAGGATACCACTTCAACTTCTGCCAACTGCTTTTTCTTTTCATTTAAATCTCTGTTATATTTTTCTACCACCAAGTCGACTTCAGCCTCTTCCAAATTTCTAATGACATCATCATGTGGATAATGTATGTGCATGTATCCACTGAGATTTTGTTTTCTTCTTGCAGAGTCAATGAAACCTTCAGGGTCAAACCCTTTCCTCACCTCAGCAGTCACCATGTTATAATGCATTAGTTTATCCAAAATGAGATTGTATCCTTCTTTTGAAACCACAGTAAAATCACCAAAACACAAAGTGCTGGGCATGAATGATTGTTTATCATGCGAACTTAGATGCATCACATTCGAACAATGCATTTGCCTAATTATTTCTAAATATGCAAGTCTGTCAGGGACAGTTTTAGGCAATATGAATGGAGTATCCTCAAATCCATAAACTCTGATCATAGTGGCATCCTCAAAGCAGTACCAGTCTCCCCAATTATGAGTGACAGTAGGGGGACCACCAAAATCTTTAGGTCTGAGGAACCTTTTTATTTCATTCGAAATTGAATATTCACAGGGATGGCTGAAATACCTATATAGCACTTTAACACAATGCTCTTCAAATTGAGCATAATTGGAGTTGGCATACCTGCTATCCCAGATTCTGGTCCACATTTGTACAGGTATCTTTTCCCCTTTCTTATCCGCAGCAACAACTTGAAACTCACTTGGCCACAATCCTACTTCCTGGCCATAGTATAACACCATATGCATAAGCATCGAGTAATGCTCAAAAGAGCATGCTGGAGCATTGTTTTTTATTGCAGATAGACTAGAGTCTATTCTAGTAGCAATATAGGAGGCATAATCAAATTGTCTGGCATTGTGACATTGAATATCAGAGGCTATGACCATCAGAGGAATAGTCATGAAGTCAGGGACCTCTGAGCCAAGGACTTGGCCTACAGAATAGTAAGTATATTGTATGTATGGTTCAAAAATGGCTACATGAAAGGGAGGGCCATCATTTTCAGTCAAGGGTATCACTTCTCCTTCAATCCTGGGCCTATGAATGGGTAACCTCCATCCATTGTAAGTTGTATCCATTCTCCAATATTCTTTATCCAAATCTTCATAAACAATAGGGACAGTGCACAAATCATCTAAATCATACACCTCACAAATAGCATTTTTTGACAGGTGTACAATTGGTTCTCCTTGAGGGTTGCAGATAGCTTTCAGGCCTGAATTGTAATGTCTGGCTAGCAGTTGAAGGAGTTCTACATTCAAGAATATGTTAGGTACAACTAGTTTGCCCAAATTCATGTGCCATGGGTTTGACACAGGAGCATTTCTAAACCGTCTATTATAGTGAAATTTGAAAAGCTCATACCCCCGAATTGGGGTCCAGATATCTCCCAGGCGTTTATGTTTATCTTCCAGTTTTTCTACTTCTGCTCTGAGTTGGGCAGACCTCCTGGCCTTGGGAGTTGACCCAGGCAATTGATCAATTAGGTCCTGATTTAATTTTCTATCTTTTACTTTCTCTTCAAGGGTTTGATCAGTTTTTTGTTTTTTAGGCTTACTGGTTTCCCCTTGTGATTTTCTTCCTTTTCCCTTTCCCGTAGTTTCCATTTTAAAACTTTGGCAGGAAATTCAAATACAGGCAATATAATGGTTTGTGTAGGTGTACCTGTTGTTCGGTGGCTGGAATTGGAAGCCTCTGCTTTTGCCCTAAGAATTCCTTTGTATTCTCCTCTCGGACGATTTTTTTGTAATTATAGTGATCGTATGAATTTCGTAATCGTTTGCATTAATCACCTGATCAATTCAATGTTCATCGCTGTGAAGTGTCACATCACCATAACTCTACTTATCGGCATGATTTTTGAAATGTCTGGGCGACCTCAACATTTTTTATGGCGCGAACAGTCAATCGGCGTGACCCCTTGATTGTATTCTCGACGCTATGTAATGTCATGTTTTAAGTGGGCGCGGCCATCGGCATGACTTCTCTCATCGCCAAGTATTTTAGATCTCTCCGCAATATAGCAAGTCCCACCGATATGATTTGCTTATCGGGATGATTAATACTATCGGGGTAATAAATTTATGTTCTCCCGATCTTTATTGTCTCGCCGATAGTCATTTTCATCTATGGACTTTATCTTTATCGGAATGACATACACTATCGGGATAGCTAAATCAAGATATCCCGATCCAAATCATCTCCCCGATGGCCCTTTTCATATCCTTCATCGGACAGAGTATGTTGAAGTGTTACCGATGCCTTTTGATCGCTGTGACTTGTGAATCAGCGAGACCTAATTCCCTTATCCCGATATGCTGAGTTATCCCGATAGATGTGTATCGCTGTGAGTCTCGCCGAAAGCTTTCTTATCGCTAAGAATCTACCCGTCGGAAGCTTAGCTGTTTGCTATCCCGATAGTTTATTTCTCGCCGATGACTATTTGCTTCGTTACCCCCACAGGATGTTCGGTGAGACTCCTTCCGAAATGCTTCATCGATATGATATATACCGTCGGGGCAACTTTTAAAAAGTTATCCGATAGATATTTATCATACCGATCGGCATGACCATTTGCCTTTCTTGCCGATGTAATGTCATCGGCATTACTCACTCCATCGGTGACTTCCATAATTATTCTTCCGATCTCTATTCTCACGCCGATGGTTGTTTTCAAACGATTCCTTATGTATCGGTGTAAGCAACACAACCTCTTGCCGATGGATTGATTTTGATGAAATTTGGCACTGCTCATCCATAGACACCTTGTGAGAAACAATTTTTTATTATGGTCTTTTTGGGATATTCTTCAGGATTTAATCAAATATGATGGGGTAAGGAGATAGTAAAAATTTCAAATTTTTACTGTGCTAACAACTTCAAGTCCCTTTTGGCTCATAAGGTTGAGCCTCTTATGCCAAAGGTCTGAGCTCCTGGCCACTATTGCCATTACAGCTCCCACTTCACCATGACACTCTAACACATAAAGACTACCTAATTTGCAGCCTTTTGCAAGTACCAAAACACCCTTGGTAACTTTCCAAGTGTCTAAAGAAATTTGACATCACACCCTTGAGCATAAAGATGTTACAAAGTAATTAGCACAAGCTCCAAGGGTGTTGTTTTCTTGTCATGACCAGTCTTCAGAAAGCTGATTCGCCTTTATTTTTTGTGGAGATAATGCTCACAAAACTCCAAATCCACATATTTTAGTCCTGGTAGTTGATCCCTTTGAAGCGTGACTTCAAGTCCCTTTTGGCTCATATGGCTGAGCCTCTTATGCCAAAGGTCTAAGCCATTGTCCACTATTTCCATTGTAGCTCCCACTTCACCATGACACTCTAACACATAAAGACTACCCAATTTGCAGCCTTTTGCAAGTACTAAAACACCCTTGGTAACTTTCCAAGTGTCTAAAGAAAATTTGACATCACACCCTTGAGCATAAAGTTGACTTACATAAATAAGATTTTGTTTGAGTGTGGGAACATGTCTCACGTCTTTCAAGATCCATTTGTTTCCATTTTATAATGTCAAAACCACATCACCTTTTCCTATGATTTCACATTCTTTATTATCACCCAGAAATTTTTTTTCGAACATACCTTCTTGATAATTTGTGAAAGCACCTCGACATGGAGTAGCATGGAAGGATGCACTAGAAACAAGCACCCACGAATCTGTAGTAGTATCACTCGCTGATAAGACCAAAACACCATCACACCATCACATGTAGTGTTTACTTCATTGTTAGTAATCACCTTCTCTTGTGCCTTTTTGTAGTTCCAACAGTTCTTCTTTGTGTAACCAGCTTTGCCACAAAACTAGCATTTGCCATTTCAGCCCCTGGACTTTGATCATGGTGCAGATTTGGACCTTCTTCTGTGATTATTTCTGCCTCTATCTTGACCCCTTCCTCTATTGCTAGTACTTACAGCAGTCAAGGCATCACCGGATGAGGATTCCTAATTTTTTCTCCACATGTCTTCACTGAGAAGAGTAGCTGCAACATCATCAAAATTGAGTTTACTCTTAGTAGCCATCGAATTGTTCACTACCATCACCACTCCTTCCCAATTGTTGGGTAGAGAACATAATAACAAGATTGCTTTGATTCATCATCTAACTTTATACGCATCAAAGTTAATTAGGTGACCAAGGTATTGAATTCATTGAGATGATTCGACATAATCCCTCCTCTCATTTTCAAATTATATAACTTTTTCATGATAAATACCTCGTTCGGTGTTGATGCCATCTCATATATTGAAGAAATTTTATCCCACAGCTCTTGCGTTGTCTTCTCAGCTGAAACATTGAATAACATGTTGCTAGACAGTGAAAGAAAAATAGTTGCCCTAGCTTTCATATCCATTTTCTCCCAATCTTCATCTGACATTAAACATTTTCCCTTGGTTTTTCCAAGCAATGCGGGTGAGATCATGCTTGATCAGTAGCAATTCCATTTGAATCTTCCACAACCTGAAATTATGCCCTGAAAACTTCTTGACTTTCCATTTGTCTGCTTTATCCATTCTTCTGGGAATTCTTCACGATTCCCAACTAGCTTCATCCCTAAGCTGCTTCACCAGAGCTCTAATACCAATTGTTGAGTGAAGAAAGAACAGTACAAAACAAAACAGAAAATATTAAATCAAATGCATAAGCAAAACACAAAGAACAAATGCATAAGACAAAGATTTTTTTTAACATGGTTCACCAATTGGCTATGTCCACACTGAGTAGGGGTTGCTCTCTGTTATTACTCAGAAAAATAAAGCTCTCATACAAATTACATATGTAGCTCATTATCACTAATATTATATATTCTGTTGTTCCCTATAGCTACCTATGTTTAACTCCACTCCAGACTAATAATAGTCTTGATGAACCTCATCGTGGGAAAGACAAGCATGCAGGAGTCAATGCATAAGGAGTGGAGGTAGTGGGCTGACAACAATAAAGGATTGGACTGCAAAATGATACATTACACCAACATCAATATGATACGTTACACCAATAGTAATAATGGAATTGATAGTTAAGTTGCTTAAATATTATTTAATTAAAGTACTATATTAGTTTTAATACTGCTTTATTTAATGAAAAATGGTAAAGGAACATTAAACTTTAATTCTATTGTTTAGTAACATTTGATAAATGCATTATAAAATTATTTGATAAGTGAACAAATTTTATATAAAAGTATATTTATGTTTATAAATTAATATGTTAGGAAATAGTTTAAAGGTGATATTTAAATGGTGGAGTTAGATTCATTAATGGAATGAGAAATTGTTGAATATTGAAATGGAGATAAGATGGTGCATGTGTAGGTTATCTACAAAAATTAGGAGTTCATTTAAATTAATTGTGAAACTAATTAAAAATCACTTCATTAAATTAATAATAATAAACATGTAAGTGGAAGTAAATACAAACTAACAAAAAATGAATAATTTTCCCATAAAATAGAGAATGATAGAGAGAATATAGGGGAGTGGAGGAGACATTTAAGGAAGATGGGGAAGAATAAGACCCTCAATAAATTAACCAATAGAATTGTATCTCCTAAATAAATTAGCCATTCATTAGATACTACACATTCATCCATCATCTAGACATGGATCTTCTCTCTATCTATTGATAATCAAAAAAATCAATTTCAATACTATTTTATGAACACGAGGTTTTCATAGCCAATGAAAAGAAATTAAAAAATTCTTGTAAAAATTGTATATGTTTTTTTTTTTTATTATCAATGTTTGGATCACACACTATAGTCTATCTTTATGGTTTAAAAAATTACATAAATTAAATATTAAAATATATTAGAATTTGTGAACTTAAGTTTAAATTTTTTTTCTAGAACAATCTTGAAAAATATAAGGAAAACGTGCTTTTTAATGGTCTTCCCAAACCTGTTAAAAAAAGTTACATTGTTTAAATTAAACTTTCAACATAGTGAAAATGTACTCTTCCATTACAAATTGTAAAGGCTAATATAGAGCCAAATTGAGGACCCATGGGTACATTCATCAACCCAACCTTAAATGAAAAATGCATCAAAAGAAAGTTGATGTTGTTATTTTGAGTCAATAGAGTTTGAACATATCAAAACTAGTTTGTTTTAACCTGTCTTCAGTTTCTTTATTGTTTATCTTTTGCTTTTGTATAGTTCAGTGCATATCAACACAATAAGCAATAAACATAAGAAACAAGCATTTGTCACACTGTATCATAGAATTATTTAAACAAAATGCAAAACATAACCAAAATAATGGAAAGAAAATATGAAATAGATTTGATTCAATATCCACACATCTGCCATGAAATTTATACCCACGACACAATAAATTTAACATAACCAAATTAATATAAAAATACCTACCATAAAAATTGTCATACTGAAATGAACACATACAGAGAACAAAAAATAAATAAAAATTAGATAATCTAAAGGTGTGGATTGAGGAGCTCCCCCCATTCTTGATACTTATCCATCTACGAACAACAAAATTAAAAATAGAGAATTCAAGCTTCTGCAATCAAAATTAATTAGAAAGAGAGCTTCAAAAGAAAACTTCGTTGAAAATGATTTTGATCCAGCACATCATCAGACAAAGAATGGTCATAAAGATCAATGTAAACCATTTTGTAAAAAGAAATTCATTATATTTTCAAAATAAAATAGACATTATATTACCATAGAACATAAATTATAATATATTACTGTACCAAATAAAAAATCACAAATTTCCTGCAATTCACGCTAAATTTACCCACAAATGCAATTATTCCAACCCAAATAGATCTTTCAGATATTTCTACAATAAGGGCAAGCTAAATCAGCACTATTTGTGATCATTTAGGGTTAAAAGGAAAGAAGTAATCAAGCGTCTCCCAGAGTGTAAAATTTAGAAAAAGAAATAAAACCAGAGTCGAACCTAGGTTTTCCATACACCGCAAAATACAATGCAAAATTTTTGGCCCCTTGAAACCAATCGATCCGACCCACTTCATCTTTGTTTACTTTCTTTTCTTGCTCCGAATTTGAATGCTCCATTTTAATATGCCAATCAAATTTTATTTCAACCCGGGCATGAAATATGCTTGAACTGTAACTACACCTTTAAAAACAACAATTACAAAAATCTCACTGCCATTCGGGGGCAATGAATGGTAGTTGCCAAGTGTCTATAGTGGCTTGTAAAAAAGCTTAAAATAAATGCGTTTAATTTCTATCACGAGGTAAGATTATTGTTTAATTCATATCTGTTATGGATATTTTTATTTTCCTTTAGTTTTTCTTGCCCCTATATTTGGATGTTACCATCCTTAAAAAATGGAAACATAATATCTAAAAAAGTAAATAGATAATTAATAATAATAGTAATATTATATTAAATAATGTATATATGTGAATAGGATAAATAATTAATATTTATGTTTTTGATTACTGGGTAAAACAGGTTTTGAAGGGTGCCCGAAACCCTTTACAACAAGCAATAGTCCATAAACAGAAAGCCAACCGAAAGCCTAACGACAACCAAAAAACTAGATAAAAGCATAGAAAAAGGTAGCAAAATAGAAAGCCATAGAAATTACATCAGCTTCTTTAGAGTATCAGCTGCTTCCAGCTCTTGTTCATAAAACTTTTCATACAGTTTGGCAAAGTTTACCAACTCCTTTTTGTCTTCAAACTACTTCTTTTTGTTGCCCCTGGTGCGAGTCGACAGGCCCCCTTTGTCATCTTGCACAACTTGTTTACCCTTTTCTTTGTTACTAGTGTTCTTATTAGCCATCACAATTTCCTCCAGCATCAGGATATCCTCTGCAGTAAGATCCCTAACCTAGTCCTTTCTAAGCTCCTTAAGCTTGTCAGTGAGAAGTTTCATCCCCTGTAAAATATTTTGAATAGTGAGCTTGTTGATTTTCATCATCTTCTCCAGGTTTTCATTAACACCAATCAGCTTCTCCTCTAGAAACTCAATCCTTTTACCATACTCCTCCTTCAACCTAAGGAGCTCACGTTCCATCTCCTCCATTCTAGGAATTGCATCCCAGCTTTGGAAGATTTGATTGTCCTACTCCACAGTGGTATCCCCTCCCCAGTCCAAATTGTCCTACAAAGCCCTCAACTTGATGTTGATATGATTGATTTCCATAAAAACCACTTCGTCATCTTGTGTTGACTATTAATTGCTTCTCTCACCATCCCAAGGGCATCAACAAGATCATCCCTATTACTAGCCCTCGTCACCAACATTTCAAAGTCATTCAGAGGATTTTGAGTGGGATCAGGGATCTCTAGGAAAGGAATGCCAATGTTCAGCTCCTTAATAGATTAGCCTTTACCTTTATCAACATTACTATGTTTAGTCATTGGGACCCTATTAGCCAAATCCATCCCTTGCTCTAAAACTAGGTTAGAAGCATCCCCCACAGGTTTCTTTTTCCCTTTCTTCATAGACACAGGGCTTTTAGCTTTGTCAGTAGGTTTCCTTTTACCCATTCTCCCCTTTCTGGCCTCCGACACCGAATCCTCACCCATCTGGGAACCCTCAAACCACAAGATTTGAACATCCCTCCTATTCAGTCTCTTCCTTTTTTTCCATACATCTCCGTACTACCCTCCAAGTCATCTTCTTCAGCCCACTCCTCATCCTCAGACTCAGTTTCTGAATCACTGGAGACTGAAAAAACCTTCTTCTTTGCAGAGGACTTACCCTTCAGCCCACCCTTGGGAGTGTTATCTTTTATGTATTCTATAATGAGAAGGATTAATCCTTCATGGAGGACTAGGAGCTTAGGGTTTCTAGCATTCTCAATAGAAAATTCCATAGAAGTTGGCCAACATATAGAAAGGGAAAGAAACCAACATTTTATGGAGAAAATGATTAAGCATGTTAAAATGATAACTATAAACAACAATAAACTTACCATCGAGGGTTATATATCACATAATTACCTCCACCACCTCAGCCCAAATAGGCTTGATAGACATCTGGTTGTAGCCTCCAAATTGAAGCTTCACCAACTTGCTTCGTTCATTGCCTTTGAAGAAGTGATTCATGGCCTCCTCACTAGTTTTTCTCTCCCTAAAAAACTTCTTCCCATTAATAGAAAGACCAGAAACCAAGGCTATGAGGTCTTGAGTAATGGTAAGCTCCCGCCCAAAAATGACCACCTTTTAGTTCTTCCAATTCTTGGCAAACATCATTGTAGCAGCGGGGTCAGCACCATGCATAATCTCCACATATGGAGTCAAACTCCCCTCCTCCATAATTCTCCACACTTTACTATTATTTTGGACCCCCTTGCAAAATGAGGGCTCCACCCTATTTATATGCCCTCCCATTCTATCTTGCAGATTACAGATCCACTCAAATACAAACCAAAAGATAATGAAATGAAAATGAAGCCTTTTCAGCTTGAAAGGGCCAATAACAATACCCATAATCCATGTGACTTGGGCCATAATGATAACCCTAACAATCTTACCAATAATTTCCATCATTACCACATTAGTATCCTTCGAGCTTGCTTCCACGTAGGCACTCATGTTTAATCAAGGTTTAAGCTTCATTAAGAATCATGTCCACGACATCCCAAAAGAGCATAGTCTGGTTCAAGACCCCAACATTAGCAAACACGTTGGCCACTTTATTCCCTTCACGGAATATATGGGTTATAATAGTCTCTTCAAAGGTTTCCATAATCTTGAGAGCTTCTTCTATGAAGGTAGCTATGGTCCAACTAGGAATTTGGAGTTTATTTAAGCAATTAACAATGTTATTGGAGTCACCTTCAATCCAAACCTTCTTGAAGCCCCTGGACTGAGCTAATTTAATAGCATGGTAGGCTGCCGCAGCTTCGGCATAATGGTTTGTCTGGGTACCCATAGGGAGTGCCATAGCTGATAAAAACCTACCAGAATCATCTCTCATCACTCCCCCACTACCAGCAACACTAGTATTCCCCTTAGCTGCCCCGTCAAAATTAATTTTGATCCATCCCCTAGGAGGTAGTTTCCACACAACATCACCTCTAGGCTGCTTCATCTTTTTAAAAGGGACAGAATTAATTATATAATTATTCATTATTATACATATATTAATTATTAATATTATTATCATAATAGCATTCCCATTTATATTATTGTATTATTAGTAATATAAATATTATTATTTTATTATAAATATAAAAATATAATTTAATATGATACTTAATTTAACGGCACAATATACAATTATACTAATATTATTTTCTAAATAGTTAGAAATTAACAAGTGTTATAGATTGTGATTAATTTAGTTATAAAAATCAACCTAATTATCATAAATCCAAAATATAAAACACATAAATATACAATGTTTGGTCTTACAAATCTAACCCTAAACAATTAGTAATAAAATTCATTCCAAATATTCATATAATTAATTCATAAAATTATATATTAATAAATGTGGATCGGTTTAATTAAAATGTTTGCATTGAAGGGATATTTGATTTCACCCAAAGATGGATAGATTAGAAATGTTCACTAACCAATCCCAATTTTCACGATGAAACGAAAAAACAAAATATTAGTTCAAGTTTGATTACCTGTTATTACTTATTATCTAAAAATGATGAATATAAGGAAACATTAGGAGAAAGTTACACGTGTGAAGTGGGAACATGCCATGGATGAAATAAAAGAGAAACTTGGAAAAAAAAAATTGGCACGTGCTGCTGCTTAAGTTTAGGAGCACAACTCCTTCATTTTAGTGTTTTTGTTACACTAAAAATAGTATTTCCACTTTATCTGCTCTTAACACCTCAAATTTTTTGGCCAATCAAAATTATTCCAAACATATAGAAACTGATGCAGGAGCACCTAGACGTATATGCAATCCTGCATCACCCAAAAAGAATGGTTAATTCAATTTTGTTTGCTCTTCATTTAGTTGTTGTTTCAGTTTTGTTTTTGAGCTGTGGCGGTGTTGTTGAGGTTGATGGTGAGTCCACGTCACATTCATTTTTGTGTCATTTATGGTTCAAAATGGTGGATTTTAGTTCAATTTTGATTGCCACAACTATTTTGGCCATGTCATTGGGCATTCGATGCCATTGATCATTTGTCAGTTCTATGGGCTTGGTTGATCGTGGTGATGAGTCATGAACCTTTCGAGGGAAATAAAGCACTAGTTGTTGTTTACTTCCAAGTTGTCATGGAAGGGATGTTGACACTAAGCAATTGTTTTTGTTCACTGATTTCTGCCTAAAAGTGCTAGAAATGAGACAATGCTTTTGAGGTTTAAACATAAAACACATAAAAACATAATCAATCATTCATTTGCACATAATGAAACAACTATTAAGAAGGCAAAATATTGAAATTTTATTGAGAAAAGGTGTTCTTATAGTAGATGCAAGACAGAAATATGTGTCTTTGCTTTGAAAAATGTATTACAAAGTGTGTTTCTCAGTGTTGTGATTGAGAAAACTGAGTTACAATGCTCTATTTTTTTCTTATACAGCTCCAAAACATGAAAGAACTACTTGAAAAATGAAACCTAAGGGTCCTATGAAAGACTCCTCTGTAGACTTCACACCATGAATTTACTCAGTATGGACTGAGAACTATGTTCTGCATATACCTTGACTAATAAGCTTTACTGAACATGACAGTGGACAAATCCAAACCGATCACAAACATTTATCAGTGGACGAGCATGTGGAAGTCTTGCTTCCATAAGAAAGTTCTTTGCCTTTTCAGCATCATAGAAGTTTGACTCTCTGGTTACACGTTCCACCTCCTTGATTTTTCTAGTTTTGGCTAATGCTTCAATGTATTTGAAGTGAATGTTGGGATCCTCACTGCCAATGACATTGAAAATACAGTTTACCATATAAGTAGAGGTTCCCAAGATACTTCAAAATTACCTCCTCAAATAGATCAATGAATATCAGTGACAAAATGATACAAATGACAATCCAAAGTCAAATCACCTGGAGCTCAAATATGCTTATAACATACAAGTAATCGGTGCTTACTATTCCAAGATTACAAGGGTATAACATGTGGAATGGCTAACAATACCTCCATTAGAGCAATTGGAGTTGACTATTCTTATATCGAGTAAAGAGTCAAACAGTTATCAAATAGCTTGGCAAATGAAGGCAGCAGGGTATTTCCAAATTCAAAACTTTTACTTAATGTTGTTGAATAGAAGAAAAAAGAATCATTTATCTGCCACCATAGTGAAAAGTTAGCAATTGGATTTGGTTTGTTAAACATGGCTCATAACCTCTTGTAACCCTACCTTGTCATTGGTCAAGGTTGAAGGGATGTGTAACAAAGAAGACCAAGTTCTTTGTGGCATGTAAGGACAACCATAACTTTATGTAAGTCATTTTCATTGATGACAGTAGTTTATCATTTATGATAGTGGCCTTGAGGCAGACATAGGAGCAATATCATGCATCATAAAGTAAGTATGATAGTCCATATTGAAGGTGATAGTCACCAAGAAGGACGGTTCCAGTGATCTCATAAGAAGACATTCATAGCTTATGTTTTGGATCAAAACCATGAATGTAACAAATGACATTAATCTTGATGGATCAAAGGTAACAGAGTACAGTGAAAAGGTAGTCATAAGACATGAGGGTAGACCACTCAATATCAAGTATCAGATGGTAACGGATAGTATTTAGGACTGTAAGGAAGAACTTGGTTGTTATTTGTGATAGTAAATGACCAATGAAGTCAGACAATGATCAAATTCAAAGGTAGGACAATCTTGAAGGTTCATGAAGAATTAGTAATCAAAGACAGTCCTCTAGGAGTCAATGCTTGATGATAGTGTCTTGAGGTTCACATGGCAGATCAGTGACTACAAGTAAACAACACTATGAGGTGAAGTGATTAAGGATGAAAACATCTAAAAGGAAGAGGACCACAAAACATATTAATTTCACTCACTCTTTTAATTGCCTACATATTAACCACAAAACATGATGAAATTACCAAATGAAAAAGCTACTCACCAACCACCTGGGGGACTCTGGAATAAAGAGGAGACCCAAGACCAAAATAGAACAGAGGATAAGTCCTGCAAAGACCATTCATTCCAGATATAAGTGGACCAATGTTGAGTTTCCTCACATGCAAAAATACAATTTTGATGTATTTATGATACTAAGCCTATATATATTGTGATTTTTACTAGACTTCAACCTGGATGGAGAACATTCACTACTTCTCAAATAGATCAATATTACAACAATGTAAGACAATTCTCAAAATTTTCAATAAACTTTCAATCAAAATATAAAATTACCATTATTTTGCAGTGCATGTTGAACTTGACATCAATACTATTTATTATGCTAATTGAAAGAATTCAACAAGAATGCAACTACAACAAATGACAAAATTCCTCTATCCTCCATGCTTTGATGGATGTCCATACCCTATTCCAAAGCTCCCATTTTGGCACAGGCAGGGAGTATGCTGGCAAAGGTTGTTGAATTTGGCTTTACTCCTGCTAATTGCATTTTCTTGAAAGTTTCTAAAGCCTTTTCAATAAATACATTTTGTGCATATCCCACAACCATTGAATTCCATGAGATGACATCTCTTTGAGGCATTCTGCCAAACAGTTCACATGCCTTGTCATTGCTTCCACATTTTGCATACATGTCTACTAGAGCAGCTGCAACTACAACAAATGACAAAATTCCTCTATCCTTCATGCTTTGATGGATGTCCATACCCTATTCCAAAGCTCCAACACGACTAGAATTCCATATCAACATACAAAATCCTAAGGAAATAAGCTTAATGTATCTTTGACCTCACACTAGTAGGAAGATGTGACTACAATCCAGTATTCTGACTACTACCTTTTGCAACTTGACAAACTCTGCAACTCTGCACAAATTTCCTAACATCCTTATGTATCTGAGGCCAAAAGTAATTTTCACTTACCAAAGCCACTATTTATCAATACCAAAATGTCCTGCCAATCCACCACTATGTTTCTCCTTGATCAAATTGTCTCTCATTGAAATCTTAGGTATGCATAATTGATTTCCTCTGAACAAAATATCCTCTTGAATGAAATAGTCCAACCACTTACTCCTATCTGTCACAACAGGATTCTTACATGCTTTTCAAGGTTCTGCAAAATCAGTGTCTCCCTCATACATATGTTTCAATTCATCAAATCCCAATACTTCAATCCTCATCTTCCTTCTCCTACTCAATGCATCTACAACTTTATTTGACTTACCACTCCTATAGTTCAACACAAAAGTATAACTCTACATGAACTCCACCCACCTCATATGTCTCTCATTCAACTTTCTTTGACTGTTCAAATATTGCAAAGCTTGATGATCTATGTACAACACAAACTCCTTAGGCAACAAATAATGTCTCCACTTCTTCAAGGCTTGAATTATGGCATAGAACTCTTGATCATAAACTGAATATCTTCTCCTTGTATCATTCAACTTCTCACTGAAATATGCTACAGGTCTACCTTCTTAGCTTAACACTGCTCCTATTGCATTCCCACTTGCATCACAATCTACTTGATATACCTTATTGAAATCTGGTAATGCCAAAACAGGTTGCTCTATCACTTTCTGCTTCAACAATTTGAAACTTTTGTCTACTCCTAATGTCCACTTGAAATCTTTTCTATCACCTCTCATTGTCTTTGTCATAGGGTTGCAAATTGAACTAAAATTTATGATGAACTTCTGGTAGAAACTAGTTAATCCATGAAATGATATGACTTCTCCAATGCTCTCTGGTGTAGGCCATTCAACAATTGCTCTTACTTTCTCAGGGTCCATCTTCAATCCTTCCGAAAAAATCACAAATCCCAAGTATTCCAATTCTTCCTTCATGAAACTACATTTCTTTATGTTTATCAACAATTTCTCTTCTCAGTCTCTGCAATACTTGTCTCAAATGTTGTAAATGTTCTTCTTTTGTCTTACTAAAAATTAGAATGTCATCCAAATATACAATAACAAACTTACCCAAGAATTTCTTCAAAACTTCATTCATCAACCTCATGAAAGTACTAGGTGCATTTGTCAATCCAAAAGGCATCACCAACCACTCATACAATCCTTCATTTATCTTAAAAGCAGTCTTCCATTCATCTCCTTCTCTGATCCTGATATGATGATATCCACTCTTCAAATCTATCTTTGTGAAATATTTTGCTCCACTCAAACAATCCATGATATAATCCATTCTAGGTAAAGGGAATCTATACTTAAATGTGATCTTGTTTATTGCTCTAGAATTGTTGTTCTCAAAATCAGCTACGCTCGTTTTGTAGATAACCCCCCACGAAACTTGTCTGTTTCATGAATCTACACTTTAAGCTCATGGATCGAGATGAGGTCCTCTTGATCTCGTACGAAGTTGTTTGACATCCTAGGCTAGTTTATGACATCTCTTTGAATCATTTTCTCGATATATGTGAAGATCGTTCAAGTCGTAAATCGGTAAAAATGTCGATTTAGGTCTGTTTTGGAAGTTAGTTTTTGAGTCATAATATGCAAGAGTGGCGAAATCTGCTGCTCCTACATATCTCTTTGCTTGTTTTTATGCCATATGTAAAAGAGGCGTTTATTGCCGCTTGTGCATACGTCTTTGTATTTAACATGTAAAGGCGGCGGATTTCGTCGCCATTACATGTTTTTCTTTATTTTCCTTGTAATAGCGGTAATTTTTGCCGCCGTCTCATGTTTGTTAATGTTTGTGCATCGGTGACCGAAATCGCCGCTCGAGCGAGATCTCTGGGATTTTGGGCATCAAGTGCCATTAATGGCCACTCGTGCCAGGCAATTAAGTTTTGTTTTCAACCTTTAAGGTGTTATAAAACCCATGGCCTCTTCTCATTTTGTTATTTCAAAACAAAAGAAACCATTTAGCCGATTCACTCATACCATCTTCGACCACTTGATCGAGTGCTAGCTGATTTCGTGTTGCAGATCAGCACTTAGGGTTTTTGGTCGATTTTACAGGTAAGTTTCTTTTTGTTTCCATTCCCCCTTTCTCATTGTTTGTTTGTATATTTGGTTTATAGATTTTTGTTAGGTTTTTATTCTTTTGTTGTTTGTGAGTTGTGTCTAGAGTGTTTTTACCCATACAACATAGGTTACCGTTAGGGCTTTCGTTTTGAAGACGCTATGTTTTTCATCAGTTAAAACCTTCACTATGTATCAACTTTTGAAGAGATGCAACAACGGCCAAATTCACCGCTAGACCTTCCAAACCCCGCAACTCCCATTGTGTGCAATGATGGCGGATTTTTCCGTCCTTACACCGAAGACTGTAAAAAAACCCCTATGTAGTGTGAGCTTTTATCACCGACTGAACACTACAAAAACCTGTCAGTCTCACATGCGGTGTCGGTGGGAATCGCCGCTCAAGTGTTCAACCTCAAGTTTTGGTTCAAATGCAATAGCGGCCGATACAACCACTCTTACACCAAAACTCATTACCACTTCCCTACCGGAGCGGCCGATACACCCGTCCAAACATTTGCTAGTGATGAAACCCATTATATGCCATAGCGGCGTTTTAACCTGCCCGAGCATCCAGTGTTGAGGAAACTCACGACTTGCTGAAGCGGTGTTTTTCCCCATCCAAACACTTGAAGTTTTTACTCATTCACATGTGATAGCAGTCATTTTAATCGCTTGAGCATGTCAAATCAAAACTTCCAAAATACATGCAGAAGCGGTGTTTTTCACCGCCTTTACACCTGAAGTCTCTCCCAACTTGCAATGGCGGCCAAATCACCTGCTCAAGCACATTTTCTCGATTTTTCCCAACATTGGAAAATTCACTTTTCAAAACCAAAAGCCCGCTTTCGCCTTCACCTTGATTTGCGCACTCAAGCCCTTTAAACGCATGCTTTCCTGTCCATGATCGTCAAAACGCAGTTGACCCAGTTTATCCAATTTTTCCCCTAACTGCGAGGTCATGGCCTTTTGCAGTTTTCAATTAGTGTTCGTGGTGGTGTTCAAATTCACAGTTCTCCTAGAGGTGAAATGGTCAGTCAAGGAGGAGACATCTATCAGGAAAAGATTCCAACCAATACTGGCAAACACCAACTTGTGGTTGAAAAGCAAAGGGATTCAGTTGAAAGAGTTCCTTCCAGGGTCTGAAGAAGAGATACAGGAGCAAACAGGTAAGAAGGTGGAAAACCAAACTAAGAACAGGAGTGACACCCCTTCTTCCTCCAAGGTACACAAACCAAAGATCAAATTTGTATCTAAAGGAGGAAAGAAGAAGGAAACCACAGAGGCTTCTGATGCCACTAAGTCAGATGTTGAAGACACTAATGATGATCAGATGGAAATTGAAGATGTTGAGACTGAAGAACAAAATGTTTAAAGGTCTAAGACAAAGGTATCTGATGAAGTTGAACAAGGTGAAGATGAAGATACAGAGGTAGAGCGACTTGATGGTTCCCCTCAGACTCCTATGAAAGATCTTCCTTCCAAGACACAAGTTCTTACACCTCCTCCTCATGTTTCATTTTCTGATAGTTTGCCAGCAATTTCAAATGTTCCTCTTTCTCCAATTTTTGTTGTTTCTTCAGACAATACTCCTCCATCCATGAAAGCTAGTTTTGGAACTGTTTTTGATTCTTCTGGTTCCATTCCAAGCTTATCTTCCCCTTCTTTTGATATTGGGGAACAAACTATCTTAGAGAACCTTCTGGATGCTTCACAGAAGGTTGTTGATATAGATGTTGTGTTTACCAACACAAGTCCAATTGTCACTATCACTGGCACGAATATAGATATAGCCAAGCAAGCAGTGGATCCCCCTGCAGCTGTTGATGCATCTATACTTCCTCCATGGCTATCTGCCTATACCCCAAAAAGGAAGAAGCAAGCCATCTCACCTGATGAGATTGACATTGAAAAGCTGTTGCCCGTGAAAGTAAAGAACCAGAAAAAGAAGCCTAAGACTATTTCTAGGCTAGTCACTGAAAAGGGAATCAGATATGCCGAAATTGCCAAACCTCCTGAAGATGCCACGGTTGATACTTTTGACATGAGCAGTTATGTCATCTCAAGGGTTGAGCTTGGTAAAGTGACTCATGAGGGTGTCAAAGCAGATTTCCAAACCACTGCCAGTACCCTACTTGAAAAGTATGATGAAGCCAAGAGGGAGAAGGAGCAATACAAAGCAAAAGCAGAACAACTAGCTGCTCTCCTTCAGAAAATAGTGAAGTCATCAGAAATAGTAGAACCTATGGCAGTGACAGTGGATGATCCCCTGATACAGAAGGTTGAAAAAGCACAAGCTAGAGGCAAGATAGTGGGGGATGTAGTGGAGCGGTTGTTGGCTCAAGGACGAGTTCTGTTGAAAACCGCTGTGGAAAGATAGGAGAAAATGGACAAAGCTAAAGCTAAGCTGGACAATCTGGTAGATCTACTTTCACAAGAGCTGCAAGATCAAGAAGAGAGCCTAGAAGAGTGGATAGATATGAAGAAGATCAAGATTAAGAATCTAATCACCATTGGGGTCGTCACCAACAGGGAATCATATCTCAAGACCAAGGAGACTCTAGCTCATCGTATTTTCATAATAAAGATTCTACTTGAAGATCTATGCCAAGCTCGAGAAGCCAGCGAAGATAGTGATGTCACACTCCTACAATGGCTAGAAGAACTTCCTTGCATCTTGACAAGGGAAGATCACAGTTTCCTCACAGCACAGGAAATGATAAGTTCTTTTGAAGAAATGGTACAAAAGAAATTTGAAGAGGAAGCTCCCTCAATGCTCTCAATGGATAACCTGTATGATCAACATTCAACTCTGGAGAATCTGAAGGATAATTTAGACAAGCATGAAAAGGCAGTAAAGGTGGTGAAAGATTCAATTCTTTGAGCTCGTACCATCTCTGAAAACACAGCGAAACCAGATGCATGCGAAATGTCAGTTGTTCAAACCATGTATCAGAACTTCCTGAGGAAAAAAGATGGAGGAAGCTAGTGCCTTAGCTTGTTTTTCTTAGATGTTATGTAAATTGAATTTTGTTTTAGACATCTACACATGTAATTTTCCAAAATGTAGTTACATGTGAAACAAGAGAAGTCATAAGTCAAATAGGACTCTCTTGTTGAATAAGTCAAAGTAGTTGTAGATTTCTTAAATTTTCTCAAGGTCTTTCCCTATAAATAAAGGGGACCTCTTTTGTAAATATTATCTTTTGTCTATTGCAAGAAAACTCTGGCGAATTGAGAAGCAAATCAAGACTTTGTGCTTTTTGTGAAAATCAATATTCAAATATTTATCAATACAAGAAAGCAAGTTCAATTCCAATCTTTCTCTTGGGATTATTTGTGTTGTGATAGTTTTGTTCTTACGTCTTGCTATCATAATCTTATTTGATAATAATTGAAGTGTGGAGTTTGTTTCAAGTGATTGAAGAGTGCTCTTAATTTGATTCTGATAAACTTTGTGTTATCAAATTAGTTGTGGTTTATATGTTCATGTTTGTGAGAATACAATAGTTTGGAGACTTTGTGCTGCAAGTTGTTATATTCAATTTACTTTTATCATCTTGAAGAGGAGTGAAGACTTTGTGCTGCATTTTACTTCAAATAGTTCCGTTTACAAGTAATAAGTGAGGTTACAGAAAACTTTGCGTTTCTGTGATTTTGTGATAATTTATAAGTCTTATATCAAGAGTTTAAAATATAAACATCTATTCTGAAAAAAGAGAATGAGATGAGATGGAACCACCACAAACATAGTTTTTAGTGTACATAAATTTTATAAGTTGTTTGATTTGCAAAAGTTAAGTAATTAGAGGGAACCTCCCCTTGCTGAGAGGAGAGACTTTGTCTCATCATAGCCATGGCTGATATACCCATTTTGCCGTTAGTGAGTTAACGACAAAATATTCACCCAACAAGAATCAGTACACATTCTCCATTCTCCATCTTTCTTCAGTGCTAACACTGCAAGTACTGCACAAGGACTCAAACTTTCTCTGATCAAACCTTTCCTAAAGAAATCTTATATCTACCTATTCAATTCTTCATTTTGTGTCAGTGTCATTCTATGTGTTGCTTTGTTAGGCAAACTAGCTCCCATTATAAGATCCATGTGATGACTGATACTCTTGATTGGTGGCAATCCTTCAAGTACATTGTCTGATATGACGTCTTCATATT
This sequence comes from Cunninghamia lanceolata, assembly GCA_027924645.1. Lineage (NCBI taxonomy): Eukaryota > Viridiplantae > Streptophyta > Pinopsida > Cupressales > Cupressaceae > Cunninghamia > Cunninghamia lanceolata. Next base: position 4,580,809 of record BSBN01000620.1, read on the forward strand.
TTATCAGCAACTCACTTATCTCCTCTGGTTGTGATTCTCTAGTCTCCTTCTTCAATGTTTCAGGCTTCTTAGGGATCAAAGCATAACACATATTCTCATGTCTCAAGCCATCCAAAAATTTCCTGCCATCTACCAACCAGATTCTAGCATTTCCACATACTTCACTCTTAGGATCATTTTCCAAAGGAATCAAAGTAATTCTCTTTCCATTTGCTGTTATAGTGTATGTATTCTTTCTCCCATCATGTATAGCTTTTCTATCATACTGCCAAGGTCTACCCAACTAGATATGACAAACATCCATAGGCATAATATCACACAAGACTTCATCATGATAAGATCCAATATGAAATTTCACAAAACATTGTTCACTCACCAGTACCTTATGATCATCTTGAATCCATGCTATCTGATAGGGCTTAGGGTGTTAATCTTTCCAACTTCAGCTTAGTCACCATCTCCTCTAAAACTAGATTATCTAAACTACCGCTATCAATAACAACTTTACAACATTTACCTCCTGATTTGCATTTGGTTATGAACAAGATTTTCCTCTATTGTGGTTCTTCATTTGTCTCTGCTTGAAATAGTGCTCTCCTCATCACAAGTGATTCTCCTCTCTTAGGTTTACCAACCAAACTAGGTGATCCAATAGGTTCTTCCACATAGGTTGCTCTTCCACTGTTCTCTGTTCTCTTGCTTGTACTCCCTTGATTACATTTGAATGCTCTATGTCCTTCACCTCCACACTTGAAGTAGGTTCCTCTTAATGTTCTCCTATCAGGTCCTCTTTCTTCTCTTCTGTATCCTTCACTCTAGTAGGGACTAGGGTTTCCTCTGCGGTAGAAAGTTCTATCATCTCTTTGGTATGCATTGTTATCTATGTCCTCCTTCTTGAATGTGTTCTCTTGTCTTATCTACTCTGCATAAGATCTCTCTCCTCTAGAAAATGCTGTACCTCTCTGAAATTTACCTCCTCTGCCTCTCTGTCTTTGATCATGCCCTTGTTTAACTTCTCTTCAACTTTCAAGGCAAACTGATATGCCTCCTCCAAAGATGTCATCCTCGCACTAGTAGGAAGATGTCCATTGATGTATTTAGCCACTTTCTCCTTGCTTGCTTCACTATGTCCTGTCCTTATGATCATATTATGAAATTCTTCAGTGTACTCCTTCACACATTTCTCCTTTTGTCTTAGGTTTTGCAAACCAACTCATATTCAGCATGTATAAACTGATTCTTTAATTTTGTCACCATCCTATCCCATTTTGTAATCTTTTCCTTTCCTCTTCTATTCCTATCCAACTAAACTTCTTTCCACCATATAGAAGCATGTCCTTTCAACTTTGTCTTTGCAAATTTCACTTTCTCTAGATCTTCAACTTCTTCATATTCAAAGTATTCCTCCATGTCATTTACCCAATCGATCAACTCTTCAGGATTCAAATTACCAGTGTAGTTCGATACATAAACTCTAGGTCTTTTCCCAATCTTTGAAATAGCTCACACATGTTGACTTGATCTGATTCTTCTTCCTCATCACCTCCTAGGGTTTCACCATTTTGTTCAGCAGATTGAAATTCTTCATCATCACTTTCCATATTAGGTCTAGGTGTCAATCCTCTTCTCTGATCTTCTTCAACAACATCCAAGTGAACTCGCATGGTTTTCATCATTTCTATCATCTCATCCATTCTTCTAGCCATTGTTCCAACAACATGGATTCTCCTCAGTGATATCTTCCTAGGATCAAGTGCAAACTGCCTCAAATTTGGTGATCAGGCTACAAGGTGACAACTGCCTCACAATCGGTGATCAGTTGCAACACAAGTAACCTATCTTAGATTTGGTGATCTGTCCACAACAAGATCTAACAGAATTCCTCCGCCAACTTCATTCAATTCACTCCCAAAGATTCAAACTTTCACTCTGATACCACTTGGTGCAGTCATAGTAGGAGGGTTCACAAAATGAACTGTACAAACTGTGCAGCAAGAGTAAACACAACGGAAACAACTCAAAGATATAAGGCAATGTAGGTTTAGTCATTCAATATCATAGAATTCAAATACAAATTGGATGGCAACATGTGGGCTTACAATTAGGACTCACAGGACTGATTACAGAATATGTACAAGATATGGCTTTTTATCTCCTTCACAAAGAATTCAAATTATCAATTATGAATCAATTGACAACTATCAAAATCTTGATAACTACTTTCCTAGGCATCTACTACATTGTTTTATGTCATCTCCGGAACAATATATTCCTCCGCGTCAGCCAAGGAAGATCACAAAATCCAATGAAGAGCTGTAATATGTGTACACGAATAGGTCAGACCTATTTGAATTGAACTCCTCCGCAAATGAATAGAATGATGTGCAGATCTCGGGGAAGGTTGACCACAAACTATAGATCATTGAATGATGTGTCATTAGGCTCCGCAAGTCTTCTCCTTTGGCTAATTGATTGAGACTGCCAGGGTGCTCTGTTCTAAGAAAACAAACGATCTTCTGATAGTGATAACTTTCTGGTACTTGATCCAAATGCTCTAAAAATTGGATATGATGTAGGTGAATGAATCTAGATGCTAAGTCCAGCTCCGCAAGGTTTGAAATGAAACTACAGCAGAATGCAGACCAAAATACATAAATTGCTACTGACTGAACTGCCTGAACTGAAAAGAAACAAACTGAAATGCAAATATTTTTGGTTGATGCAAGATTGCTCTTGAACCAGGGATGCTCCTGCATCAATTAAGGAGGCTCTTGTGGTTCATGGTAGATCCAAAGATAAAGGGAAGAAGAAGGACAAGAAAATAGAAAAGAGTAGATCCAAATCTCGTGGGAGATCAAAGTCTCCTGGAAAGTCCAAGGCACTATGTTGGAACTGCGGCAACTCTGGGCACTTCTGAAAGGAGTGTAAGGAGGAGAAGAAGAAAAAGAAGAACTTCTCTGATTCAGATTCTGAAAAATCTCAAGATGATGGTGATGTTTTCATTTCTGCCTTGGCCACCCATGCATCAGAAGATGTGTGGTTGATAGATGTTGGTGCTTCTTTCCACATGATGACTCTCACCTGAAGATCATTGGCCATGGAAGAGTCTTGATCTGATTCCCTGATGGACGAGTAAAGGGGATCAATGGTGTTCTACATATCCTTAGTTTAGCATGAAACCTTCTTTCTGTAAGTAAGTTGATTGATGTGGGTGTGCAGGTTGTCTTCTCAAATGGATGATGCAAGATGACGAGAGGAGCTATGGTGCTTGCTAAGGGTACTCAGAGAGGTTCTTTGTTTCAGTTGGATGCATGTACTATTCAGTGCAATAGCTCTTCTATTTCAAAGAAAAGAGCTTCAGATTCTTCATCCTCACCATCGAAATCAACAACGAAGAAGTGTGTTGCATCAACTTCCAATGGTAATGCTTTTTGGGTACCTAAGGGTGCTAATGCTTTGGAAATGAAGCTTCCTGCTGAGAAGACAATGTTGTGGCATGAGAGACTTGGTAACATTGGTGAGAAGGGTCTTAGAGCTGTGAAAAATAAAAACTTCATCGAGGGGTTAAATGATTGTAATCTTGAGTTCAATTTATGTGAACATTGTGTATATGGAAAGCAAAGCCGTATTCAATTTTACTCTAGTTCTCATAAGTCATTTGGGGTGTTGGATCTGATTCATTCTGATGTGTTTGGTCCTATGAATGTTGCTTCGATTTATAAATCTTTTTATTTTGTATCATTCATTGATGATTACAGTAGAAGGGCATGGATTTATTTTCTCAGAAGGAAATTTGAAGTCTTTAGTTGGTTCAAAGAGTTTAAATCTTTTGTAGAGAATTAGATTGGTAAAAAGATTAAGTGTTTGAGAACTGACAACGGTGGTGAGTTTTGTTCAGAAGATTTTGAGAAGTTCTATAAAGAACATGCGATTGAAAGACATAAGACAATTCCATACACCCCTCAGCAAAATGGAGTTGTAGAGAGGATGAACAGGACATTGATGGAGAGGGCTAGGAGTATGCTTAGTAGAGCTAGCCTTAAACAAAAGTTTTGGGTTGAAGCTATAACCACTGCCTGCTACCTGGTTAACAGGTCTCCTACTTCAATGCTTGTTGAAAAGACAGCCATGGAGGTGTAGTCTGGTAAGAAGCCTTCTTTGATAAATCTTCGTGTTTTTGGTTGTGAGGCATATGCATATGTGTCTAAGGAGAAGAGGTCAAAATTGGATAACAAGGTAGTTAAGTGTATCGTCATTACCTATGGTGTCGGTGTGAAAGGGTACAAGCTTTGGGATCCTATGGCTGAGAAAGTCTTGTATAGAAGAAGTGTTATTTTTAGAGAGATAACTCCTATTTTTCTACAGCCAGAAAAAAAAAGGAAAAGAAAGAGGATGTGGTTCAGTTTCCTACTACCCCTAAGAAGATTGAACCGAAAGACTCTATTGGACCTGATGATGAGGAAAGCTCTAGCAGCTCTGAAAGTTCAGAAGAAGAAGAAGAACCTCCAACATAGCTTGTGAGGAGCTCTACATGGATTCGGAGGCAACCTGAGAGGTTTGGCTATTCATTGCTTGATTCTAGTTGTGTTTTTGCCTTGATTTCTAACACTGATGAGCCTAAAACTGTGAAAGAGGCTATGGGTATGAAAGATGCAAGTTCCTAGAAGGAGGCCATGGAAGAGGAGATGGCTTCTTTGGAAAAGAATAAAACTTGGATCTTGGTGCCTTTACTTGAAGGATAGAAACCAGTTGGATGTAAATGGGGGTTCAAAAAGAAATTTGGTGCAGATGGAAGTGTTGAGAAATAAAAGGCTAGATTGGTTGCAAAGGGGTATTCTCAGGTGGAGGGAATTGATTATGGTGACATTTGCTCTCCTGTTACAAAGCTAGAATCTATTCAGTTCCTGCTATCTCTTGCAGTAGCATATGATTTAGAAGTGGAACAGATGGATGTAAAGACAACTTTCCTTCATGGTGACTTGGAGGAAGAAATCTATATGTCACAGCCAGAGCACTATGTGGTGAAAGGTAAATCAAATCTGGTGTGCAAGTTAAAGAAGTCTTTGTATGGTTTGAAATGATCTCCTAGGATGTGGTACCAAAAGTTTGATTCTTTTGTGTTGAGTACTAGATTTCTAAGATTGAAACTAAATCATTATATTTATTACAAGTTTGACAATGATCACATTCTCATTATTGCATTGTATGTTGATGATATGTTGCTAATTGGGAATGGTAAAAGATTGATTTCTGATTTGAAGTCTCAGTTGTCAGCACAATTTGAAATGAAAAATCTAGGGGTAGCCAAGTACATTCTAGGGATGGATATCAGAAGAGATAAAGAAAACAAAAAGCTTTGGTTAGGCTAGAGTAAGTATGTTAACACTATGTTGGAGAGATTCAGTATGGTGGATTGCAGACCTTTGACTGTCCCTGTTATGACGAGGACAAAGTTATCTACTGGAGATTGTCCAAAGTCTCCTTTTGATATGCAGGATATAAGCATAGTTCCTTATGCTAGTGTGATTAGCAGTTTGATGTATGCTATGGTCTATACAAGACCATACATTGCCCAAGTAGTGAGAGTCCTTAGTCAGTTTATGGCTAATCCTAGATGGGTACATTGGGATGCAATGAAGAGAGTGTTCAAATATTTGTGAGGTACTTTTGAGTATTCCCTATGTTATCATGGTTATCCTACAGGACCTCAGCATTCTATGAGTATTCATAGATTTGTGGATTCTAATTGGGCAGGTGACATTGAAAGCAGGAGATCCACCAGTGCTTACGTGTTCACTATGTTTGGTGGAGTTATCGGTTGGATGAGTAAGCAGCAACCTGTGATCGCTTTGTCCATGACAGAAGTAGAGTACATGGCAGCTACTCATGCTTGTAAGGAAGCCATTTGGCTTAAAAGGTTGTGTTCATATATTGATTTTGATGTAGGATAGATTACTATCAATTGTGACAGTTAAAGTGTGATTTGCTTAGAAAAGAATCCTACTTTCCATGCCAGAACAAAGCACATTGATGTTTAGTTTCATTTTGATCGTGATATGGTAGAAGATGGGAAGGTGATATTGGAGAAGGTTGAAATTTTGAAGAATGTTGCAGATGCACTGACGAAACCAGTGGGAACAAATAAGTTCAGATGGTGTTCGGAGTCTATGGGACTCTTGGCCCCTAGCAGTTAAACCTTGTCATTCTATTGGCTCTTGCAAGGTGTTCGACAAGTGGGAGAATGTTGGGAATTAAGGTGTCTCAACCTTTGCAAATTCCTAGCATTTAATATTTATTTATTGGCCTATTTTGTATTTATGCTTGCACATCCTATTTTGTCATTTAGTGTGAGGTGACTATTGGCCCACGATTGTCGTTAAACCAAAAGGTCAACCTATCAATTTCTGATACAAGCGCTAGAGTTAATGAATCCACGGGAGGTAGTTAGTCCATGTCACGAATCCCATGGGGAGTACTGACCATTTGCCAACAAACTGCCCCCAGCATTACCTAGGGGAATTTGAACCCGTGACCTTTCACTCTGATACCAATTGTTGTCCCATGATTTCTGTTAAACCAAAAGGTCAACCTGTCAATTTCTGATACAAGCGCCAGAGTTAATGAATCCACGGGGAGTGCTGACTATTTGCCAACAGTGACATGGTGACATGTCATCCTACTTGTAATATGAATTGGATGGTCAAGTGAACACATGAGAATGTAGGTGTCACATTTGAGGTGGCACTAATATGCCATGTGTCAGCATCTTGAGGTGTGTGAAAGGAGTTATTATGTATGATAGAATCTATGACATGTAAGAGCCAGAATTAGAGATTCCTATGACAAGTGAAGACAAGTGTCAGAGAGTATCTTTGCATGTGAGGAAGGCATCTTTAGGTGCCCAAGTTTGACTATGACATGTTGTAAGAGGAATATTCTATTATTAGTCTTGTATGATGGATTCTCTTACAGAAGTAAATGATGTTATGTTTAGCAGATTCTATGACAACTGTAAGATGTGTAAGACCATATGTCATAGCCTATTCTTGGTTGGAGTGCTCCACATTGGGAAAGTCAAACTTGCATGTTATGATGGCTGAATGGAGGTTGCTTGCATGTTGTACAAGTTTCCCAAGGCGTTGGATTTTTACCATGAGGCCAAGTTAGACACCCACCTCTAGAAGCTTCCCATGTTGGCCTTGTAAACTTTATAAATGCAGGTGCTTGGAGTTGGAGTTGCATAGTTGATTTGCACGTACTATTATACTGTCAAAATTGCTCTAGAACTAACATCTTGAAGACTCCTAAAGGAACTTGCATTGTAAGTGTATTGTAATCACCATTAGATTTGATAATGCACTGTGTAAGTTTTGGAGTGTGGGGTTTTTCACCCATAAGGGTTTTCCCCACGTATATCTCGTGTCTCTTGCATTTTACTTCTCATTTTATGTTGTTTAATCTCTTTGTTATATGTTTCACATATCTGTAACTATAAGGATCTGAAAATTTGCATACTATTCCCCTCATTAGTTCAGTGTAGGAAGCATTTCCACGTACCTTGCTTCCTTTCATAAATCTGCCAAAGACATATGGGAGAAGCTGCACAATATCTATGAGGGTGATGATAAAGTCAAGCAAACAAAACTACAAACTCATAGAGGCAAATTTGAGGCTCTAAAGATGAAACATGATGAGAATATTGCAGCATACATGCTTAGGGTAGATGAGGTAGTGAATGCAATCAAAGGTCCTGGAGAAGACATAAAAGACATAGTGGTTGTAAAGAAAGTTTTGAGGTCTTTACCATAGAGATATGATTCCAAGTATCTGCAATAGAAGAAGCTAAAGATCTGGACAAGTTCTCTATGGATGAATTGTTTGGATCTCTAATAGCATATGAAATGAGAAGTGAAAGTACGTGCTCGAAAAATAAAGAAGCAACATTCAAGACTTCTAAAGCCAAGAATATTGAAGAAGATTCTAAATCAAGTACCAGTTCAAGTGAAAAAGAAGAAAATTTTGTTAGAAAACTGAAGAAAGGCTCTAGAAAATACAAAGGTAAACTATCTTTCAAATGTTTCAATTATGGAAAAATTGGTCATTTTGGATCTAAATGTCCTTTAAGTGATAATGAAAAAGGGAATAGTTCTAGGAAACAAGTTTCCAAGTGTGAAGGGTGAAAATGGGATTAATCAATAACAATAAACAAACCCAATACACCAATAAAATATGAAGATAAAAGGTTTTAAAATAACAAAACAAGAGGATACTTACAACCTTTACCTTACGCCTTCCATTGTTCGCCTATCTGTTCTTGATCTTGATAATAATGAAGCCCTCAGAAGCGTCTGCTCCCTTGCTTGTTGAAGATGACAAGAATAGAATGGCTATGATACTTGATTGTATTTATGATGAGCTTCAAACACAAATGTGAGATGGATGATATGAAGTGCTATGGAGATGGGGGTGCCAAAGGTGCGCTAGTGTTTCTGCAGCATAAGTTTTACTTGAATATGGATTGATGAATGATAGAAGAAGAGGGTTGTATTTATAGAGTTGTGTAGAAGAAGATCAATGGTGGAGAAGAAATGAGAAGATCAACGGAGGAGAATAGTTGAGTAACGTGCAACGAATAGAAGGACACGTGTCATTCAAAAAGAAGCTTTGTTGAGTTAACTGCTTTGTTGATGAGGATGAGTTTTCATTTTCTTAAATTAGAATAAATTTTTCTAATTTAAAGACAATTGCTTTAACTCAGCTTTTGCTTTTGCGTGACAAGAAGAATATATTTTTAGAAGATAAGAAAGCATAATTAAATAACTAGATTTATTTAATTACTTGTAGATAATTTGGAGGAATAAATAAAATATATAAATATATTTTATTTTGTGGAGATTTTAATTTAAATAAATTTGCATTTTATTTAAATTTAGAAGAATGGAAGATTTCATTAAATAATTAAAATTATTTAATTATTTTAGAAGAATAAAGTTGATGTAAGTGAAATTAATTAAATAAATATGATTTATTTATTTAGATAGGAGAGAATGAATCAAATAAATAAAATAATTTATTTATTTATTGATAGAGGAATGTGAAGGTGAAATAAATATTTAAAATATTTATTTAAGTAGAGTCATATCATTTTTAGGTGTATACATTTTGCCCCTCTTTGATGCAATGTGTTTTATCATGTTGTTTCAAAGAATAAGAATTTTTGACGATGATACATGCCCCAGTTTGCCCTAGGTACAAGTTTGATGATAGGATGCCCCCTCGGGAGATTGGACGGGAAGAAGGCAGAAGGCGTGAGATGGACAATCTTACAAAGAAGAAGGTGAAAATAGGGTTAGGATGGAGAAAACATGACATGGTTCAGAGGAACAGTCATGGGAAATAGTCATAGTTGTCATATAGTCAGCTATGGTTCACTTGCTATATATAGGAGCTGGCTCCACAAGTTCTATTCATTTGCACACTTGTCATTAGTTGATTGATCTTTTGAGAGCTTAGGAGAGCATGGCAGCCAGAGAGATGGATATTCCGTGTGAGGAGCACTGGTTTGAGTGAGTCTGACAGTTCGATCAACCAGCGGAGGCAGGACCCCCGGTATGTAGTTTGTCAAAACTTGCTAAAAGTCATTTATTAGGCCCATTAATGGCTAGGGAAAAATACTAGGACAAATACGCCGAACTGCCATTCGGCACATATACACTCTAAAATGGCGCACATACTGCTAAGTAGTGCATTTGATATATCTTATGGCGCATATGGTAGTTTGGCGCATATATGCTCTGAATTGGCGCATCCATTTTGGAACAGCACATGTGACATAATAAGTGGCACCTACACCAGAATGGGGCATACACGTCAAGGATTGGCGCATTCACGGTGAAGAGGCGCATATGATATGGACGGCGTATTTGCCACCTGGATCGGCACATTTGTACTAGGAGAATCAGTTGACTGAACGAAATTAACCCAATTGGCATCCTGATCAATGCGTCAATTGATAAGTGATCTCTGAGATTGTTGAGAATCTAGTCAAGAGATGATATGCTATTTTGATTAATTTGATATGTTAAGTCAATGATAGGATAGTTTGATTGCTTTGAGTAGGTTTTCTTGGATATGGATTTCATTGACGTTATGCTTTGATTGGTTGCAGGGGGATATCCGAGATACCCTTATGTCACGAGAGTAGTTTCCTTTGCCGTTATTGCAGCGGTACATGTTGACTGAGATAGATCGTGAGGCTCTAGGTGCTATGGGTTTGCATTATGTTTTCTTCATGCCTGAGGTTCGCGCGAACCAGGCTATGTTGACTGCAGTGGTGGAGCGATTCCACAGCGAGGATGGCACATTTCATCTTGCGACGGGGGAGATGGCAATCACTCTTGAGGACGTATATCAGATTCTGCACCTCCCTATTAAGGGAGAGCTGGTTGAGTATGAGTCACAGCGGGATATTGGATTAGCCGAGTGCAGACGGGTATTCGATGACCCAGAGTTGGTAGAGCAGGTGATTGCATGGCAGGACATTCATGACTGCTATGACTACTTCCCAAGGATAGTGGCTGGACTAATCAGTGGCGTAGTATGCCTTGATAGGAGGTCACACAGCTTCTCGATTGGTTGGGGGAGGGTGTTAGAGAGCATGATCACGGATGGGACCTGGTATGCATGGGGTGTGTGTGTGCTTGCACACTTATACAGAGATATGCACCAGGTGGTGTATCATAGAGGAGCCAGTTTGTCGATAGGTGTATCATTGTTGCAGTTTTGGTTGTGGGAGCACATAGCTATCACATGGTCGGTATGTTTATTTCATAGGCAGAGGGGTGAGCCCTACAATTATGGCTATGTAGGTGTGATTTCCCAGCACAAGTATGGGAAGCTGGAGTACTGGAGGCACGCGTTCGATAATGTAGATCAGGTTGTCTGGCGCCCATAGCTATACTATGAGGTATGGGATGATGAGGCTGATGAGCTGTCTTATTGTTTTCAAACATGATGGCTCATTGGGAGGACCAGGTACATATTGGAGCGATATATTTTGAGCCAGGTTCAGAGATAGTTTGGCAGAGTACAAGGCAAACCACAGGGACAGACACGGTTCGCAAGGACCCATGCAGAGAGATATAGGTGGAGTCCCGTGGCGTCATATGAGGAGGCTTTGACAGACTTTCAATAGATTCCTCATGTAGCTTGGTCCATGAGGAACATAGTGGATGTTGGCATGACGCCAAATTATGAGGAGTGGTTTGCAGCGCATCCATTCCCCAGATACTCCGGGCCTGGAGAGTTAGCTCCTCGTATTGACGAGGATGATTCAGATGATGAGGGTGGAGCTGGTAGGAGGAGAGGAGGACGAAGGAGGGGGAGAGGAGATTAGGGGGATGATGGAGGAGATGGAGGAGGAGGTGGGAATCCCAAACAGAGGAGGAGGAGGTCCGGGGAGGGACCGTCAGGTCAGCAGGCAGTGGCGCAGCCGCAGGCTGTGGGACAGGTGCAGGCACAGAGGCCATCATAGTAGGTGGCAGCACGGCAGGTGGTACCGCAGAGGCAGATGTCATCACCACATCAGGTGGCACAGCAGCAAGTGCAGGTGCTAGCACAGAAGGTGGCACCGAGACAGGGATAGGTAGGGCAAGCTCCGCAGCCTGACCTACAGCAGCAGGCCATTGTGACACTACAGGGTTAGATTAGGCAGCTGAGGGCCCACCTAAGAGCAGCGGATTCTCAGAGAGATGCAGATGCTAGATGGATATCAAAGATATCCAAAGACAGAGACGCAACCTTAGCTAGCTCGAGGGCTATGAGAGCACAGAGAGACACAGTTGTGGCAGCTATGGGCACAGATAGTACCTCTAGATTTTTGGTATCATAGGTGCAGCAGGCACAAACACAGTTAGCCCAGGTACAGAGTGAGCTTGCTAGAGTACAGGCTTAGGCTTAGTATTACAGAGGTTTATACCGTGGGGCAGTTGCAGCGGATCAACATGCGCCTAGCTTTCGGAGCCAGTCTATGGCATCCCAGAGGGCAGGTGGGTCCCGATCAGTAGGATCGGTGAGGGGCCCCCAGTAGTCAAGGGGAGACAGAGGAGAGGGTAGCGCAGGGAGCAGTTCTCCATGGCAGTAGGGTTAGTCAAACCTGGATACTTGTACCATTTTTGAGTTGATGTACACATTTTTGATGGCTGAGATAGCCTGTATATGTACTATTTTTGCCCTGAGACATGTATCATCATCCTGCTATACTTTGTATACATTTTATGATATGACTTTGAGAGATGGACAGATATTTTGATATGTTGTACATTTGGACACATTTTTATGTTTATACGATGATGTAGTTATGGATGTTCTATATGCTCATGTTTTCTATATTTATATGCTATGGATGCACTCTATCTTATGATGTTGTGCATATGTGATGTGTACTAGATGGATGTGGGATGATTTGTTATGTAATGCATATGTTTATGGATATGATTATGCAGCTCTATATGTATGTTAGCTATGTTTTTGATTTTTGATGAGATGTATGGATGCACATGCATGTGGATGACCTAATGCACTTTATTATGTATGCAAATGATGTAATCCTGTGAATGACTATCTTATGTGATATGATATGCTATCTATGCTATGTTTTTTATATGTCCAAATGTACTCAATCAAAAGAGAGATGATATAGATAGGAGAAGAGGAGATGAAGAAATATAGATATACTACAAGATTTCTTATTGCATGGTGGATATGGATTGCTAGATATGGGATGGATGTGGATTGTCATCTTGATATTTGTAAGTCCTTTGCTTTCATCATTGGGCACTTTTTGGTATTTTTCACTTTTTGAAATGTTGTAAGAGAATACAAGCATCTAGGTATAATTAGACCGAGATGACTTGAGTATTCCTTACATGGATTTTGATATAGCAAGTTGATACAAGCATCTAGTCAAACTTGAATCTAGATGACCTGAGTACTTCTTGCATTTCAACATACAAGGATTGCCCTTTTTCATGTTCAAACCTCGGAAGTCCTCGATAATCTTTTGTTGATCATGTCATTAGACAAAAAGTCATCACATTACTAAAGTTTGACCCACAAGCAGCAGACAAAGAAAAAGATTATGCCCCCATCATAGCATCTCTAGCTTTTGGCATCCTTGAGTAGCATAGGAAGACATAATGAGAAAAATCCAAGACTTTGTAAGTTAACCTATTTACAAAACATTCTTGCATTAGATGTGTCTTTTGCCATAATTGATATAGAGTCAGTTTGAGTGTTTCAATATGGTGCTCTGCTTTGGACAGGTTGATTTTTTTGTGCCAAGATTTTTGTTTTGGGTAGCTTGCTTTGCTGCGTGCGCTTGTCTAGTGAAAGGTATCACAATCCTTTATTGGTATCCTCTAAGAAAATGTGGCATTCAAGAATCCAAATCCGTAACTAGGTCAAGGAGTTGCCCCCAGTTTAGACAAGGATCAACTTATTATGGGTGAGATGATAGATAGACATGGAGAGACAGACCCTAAGGGACTGACCTAGTGCCTCGAGGGCTCATTGGTAAATGGCCTTGCCTATGTGATGACACAAAGGCAACATAGTTTGGGGTGAACTTGATGGACCTAAGACCTAGGAGATGGCAAAGATGTAGAAATGGCATGGACAACAGGACATACGACACTAGACCGAATGGACAGAAAGGGGAGTGGAGCGGAGCAGAGCCTCGGGGGTGCATTGAGAATGGCCTTGCCTACATGATAGCTCAGAGGTGACGTAGTTCGACAATGGTTCAAAGGAATAGTTCAATATGAATGACACGATGGACACAAGAGATATGAGGTCACAATAGATGGAGGAAGTGGTTTGTCGCAGATAGCACCTGTTTACCAGGTTTTCACCACTTGCTTTTATTTGCACAAGAGCTAAGAGTACACATGACACCTGTTTGCTAGGTTTTCATCATGGTACCTATCCAAGGTGCTTGTTTGTCAAGTGTTCACCAGAGGATGATTTTTTTTTTATTTTCTCATTTTTTTGATTTTTTGGTTTGTTTTTGATTTTTTTGGATTTTTTAGGACTCCCTTACATTGGGGTTTTTAGGTATAGAACTTGCGAAGATGCATGCTATTGATAGGATCATCAAATAGTTCACCTTTAGATGTAGCCAATTGATATGCCCCTAATCCATAGGCTGCAATGATGACATAGGGACCTAGCCAGTTAGGTTTGAACTTGCCTTTCTTTTCTCTATCTTGCTGATTTCAAGGATTTTCTCTGAGGACTAGATCACCTACTTGGAAGACTCAGGGCTTTACCCTATGATTGTAGCTTCTGGACATTCGTTGCTGATATGCTTTTAGGTGGTTAAAGGCCTATTGCCTTCTCTCTTTGAGCAGCTCTAATTCTTGTAGTCTGGACACTCTGTACTCTTCATCAGATATGAGGCCTTTTAGTGAAACTCGCAAGGATGGGATCTCGACTTCAATGTGCAAGATAGCTTTTGATCCATAGACTAGGGAGTATGGTGTTGCACCTGTGGGTGTGCGGATGCTCATGCAGTAGGCCCACAGTGTGGGATTCAGTGGGACATGCCAATCACAGCCGTAATCATTGACAGTCTTCTTTAGGATTTTCAGGATAGTTTTATTTGATGCCTCAACCTGGCCATTGCCTTGGGGGTAAGAGGGGGTTGAAAAGCTGTGCTAGATATGGAATTTGTCACATAGTTCCCTGACATCTTGATTTTTGAAGGGTCGTCCATTATCCGTGATAATGGACGAAGGGACACCGTAGTGACAAATTATATAGTTCAAGATAAAAGAGGCAATCTGCTTGCCTGTTATATTGGCTAAAGGCACGACTTCAATCCACTTTGTAAAGTACTCAGTGGTAGTGATTATGAATTTATGGCCGCTGGATGAAGAAGGGTGAATCTTGGCCACTAAGTTGAGTCCCCATTGACAGAAAGGCCAAGGAGTTGTTAATGGTTGTAGCTCCTGTGCTGGTGCATGTATCAAGTTCCCATGGATTTGGCACTTTTTGCACTTCTTTACAAAATGATAGGAATCTTGTTCCATAGTTGGCCAGTAGTATCCCATGCGTATGAGTTTCTTGGCTAGGGTAGGGCTACTAGAGTGGGTCCCACATATACCATCGTGTACTTCACTCAGGGAAGTTTGATATTCCTCACTATTGAGACATCTAAGGAGAGTACCATCGAGACCTCTGTGATATAGGGTATTAATGACAATGGCATACCAGGATGCCTAACAGATGAAGGTTCATTTTTGGTTATTGGAGAGATCAGGTGGGAGGGTATTCTCTTTAAGATAGGCAAATATTTTTCCATAGAGGGGGGAATTAGTTCCAACAATGTGGCAAATGATATGGGATTCAGGGGTGTCATATGCAGGATGGGACACTGGCTCTACCAAGAACTCGTAACGTGATTGATTATCCAGAATATCGAGGAGAGATGCAATCGTGGCCATGGCGTCTGCTGCTTTGCTCTCAATCCTTGGTATCTGCTCAAAAGAGATCTTGATGAAGTATTCTTTGAAGTCATCTACCATTTGTTTGTAAGGGATTAGTTTCTCATCTTTTGTTTGGTAGTCGTCATTTACTTGATTTATGACCAGCTGTGAGTCGTCATATACCTGAAGTTCTTGGATATTCCATTCAACTGCTAGCTTGATACCGATGACGAGGGCTTCATACTCTGCCTTGTTGTTAGTGTAGGGAAAGAGTAGTCTGTATGAATTAGGAATGGTCTCGCCACTAGGTGTGACCAACAAGATACCGGCTCCTGATCCATGTTGAGTGTATGATCCATCAAATTACATTTTCCAGGTTGCTGTGTTTATGTGAAAGATAGATTCATTTGGAAATTCAAAGCTCAAAGGGTTGTCATCCGTTAGAGGTGCATATGCCAGTTGATCTGCAAGTACTTGGCCTTTTATTGCTTTCCTATCTACATATTCAATATCGAACTCGCTGAGAAGCATGACCCATTTGGACAATCTACCTGTTAAGGCTGCTTTGTTGAGTAGGTACTTGAGTAGATCAATTTTTTCTACCAGTTTGACAGAATGTGACATGTAATATCTCCACTTTTGTGAGGTGAAGACTACAGTGAGACATGCTCTTTCGATTGGTGTGTACTATAATTCATATCCAACAAGTGTTCGACTGATATAGTAGATTGGTTGTTCTTTCCCGTCATAGTTTTGTTGTGCAAGGAGAGCTCCCAGAGCTGTCGGTGTGGCCGAGATATACAATAGCAATGGTTTACCCTGAATTGGTGGCATCAATACAGTTGGCTTCATGAGATATTCTTTTAACTATTGAAATGCTTGCTCACATGACTCATTCCACTTGAAAGGGACATTCTTATGTAGAAGGTGAGAAAATGGGTGGCACTTGTCTGCCAATTGAGAAATGAACCTTCCGATAGATTGTAATTTTCCCTGTAGGGACCTTAGTTGAGTGAGATTCTTAGGAGGTGGCATTTCCATGATGGCCTTCACTTTAGCTGGGTCGACTTCAATTCCATTGGCGGAGACTATGTATCCAAGTAGCTTTCCTGAGGTAACTCCAAACACACACTTCTTTGGATTGAGGTGCACGTTAAACTATTCTAGCCTTTTGAAGATTTTGTCTAGTACTGCCAGGTGTCCTTCTCTTGTGAGTGATTTTACCAGAATGTCATCAACATAGTCTTCCATTATAGTGTGCATCATGTCATGGAAGATTGTGGTCATAGCTCTCTGATATGTCGCACCGGCATTTTTCAAACCAAATGGCATGGCACACCAATAGTAGGTGCCCCAAGGACATGTGAATGCAGTCTTGTGTTGGTCTTCAGGTGCAATTTTTATCTAGTTGTATCCAGAAAAACCATCCATCAGTGACAGCATGGTGTGCCTTGCCGTGAGATCTACAATCATGTCAATGTTTGGTAGGGGGAATCATCTTTAGGACAAGCTTTGTTCAGGTCCCTGAAGTCATTACATATTCAGACTCTGCCATCTGGTTTGGCAACTGGTACTATGTTCTAAACCCACTCAGGATAGTCTATTGGTCTGATGAATCTGACATCTAACAGTTTCTTTAGCTCTTCTTTCACCATGAGGGCCACATGTGGGTGCATCTTTCTAAGTTTTTGCTTTACTGGTTTAGCTCCTAGAGCTAAAGATAAATGATGCATTATGAGATTTAGATCTAGCCCTGGCATGTCTGCATATGTCCAAGCAAAGTTGATTTGCTTTCTCTCGGAGAAGTCTGTGAATGCTGGTTTTTCTTGTTGTGTCAAAGCCTTTGCCATGTGGATCATTCTAGGGTCATCACCTGTATTGACATTGATCGGTTTTGCTAGTTCTATCAAGATTGAAGATCTCTCCTGATGTGTAAGATTGGGTAAAGGGTCAAGCCTTCCATCCTTCAGCACCTCAGAGAGGTTTTCACCATTGGATATGTCTTTATTTTTACTTTTTTCATGATCTAACACTATCATGGAATAGTTTTCACCATTAGATATTTCTTTTATTTTGATATTTTTGAGACTGAAAGGCTTGGCACTCTCTCCAAAATAGGCCTTCTTGTCGAGTTCTATAGCATAGCTAGCTCTGTGGTCCCTTGCGGGTATATGGTCTCTAAGCTCAAGATAGTCTATGATGGCTTCATCATTCTCAAAGGTATCAAGCTCAGGGGTAGTGCCTTGGAGGTCCCAATCTATGAGTTTAGGATGCACTAAAGGTAGGTGGTCATTGGGTTGGTCCAGTTATGGTGTTGATGGTTAGGATAGAGTTGTTAAAATCACAGACAAAGTCTACGATGGTATTCTCTATTAGCGGATCCGTCAAGGGGGGTATCATTCTTTCCTCACGATTTTCACTATCGGTACTACGCGAGTCGGACTCTAGTGGTCTAGCCCTTGGACCCTGTCTCTCATTTGCATGGGTTGGGTCATACTCGTGGACAACATTGATTCCTTTGTTATCACAAGATAGCTCAGAGAGGCTATCCCATTCATACTCATTGGAATCAGTCTCACTGTTCAGTTGCAGTTGTTGTATTTGTTCAACCAGATTGCTAGTGGATGTTTTTGGTTGTTTACCTTTATTCCTCTTTGCTCTATTGGTTCTTGATGTGCCATTATATCCTAGCCCTATAGTGTCTCAAGTTATCAAGGTATGAGGTTGGATGGGTTCAGTGATACCATCCTTTCTTGAACTGAGTGGACCGTGTCCTTCATATCCCCTCTGTAGAATTTGAAAACCTTGACCATATTGTTCAGTTTGTATAGTGGGATGGTCATGTTGTGTTGATGAACTGCCTTCATCTTTGTATAACCAATGCAGGATATCTTTGTCATCACTCTCATCTTCAAGGCTGGCCCATTTGACAAATGGACCTTTGGTATCTTTATCTGCTTTTGGCTTGCTTAGAGTAGGTCTTCCATATGATTTAGGAGATAGGGGGAGCTGTGCCAAGCAGAGGGATTGGGAGATTGTGTACTCGCCCAAGCCTTTATCCTTGAGTTTGAGGTTGGGTTGGGACATCTTTGAAGAGGAAGCAAGTGTAGCTGGGTCAATGTGAGATGAGGATGAGGCAGAAGCATGGTTATTAGGAATCACCACTTCAGGTTTAGGATAAATGGAGTTACAATACTGAAATGGGTTAGGGTCACCTTAGAGAGTGATCTCTTGTCCTTCATAAGGAACTTGATACACTGATGATATGTCGATGGCATTGCTTTCAAAGCATGTATCCATGGTCTCCCAAGAAGAATGTTGTATGCTAGCTCCATATCAAGGACTTGACAAGCAACATCTTTTACGATAGGTCCCACTCTGATTGGTAAAGTGACAATTCCCTTGGAAGTTCTCTCCTCCTCATCATAGGCTTTTATAGTGATTTTCCTTTTCAGATCTATAGATTTCTCTAAAAACCCCAATATAAGGATTAGCTTCAAGGTGCAAATATTCAAACCAACCCCTCCATCGATTAGGACCCTTTTTATCTTGTGTTTGTGTATGAAGTCTTCGATATGAAGAGAGGCGTTATGGGGTTGGTTGATTGACATATCATCCTTTTCAGTGAATGATAGGGAATGAGGTGAGGTAATGTGACCTACCATGGTTTGAAACTGTTCTTCAGTGAGGTTTGTAGGGATGGAGGCTTCCGCTAAAGCTTTGTCAAGAATGGCACTATGAGACGGGGATAGACGCAGAAGTTCCAGGATGGAGATATGTGCAGGTGTCTTATGTAGCTGATCCAAGATACTATACTGATTAGCCGGAGGGGTGAAGGCTCCTCTAAGAGTGACTCTATTGCTACGGGTGGTAACATTGCAATTCAGATCTTTGTTTATAGTGATCACATTGATGTGTGAATCACTTTCTGAGATATGGTTAACAACATAGTCAAAGCCTACATTTGTGTAATTTGCGTTGTTAGATCCACTTTTGTTTTGGTTGGAAGGTCCTCCCTGCTCATAGTTGGGAAGAGGATCCTTGAATGCCTGATGATCACTATTAGAGGTATGCCCGTCAAGCAATACTTTGTTTTGTTTGATCAAGTCTTAGATAGTGTGTTTTAGCGCAATGCAATCATTTGTTTTGTGTCCCCTGTTTCGGTGGAATTCACATAAGTCGTTGTCATTCCACCAATGAGGTTTGACTTTAGGTTCATAATCCCGCGCAGTTGGAAGTGTTATGATCTTGTTTGTGATTAGCTTCTGTAGGACAGTTTCCAGTGATTCTCCCAAAGGTGTGAATTTTCTCCTAGGTTGAAAATTTGTAAACTGAGATTTAGTGTTTCTTGTTTTGTTTTGTGGGGGGTTGTTTTCAAGAGTTGATAAGTTGAAAATTGGTTGCTTAGGTGCCACATTCTTGGCATCTACCACCCCATCATTCACAACATTTTTTTTGTCCAGAATCTTGGTTTGTCTGTGTTGGTGTTGGTACTGGGAGTGTCCTTGTAGAGCTTTATTTGACCCTTGGCGATTAGAGATTTTTCAATGATGAGACCCATCTCAATGACCTTGCTAAAGGAAGTAGGACATTGGATTTGTATCTGATAGCTCAGGTTGGTTTGTAAGTTGTGCATGAACATTTCCAACATTTGTTTTTTAGGCATTTGGTGCAAACACTTGCTTGCTAACTGTCTCCATCTTTGTAGGAAGGCGGTGAAAGATTCCCCACCTTTTTGTTTGGTGTTACAAAGATCCAATATTGAGGTGTCGCACTCAATATTGTAAAAGAAGTGGGTGACAAATTTGTCTACAAGTTCATTGAATGTTTTAATGCCAGGTGGTAGTCTAGAAAACCACTCCATGGCTTGTCCTCCCAAGCTTCTTGGAAACAGTTGCATAAGGTAAGTGTCATTGTGTGCAACCTCAAGGCATGCAACATTGAATTCCCTAATGTGGTCCCTTGGATCACCCTTTCCTCGATATTTATCGAATTTTGGCACCTCAAATTTAGAGGGGAAAGGTATCATGATTAAGGTCCTATCAAAAGGATATGGTGAAATATCCTCTAGGGTGTAATGTTTAGTCGATGCTCCTATTTGCATGTCCATGAATTGTTGTTGTAATGCTTGGATTTGTTGGTTCACTAGACTTAGGGCATCCGTAGCATCAGTGGTTGTTTTGCTTTTGTTTGAAGGTGTTTCTTCCTCATGTCTACTTCCCTCATCGTTTCTCTCTTCCTCAGTTTCTTTTAGAGCCTCTATGTCAAAATCTTTAGGGAGCTTGACTCCTAGATGTGCTAGGTGTAAAAAGAATTTAGTAGGGTCTTGGGCAAGTACCTTTTCCAATAGGTGTTGAAATTTTGGGTCATGCTGCGTTTGAAGGATCTCTTCCATAGAAATTTCTTCGTCACTTTCGTGAGCGTTTGGAATAATTTTCTCAGCCATTTCAATCTGCTTTTGTTTTTGTAATCTTGTTAAGACCATGCAAGTGGCGACTAGAGATGGGATGGAGTGAGATTTGAGCAAGGTGCTAGAATGCGACAAGATTTTAGCAAGGTTCTTCTTAGATCTAGTTGGTGTCAAACAAGTTGGGTGTATAAAATGATAGTCAAAGCAAGGATGATAGAAATCCATTTGCTTGATGTGGACTAGTCTTGTACAATCCCCTAGTGGAGTTCCGATAGAGAAGGATAAGTGATCCTTGATAGTGGAGCCTCACTAGGTTTGTTTGAGATGTGATGTGATCAAGAATAACTTGGTTCTAACCTTGTTGGATTTTTGGAAGAATTTGGTGAGATTTGGATGATGTAGAATAGTTATGGTATAGAAGAAGAGGGAAATGTTTGATTTGCACAGTTTTACTCAGATTTTGGAAAACAGAGACAGGTTTGAAAAGTTGAAAATTTTGCTCTTGTAAGGTACGGATTTGCTCTCTGGTTTGGATGAGCAACAACAAATGCGCCGCAACAGAGTGTGAATGCACTAAAAGTTGGATCAAATGCACAACACTGACAATATTTCAAATGTGCCATGATAGAGTTTAAATGCGCTTCAAGTCAGAATAAATGCGTTGCAAGTCGTTTCAGATGCGCAATTCTGGTTTTTGTCTTGGTTTTCAAAGCTTTTGGAATGTTTTTCGAGATTTTTCTATTTTTGGTTTGAAAACTTGGTGTTTTTGAGAATTGATTTTCAATTACGGCAAAGACACAGCAAACACATAGAAGTTTTCATGATTTTTATCTTTTGTTGTTTTTTTGTATTTTTGGACTATTTTGACAAAAAAACAAGTACACCCTAGGCTGGATAGGACAATATTTGTTGAATCCTCTAGTTGTGCATACTCAAAGCGTGTAGCTCAAGGATTTGGTAGCACCAATTCCCCTCCACAACACTCACTTCTCATGCATACCAGATCTGGGTTTCTTTAGGCTCGTACCCCCACCAAACCATAGCATTGTCCCTGCTACCTCTACTAAGAGTCACATGAATAGAGGCCGCTTCAAGAGCTCCGCCCTTTGCATCAACAAATAGGGGTTTTTGGTATACTAAACAATTGGTTCGTAGTCAAGGCAACCGTTTGAGTGGTTACACGTGTGGCAACACTACTCTCCATTATGGAGTCTCCCAACCTCAAAGGGTTATGCCTTAGAGGGTTATGGGGAAGGTTGGCCGTCGGTGTAACACAACAACACTCATTGCAGGAGGTTTTCACCTCAAACACAATTTATTTTAAGTGGATTGGTAGGGCTTGGCTTTAGCCTGTTACGACTCAGGGTCGTTCCCACTTGGACAGGTGTGTATCCAAGGGCAGGCCCCTCTAAAGGTTAAACAAATGGAATAACAAGTCTAGCATTTTGGTCACCCAGTAAAGGGGAGAGCATAAGCCTATTGTCATTCAACAAACATAGAGAACAGTGATTAATCCAAACCTAGTTAAAAGGAAAAAACTAAATGGGCTATTCTACTTGTGCACTCACGTGTTTGATAACTTTGAAGTGTTTAAGATATAGCAATATTTTATTTTCCCATTTGTAAGATAGCAATGATCTAACTAGGAAAGAAATCAACAATGCAAAGATAGCAGTGGTTTAATTACTTTCCATCCTAGTTAGAGACTACGTGGAATTTGCATGCATGCATTTTTTTGGTTACTTTTTTCCCTAATTAATCTAAATGAACTAATCAATGCAGCTAAATGATCTAATCCAACCTCTAATCCTGCAAGACAAACTTTAGCTCAAACATAAAAATTAGATGAAACCCTAAAACCACAGTACAGCAGAACAGAAGCACCGCTATGCAGTCTGAATGCGCAGAAATAGAGCTTGCATGAGTCGTTGTACAGATGCGCTAAGACAGGTGTCAAAAGCGCAGTAATGAGGTGTAAATGCGTTAAACTAACAAATGTGCCGTCAAACAGTACAAAAGCACCATAAATACAAAAGCACCAGAACAGGGGGTATAAGCGCCGAAACAGAGTGCGTATGCGCCGTATCTGTAGAAGCATCAGAACAAAGGGTAAAAGCGCCGATTCAGAGATTAAATGTGCCAGACTTCTGCATGCATCAGGACAGGAGGTATATGTGCCACGGGATTACTCAGATGCGCCGAATCAACCTGTCAAAAGTCTGTATGAAACCTGTACGGAACCTGCGTCTCAAAAATGCAAATTTTTTATTAGAAAAGGGGCAAGGGCCCCACGGTGGGTGCCAAAATGTGAAGGGTGAAAGTGGGATTAATCAATAACAATAAACAAACCCAATACACCAATGAAATATGAAGATAAAAGGTTTTAAAATAACAAAACAAGAGGATACTTACAACCTTTACCCTACGCCTTCCATTGTTCACCTATCTGTTCTTGATCTTGATAATAATGAAGCCCTCAGAAGCGTCTGCTCCCTTGCTTGTTGAAGATGACAATAATAGAATGGCTATGATACTTGATTATTTTTTGAAGATGAGCTTCAAACACAAATGTGAGATGGATGATATGAAGTGCTATGTGGATGGGGGTGCCAAAGGCGCGCTAGTGTTTCTGTAGCATAAGTTTTACTCGAATATAGATTGATGAATGATAGAAGAAGAGGGTTGTATTTATAGAGTTGTGTAGAAGAAGATCAATGGTGGAGAAGAAATGAGAAGATCAACAGAGGAGAATAGTTGAGGAACGTGCAACGAATAGAAGAAGGACACGTGTCATTCAAAAAGAAGCTTTGTTGAGTTAATTGCTTTGTTGATGAGGACGAGTTTTCATTTTCTTAAATTAGAATAGATTTTTCTAATTTAAAGACAAAGTTGCTTTAACTCAGCTTTTGCTTTTGCGTGACAAGAAGAAGAAGATAAGAAAGCATAATTAAATAAATAGATTTATTTAATTACTTGTAGATAATTTGGAGGAATAAATAAAATTTATAAATATATTTTATGTTGTGGAGATTTTAATTTAAATAAATTTGCATTTTATTTAAATTTAGAAGAATGGAAGATTTAATTAAATAATTAAAATTATTTAATTATTTTAGAAGAATAAAGTTGATGTAAGTGAAATTAATTAAATAAATATGATTTATTTAATTAGATAGGAGAGAATGAATCAAATAAATAAAATAATTTATTTATTTATAGATAGAGGAATGTGAAGGTGAAATAAATATTTAAAATATTTATTTAAGTAGAGTCATGCCATTTTTAGGTGTATACACCAAGTATAAGAAAATGAACTTTAGCAAAAAGAAGAGTCTTTATGTAGATAAAGAAATCAGTTCTTTCAATGACTTCTCATCAGTGAGTGAAAGGGATGAAATTGTATTCATGACTGTTGAAATCAAAGAAAAATAAAAATACTCCAATAGAATATTGTTGTGAAGACTCTGATGAGGAAGAAGAGGGTGAAGTTGATTTGGAAGGTGAATTGACCTCTACTTTAGTTGGTCTAAAGTATGAAAGAAGACAAAATGACAAATACAAGTTAGGGATTGAAGAATCTGAGAAAATTGTTGTAGATCTAAAATTGCAGTTAGCAGAGTCTAAAAGAATAGAAGAGGTAACTAGTTTTGATTTGAAGAACAAACTAGAAGAGTGTCAAAAACTAGAGGTTGAAGTTGTCTGTCTAAGGAAAGAGTTTAGAAAAGGTAAATATACAATTAAATATAAGTCTTAGGTTTGTGAAGAGCTTTGAAATTCTTGATGAAATAATTGATTGTCAATGGTCCTTCTCCAACATGCTTGGGTTAGGATATGTGGAAGACAAGAGTTTCAAGGATGTTGTCTCTAAGAAGAATGCTAAAGGGAAGACTATCAAAATTGCTACTCTTTTTCAAAAAGTTGTTTAAGAAAAAGGTGAGTCAAGTTCTACTATGCCTAAGGAGATAAAAGAGCCTAAAAAGAGTGTTGTTTCTTCTAGGAAGCCTGAAGGGTCCAAGAAGAATAAGAGAACTGAAGATCTTAGAAAGGAGGATGATGGATTCATCAAAGTTCACAATTCAAAGATAAAATTCAAGGACCAACCTACAAGACAAACTAGGTTTAATTATGTTTTTTATGGTTACTATTTTTCATGTAATTAGTTTGGACATAAAGCAATAAACTACAGAATTAGACCTAGGAGAATGGATAGGCATGATTTTGTAAGCAAAAATCCTTTTTCCCCTTTAGTTGATATGAATGATGTTTTCTATAATTGTAACAACCATGGGAATATTACCAAGTTTTGTAGAAGTGTGTTTATATAGCCTCCTAGATAGGAGAAAAGGAGATTTACTCCGCCAAGGCAATATAGACAAGAAAACAAAAAATACATGTACAATCCTCTGCAAGTCAAAATAAAGAATCTGCACCCCTTGCTCAAAAACAAGAACCTGCAAAGCCCTTTGAGGAAAAGAAGAAAAGTTCAAAAAGGCATTGAATAGAAAAGAAGAATGAATAGTCCATGATGGTCCAAACAACTTTTCATGCCAAAGGACAAGGCAATCCTTGGGTAATAGACAGTGGATGCTCTAGTCATATGACTGGAGATAAGAGCAACTTCACCATTTTTGAGAAATGGAATGGTGGTTCTGTCAAATTTGGTGATAACACCACTGCTAAGATAGCTAGAAAAGGCACATTATGCATAGATAGTAAAACTAATGCTCAGGATGTGTTGTACATAGAGGGATTACAACATAACTTACTTAGTGTCATCCAAATGTGTGACAAGGGATATAACTTGTTATTTCATGCTAGTGGATGTGAGATAAGGAAAGCTATCTCTGGTAAACTTGTTGCTGAGGCAAATAAAACAAACAACAACCTATACCATCTGAAGGAGGTGAAAAGTGGAAGATGTATATTAGGAAAAACTGGTGAAAGTTGGTTATGGCACAAAAGGATGGGTCACATCAACTTTGATCATCTAGTGAAGATCAACAAGAAGCATGCAATGAGACAAATGCCTAGTATTGACAAACTTACAAGTACCTTTTGTAAAGAATGGCAAGAAGGGAAGCAAAAATGGGTCAATTTCAAGACAAGGGAATATTCAACTTCAAAACCCCTTGAGTTGATACATACAGACTTGTGTGGACCAACCAGAACCAAAAGCCTTAATGGAGAAAGGTATTTCATGTTGCTTATAAATGATTATTCAAGAATGACATGGGTAACATTTCTTAAAGAAAAATCTCAAGCTCTTGAAAGGTTTAAAATATTTAGGGCTATGGTTGAGAATGAGATTGGTTCAAGGGTAAAATGCTTAAGGTATGACAAAGGTGGAGAATTCACTTCTAATGAATTTGATTAGTATTGTGAAAAGCATGGGATTAAAAGACATTTCTCTGTAGCTAGGACACCTCAACAAAATGGAGTTGTTGAGAGAAAGAACATAATTGTCCAAGAAAGGATAGAACATTGTTGAATAAAGCCAAACTTCCTAATAGATACTGGAAGGAAGCAGTTCATACTATTTTTTGCATTCTTAATAGAGGTTAGTTAAGAGTAAACCATGATAAGACTCCATATGAATTATGGAAAGGCAGACATGCATCTGTGAAGTATTTTAGAATATTTGGAGGCATATGTTTTATAAAAAGGGATGAATATACCTTGAGTAAACTTGAGACAAGGTTTGATGAAGGAATATTTCTTGGTTATTGACCTACAAGCAAAGCCTATAAGTTCTACAATAAAAGGTTGCAGAAGATAGTTGAAAGTGTGAATGTTAGAGTGGATGAAGACTGCTCTCAGTTGTCACATAAAAGTGACATGTATTAAAAGGTCCCTATTTATGAAGAAGAAGAAGAAGTTGCAAAAGAAGAATCACAAGAGGATGATGTTGATGAAGAAGAACAACCAAAATCAACTCCAAAGGCTCCACACAAGTATGTCAAAAGAGATCATTCTAAGAATCAAATTCTTGGAAACAAAACTGATGGTGTCATGACAAGGAAAAAGATTGCACAACAAGAATAGGCAAACTATTCTTTACTCTCTGAAATAAAACCTAAATCTTATGAAGAAGCCAGTAAGGATGAGAGTTGGATCAAGGCCATGAAGGAAGAACTTAGTCAAATAGAAAAAAATTAGACTTGGGAGCTTGTTCCAAGGCCTGCTGATAAGAATGTCATAGGCACAAAATGGGTGTTTAGAAATAAACTAAATGAAGATGGGAAGATAACTAGAAACAAAGCTAGATTAGTCTACAAGGGCTATGCTCAGGTTAAGGACATAGATTTTGAGGAGACATTTGCACCTATGCCTATGATTAAGGCCATTAGAATGTTTCTTACATATTCAGTTTATAAAAACTTCAAGGTGTACCAGATGGATGTAAACTCTACATTTCTCAAAGGCTATCTGGATGAGGAAGTTTATATAGAGCAACCTAAAGGATTCAAGTTGACTGAAAACAAAGACTATGTGTACAGATTGAAAAAGACATTGTATGGTCTAAAACATGCCCCTAGGGCATGGTACTCCAGGCTGGACAAATATCTTCAACAACAAGGCTACAGAAAAGGTATCACTGACAACAATCTGTATTTCAAATGTGAAGGTGAACATATGTTGATTGTTATTGTTTATGTTGATGATATAATCTTTGGTAGCAATAGTGATAAGATGTGCAAAGCCTTTGCTAATGTAATGCATAAAGAATTTGAGATGTCAATGCTAGGGGAATCAACATTTTTCCTTAGTTTACAAGTCAGTCAATTAGATACAGGGATTTTCATTTCTCACACTAAGTACATTGAAGGAAATTCTAAAGAAATTCAAGATGGAAGATTGCAAGCTAGTCAACAAACCTATGGTCACTAGATGTAAGCTCAACAAAGATGATGAACCTACTTTAGTAGATCAAACTTTGTATAGATCTATGATTGGAAGCCTCTTATATCTTATAGCAACAAGGCTTGATATCATGCAAGTTGTCTACATGGTCACTAGATTTCAAGATGCTCTTAAGGAGACACTATTAAAATAAGGGCAGAGAACTAAGAGGAGGGGGGTGAATTAGTTGTCTCAAAATTTTATCTTTTTCTGTATCTAATCTTCTTCCACACTTATTAACTGATTAATGATATAACCATGAAAGCATAAATCAACAACACATGAGCAGAAACATAATAAACACATATGACACCCAGATTTTTATGTGGAAACCCAGTTAAGGGAAAAACCACGGTGGGGGTTAACCCACAAGATTTATTCTCTGTTAAAAGAATAGAAAATGGGAAGGCACTTGCCTTCGAGCGCACTACCCAGAGCTCACTACTCAAAAGAGGCTCACTACCTATAGAAACATTTAAAAGTTTATCACAAAAAGATTGAACTAGAAAACAACATCTTCTTCATGCCAAGGTTAGTTCCATTTAAGTGTATAATACTTCTACTCTACCCCTAAACACTTCTTTGCTATCTCCTCATTCTTTATTGCTCTTCCTCTTCTACTCTTCTTCTTCTCTGCTCTACCTTTCGTCCTTTCTTAGGATGTTATCATTTTCACACAAGGATGATTTTCCACAACTCAACCACATATATTTATATGCTTCATCAACCTTGGAATAAACATCAAGGTCGGCACTACAAACATCTGACTTAATGTGAATCACTATACTGTCGGCCAAACATAGCTGGGACCCAAGTCTTCCTCGAACAACATGCCACACTTCATAGAACCTCTCTTAGATCATTCACAACATGCACAAAGCATC
Source organism: Cunninghamia lanceolata (assembly GCA_027924645.1). Taxonomy (NCBI): domain Eukaryota; kingdom Viridiplantae; phylum Streptophyta; class Pinopsida; order Cupressales; family Cupressaceae; genus Cunninghamia; species Cunninghamia lanceolata. The sequence goes on from BSBN01000620.1 coordinate 4,609,488, forward strand.
CGGTCAGCCAAGATTGGAAAGAACAGCAACACCCAAGGACAAATCTTCAACCACGAGCTCAATCCTCAATGCAGACCACCAACACAGTAGGTACATGATCCAGAGACCACCACAAGCACAATAAAATCAGCAAGAACAACGGCACCACCTCAGATCATCAGAAACACTTGCATCTTCATCCAAGAACTCAAGAACACCAATTGTCATGACTATCGCACTAGAAAGATTGCTTGCGGACCTCCAAACCATGAACTACTTGAGTTGAGGATACACACCAACATCCCAAACACTCCTCTAGATCTGCAGATCATAATATTTCAATACGGTTTAATCCGGACCAAATTTCTGTCACTCTGTCACCTCTGAACAACTGCAAAACCTAGTTCTACTTAGATGGTCATAACTTCACCAATTCTCAATGCGGATCTCTCAAATCTTGACTGGAGCAACTTTAGATCATACTCTACAAACCCTTTAATCTACAGACTCTGATCTTCATCTTACTAGAAATGTGGAGCAATCTACTTCACTGAACTACACTGTCCTCAGTGTCTCTGGCAGAGAGATATGTAACTCATTTGTTTCTTCTAGAAAGGCTAATTTTCTCAGTATCCTCAACATACAAGTCTTCTAAACAAGATACATTTGACACTAATGACAACAAGGATATGTTGACATCAATGACAACACTGATTAGGCACATTTGCAACAATCTCCCCCTTTGTCATTGATGGCAACATATGATGTGAAAAATTGTTTCAACCATCAAGACCAGAACTTCTCCCCCTTTCTCTTGTCACACCTACAACCATTTTCTTTACTACTCCCCCTTTCACCATCAACTACTTACTTCCAAGTTTTTCACATGACTTCTCTCCCCCTTTGACATCAATGGCAAAGGGCACATATTTGCAATTGTATCTTCCTCTTTTTGTTTCTTAATCCAAAATCAGCATACTGACTACTCCCCCTGAGTAGCAACTCCTCAACATCAATCCGGATCACAAGATATGACTGTGAATTCCTCCAGACTGATGCACATTAGTGCACCTTAGTTCTAAATAGAAGGGGTAATAACCCCTAGCATCACTCTAAGATACTTGCAATCTGATTTGATGAAACAAACTCCAATCTGACTTCATTCTCATTTACCTTCTCTCTCAAAAAGTGAAACTTGATGGATATGTGCTTTGTCTTTGAATGCAGCACCAGATTCTTTAAAATGTTTATTGCACATGAATTATCACAAAAGATTGTAACAGGTTCTTCAAACACAACTGTGATATCTTTCAACATTTGCTTATCCACAAAACTTAAGTACAATTACTTGCTGCTGCTATGTACTTTGCCTCTACAGTAGACATAGATATTGCCTCCTGCTTTTTGCTCAACCAAGAAACCAATCTCTTTTCCAAGAAAAATGTACCTCCACTAGTACTCTTCCTGTCGTCCACATCTCTTGCCCAATCAACATCTGTATATGCATGAAGAGTGAAATCATCACCCTTAGGATACCATAAGCCATAGTCATATGTTCCCTTCAGATATCTAAAAATTCTTTTGATTGCTACAACATGAGATTCTCTAGGATCAACTTGAAATCTAGCAACAAGGCCAACTACATTCATAATATCAGGTCTAGTATGAGTCAGATAAAGCAATCCTCCTATCATTGATCTATACCTTTTTTGATCTGCCTTAGGGGAATCATCATCTTTACTCAACTTGCATCCGGTTACCATGGGAGTACTCACTAGTTTTGAATCCTCCATTCCAAACTTTTTCAAAAAATCTTTCACATACTTAGACTGAGATATGAATATGCCTTTTTCTGACTAAATGATTTGCAGACCTAAGAAGAAATTCATTTCACCAAGCATGGACATCTCAAATTCACTTTGCATCTGATTAGCAGATTTTTTGCACATACTCTCATTTCCACCAAAGATGGTGTCATCAACAAATACCTCAACAATCAAGATGTGTTCATGATCAATTTTGAAATAAAGATTACTATCAGCAATGCCTTTGTTAAAGCCTAACTTTAGCAGATACTTATCTAATCTTGCATACCAGGCTCTTGGGGCATGTTTAAGTCCATACAATGCTTTCTTCCATCTGCAGACGTTATCTTCTTGATCAGACAATTGGAATCCTTCTGGTTGCTCAATGTAGACTTCTTTTTTCAACTCTCCATTTAGGAATGTTGACTTGACATCCATCTGGTAGACTTTGAAATCTTTGTAAGCAGCAAAGGCAAGAAATAATCTGACTGCTTCAATTCTTACCACCGAAGCAAAGGTTTCTTCAAAATCAATTCCCTCTACCTGAGAGTAACCTTTGCATACCAATCTTGCTTTGTTCTCACAACTTCACCATCTTCATTCAATTTATTCCGGAAGACCAATTTAGTTCCAATTACATTTTTGTTTTCAGGTCTAGGAACAAGATCCCAAGTATGATTCTTTTCAATTTGTATTAATTCTTCTTCCATTGCTTTTACCCAACTTTCATCATTACAAGCTTCATTCACTGATTTTTGTTCAATCTTTGAAATTAGATAATACTTCTCTCATTCTTCAACAATTCTTCTTCTAGTTTGAACACCTTTATTTTTATCTCCTATGATCTAATTTTCAGAATGATTCAATCTTACATACCTGGGAGTTTTGGGATTTTCTTCAACTTTTGATTCTTGAACTTGTTCCTCAACATTTGCATTCACTTCTTGAGTCACTGGATTCTCTGGAGTAAACTGAGCTTGCTTTCCTTCATTTGGAGTTTCATTTTGATCATCTGATTCATATCCACAAAACTTTGAAGGTCTCTCCTTGCTTTCATCAAACTTGACATTAGCACTTTCAACAATCTTTTCCAATCTCTTGTTAAAGCACCAGTATGCCTTGCTTTGATTAGAATAACCCAGAAATATTCCTTCATCACATCTTGCTCAAACTTGCCTAGCTCTTCATCTCTTTTGATATAGAATTTACTACCAAAAACTCTAAAATATTTCACAGAAGGAGCATTACCAACCACAGTTCATAAGCTGTTTTACCAAAATTACCTTTGATCTACACCCGGTTAAGAGTGTAGACAGCAGTACTTATAGCCTCTCTCCAATAGACATGTGGAACATTTGCTTCTATCATCATGGTTCTAGCAGCCTCTTGAATACTCCAATTCTTTCTTTCCACAACTTCATTCTGCTAAGGAGTCCTAGGAGCAGACAACTATCTTCTTATTCCATGCTTTTCACAAAATGCATTAAACTCACCAGAGATAAACTCTCCACCTCTGTCAGATCTTAGACACTTTATCTTCACACCAATCTCATTCTCCACCCTAGCCTTAAACATTTTGAATTTGTCAAGAGCCTCTGATTTCTCTCTCAAGAAGGTGACCCACATCATCTGGGAGTGATCATCAATCAACAACATAAAGTATATATCTCCTTGCAAACTCCTAACCCTGGCAGGACTACATAAATCAATGTGCACAAGTTCCAACAATCCACTTGAAGATTGTTCTTTACTCTTAAAAGTATCTTTGTTATGTTTGCCCAATTGACATTCCTTACACATACTATTGGTAGGTTTCACAAGCTTTGGAAGATCTCGTACAGCCTAAGTAGCACTTATCTTGACAATGTTTTCAAAGTTTACATGACACATTCTCCTATGCCATAGCCAACTCTGATCAATCTGAGCAATCAAACAACTTTTACCAGTACCACTTAGATGAAAGATGTTACCTCTAGTCTGTGTACTAGACACAATCTTAGTTCTGGAGCTTTCCAAAATTCTACATTTTCCATCCTTGAATCAGAGATCATATCCCTTGTCAACCAACTGTCCAACATGGAGAAGATTATGCTTCAACCCTTCTACATACAAAACATCATTAGTGTTATTCTTACCATCAAGAGAGATGGATCCTTTGCCATGGATTCTACCAGCTGAATTATCTCTAAACTTCACAATTCCACCTTCATACCTTTCCATACTTACAAACTTACTCTTATCACCTGTCATATGATGAGAGCATCCACTGTCAATTACCCATTCATCCTTTTCTTCAACCTGAGCAATCAAGGATTTTTCCACACTCACACAACTAGCAAATTCAATAGGCACTGGATCTTCTTCTTTGATGGCAATGAACACCCATTCATTTCCTGAGGTACTTCCCTTATCAGATTCATCATCAATGACTCCTTCTTCAGCAACTTCTTCGACATAGTAGCATTTCTTCTGAACCCTAGGTCTATTAGGGTTTGACTTTCAAACCCTCTCCGGACATCTTGAGGCAAAATGACCAATCTTATTGCAAGCAAAACATTTGAAAGACAACTTTCCTTCATACTTACCGGATGCTCTTGGTAGTCTTTTGGCAAAAAGAGCTTCAAGTTCTTCAAACTCTGATTCATCTTCTTCAATTTCCTTCCTTTCCTTCTCAAATCTAGTTAGTCTTCTTGAAGAGATTTCACCTGGATCAAATATTTGCTTTCCAAAAATACTAGCCTTAAATGTAGATTCAAATTTAGGAAGAGAATCACCAAACTCACTCATTTCAAATGCTGAGAGCTTGCCAACCAACTAATCTCTTGTAATAGTTGTCATAGTCCTGATCTCCTCAATAGCAGTAACTCTATGCTTGTATGAAGCAAGTAAGGATCTGAGCACTTTGCCAACAATCTCTTATTCTTCCAGAATTCCACCAGCACACCTGATACTGCACACAAGTTCATTCACCTTCTGCATGTAAGAAGTGATGTTTTCATCTTCACTCATCCTCAAATTTTTGTATCTACCCTTCAAGCTTTGCAACTTAGCACATTTGACATATGCATCACCTTCATATAGAGTTTCCAACTTCTTCCAGATTTTATGAGTAGTTTTCAATTCTAGGACATTTGTCATTTTTGTATCAGTCAAGGCACTTAACAATGCTCTTTAGCTCAAATATTGTTTTCAGCATCTTTGAGTTCATCTAGAGTTGAAGGACCTTTCTCCGGAGGCTTATACTCATCCTTTATTATTAACCAATAAGCATCACCCATGCATTGCAAATGGCACTCCATGTGACTCTTCCAAAGAGAGTAATTTGTTCCTTCAAATCTTGGACTATCCTTCTTGTAATTCAACATGTTGGATCTCCTCAAGCGGTCAAGCTCTTTTTAGAGGAACCGGCTTTGATACCAATTGTTAAAATAAGGGCAAACAACTGAGGGGGGGGGTGAATCAGTTGTCTCAAAATTTTATCTTTTGTTGTATCTAATCTTCTTCCACACTTATTAACAGATTAATGATATAACCATGAAAGCGTAAATCAACAACACATGAGTAGAAACATAATCAACACATATGACACCCAGATTTTTATGTGGAAACCCGTTTAAGGGAAAAACCACGGTGGGGGTTAACCCACAAGATTTATTCTCTGTTAAAAGAATAGAAAATGGGAAGGCACTTGCCTTTGGGCGCATTGCCCAGAGCTCACTACTCAAAAGAGGCTCACTACCTACAGAAACATTTAAAAGTTTATCACAGAAAGATTGAACTGGAAAACAACATCTTCTTGATGCCAAGGTCAGTTCCATTTAAGCGCACAATACTTCTGATCTGCCCCCAAACACTTCTTTGCTATCTCCTCATTCTTTACTGCTCTTCCTCTTCTTCTCTTCTTCTTCTCTGCTCTACCTTTCTTCCTTTCTTAGGATGTTATCATTTTTTGCACAAGGATGATTTTCCACAACTCAACCACATATATTTATATGCTTCATCAACCTTGGAATAAACATCAAGATTAGCACTACAAACATCTAACTTAATGCGAATCACTATACTGTCGACCAAACATAGCTAGGACCCAAGTCTTCCTCGAACAACATGCCACACTTCATAGAACCTCTCTTCGATCATCCACAACATGCACAAAGCATCTGGTTGGCCAAGACTAGAAAGAACAGCAACACCCAAGGACAAATCTTCAACCATGAGCTCAATCCTTAATGCGGACCACCAACACAGTATGTACACAATCTAGAGACCACCACAAGCACAATGAAATCAACAAGAACAATGGCACCACCTCAAATCATCAGAAACACTTGCATCTTCATGTGGGAACTCAAGAACACCAACTACCATGACTGTCACACTAGAAAGATTGCTTGCGGATCTCCAAACCATGAACCACTTGAGTTGAGGATACACACTGACATCCCAAACATTCCTCTAGATCCACAGAACATAATTTTTCAATGCAGATCAATCAGGACCAAATTTCTATCACTCTGTCACCTCTGAAAAATTGCAAAACCTGTTTCTACTCAGATGGTCATAACTTCACTAATTCTCCATGCGGACCTCTCAAATCTTGAATGGAGCAACTTCAAATCATACTCTACAAACCCTTTAATCCACAAACTCTGATCTTCATCTTACTGGAAATGCAGAGCAATCTACTTCACTGAACTGCACTGTCCTCAGTGTCTCTGGCAGAGAGATATCTAACTCATTTGTTTCTTTTGGAGAGGGTAGTTTTCTCAATATCCTCAACATACAAGTCTTCTAAACAAGATACAGTTGACACTAATGACAAAAAGGATATGTTGACATCAATGACAACACCGATTAGGCACATATTTGCAACATACACATGTCAAAGTTGTGAAGAGGATAATCAGATACTTGAAGAGTACATTAGATTATGGTCTATGGTATCCTATTGGTGATGACTTCACTTTGACTACATACACAGATGCAAATTGGGTTGGTTGTGTGGATGATAGAAGGAGCACTAGTGGCGGTGCATTCTTTCTAGGAGATAGATTGGTAGCATGGTTGATTAAGAAATAAGATTCAGTTTCTTTGGTTGAGTAAGAAACAAGATTTAGTTTCTTTGTCAATAGTTGAAGCTGAATATATTGTTGTCGTATCTTGTTGTACTCAGGTGTTATGGATGAAGCAAACACTACAAGATATTAAGGTGAATTTTGATGGGCCATTCAACATGCTATATGATAATACCAATGTAATAAACATCTCAAAGAATCTAGTTATGCATTCAAGGACCAAGCACATATCCATTATGTATCATTTTCTTAGGGAAACGTTGTTGTACAAGAAGTACAGTTGGAATATGGTACTACAAAAGACCAACTGGTAGATATCTTTACAAAACCCCTTCCAAAGGAGACATTTGAATAGCTTAGGTAGAAGTTAGGAGTTGTCCCTTCTCCTATCTCTCCTTGAATATAGAATGTATTCGTCTAGGGGGAGCATATCAGAGTATTCCTTTATCCTTGGTACCACAGTTGCTCTGTAGGATGATTGCCCTCAAGGGGAGCACGTAAGCCCTGTCATCACAGATAAGCTATTTTTCTCTGAATCATTTTTTAATTGATGTCAAAGGGGGAGAATACATTGCAGTAAGGAGAATAGTGTTGTTGGAGATGATAATGGAGTTTTGTATCACAAGGGAATGCATATTCAGGTGTTTCCATCAATGACAAATGGGGAGATTGTTGGCATTATTATCATTTATGTCAAGGGATGATGTCTCTGTATATCTCTGTGAAAGTCATTAATGTGAAGGGATCATAATCCTGAAGCACGGCTCAAGCTCTGCAAGTTGCGGTGCATACACGTCTAATATAATCCAACGGTGTGCAGAGATCATTTAGATCAGACGACTAACACATGTGTACAAGGAAGAAAAATAAAGGGTCTCTACTAGTGTGCAAGTGTGAAATCACACCATGTTTTAGGTCTGTGCATCCTCGCAAGGCATGAAGATCGTAGAATGGTAACTCCGTGTGCTTGCATGATGCCGACAAGTGGCAAGCTTTGGATGCAAGTAGTAAATACGAAGATGAAGACTTGTTGATCATGTTTGTGGCATTATGAATAGCATGGCAACTTCTCATTAGCTGAAGACTTTTCAAAGGGCCAGTATGTAAAGGCAACTTTAAATCAATGGTGCATGATGAAGGAGGAGATTAGATGGATACCACAGCAGTGCATAGAGGTATATTTTTTCTTAATCATCAATTGCAAAGTTACGCGATGATGACATGTGTCCACTAAACAATGGAATGAAAGGAGAGATTGATGATTGATATTTAAAGTTGACAAACGACCATTCTAAAGCTAAAAAATGATGGGTAGTTACAGAGAGGAAGTTGACTCGACTACATTTTTGTAAAATGGTGCAAGTGACGGTTTCAATGGAATATGAAGTAGTTAGAATTAATTGTAACTGTGGAAATAGTTACTCTCTTAGATTTGTTGTTTCAGTAGGTAGTTTTTGAGGATAGAATTCTACGTGTATAGGGGATATATACACAATGAATTCTATTGCAGAAATGTTACTCAACTAAACATTTTTAAATAGGTAGAGTGTGAAGGGTTTGTACGAACATATAAATGTTCAAAAGTGTGTGCAAAGAGTATTGAGAAAAAGGAAGACTGTGTTAATGAGAACATAGATTGCAGGGTGAGTTGAGAGAGAGGAGATAATTATGTTCATGAAAACACAAGGTAGAAAAGGAGAGCACAATATATGAATTGAAAAGGTGCATTTCAGGTTAGTGAAGAACCATTGTAATTTGCATACTAGAATTTGTAAGGATTTGCCTCATTATATTGAGTTGGTGCTCAATTAAGGTGTATGATGTGTAGTTAGGGTAAAATTGCAAATCAGGGCAAATGAATAAACAGCAATGATAAAAACCCTAGCAATGCACAATGAAGCACAAGACAACATGAAAATCAAAATAACAAATGTAAATGCAAACTGATCTCCATGCTATGCTTGATTTATCTCCATTGCTCTTCTCTACCTCGCATGAGCATGCAAGATTTTGAAGGATTATTGTTGGAAGAATGTTGGGTGCTCATTTCTGCAGCATAACATTAAGATGAAGATGACATGAGGATGATAGTTGAAGGATGCAAAGGCTCTAATGATATTTTGATAGAATAATGGTACTTGAAGCTCAATGCATGCTAATGGCTTATGAGGGGGTTGATTTATAGGAAAGGCTTGGTTCCAATGGACGGCTGAGATTAAAAAGCTAATTGATTGATGTGGACGGCTAGGATTGATTAGGTATTCCCACTCTTCAAGGGAGTTGTAGTCATTTGACAAGTGTCAAGGAGGATAGGGCTCATGTGTGCTTATATACATAAAAAGTACTACATATAAAAGATATTAAATAAAAGGCTGTAGTACCACTTATCTTTTTAAATGAAAGAGGCACACATGTCGGCTAAATGATAAGATAAATTAATTAAATAAATAAAAGTTATTTGATTAATTGGAAAGTCGGCTTATGATGAGAACTTAATTCAAATAAAATATTTGAATTAGTTGGGATATTAGTTGGATATTAATTAAATAAATAAAATTTATTTAATTAATTGGAAAGTCGGCTTAGGCTATGATTGGGATATGATGTGGAAATTAATTAAATAAATAAAGTTTATTTAATTAATTAGCTAAGTAGGATAAGGATGGGATTGAATGGGATTTTAATTAAATAAATAAAATTTATTTAATTAATTGGCGAATGGATAAATGGGATTAAGAGTGGGATTTAGGACAAAATGTTACATGATGTCTTAATAATGTTTTTATCAAGGTGTTGCAAGACATGGACAAAGTTGGGACAAATTTGGGTGTCTACATTTTGCCCCTCTTTGAGATGATGTTTGAGATGATAAGATTTATGTCAAGTAACATCATTTCAAAGAAGCTAAGGTATGGATAGATGAAAAGGATAGTGATGATGAAAATATATGATGATGATGCCCCCTCGAGAGGATAGGCGGGTTGGACAAACACGGGTATGCTCTCGAAAAGAAATGGCTTGGCTACAAAAGAAAGATAAGGGGGTAGATAGATAAAAGGATGATGCGTTATGCTGCAATGAAAGTGAGCAACCATAATGTTTGATATAGCACTAGACGTTATGCACCAAGGTATGAGGACCAAGGTGACGATGTGTCTTATGCCCCAGCGTAATACAACCTTGTCTGGATACAAGATATGAATATTAGCTGGATTGATACCAATATGATGCAAATGCAAGATAAAATGATAACACACACAAGCAAGCAAGCAAGCATGCACAAATGATTCAAAAACAAACAAGGTATTGCCCCTGTCAAGCTGTAAACCAATGATTGATTGTTGATTGTTTTGCTGATAGTGTTGTCATTGCAGGGAAAGCTATATCCCTAGATCAACACAAGTTTGTTTGCTGAGTTGGTTGGCTAGTTGATTGATTGATTGATTGATTTGGCTTACAACAAGGCTAGGATCAAGACCATGGATTGCGTTTGGATAACTTGGGTTGATTGATTAACTTGATTGGTATAGCTTAAGGATGGGCTTGCATTTGGATCATTGCTTGGAATGATTTGAAGATGATGAAATGAAGATTAGATTGATTTGATGAAGGATGAATGATTTGATGATATGTGGTGGATTGAGCTGCTTTTGATTTGCTAAAGTGATTGGATTTATTTTGATGATTGGCTTGATGTGCTTGAGTTGATTTGCTTTGGTGTTGATGCTGATGATTGATAGGATTTATTTTGATGGTTGGCTTGATGTACTTTGGTTGTGATGTTTGTTGTTGCTAGGTTTATTGTTTTGATGATTGGATTGTTTTGAATGATGATAGTGATGGTGTGATGATGAGAGTGTCCACTCAATCTAAGCATAAGCAAGTGTTCTCACTATGCTCAAGGGATGTAAAACAAATGAGGTATTGCCCTTGTCAAGTCATAAACCAATGATTGATTGTTTGACTGCTGATTATAGATAGTGTTGTCATTGCGGGGAAAGCTATATCCCTAGATCAACACAAGGATGTGGGAACGCTATATCCCATTGATGATGATTGATTGGGCTCATGACAAGATTAGGATCAAAAACTTGTTGATTTGATTGGATAATGTTCCTTGATTGATTGGCTTGTTTGATATGGATTAGTGTGACTTGGATTTAAGATCATTGCTTAGATTGATTTGATTGATATAATTGCAAGAAGTGATTGATTGAAATGAATGAATGAATGTTATTGATAGGAAGAATTGATGATGATGATGATTTGATTTTGATTGATGTTAATGGAGTGGATTGTTTTGGATGATGTGATTGGTTTTATTGCTTGGATTTTTCGTTGGATATTTAATTTTTTTGGAAATTTTGACATATTTTGATTTTTTTGTGTTTTTTGGGAATATTTTGATTTTTTTGTGTTTTTTTTTTTGAAATGTTTTGGAAAATGCCAATCGATTTACAATTTGGGTAGCCTTTGTGCTTGATACCAATGACAAGGGAGAACCATGTCTAGGTGCAAGGAGGGATGAATGGGATTGGATGGATAGAAGGTTGGGCAACAAGGGATGGAAGGCTCATGCTAAATGGGTCGATAAAGGGATATGCCATAAAAGGGAAAGCTCATGATAAATGGATGGGGATAAGCTATAAGACGGAAAGCTCATGATACAAATATGCCATAGTGGATGGATCATAAGGGAGCTAGGATGTGATCTCCAAAGGCTATGTTGCATAGGAAGAACTTGCCCCATTTTAGGTGGTAATGCTTAGGATTTTTACATGACAAAGTTCATGACCAAGGGATGACATGATGGATTGGTTTAAATGAGATGGATAAATGGTCAATGGATAGGACTTGGTTTGGAAAGAAGGTATGTCAAGAAATATCCAAACATGTTTCAACATCTTTCCCCTATGTCTTCATCAAGATCAAAAGGTGGAAGGATGGATAAATGGGTTCAATAGCATAGGCATGTTTATGTAATGGCTAAGGATGGTAGGATGGAATAGATAGTTTGGATGAGACAATGTGCCCCCAAGTGTAAGTGATATAGAAGATCAACCTACACATGATGCCTGTTTGCCAGGTTTTCATCATGGTACTTATCCAAGGCGCCTATTTACCAGGTTTTCATTGTTGGACGAAGGGATTTCTCTTTACTTTTTTGATTTCTTTTTTTTTTAATTTTAGATGGGTTGACAATTACACATGGCGTCTATTTGCCAGGTTTTCACCATGGTAATGGATAGGAGGGACTCAAGTGGCTAGTTCGATGGATGTTGTTAGTCCCATTGGATACGGATGTCATCGCATGGACCATGTTGTTATGCTCATAGATGTTGATAAGAGATTGAGTGGATGATGATGTGGATTATGGAAGGTTCATGCAAGGATAGATGGATAAAAGGCTTATGGAATGAAGATGGATGAAAAGTTTATGCCAAAGCATGGACCCAAGGGATAGCATGGGGGAGATATGTAGGATAATGGATGGAAGATGGGGAGATGTAGTTATGCGAAGGTGCTACGGAGTGGAAGGGAATCATGACCAACGGCTGCACACACTGTGATAAACATTGAAGCTTTTGATGAGATGGTGGTGTAGGAAGCAATGGAGATGTTTGCTTAGGAGATGGTTGATGAAGTGATTTAGGAACCCACATAGATTTAGTATTTGTAGTGTTGTTGTTTTGCTTGTGGGATTTTTGAAGGGAATGGAAGTTTTGGATGGAAGTAGTCTTTTGGATGGATATAGGTGGTTGGGATTCTTGAGATGTGGATGAGGATGCCTCATTCACTTTGCTATCTTTTTGCTTAGGAACCCAAACCATTTTACTTTTGGGCTTTGCTTTTGGAGGTATGGGCTTGGATAGCTTTGTGAATGTACTTTGCTTAGAAGATGGATGATTTAGAGACTTTTCACATTGATACCCTAAGGCATGAGGGTCCTTAGGAGTTTTAGTTGGATTTTTAGTTTTATAAGTAGAGGCATCAAAATTTTTGCTTTTGAATCCCATGGGGTGGGTGGAGTGGATGGAATGATTGGAAGCTTTATGCTTAAATGATGTGTGCTTTTGTTGGCCAGGATTAGGGATGTAAGGATACTTATGAATGATAGGTATGTTAGGTGTTGGAAGCAATGGTGGCAAGGTGGATGGAGGGATATTAGGAGTTGGTAAAAGTGGAGGCAAAGTGGATGGCGGAAGGTGTATGGTCACATGCTTTTGACATTTATAAGATGATGGAGTTGGAATGACAACATATGTTTTGGGTAGATGATGGGGGGTGTGATGGAAAGTGGTAGGTTTAGGATGCATGAAGGGATTACCAACATCTTGGCCTTGTTTACCTTGGGGTGTGTATCCAAGGCCATATAAGCATGGAGGAACTTTGACATGGTTTGGCTCCAAAATACCTTGTCCATAAAGGTCTAGACCTTTGCCTTGGTAGTTCATGTTTTGGAGTATGTGATTGACTATAGGACTTGGTGTGGTTTGAACACTAGACTTGAGTTTGTTATTGGATGGAGAAGGTGAAGTGGATAAAGGTCGTTGTTGTCCTAAGGAGGAACACTCATGTATAAGAGTGGTAAGACCAATAGGACATGATGGTGGATGTGGAATGAGGATCATTAGGATCTTGATTAGCATTGTATTCACTAAGATCCAAGTTATTTGTTTGATCTTTTATGCTTACTTGGGGGACAAGTGTCTCATTATGACAAGTGGATGTTTGCTCATTATGGATAGGGCTAGATGGTGGATGACTATGAGCAATTTGGATATCTTGCTCATGGATGGATATAAGATTATGGATAGGATCAAGGTGCTCATGGATAGCTTCTTCATAGGTATCATCTTGATCATAAAGAAGGTAAATGTTATGGATGGGTTGCATGAAAGTGTTTTTATCTTGAGTTGGATTAGGGCTTAATGTTTCCACATGCTTAGGATTAAACCTTTGACATACCTCTTGAGTTGCTTGAATGGAATTGGATGGCCCTTGGATAGGCTCTTGGTCAACAACATGAGAACATGATGACTCTTGACTTGGATTCATAATAAGAGACTCTTGAATAGGATTGATGTCTTGTAGGTCACATGATGGGCTTGAAGGGTTAATGGAAAGCTCATGGATAGGATCAAGGATAGGTGGACCACATGATGGGATTATAGGATTGGACATGACCTTTGGAAGTTCTTTGGTAGGTTCATAAATGGGTGTTTGACATGGAGGTAGTTTATTCCTAGCTAGTAGCCAATGGATCACATCCTTTGCAAGTGTATGAGTGGATGAGTAATATAATGGATGGATGATAAGGGTAGATGGTGTTGTAGGCTTATGATTAGGATTAGGTTGGGGGCTAATTAGATTGGGTGGATTAGGACTTGGACTAGATGGGGGTGACACATAGGATTTGAATGATGTGGCATGATTTCTCTTTATAGGTAGGTACACCTTGTAAACAATTGGGACAAATATTGGGCATTGATTTGTATTATGGCCTTTCATCCTATGGTATGCACAATAATCATGTTCATCATATGGACTTTCTTCACATGGGTTGATAGGGGGAAGTTCAATGAGTTTTGCTTCAAGCATTCTTTGTAAAACTATCTTAGCTGCATCCTTTGGTGAAGGATTATAATGACATGGTGATGAAGGTAATGGAGGGCTTGGTGGTTTGGAAGGTAGAGGGATTAATGGACTAGGAATGGGATCACATGGTGGTGTTGGGATAGGACTTGTTGGCTCATGTGTTTGCATGTGATTGGATGGTGGAGGCCACTCTAGATTGGTATCTCCCTTGTCAAAGGTAATTAAGTCTTGCATAGGATAACTTGGACTTATTTGATTTATGTACAAGGGGCCATTGGGATTTGGATATGATTCTTGTTGGAAAGGTGGATTTAGATCTATCAATGGTGCTTGGTGGTCTTGTTGGAAAGGTGTACTTGGATTTGCTTGATTTATGTACAAAAGGCCATTTGGACTTGAATGTTGTTCTTGTAATATCACTTGATTGACTTGTGGATGGACTTGGTAGTGCATTGGAATGATGGCATGAGGGATTGGATAAGCTTGAGGTGGATGTTCATAGGTTGATGTGGCATTGACTTGGTGGATAGGTGGATTAAGTTGATAGGAAGTGGATGGATATGACATGTGACTAGATGGATTAGGTTGATAGGAAGTGGATGGATATGACATGTGGCTATGAGGTGGATTAGGTTGATAGTGAATGGCTAAGGATTGTTGTACTTGTGGAGCTTGACTAGTGGCTAAAAGGTGTTGGACTTGGGCTACGAAGTGTTGTAGTTGAGGTGATTGGCTTACGTGGGGTTGAGCTTTTTGGATGAAGAATTGTAATATTTCAATGGTGTCTTGGTTTAGGGGTTGTGATCCTTGATAAAGATTTTGGAGGAATCTTTGGAATTTGATTTCTAGGTCCTCTAATGTAGACATGTTGTCACCAAGTGTTTGTCTTAAGTCCTTTTAGCAAGTACTTGTTTAAGGATTTGGATGATGATGTGGCTTATTTGGATGACTTGGCTATGTTTGAGATGAAAGTGATTGGGTTTGAATGTTATTGGAAGAATGTGTAGGATGACTTGTCTTTATGTGTTTGAGTATTTAGAGCTTGATGTGGCAATATTCAAACAAATGATTATGCATATACACGCATGAATCACTCACGCAAGACACATAAGCAAGTTTTAGTTTGGAAGAATGTGATAATGGTTAAGCAAGCACATGAAGACAATTTAACAAGTCCTAGTCAAGGCAAGGCCACTATCACAAGGAGGTTCTAGTGAAAATTCGGGGGACCGGCACCCCACGAGCATCCAGCAAGCCACTTAAGACTTTAACTAACCCTACTAGGAGTTTTAATATACACAAAGGTACACCTCCTTTCGAGTTAGCACTGTATGGTGAGCGCTAATACCGGTTAGACTTGGCTTTCGCCTTATCCTCTGATTTTTATAGCGGACCGGATGAAAGTACCGCTTGAGGTCATTCCCTTGGGGTGGATACCAAGGCAGGCCTCTCTAAGGCTAAACAAAAGCAACACAAGTAAATGTTTTTGATCTCCAAGTTCGTGTTGGGACGCGAGGAGAGAGCATACACATTTACTTGGTCACACTCGCATGGGGTTCATTAACCTTAGAAATTCTATGTGTGGAAGACAATGCAAGCACTTGTTTGTTTTAAAGCCCAAATCCAAATGTGATGAAAGACAATGGTCTATTTTAGCCCAATTTTTTGATGTGAATTTACAAACAATTGTTCATTTTATGCCCAAATCCAAATGTGTGATTCAAATAATGATTAAGATGAAAGATTAGAATGAGTGCACCTGATACAATCGCTTTCCAATTTGTTGTAGATGTTGATGTCAATGTTGCTCCAGCTCCTTATGATCACCTACAACATAAAAAAAATGATATTATAATGTAGGCATAAAAAATAGGCTCATCAGGCAAGGAAAATTGTAATTTTAGATGCATAGCCGAATTAGATTTGATTATTTCGATAGATTTTTGGTTCGAAAATTAAAAAATCAAAGAAGAGACCCCCATTAATTTTCAGAGAGCTTTCCGAAAATGTAAAGAAATCAGAAAAATTCCCTGATTTGCGCCTAGAAACGCAGATTTATGGAAACAGTACAGTTGGAAAAGATCTAATTTTTTCGCATCATAAACGACCTCCAAATTAAATCTACAAAACATAGACTCCCATTAGAATTTCAAGAACTTTCCAGAAATGTAAAAATTTCTGAAAAATTCGTTGATTTGCGCCCACAATTGCGATTTTATGAAAAAACATAAAAACGTGATAAATCCCGCAAAAATCGCGATAAACCCAAAATGTTTCTGCTGTAGCTTCCTTATATTATGGAAAAACTTCTGCTAAAATCTTGTAGAAAAATTTGTAGCCGTTTGGAAGATATGATGAAATCTTTGAAACCTAGGGTTTTGTCCAAAAAGTAGCAGATCTGCAACAAAAAGTTAATTAAACCTGCAAAACTCAACAATGGGGGTTAGATGAATGCAAATTTTTACTACAAAAACTTGCAAAAAAGATCAAGCGAAGTGAGTCCCACCGGGCGTGCCAAATGTAGTTAGGGTAAAATTGCAAATCAGGGCAAATGAATAAACAGCAATGATAAAAACCCTAGCAATGCACAATGAAGCACAAGACAACATGAAAATCAAAATAACAAATGTAAATGCAAACTGATCTCCATGCTATGCTTGATTTATCTCCATTGCTCTTCTCCACCTCGCATGAGCATGCAAGATTTTGAAGGATTATTGTTGGAAGAATGTTGGGTGCTCATTTCTGCAGCATAACATTAAGATGAAGATGACATGAGGATGATAGTTGAAGGATGCAAAGGCTCTAATGATATTTTGACAGAATAATGGTACTTAAAGCTCAATGCATGCTAATGGTTTATGAGGGGGTTGATTTATAGGAAAGGCTTGGTTCCAATGGACGGCTGAGATTAAAAAGCTAATTGATTGATGTGGACGGCTATGATTGATTAGGTATTCCCACTCTTCAAGGGAGTTGTAGTCATTTGACAAGTGTCAAGGAGGATAGGGCTCATGTGTGCTTATATACATAAAAAGTACTACATATAAAAGATATTAAATAAAAGGCTGTAGTACCACTTATCTTTTTAAATGAAAGAGGCACACATGTCGGCTAAATGATAAGATAAATTAATTAAATAAATAAAATTTATTTGATTAATTGGAAAGTCGGCTTATGATGAGAACTTAATTCAAATAAAATATTTGAATTAGTTGGGATATTAGTTGGATATTAATTAAATAAATAAAATTTATTTAATTAATTGGAAAGTCGGCTTAGGCTATGATTGGGATATGATGTGGAAATTAATTAAATAAATAAAGTTTATTTAATTAATTAGCTAAGTAGGATAAGGATGGGATTGAATGGGATTTTAATTAAATAAATAAAATTTATTTAATTAATTGGCTAATGGATAAATGGGATTAAGAGTGGGATTTAGGACAAAATGTTACATGATGTCTTAATAATGTTTTTATCAAGGTGTTGCAAGACATGGACAAAGTTGGGACAAATTTGGGTGTCTACATGATGTTCCTGTAGGTTGGTGCCTCAAAACATTATCTTAGGTGTATGGTGTACCTATAAGTTGATGCTTACAAAACATTTGTAAAACCTCTTTTTATTTTGTGAGGTTGGATTTGAGCAGTAGACTCAAGAAACATTCTCACCATCATTTTTACCATTTAGGGTTTTCCACGTACATCAGGTGTTATGTGTTTTATGTGTGCTCTTGAATCTTGTCTCTTGGTTTAATATTGTTAAAAATTAACATACACTGATTCACCCCCCCTCTCGGTGTATTGGTGTTCTTTCAACATCACGTTGGTTGGATTTGAGGGTTTTGTAGATTTTCTGTTCAAAATCTATCATTATGCTTATCTGTGTTATTCCATTATTCTGGTTTAACTATTTTGGTAGTTTTTAGACTTGTGGGTCTGCCGGATGATAAGTGGATATGGATTTGCATGTGTGTCAATTACATGGTGGTTTTACAGGTTTTACATGATTAATCAAAACTTATGATTTGTAGATCTATGAAAAAACTATTTTTCAAATTATGATTCCATGGGGGTGTTTCTGGATGTAAGATAGTTACAGGTTTGAACAAGCATGTATGCTTTGTGCATGGTGTGATAAGTTTTGTATCTTTCTCAATGTGGAGATGTTGGTACGTAATTAGTCACTTGATATTTCTGTAATGTGTGCTTGATTAGTTCCTTGACTATGGTTACTCATTTGTGAACTTGTTTAGCAAATCAGATCTGAGGTTGATTTGGTGTTTAAGTCTCAAGGTCTGAATGTTATCTTCTTTGATATCTTAGTTTGCAGGTTACTAATGTGATGATGAGTTTGCATGTTGCATTTGTTTGGGATATGTACAAGTTATGTAGTTTGTGGG
Source organism: Cunninghamia lanceolata (assembly GCA_027924645.1). Taxonomy (NCBI): domain Eukaryota; kingdom Viridiplantae; phylum Streptophyta; class Pinopsida; order Cupressales; family Cupressaceae; genus Cunninghamia; species Cunninghamia lanceolata. The sequence goes on from BSBN01000620.1 coordinate 4,628,351, forward strand.
TGTGTACAACCCATTGATTGTAGTGGGATGACTCAGATGTGGAATGTCTATATCCATAAGATCAGTTTAGTGTCTATGCATACTTTGGTAGTTGGCCTTGTTTGTTGTCATTTGAGCATTGGTATGTTACATTGGGATGAAAGGATGGATGATTAGAGTGCCTAGATAGTCGATTGTTGGGACTTGTAGCATGTTTATCACGATGTCACGGATAGCTTGGTTACACAGTTTAGTGTGAGATTTTGATAGTGATGGTTTTATCTTCTTGTTTTGGTGAACTTGGTTCTACTTTATTCTTTTGTACTATTGGTATTGCAGGGTAATTATTAGATAGTGTTAGAGCCATGGATGATATTCATTTAGAGGATGGTTATCACAATATTGCCTTGATATGCTCGATATTACAGTTCCAGTGGGAGCTTTGGTAGTGATGTGGATTTGTCACTTGGTGATGGATGATCTTCATTTAGAGGATGGTTATCATGATGCCTTGATAAGGTTGGTATCACAATTTTAGTGGGAGCTTTGGCAGTGATGTGGATCTATCACTTGGTGATGGATGATCTTCTACAGTGGTTGTAGGTGTCATGGTAAGGCTTTTGGATTATGATTCTTATACGTTGTGAAATTATTTTGACATCTTGAGTTCTATTGTCAAGGGATGGTTATCTTCATGTGATTGGAGGTAGTATTGTGTCTTAGTTTACTCTAGATATCGGTTAGAGTTTTGACATGATACAGGTGCTCAAGGAGTAGGATGTGATCTCCTAGGAGGAGATGCTAGATAATGATGTAATGTGTGTTCCTAGATTTTTCTGACGTGCAGTGGGAGCTTTGACAGTGGTCTGGTGAAGTTCTTTTTGGTTTTGAGTATTAATCATTTTCTTGAAGCTTCATAATTTTGTAGGATGCATTTGAAGTTGGCATGTATTGATTGATGGATGCTAATGGATACTAGAGAGAATTGAGGTGAGGCTAGGTATGGACATGAGTTCATTTTTGGAGCTAAGAGGAGATTGTTCTTGGAGAGACTCTATGAGGATCAGTGTATCTCAGTTGAGCATTCTCATTCCCCACTCTTGGTTTACTCGATAATATAAAATGATCTGATAGGTATTTCTCATGTTGTTTCAGATTCAATTTGATTTATGCTTTGATTTCTCATGGATATGGATCTTGAGCTATAGTTTATAGTTTTGGAGGGTTCATTTGAGGAGTATTTGGCATGGTTATCTCCTTAGGTATATGGTTTTATTTATGAGAAGTTTTGGAGATGTTATTGGGCTGAATTCCTATTTGTGGAATGAGTTTTAAGTTTGATCTTCTTTGGTTAGAGAAGCTTACATCCTTTTTTGGTTATTTGAGATATATGTTTTGTTTGATCTTTTGAGATTGAACGTTTGGGTGTTGGTAAGGCTTTTCAGTTGGGGTTTTGTGAAGGAGATCTTAACTGGCACAGCTTAGCACTTGGTGGTGTTGGCAGAAGGACATGATTGGTTTGCAATTTCTCTTTATGGTCTCATGTTTCTTCCTAGAGGTTCTTATTCATCTAGTATGATCACTAGGTTTGTGGTCATCTATTGTTGTTGTACTTTATTATTTTTTAGCAATAGTATGTGTTGTTTTAATGTATATCATTTGATATGTGAAGGACTTGGGAGAAGTGGAGGAGATCAAAGGTGAGAGAGTGAGCATAAAACTATTTGTGGAAGTATGCTTTGTTTTGTAGCAGGTTTGTTGCAGTTTGCATATCCTTGTGATTGTTCTTTATATTACATGATTTGATTATAAGCCACACTTTTATGTAAGTGATAATTGGTGGACTATGAGTTGCTTTGGTTGGCATTTCTCATGTAGTATGATTCCTAGGATGTATGTATGCCTTTGGTAGATTTTTTCATTGGACTGCAATATCAAGGGTCTTTAGATTTTTTTCACATCAATGGTTTTGTTGTGTTTTTTTATCATGGGAGATGGTAACTTTGAGTAGGATAGTGGATTATACAGGGATGAGAGGTACAGTATGGGTTGGATATGTCATGTGCAAAATTTCTATCAATGGTGGGTTTTTTAGTTGGATGTAAACAACTAGTTGTGGTTGTTGTTCTAATTGTTTTTGGAGCATTCATGTTCAATCTTGTTTTTGAGGAAGTTTGGACTTCATATTTGTGTTTAGGTAATGGGTTTGAAGTTGGATACATTAGTGTGTCCATGTGACATTTAGTGTTTCATCATGTTTTTGGAATTCTAATATTTTTGTCATGTTAGTGATCACTTGGAAGATGTTACAGATGCTTCTGTAAAGCTCGTGAGCATATTGGAGTTCAGTTCAGATAGTATGGTAACCTTGGTTGTTCATAGATTGCTTGTGTTTCTATTAGCTCTTGAAAGGTGTTTGACAAGTGGGAGAATATTGGGAATTAAGGTGTCTCAACCTTTGCAAGTTCCTAATGTTGTATTAATAATTTACTTATTATTTGCCTAAATATTTAATTAAGTGTGCAAAATTATTATGTCATCTTGTGAGAGTGGCATGGTGAGGTGTCACTCTAAGGAGAAGGTGAAGTGGATGCATACTTGGCATTACATGTGGATTTGGGCATCCCATTTTGCAGTAGAGTTATTTTTCCATGTGTCGGCATCTTTTGGTGTTGTAAGAAGTTTATGACACGTAAGACTTATGACGGATTGTATGACAATGGAGGAGCCAGAAATAGAGAGGAGTATGACAAGTGTTTTAGTGCATATGACATTGTCATAAAGCATCTTTGACTTATCCTTTTGGAGCGCCTAGGTTGGCCTATGATGGGCTATAAGAGAATCAACTATTAATAGTTAGTTATGATAGATTCTCTTATAGTTGTACAAGTGTTGTTAGTTATGACAGATTCTATGATAGTTGTAAGATGTGTAAGAGCATTTCTCATAGTCAATTTTAGTAATTTTGGGTCACACATGTAGAGGAGATTCCTATGACATGTTTGGACTTGAACAAGTGGCACTGTGCAATGTGGGTCATATGGATGTTTACCCTAGTATTTTTGGACCTTATTTGAGCCCATGGTAATGCCTTATGGTTGTTTTTTGGGACCCCATTAGTCTATATATTGAGGGCTTGAGATGGAGGCATTGAGGAGTGTTTTATGCAAGGTTATGCTATTAGTTTTCCTCTAGAGGAGCAAGATGTAAATCTCCATGTTAAGGCTTTAAGCTTGCAAGTGTATTATAACATGTTTGTTGTCGCAGATTAATACATCGGTTCGATGCTTTGGAGTGTGGGGTTTTTTTATCCAAAAAGGTTTTCCCCACCTATATTGGTGTCTTTTCTCTTTTGTCTATCTTTCATCTAATCTTCTTTCATTTTCTTAAATTGTTGATTTGCATGTCATTATGCTACAGAAATTTACTTAGATTTGTAAGCTACATTATCTTTCCTCTAAGGGTTAATGTGATGGGAAATCAACTATGTCTATTTTTGCTTTAAGGACATAGTAGTATGTTCTTGTATTAACTTATTAAATATCTATTTAAGAAAATCATACGATATTGGAACATGCATACTCGGTTTTCTTTCCCTTTCAATAAGTACTTTCTTTAAGGGGATTTCAAAAATATGATGTTGATCCAAATTTATATATTAAGAATTTTGATCAAAAGGTATTGTTCATTGTGTTGTATGTTAATGATTTTCTCATTACTGGGAGTAATCAATCACTTATACATGATGTGAAAGAAGATATGAAGATCAATTTTGAGATGTCCAATATTGGATTACTCTATTGCTTTCTTATAATTGAAGTGTGACAAACACCTAGAAAAATATTTCTCTCAAATGAAGTTACACCAAAGAAATTCTCACACAGTTCAAAATGCAAGACTATAAAGCTTCATCAACACCAATGGAGATTGAATACCTAAATGGTAAATTAATTAATGAAACAGTATATAAGAGTTTGATAGGAAATTTGATTTACTTGACTACTACTCGTCCAAGCATATCTTATGCAGTTGGAATCTTGTCTCAATTCATGGCTCATCCCAAACATAGTCATTGGTTAATTGTAAAGAAAGTTTTGAGATATCTTCAAGGAACACAAAATTTTGGATTGGAGTATTTGAAAAATGAAGATTTCAAACTTGTTGGATTTTTATATTCAAATTGGGTAGGTTGCATAGACTCTAGAAAATCAACCTTTAATTATTGCTTCAATCTTTGATTTTCCATTTTCTCATGGAGTTGTAAGAAGCAAACTAATGTTACTTTCTCATCCATTGAAGCAAAGTACAAGGCAATTGTTTCATCAACCTATCAAGCAATATGTCTTATATGAATTCTTAATAATCTTCAACACCCATGACCTGATCAAACAATTATGTTTTGTGATAATCAAGACGTGTTGAAGATGTCTAAGAATCCAATGTTCCACGCTCGCACAAAGCATAATGAAGTACACCATCACTTCATTCATGAGCATGTTCTCAATAAGAAAATTGAACTAATCTATACACCAACCAATGAGTATCTTGTAAATGTCTTCACTAAACCTTTAAATAAGGATAAGTTTGTACACTTTCAGGAAGGCATTGTTGTTAATATTCTTCATTTGTAAATGGGTAGCTAATAAACCTATTTGTTATAAGTGCCCCATCATCTAGTTAAGTTGTGTGATAAAATAAAGTTTATGAGGGAGTGATAAAAATGTAAACTATATTTAATCACACACCCCAACACACTTGTCATATAGAGTCATGTCTCATGTAAGAGACACATATGTCAATTTATGTTATCTATTTAAAGATATTTGGATCCATAAATTTTATCATAGAGAAAATCTATTCAAGCCCTCCAATTTCAACAATATTCACTCTTTTATATTACTGTGATACAAAGACACTCTATCGATGATCCAAGTGAAGAAGATAGGTCATCCATGCAAAAAACAATTATTATTTAGTTTTCTCTAGTAGAAACTTGTACACCACCAAAAAACTAAAAGTATAAAACATTGTGTAATGCCCTAGATTTTACACTAGGACATTTATAGACAAAAATAGGATGAACAAATTTTTCATGATGTAATTGTGACATGCACTTGTCCCAATTACACAACAATGCACTACGATTATCGTCACATCCCACAATGACACTCTAGGAAATGACACAAAAAAAACCATAGTGACCACTCAAGGTCCAAACACACCAACAAGACACAAGTGAAAGACTAACCAATCATGTGACAAGGTCACTACAATAATCCTAAGAGAGAATGGAACTCACTCCACAACGAATGTCAAATGCTAATCTACAAACTCTCACTCTTGCAACCACATGGAATAGGATGAGGGTGATAATCACCTCAAATCTATCCCATCATGACACCACACAACCACCAAGCACATGAAACAACCTACACAAGAGGAGGATCTAGTAGGGGGATCATGATCTTCACAAACAATAATGACAACTAGTCGACACTACATGAAGCACGCTTTCCAAGACAAAAATGGTCATAAATTCTAAATACATCATGTCCAGTTAATATGAAAACATGTGAAAACTCAAAGGACCAAGGGGAACATTTTTCGTATAGAAATTTTCTCCATAAAATATCAGAAAGTGCTTATTGTCTAAAGGCACAAGACCATATCACGGAATAGGACAACATGTACAAGGACTCTAGTGCTTTTCTGGGACTCTAGTGCTTAGCATTGGTGTCCCCTCTAGGTGATAGTGTCCATCCTAGGTGCTAGTGTCCTCTTGGGGCACTAGAGTCCTTCCTAGGCATTGTAGTCCTCCTAGGGTGCTATTGTCCCTTAACAGGGATAACTTTAAGAACCCCCCCTTGGAGAAGGTGTATAAACATGGTGAATCATGTATACTTCCCAAGAAAAATATTAATTTTATTGGCAAATTTTTTCATTTTTCCAGGAAAAAAAATAATCGTATTTGGCGAATCATTTGTAATCGCTAGAGGTCTATGGAAAATCCTGGCGAATTGTAATTTTTTTAAAACCAATAAAATATTTTCATTGGCGATTAAAACCTATTTTCAAACCAATTAAATATTTTCATTTGCGAATTAAACCTATTTTCAAAATAAGAAAATATTTTTGCTGGCAATTAAAATCTAATTTCAAACTAGAAAATATATTTACATTAGCAAATTAAACCTGTTTTCAAAATAAGAAAATATTTTTGCTGGCGATTCAAATCTAATTTCAAACTAGAAAATATATTTACATTGGTGAATTAAACCAATTTTCAAAGCAATAAAAAAATTATTGGCGAATTTAAATATAGTTTCAAACCAATAAAAAATTAATTGGCGAAATAAACTGTTATGCCAATAAAAAATCATATTGTGTGAATGGCATCAGACTTTAGTTGAAGTTCCATTCCGGGTGCAGTTCTGACACACCCATCTTTCTACATAAAGTCTTTGGAATAGAGACAAGTGTCAAGTAACAACGATTCTGATTAACGAAAATTAATAGATAATTATTTAATTGAGCTGCATAAATTGCCTTCCCAAATATGTGCAATTGTGCTTTTCATGACATTCCTTATTTATTACGAAAGGACAGAGGTCACTTCGAGCATGGATGTCATTAAATGGAAAAAATTCTAATAGATTTTGGTTGTCAGATGATCGCAAATCGACGGCATAAGTACTGACACACCCAATTTCCCAAATTTGTAGTTCTACAACCGAGGACTTACGCTCTGCTGCGCTGCCACCTTTGCACAATAATCAATAAAATATATTATATATTTTATATATATGTCAACCATTGATCTAATAATATCTAACAGTTGCTAGTTGATTCCAGAGGATTTTGTTAGCAATGTGTGGCGTTGGAGATCTACCTTCTGGAATTGAACTACAACTGTTCATCTTTCATTCTAGGGTGCATCATATGGTCAGTGGTGATATGATTGATTTGATTGAATGCACTTAACCACATGGATTAGCTAATGCTCAATTAAGTTCATTAATGGCAAGTGAGTACTGAGTCGTGACAAACCACACAGATTAGCCAATATGAATTAAGCGGAGTTGCTTGTTATTTATTACCCATTTGTCACGGACGTACATGTGATGTATATATGATAGTCTTTAGTGTTTTGAACTTATATTGCATTACTAAGTTTCAGATAGGTCAAGAATCAATAGACTGTAAAAGTTCAAAGTAATGGCTTTCATTATAGCAGCTGTACGAAGAAAGTAAGTTATCAAGTATTTATTTTGTGATCATTCATGATTTTGATTTTAACTGTGTGATAGAGTTCACAGATGTAGAATAGTAATAATAATCTAAGATGATGGAAAATTTTGTTTGTGTGTGGCTATGTAGGTTGTTATTTCTTTGCATGTCTCAGAATGAAGAAATACAAGCATTCGTCAAGTGGGATAAATCGTGTCAAGAATCGACACTTTTAACATTTGCAAATGATGCATTCTATTCTGGGTGGTGGGTTGAATCTCCCACACATGCATGCATTTATGAGAAACTAGAAATTTGAATTGACGCATAGAATTGGTATTTCAACTCAATTGCTAGTGACCTCGAGAAAATCAATTTAATTCTCCTTTACTAGCCTTATTGTTACCCATGCCTAGTGGTTTCTTGTACATATAATGCAAGGTTCTATAGTGAATCATTCACTGACATTGTGAATGAGCACACAATTAAATTTGTAATGGATCCATTGCCTGTTAATAGAATAATTATGGACTACAATGAAATATTCATTACGCATCGTCGAAAAGAGGAACCAAAAAGATTTTGGAGGATCAAAGCAAGGTTTGAAGGTCGAAGGATAGGAGTTTTGTTTAGAATTGAGGTTGGTTAGAGGTTCATGTATGATGTAATTCCCCAATCTTTTTGAAGGGTGATGTTAAATTTTACTAAATAATATAGAAGTAATTATGGTTTGAAAGTAATTACAGTTTGAAATTGCAATGTATACAGATCATAGATGTTTCAAAGAATGAAATTTTCAATATAAAATTATATATTATATTATATAAAATATGATATTATTATAAATTTATATATTGAATCATTGATATCGATTTCATTTGGTGGCCTACAAAATACTTTTCCCAAGCATTGATTTTTAATTTATTAAATAGATGTGACAAGTTATTAAATAGCTTTTGGTAATGGTCGATCCTTACATGAGCTGAAGATTGATGCTACAAAAAATCTGGGCAACGAATAAATGAATAAATGCATGTCAGTTGAAGCGTGTGTTCATTAACGATCTTTCTTTAAATCTTGGAGGTCTCCAGCAAAATGGCACTCGACTGGCTTACTCAAAATATAGCATGGAGACTCCCATAAGGCTCCGCTACAATAAGCGCCAGGTCACCTTTCTGGGCTGTATCAGAGATGGTAGACTGATGAACATTTGTAACCAGCAAAACCTATTATTCCTTGAGGCAGTGAAGATGGTCCTCGGTAAAGACTTCTTGGTCTCCGAGGATAGATATAGGGTAAATTCAGATATTTCCTCATGCTTTCTAGCTTCTTTGTTGGACCTAGGAGAGGAAAAGGTGGATGCATTGATCATTCTACAGGGGGTATTCACTCCAAATATTCTTTTGGATGACTTAGACATGGTGATTGATGTAGAATTGGGGGTCAGTATCCCATGGCTGAGAGACCTGGAGAAGCTGCGGGAGGGACAAGAGGGCATAGCTAGGCAGTTGTTCCTCCTAAACATGAATGAGCAACAACTCAAAAGGCACAGGCTTTGGGCGGCTCATGGGAGACACTTTCTTTGATAGGCAATTGGAATGGACATAGATGATACTCTGGTATCACTTCAATACTTCGCAGCCATTGTGAATACAGGGGGATTCTACTCACAGTGGCCGTAGGAGTGGTCGAGCTCTTAGGGCCACTTTTTTGGTGATTTCTGTGCTGGGGTGGTAGGGTGGCAAGTTTTCAAGGAGTCGCTCAGCCAAGGGGCTAGGGATTTAAATGGTACTATGGTAGCCTCTCCGGTACTGTGTATTTTTTGAAGCCTGGGCTGGCCGCTGGAATGGTTTTTGTATTGATATAATTTCCTGAGTGTAAATCTTTTAGTAATAATATAATTACCCAAGTGTAAATCTTTTTGTATTAATATAATTACCCAAGTGTAAATCTTTTTTGTATTAATATAATTTGGTCTCTGTTATGGTTAGAACTTAGAGGTTTCTAATGTTGCTTCTTATATGTTTGCTCTAATTTATATATGATGACATGGATTTGGTGATGGTCTCTAACTCTTTGTTATGGTTAGAGGTTTCTAATGTTGCTTAGCATTTGTTTGTTTTTTGACTCTTGAGATAGGCATAGCTAAGAGAGCTATAATGTATGTGAACTCTCAATCTTTTTGCATTTAATCTAATTTCAATTTGGTTGTTTTTAGATAGAATTAATCACAAAATTTTATATGCACAAGTAAAATTACACTTTCTATTGATAGTGTAGTTCATCTACATGCATGATGCTTGAAATATTTGCATAATTAGGTTTTGACACTTGAACTGTTAGATTTCCAAATATCAATGGTTGACATTTCATATGAGAAACCCTCTGCGTAATCTTATGTTGACTTGCTACCTTCAGTTGCTGGTTGTCTAAGTTGAAACCTGAACCATCAAAACCATGTTGTTTATCGGCCCCTTATACCTAATCTTGTCAGTCACGGCTTGGTGAGGAATGGGTTAACCTAGCAAGCTAGCAGGGTCCACTTTTAAAATGTTTAAGAAGTTAATATGCGAGCAAGTTGTTGGTCTGTGAAGTCATGACTTCATGTCCTAATATTCGTAAGTTGACCGACCCCTTAATCTAGGATTCTAGAGGTTACTCGCTGTCGTTAGTTGCAGGAAGGGAGAAATCTAATGGTCGCGCAAGGGTGCATGAGGAATATATCAGGAGAGAATATTCATTGCGCGGCTGCGACAGAACAACACATGTCAAAAAATCAAAGCTGGCATCCTATCCCACTAAAGACTTGATCCAACGGTTGCAGGAAGGGCAAAATCTAGTGGGCACAAGGGCGCATGAAGAATATGTCAGGAGAGAATATTCACTGCGCAGCTGCGACAGAATGACACATGTCAAAAAATTAAAGCTGGCATCCTATCCCACTAAAGATTTGATCCAACGGTTGCAGGAAGGGCAAAATCTAATGGTCGCACAAGGGTGCATGAGGAATCTATCAGGAGAGAATATTCATTGTGCGGCTATGACAGAACGACACATGTCAAATAAATCTAAGTTGGCAAAAGACTTGATCCAACGGTTGCGCATCGTCACAAGGAGAATCTCTTTGGTTGGAATCTGCGTTGCACGGTCATGACATCACGACATGTGGCATTCATTTTTTTGATAAGTGAGGCACGCCGGCATGGGGTAGGTAAGAGGTGGGCCATCAAAAGCTGTTACGCTACAAGGTGCTGCCACGTATCTAACTCATACATTTTCTAAATGGTGACAAAGATTGTCAAATCTAGTCAGCCAATCAGGACCGTGGATTTCAGAATGTAAGGAAAAGATCAATGGCCCAAATTCAAAGTTTCAAAAGAGAAAGACTTTGAAGTGCTTGCAGCAAGAAGTGCATTAATACAAAGAATTGTGCAGGTATTCTCGCCGCACAAAGTTCATTAATATAGAGAATTGTGTAGGAATTCAAGGATTAAGGTATTCTCGAGAGCGCAACTACATTCAGAAGAAATCATCAGAACAAGTAGGAAAAAGTAATCTCAAGCTTCTGCAAGCGTGGAAAACCAATAAGTAATTGTTCCTCTTCTGTGCCTATTTTTCTAACTGTAGGTTAATTCTGAAGCTTTTAGGGCTGTTGTTAACCATAAAAAACCCTAAGCTATGTTCATAAAAGAAAAATGAGTCAGTCAGGCCAACCTTCCACTTCAAAATGAAGCTTGGATGAGGATCTTATGATCCAACTCCCTGGTTCTGCTAGAACAATTTTGAAATTGCATGGCCCAGGAAGAGTCGAGGATAAATTTCTTGACTACTGCTATAATTGTCGGGACGCCAAATTACCTGTCCCAGGTTAGATCCTCTTTGAGCATTGGCATAAGAGGATGAACTATAAAGCCCCTATCTATCATGCCTAGAAATATGATTTAGCCAAGCTCATTTGTTCTAATGTTTTCCCCAGCCTTGACTTAATTAGGTCAACAACATTAATGTATAATCCAACCACTAGGACAGTAATAGATGGAAATGGTTCAACATTGATCAAGTTTACCAAAGGATACATTGCCACTGTATTCAACTTGGACCCTTCAGCCAACAAACAAATTAACCTCAAGGCTTTAAAGAAAAAATACCAGACTGTGAAATGATATTACAGGGAATATAACTTACCAAAGCACAGGCCAAAGGGTGTTGGTGGGAAATTCGTAAAGATTTCAAATGATGAGGAGGAGCCTTTTCATTGTGTTGACTTTTTCCCAGACTGGATGCTTATTCCCAGATTTCCCTACAAGGTAGCCATCAGTGATCAACAGGATCTCTGGGCCAGGGGGCCAACAGTATAGGAGATAGACTCTATATTTTATCTCCTCTTCTTCTTCAGGCTCTGCAAGACCTAGGGGGGTATTCCCTACTCAACATCCATGAGGATATGCATGCAAGGCTGGGATGTTGACAGAAAGCAGATGAGTCCTCCTATAAGTAGACCAAAACTGAAAGATAAGGGCAAAGGGGCTAGCTTTGGGCCTATTTGCAGTTGTAGACAGAGGACTGAGGATCCTAAACTAACTCTAATGTCCTAATGTTGGTTTTAGATTTTGCTTTGGAGTTTAAGTGTGGATGCAAAGCTGGATATGGTTATAACACAAAACAAAGCATGATTGGTACCTATCCAGGGCCTGGAGTCAGTAGACATACACCTGTGAATGATCAGCATGAACAACTAAAACTGGATTTCAAGGGGATATGTGTGATACCTACCTTACAGGCATCTCCCAATACATAGTGTTAGGTTATCTCTACTTATGGTATCCCTACTGCAGTATACTCTTCCCAATGTTCAACCTGAAAACAGTTTAATCTACCCCTTGAGTAGAAGTTAAAAGATCAGACAGTCAACATAGGAATTCTATGCTCTAGAATCTAAACATTACCAAACATCCAGATTCAGAAGAAGAATACATGCAATACTGGAGACAGAATTAACACAACACATGCCAAACAGCATTTCTCATATAAGTTTAATCATGAAATCAGTGGGTTCATGCCAAAAACAAACAACAAAAGATACATAAACTCACAGGTAAGCTGTACAGAGCAACCAGATCAGCTTGTTATGCATTACAGAGCCAAAATCATCAACTTTCAACAACCCCCAAATGAACAACACAACCTGCTTATAACAGCCAGGTAGGTGTTCAGCAATTAATTACATGGTTGACCAAAATTTCGCCAGATACACAGTATCATGGAAAATGGCGCTCAAACACAACCAGATTGGCGCCCAAACTTGAATGCAGCAGGTAGGGGAGGAGACAGGAAGATTTCTCGAGCCCTGCGCCACTATCCGCTGATTAACACCTCCAGTCGGGTACAAGATCGACCCACGCCATCGCCCATGCCTCTGCAACAATCGCCATTAATGGCGCACCAACCCGCGGCCTTGGGAAGATCATCATACAGACTATCGCAAACATTTCCCGCCGAGATTCATCATCATGATGTTTGAAAATGCAGGATATCAATATCCCACATGCACCCCGCGATGACCTCAATAACACTTTATATACTAGGTCATGAGCATATATCATGTCGGTGCTTTTGCTCCTGACGACACTAGTATAGACCTCATCATCATCATCCTCCAGCAGCATGATATCCTGTTGTTCGAAATATCACCCTGACGTCATCATGATATTTGAAATATAACCTTCATGATAATCGGCACAACCTGATCCTTCGGAGGAACATCCTCCTACTGAGCTTATAACAAAAGTCTGGCCGATGAACATCCTGATGACGTCATCATCATATACTGCTGACGTCATCATCATATCTGCCTACTGCGCACCTCCTCATATCCGGATGACGTCATCGTCATATTTGCAAATATCAGGAGGTCTCTTCAAGATGATCAGTGTTAGAAATATGACCCCCGCGGACCTTGATGACGTCATCATCATATTAACATCATCATGATATTCGGAAGACAACCAGATATTTGGAAATATCCTCCTGACGTTCAAACATCAGGTTGCACTGTAGCTCCTCTGTAAGATCGGGGCGATGACTGAATATGATGATGCTGCTTGAAAAGATCACCCCCAGTAGATAATGCGCGAAGCCGGCAGGCGGATATCTCCTTGATATCAACATCATCATGATGTTCGAACAAACATATATCCGGGTGATATGAAAATATCACCCCCTCCTTCGGAATATCATGATGCAGATAGGCAGAAAGAAAAATATCACCCTGATATACGGATGACGTCAGCATCATCAGGATGTCAAAACAACGAACAAGAAGTGATACAACATCATCAGGATGATATTGACCAAGATCATCCTGACGTTCAAAATATGATGACCCTAGTGAATATCGGGTCGCACTTAGAACTCTTCAACAACATCATCAGGATGATCATAACCAAGATCACCCGATGATAAAAATATCACCCCGGCGAAATATCATGAAGGCAGAAAATATGATGACCTCCGCAAGCAACAGGATGATAACTGGAAATATCATGATGATGACGACCCTTAGGAAAAAACGAGTCAGGTCGACAACTTAGAGAATAACCCCTTCAAGATATCGGGGCAACATCGTCATCATGTTTGAGCAAGGTGATATTCGGAAGATCACCGGATACTTGAAAAATCACCCCCGCAAGCAACTGAGGGCGCACTGTAGCTCACCAGTATCATCAGGATAATAAGCAAACATCACCCGACAATTGAAATATGATGATGACGATGAGAAAAACAAGTCGACGAAGAACATGCTGATGAAGATCATCATCGAAGACAAGATGATGATGACGACCTCCTCCTCAGAAAATATGATGCTGCAGCTGAAAAACGCTGAGGAGCTCCAACACTTAGAAAAATTGGGCAAGAAGATGAAGGCTTCAGATGAAGAAACCTCCTGATCATGACAAATCAACCCCAGGTCAAAATAAGTGCTAACAGTGGCTCCGAATGGGGACGTGCAGGTGAAAACCTGCAGCGAGAACCAGATCTCCGGCAGACCTGACAAAAAAGCAAAAAACGCGAGCTGTACAAGGCATTTACACTACATACATATTTTACAAATGTGCACAGCAACCAGATATTCATGCAAAATAGAACTTAAGGAATTGGCCATGCACAGGCAATTCCAGAATTTCAACATCTAGGGCCTGGAGGAAATAAGAATCCTCCCCATGAGTATTGCAAACCTGATATGGGCCCATCCATAAGGGCTGGAATTTACCATGTTTACCCTTTTCCTGATCTTTAGCATTCCAAATAAGCACCAGATCATTGACTTCAAACTTCCTTTTTGTAGTTCTCCTGTCAAACTGATATTTCATATCCTGTTGTCTTTTGAGATTAATCTGGTGGGCTCTCCTTCTGTCTTCATCCAATGCAACCAGCTGATTCACTCTTTCTGTCATGGGATCTTCAATGTCCTCATCATTTTCCTGAATGAATCTGTAAACTGGTAAGAGATTATTTATGGGCAGTCTAGCTGATGCACCATATACCAGCTCAAAAGGTGACTTCCCAATAGCCCTTTTCACAGTCACTCTGTCAGCCCATACTGCTAAGTTCAGCTTTGAGTCCCAAGCTCTCTTGTTCTTGTCCAGTATCCTCTTGACAATTTTCATGATGCTCTTATTGCTTGATTCTGCTTGACCATTTCCTTGTGGGTGATATGGTGATGTATATGACAGATTTATCCCATACCTGTTGCAAAAATCAACAAACTCACCTGATCTGAAGCACATAGCATTATCAGTGATAATCTTAAATGGTACTCCAAACCTGATGATGATGTTCTCTAGTATGAAGTCTGTCACCACCTTACTTGTAGCTCTTTTAGTTGGAATGGCCTCAATCCATTTGGTAAAGTAGTCAGTTGCCACCAAAATCCAACTGTGTCCCCCACTTGATTTGTCAGCAATTTCCCCTATAAAGTCAATTCCCCATTGCTGGAATGGAGCATCCACAGGTACAGTTCTGAGGGGCAAAGCACCATTATATTTCAGCTTTCCTGAGAATCTCTGGCAAGGGTCACACTTCCTTACTAACTTTTGTGCATCTGAAAAGAGAGTGGGCCACCAATATCCTGCCCTGAGAATTTTATGAGCTGTTGTTTGGGCAGTATAATGGCCACCACACAATCCTTTATGCATGTCAATCAAAATATTGTTAGCCATGTTCTTATCCACACATCTCAGCAGCACACCATCAGGATTTTTCCAGTACAGCTCACCTTGAATAACAACATACCTGATTGCTTGTAGCTTCAGAGTCCTCTTTTGATTGTCACTGAAATGGGAAGGACAATTCAGATTTTGTAAATAATAGACAATATCCTTGTACCATTCAGATCCTGATACACTTACATTCTCATCTTGGACTGCATTAACTTGGCATGCTTCCAAGTTTGATTGTGCCATCATCTTGGCTAATCCTTGTCCCCTTATCAACTTAGTAACTTGTATGTCTATGTTGAATTCCTGCAGTTTGTTTATCCATCTGCACCTTCTTCCAGTCACCTCCTGCTGAGTGAATATGTCTTTGACTGCAGCATGAGGCACATATGCAATTATATATGACCCTACCAAGTAAGGTCTGAAACTTTTGATGGCTCTAACAAGTGCATATGCCTGCTTTTCCATAATGTCATATTTCAACTCAGAGGCCTGCAGGGACATACTGAAGAAGGCGATGGGCTGTTCAAAACCATCTTCATTTTTCTGCAACAAACATGCAGCAACAGTATGAAAGGAAGCAAATGAAAACACTTGGAATGGCCTAGAAAAATCAGGAGATTTAAGAACAGGGGCCATCTTAATTGCCTCTTTGATATTCTGAAATGATTCTGTTGCTTCCCTTTCCCAGTTGACAGTTGCATCCTTCTTCATCATCTTGGAAATGTTCCTTGTGATCTCTGCAAAGTTGGGAACAAATCTTCTAACAAAGTTTATCTGTCCAAAGAAGGACTGAACTCCTTTCACAGTTTTTGGCATTTGAATCCTGTCAATAGCTGCTACTCTCTCTGGATCTATCCTGACTCCATCCTTGGAAACAATGTGTCCCAGAAGTTTTCCTTCAACTACTCCAAAGGCACACTTCTTTGGGTTTAAATAAATACCATATTCCAATGCTCTTATGAAGATCTGCTCCAGATGCATACAATGCTGCTCCTCTTTCTTTGAGTAGGCAGTCAGGTCATCCTGATATACTGCCAGGATTGAATCAATCAGCCCTGCAAAAGCAACATCCATTGCTCTTTGAAATGTAGCACCTGCGTTTGTTAGTCCAAATGGCATTCTAACATACACATATGTTCCCCATGGAGTGGTAAAGGCAGTCTTATACTGTTCTGATTCTTTCACCTTTACCTGATTATATCCTGAAAATCCATCCATCATGGACAGGAGTTCACAACCAGTCACTCTCTGCAACATAGCCTCCATATTAGGCAGTGGATAGTTATCCTTCAAAGAGGATACATTCAAATTCCTGAAATCCACACAAAGCCTAATATCACCATTCTTTTTCCTGACTGGGACAAGGTTAGACACCCAAGTTGAATGTCTTATTGGCACAATTATTCCAGCATCCCTGAGCCTTCTGAGTTCTTCCTGCATCTTGGGAGCTAAGGTAGGATTTATAGGCCTTTGCCTCTGTCTAAATGGCTTAGCTTCAGGCTTCAATGGGATCTCATGGTGGAATAAGTCTTCTCTATAAGCTTTTAGGTCCTCATATGACCAAGCAAAAACATGTTTATACCTTTTTAGTAATGCAATCAGCATACTTCTTATGTGTGGCTTGAGCTGCTTGCCAATATATACTTTTTGAGGGGCCTGAGATGTCCCCAAATTTATTTCTTCTAAATCCTCCTTATTTGTGGGGGATGTCCTTGTGACCATTTTGTCTCTACTGTCAAAGGCTCTTTCCAAAGCCACTAACCCTCTAGGGATCTTGTTAGTCTTCAACTGAATGATCTCTTTTCCCACAAGAGTTTCTTTTCCATCTACAGTTTCTACAAAAGCTTGGAAATCAATCTGTTGGTTCTCATAATCATCTATGCAGTGCAAAAATTTCAGCAAATCCCTATCATCATTAAAAACTTGCCAACTGCATATGTTTTCTGGTATGGCAGGCTTAATTTTAACTTCTACATCTGTGACACCTGACAGAGTGATGTCATCTGGCCTTATTGCAACATTGGCTAAGAAATCAGCCATAACATTTTTTGACCTTTCTACCCAGCCAATTGAAAATGCATCAAAAAGTTCAATAGTATCCCAAACAGCATGCTTGTATTGTTTCAGTCTTTTATTTTTTGCAGCATACTTATTTCTGATTTGGGATACAATCAGCTCAGAGTCCCCAAATACTCTTAACATCTTAATCCCATGTTTGAGAGCAATATTCAGGCCTAAGAGTAAAGCCTCGTATTCTGCAATATTATTTGTGCAATCAAACCTCAGCAAGAAAGAGGATTTGAGGAGCTTACCAGTTGGAGACAGGAAAACAACTCCAGCTCCAGAGCCTTCTTTTGCACAAGCTCCATCAAAAAACATGGTCCATAACCCTTGCTGATCCAGCTCTTCAATGCAGATATTTTTCTTTTTGTCTTCTGCATCATCTGAGACAACCTTGAAGTTATCACAGTCAGTATCCACAAAGCATACCTGTTCATTTGCTTCTTGGTCTTCCACTGTCTCTGATGATCTTTGCTCTCTAATTAGCTTGACATCCCTGCCATTCATTGGAATCATGGCATATGACAGGTCCAGCTGCATACTTCCACCTATTAGTGCTGCCCATCTTCTTGACAGCAGCATACCATATTGTGGCTTGATGTCAACCACTGTTATATTCATTGTGTATCTTTTTTGAGGAAATGCTGCCAGTTTGAAATCTGCATCCTTCATGATTCCAATAACTGGTACCTCTCTGGCATCCATAGCATAACACTTTCCACATGCCTTGTCAATCTTTAATCCAGTTTGTTGCATGATAGCCAAAGGCATGACATTTGTGGATGCTCCAGAGTCAAGCATACAATTTCTAATTATTTTACCATTTATAACCAGGGAAACATAAAATGGTTCCACCTGTGAAGGACACTTTGTCATGGTCATTCCTAAATAGACTTCAGGAGTCTCATCTTCTTCATTGCACATGACCTGTTTCTCACCCTGGGTCTGATCATTTTGCTTAGCTTGAAAAGGTACCCCTGAGATTAGGGATATTGTCCTATTTTTGATCTCTTCCACTTTCATGAGTTCCATAAGTGGAACAGAGACCTTTACCTGAGAGAGGATCTGGGCTATATCAAATGGAGCACAGTTTTGTACAGCAGTTGTGGCTTGCTCCACAATCTTGCTTTTATCCTGAGCTGATTTAGTTTTCATTTTCATAGTTCCCTGATCATCATTCTTGTCTTGGGAACCTCTGCTTTGATCTTCAGCCTGAGGGGTTTTGTTTTCTGGTCCTTGAGATTCATGACCTGTTCTGTGTCTAAAGTTCTGTTTGTTATTTACCCACTGCCTCTTTTGTGGTTCAGTTCCTTTATGACCATGCATCAGCTGACCTGCAGAAATATCCTCTGGCTGATGTGGGCTGCCAACCTGATTTTTACCTCTGAGATTGTAGTTGCTCTTGACCTGAGCAACTGCTGCAGCTGTGAAGGCTCTAATTTCCTCATCAGAAGGTCGTTGTAGGTTACTCAGAAAATTGCGTGAATTCTGAGCATACACATAGTTATCTTCATCATCTTCATCATATGGGGACTGTTGGCAGGCCTGAAATTGATGATCTGTCTTCTCATCAGCATCATACAGAGTATATCCATTGCCTATGGACATCATGTTAACATCATCATCCTGCACATGATGTGGCTCATTGCACTCATTACAAGATGTAGCATTATCATACAAGGATTGGGCAATCATGCACTGTGACTGTGAATGTGGCATCTGACAAATTATACACCACGGAGCATCATCAGCAATATTTATAGTTTTCTTTAGAGGATCAGGAGTTTCCTTGACATGTTGAGCCCTCTGATTTGTGTTGTTACGTGGATATACAGGCTTACCATCATGCCAATTGGTGTTATAAGGCATATCGTGTAATGATGGCCTCTTTTCCTGCCTTTGATAGACTTGCCTATCAGGACCCATCCCTTTTTCACTTCTAGCCAATCTATAGCTCAGGTCCTTAACAACATTTGCCAGTTTGTCTATCTTATCTTTAGGAGCAGATGTACTACCTTGAGTGTTCTGAGGCTTATTTGGATTCTGCAGAATTTTTACATCATCCCTTCTATTTGTCTTGCCTGATGCTTTCCTATTGTTTTCAATATTTACTGCAATTCTGAAAGCATCCCTGAGAGTGGCAGGACCTTTATCTCTTAGTCCATATGCAGTCTTTGCATCAAAGGCATTGATATACAAAATTATGCACATTGGTTCATTTGGCCTCATGTGATGTGGTAATTTGTTCAACACTTTAGTAAATCTTGCATTAAAGTCTGCAACCTGCTCATTCGACCCTTTGGTGATGCTGGTGAACTCATTTACAAAGAAGCTAGGGTCAGTTTTATCACCATATTGCTCCTTGAATATCCTTTTAAAATCATCCCATGATGAAATACTCCGGTCAGGCAGATTCCTGTACCATTCTCTTGCCTCATCTATTAAGGATTGCATGAATGACTTCATGAAAACATCCTCATGCTCAACCTCAAAATTATCCATGACATTTTGGAAGGCCTTTAGATGATCTTCTCCTGACACTGTGTTGTTTCCTAAAAATTTAGGCACTTGCAGCCTCAGATGCTTATCAATAGGGTTAGGATACCCAGGAATACCATCAAACACCAGCTGCCTGAATCTATCTAGCTGCATGGGCTGTCTGTTTGGCTGATTAACATTAACATTTCTGTTTGCATTCTGGTTTCCTGCATGGTTCAGTGGTATCCTAGCATCATTCACATATTGTCTGTCATCATGATGCTGATGTTGCATTTCATATCTTTGCTGATGTCTTTGCATATTTGCATTCTCTAGAGTAGGAACTGAATTATTTTGGGCAGTTCTCAAGGCTTGCACTTTCTGCTGTATATCATCTCTGATTTTCATGGCTTGTAGGTATTCTAGTTCTGCTCTTAGACTTTTGATTTCTTCAGCCAACTGTTCATCCTTAGGTCTGGAGGTAGATGGTCTCATGCCATTTTGGTCATCATCTTCATCATCCCTTAGAGACTCTGCCTCTTCAAACCTTTCACTTGGGTCTAGAAAAGGGCGTTCTTGGAACACCTCTGACCTCATTCTCATACTACCACCCTGTTGCCTCTCATATGCACCTTGGATATCAGCTTCTGCACTTGAAAAATAAGGAGCATGCTGTCCTGATGGCCTAGGGTTATCTTGTACCTCATCACTTTTTCTGGGGGAGCTCTCATGACTAGCTGAGACAGTTCCCTTTCTTCTATACATCATTCTTTTCGTTAATGGTAACTCTTCAAATAGAGGATTTTGTTGGGATCTTCTCCCCTGCATATAAATTCTACTGTGACCGGTTGGGAGATTACTTCGGAGTCGCCACCTATTTCTAGGAACTGTTTTCTTCTGAAAACCAGGGTTCTTTCACAAGGTTCCCCAGCGGAGTAGATTACTGTTGCTGACTCAGATGGGTCACATATATATATCACTGGAGATGATTAGATAGCACTTTTACTTCTCACTCCCCAGCAGAGTCGCCAATTTCTGTTGACTTTTTCCCAGACTGGATGCTTATTCCCAGATTTCCCTACAAGGTAGCCATCAGTGATCAACAGGATCTCTGGGCCAGGGGGCCAACAGTATAGGAGATAGACTCTATATTTTATCTCCTCTTCTTCTTCAGGCTCTGCAAGACCTAGGGGGTATTCCCTACTCAACATCCATGAGGATATGCATGCAAGGCTGGGATGTTGACAGAAAGCAGATGAGTCCTCCTATAAGTAGACCAAAACTGAAAGATAAGGGCAAAGGGGCTAGCTTTGGGCCTATTTGCAGTTGTAGACAGAGGACTGAGGATCCTAAACTAACTCTAATGTCCTAATGTTGGTTTTAGATTTTGCTTTGGAGTTTAAGTGTGGATGCAAAGCTGGATATGGTTATAACACAAAACAAAGCATGATTGGTGCCTATCCAGGGCCTGGAGTCAGTAGACATACACCTGTGAATGATCAGCATGAACAACTAAAACTGGATTTCAAGGGGATATGTGTGATACCTACCTTACAGGCATCTCCCAATACAGAGTGTTAGGTTATCTCTACTTATGGTATCCCTACTGCAATATACTCTTCCCAATGTTCAACCTGAAAACAGTTTAATCTACCCCTTGAGTAGAAGTTAAAAGATCAGACAGTCAACATAGGAATTCTATGCTCTAGAATCTAAACATTACCAAACATCCAGATTCAGAAGAAGAATACATGCAATACTGGAGACAGAATTAACACAACACATGCCAAACAGCATTTCTCATATAAGTTTAATCATGAAATCAGTGGGTTCATGCCAAAAACAAACAACAAAAGATACATAAACTCACAGGTAAGCTGTACAGAGCAACCAGATCAGCTTGTTATGCATTACAGAGCCAAAATCATCAACTTTCAACAACCCCCAAATGAACAACACAACCTGCTTATAACAGCCAGGTAGGTGTTCAGCAATTAATTACATGGTTGACCAAAATTTTGCCAGATACACAGTATCATGGAAAATGGCGCTCAAACACAACCAGATTGGCGCCCAAACTTGAATGCAGCAGGTAGGGGAGGAGACAGGAAGATTTCTCGAGCCCTGCGCCACTATCCGCTGATTAACACCTCCAGTCGGGTACAAGATCGACCCACGCCATCGCCCATGCCTCTGCAACAATCGCCATTAATGGCGCACCAACCCGCGGCCTTGGGAAGATCATCATACAGACTATCGCAAGCATTTCCCGCCGAGATTCATCATCATGATGTTTGAAAATGCAGGATATCAATATCCCACATGCACCCCGCGATGACCTCAATAACACTTTATATACTAGGTCATGAGCATATATCATGTCGGTGCTTTTGCTCCTGACGACACTAGTATAGACCTCATCATCATCATCCTCCAGCAGCATGATATCCTGTTGTTCGAAATATCACCCTGACGTCATCATGATATTTGAAATATAACCTTCATGATAATCGGCACAACCTGATCCTTCGGAGGAACATCCTCCTGCTGAGCTTATAACAAAAGTCTGGCCGATGAACATCCTGATGACGTCATCATCATATACTACTGACGTCATCATCATATCTGCCTACTGCGCACCTCCTCATATCCGGATGACGTCATCGTCATATTTGCAAATATCAGGAGGTCTCTTCAAGATGATCAGTGTTAGAAATATGACCCCCGCGGACCTTGATGACGGCATCATCATATTAACATCATCATGATATTCGGAAGACAACCGGATATTTGGAAATATCCTCCTGACGTTCAAACATCAGGTTGCACTGTAGCTCCTTTGTAAGATCGGGGCGATGACTGAATATGATGATGCTGCTTGAAAAGATCACCCCCAGTAGATAATGCGCGAAGCCGGCAGGCGGATATCTCCTTGATATCAACATCATCATGATGTTCGAACAAACATATATCCGGGTGATATGAAAATATCACCCCCTCCTTCGGAATATCATGATGTAGATAGGCAGAAAGAAAAATATCACCCTGATATACGGATGACGTCAGCATCATCAGGATGTCAAAACAACGAACAAGAAGTGATACAACATCATCAGGATGATATTGACCAAGATCATCCTGACGTTCAAAATATGATGACCCTAGTGAATATCGGGTCGCACTTAGAACTCTTCAACAACATCATCAGGATGATCATAACCAAGATCACCCGATGATAAAAATATCACCCCGGCGAAATATCATGAAGGCAGAAAATATGATGACCTCCGCAAGCAGCAGGATGATAACTGGAAATATCATGATGATGACGACCCTTAGGAAAAAATGAGTCAGGTCGACAACTTAGAGAATAACCCCTTCAAGATATCGGGGCAACATCGTCATCATGTTTGAGCAAGGTGATATTCGGAAGATCACCGGATACTTGAAAAATCACCCCCGCAAGCAACTGAGGGCGCACTGTAGCTCACCAGTATCATCAGGATAATAAGCAAACATCACCCGACAATTGAAATATGATGATGACGATGAGAAAAACAAGTCGACGAAGAACATGCTGATGAAGATCATCATCGAAGACAAGATGATGATGACGACCTCCTCCTCAGAAAATATGATGCTGCAGCTGAAAAACGCTGAGGAGCTCCAACACTTAGAAAAATTGGGCAAGAAGATGAAGGCTTCAGATGAAGAAACCTCCTGATCATGACAAATCAACCCCAGGTCAAAATAAGTGCTAACACATTGCAGTATGTTTAATGAATATTTTGTCAGAACCTATCATAGTCTGTGTCAAGTATTAGGCAAAGATGCTTTAGAAAGAATGTCTATTTTTTGGTGATGATGGCTGTTGATATTCAGAAACCAGATGTCAAGGAACCATATGATTATGCCACTTCCAAAGCTGACTATATGCATGATCAGATGACAAAGATCAAAAATAATTTGTCTAAACTAGATGTCCAAGTTGAATTCATATGGTACTCCTTGTTGTGCCATATGTACTTATTTGCTTTATCAGGGATGTGGCACCACAATTTGCATGTCAAGGATTCAGATGCTCAAGGGAACAAGCTGTCAGTGCAAGTATGGACATGTATGCTGGATATGCATTGTGTCACAACAGATTATGTCATCTTTGAAGAATATTTTGTGAGGAGCCTTGGATTTTTGGAGCTAGAGGGTGAAAGGTTGCATCCTGATGTAATGGATTTCTTACGACCTTTGGACAGGACTCCCCACCTTGGAATTGATAACAATTGGGGTGATTGGTTCTATCATGAGCATACTACTTGCATAAGGGTCTATGGATGCCAGACTGCACCTCACATATTGCCTAAATATGTGCCAAAGAGGGTGGCATTTTTAGAAGTTATAAGGCAGTTAAATGATTCTAACAAAAAGCACATTAGGAACTGCAGGAAAGGTTCATTCTTCCCTTCTTCCATTAGATTTTGTGATTTTGTGATCCCTGATAAGAGTGGGTTGGACCAAATTTATTTAGTTATGCAATGTTTTGGAATGTACTTGGAACAACCAAGGTTTTTTTACCCTGAGGGATTCATCAGCAAAACCAGATTTAGAGTCAACAACTACAAGGGAAGGGTCCAGTACTTTCATCAGATTGATTACGATGAGGACATTGCCAGAAATTGTTTTGCTATGAATGAAGTCCACCACTTGAGGATCAAGTGGGATACTATCATGACCAGTGAGAATATGAAGAGAAACATGAACCCTACATATCCGGGTGCATTTGCAGAAGTGCAAGACCCAATCGAGAGAATTGAGAAAATGTTAGATAATGCAAATCAGTTGATTACCTCTGCCCCTACAGGAGAACAGAGATATGCTTATGAGCCTGGAAGCTCAAGTGGAGAGTATGATGTAAAGAGGGAATCAGTTGGCCCCTCCCCTGCCAAAAGGGCCAAGATTATTGATTTGGAGAACCCAGAGCAGATAGAGGTAGTTGACCTAGAGGGGGAGGAGGAACATGCACAAGAAACTGGAGCTCGTTCACCTGATAAACTGAGACCTTATTCATCCCCAGAGAATAGGGTAGTGAGAGTAATGAGAAACCCTACTTTTGATATTGAAGATGTTAGGGTGATGGCCTGTGACAAGTTTATGGAGGATGATGAATTTGTCAACACTCCTAAATTTAGGAGCTATGTTTTGAAAGTGAGTGAGGAATTTCAGAAGAAAATTGAAGATGCCAAGGCTGGAGCAGACCCAAAGGAGTATGATGTTATTACTCAGAGGGTCCTAAAATAAGTACAATAGTCTATAAGTAATGTTCTGCTTCTACCTCACTGGACTCTATCAGATGCCATTGCATTTGATACAATCACCAGAGATGATTCAGATGTGACAGGGGAAGAGATTGAAAGGGCCCTCTCTGGTGCAGCCTTTAACCCTAAATTTGAAACATTGGCAATGTGGGCTCTAGCCCCAAACAACAAAAAGCCTAGGGTTCAATTAGGAGAGCTGATAGGGGATGTAATAATAAAAAAAGTATCTGATACCCCTACTCCTCAGGCTACAAGCCTAAATGTATAGACTGTACAATTTGTAGAAGCAACTGCTAACAAATTGCAAAAGGATTACAATAAGCTGCAACTTGATTATTCTCAGGCAGTTGTAGAGATAAACATGTTGAAGCAGCAACTGTCATTGGTAGCCAGTACTTCAGCCCCTCCTCCAGTGATCCCAACTACAAAATCTGTTCCAGTGGATATAGAGCCTCTCCTTGTAGAGATTAGAGAGTTGAAGGAGGATAACAGGAGATTGAAGGAGGAAAAGGATAACAATGTTAAAGAGATGGTCACCAACTTGATCAAGAACAAGGTGACAAACATTTTGACCAAAGTTGATGAGAGTTGGAAATCCTACTCACAGTTGAGACAAGCCTATGAAAAGCATGAGTCTGACAAACAAAGACTATTGAGCTTAAAAAAAATGGTTACATAGAAATGAAAAAGTCAAAGAATTTCTGAGGTGTGCCAGGTATGATTCCAATGCACCTTCTGACATACAGAAGGTGCTTAACATGTTGAAGTGTTTTCATGATGTGGCCAGTTTCTAGTTGAAATTCGATTCAATTGTGAAAGAGAGGTTGTGAGGTTTTGAAGGGTTGGACACTAAGTGGTCACCTCCCATCTTGGATGGTGCTAGCAAAACAAAATACTTGGACAAGTGGAGAAATGAGATTGTAGACAATTTTTATCAATTAATTCCCACTTGTTGTGATGTAATTGCAAGTGATCCAACTATGAGTATGCAAGTACTGAGCTTAGCGTTGGACAATCTGTACACTCTTGAAAGGAATCTTTCTACATTCTATAACCACGTAAAAAGTATGCTAGGTGCCAGGTATGTTAGCCATAATGGCTAGATTAAAGAAATACTTTCATTCCCTTGGCTGATAGAGGAGACATACGATGAGTGGAATGACAAATATGGAACTAAGGATTGACAAGCTTTTGTTCTCTGTATCTGTAACAATTTGAAGTACAATGTATTCAATGCTGATAGCACGTTCCTGATCTATAAAGGAACTGTCTTGCTCATTGAGTCATTTCATAGGGTTGGTTGGTTTAGACTTGGAAAATTTTGATGGAATAATAAGATACAGTCTTGCTGGGTGGCATAAATTTAGCAGTTTCATGTTGTTTTTAAATGAGTAATGCTTGTTGCATGTATATGGTTATCTGTCTCCAAGTTGTGTGTGTTTTTCTTCTGAATCTAAATAGCTCAGGGTTATTCATAATTCTAGAACATTAAATGAATGAAGAAATGCAGATTATGTTTATTGTTTATATCATAAAATACTCATCATTCGATGAACATTTGATGGATGGTTCTAGTTGCATTCCGGAATGAAATGCACAGAACACTAGGCTTGCGAACTTAAATCTCCAGAATCACCCTAAACCCTTAGATTTACAAAGATTAACGGTTTAGAGATTGCTATGAGCTGTCAATGCAGGACAACTGTCAGACATGTACTAATAGCGACACATTGAAACTTGACTTGACATTTCATTCACTAAAAAAGTCACTTCATAAAAAAAAACTTTCTAGTTTCTACTTTTTACTGCTAAGTGATTTTATTTTTAAGTGAGAGCCAAGAGGATCAGGACACAGGGCGTCGGGGAGATTTCATATTGCTCGTTGCAGTGCACCAGGGAGATTTTAGATTGCTCATTACAGTGCCATTTCCAACAAAGCTGGTAAGACAAAACATAGAAACCCTAGGTTACGTTTCATCGTTTCTTAAAATCTTATTTTGTCAATTTTTTTTCTTAAAATCTTATTTTGTCAAACTTTGCATTTAGGGTTGAGAGACTTATGAAAAATTTCACATTGTATAAGCATGTCTACCACCACTAGCAGACCAGACAAAGTTTTTGAGAAAGGCAGAGAAAGTACAGATAAAAAAATAGATTATTCTGAATTGCTTAAAACCTCAAATTTGACTGATGAATACCATGATATTTATGATCCTAACATGTATGGTAGATTTACCTCAAAACTCAGATTTTCATGTGAGAATAAGGCTGCCAAAAAAAAGAATGTTGATAGTATCAATGCACCATGGGTAACTAGATTAGGGCGCATGATGTTACATGAGGTTTTCCCTTGCCCAAAATTTATCATGGTTTGTGCCCACAATTATGATGGTAACAAAAGAGCAATTGTAAATAAGGATACCAAAGAAGAAATTTTATCCATTAATGCAGAAGAATTTGGAAAAGTGTTGGGGTTTACAACCCAAGAATTTGGAGACGTCCACATTGACCTAGAAAAGATTGCTAGTGATTATGAAACAGCGGATGAAAGGAGCAAAAATTCTTTCCTAAATAAAATAGTTGAAGAAAAAAACATCTTGAAAGATAACCGTAAGCCTCCTTATCCTTTGAAAATTTTTAAATCATGGGCTCAGGATACTATTTCCATGCTAGCAGTTTGCCTCGGATTGGATAGCAATTGGGAAGTGGATGCAAGCCTCCTTGAAAAGGTATATAATATCCATTATGGTAATGGTGTACATGTCAAATATAAATTTATTGAGCACATTGTATAATCCATGCATAAACAATTTTTAATGATTAAAGGAGGTTCCACCAAGGCATTTAGGTTCACAACATACTTGTGCTATTTTTTTTCTATTCAAATTTAGTGGAATGTTTCAGAACAACAATCTTCAGATTCAGCCCTATAGCAATGCCAAGGAAAATAAAATGGCTCCAATATATGATTGGACCACTAAGATAAGGATGCATGATTCTCGAAGGAACTACAATCATTTTGTAGACTACTTTTTGGCTCCATTGCATCAAGCAATTACAAATAGTCTAATGCCTAGATTGCCTATATCATGTAGAGATTTCATTCAACTAGGAAAAGAAATACAATTGGCTGATTGGTACTTATTGGAAGAATATACTATGCTAAGATTTTATGGATCAAACGTAGAGCCATACAAACTTCCAATACATGTGACAGAAAGGGTTTTTGCATTGGAATATGTAAGGCAGATGCAGAGTACTGATGAACTACACTTTGTCGGTCAACAAAAGAAGACCTTATTTCCTTCTTTACCTTTTTCATGTGGAGGGTTCACATTCAAGAGAAAAACATTTAAGGTGGCACAAGATCTTTTGAAATTTTTTAATTTTGATGTTGTCTATCACTGGCAGTATGATCCATGTGACACCATTAAAACAATGATTGTGGCCAATAGGAATGCTGCAAGTAGAATTCAACATCAAAGTAAACCCTTGCTTGAAAACTTGAGAAACAAGGATTCCTGGGATGAGGTCAAAATTGCAATGGAGAAAACTGCTACTGAGAAAGGTATTTCTTTTGAACAGTTATTAGCAGAAATTATGGCATTGCACCAGGTCCAAATTACAGGAGCACCAACAGAGAATGAAATCAAGAGGTACAACAATTTTTATAGAAAAAGTGATAAACCATCTATTAGAGCAAAAATGCCAGATTATCTAGATGATTCTGTTACAAAAAAATCTTGGACACGATCAAAAATTGCTGCATTTTGGTCTATGGGGAAGGATCTAGGTGAACCGAGAACTGATGCAAACTATGGAGAAATCGATGAAGATGAAGAGTTTAGCAAATTGTGGAATATAGAGCATCCCAATGAATGTGAAGATGAAGAAACTAAAAGTGATAGAGATGATGAACCTGATGATGATAGGGATGAACAAAGCATTTACAAACTTGGTTTAAGTCATAACCAAAAAAAATTATATACTTCAGGAGCAGTCATAGCAGAAAAGCTGGGTTATCAAGGTGGTGGTTTGGGGTCCCAAGGGCAAGGCATTTGGAAACCAATAGATGTAGTCACCACTGCCAGAAAACCATTTGATAAACGAGGCCTTGGAGCTAGATCAACTGATAAAATACACCAAGGTCAGACAAGTAGAACTAAAAGAATTGATTTTGTTACAGATTCAAATCCTAATCCTCATGGTCAGATGCAATCACAACTTGGACATGCCCATGGTGGAGAGCCTAGTGCGAATGGCACTACCACTAGTGGAGAACTTAGTCAACATGTGCTACAACAACAGGTCCAACAACAAGTTACAGATAAGAGGACACCAATACAAGATACCACATAAACACTCAGTGATCAAGGGACGCAGAAGAGACAAAGGATTATGGCAGGTCCAAGTCCAACTACCGGTTCCACTACAAAGGAATTATTTCTAGGCACTCCCCCAGTTAGTGTGGCTATAACAGAAATTGCAAGTACTCCTATTCCTTCACCATTCAAGCATTCCCTTAGTCCTATGTCCCCGGTTTTTTATTACATTGAAGAGTTCAAAAAGAAATCAGAATTGTATAAAAAGGATAAGAAGCAACTGATGGAGAGTGTGTCTGTTGTAACTTCAGACCCTGCAACAACCATGATATTACCCACATTTGACACAAATATAGAAATCATGGAGTACACAATTGTTGTTCCCACAGTTCAAAATAACCCAGAAAATCAGATGGATCGATTTGAATTTCAGGTGAGCAGTTTGCAATTTAATTTTTCTGGATTAAAAAATACTAACAAAATTAATATATCAAAGAAGAATAATGAATTGGTGTACACATCATTGCTAAAGCATGATAGAGAGAAAAAAAAGTTACAGAATCAAATAGAAAAATTACAGGTAGATTTAGAAAATGAGAAAGCAAAGAGGAAAGCAGCAGATAACAAGAGCAATGAATTAGAAAAAAGAATAAAAAAATCTGCCTCTACATCAACAAGCAAAAAGGATAAACAAACAGAGGTGGAATTGAATGGACTGAAGCAAGAGTTAGATGAGATCAAAAAGAAATATAATGAGGAAAAATCCACTTTAGAAAAATTAAGACAAAGTATTGGGAAAGCAAATGAACAGTGGGAACAAAAATTGGAAAAAGAGAGGCAAAAAATGGAACATTGGCCGCACAACTTATAGAAGCAAAAAATGAAATAAAATCTTGTCAAAAAAAGTTAACTGAATTTTGTAGACAAACAATCAGGCACATGAAACAAAAGATCTGGGAAGAAATAATGCAGAGGTTTGATCAATTGTGTGAATTCTTTCAAGTCATTGATGCCATGAGACTACATTTTGATAAGTTCAAAAAATATTTAATGGACAACACAAATCTGCAACTACAGGCAGAAGAGAAATCTACAAATCAAGTTCTAGAAACAATCTAAAAAGCCAGTGACAATGAATTGATTTCAAAAGGCATTGTTATCACCTAGATTTGCACCCTTTGCTGCCGTTGTAAAACTTTAGCAATCTAGAGAAACATGGGAATGATCTCGAAGTGTGGGACCTTGCAAATTGAGATCAGACCTCAGGAGAAGGCCGGCTTCCTCTTTCTAAGACTAATGCTTAGAGAAATGCATCTAAACCTAGTGCTAATGCTTGCTGGGAAAAGGGTTAGAAGGAATGCTGAAATGAAAATAAGTGATACACTAGATTTAAATGTGTTTGGCTGCAACTGAATCGACACAGTAATAATCTCACAGCTGGAAAGACTTACACAGACTCATATTGATTCTAACAGAGGTCAAGACAGAATAATGGAGGAATGAAAGGGACCGATGTCCACAATACACAGCCTACAGTAATCCAAAGAACAGACACAGTGCTAAAATAATGAAAGAGAGGCAAAAATACTAGTTTTTATTGATTATAGAGGCCAAGTAGCCATTACCAAATAGCCCAGAAGAACAACCTGTTGGGACTGAAATTCCCAAGATACTTTTTGGGAATTTCAGTTTTAATCATCCAAAGATTTCAGTGTGAGAGCATATATAGAAAGATCCACGGTTGTTTTTAAGCAGAAATTAGCAATTGAGCTGATAGAAATATTTGGATTTGATCTATCTTGATTCCCAAAGACTTAGTATAACATGGTTGAAGTGCTCATTAAAAACAAACCATAAACAAGGAAGTGAAAAGTTACAAACCGTGTTGAAAGTAAAGGAAAAATAGCATTAAGTACCAGAACTGAATATGGGTGAATTCCTTGTTGAAAATGAATAGGGGTTACTTTTTGAACCATCTTAAAATTCCCTATATTTTACAAGTTATGTGTGTTTTTGATAAAATGCATCGTGGTATGGGTTTGTATGTTTGTATATACAAAGTCTCTCATATACAAAGTGGTTTGTATGTTGTATGATGCATATGCGAAGTCCCTTGAATATTGGGTCGTGATATGGTCGCATAAAAGATACATTGGGTTGATGCATTGTTCACTTGTATACATTGGGCTAATGTTTTATTTTTACATACAAAGTGGACTTGATGAGGTTAAGAGTTGAAATATATTTTCTGTCGAGTCCGTTGCTTGTATGTTATGTTTGTATGTTTAACAGAACGTGACATACAACACAGTACATACAAGGCGATATGCATAGCGCGGAATTGAAAGATTATGAAAAGTGGTGAAATTGTTGTATGTGTTGTGTCTTATATGTCTCGAATTATACAAAGCTAATATACATACTATGGATTCGAAAAAGTATAAAATAAAGTTAAGTTGTTGTATTTATCTCGCTTCGTGTATGTATGCTTTCACATACATTTTAAATATACATACATTGTCGAGATATAATGCCCACATACAAGCCGAAACTGAAATAATTGTGAAATAACGATAAGTCTTTGTATATTTCGCATTTGTATGTATCGATACATACATTGCAAGACATACAATGCAGATTTCGGGGAACATTAAAAAATGATATAAACAATGCATCACTACTCAATGTATATCAGAAATATACATTGAACTTTATGCAAGCTGGAAATGAAATGTTTATAAAATAAAGAATAATTGTTGTATGTATTATGCCTTGTATGTATGTTTCGGATTATACATCATGAACATATACAAGGCGGAAATAAGGAGAGAATTAAATTGGGCTAAAGGGTTGCATCGAGACTTTATGAATATTGGAGGATGCATATACAAGTCAGAGTTGAAAATAAATGAACCATGGTTTATAAAAGTAAGGAGTCTGGAAAAGACATACAATCGAATTTGTATGTATTGGGCATTGCATGTGAAGGATGCAAGTAGTGGGTCCCGCCGCATGCACATTTAGGCTTGTATAATATTAATGTATATCTTCGATATACAAGCCCATATACAAGCGAAGATACATTCTAAAAAGCAAGCCGTATGTCAAGAAAAAATTAAATATGGAAAAATCTCTGCATGTCTGGGTGCTTGTATATACATCCTTGATATACAAAGAATACATACATACAAAACTTGACTAAAGACTCGAACATTCTATACATCTGGTGGGGACCACGTATGTACGACGAAGATGTATGTATATGCATACATTTGGTGGGTTCGAAGAAAATTCCAATTCATTTCATAAATTCAATAAAGTCCATGATTGTATAAAAAGTGTATGCATATAAAAGGCGATATGCATAACACGGACCCCAAAAGTTTATTAAAGATGAAACAATCCATTGTATGCTTGTGATTTGTACCTATCCGACATACATTGCTGATATACAAATGTATAACATACAAGTGGCGGAACCGAAAGGGTTGTTCAAAGGAGTTAAGCGCTTGTATATTCAATGCTTTGTATGTTTCGAATATACATTCTTCAGGATACAAGCTATAGATACAAAAGGATGTACAAGAACCGGACGCGAAGGAAAAGTTAAATGTTAAAAACTCTTTGTATGTTCTAGCGATTGTATGTTGCAATTAACATATCAAATATACAAAGAAATGGAGAGTGAAAAGGTGGGAAGTTTTTCAACCCGACCGTAAGGTCACACCAATGAAGGAAACCCTAATACTACATTTAAAATCTGAAATGTCAAGATATCTTTTTGATAGTTAAAATATTCATTTTTGCAAGATATACATAGCGGCGATTAAGTTGTGTAAACACCCGCTAGAGGATCTTAAGCAAATGATAAATTGTCGATGAGGGAAGTAATCAATTGAGTAAATATATATGAATAAATTTGTTTTAATTAATTGATCTGAGACTAATGGATGTTTTATCTCGTCTTTTAGGAATAATGAAGAAACCCTCGACGGATATTGGGCAGAACTGCAGTTAAAGACTTTTTGACCCTGAAATGGTTATGCATTTGATGATTGGTGGCCAGTATTAAATTTCATAAATCTGTTTTATTAGAACTAATATTGTTGTTTGGTTATCAATCATCACAACCATTGTAACTGGTCTGAAGCTTGTATGCCTCTCTTTATAAGAGATGATCAATACCAGAGATGAGGGGATAGATAAGAGATAGAATAAGAGGAGGGGGAGAGACTACAAAAGAGAAGAGGAGATACTATAGAATAGATTGGAGCAGCAATGCTAGTTCATTTTTAATATATTTTATTTCTGGTAGATCATGTGCAAGCATTCTCTAATGAAGTTAAGTCTGTAAGCATGAAGCAGTGACTGCAAAATTTTGGTATCAATTATCTGTTAAATTTATTCAATTATATGATTGTCTCCTTTCAAAGTTTTCTCAGTTATTCAATTTGAGTTATCAAGTATATCTTCAAGTTGTCTATGCACATTTGTTGTTATAGTGTGATAAGATTAATTGGTTTCTGCTTTCAGAATTAAATCCTATAAATCTGTCATAGTAATTGTGAAGACATTGTCATGGATTTGTAAGAAGAGTCATATAGTTAGGGTTTCTATTCTGTCTCTAGTTTTTGATAAATCTGTTACAATTGCAGTATTATTCTAATAGGTTCCTTCAAAGAGGGATTAAATCCTTTTAGATGAATGCAGGTAATTTGATTTTGTCAATTGGATATATATAAGTATGGAATATTAACTACTTCCTTGCAGGGTTGTACAAGTTACATACCTATTCTTTCATGCCAGATAGTTCGAGTTTTTACCAAACAAACAATCATTTATTTCATGATCATACTGACTCTATATTCAATAAGGCACTGGTCTAGTATTTTCATTTTCACTTATACAAATTCATTTCAGATTTACTTAATTAGATTGCATTTTTGTTTTAGCATTACAATTTAGATCATTTAGAATTAATTTGTTGTTTTTTTATATGTTTTATAATTTGTGCCATTATCAATAGTTAGATTAATTCTGATTAAAGTAGTGATCATCTCTTTATCTGCTTTATTAATTAGTGGTTTACCCACCTAGGTCTGGCAGAGCTTGAAGTGAAGGGGGTTTAGCCATATCTACCCCATGTCAGTTAGCCAAAAACGTCAAGAGAGCCTAGCACCCTCTTAGGGTTAACGACCTGCGTTTTTGAGACCTAACATAACCAACAACCATATACCTCTATTTTACATGTATATATAGCATTTTACATTTTGACCTTAGTCGGTTATGATCAATTTCGCCCATGGGCACTATCAGAAAATATCTGCCTCTGAAGGGATGTCCACCTGCAAGAAGTTATTGAATAAAAGATCTAGAACAGGGTAGGTAGAAGATATTTTGAGTCTTCAATACAAGTTGTTACATCATCAATCTACATCCATAAATGCAACAAATATCTGCATTTGCATATGCAAAAATGGTCGCTGAAACATCCAGTCGACAAAGTATGCAAAATCAGATCCAAATTTAAAAAATGAACATATCCTCCTCAAAAGCCCACCAAATGAAAGAGGAGGCAAAAACAAGCATTTTTGCCTTTTGCAGCATGCTGAAATTTGCTAGGATGCACAAGATATTCGTAGTCAAAGCTATGGTCAACTATATGTGTATATCACTTTGCATATCTGTGCTTGTATATCACTGTATTTTGCAATTGCATATACAAGTGCTCCTGCACTTGACCGCTAGATTCACTTATACATTTATACAATTTCCCTCCTTTTTGCATATTCAAATCGCCTTGCATATACAATTGTATGTGCCCTTTGTATGTGCTTTAAATCTCCCTTTGCATATGCATTTGCCTTTGTATTACCTTTTGCACCTAACGCCCTTGCCACGTGGCACCACCTAATTCACTGCTGCATTAAAGCTGGAACCCATCGCTAAAAAATTGCATCCTCTATCGGCCATCAGAAGGATCTTAAAATGAGCCGCCGATGTACAATGTCTTGCCGAAATCCCTTTGTATGTGGACTCTTGTATATTGCCTTTGTACCTGTGATACAAACGCATGTATATACAATGCGCAGACCCCAACATTTTATAAAGCAAGTTGAAAATGACATCGGGTCCAGCCTTTGTATACTTTCTTTGTATATCGGCACATACAAGCACCTAACATACAAACTGCGGAACTCAAGAGACTATCGGCCAGAATTGAACTTTAGAATAGGTCCGGCTTGTATCTTTTCCTTTTGTATATCGGCCTTGTATATCGCATATACAATGTGAAATATACAAGCAGAACTGTATACAATCACTTGTATTTTGCAAACATGCATCTGACCTTTGTATGTGCCATTGTATATTCCCTTGTATCTGTCCTTTGTATGTCTAAACATACAATGCGAATATACAAGCAAAAGATGCATAAAAAACATGTGCCTTTATCAACTAAACTGCATACCTTTTTGGGTCCGGGCCTTGTATGTCAGGAATGTATATCGCATTGTATATGTGATTGTATGTGCAAAGATACAATCGCATTAACATAGAATGCATAGGCCCCACCTTTTGTATCTCCTTTCCTTGCATATCGCAAATGTACATTGAACTTTGTATCCTGTCGATGTATCTTTACATTGCATATGACCCTTGTATCTTTGAATGTATATTGCCCTTTGTACATTCTATGGACCCCACCAATTGCAACTTTCCTTTTGTATGTTTCCTTGCATGCACACTTTGTATATTTCTTCTTTGTGCATTCCTTTGTATATCGCATATACAATGCAACTTGTATACATTCATCTTTGCATCTTTTCAATGTGCTTTCTGTCTTTGCATCTTTTCAATGTACATTCTGTCTTGTATCTCTTGCCCCTTGTATCTTGCCGATGTGCATTATGTCTTGTGTCTTTTCAATGTACATTGGCCTTGTATGTCGCCGATGCATGTCGGCCTTATATATTTGCCTTGTATGTCGCCGATATACATTTGCCTTTGTATGTTGGCTCTACATATTTGCTTTGCATCTTTTCTTTGCATCTAACCTTTGTATCTTTTTCTTTGTATGTGTGATTGTACATTTGAACATACAATGCGAACATACATACAAAGAAACATACAATTGCATATGCATACAAAAAGACTAAGTATAAAACCAAGAAAAATCTGCAATGGAAAGTACTTGAAGACAAGGTTTCTGGGTTTTTCTAGGTTTTTGGCAAATAATCTCAAGGTGAGATTTTTGGGATTTTTGACAAGGCATAGCATAAGTATTTGAAAGATTTAAGCCTTGTAGGGTTATTTTCCAAAGGATTTTCAAGGAAAATACAAGGTGAACTATTTAACTCTGGACAGAGGAAAATAGGTCAACAATTTGGTGACTTCTATGGGATGTTTGCCTGCTAAACAATTAGACCAGTGACCTTAAGCATCCATTGGGCATGGAGTCAAAAAGAAACTGCAACAAGAACAGAGGAGCTGGAAGATTGAGCAAGCTACCAGGCCAAAACAAAAAATAACAAGCAAGCATGTATCTCCTAATGAGAATACAGCAAAGTGCAAGGGCACTTATTGAAAGGAAACCTAAAACTGAAATAAAACCTACTCTAATCCTAAACTAACCAGTCAGAGGTGACTTTAAACAAAGCCATTAACTGGTTCTTGAAAGTAACTGCCCTTCCTTAACAATTTATAATATTTCTCATGCATGTGGGCAGTTAAAAAGAGGTGAGGGGGGAATGCGCATATAACAAATTGATAAAACAACCCCCATATAATGGAGATAAACTCACCTATCCACCTGGGTTGCTTGCTGATGCTGCTAACTTGTGGTGAATAAATGGGCTGATCCCACTCATTTTGATGCTCAACTTCATGCTTAGAGGTAAGCATGATAAGTGGTGACTCATCCTGATGTGTCTCCAGCTAGGCTAGATGCCTGATTGGGCATCCCCTTGAAGTGACATGCAAATCATGATGGTTGATCTCATGTCTCTTTTCTAATTTTTACTCTTCTTACTGGTCTGAAAACTCCCTTTGCAGTGTAAGATTTCTTTCATCCAAAGATGTTTCACCTTCTATCTCAATTTCAATCTGATGTAGAAGAGTTAGTTCACATGAATGAAATGGAGGAATGCCCAGCTCTGTATTTTCATCTACATATCTAGGTAATTTATCAAACAACAAAGCTAAATCCTGAGATTCAACCTCTATTTCCTTCTCCAAAACATGTTCAACCCGATCTTGTTTGCCATCTAAGTCTGACAGAAAGGATTCAAGACCACTCCAAAATGAGTCCTCATCAGAACTTTCCTAGTCTTTTGACAAAAGGGGAAAGTTCCTTACCTCATGAACCATCATTTCCTCATGTTCATTCTCATCTTTCAGTTGCTCTAAGACTTGATTATCACATTGATTGTCTTCTGTCAACAACTCATCAGATTGTTTAACCCTTTCTTGCTCATTCATCTTGATAAAAGAAGGGAGTTCATTGAATAAAAACATGAAATCATTGTTTTTAATATCTTTTTCAAGCTTCTCAACCTGTTGTTTTGACTGATCACGCTCAGCCTCCACCTGCAACAATTTGTCATTATTTTCAGTGTTCTCTTATTGTTGCATAGCCACAACCAGCTGCTCATCCTCCTCATCTTCAACATAGTCAGGTAGCTCATGAAGTAGGGCAGCATCATCCACTTCTGCAGTGAACTTAACAACTTCTTCCCCTATGCCTCCATCCTTTGACTGTAGCTTCAC
Organism: Cunninghamia lanceolata; assembly: GCA_027924645.1. Classification (NCBI taxonomy): domain Eukaryota; kingdom Viridiplantae; phylum Streptophyta; class Pinopsida; order Cupressales; family Cupressaceae; genus Cunninghamia; species Cunninghamia lanceolata. The sequence continues at coordinate 4,666,715 of BSBN01000620.1, forward strand.
CGGATTGTGTTTAAGTTGCCTCCGCAGCTGAAGGTTTTCCCCACGCACTCTTTGCATTTCAACCTTTTTTGCTCAATTAGATGTATGAGAAAAGGCCTCAAAAGAACTAAAGTTTAGAGGACTCAATCCCCTGTTTGGGTTAAAATTACTCAAGTTATGAATTGGTTGTTTCAGTAGATGAGACCCTCTAAAACTTGGAATATTCAATTCAAGAGACTTAAGAGGCTCTCCTTGCTTGAAGCTTGGTATTATGAAACTGGAAACCTCTTCTTTAAATAATGGCTTTGGAAAAGAAATCGCTGATTGAGTTTCCAACCTTTGAAATGGAGCCAACAAAAGCCTCTTTTGCCCTTTTTCTGCTAGTTGGATGCTAGAACATGTTTCTGTTTGTATATTTGGTGGAGGGTCTTCACAGGGTGAAAAAGATGGCCCTTTCCAACTTGGAACCTTAAAGGCAGAAGGCTGCCTGAAACTTGGAATTATGAAAGGCCTAGATTCTACAACTATTTCCTCTGCCGATTTTGAATTGGTATAAGAGGATTGGCCTTTACAAGGTTTAGCATTTTGTAACCAGGATGCTTGGTCCAAGAAGGCTGCCATGATAGAGAAGTCTGAGCCACTTTCATAGATTCACTTTGGTTTGAAGGATGAACTTGTTTGAAGCTAGGAATAGGAGAGAAATGTTTTACTTTGGGCTCTTGCACTTGAGCTAGCAACTATTTTATTTGTTTCTCCTTAGCTGCAAGTTGCATGTTCAAGCATTTCTCTTCATACACCCTTCTATTTTCAGCCTCCTGATGGTGCACATAAACTTGATATACAAGCTCCTCTTGCTGCTTGTTATACTATGCTTCTCTATCTATTTCTGAAATTTGCCTTTGGAAATCCATTAATAAACTCTTAATACTACCCAAATCAGTATCATTTTGGGACTGACTAGGGAAGATGCATGTTTGACTTAGAATAGAATGGGTTTCACAAGGCTGACTATAGGTATGAATAGGCTGCAAACAAGGATAAGCAGAAGTGGTTTGAAAATACTCCTGCTGGTAATGCTGATCATAATGAGGCAAAGAGCTATTTGGCATAAATTTAGAGGTATTTGGGGCCTGGTATTGCTGATATGGGGGCCAATAGCCTGTATTTGGATTAGGCGTAGGGGAATAGCCATGATTCCCATAAAATTCTAACATTTTATAGCATTTAAATGCTGGATAATCATAAAAATGTCAGAATTAGAGAAAAATAGGTCTGCAACCAAAGAGAAACTGGATACATACCAGAGAGGGAGTCGCCAGGTGATTGAGATGCTTCTAGAAGTTGAATAGACCAGGAAAACCACCAAAATCCTAATCTTTGATGAAATTTTAGGCACTTGGGCTACTTTCACCAATAGAGTCGCCATGGTGTTGCTTGTATTGCCTCCAAAGGCTGATAATACTAGGAGAAACACCAAATCTCTTAGTATCTTGATGAGAAGTTCATCAAACTTGTCCCACCGGGCGTGCCAAAAACTATTATCACCTAGATTTGCACCCTTTGCTGCCGTTGTAAAACTTTAGTAATCTGGAGAAACATGGGAATGATCTCGAAGTGTGGGACCTTGTGAATTGAGATCAGACCTCAGGAGAAGGCTGACTTCCTCTTTCTAAGCCTAATGCTTAGAGAAATGCATCTAAACCTAGTGCTAATGCTTACTGGGAAAAGGGTTAGAAGGAATGCTGAAATGAAAATCAATGATACACCAGATTTAAATGTGTTTGGCTGCAACTAAATCGACACAGTAATAATCTCACAGCTGGAAAGACTTACACAGACTCATACTGATTCTAACAGAGGTCAAGACGAAATATGGAGGAATGAAAGGGACCGATGTCCACAATACACAGCCTACAATAATCCAAAGAATAGACACAGTGCTAAAATAATGAAAGAGAGGCAAAAATACCAGTTTTTATTGATTATAGAGGCCAAGTAGCCATTACCAAATAGCCCAGAAGAACAACCAACAACCATATACCTCTGTTTTACATGTATATATAGCATTTTACATTTTGACCTCAGTTGGTTATGATGAATTTCACCCATGGGCACTGTTAGAAAATATCTGCCTCTGAAGGGATGTCCACCTGCAAGAAGTTATTGAATAAAAGATCTGGAACATGGCAGGTAGAAGATATTTTGAGTCTTCAATGCAAGCTGTTGCATCATCAATCTACATCCATAAATGCAACAAATATTTGCATTTGCAAATGCAAAAATGGTCGCTGAAACATCCAGTCGACAAAGCATGCAAAATCATATCCAAATTTGAAAAATGAAGATATCCTCCTCAAAAGCCTGCCAAATGAAAGAGGAGGCAAAAACAAGCATTTTTGCCTTTTGCAGCATGTTGAAATTTGCTAGGATGCGCATGATATTTGCGGTCAAAGCTATGGTCAACTGTATGTGTATATCGCTTTGCATATCTATGCTTGTATATCACTATATTTTGCAATTGCATATACAAGCGCTCATGCACTTGACTGCTGGATTCACTTATGCATTTATGCAATTTCCCTCCTTTTTGCATATTCAAATCACCTTGCATATACAATTGTATGTGCCCTTTGTATGTGCTTTAAATCTCCCTTCGCATATGCATTTGCCTTTGTATTACCTTTTACACCTAACGCCCCTACCACGTGACACCCCCTGATTCACCACCGCATTGAACCTGGGACCCATCGCTAAAAAATTACATCCTCTATCGGCCATCGGAAGGATCTTAAAATGAGCCGCCGATGTACAATGTCTCGCCAAAATCCCTTTGTATATGGACTCTTGTATATCTCCTTTGTATCTGTGATACAAACGCATGTATATACAATGCACGGACCCCAACATTTTATAAAGCAAGTTGAAAATGACATCGGGTCCAGCCTTTGTATACTTTCTTTGTATATTAGCACATACAAGCACCTAACATACAAACTATAGAACTCAGGAGACTATTGGCCACAATTGAACTTTAGAATAGGTCCGGCTTGTATCTTTTCCTTTTGTATATCGGCCTTGTATATCGCATACACAATGCGAAATATACAAGCTGAACTGTATACAATCACTTGTATTTTGTAAACATGCATCTGACCTTTGTATTTGCCATTGTATGTTCCCTTTATCTATCATTTGTATGTTTAAACATATAATGCGAATATACAAGCAAAAGATACATAAAAAACATGTGCCTTTATCAACTAAACTGCATACCTTTTTGGGTCTGGGCCTTGTATGTCAGGAATGTATATCACATTGTATATGTGATTGTATGTGCAAAGATACAATCGCATTGACATAGAATGCGTAGGCCCCACCTTTTGTATCTCCTTTCCTTGCATATCGCAAATGTACATTGAACTTTGTATCCTGCCAATGTATCTTTACATTGCATATGACCCTTATATCTTTGAATGTATATTGCCCTTTGTACATTCTATGGACCCCACCAATTGCAACTTTCCTTTTGTATGTTCCTTGCATGCACGCTTTGTATATTTATTCTTTTCGTATTCCTTTGTATATCACATATAAAATGCGACTTGTATACATTCATCTTTGTATCTTTTCAATGTACTTTCTGTCTTTGCATCTTTTCAATGTACATTCTATCTTGTATCTCGCCTTTGTACATTCTATCTTGTATCTGTCTGTCTTGTATCTCTTGCCCCTTGTATCTTGCTGATGTACATTCTGTCTTGTATCTTTTCAATGTACATTGGCCTTGTATGTCGCTGATGCATGTCGGCCTTGTATATTTGCCTTGTATGTCACCGATATATATTTTCCTTTGTATGTTGGCTCTGCATATTTGCCTTGCATCTTTTCTTTGCATCTAACCTTTGTATCTTTTTCTTTGTATGTGCGATTGTACATTTGAACATACAATGCAAACATACATACAAAGAAACATACAATTGCATATGCATACAAAAAGACTAAGTATAAAACTGAGAAAAATCTACGATGGAAAGCACTTGAAGACAAAAGGTTTCTGGGTTTTTCTGGTTTTTTGGCAAAGATTCTCAAGGTGAGATTTTTGGGATTTTTGACAAGGCATAGCATGAGTATTTGAAGGATTTAAGCCTTGTAGGGTTATTTTCCAAAGGATTTTCAAGGAAAATACAAGGTGAACTATTTATCTCTGGACAGAGGAAAATAGGTCAACAGGCATTACTAATTGGATTGAAGCCGCAATGAAGGTGACATCTATCATTAAAAAGTGTTCAAGAATGCATGAAACAACAGAATTTGTGATTGAGACTGCAACAAAGATTAAGGAGGATGAAAAGGTAAGGAACTTGACAAAGCTTGGTTTGCCACAGGGTTTTGACACAAATGACTAATTCATTGGAAAGGATAATTTCAGAAAGAAGATGGAGGATGCAATGAAGATTGATTTGGACCAGTTTCTTGGGAACCCAAATGAGGCAAACTTTTTGGATTTCATCAAACAACTGATACTCTTGAATGTATATTTGGCTGAAACATTCAAGTCAGACCAAAGATCCAAATTGAAATTTGATCATAAATTGTTAACAAAAATTCAAGTCAGACAACATTAGCTAGAAGAAATGACAATTCCACCACCTGAACAGTGGAATTTGCTAAAAAAATCGTTAGAATGATTTGATATTGATATTATGAGTTTCAACTTTCTGAATTCCAACTCAGCTCTGTGCAGAGTTGTCTTTGACTCTTGAGCAAGATTTTTCATTACCTCTATGTACTGTTTCATTTAAAAATCAATAGAAAATTCAAATTCAGTAATGTGTTGATGTTCAATTATCTGTATTATTTAATTTATCAATTGAAAATAAACTCTGGTTTCAACTACTAAATACACATTCAACAATTGTTGATGTTCATTGTTCTATATCCTACTATTGTTAATATGTTAAATTAATTTTATTTACCATATCAAATCAAAAACCAAAATTCTACTTTACTACAAATTTTATGTTTTATGCACAAATAAACTTTAGCAAGGAAATATTAAGCATTGAGTTGAATGATGAATCACCGAGTACATGTAAAACTTATAAGTATGACATAATTAAAATATGAAATAATTAATATGTTAATGTATTCAATTTGATTCACAATTTCAAGGAATACAAATTTAAAATATCATCAATGACAGTTTTGGAATATAATTCATGAAATATAGTATAAATACCTAAAAAATGCTAATTCACTTCCATGTCCCAAATCGAGTCAGGGTCCTCAAACTGACGTTCAGATAAAGAAAAAGAGTCATCTTGATTCTGAGTCTGGTCTTCATTTTCTTCATCTTGATTCTGAGTCCCAAAGTCAAATTCATCCATCATTGTGTCACTGTCATTTGTCCCACCACTACCAACGTTTGAACTTGAAGAGTTGTACAACCCTCTTCTTTCACATATGGACTTCCAGATTGTAAGTGCCCTTTCATAAGGAAAATTTTTGACATTATACGCACTTCTTAACACCCTCAAGAAATTTTCCAAATTCTTGTCTAGTTTGTTTCTTATCTTTGATTTCAAAAACCCCAATGCATTGAAAACTCTCTCATCTTCCATCAAACCCAATATCATTGTTTGACATAAATCAGCAAGTTTGAAATATTCTAATATCGAATCATGCAATATTTCACTCTGACCCAAGTTTTTCCAAGCCTTTGTTATTGATCTCGTTTTGAAGGGATTCTCCATGGCATTAAACTGGTCTATCATACTTCTTGCAAACCGACTACATTGTCCTTTAAGTTTATTTCCATCTATAATTCCTTCTATTTGTTGTCCATTGCATTCTACACTTTTTGAAAAGTGTGCGGTCAACGTAGTTACATTTTGATGAAAAAAGCTTGGGCTATATTGGTGGCCTTGAACCCAAAATTGAGGATACACAATAGACATGGCATCAAGTATTTCATCTCGAGGGAATTGATTATAAATCTCTGTTGAAAGATTGCTTGTAATTTCCTTCAAATTACTATTAATAGATTTAACAATGCCATCAAAATCATCCTTTCTAATAGGTACTTCTCTGATAGAGTGCCTGACTGTCTTACAATGGTGTATTAGTATCTCAAATCCACGTACAAAGACACATAACTCCCCGCTTGCATTAAACTGTAAATAATTTTCATGATGATTCAAATATGTAATTATCTGTCACCTATAAAACTTTGGGCTTTGAGAAGTTAGATCTAGATATAGATTATCGAGGGCCATGCATGTCATTCTACATAGTTTGCTATACTCATAGATATACATAGTTCTGTCTTGGGCTTTCTTCACAAGATTGTTCATTTCATCTAGCATGGGGAGAAGACTAGCTAAAGTTAAGAGTGTCTCTATATCGCTTAACCTATGTAAGAGGTCAGGAGCTTTGTCTATTGTGTTGTGATGCTCGTACATTGTTCCAATCAAGGATGGATATTCTGAAAGAACTCGTTGAGCTGGTCCATGCAAGGAGATCCATCTGGTATCAACATCCTTAAGAAGCTTGTTTCCTATTGTTATTCCCTCAACAAAATTTTGAAATTCTGCAAAGCGTTTGGGACTTTGGCAAAAGTATGCGTGGAGCTCACGGACTAGATTTTTAACTTTTGATACTGTAGGAAACTTGCGTACAATTTTAAATGCTAAATCCATTCTGTGGGCCATGCAATGAATGGCAAGCATGTATGGTGCACAAGTAGTTTGTAATTTTGTGCAAAGACTAGTCCCATGACCTTGCATTACTGTAGCTCCATCAGCTCCTACACACACCAACTTTTTGGCAATTGTTAAGTCCTCCATACCTGCAATTTGATTCAAATACTTCTTAACTAGTTCAAATATATGTTGTGATGTTGAACTGTCCTTCATTTTATGAACACAGAGTAGATGAGCTCGGTGTACATGTTCTTTTATAGTATACACATGCATACAGACCCAAGAAGTATTATCTACCGCAGTAACTTCATCTAAAGATAATGCAATGAAGTTTGACTCTTTTACATTCTCCTTTAAATCTTGCTTTTCCATCGCAACGAGATAGTTTGCCCATTCCCATCTAGCGTTTATTGACCAATGTGTGCTAGGATAGTGAGGAACACTCAAAAAAGATAATAAATTACTATACTCTGGGTAGTCTATCATAGGATGCCTTCTGGACAAAATATGAAAAACAACACTCATCTGAACAGTTTTTGCCAGTTGTGCTCCTTCCATTACTTTTCCAAATTGAGCCTTGATTGTACTTCCACTTGCAGCAAGCTTCATCATTCTTTTCTTATGCTCATCATATTCCGTAGCATACTTCACATGAAGACATTCTTCCTTTGATTTCCATCTTACTACTGATGTTTACTTTCCATCTATGATTTGTTTTTCATAAACTTTACCTATATGCTTTTCTATAGTTTCAATATTTAGCTGCAATTTCTTATCTCTTTTACATTTCCAACTACAAATCACACACTTGCATTCTGTTGGTTGTTCATCTTTGTTTGCTTTCTCAACTGGTTCAATGAATGGGTACTTTGACACCCAATCAAGCTAAAAATTCCTTGACATTTCCCACTCGCGCCCCAGTTTTGAATCTTTTGATTTGCCTTTTCTTTTCTTCTTGCCAACATCATCTACAGTGCTAGCATTTTCTTTTTCATCCAAGTCAATTATCTCAATCTGGCTAACCGGGGTATCCCTTGGAACATCTTCGGCGGTATTACCATCCTCATTCTGGCTAACCAGGGTAACCCTTGGAACATCTTCTGCGGTATTGTCATCCTCAGTCTGGCTAACCAAGGTATCCCTTGGAACATCTTCTGCGGTATTGCCATCCTCATTTTGGCTAACCAGGGTATCCCTTGGAACATCTTCTGCGGTATTGCCATCCTCATTCTGGCCAACCAGGGTATCCCTTGGAACATCTTCTATGGTATTGCCATCCTCATTCTGGCTAACCAGGGTATCCCTTGGAATATCTTCTGCAGTATTTCCATCCTCATTTAACTCAATGGCAATCCCACCTTCTAGTGGTGGTGAGGTATTGCGAATGGCTTCTTCATTATTATTTGGTGCAAGAGTTGATGGTGTAGCTCCATCTTGATTTGATGGATAAGAAACAGTGCCAGTTCCAAAGTAAGACTGTATACTAACTCCACCTTTTCTATGTTTTGTTGGCCTCCCAGTCCCTTCACCACCCTAAGGAGTCTTACCCTTGTTGCACTTGTGGCTCAACATCTTGATCTCCCACTTCAAATAAAAGCTGGAAAAAATGTCTTCTTGTTTAAGAAGGACATACTCATAGAATATAGAGCCCATTCCCTACTAAATATCTTCTTTAAGATTGAATCAAGAATGGAAGAGGGATAAAGCCATAAAGAAATCTTAAAACACTAATACTATGAAGAAATGATCACTCACCTTTAAGTTTAGGTTTTCACTGACTTGCTATTCGCTAATGCAGGAATGCCTGTGTTGTAAGTTTGTAACTTTGCCTACAATCAACTTCAAGGTGCCAACTCCAACTTCCAAAATCTGAATCGAGAGCTCACAAGTCACAAGTTCAGAAATGAACAAAATGTGTAAGAATAAATCAGAGTTTTGATTGTATTTATATCATTCCATATTTGGCAAATTCCACGGGAATTCTATATGGTATATCAAAAAGATTCGGCAAATCCCACGTGATTATATAAGGAATACATTTAAGTGTCGGCGAATCAAACCTTGACAGACTACATACATTGAAATTTCCAAGGCGAATATGGCCCTAAGATTAGCACGGAGGTGTCATGCAAATTGGTGAAATGGCCCCTCATAATCAACTACTTGTAAGTTTTAATTGGTGAAATGGGCCCTCATGCGTAGTGACCATGTAATTGGGTTGGAGAAATGGGTCCTCACGCGCAACAACCATTTAATGGAGTTGGCGAATCGTGTCTTGATACACAATGTTGTTTTAATAGTATTGGTGAATATATAGGTGATTTAGTACTTGCTTTCAAAATTCCAGGCGAAAATATTAGTCGGCCTATTTGAAATGCATAGTTTGTTATGGCGAAAATCTTACTTCATTGATTCTCATAAAATAAATCGATGGTGAATGGATATGGATTCGACCGATAATACATAAAAAATGGGTGATTTTATCACCCTATTGGATGTGATTTATTCACCACTTCTGACTTGGCTGATCGGCGATATTCGCCACTAAAAAAATCTCTGTCCCTGAACAGTGCTTGGATGAAATTTTCTCAAATGCATGGATTTAGGAAAAACACACATACCTCCCAAGACCACTACAAACCCCAAAAACACTCAATAACCCTTACAAACATCCAAAAGATAAAACAAGATCCCAAAATCCATTCAAGTTTGATAATACACACATGTGTCAAAAATATACTCCAATAAGGATGGAGATCGACAAGCAAGTCAAGTGCATGAATCTGTAAGCACCAAAATTACGCACACCCTCCATGAGGGCCCCATGATGACTCACAATCCTTGTAACATACATGTAAGCATTAAATAATGTCCTCTTAGCAATGATTCTATTGGTAACATATGGGTTTTCCCTCCTCTTTTTGTTTCCCCTTTGTTGTACTAACCTTTTCCCCGCTTTCAACACTTTTTGACACTTGTTGATTCTCACTTTATGTGCTTGCGACTTCATCCCTAAGCCTTGTATTCATCCATTTGTTGTAATTTGACCTTTCCTTAGTGTTTTTCATCCAACCCCTCCAACTTTCAGTTTTTAGTTTTGGTCAACCAGGACAAATCTCCCTTGGGAGATTTGACATTTGCAAGTGGAGATTTGGGTTTTGACCACCTTTTGATCAGTTTCCAGAGGCAGTTCACCTCCTCTTCACCTAACTAACCATATCTAGCCTAGCTTTCCAACCTAGGACCTCCCCTCTGTGGGTTGCCCATGGGTCACCCCCAGGCAACCCAGGGTTGCCATTGGGTGATCTAGATTGGTAAAAGGGGTGACCCCTAGGTGACCTTGTCATCTTTTCCAATTCTAGAAAAACTTGAGTTTTGGACGTGAAAACACTCCATTTTGACCCCATTTTCTTCCTATTTGCATGAGTTTTTGGCCTAGACATGGAGTTAACTACTCCAAGCCTCCAAGCATGCATAAATATCTCCTTTTTATCTCTACTTGTCAACTCATGAACTCTTGCTAACTCTATTTTTGCTTATGTGATAAGCTATCTTGGCTTGTTCACTCCCTAATTAGCCTAGTTCACTCCCAAATCAAATGAGTTAACTCTCCAATCAAGGGAGTTAACTCTTCAATCTCTCCTACCTTTCATGACCCCTTTCAACCTATAAATACCCCTCACCTCTTCATTATTTCTTAAGTTGGAGAATGCTCTTCCCTTCTTCACAAGCTTTTTCAAGCTTCTTCATAGGCTTTTGAGCCTCTTTCTTCATTTATTTCTTTAGTTTTTGTTATGGAGTAAAAAGTGGACACATGTCTTTTTACCTCCTTGTTTAGTTCCTAGGTCCCCATGATAACATTATACATTCAAAATATTCATCCTGATGCAAAATTGCCCTAAACCAATGTAAATTGGGAATAAGGGGCTCATGTTTAATCTTACCCTAGACCTAAAAGGAGCTCTAAGACTTGGGTGCCACCACCCAAGTCTCTCTTGATTGGTCAAGGAAGATTTAATTGTATGTTGGCATAAGACCTTTAAAAAGGTTTCTCCCTATTGGCTCTTTTGGTTTAATTTCACGAATGTTAGCGGGAAAACATATATAAGTGTGTTTTTTAATTCATTATGAACCTAGATATAGATAGTCAACTTGAAGCATTGGAGAAAAGAGTATTCAAAAGCATTCATTGTGATTCTAGAACATATTTGTATTGTCATTGTGTGTGTTGTTGCAATTTTGAAGTTAGCATCTATCTCTCCTTATGAGTTGAAGAGCATTCATCCTCCTAAGGGTTTCATCACATAGGTGATATCATTGTTGTTCATCATCATTTGATTTCATCATATTGATTTGTGTTTAGCCTCTGTCCTGCAAGGCCATGCTCTCTTTATCTATCAACGGTATTGGGAATCTTGAATGCTATCCTAGGATTTGACTAAGGCAAGTCCCTAAACACCATAACCCCCAAACCCCTTCTTTTCTTCTTGTGTGTAGGTTACAGGTACAAGATCTGGGAAAAGTGAAGACACAGGAAGACTTAGCAAGGATCAAGGTTTCGAGATCTGATAGTAGTTCAAAAATATTTATCTACAGAAGAATTGGGTGCCACCGCCCTAGTCTTCCTGCCCTTTTTGATATCAAATCTGGCATCAGGGCAGTCTCTGTAACAATTTTCCAATTTGCAATTCTGGCAGAATCAATCAACTTGGACTTGGGCACCCCTAAAATAGTCCTCTGACACCTTCACTTCCAAGACACATGTTCTGACATCTCCCTAATCACTCTTGTGCAATTGGTTTCTAGATATCTCATGTACATCGTATGTTATAATTAGATCTTTGTAGAACTAGGGTTTCATGCATTGATTGACCTAGGGTTTGATAAAAGGCTTGATTAAATTTGATCTTTCTATAGCATTTGTGAGTACAAGATCTATAGCCGAGTCCATCTTCACTTGGTAGTGATTTAGCTTGGTCTTGTCCTTGAATGTTATTGTAGAAGAGGGTTTGGTCTAGTGTGCATGCTAGTTTTATCATTCACCTTTTTCATACTATAATAGTTTTCCAAGGATTTCATTAGTTTTCATTATTCCATAGCTTCAAAGCTCCCCCTTTTGGGAGGCAATTTCATGTGTACATCCATTCTTTGCGAGTTTTTTTCTCTCCACATAGCATCCATATGCTCATATAGGACTTACAATCCTTTTATTTCATTGTTTCTTTGTCTAAGATTTGCTAAAAGCTTCTTATCACATCTATACGTTGCCCAAATTGCAAGCCATAGTGCTCATTATCTCACATTGAGCTCACGTTTCTAGCTTTCTAAAGCTCTTTTCCATCCCTTCCTTGTTGTTGCCAAGAGGAGATCCCCATTGCTACAAGAGGACAAAGAGGTTGCCGACACAAGGATTCCTGAGGGTAGTGGAGGCTCATGCGTCTCATATTCTAGGTTCTTTAGTGTTTTTTCATTGTGATAGTAATTAAGTAATCTTAAAATTACTCTTGGGAATAGTAATTGGATGTTGTGATTTCCTTGATAGGATAGATATAATTCTTTTGTTAGATTAGTTCACTTCAAGTACTTTGCATCATTAGTTTAGTTTATTTTAAAGAAATTTTGTTTCTTAGAGTAATTAGATCTAAAATATCTAGAAAAACCAAAACAAAAACATATATTAGATTGCATTAGATAAACCCATTTTTAGGTTGCATTCATATTTCAATTCCTAGATTAAAAAAGCACTTTCCTTTCATAAAAATCCAAAAAAGAACAAAAATATTGTCTTGCATTCATATAGGCTTGCATACATTCAAAAATGAAAAAAATAACAAAAACACTAGCACCACAAGAAGATTGCAAACCCTTGATTTCATCACAAGGTCAACATTAGTTAAACCCTTGATTTCATCACGAGATCAACACTCATCAACACTAGTCAACCCAATGCAAAGAAAAGCAAGTTAAACCTTAGGTCATAAACCCTAAGTCAAACCTAAGTCAAATAGAGGTCAACTCCAACCAACTCTCTCCGTTTGGGCTCATGAATGTGCCCTAGGCTTAGAGGTGAGTGAGTGAGGGAAATCCTTGAAGAGATTGAGGAGATTCACCCAAGGCCACAACACGATCAATTGATGATCCAGGAACAACAACATAGGTTGAGATTACTCCAAACACAAGTCATCATACAACAATTTGAAGAGCAACTCCAACTTAACATAAGCATAAATGAAAGTAATCATCAACCCACACAATGTTTGAATCTTTGAAATCCAAATAGGAGAATGATGACTAGTGACGCTTTGGGTCATATAGTTATTTCAATTACAATGGTCACAGAGCACCATATCAAAATCAATAAGAAAGAAAGGCCCCAGGACAGGCCAACCACTCTCCACAATGTCTATCTCTCAAGCGAGAAAGACTGTCTCAGTGTATCACCTCCTCTCGACTGACTACTTCCACGAGAGCGAGAGTGATGTGGAGGTTCACCCCGTGGCAAGGAGAGGGGTCCATGTGCTTGCTAAAGTCGACTCAACCGCCCCGAGCTACCGAGTCATGTTTTTGAGTGTACAGAACTAAGCCACTAGAGGGGAGGTGAACACCAAGGAAACACCTCTTTCAACATTGCAAAAGAATCCAAACAAGCCAAGACATTTATGATATATGGCCAACATGCCAAGCAACATTGACAATCGACTGACAAGCCGAACAGAGAGTCGACCACGACACCTCACCAAAGCGATACATCCCCAAGGATCCAAATCACAAAGCATCTACTAATAAACCATAAATAACATGCTAAATAAATTCAAAGCATGATATCCATCAAATATAGAAATATAACCATTTTCCAATATACCAACATACACGTCAAATAAGAGAAATTCTAAACAAAATGCCATGCTCGTTCGACACCAATGTCGTCAAGGGCCAAAAATAATCATGGAAATCTCAATCATAATGTGGGAACAATACAACTTGACCAATAAACATGGTATAACATAATCAAAAAATATAAAATAGAGGACTCCAACATCCTCATTTAACCATTTCCATCACATGAGATAATGATACAACATGATAATTTCCATCTAAAACATGATTTATTTTCCAATCAAATGACATCATAAAATAATAACATGATGGAGGCTACTTCCCAAACATGGAAGGATCACACTCCACCTCCAAGGTGCTCCAATAGGCATAAAGTACTGTGGATAGGTAAAAAATCAGGTCAATAAGATCAAGCATGTAAATGAAAACCTAATCCTACCACCATCAAAGAATCAAATCCAAGTGAAATCAAATGCATGCAATAACAAGATCACCTAGATTGTATGATTCCTTGTTTGTGATGTGGATTGCTTCTCAACAATGAACAATCATGAAGATCAAAGCTATCATGATGGATAGATGATAGTGATACTATGCTCAATGGATGCAATGGAAGCTCAAATGCTCAATATGCTCAGGATGATAATGTAGATGCTATATGATGAGATCTCCAGATATGTACTATGGAATGAGAGGGTGTTTATATAACACTCAACCAAAAACAATCAACGATAGAGATTTGGTGGCTATGTGAATGGTTGAGATGAATTGATAATCATAGGTGAATGTGTAGATGACAAGTGGAAAGAAAAGAATAAGGCACATGTGTGATTGTGTACACAAAAACCCTTATTTAATAAATTTAAATGTGATAGTGTACATAAAAAGTACTACCATACATGTTTCAAATAAAAGATGCACACATGTCGGCTTATGATGAAAGGTGAAGATAAATGATGAAATAGATAAGGGAAATCAATTAAATAAATAAAATTTATTTAATTAATTAGAAAGATGGTTAGGATAGGATTGAGATATGATGTGGAAATTAATTAAATAAATAAAATTTATTTAATTAATTAGAAAGTGAGATAGAAATAGAATTTAGATGGAATTTTAATTAAAATAGATAGAATAGAAAGATAATTAAATAATTAAAGATTATTTAATTATAGATTAGAGAAAATAGAAGAAAATAGATAATGAATTAATTAAATAAATATGAATTTATTTAATTAATAGAAGAAATAGGTGATTTAAAGAAAATAGAGAAATTACTCAAATGTGTTAGGCAAATGCAGATGATAGATAACGTGATATTTTGATACTAATGATAATTAGGTCAATTTTGGGTGTCTACATTTTGCCCCTCTTTGATACAATGTTCGTTAGAACGTTGTGTCAAAGAAGATACGATGATTCGCTCGATAAGCAAGGTTATGCCCCAATGTAACTGGTAGGTGATGCCCTCTCGAGAGGTAAGCCAGGATAACCAGGAAGGGCTGGGTTGGCTCGCGATAAGATAATAGGCAAGAAACAAGGTTGACACGAAGAAAACAGGGGTTGGGCGGGATAAATTGGGATGGTTTAGAAGAAAACAGACTTTGGTATAGAAGAATTATGTATGCCTAACACACTTGTTTTGCACGATGAAGATGAGGGAAATGTTAATGAGAGGAATGAGGAATGAAGATGAAGAAATGATTGATCTTGTTAAGAACTACATAGGATTATGATAGAATGGATAAATGATAAGACAACTTTTTAAAATAATTGCTCAAAAAGTAGAGAAATGCAATCCTTATGTTTGATATAGCATATGGATATTATGCACCAGGGTATAAAAGACCAAGGTGTCGAGGTATCCAATGCATAACTAGCATACTACAATCTTGTCTAGACATATGAGGTCAAAATATTAAACCAACATTACACAAGATATGAATAGCAGCTAGTGTTCCCGAGATGGACTTTGACTCTTCAAGAAAAGGTTTGATCTTATCTTCACTACACATAATGACACCTTGTTGTTTATATGTATGAAACTAGTCTTAGCATAGAATAGTCTCGATGCATAAGAGATTGTTTAGCTTCTCAGATGCAAAAGATATTGATATGCAAGATGCTAATCCCAACACATACAAGATACCAATATGCATAGGAAGAGAATAAGATCATTCCACAGACACAACATATGAAAGCAATATGACCATGCCACATTCCATACTTCATCATAACATACCAAGATATGATAGATCAAGGCAGTCTTGATTAGGTATAGGAAAGGGACAAGATAAATCAAAAGATAAAATAAAAGATATTGTCATCATGTTCTCTTGCCAAATTTAAGTGCTCTTGGATGGATTAAGATGGCTCCTTGTTGAGAGGATAGAGATATCCTGTTGAAGGTTAAAAATGTTGATAAAATACTATAGCAAAGGTTAGTTTGAGGCATGCGGACAAATAGCTTCCAGCATATCCCTAATTTGTAAAAGTGCTTGAGCTTTCTCTAATGCGCATAGTCCGCTTCTTGCTTGAGCTAGGCAAAGAGAATAAAATGGAAGATGAAAGAAGATGAAATGGAGTGGATTGTCTCTGTTTGCCTACTGGATACTTCCTTCATATTCTAGACTGCCTACATACCCTGTATCCACAGGATCAAAGCACATTACGATGGTGATGAGACATGATTATATGTAGTTCTAGGCTTATTGATGATATAAGTGATGAAAGATGGATGATGAGAAAGGTCTATCAAATATGCCCAAATTAGAGTGCTTCCTTTGCATCTTAGATTGCCTACATACCCTGTATCCACAAGATCAAGGCTTTGAATGATAGAGATGAGATGTAGTTCTTGTTTATTGCGTTGGTGGTTGATGACAAAGGATCAACTTTATTGCTTGGATTTTTTGTGATGTTTTGATTTTTTTCGGATTTTTGAAAATGTTTTTTATTTTTTTAATTTTTGCCATGTTTTTGATGGATGAGATGCTATGAGCTAGAGATTTAGATATTCACTTCCAAATAAGGCATGACAAGTGCCCCCAGTGTGGGATGGAGCTTATTAGAGAGATATTGTGATGGATGTGTTTATGCAGATAGTATGCTAAGGTGCCAAATGATATCTTAACCCCAACAAAGTCCAAACTACGACAACTAGCATGGCAAAAGGTAAGGGCGAAAAAGGCTTTATTATGGATGGATAAGGGATAATGGATTGTGATGCTAAATAGGAAAGATAGTGGATGATATTGCGGAAAGCAGTGATCAAAACTAGGTAAATGATGGAGGCTGGTCTCTACACATAGCGCCTATTTGCCAGGTTTTCACTATGGTACTTATCCAAGGCACCTGTTTACCAGGTTTTCACTAGAGGATGAAGTATTTATCTTTACTATTTTTTTTGTCATCCAAAGCACCACAAAGTGGTTTTCACTATTGGATGGGTTTTGTTTGGATTATGTATGACAATTACACATGGTGCATGTTTACCAGGTTTTCACCATGGTAATGGATAGGAGGGATTCAGGTGTCAAGTTCCATAAAAAGTGATAGTCCCACTAGAGATGAATGTCATTGCATGGACCATGTCATTATGTTCATAGATGTTGGTAAGGGTTTGAATGAAAGAGAGATGGAATATGTAGATAGTGGATTATGACGTGGATTATGGATGCAAGGTAGTGGATTATGAATGGATTATGGAGGATAGATGAAAGGAAGGATGGATGGATAGGGGGTAGTGGATGAAAAACTTATGCAAAAGCATGGACCATAGGGAGATGATGGGGAAGGTATGTAAGAGAATGTTTGAAGGATGGGGTGATGGAAGTATGTAGAATTGTGGGATGGAAGGGAACCATGACCAACGGTTGCACACACTGTGATAAACATTGAAGCTTTTGATGGGAAGGTGGTGTAGGAAGAAATGGGGATGTTTGCTTAGGGGATGGTTGATGGATTGATTTAGGTACCCACATAGACTTAGTATTTTTATGATTTTTGCTTTTCTTGTGGGATTTTTGGGATATTTGAAACTTTTTATGGAATGGGAGTTTTCAATGGTTGGGATTTTTAAGATGTGGAAGAGGATGCCTCATTTGGCTTGCTTACTTGTTTGCTTAAGGACCCAAACCATTTTGGGCTTGGACTTTTCTTGTGGAGTTATGGGCTTAGATAGCCTTTTGGATGGATTTTGATTTGATTCTTCACATTGATGTCCTAAGGCATGAGGATCTTTAGGATTCTTGGTAGGGGTTTTGGTGTTATATGTAGAGGCATCCAAATGTTTATTTTTGAATCCCATAGACATGATGGAAGCGGGATTGGTGGAATAAGAGGAAGCTTCATGTTTAGACAATGTGTGCATTTGTTGGTCATGATTAGGATTATAAGGGTACTTATTGATAGGGGGATATTTAGGTGTTGGTAGAAGTGGAGGTAAAGTGGAGGGTAGAAGTTTAGGAGTTGTAAGAAGTGGAGGTAAATTAGATGGAGGGATGTTAGGAGTTGGAAGAAGTGGAGGTAAATTAGATGGAGGGAGGTGTATGGTCACATGATTTTGACATTTGTAGGATGGGGGAGGTGGAATGGCAACATATGTTTTGGGAGTGTGACAGGATGCATGAGATTTAAGATGAAAGGAAGTGGATTTATGAGGGATGGAGGAATTACCAACATCTTTATCTTGTGAAAGCATGTGATTGACAATGGAACTAGGGGTGTTTTGGGAACTAGACTTGAGTTCATTATTAGATGGAGAAAAAGGGGTGGTAGAAATCATGAAGATGGAGGTTTCCTAGAAAAGGTCGGTGATATGAAGGCAGGAGTCGTTGATGGTATCCAAGTTAGAAGTCTCTCCTACCAAAGAAGGTCCAGCTTCCATATCATAAATACACTTGATGTCTTTAGAAGGCGGTACCTCTGGCAAATAGCCAAGGCCTTGCTTATTAAACTTCTTAGACACAACAATGGGTTCAAGAGGTCCTTGTTCTTGTGATGCTAATCCACCATGTCCTTTGTAACCCATGTTCTTAATGATGCGGAACCCATTGTTATATCTTTCCACTTCAAGTTGCACTTGGTCATTTTCATCATAGAATATCCAAGAGTTAATGTCGTCTATGTCTTCATCATCAAGGAATCCTCCTTTGATGAATACTGTTGGTGGAGCTTTAATAATGGCTATGGATGAAGATGACTTAGATGTAGAAGGTTTGTCGTGGGATTTGGGAGATAAGAGGAGAGTTCCAGCACAACAAGATTCTTGCAATGTGTTCACCCGGACCTTGTTCAGTGTACTTGATATGGAGATTTGGAATGGCTTTGCTAGATGATGGCTTGAGTAAGGCAGATGGATCAACATAGGATGAAGATGGATAAGCCTTGGTGTTGATGGGGATGTGGTTAGGGTTTTGATATTTGGCTTGAAAGGTGCGACAAAACTCAAATGGATTGGGATCAGCATGGATGGTGACTTCAACACTATTATATGGAAACTTGAGACATTGATGGTATTTGGAAGGAACAACTTTAAGGGCATGGATCCATGGATGACCAAGGATGATGTTATAGGGAAGCTCAATATCAAGAACTTGACAGCGGGTGTCAGTGGTGACAGGACCAACTTGGATAGGCAAATGGATGACTCCTTCAGTATCTCTCTCAGCATCATCGTATGCTTTGATGGTAATGACCTTAGAAGTATCAACATTCTTCTCAGAATATCCCAATTGTTTTATTAGTTTTAGAGAGCATATATTGAGACTAGCTCCACCATCTACTAGTATTCATTTGATACAGCGTTGGTTTACAAATACTTCTATGTGGAGGGCTTCGTTATGTGATGGGTTAATGGATGGTCGAAGATCTTTATCAGAGAAGGTGAGATGGCAAGGGGCTGCAATGCTGGCTATCATAGATTGTAATTGTGTGGTATTGATATCATTAGGCACCAAAGACTCTTGCAAAGCTTTTTCAAGGATAGCTTGATGAGTGGGGGATATGTGTAGTAGCTCTAGGATGGAGATGTGTGAGGGAGTTTTGCCAAGGTGATCAAGGATATTATAACTAGAAGGCAGTCGAGGATTGATGGGTGCTCCTTGAATGGTAACATGACCTCTTCTAGTAGTTACAGCGCAATCGGGTGTTTTACCTTGGATAGTGATGGTAGAAATGAGAGCATGGTCAATGCAACCAATCATAGATGACTCATAGTTGTAATGGATAGCATTCCCAGTATGAGGGTTACTTGCCTTGTCATGAAGTGGAAGTGGATTTTTGAAAGCATCTAGATCATAGTTCGAGGTTGGTTGATGTGTCGATTGTGATGTTGGTGTTGTGATTTTAGCAAGACCTTGATGGATACAATCTTGAATGACATGTTTTAAACGCATGCAACCATTTGTGCTATGTACTTTGACTCTATGGTATTCACAATATTCATTCTCTTTGTACCAAGGAGCTTTGAAGATAGGTTTTGTGTTTGGTCTAGCCTCAGGTAATGCGATATCTCCCACTTGAACAAGTTTGCGAAGGACTACTTCAATAGGTTCCCCCAAAGGAGTGAATTGTTGTCTAGGTGTTGGATTTGTTCTTGGTCAATTTTGTTGTAAAGGTGGATTAGTTGTAGATGCGGCTTGAATGTTGATGGGAGATTTCACTATTTGTATGTTCTTTTCATCTACAATACCGTCATTAACGACATTTTTGTTTTTGTTCCAAAAGCAAGATTTGTCACTTGAAGATTGAGGATTGTCCTTGTGGTCTTTGAAAATTTTGATGGTGCCCTTGGAAATTAAGGCTCGCTCAATGGTGGTTCCTTTGGAGATGAGTTCATCAAAAGTGCTAGCACTTTGCAATTGCAATTGGAATGAGAGCTAAGGATGAATATTTTGGACAAAGATGTCAAGTTGTTGTTTCTCTGGTATTTGCCATGATAATTTGCTAGCCATGTTATGCCACCATTGGGTAAATGACGAGAAAGTTTCACCATTTCGTTGTTTGTTATTGACAAGATCATTCATGTTCACCTCATGTTCAATGTTGAAAGAGAAATGGGATCAAAATTTGTCCACTAATTTTTCAAAAGTTTTGATTCCCGGAGGTAGGTGAGAGAACCATTTAAGAGCTTGTCCCGCTAAGCTTTGAGGGAATAGACTCAAGAGATATGTGTCATCATATGCAACATCGAGACATGCAACATAGAATGCTCTGAGATGGTCATCCAGATTACCTTTCCCTTTGTATTTGTCAAATTGTGGGATTTCAAAATATGGTGGAAAAGGTGTCATGTAAAGTGATCTGTCAAATGGATAAGGGCATATTTCTCCCAAGGAAAATGTTTTCTTATTTTGTCCCACTGCCTTATGACCCATATGTTCAATATCCACTTGAGATAGTTGCTATTGTTGTCAAGGGTGTTGATGGGTTGGAGGTGGAATGTAGTATGATGTATATTGTTGTTGCGGTGGAATGTATGAGGGTATGACCATTTGTTGAGGTTGAGTGCTCACATTATATGTCGAAGGATTGGTATACGACACATATGTGTTTGATGATTGTTATCCTTGAGACACAAGTGGTGGTTGGGTATATTGCGATGGATTGACTCCAAGATTTTGCATCACATGGGAACTAGAGGATGGATTGATGTTGATCAATGGTTGTGGATTGGAGGTTGGATTTGCATTAATATTGGAAGTGGACACATTATGATAAGAAATGGCAGGGTTGGTGGATGGAGAAAGATGGACATTTGGGTTTATATTTTGGGCAACATGAGTACCTTGATATGGATTAGTATATGTCATATGTTGGGTGACAATGGGTAATGCTTCAAGGGTTGCATAAGACGGATTGACATTTTGTGAAGAATTACATGGAGGTAGAGTAAGTGATGCAAGTTGATCAACATAAGGGAGGCTGGTACTAGGATTGGCTTGTGATACAATAGGTTGGTCACTCATGTCAATGAGATTGGCATTAGGATTATACGGTGTGTTAGATGCATTCGTGGAAATCATGGAGACCATATTAGAAGTGGTAGGGATATTAGTTTGAGGTGTGGATTCCTCATGTGATGCAATAGGAGTAGGAACTTGTAATGGTTGCGAGACTTGTGTGGCTTGTGATATTGGGATAGCTTGTGAAACTTGCAGAGTTTGTACTTGTGAAACATGGACAACTTGTGATACTTGAGGAGTTTGTGATACTTGAGACATGGATACAGTCATGGTAGGAGCAAGGGTATGTTGTGAGACATGGAAAGGTAGAAAGATCAAATTTTGTGAAAGGTAAGGAAGTTCCTCGGTTGGAGTTATCAAAGATTCTAGAGTATACTCTGTACGTGGTGGACTTGATGGTGTAGCAATAGGCAATGAAGGAGATGGATTAGAAGATGGAAGAGATAGCATGGATGAGTCATGAGATGGTGTGGCTATAGTGGATGGTCCCTTTGCAACAACAGTAGGAGTGTTTGGATCTTGTTTATGAATGGCGGATATGTCAAAGTTGCTTGGTAACTTGGCTCCCATATGGGCTAATTGCAAGAAATAGCGATCCGGATCAGCTAAAATAAGCTTGTCAACTTGGTCCCATATGTGTGGCTCTTAAAATTCAGATAAATCATCTTGGGATGGCTCTTGATAGGTTGCTGTAAATGGATGATGTTGTACTTGTTGTGAAGATGATGGTCTAGCGATGTATCCTTCAGGTACAAACATGTGAGGAGGCATACCGGTTGTGAATTAAGTTGCATCTTTGAGGGGAGTTGATCAAGATTGTCGTAGTTTGGCTTCCATTTCAGCTCTATAATGGCTCCTAGTTTGAGGTATGATGGTTGATGATGAAGATTGGACTAGTTTGTCAAGGTTGAGACCTAAAAGTTGATGGTTTTGGTTGATGGTTGATTGGTTTGCTGATGGGTTGTTGTTTGATAGCTGTTTGGTTGTTGGTTGCTTGCTTGGATTGCTTAGGTTGTTGTTTGATGGGATTGCTTTGTTGATTTATTGATTGGATAAACTTCCCTAGAGGATAGCTCACAAAATCAAGGGAAAGTCTAATTGATGATGCTGTTTGTTGGTGTTACTAAGGCTGAATAAGGCCAAAGAGATGATGTTTGTTGTTGATGGGTTGATTATTTTGATGATTGATTACTGGTTGGGGGTCTCATGAGGATGGAAAGCTCAAAAATATAATGATTTTGTATGCTCAAAATAGGAGGTGATGTTCAGATGGTTGTAGATGATCAAAGGAATGTTTGGAAGCTGATGATAGAGCTAAGGAATTTGAAAGTGCAACAGATTGGGCTAAATTGATGCAGATTGATGATGTTTAACCAGAAGTGATAAGTAATAGCTCAAATGCGACTCAGGAAAAGCCAAAAGCGGGGACTAATAGCTGAAAAGCGATCTAGGTAGTTTTAGGTGACAGAGTGCAATGTTAACTAGAAGTGACCAGGTTTACCAGATGCAAGCAGTTTTAGTGCAAAAGCAATTTTCTATTGTTTAAAAGTGATGTAGTTTAGCCAAAAGCGAGCAGTTTTAGTTCAATAGTGATTTAAG
The DNA here is from genome assembly GCA_027924645.1 of Cunninghamia lanceolata. Lineage (NCBI taxonomy): Eukaryota > Viridiplantae > Streptophyta > Pinopsida > Cupressales > Cupressaceae > Cunninghamia > Cunninghamia lanceolata. The sequence continues at coordinate 4,689,798 of BSBN01000620.1, forward strand.
TCTGACAGATGGTGTGTTTTGGTGAATTTTGGCAAGAAAACAATGATTTTAGTCACTCACACTCATAACATTCACAAACATGTACAATCCTAGGCTGGCAAGGACTGTATTTGTTGAATCCCCTTGCTGTGCTTATTCAAAGTGGATAGCTTCAGGATCTTGGTAGCACCGGCTCCCCTCCATGGCACTCACTTCTCACACATACCAAGTTCCAAGTTTCTGAAGGCTCACAAATCTTAGGATTGTCTCTGCTATCTCTACTAAGAACCACGAGAATCAGGGCGGCTTCAAAGGCTTAGCCTTCTTCGTCAATAAATAGAGGGATTTTGGCCACTACACAAAGGTTGCTAATATAGGCATCCGTTTGGGTGGCTACACGTGTGGTGATTCACTCCATTAATGGAGGCTTCCTAGCCCAAAGAGGTTACACTCAATGGGTTTTGGGGGAAACATTTGTCGGTGTAACACAATAGCACCCATTGTTTGTAGCATTCGACACAAACACTTTTCTTATATATCAGCTTGGAAGAGCTTGGCTTTAGCTTGTTACCTCCTGGGTCGTACCCCTTCTCACACCAGGAAGGCAGGCCCTCTAAAGATAATAACAAGTTCTCATGCACCCAAGATCCATTTTATAGGCAAAGGGAGAGGATACTTTTGTTATTAAATTTGGGTTACACACATACACAACAAGTAAGCAAAAAAGATAAAACAAGCACGAAGCAAACAATGGTTCCTTTTAAGCACCAAATCTAAATGTTCCTAGATTAGTGATAAAAATGAAATGTCATGGATCGATTGAAGCTGCAACAGATATGTTAGTAGTTTCACAACCTCCTTTTCTTGGACAAACAATAAGATGATGCACAAATAGATGATTAGTAGCCAAGAAAAACCCAACTGTAAATGACAGAACTAAAAGTGACACACAGTTACCAGAGGTGATCAACTGTTCATCATTAGTGATGTCATTTCTACCAGATGCGACAGGTTATCAATCAAAAGCGATGCAAAAATACCAGATGCAACCGATTATTGCTTAGAAGTGATGCAAAGCTGCCAAATGCATGAAAAATCCCTATTTCTGTAAAACTAGGGTTAGGATCATGAAATAAATGACTATCAAAGATTGCAAACCTAGATATGAAATCTAGTGGATGAATATAGCTCAGATAAACACCCTGCAACCATAGATTGATCAATTGGAAACCCTAGAATGACAAATTGATGTGATCTTGCAAAATCAAAGGATGTTAGCTCAATAAAATAAAAAACCCTAATCAAAGTGATTGACTGATGATGATATGATGATCAGGGACATGCAAAACATAGATTAGAAGCTTTGATTAATCAATAAAAATCTGGCACAACAATGTGCAAAATCAAATGTCAACAGAAAACCCTAGATTTCCAAAAGCGACTGAAACAGTCGAAAGCAAACAATTTTCGATCAAAAGCAATTCACTACCAATCAGAAGCAATCATTGTTCACTCAAAAGTGATGTAGAAAAGCTGGAAGCGACTAGTTTTTGCTCAAAAGTGATGTAGAAATGCTGAAAGTGATTGGTTTTCGCTCAGATGTGACTATAAGTTATCATAAGCGCTCCGAAAAACCTAAACTTCACAAAACAACCTCAAAATGCAAAGTTAATCAAGGACATGAGTCCCACTGGGCATGCCAGAATTTGGATAGGTGAAAAATTAGGTCAATAAGATCAAGCATGTAAATTAAAACCTAATCCTACCACTATCAAAGAATCGAATCCAAGTGAAATCAAATTCATGCAATAACAAGATCACCTAGATTGTATGATTCCTTGTTTGTGATGTGGATTGCTTCTCAACAATGAACAATCATGAAGATCAAAGCTGCCATGATGGATAGATGATAGTGATAATATGCTCAATGGATGCAATGGAAGCTCAAATGCTCAATATGCTCTGGATGATAATGTAGACGCTATATGATGAGATCTCCAGATATGTAGTATGGAATGAGAGGGTGTTTATATAACACTCAACCAAAATTAATCAATGGTAGAGATTTGGTGGCTATTTGAATGATTGAGATGAATTGATAATCATAGGTGAATGTGTAGATGACAAGTGGAAAGAAAAGAATAAGACACATGTGTGATTGTGTACACAAAAACCCTTATTTAATAAATTTAAGTGTGATAGTGTACATAAAAAGTACTACCACACATGTTTTAAATAAAAGATGCACACATGTCGGCATATGATGAAAGGTGAAGATAAATGATGAAATAGATAAGGGAAATTAATTAAATAAATAAAATTTATTTAATTAATTGGAAAGATGATTATGATAGGATTGGGATATGATGTGGAAATTAATTAAATAAATAAAATTTATTTAATTAATTGGAAAGTGAGATAGAAATAGGATTTAGATGGAATTTTAATTAAAGAAATAAAATTTATTTAATTAAAATAGATAGAATAGAAAGATAATTAAATAATTAAATATTATTTAATTATAGATTAGAGAAAATAGATAATGAATTAATTAAATAAATATGAATTTATTTAATTATTAGAAGAAATAGTTGATTTAGAGAAAATAGAGAAATTACTCAAATGTGTTAGGCAAATGTAGATGATAGATAATGCAATATTTTGATACTAATGATAATTAGTTCAATTTTGGGTGTCTACAAGTACAACATACTCAAAATGCCAAGAATGAATAAATAACCATCTAGCTCCAGAAAGATATACTTAAGGACCAATAGGGAAATGTTACCCGCCTCCCTACCATATTACCATCATTGAGCGTAATAGATGTATTTGCCACTCTAGGCAACCCCTGAGATATGGACAAGAAGATCATGGATACACCGCCATCAAATCACACACAAATACAAGAGTCCCTAAAACCATCTCTCACATAGAAATCATACTAGAATACATGCAATACTAGAATAGGCAAACAAAACCAAATCTGGGATAACATCCCCATGTTTTACTTGAGACTATATAGAAAACACGGTTTGTCACAACACAAAGTCTGATACTCACAATCCAACAAAACAAGGACTAGGGGAGGGTAGCTAAGACATTGGGGTGGGATTCCCCTTGGTTCTCCATAACCAAGATAGAAATCACAAAGGCAAGAAAGGTATCAAGTAAGAACTCAACTAGTGAATGCTTTTCAGAGGTACTGAGGGTTTATTGCAAGGAAAACATGCACTTACCTAATGTAACAGGCCAGTTACAAGACACACCTCCACTTACCTCGAGTAAAGGTAATCAATTGCAAGATGTACCCACTTATCACAAGTAATGGGGTCAATTGCAAGACACACACACTTAAACAAACAAATACACCTCATCCACAAGTACAAGATTGCTTCCCAAGAGACAACACATACTTACCTAGGAGTTGGCCGCCCCAAGCCTCCTACGAATATCCCCTATCCTATACAATTCAAGGGTAAACTTTTCAAGAGTTTGAGAATAGAAAAGGAGTGGTTTTCCTAGAAAACACACATCCCAATGCACTTACAAAATTAAAGCCATGGGGAAATCAACCATTCCACATATCATACAACATTCAAAACATTCAAACCTCAACAAAAGAAATGTAAATTTTTTTTCCAAATGTATAGGCTGTGCCATTGATAGATCTTGGAGCATCCTTCCCAAAACGATACCCAAAATTTTACATTTTCATAAAACAACAAATTTTAAAAATTAGAAAATACCCTCTTGACCCAATTTAGCCCAACATTACACTTTTCACATCACACAATTTTTCTAACCAATTCAGGCATGGTAAAACATGGAGAAACACATAATTTTCATTCTTTTCAAGAAATGCAAAATTCAAAAATGTAACTATACCCTTCTATGCCTAATGTAGTGCTAAAAATTGGAAAGCAAACTAAGAACATAATGGTCCTGATCCAATATTTGCATAACACAAGAGATAATCGAAACATTCAAGAACTTAAATAAAATAATAATACAAGTTACCATGAATGATTTCTATCCCTTGACTGTTGGCAAGAGACACTGTGTGGTTTCATAAGTGTTGTCATTGATGACAACAAAGTCTATCCCACACATCTGTAGTACTTAGTATGTCTTTACCGGAAGTCAAATTGAAGAATGTTTTGGTCCAGTGAACAAGAACAGAGTATGTAACAAGATCTGACAATCAGGTCCGGATCTCTCAGATGGTGTAACTCAACAAGTTGCGGACTTGGACAAGTCAAGAGGGGTATCATGACTACTGTATTCCAGAGATTTAGCCTCCAATGATAAAGCATGAAAAAGATATGAGCATCTGAGTTTTGGGTTCCAGTCAGGCAGAGAAGACAGAGAAACAACTAACCGGCAGAGTATTAGACTTCATTCCGGATGAGTAAAAGGTGTTGATCAAGCAATTTGTGGGATTATACATTGTTAGCCAACATGACTAATGACTTCTATGCCTATGTTTTTGATACGCATCACAAATCATGCATGGATTCAGCCGACAGATTAATTACTTGTAGTGTTCTTGGTGCTGACTAGAAAGTTCATAAAAATCCTTGATACAAATATATATAACAGACATATTTCAGCATGTAAGTGTGTGTGGCAAATATGTGATGAAATAAAGTGTGAAGAAAAGCAGGGATAAGTGTGAGAGCAGCAATTCAAATCCGGTATGTGACAGAGCAACAACATTAAAATAGGGGAAGAATGAAGTGCATCAGATCAGTGTATTGTGCCTAACTGGAACTAAACTCTTGTATTTGTAGATGCTTCTCATCAGTTCAAACACTTGATTATCTTTAGTAAGTTATGTAGACAGTGAGTCTCTTGTAGGCAGTGTGCCTGTTGTGAGTAGTGTGCTCGGGCAGTGAGCCCTAATTGGCAAGTGCCATTTTGTACTCCTTTATTCTTTTAACAGAGAATACAATCTTGGGTTAGTCACCCTGTGGTTTTTCCCTTAACATGGTTTCCACGTAAAAATCCTTGTGTTATGTGTGTTGATTTTATTTCTGCTCTTATGATTACATATGCTTTCATGTTTTGATGCAACACTGAATATTAAGATAACGAAAGAAAAGAAAGTTAAGGAAATTTTGAGATAACTGATTCACCCCCCCTCTCAGTTATATGCCTTGTATCCAACAATTGGTATCAGAGCCAAGTTCCTCTGAACAAAGCCTAACAGCTTGAGGAAGATCTAGGAATCTCAATGGATGCATATGGTATGAAGGAACAACTTCAGTCTGCCCTAGATGATCTTGAACAATCCCACTCAGAAGTCAATAATTTGAGAGAAAGACTCAAACAAGCTGATGAATTCATAAATGAGATAAAAGAAAAACTCAGTATTTCTGTGAAAAAGAGAAAGGAACTACTTCAAAAATTAGCCAATCAAAGTGAATTCAATGATACTAATGAAGATCTGGATGAGAAAAATAAGCTATGTGAAAAGCTGTCAAAAGAAGTCATTATGGTAAGGCATGAAATGGAATCAGGGGTTATGAGATTCACCCAAGAAATTGAAGAAAAAAGAAAGATGGAAGATAATCTAAAATAATCCCTCAAGGAGAAAATAGAGTACTGCCACAAAATGGACAGAATAATCAGGCATCTTGAATCTGATCTTGAAGAATCTAGAGACAATGAAGAACAACTTGAGAATCAGATAGACACTCTTAAACAAGATCTTCAAACAACAAATGAATACAAAGAGAAATTCAAGATAAGCTCAGCTCAACTTGAACTTCTTCTTGAAAGCCAAAAGAGGGTAGATGATAAGCGTGGTTTGGGATATGAGAAAGGTGAAAGTTCCAGATCCAGTCAAAAGAACTTTGAATCAGGAAATCAAAGAAACAGGCCTAGAAGACCTTCGGTAAGGCAACCAAATTCTCAAAAATATCCATCCTTCAATGGATACTGCTTCAATTGCAACAATTTTGGTCATAAAGCAACTCAGTGCAAGAGGAGAATGAATCAGACTAATCCATCCTTCTCTAGATAATGTTTCAACTGCAAAAGGTATGGTCACAAATCTCATGAATGCAGAAATATGCAAATAAACAATTCATTCAATGGTAGATGCTTTGCATGCAATTGAATGTGACATATGGCTAATCAATCCAAATCAAGAGGATATCAATCAAACAAGCAAAGAAATGTTGTCTGTTACAATTACAATAGATCCGATCATATTGCCAAATTCTGCAGAAGCAAAAATCAGGATAGAAAAGGTCCGGTGGAACATAATCAGAAACAAGATAAGGGGAAAGGTAAAGTGAATGCAGATGAAATTCAAAAGGAGATGAGCAAGATTTGGGTGAAGAAGAGTATAGAAAACATTGGGGATGGATCCGCACCGAAATCTGGTGCTGATATTCCTTCCAGAAACTAAAAAGGTGAGCTCTGGCTCAGGGGGAGTCACAGAGAAAAAAATTTCCCCCAGCCAATCAGCTAGTGCCTAAAGTTGGCACATTGAGTAAACATTTGAGGCTGCGGATTAAAGGGTTTTCAGAAAAACCTCCAAATAACCTTTAGTCAAAATGTGAAAGATCCACATGGAGTTTTGTAAGACTTATAACTGCTCAAGTTAATCTGGTTCTGACAGCTATCTGGTAAGAAGAGTTTCATAGACAGATCCAGTATGATTCAAAATTGAAATGATTTGATCTGCGGACCTATGGCATGATTGAAGAAAAGAAGATACATTTTTAATACTCACTGACAATGATTCTAAGTTCAGCACAGTGATTTGTGAAGATCTCTCTCAAAACAGGGCAACCATATAACTTAAGTTGTGCATTTATTACAAAAGGAAATTTGGGTTTACACAAGAATAAAAGGGTTCTTTCACTCATTATTTGCACACTTGCACTCACGAAGAAGAAAAGAAGAGCTCTGCAACAAAGTTTCTACAATTCACTCAAGATCAACTGAAAAAATGAATTCAACCAGTGATTTGTTCTGGCTCCTATTTCAAACCCTACAACGTGAAAAGGTACTTCCATTCTGAAAATCTCTTTGAAGCTCTTACAAAATGGCTACTCCAATGGTTGTCAATATCTCTGATAGGCCGCGTCCTAAATTCAAGAAACACCCTTATAGATCTTTAGAAGTTGATCCTTTGGGCGCATTTTCTAGCATTCCGCATGGAGTATTGCATGTAGAAGATGTTAGGGTTTATATCCATGCCAACATTGAGGAATTTGGAGACTCAAAATTAATGGACATTTATCACAAACAACTATTAGATGAAAATTTTGAACTCAAACCTGAGTTCAAGGCCCTCCGGGATAAACACTTTAGACATTACATACATTTTCCATGTTTTGCAGAAGATGATTGGGTTTGGTATGTTCTAAGTAGGATGCATGATAATTTCACGTGGCTAATGAGGCCCTTCAAGATAACTAAGGATGCCATCAAGGCAGTGACTGGACTGCATTCATCCGGTGGGTTACCTGCACTTAAATTCGTGAAGAGCCAAACAGTAACTGAAGTCACTGGATCTAAATTTGACAAAAGAGCAATGACCATAAATGACATCACAGATCCAGATGTCAAGTTTACCTCAATGATAATCAGGTACAAGATCTATCATTCAAGCAAGGAGAATTCTGTGTTTGGCATAACAATCTATGCAGCATATCAAATGTTGAGGGAAGATGCAGACTATGATCTATGTGAGCTTCTTCTAAATCAACTATTGGAAAACCTGCAAAAGATCAAAAAGGATAAGAAGAATTCCTTTAAATATGGTTGTCTAATACTGTGTCTATTCTTTTATTACATGAATGAGCTACCTGGATCAAGTGGTTGGGTTTGGCAAAATGATAAACCGGTTGCAATTCAGATCAGAGATTACATGTGGTAATGCTCAATCCGAAAACACAACCCTCTGGGGGTACTTCAAGAACTTCCAAAGCATGATGCAAGCCAGAGAGAGAATACCACAATCCATAGTTGAGAAATACAAGGACACAGTGTGCTTCATGGTTGACACTAACCAATGCCTAATGGAGGTAGTTGAGCCAAGAATTGTGTGGATAATGCCTATGGGATATGAGGTCGATGAAAAAATCTTGGAGCTACATATTCAACACCTATTGAGCCAGCCTAAGGACACTGAAGCAGAAAGGTTTGGCACCTTTCAAGAGCTAAGTGTAAAAATAAATGTTGAGTTAAGACAACTGGAGATAAAGAGGAAAGTAAGAAGGGAAGTTGAAGAAATTGCCAAAAGATTTGGCCAATCAAAAGAAGCAGTAGATGCAAATAGAGAGAAAATGGAAAAGGCTGAGAAAGAGAAACAAGAAGCAAAGAAAGGAGACGTTCTGGTACAAGCCTCCTCCCAGACTAGATCTTCCAAGAGCTCTGCACCTGCCACTCCTAAAAGCCCAAAGGCTACCAAATCGGAAGTCAAGACATCCAGAAAAAGGGAAAAGAGGATGAAGACCAAAGCCATAAGGTCATACAAAAGCCTTAAAGATGATGAAGAAATAGAATCTGATGAGGAAATCAAGAAAATGCAGAAGAAGAAAACATCCGAGGAATTCTTTGCTAGTAAAAATGAGGAAGAAAAGGTAGAGGAATTTGTTGAAAAGCCCACTCTTTCCACTGATGACATCATCAAGGCAGTTATTGTGGATGGGAACCTATAGCCAGTAACTCTATGATGAATACAGTGATACTGACAAGAGAATTTTGGAAGAAGCTACTGTCAGGTACCTGAACATTTACAATAAAGCTTTCATTGAAATTATATCCTTAATTCCTAAGAGTCTAGAAAAAGTAATTGAACTAAGAAAAGAGAATGCAAAGGCAAAAGACTTAGAGATTCGGGAATAGATAGCAATTCAACTTTATCCTTCTATCACTCCAAAACAAATGGACATGATTTTCAAGGATTGCAAGGATGAGTTCCAGAGTAAAGCAATAATGAATAAACTTATGCTTGGAGAGACTAACCAAGTAGCAAGAGAAACAAAAGATATCCCCCAAAATGCTTTCAAAAGATTTAATCTTCCTACTATAGAGGAAACAGATGAAGAACCTTCTACCATGGATGTTGAAGGATTAAATGTAATTGATGAAGAATTTTCTAACAAGGATATTGAAGGATTAAAGAAAATAGATGAAGAAAAGTCTAAGGACTTAGACTCCTCTGTTCCGGAAGAGGAAGTTCATAAAGCAGTAAACATAGGTGACATCTCTCCCCTAGATCCCACTACAACTATGACAAATATTCTAGACTCTAAAGCTAAAGGAGAAGATAGAGGAGAGGAGAAGAAGATTCAAGAAGAAGAGGTCAAGGGAAAAGAAGAAGAACAAGCAGAAAAGACTAATGAAGACTCTTTTGATATTTCAAAGAAGTCTCAATCTCTAGCAAGAGACATTGCAGAGATAGTGAAGAACTTTTTAAACAATGAAATGATGGAGATAGATGAACCTGAGCTATTTCAAGGACCACTAAATTTTGACTCTCTCTCTCCTCTTCAGACAATGAAAATAGCATCTTTTGCTCAAGCCAAAGCAAAAGAAAAACTCTTGAAATCTCACATGGAGGATTGTGAACTGTTGGGGATTGCATCCGGGATGCTAGAGAAGATCATGCCATCCTTCCAAAAGGATCCTTTAGCCTCACCATCCGGTAACTTGAAAACTTTGGTAAATTCTATCAACACTCATTTTGAATCTCTAGAGAAATCAGCAGAAGCAAAGGTCCGGAAGGAGTTTCTAGGAAAGAGATTCACTGAAGTGCAAGGACTTATTGCTAATGATAGGAGGACCCTTGACATTAGAATAAAGAGCCTTGAAAATGCTCTTAAAGATGGTGGGACCATATACAAATTTTGTTTATCTTGGCCCAAAGTGACAGAGGACATTGAGAAGAAAGTGAAAGAACAAGAAGGAAAACTATCAAGTTTATCTCAGATTTTTGATCAACTTACTACCTCTCTAATGAATCAAGAATGCCAGGCTATTGCTATCATTAATGAAATAAAGAGGCTGGACAAAGAAAAGAAGAACATAATGAACAGAATGAGTGAACTCAGAGAAATAATTATCCCTAAGCTAGAGGCAATGCATGAGGCCTTAACAGATGCTCAGACCACAGCCCAGACCAGTGATCTGATAGATTTAAGAAGGGCAAAAGCATATGATTTTTGTTGAGTGGTCACATCTCCATCTTGGATAGGATGAAGTAGTGTTGGGCCATAGAGTTTGTATAGTTGAAGACTACTTTTGCAGATATACTTAAGTATATGTAAGTATAACATATGATTTATATATACTTATGCGGCCATGTATAGGACAATTTTTTGCAAAAATTTTGGTATGTGGATTCCACCCTTTGCCATTGATGTCAAAGGGGGAGTGAGGAGTATTGAAAAATGTGGAATCCAGCTAAGGGGGAGATCCGGTAAAACAGTGCAAAAGACAGAGCATCAGCCAAGGGGGAGTTACTGCGACACTTAGCCATTTTTCACCAAGTGTTGCCATCAATGCCAAAGGGGGAGATTGTTGGCAAGAGACACTATGTGGCTTCATAAGTGTTGTCATTGATGGCAACAAAGTCTATCCCACACATCCACAGTACTTAGTATGCCTTTACGGGAAGTCAGATTGAAGAATGTTTTGGTCCGGTGAACAAGAACAGAGTATGTAACAAGGTCCGACAATCAGGTCCGGATCTCTCAGATGGTGTAACTCAGCAAGTTGCAGACTTGGACAAGTCAAGAGGGATATCATGACTACTGTATTCCAGAGATTTAGCCTCCAGTAATAAAGCATGAAAAAGATATGAGCATCTGAGTTTTGGGTTCTAGTCAGGTAGAGCAGACAGAGAAAGAACTGATCAACAGAGTATCAGACTTCAATCCGGATGAGTAAAAGGTGTTGATCAAGCAATTTGTGGGATTATACATTGTTGGCCGACATGAATAATGACATCTATGCCTATATTTTTGATACACATCACAAATCAAGCATGGATTCAGCTGACAGATTAATTACTTGTAGTGTTCTTGGTGCCGACTAGAAAGTTGATAAAAATCATTGATGCGGATATATATAATAGATATATTTCAGCATGTAAGTGTGTGTGGCGAATATGTGATGAAATAAAGTGCGAAGAAAAGCAGGGATAAGTGTGAGAGAAGTAATTCAAATCCGGTATGTGATAGAGCAACAACATTAAAACATGGGAAGAATGAAGTGCATCAGATCAGTGTATTGTGCCTAACCAGAACTGAACTCTTGCATTTGTAGATGCTTCTCATCAGTTCAAATACTTGATTATCTTTAGTAAGTTTTGTAGACAGTGAGTCTCTTATAGGCAGTGTGCCTCTTGTGAGCAGTGTGCTCGGGCAGTGAGCCCTAATTGGCAAGTGCCATTTTGTACTCCTTTATTCTTTTAACAGAGAATACAATCTTGGGTTAGTCATCCCGTGGTTTTTCCCTTAATAGGGTTTCCACGTAAAAATCCTTGTGTTATGTGTATTGATTTTATTTATGCTCTTATGATTACATATGCTTTCATATTTTGATGCAACACTGAATATTAAGATAACAAAAGAAAAGAAAGTTTAGGAAATTTTGAGATAACTGATTCACCCCCCCTCTCAGTTATCTGCCTTGTATCCAACATTGACATGTTGATATGTTGGTTGCTCGTGAATTCTGTAGCATAACTTTACTTTGTTGTGTGATTATAATGGCTTGGTTGAGGCTATATGTATAGATTTTTTATGTGGAGGGAAGAGGATTTGATAAGATTTTATTTTAGAGATAGAGATTTGTTTTTTCTTTATTTCACAAAAGAGGAAATAAATCAGGTGAAAGATAAGATTTGAAAGAAGAAAAGGATTTGATTTTTATTTGATTTAAAAGGAAATAAATCAAAATTAAAATGAGAGGATAATTGAGAGGATTATCTAATTAAATAAATTAATTAGATACACATGAGTTAAAAAGGAAAGAAATCGAGAAGAAGATGTGATTTGGATTTATTAATTAAATAAATATCTAATTTATTTAATTAATATTTGGATGATGATTTAATTAATTAAATAATAAATTATTTAATTAACTATAGAAATTTGAATGGAATAATTAAATAATTGTAAGTTATTTAATTAATGTGGAAGAATAAGGTTGAATGTGTGATGGCGAAGTTGGAATCAATTTTAGGTGTCTACATTTTGCCCCTCTTTGAGATGGTGTTGTGAAGCAACATCATTTCAAAGATAGATAAAATATAGTGCTTGGTTGGATAGAAGACTATGGTAGGATTAGGGATGATGATGCCCCAGTTGCTTGAAGTGAAAGTGACAAGGAAAGATGATGTAGGGATGGTATGCCCCCTTGAGAGGATAGACGGGGTAGAAGAACATGAGTATGCTCTCGAAATGGATGAAACAGATTGGTTAAGGAGATGGAGGAAAGATAATGGATAGATGAAATGGATGAATGATACTTTATGTTGCATTGAGTGAGCAATCATATAGTTTTATATAGCAGTAGAATTATGCACCAAGGTATAAAGACCAGGGTGACGATGTGTCATGTGCATAAAAGATAAAAGGTCACAAGCAAACATATGCCATTGGGCACCATGATATGGAAGACCATGATGATGTGGCGACAATATGCTACCAGGATTGATACAAATGCAAGACAAAAAAGATAACACACACAAGCAAGAAAGAATGCATGCACAAATGATTCAAAAACAAACAAGGTATTTACCCTGTCAAGTTGTAAACCAATGATTGATCGATAAGGATTGATTGGATTGATTGAGGATAATGTTGTTATTGTGGGGAAGGATATATCCCTAGAAAAACACAAGGATGCGGGAACGATATATCTCGTTGATGATGATTGGATAAATGATTGATTGATAGGTTTGACAACAAGGTTGGAAACAAAACCAAAGTATGCTTTTGGATGATTGGCTAGATTACTCGATTGGATTGGTATGGATTAAAGATGACTTGCGGTTGGATGTATTGCTTGGATTTTTGGAATGTTGTAATTTTTTTGGATGTTTTGATTGTGTTGGATTTCTTTTGGATAATTTGATTTTTTTGTATTTTTGTTTTGGATATTTTGATTTTTTTGGATATTTTAGTTTTTTTGTATTTTTGTAATGTTATGATGTTTTTTGGATTTTGAATTGTTTTGGTTTTTTTGGATTTTTGGATGTTTTGATTTTTTAGATTTTGGATGTTGTGAGATGACATTGGATTACAATTTGGATAGCCTAGATGCTAGATATTTCTGACAAGAGAAAACCAAGTTTAGATGCAAAGGATGAAGATGAGATTGGATTAATGGATAAAAGGATGAGAGATAGTAAATGGTATGGAAGACTCATGATAGATGGATGGATAAAATGGAATGGATGAGGTGTTTAGGATGTGATCTCCAAAGACTATGTTGCATAGGAATAACCTACCCCATTCTACGTATAATGCTTAGGATTTTACATGACAAAGCTTATGATAATAGGATTGATTCGATTGGTTGGAAAGAATGAGGTATACCAAGAGATGTCCAAAGCATTTCTCAACATTTTTCCCCTATATTTATCAATGATCAAAAAGGAGGAAAGGAGGATGGATTGGATCAAGGGGATAATTATGTGAATATAATGGATAAGGAAGATATAATAGAAAAGACAGGTAGGAGTGATAGTATGGGTAAATGAGACAACATGCCCCAAGTGTAAGGTACATAGACAATCGATCTATGTATGATGCTTGTTTGCCAAATTTTCATCATGGTACTTATCCAAGGCGCCTGTTTGCCAGGTTTTCACCATTGCATGAATGATTTTTCTTTACTTCTTTTTTTCATTTTTTCTTTTGTTTTCTTGCTTTTTGGATGGGATGGGTGGATGGGGGGAAAGAGAGACTTGGATGGAGGGTGGGGACTCAAGCGTTTGTTTCCAAGAGGAGGTGATAGTGTCCCATTTTTGGATGGAAGTCACACATGGACCATGTCAAGTGTCATTATGCTCATGGATGTTGGTAGGTGATTGGATGAGATGGAATGGAGTGGATTATGATGTGAATTATGGATGGATGGGAGATGGTGGTTTTGGATGTGGATTATGGAGGGATGGATGATAGTGGATTATGGATGTATGAAGGATAGTGGATTATGATATAGATTATGTATTGAAGGATTATGCAAAAGCATGGACCATAGGGATATGATGGGTGAAATATGTAGGATAATGTATGAAATATGGGGAGATGGAGGTATGTGGGAAAGTTTTGGACTTTTAAGCTTGTGATTGGGATGGGGTGTTGGGAGTAATGGGGATTTATTATTTTTCAGATTTGAGTACTTAGGGACTCAAATGGACTTACGATTTTTAGAATGTTTAGATGGGGAGTGGGATTTTTGGGATTTAGGATTTGTGATATAATGGGATTTGGATGCTTCATTTGGATTGATTTTTTTTTGCTTAGGGACCCACACCATTTTTGTTTTTTTCTTTTTGGGGTACGGGCATTTGTATCCTTTTGGATTTTTTATTTTGATTTGTGTATTGATGCCCTTAAGCATGATAATTTTGAGGCTTTTGTAGGCTTTTTACTTTACGTAAGGAGGCATCCAAATTTATATTTTTGAATCCCATGGGTTTTTTGATAGCTACCTGTTTAGGCGATGTGTGCATTCATTGATTTTGGTTAGGGAGTTGAGGGGATTTAAGGGAATGGGATTTGTGGAATGAGGGATTAAGGGACTTGTGGATGAAGGGATTAAGGATGGGAATATTAGGAGTTGGAAGGAGTGGAGGAAGAGTGGATGGAGGGAGATGTATGGTCACATTCTTTTGTGAATGGTATGATGATGGAGGAGGGATGGCGACATATGGCTTGGAGGTGCAATGAGGTGCACCAGGTTTGTGATTAAAACAAGTGGATTTAGGAGGGGTGAAGGTGGTATCAACATGTGTGGATTGTTTTCCTTGAGATGTATAGTCAAGGCCATGCATGTGTGGATGAAATTGGACATGGATGGGCTCCAATTTACCTTGTTTAAGAAGGCCGAAACCTTTTCCTTGATAATTCATGTGTTGGAGCATGTAATGTGCAATGGGATGTTTGTTTCTTTGGAAACAAGATGCAAGTCCATTATTAGATGGGGGAGGATGGGTCGTGGATAGAGTTTGTTCCTCTTCTATGAGAGAACTACCATGGATGAAGGTAGCGGGACCAAGGGGATAGGATGATAGATTTGGGATGGGGTTGATAAGGGATGATGGAAGATCAATGGGAGATGGATTTGGAATGGGATCAATAGGAGATGGTGTGAGATTAGAAAATGGATGAGTAGGAATGCTTGGATCTTGCTCAACATTTTTCTCATTATGATATAGTGTAATAGGATCCAAGTTATCCATTTGATTATCTATGTTTTCTTGGGGACCAAGTGTCTCATCAAGGAAAGTGGATGTTGTTGCATCATGGATAGGCTAGGTGGAGAATGGATAGGAGTAGTTTGGATATCTTGCTCATGGATAGTTGTGGGATTATGGCTAGGTGAAGTGATAATCTCTAGTTCATGTAATGCATAAAGTAGGCTAAGAGGATCATCATGGATTTCATTATCATAGATAGGATCTTGATCATAAAGGGGCTTAACATGGATATTGTGAAATTGGTTATGAATAGGATGAATGGGGGTGTTTTGATCTTGATTAGGAAAAAGAGTTGGTGTTTCCACATGCTTTAGACAAGATTCTTCGCATAGCTCTTTATTTCTTGGATGGGAGTGGGAGACTCTTGGATAGTCTTGATGAGTTATAGATGATCAACAATATGACTATATAATGGATCTTGGCTTGGACTCATGGTAGGAGACTCTTAAATAGGCTTGATAGGTTGTGGGCTAGATGATGGGATTATAGGAATAGGCATATTTCTTGAAAGTTCTTGGATAGGTTCAAGGATGGGTATTTGATGACATGGAGATGGTTGATTCCTTTCTAATAGCCATTGGATCACATCCTTCATAAGTATATGGGTGGATGGACAATATAATAAATGGATGATAAGAGTATATGGTGTAGGATTAGGATTAGGTGGAGGGATAATAGGATTTGATGGTAGATTAGGAGTGGATAGATCCTATGGTGGAGGGATAAAAGGGGTTAATGGATTGGGAGGTACGTGGGTTAATGGATTACAATTAAGAAAGTGATGCAGAGGTAGGAGGACCAAAACTATCCTCAATAACATTAACAAATCAAAGAACTAATCCAATTTCTTTGGTCAGGTTTAAGAGAACATTAATACATATTTTTCTTCCAATTTTCATGAAGATCCAATGGTAGGGGAGAAGGTTATGATTTTTTTCCCAAAACTGCAAACCCTAGGCAGTGTTCAGACCTGCCGTCACCAAAATTGCAATATCTCTCACAAAACTTAATGAAATTATACCAAACAAAAATAATTATAAACTAGAAACACATATCTTTCCATCCATCTATTATATGCATCAATGTGAGGTTGTACTAGGCCGTACCATGCATATTTTCAGACTGTATTTTTAGAAAATTAAACTCTGCAGACCTACCCTCAAAAAAATGCCATAACTTATTCAAATCTTAATGAAATTTGATGCAACAAAAAGAAATGGAAAGTAGACTCAATACTCTTTCCATCCATACCACATTTTGGTCATTTAAAATCCATACAAATCCATACCAATCTCTGAAACAGCAGTTTAACATTCAGAAATGCAGAAACAAGGGTATCTTTTATTTATATCACATCAAAATGTAACAACCCACATTCTCCAACCTTCTCCCCTCCACCTTCACAAATGGATACAAGGCATTTTAAAGGCATTGCATCATGACTCTTCAGTTTCTAACTTCTTCAAACGAATGAAACTAACTCAACTACTCTATGACCTTTGGTATTCCATCCTATTGTTCTTTTTTGCATTTTTGTAATATTGCATTGACAACAAATCTAGGAATTACATTTTCAACCTTCTAGAGACCTATTGATGGCTCATTTACATAGGAATTGACCATTACATGACCTATTACAATTCTCTTACATTTGAAGGTTCCATTTTACAAATTTGCCAATTAAATGAATCTAATGAGTAAGGTGCTCCTGCACCATACAACCAACCAACAAAGATTTCCAAGTCCCTTGGAAATGTATCTGCAATAAAAGTCTTTTTCTGCATCTCCTCTATCTTTATCTTCAATCTTCTTAGCTTCAGGCTTCAAATCTTCTCATCCATAGAAAGGTGACCAACCAACCAACAAAATCTGAAGTACCATCATCTTTAGAGCTTCTTCAAGCTCCTTCTACTCCCATCAGTGGAGTACTCTTCAGGCTGCAACATCAAGTGCTTCTTCAGTCAGGTATCCATCTCTCTCACTACTTCACAACAAACCAACTCACCAAACCATTCATCTCACCCAACAGTAGATCCTGGTGATGCACCTACCACTCTCTACTTAGTGGTTTCTCTTTGCACCCTTATCCAGCCTAATCTCCATTGGAGAATGGTCATGACAGACCTCATCTTGTCTGCCCACACACACAACCTCAGAAAACATCCTTCTGCAGCTAGATGGAACAAGCACCTGCAACCAAACAACTTAATAACAAAAATAATGGTCACCAACACACTCTTTCCTTCAGTTCTTCACCTGCCTTCTCAATGACAGGAACAAATACAACACCCAAATCTTTCACCAGCTCTGATACCAATTTGATGCAGAGGTAGGAGGACCAAAACTATCCTCAATAACATTAACAAATCAAAGAACTAATCTAATTTCTTTGGTCAGGTTGAAGAGAACATTAATAAATATTTTTCCTCCAATTTTCATGAAGATCCAATGGTAGGGGAGAAGGTTATGATTTTTTTCCCAAAATTGCAAACCCTAGGCAGCGTTCAGACCTGCCCTCACCAAAATTGCAATATCTCTCACAAAACTTAATGAAATTATACCAAACACAAATAATTGTAAACTAGAAACACATATCTTTCCATCCATCTATTATATGCATCAATGTGAGGCTGTACCAGGCCATACCATGCATATTTTCAGACTGCATTTTCAGAAAATTAAACTCTGTAGACCTACCCTCAAAAAAAATGCCATAACTTATTCCAATCTTAATGAAATTTGATGCAACAAAAAGAAATGGAAAGTAGACTCAATACTCTTTCCATCTATACCACATTCTGGTCATATAAAATCTGCACAAATCCATACCAATATCTGAAATAGCAGTTTAACATTCAGAAATGCAGAAACAAGGGTATCTTTTATTGATATCACATCAAAATGTAACAACCCACATTCTCCAACCTTCTCCCCTCCACCTTCACAAATGGATACAAGGCCTTTTAAAGGCATTACATCATGACTCTTTAGTTTCTAACTTCTCCAAATGAATGAAACTAACTCAACTACTCTATGACCTTTGGTATTCCATCTTATTGTTCTTTTTTTTGCATTTTTGTAATATTGCATTGACAACAAATTTAGCAATTACATTTTCAACCTTCTAGAGACCTATTGATGGCTCATTTACATAGGAATTGACCATTACATGACCTATTACAATTTTCTTACATTTGAAGGTTCCATTTTACAAATTTGCCAATTAAATGAATCTAATGAGTAAGGTGCTCCTGCATCAGAAAGTTAGAGGAAGATGGTAACAAAGGGATTGGAGGGGTTGATGGATTGGTGAATGGATTGCATGGTGGTGTTGGGATAGGACTAGAAGGCTCTTGGATAGGTATTTGATTAGATGATGATGGAGTATTCCCACAGGATGCATAAGCTAGAGTGGTTTTTCCCTTGTCAAAGGTAACATGAGGACTTAAGGGCACGTGATCTTGGTGCAAAGGGTAACTTGGACTTGCATGTTCATGTTGTGAAGGAACTTGATTGTCTTGTAAATGGATGTGATGATGAGTTGAAATGTTGGAATAAGGAGTTAGATTATTGTGGGGTAGATGTTGTTGGATATACATGGGGTAGGTTGATGTGGAATTGACATGATATGTGGATGGATTAGGTTGGTATGAAGTTGGAGGTGACACATGGGATTGAGGTGTAATTTGTTGAGGTTGTGGTTGTGTTTGGACTTGTTGTTTTTGTGGTTGGAATTGTTATTGTTGTAAAAGAGCTTGTATTTGTATGTGGGATTGTTGTTTTTGTATGATTTGTTAGTCTAGGCGTTGTTGTTGTTGTTGAATGTGTTGATGTTGTGGTGGGGTAGTGACTTGTTCCTTTTTATATAACATCCTAAGTTCATTAAACATTTTTTGAATACCATAACGATCTTGCTCTTGTTGCAAGGTGTGGCCCTTGGTCTCCTTGTTTAGCACTGCGCCGAGTGGTTTACGACAAGGGCTTAACCGCCTCCCGTGCTTGTTAAGTCAAGTGGTTGTATTGGGCATTAAAAGGTCAATCTTTTGGTGCAATGGAAGCTAACAATTGGTATCAGAGCCGAGGTCACGAGTTCAAACCCCATGCTTGCGCTGGGGGGATTGTTGCATGGTATGGCCCTTGGTATCCTTGTTCAGCGTTGTACTACGGTGGTTTGTGACAAGGGATTAACCACCTCCCGTGCTTGTTAAGTCAAGTGGTTATATCATGCATTAGAAGGTTGATCTTTTGGTGCAACAGTAGCTAACAGCTCTAGGTTCTTGTTTTCTAGTGACATAACCATTTTGACAAAGGATGGATTAGATGAGGCTTAAGAATGGGATAGATTGTAGTGAGGATTAGAAGAAGTTGGATTGGATGATGATTATGATGATGTGGATATGGATTGGATGATTAGGATAATGAAATGGATAACAAGGATGGCTAAGATAACTATGGTGGATACTTAGGATGATTAGGGTTTGGATTAGGATGAAAGTGGAATGAATTTTTTGATAACTTGACTTAGGTAATTGCAAACAAAAGATTTCACATGTACATGCATAGATTTACAAAACACACATGCAAGACACAATAACTAGTTTGACCTTGAAAAATTAATTGTTGTGATTATGAAGACACTTGAAGACACATCAACAAGCCTAATATTAGTCAAATGGGTGTGGCCAATAGGTCTTAATCTAGGATGAACAAGTTTGCTAAGGATGTCCCCAATATACACAAGGTACGGGGGGCCCAATTCCATGAAATGAAAGTGAAATAATTCCACACAGCCAGGAGAAAGGGGTAACACACCCTTCACCTTCACTTCCCCAAGGTATAAAGTTCTGGGGGGCTTAGCCCGAATGACAAGATTCCAAATTCCAAGAGGTGTGTCTTTCGATTCACTCCTCACTTTTTATACTCCGTTGGAACACAAGAGTTGAGGTCATCTCTTGGAGTGGTGTGTCTCCAAGCAGGCCTCCTAAAATGGTGACAAAAGTGAATCAAGTTGTGTTTTTGATCTCCAAGATCACCTTGCGGTGCGAGGAGAGAGCATACACACACACTTGATTCACACTCACAATGTTAATTGACCCTTAGAAATGGAAATGTGCATGTGAAGATGAATGAATTAAAGGATGTTTTTGATTCCCAATATCATGCTAAGTGCAAGGGAAGAGCATACACATCCTAAATCACACTCAAATCCACCAAGCAAAGAAATCACAAGTTTGTTTTATGTCCAAGATTAGCTGTTATGATGAAAACACATGTTCATTTTATGCCCAAAATCAAGATATGATGACGCAAACAGGTGTTCATTTTAAGCCCAAATTGAAGTGTGAGATTGCAAACAAGTTCTTTGATCAATTGAAATGTAAAAGTTTGATTGTGTGTACCTAGAATGTTTATCTTCAGATCTGATATTGATGCAGTGCCATGAGTCTTCCTCGATTCCACCAAATAAAAAGAACAAATAACTTGCAAACCT
Organism: Cunninghamia lanceolata; assembly: GCA_027924645.1. Taxonomy (NCBI): domain Eukaryota; kingdom Viridiplantae; phylum Streptophyta; class Pinopsida; order Cupressales; family Cupressaceae; genus Cunninghamia; species Cunninghamia lanceolata. The sequence goes on from BSBN01000620.1 coordinate 4,710,728, forward strand.
AGTTGTTAGATGAAAAAGTGAAATATGGAAAAATTATGATTATGATGATTAGGTACAGTAGATTGGGTTTTATGATTAGATTCTATATGAATTCTAAGCACTTTCAAAAAAAATTCATTAAATTTCATTAAGTTTTGCACAAGATATGCTCAAATGAAGTTTGTAAATAAAGGCTAACTTTGAAGGAATATACTTGATAATCTAGTATAGATATGTTGATGAGGTCTATGCCAAAGTTAAGATGCATGAATCAGCTTTCCAATGCCTATAAAAACTTAAAAATTCAACATGATATGCAAAAGTTATAGCATTTTTAAAAAGAAAACTATTTTAAGCTTAAAAACACTATTCATGGCCTGAAAACACTGTTCACAGCCTAAGAATACTGTTCACTATTGGAAACACTATTCACCGTCGAAAACACTATTCATCGTTGGAAACACTATTCACTGCCAGAAACACTGTTCACCACTAGAAACATTGTTCATTGCTGGAAGTACCATTTACTGCTGGAAAACACTATTCACTGTCGGTAAGCACTGTTCACTGCCAGAAACATTGTTCATCGCCCTACAAACATTTGCTTAAATTTCACTTGCACCAAAAAGGGTCAAATTATATGTTTTTCTTCACCTCTTAGCCCTTTTGGATGCAATTGTGAGGTTCGTTTTGTGCTGCGAGGCTATCTGTGAAAGTGTATCCTCATTTTTTTCCCAAAAAAAGCATAAACTTGCAACAAAAGACCTCAAAAACACTTGCAAAAAATGGGGCTTAGATCACCGGGCATGCCAAAATGTAGTGCTAAAAATTGGGAGGCAAACTAAGATCATAATGATCCTAATCCAATATTTACATAACACAAGAGATAATCAAAATGTTCAAGAACTTAAATTAAACAATAATACAAGTTACCACGAATTTCTAAAACTTGAAACTTGATATCTACTAACCTCATTTTGAGAATGCTGATCCGGAATGAATGCAGCTATCCGGATGTTCTATTTTTGTATTTGTGCAAGGAAATACTTCATCTGTGCCTCTTTTGCTGCAATATGTCTTGCAAGATCTTCTTGGAATTGTATCCTTTACACCTCTAATTCCTGCTCATGGAGATAGGCCTGATAATCAAGTTCCTCTTGCTGCTGCTGATACTCTTGTAGCCTCTTTGACTCTTCTAGTTACATCGTGATTTTTAACAATGTATTATTGATATCACTCATGCTATACTTCATATCCGTAACCTCTTGGGAATGATTTTGGACATGTAAATGTTCATATGAAGAATGAGCAGGGGTGGGTGGGAGGAAAACATGTTGAGTATGCTGATTTTTTTGAAAACCAAAGGAATTAGGAATGAAATCAACAGTATGGCTAATCTGATACGGCTGATAAGCTGGAGAATTAGTAGTATTTTCATTATATGATGGATGATATGACATGTTTCCATGAAGGATAGACATGTTTACTCATTCAAAAGTTGGAATCAACTAAAACTTGATCTCATGAAATTCTTTTCATAAGCTACAAAGTCTGATCTATCAAACCAGAAAGTTAAAGTCGCCAGGTACTTGAAAAATAAACCTCTGAAAGGCTGAAAATTTTGTTGTTCATACCAAAATAGCAGAAAAAATAAGTTCTATTGAACTGAAAAAATAGTTCAAATGTCCCATCGGGCGTGCCAAAAACTGTTGTCGATGAGGATTGCACCCTTATGCAAAGTTGTGACACTCTGCAATCCTTCGAAACATGGGGACAAACTCAGGCTATGGGTGACCTATAATGAGTTTGAACCTCCATATTATGGGCTGGCTCCCTTAAAATATTATATTGGAATGTATAGTTTTCTGTTTTGGAAAAGGGTAAGAAGGAAACTATAAGGAAATAAAACTATAAAATTCAGTGATACACCTAGTAAGGATGGAAAATTTGCAATCTAGTTCACAGTAGAATTAGAAATCTGACCCACACAATCCAATCTTGGCATGAATATTGCAAAAAGTATTTCTGAGGAAGGCTAGAAAATTAACTCTTTATGAAGGAAAATGACTCTTCACAGCATAAAAGAACTATTTTCAGTAACACAACCTAAGACCTGTAATATCACTATGCTTAATACTGCAAGTAAGAGTGAGACAATAATTTTAAAGGTTTTAATGATTAAACACAATAAAACTTCATCAAATCACTTCATACAATTAGCATCAAATGGAAAGGCAACTACTTGATTCTAAAAAATAAAAGAAATATTGCAAGAGAGACAAAAATGGAACCTATAACCTGTTGATCTCTATAAAACTGTAAAAAATTGAGCTACAAAACCTTCTCCTCTCTCAAAGTGTATAAGAGCAAAAATGCAAGAACTAGCAAAATCAAGTTTTGCTTTATAATATATAGCTTGCTCTCACTAAGAGGCATGCAAAAAATGAACTGCAGCTAGTTGTCTCTAAAAATAAGTCCTCCAAAGTGATCCATGAGCAAACTCAAAAATCCCCAAAAATAAGGGCTCAAACTGCCACAAATCGAGCAAAAATAGCTTCAATTTGGACCTCTCCATATGCTTGACCAAGATCCCTCAAATCGCTCCTCAAATCAGGTAAAAATCCCCTAGATGACCTAGTTAACTCAACTCATCAATTTGCATGATTTTGTTTTTGCAAAATTGATTGTGAGTAAATAATAAAGTAATTAAAATAATTACTCTATTATTGGTTACAACTTGTACTACTTTTGATTTTATAATTTGTGAAAAATAATAAAGTAATTTGAAGAATATTACTTTATTATTTATTTGTAATTGATTTATTTGTAAAATCATGCATGATAAAAAGAAAAATAGATCTCCTTATCTCTCCAATTACACTTGCCTAATTTTGCATGATTTGAGCCAAAATTAGGACCTAGGAGAAAATAAAAATCCCTTATATCTCCTTGTACATTATCAAAATGCATAAAACACTTAGGCATAAACAAGAAACCCTTATGACTCCACATGCACCAAGGAGAAAATAAAAAGCCCTCTCTGCCTTATAACTCCATCCACAATGCATAATGGCCTTACTGCCATATATCTTCACCATGCAAAACAAAATCCTAAGTCACCTTGCCATGTGCATCATCATGCAAAAAGTATTCTCTTGTTCTCCATTATCTTCTTCATGCAAAATATATTCTCTCTGCCACCTTGTAAACCCATTTGTCTTCATGCACCTTTTTTGACTTTGACCTTGAATGATAACTCCTCAAGGCATAAGGAAGACTCTCTTTGACCACATTCGGTAACTTTGCATTAATCAATGATTATAAGGAAGTCATGCTTAAATAAAAGCTTGCTCGGAGAAGGAACCCAATCTTCGACCATGTGATATGAGCAATATTCAATTATAATAGTTGACATAAGATGATGAGTATTGTTTGATTTTTTTTGCAAAGTATAATACTCATTATATGTTGTCGACCACCATTTGACTATCTTGCATCTGTTAGCCCTTCCTAACCATGATTGCTAGGAGACATATCATTGGAGGTTTTGACCCCACTTGAGATTTAGATACAGTAATGATAATTTATTTGAGGAGTCAAAAAGAACAAAGAAGAGAAAGGAAGCTTCAAACAAAAGGGGTGAAGAAACCCTATACTTGGGTCATTTTTCATTTGTTTCCTTGTGTCAGCCGCTCTACAAATCTTTCGAAGCACTTAGGGTTTGATGGCTTCTTTGGCTTCTCCTTGGGTTTCTGAGGCCGTTTCTCCTCAATTTCTTGCTTTTTCTGGAATGTAAAAGGTTGCAAATAATGGTGAGAATGGCATTTTTTCTTTTGACTGGCATTTTCCTTCATTTATGTTCCATTGTTGACACTCAGGCCATAGCCTTAAGCTTGTTCTTTGGGCTTTTTTGGTGACATTCCTTTTGTTGTGTCTTTTTTGCCTTCTGTCTCTCTAGTTCGCGGGCATTCTTTTTGACACATATGAGAAAGAGAAAAGTAGAAAAACTACAGTCACCTTTGGCCATTGAAAGGTAAGCTCACTGCCTTTATTTTTGCCTTGCTTCAGTTCAACTAAAAAGAGAAAAACATATCTCTGCTTTTAAAATGTTTACATATAACATGTGACAAAAAGAAGGCCTTGACAGCCACAGCCTTTGTTATCTTTATATGGGTTTCTGGCAAAAAGCAAACCACACTGTGAGTATTTAGACATATAGGCCCGAGGTCATACTTTGCTTTTTTTGTTTTGCATGAAGTTGTCAACTCCTTAATAAGAACCCTAACTAAGTATGCAAAATTTTAATACCTCACAGTATATGATGAAGAAAATGAGGGCTATCAAAAACCACTATCTGGGTATGCAAGAAAACATATACATCTTTCTATATCTTTCAAGAAGTGATGAGGGTTTCATTGAAACTCTGAGGCTCTCATTCCATTTTATTCTTTTTCTCCTTTATGATGAAGACTGCCATTTTTACCTGACTGAGTTCATACAAAAAGCACTCCTCATTGTATATAAAAAAAATTGAGGGTTTCTTTTGTGGGTACTAGAAAATGAATTGTTGCTCCTTCTTGGACTGTATTGATGTTATTGTTCTTTCCCTGTAACTCAGAAATGAAGATATAGCTTTGTTTTGCTCCTGGTAATCTTTCTTCTATACATACTATCTCATTCGGACAACACAGTGAGAAACTCTTATTGTTTGCTACCTCCTGTATGTGCTTTTCTATACCTCTTCTTTTCTGTGTGCAATAAAAGCTTCAAGAAGGAAAATTAGGGTTTTTATTTATTGAATAAGACCCTCCTGTAGCATGGCTATGACTATAAATGGGCTCTTTTTTCAGTTGAGTAACTGTATTGTTTATTGGATTGCTTGGTATCCAACTCTCTACACACCTTGTCTTGAGTTTTCTTTTGATAGTCATGTCTAGAATAGTCTTTTTTTTCTCTGCTTTCAAGACTATCATATTCCATGTTACCTTCCTTGCATCCATCTTAGAATTGTGTAGACATCTTCTACTGCTATATTTGTACCCTTAAATGACTTATTGCTTGACAAGCTATGACTTACTCGACAAGGCATTATGATTGTATCTTGATTCTTCTTTAGGGTTGTATGCTCTTTGAAAGCTTCACATAAGGTTTGGAATTGTTGTGAACTCAAGCATGTTGTCAAAACCTCTGTAATAGTGGTTTCATGATATCTACATTTGGAAGGCACTGTACTCACGTATAACTTTGGTGATAAGCATCAAAATAAAGCTCTCTCAGGCTTCTGTTCAACTATCTGTGTTGTTTATGCTCTTTATACACTAATAACAATTGCAAAACTATGAAGAGATTGTGTATAGACATTTTTGTAGATATAAGATTTCCAATTGATATTATAGGCTCCTAGACATCATTGTAGACATGCATTTGATATTGAAGACCTACAAATATGGTCTGAAATGCATTTAAGCACTACACCTTTCAATTTGTTTGATATAGCCTCTTGTAAGACATATTTACTGCTCCTTCAAATAGTCTTGTGAGGTTTTCCTTTATGATAGTCAAGTTGGCACATAATATATATGATTGCTCCTGCCTTGGAGGCTATCTCATCTGCTGTTCCATGTGGCATTTGTTGACTATTTTTATGACACACTTGCAACTTGAATGTGATAGGACTATCAAACTTTGGCATGACTATCCTTTGTATGATTTGGACTATTACTTTGATTCTCTAGAACACTACTGGGGTAGTCTTTGAAGTTTTGCTGATTCAGCTGGTATCTTCTACAACTGGACTAGCTCCTCACTCCACTTAAGGGACTGCTGCTATTTAGTTTATTGATAAGAAATTATTGTATGTTTGTGAAGCTACCTAGGATTTAGATTGACTGCATTACCTTTAATAGAGTAACTACTCCTAGCATGACTACTTTTATTGATGCTCTTAATTTAAGCATCCTTTGTCTCTTGTATACTGGCAACTACATCATACATGTTAGTTGCAGCACTTGACTTTCATGTTGATCTCCTTACTAGCTGATATATGCTATTGTACTGATGCTCCATTCAGTGAGATTATATTGTATCATTAATTGATGTTCCATTCTGCATTTATTAACCATCCTTTGCACATTGTACTTTACCTTTCTATTTTAATTCATTGTACTATTGCATACTTGAATGACATATCTAAATAGCAAAAGAATATATCTCATTTATATCAAAAAGATGAAAGTACCTTTCTCCTTTGGTCACTGTACCTTCTTTTACTTCATAATGGCAACCTTTATAGGATGTACCTTGGTCCTCTAGCCTTGATTACTTTACTCTTGTGGTATAGCTGTTCATTGTCATCATTTATGACTATACTTGTGTATCTATTGATGACATAGGGCTGTTATGAAAAATCACACTTCATTAATGATAAAGAAAGTAGAACAGTACCTTGTTTCTTGCATATCATTTGGAATCTGATCACTGATGAGCTATTGGATATAGTATAACATGTAATGGTATCACTTTGAGCATGTTGGGCTTGACCCTTGTGGGAGCCACATTTCTTCCACATGCTTGAAAAGAATCTGAAAATGAATATTCATCTGTACCTGCACATGAAACACACATGTTTAGTCATAAAAATGTACCTTTTATTTCTAATGCAAGGCACTTGCTTCGCTGTCCTTTTTTGTTTTGATACTCATATCTGATTACTTTCTGATTCTCTTTGCTGATTCTGATAATTGATTGCTTCTATCCTATGAAGTGCATGATGTGACAAGTTGATATGTCTGCATGATAAAGCATATGATAACTTTAAACATCCAGAGCTCTTAGGGGACTTTCCCCAATTTTTTGCAGGTTCAACTGATGATAGGAACTGAAGATGAAGACTAAAGATCAACGTCAACAAAACAACCTTCTTGCTCAGGCAATGATGGATGTTTACCTTTATCATATGTTCTTATTATTTCTTTTATCATCAAATGTATAGCTTGCATGTCTGCATTGCTCAGTCTAGTTGCTCCCGTGGCTTGTGTGGGACACATTTGAACACTCCTTTTAAATATGATCAGTTAATTTATCTTATGCACTTGATGTATGTATGTTTCCTTTTCAATCAATGCATAGGATAAAGTAACAGATATTGTATTGTATGTTCCAAATATGACATGAAATAACAGTTTAAACAAATTTCTTCTTTCTTTCTTTCAAATCTGATTAACTGAATAATAAATCTATCTTATAACTCCTGAAACATAACACTATGTTAGATCAACTGTATTTCATGAATGATTGATACCTTGACAACTTGAGTCTCTTGTCATGATGATTCATCAGTCCTGATTGGACTGATGGGCTATCCTATCAACTGAATGCTATATTTGTTTTGTCAAGACATCAACTGTTCATTAAATGCAATAACTTCAAAGTTTTCTTTTATTCATTCTGAACAACTGTACTTAGGTCTAACTAAATTTAGTGTGAACAAAAATTTAGTAACAATGATAATGGCTTGGTTGAGGCTATATTTATAGATTTTTTATGTGGAGGGAAGAGGATTTGATAAGATTTGATTTTAGAGAGAGAGAGAGAGTTGTTTTTTTCTTTATTTCACAAAAGAGGAAATAAATCTGGTGAAAGATAAGATTTGAAAAAAGAAAAGGATTTGATTTTTATTTGATTTAAAAGGAAATAAATCAAAAATAAGATGAGAGGATAATTGAGAGGATTATCTAATTAAATAAATTAATTAGATACACGTGAGTTAAAAAAGGAAAGAAATCGAGAAGAAGATGTGATTTGGATTTATTAATTAAATAAATATCTGATTTATTTAATTTATATTTGGATGATGATCTAATTAATTAAATAATAACGTGGTCACCTCATGCAAAACTATGTTTCAAACAGTTGGGAAAAACTATACTCTAGACAGGAGAAAAATGGAGCTCAGGCTCCAGGAGGACTTTTTAAGAATTGAGGAGGAGATTCAGAGAGATCTCGGTCAGCCAAAATTGGTAGATAAACTTAGGGCTATCAAACACAAATTAAGACAATTTCAAGTTAAGAAAGCCCAAGGGGCAAATGTAAGGGCTAAGTTAAATTGGCTAGAAGGTGGGGATAGGGGCACCAAATACTTCTTTGAGCTACTCAAGTATAAAAATGTGAAAGAAAATATTGGTCCAATATTAGGAGACACTCTATTTCAAAATGATAGTGATAAACAATAATTGTTTAGGAGCTTCTATGGGAACCTATTTAAAGAAGAAGACAACAATGAAAGATGTAGAGGCTTAGGAGCTGTGCAGAAGAATTTACAAAAAGAAAATAGATGTTGAAATGCAGAAAAAATTAGAGGCTAGTATAACCAAAACAAAAATTGAAGCTTCCATCAACTCCATGGGGAATGGCAGGTCTCCAGGGGCTGATGGGCTCCATGTGGAATTCTAGAAGGCAAACTTACATTGGGTGGTTGATGACCTATTAGATGTCTATCAAGAGGCCATAACAAAAGGGTCTCTAAGGGAAGAGATCAATAGAGGCATTATAAGGTTGTTGCCAAAAGATGGAGATAGAACAAATCTAAGAAATTGGAGACTGATTACAATTTTGAATGTGTCATACAAAATCTTAGCCAAAGTTTTAGCCTTAAGGCTAAGGGATATTATGCCCAAGATTATTAACAATACCCAGACATGTTTTATCAAGGGCAAGTATATCCTTGAGAATATCATTACAAGTTGGGAACCTTTGCATTGGGCCAGAGAATCTAGGCAAGAGATAGATATTCTTCTTCTTGACTTTGAAAAGGCATATGATAGAATAGAATGGTCCTACATCATAGCGATGTTAGAAACCATTGGATTTCCCACATATTTTTGTGATACTGTTAAGATGTTATTCAGTGATGCCTCTGCACATGTGGAGGTAAATGGATCACTATCCTTACCCTTCAAAATGGGGAGGTCCATTAGGCAAGGCTGTCCCCTAGCCGCAACCTTATTTGTAATTGCATTTGAAGCTCTATTTTATCTGTTGAGAACTAATAGGTTGATAGGGCAAGTGGAATGGATTGTTCTACCCAATGAAGATATGTTATTGAAAGTTCAATTTGCAAATGATATTGTCTTATTTCCAGAGTTAGAGGAGGAGAATTTGAGGAACCTGGAGAATAGATTGGAAGTCTTCTGTCTAGCTTCTGGGGCCAAAATTTCTCTATCCAAGTCTATTATGTTAAGTTGGATGGAGGAGGCTCCAAATTGGTGGGACCATAATAAATGGAGTTGGGAGGCCATCTAAACAAGTGAGATTCTTGGGGATACCATTTGCAGTTCTTCCTTCTTTAAAAGAAATGCGGGATTGGCTTTACTATAAAATTGAAAACAAATTGAATAACTGGAATAGACAATTCCTGTCCTTAGCTGGTAGGGTTCAGGTGTGCCAAAAGATCATATCATCTTACTCTTTCTACTACTCTTCTATGTGGCTCTTCCAAAATTATCAATCTAATGTTATTCAAAAAACTATCAGATAATTCCTCTAGTCTAGTGGTAAAGGTGCTAAGAAGAGGCATGCAGTTAAATGGGAGTGGTGTTGTCTAGGGAAAGAGCAGGAAGGCCTAGGACTAAAAGATCTAAAACTCCAGGGTGTAGCCTTGGCTTCAAAATGAATTGTCAGGTCTTTAGAGGGTGAGGAACCTTGGAAGATTTTGGTTAGAAACAATATTTGCAATTTTGCACCTCTCAAGGCTAGGTCTTGGAAAGGTCTTCATTTGCATGACTTTTTGTTTGGTACTTTCAAAGTTAAACCAATGGGAACTACTGTCTTTAACAACATCTGGAAAGCTTGGGAGCAAGCTAGAACTGTAATTGATAATGGCAATGCACATGGTATTGAAAAGGGCATAATTGTAGGTCACAGATCAATTTGGTGGAACATATTTCATAAAGGCAAACCACTTGCTCTTTTGCAAGGGTGCTCAGCTAAAATTTGGCATGGTAAAGGTTTGAGTACTCTTAGTGACTTGTTTGATGGGAGTAGAGCCAAAAATTGGGAACAAGTTGAAAAAGAATTTAACCTTATTGGAATGAAAAAAAGGGACATTTTCTATGATCTCTTTCTCTTTCTTGTGTAGGCTCCCCCAGGAAGTGTCCTTAGGGTGGAGTGTATTAGAAAGATCAAATGGAAAGATGGTACTACTCTTCAAGAGGTCAATTCAAAGAAAATTTATAAAATGATGGTCAATCCTCTGGGGGTCCTTGAGCATATAAACCTTACATGGGATAATAAATTGGAACATAAAACCTTTTCCAAAGCCTTTGAATGTTTCTGGTCTAAAAGTTTAGAACCTAAAAAGGGGAGCTTTAGAAGGTTACTTTTACTTAAAAAATTGGCTCTAGGAATGGATAACAATGTCTGTCCTTTGTGTAATGTAAAATTGAAAACTGTCAACATGTCTTTTTTTACTCTGTTTATGCAAAATCCACTTGGGCTAGTTTTATGGGTAATGTGGCAAACTGGGAACCTAGTAACATTATTAGTTGGAAAGAAATATTGTGTGGTTTTGTCAATGGGTTAAATATAAAATCTAATACTTTCTGGCTAGCATTATCAACAGAGATCCTATGGTTTTTGTGGAAGATTAAGAATGATGAGAGGTTTCAAGGTAAGGAGAAGTCCCTCACTGAGTTATGTTTTAAACTCAAAAACTTGAAATTGATTGAATAGGTAATGATGACAGTAGAGATTTAGGTGGACAAATACAAAGAGACAATGGATGGAGGTGCATTGTTGTATAAAGAGGATATTCAGAATGCTAACTATGGACACCAGAGATGGAGTAAAATGAATGACAATTTCCTTAAAGAGTACACAGACTTTTAAACTAATTATTGCAGACTGCATGAGATAGATTGGACAGAGAATAAAGATCAGAGGATAAGAGAGATCACTTCTCAGAATTTCTATGGTAACAACAGAGCTTTTGAAGTGTATCACTCCCCAAATATATCTAAAGATGTGGAATCCTTCAAAGTTAGTGACAACATGGTCTGTAAGAGAGGATTGGACAAGTTGGGGCAAACAAATCAAGACAAAGTCAAGAAAAAGTTCATCAAGTCTAACTTGGAATATGATGGTACAGACCTAGATGAAACCATTAAAGATGAAGACTAGCAAAGTTCTTCTCTACAACAAGGCAGAGTGACAGTGACCTCTGGAACCTCAGAGAGATGGAAGTAGAAAGGAATTACCATAAGGCTAAGCAGGACATGATTGAACTACATAGGACAAGTGGGTTTGAAGCAATGGAACAATAGTAGCTAGTAGCAATCACATATTGTTTTTTTAATCCGATGCAGTACCTTTTATATGTAACCAGTACTTTTTTTAGCAGTACTTTTATTTGAACCTATTATTGAAGTGCAATCTTTTAGTAGGTTCCCTTTTTGGATTGTAATCTATATATGAGCTGGTGTATGGTGGTCACCTTGATCACCTTATGATGTACTCTAGTCTTTTTATTAATATAAATTGTGAAAGATCTTCAATCCAAAAAAATAACAATAATAAATTATTTAATTAACTATAGAAATTTGAATGGATTAATTAAATAATTGTAAGTTATTTAATTAATGTGGAAGAATAAGGTTGAATGTGTGATGGCGAAGTTGGATTCAGTTTTAGGTGTCTACACCTAATCTACCCAACAACATTATTTTCAAATAAAATTTGCATTTTGAAAACTTTTGACATGATCTTTGTTGAGAAATTAGTTTTCCAAGTTTAATTTTTTTTACAACTAAAAATTTTAAATAAAATTTGAATTTCAAACTAAAACACAATTTAGATTACCTCAATGGATGCAAATCCTGATTTCAAACAACTTCTCTTCAATCAACTTTCAGTTTTAGGCAAATCCAGGCAATCAAAAAATAATTTCTTCAAGGAGAGTTTGAAAAAAGAGTCTTTTCTCCAAACTTGCTCTCCAAAATATCAACAATGTATAATGAATATGAAAATAGGGTATGTGCATGGAAATGGGGGACTCTTAGGATGAAAGTGACATGGTCACTTTTAGGTGTCTATATTTTGCCCCTCTTTGAGATGATGTTGTGACTAAGAGAAGTAACACTACAACAAATCCCTGTGATTAGCTCCCTTTTTTGCTCCATTTTTTGCTTCCACCCACTGTTTTAATGTATTTTTCTCCAATTTTTTGAAAACGTTGGCGCTATTTATCAAGATGGTGCTATTTTTGGTGTTTTTTGCTCCAATCAGAACAAGTAGGCACTAAATTAGGCACCAATTAGCACCTAATTTAGTGCCTAATTTAGCGCCACATTTAGTGTCTGATTTAGCACCTTATTTAGTGCCTGATTTAGTGCCTTATTTAGAGCCTAATTTATGGTTACTTGGGTTTAGGAGTATTATTTAGGGTTCAGGGTTTATGGTTTTGGGGTTAGGGGTTAAGGTTTAAAGGTTTAGAGTTTAGGGTTTAGAGAGAGATAGACCAATAGGGAGATATAGAGGAGACTAAGGGGAGAGATAGGAAGATAGAGAGTGAGGGACATGGCCAGAGACATAGGGAGAGAGATTGAGAGGTAGAGGGAGAAAGGCGATAGGGAGAGAGGGGAGAGATAGGGAGATAGAGGTTTAGGGTTACTTGGGTTTGGGGTTTAGGGTTTAGGGATTTAGGGTTTCTTAGGTTTAGGGGTTAGGGTTTAAGGGCATTATTTAGGGTTTAGGGTTTATTAATGTTTAGGGGTTAGGGGTTTAGGTTTAGAGGTTTAGGGTTTAGGGTTTATAGAGAGAGGAATGAAAGGGAGATATAGAGGAGACTGTGGAGAGAGATAGGGAGATAGAGAGTGAGGCACATGGCCAAGGACATAGGGAGAGAGATTGAGAGGTAGAGGGATAATAGAGATAGGGAGATAGGGGAGAGGTACAGAGATAGAGGTTTAGAGTTGCTTGGATTTAGGGTTTAGGGTTGCTCAGGTTTGGAGATAGCTAGAGAGAGAGAGAGATGAGACATATAGGGAGAGATATAGGAGATAGAGGGGAGAGATAGGGAGATAGAGTTGAGTGAGCAAGATATCTAGAGAGATAGGGAGAAGGATTGAGAGGTAGAGGGATGATAGAGATAGGGAGATAGGGGTTTATGGTTTCTTAGGTTTAGGGTTTAGGGGTTAGTGATGCAGAGTATAGCCCAGTTGAAGCGTATGAACCCAATCAAAGACCCTTTGGAGCCTACAAGACAACAAATTGAGAATATATCAGCAAGACCATTTGAATGTCACACTGAAAAAATTACAAACTCTTTCCTATCGGCAAGACAGTCCACCGTCGGTCAAGCTAAAAACTCCTTAACCGATGCATATTTCTCCCTAATGAGCCTTCCATCAGTAGGACTACAGCAATGTCTCACTGAAATATACGAACCCATTGAACCGATGAACTGGTTCAATCCGATGGTTCAATGGCGAGGTTCAACACCGAGGTTCAACCTTCTCCTTCGGCAAGACTTCTATCTGTCAGGTTGAACCATTCGTTCAACGGCTAGGTTCAACGGTGGGGTTCAACAGAGACTAAAAATATACTCTTCCCTTACTGTCGGCAAGACATTTCCTTTTGTCTCACCGAAGTAGTTCTCCTCTTGCCTATCGGAAAGACAATAACTATCGGCCCACCTTTCTTCAATGTTCGCTGATACTGAATGTCACGCCGACCTCTTTCATCGGTGACACTCCATAATAGTCTCCCTGATCAGTATGACCTTCGACCATCGACCCACTGTTGAAATCTTCCACCAATGCCCCCTTTCTCCCTTCTGCCGATATCTCATGTCCCGCCAAAACTCCTACGCCAACCCCTTTTGGCCAGACTTCCCTACAACTCACGTTGATGACTTAAATGCAAAATACACTCACAAGTTATCTATGACAAACAACAGACACTCAGAACTGAAGTCTTCTCGCCATACAATAGCAAAGCATCTAATCAATATACACTGGACATATACACCAATGGAAACTGCAACAACAAGAGACACTGAGAGATTTCTTGAAGTGGTTCTGCAATTCTAACCTTCCATACCTAGAATGAATAAATAAAGATGGGGAATTAATCTACAAGTCCATTCCACTGATTTCCCCAAAAATCTGCCAGTGGAATGGAATTATCCACTCAATTCGACCACAGAGACACAAAACTATATTCTATACAGACCCTGCACAGAAGAAATTTCTACACAGAGTATCTACACTGGATATTTACATAGTATTCAGAATCTGGAAGGAAAAACAACAAATTGCAAAACTTCTATTCTTTCTTAATGTTCAGAAAATACATTTTTGACTGTTCAGAGACCAGACCCAAAAACTATCACCGTCCCTTCTACAAAAGGTTTTCCCCTTTTTATCTTTCCTAATGCGAAGGACTGGCATTCCCCTCTGTTTCTGGGATTTGATCTTTTCAAAATTAGAGGTGGAAACCCTTAATCTATTACAAATGACATCTGTTTTGCATAAGACAACAAAACTCTTAAAGCTAAGACACCTTGATTATCTTTCCCTTAATCCAAACTGTCAATAAATGTCAAGTTTGGAGTTTACCAACATGAAATGCTAATAGAGAATGTTACATTTTTGAAGATGCTATAAGGTAACATTAAATGTCAAAAACTATATTAGTCTTCTTCCTCTCCCTCTTGTGTATGTTGATCCAGTTGAAGGGGTGCCCCTGCACCATACTCCCCGGGAGAAGAGATCTCAAGGCCCTTTGAGATTAGAGTTTGGAGGTCTGTACCATGCTTTGAAATTTGGTCAGCAGTCATCCAAACTGCCTCTGAATCTGGTTGTCCTTACCAGGCCACCAAATATTCCAAGTATTCTTTGTTTCTGGTCTTCTTGAGCACTCATGAGTCTAAGATGTGGTTCAACTTTGGTGGATCATGCTTCGGAATGCCATCAGGTGCTGCCTGTAATGGTTCCTATTCTACATCTACATTTGGTTTGTACGGAGTCAAATCACAGACATTGAAAATTGGGGACAATCCAAGATCAGGAGGAAGTTGGATCTCGTATGCATTCTGTCCACACTTCTTTAAAATTTGACATGGTCCAATCTTCCTCTGCATTAGCTTGGTATACTTACCTTTGGGGAGCCTCTCCTTCTTGAGATTTACCCAGACCAAATCTCCAATTTCAAACTATAAATCTCTTTTCTTCTAGTCAGCATATGTTTTGTACTTCGTTGTAGCCTATTGGAGTTGGTGCTTGACAAGATCATGTACTTCTTTAATAGTTGAAGCAAAAGCTTCACCATTTGCACTAATAGGTTCTCCTACAGGTAGATCTCTCAGCTCCAGAATACCCCTGGGATGAATTCCATACACTATCTGAAAAGGTGACTTTCTTGTACTCCTATTGATGGTGTCATTATAAGAAAATTCTACTTGTGGGAGGATATTATCCCATTTCTCTCCATGATGTCTGGTTAAACACCTGAGTAGGTTACCCAATGAACGATTAACAACTTCAGTCTGCCCATCTGTTTGAGGATGGTAGGCTGATGAGAAAGACAAATTTGTTCCTAGCTTTTTCCAAAGAGTTCTCCAGAAGTGGCCAATAAACTTCACATCTCTGTCTGATACTATGTTCAATGGTAAACCATGTATTCTCACTATCTCTTTGAAAAACAAATTAGCGACATATGAAGCATCACAAGTGGTTTTACATGGCAAGAAATGTGCCATTTTACTGAATCTGTCTACTACCACAAAAACACTATCATATCCTTTCCTTCTCCTAGGCAAACCTAGTACAAAATCCATGCTTAAGCTCTCCCATAGCCTAGAAGGAATAGGTAATGGCTGATACAAACTTGCATTTGTGGATCTTCCTTTGGCTTTCTGGCATATTACACATGCTTCCACAAATTTTCTCACATCTGACTATAACTTAGGCCAATAGTAATGCCTTTTTACAAGATCAAGAGTTTTATCAAGACCAAAATGTCCTGACAGAGCCCCACAATGTTTTTCATGAATAATAATCAGTCTCATAGAACATCTGGGAATACATAGTTGTCCACCTTTGAAAAGTAATCCATCTTGGATTAGAAATTCAGAAAACTCAACATGATATTTGTCTCCAAAAGAAGTACATACCTTATAGACCTCTCCAAAGTCTTCATCATCTGCATACATTGTCTTCAACGAATCAATCCCAACACTCTCCAATTGGATCTGATTTATGGTCAAAACTCTCCTGCTCAAAGCATCTGCTACTTTGTTCTTAACCCCTTTCTTGTGCTTGAGTGTGAAAGTGAAAGCTTGCAAAGTTTCCACCCATTTCATGTGTCTATGGTTCAGTTTCTCTTGACTATTTAAGAAACTGAGGGCCTGATTATCTGTGAACACTATGAATTCTTTGGGCATCAAGTAATGCCTCCATTTCTTAAGTGACTGGACTAGAGCATACATCTCCAAATCATAGGATGAGTATCTCATCTTGGCATCATTTAATTTCTCACTAAAGAATGCAATAGGCCTACCTTCTTGGCTGAGTACTGCTCCAATGGCAATATGACTTGCATCACATTCTACTTGAAAAATCTTGCTGAAATCAGGAAATGCAAGAACTGGTTGTTCTGCCATCTTCTTCTTCAATGTTTCAAAAGAATTATCTGCCTCCTTTGTCCATGTAAACTTGCACTTCTGTCTTCCCTTTATAGTGTCAAGCATGGGTGCACAAATATGACTAAATCCCTTTATAAACTTCCTATAAAAGGTTGCTAATCCATGGAAACTTCTAACATCATTCATAGTTTTGGGTGTTGGCCAAGACAATATGGCACTTACCTTTTCTGGATCCATTCTCAGTTTGTTATGTGAGATAACAAATCCTAAGTAGATGATTTCTTCCTGCATAAACAAACACTTTGCTAAATTTATCATTAGCTGCTCTTCATGCAACCTTTTGAGAACCAAGTCTATATGGATGAGGTGTTCTTCCCTTAGATTGCTGAAAATTAGGATGTCATCTAGATATACTATGACAAATTTACCTATGAACTCTCTCAAGACCTCATTCATCAATCTCATAAAGGTACTAGGAGCGTTGGATAAACCAAAAGGCATGACCTTCCACTCATATAACCCCTCATTTGTCTTGAATGCAGTTTTCCACTCATCACCAGTTCTAATCCTAATCTGATGATAACCACTCTTTAAATCTATTTTGGTGAAGTATTTAGCACCTCCTAAACAATCAAGTAAATCTTCTATCCTATGGATTGGAAACCTGTACCTAATTGTTATCTTGTTGATAGCCCTTGAATCAGTGCAAAGTCTCCAAGTGCCTTCCTTCTTTGGTGCTAGTACAGCCGGTACTGCACATGGGCTTAAACTTTTGCCAATTAGGCTTGTCTTCAACAACTCTTTAATTTGTCTTGCTACCTCTGCATTCTGATCTGGAGTGAGCTTATATGCTACTTTGTTTGGAAGTGTAGATCCTAGGATCAGATCTATACAATGGCTGATGTCTCTTATAGGTGGTAGGGAACTTGGCATCCCATCAGAACTAATGCCTTTGTACTTGTTCAATAGCTCTTGGACAGCTGGGTCTATGAATTTTTGTCTCTTTTCTCCCTTGACTTCTTGTTGTTGTTCCTTGTTAACCTTTAGACAAGGAATTAGAGCATATGTATTTGCTCCTTCTTCTCTTATCTCTTTCATGAATTGTCTTCCTTCTACCATCATCACTTTAACCTCTTTTCCTTTTGTCTCCACCTCCATCTCCATTAATGGTATCAATTCTATCACCTTACCATTCTTGGTGATGGAATAGGTGTTCCTAACTCCATCATGGTATGTTGTTAAATCATACTGCCATGGGCTTCCAAACAGGAGATGGCAAGCATCCATCTTGGCAATGTCAAACAATAACCTATCCTTGTATGGGCCAATTTGAAATTCTACCCAAGCCTGTTCTTCTACAACTGTTTGCTATCCTTGGGTAAGCCATGAAATTTTATAAGGGCAAGGATGTGGCAATCTCCTAAGCTTAAGTTTTTCTACCATCTCAATGGATACAAAATTTTTAGTAGATCCAGAGTCAATCAGAACTTTGCATACCTTTTCTCCTGCCTTGCAAGTAGTTCTAAAGAGAGACTTCCTTTGTGGAGGTTCTTTTCCAGGCACTTTCATGGTGGTCATTGCTCTCCTAATCATCAAAGATTCTCCATTCTCAGGATACCCATAACTGCTAGGAGCATTCACACTTTGAATAGTGCTTGAGCTTGCTACACTCTGACAATCAGATTCTTGGATCAGATTGATCCTCTTTTCTCCTATTGAACTTGTTGCCTTTGCTGGACATCTGCTGGCTATATGGCCTTCTTGGTTGCAATTGTAACATCTAATAGGTCCTCTGCCCTAAGATCTTCCTCTAAAAGGTGGTCTTCTACCCCTGAAGTTTCCCCTTGGATTGTAGCTTCCTCCTTGGTTCTAACTGTTATCTCCTCTACTGGTCTCTTGGTTGGATTCACTCTGGTATCCAAATCCTCTGCCTCTAAAAGGACTTCTTCCTCCTCTCTGCTGTCTTCCCCTACCTCTATGATTCTGCTCATGCCTTCTCTTTAGTTTTTCTTCCACTTTGAGTGCTAACTGATAGCACTTTTGAACTGTATCTGGATTATGTAGATTTAAGTCTTCTTGGATGTTAAGTCTCAATCCATTGAGGTATCTTGCTACCTTCTCTTCCTCATCTTCCCTTACCTTTGTTTTTACACACAACTTCATGAATTCTTCTGTGTATGAGCTGACATCTAGCTCCTTCTGCTTCAAATTATGTTTTCTCTTATGTAATTGGATATTGTAATCCAATGGAACATATGCCTCTTTCACCAATACCATCATTCTCTTCCATGTTGTAACTCTGTTCTTTCCCTCTTTCACCCTGTCATCTTGGATGAAATGCCACCAAGTCAATGTAGCTCCTTTCATTTTGGACTGAGCCATCTTCACTCATTGGTGTTCTGGTATCTCTTCTGTCTCAAAGAAATTATTCAAACAGTCTATCCACTCCATTACTGAATCAGGTTCCATTTTTCCTGCAAACACTGGCAGGTCTATTTTCACATCCATGGTCCTTCTTTCCATGGACTTGAGGGCATTGAGTAAGGGTCTTTGGTCTACAGGAACCTCTAGCTCTTCCTACTCTGGGGTCTCCTCTTCATCCCCATCCTCTCGTTCACCAGAGTTTTCTTCCCCTCTCTCCACTCTTTCCCTCAGCTTCTCTAGTTCTTCCTTCAATGCCTGATTCTGAACTCTATCAGCTCTACTCTCTGCTATTTGCTTCTTCACCAAGGCTGTCAATTCAGTATTGGTCATTTTTGCTGGAAGAGTGTCTGAGGCTTCTCCTTCCAACATTCTACTTTCTCCTTCTCCTACTAGATGGAACAAATAACTTCAGAAATGAAATTTTCACACTAACCTTTCCCAGAGCTTTCTCTAGCTCTGATACCACTTGATGCAGAGTACAGCCCAGTTGAAGCGTATGAACCTGGTCAAAGACCCTTTGGAGCCTACAAGATAGCAAATTAAGAATATATCAGCAAGACCATTTGAATGTCACATCAAAAAAATTACAAACTCTTGCCTATCAGCAAGACAGTCCACCGTCAGTCAAGCTAAAAACTCCTTCACCGATGCATATTTCTCCTTGATCAGCCTTCCATCGGCAGGACCACAACAATGTCTCACTGAAATATACAAACCCATTGAACCGATGAACCGGTTCAATCCAATGGTTCAATGGCGAGGTTCAACGCTGAGGTTCAACCGGCGAGGTTCAACCTTCTCCTTCGGTGAGACTTCTATCTGTCGGGTTGAACCATTGGTTCAACAGCTAGGTTCAACGGCGGGGTTCAACAGAGACTGAAAATATACTCTTCCCTTGCTGTCGGCAAGACATTTCCTTTTGTCTCGCCGAAGTAGTTCTCCTCTTGCCTATCGGCAAGACAATAACTATCGGCCCACCTTTCTTCAACGTTCACTGATACTAAATGTCACATCGACCTCTTTCATCGATGACACTCCACAATAGTCTCCCCAATCGGTATGACCTTCAACCGTCGGCCCACTGTTGAAATCTTCCACCGATGCCTCCTTTCTCCCTTCTGCTAATATCTCATGTCCCGCCGAAACTCCTACGCCAACCCCTTTCGGCCAGACTTCCCTACAGCTCACGCCGATGACTTAAATGCAAAATACACCTATAGGTTATCTATGACAAACAATAGACACTTAGAACTGAAGTCTTCTCGCCATACAACACCAAAGCATCTAATCAATATACACTGGACATATACACCAATGGAAACTGCAACAACAAGAGACACTAAGAGATTTCTTGAAGTGGTTCTGCAATTCTAACCTTCCATACCTAGAATGAATAAATAAAGATGGGGAATTAATCTACAAGTCCATTCCACTGATTTCCCCAAAAATCTGCCAGTGGAATGGAATTATCCACTCAATTCGACCACAGAGACATAAAACTATATTCTATACAGACCCTGCACAGAAGAAATTTCTACACAGAGTATCTACACTGGATATTTACACAGTATTCAGAATCTGGAAGGAAAAACAACAAATTGCAGAACTTCTATTCTTTCTTGATGTTCAGAAAATACATTTTTGACTGTTCAGAGACCAGACCCAAAAACTATCACCGTCCCTTCTACAAAAGGTTTTCCCCTTTTTATCTTTCCCAATGCGAGGGACTGACATTCCCCTCTGTTTCTAGGATTTGATCTTTTCAAAATTATAGGTGGAAACCCTTAATCTATTACAAATGACATCTGTTTTGCATAAGACAACAAAACTCTTAAAGCTAAGACACCTTGATTATCTTTCCCTTAATCCAAACTGTCAATAAATGTCAAGTTTGGAGTTTACCAACATGAAATGCTAATAGAGAATGTTACATTTTTGAAGATGCTATAAGGTAACATAAAATGTCAAAAACTATATTAGTCTTCTTCCTCTCCCTCTTGTGTATGTTGATCTAGTTGAAGGGGTGCCCCTGCACCAGTTAGGGGTTAAGGTTTAGGAGCATTATTTAGGGTTTACGGTTTAGGGTTTAGTGTTTAGAGAGAGAGGACCAATAGGGAGATATAGAGAGTGAGGTACATGGCCAGAGACATAGCCGGAAGAGATAGGGATATGGAGAGTGAGGGGCATGGCCAGAGACATAGAGAGAGAGATTGAGAGGTAGAGGAATGATAGAGATAGTTAGGAGATAGGGAGATAGAGGTTTAGGGTTGCTTGGGTTTAGTGTTTAGGGTTTAGGGGTTTGGGGTTTAGGATTTAGGGGTTTAAGGTTTCTCAGGTTTAGGGTTTATAGGTTACGAGTTAGGACTTAGGGGCATTATTTAGGGTTTATATATGTTTTAGGGGTTAGGGTTTAGGGTTTAGGGGAATTATTTAAGGTTTAGAGGTTTAGGGTTGCTTGGGTTTAGGGTTTAGGGGCATTATTCAGGGTTTACGATTGCATGTCATAAGAAGTCTCTCTCTCTCTCTCTACATCCCTCAACCCTAAATAATGCCCCTAATCCCTAACCCCTAACCCCTAAACCTCTATCTCCCTATCTCTCCCTTATCTCCCTCTCTCTATCATCCCTCTACCTCTCAATCTCTCTCCCTATCTCTCTAGACATCTCACTCACTCTCTATATATCTCCCTATCTCTCTCTGTCTCCTCTATCTCTCCCAATCTATCTCCTTTCTCTCTACCTATCTATCTCTCCCTATCTCTTGCCTCTCTCTCCCCTATCATTCCTCTATCTCCCTATCTCTCTAGTCACTCTAGTCTATCTCTGTCTCCTCTCTATCTCTGTCTACCTAGCTATCTCTCCCTACCTCTCTCCCCCTATCATTCCTATATCTTCCTATCTCTCCCTTCTATTAATTCTCCCTCTCCCTTACCGATGAAGGAGATGAACAAGAAAACTCTCTCTCTCTCTCTCTAAGCAAATGGAAACAAGAAAACTAGGACATGAAAAGAGGGATGAGGATATAAATTGGCAAGATGAAATGGAAACAAGATGAAACTAAAGTTCATTGGATGGGAATAATGATGACAGGAGAGGTGGAAAATAATAAAATAGGGAAAATTTGGTGGGATCTAGAGAGAGAGAGTTGCATGGGATTAGGGGTTAGTGTTTAGGGGCATTATTTAGCGTTTATGAGTTTAGCATTTCCCAAGTTTAGGGTTTAGAGTTTAGGGTTTAGCATATAGCCAGGGACATAGGGAGAGAGGTAGAGAGGTAGAGGGATGATAGATGTAGGGAGATAGGGGAGAGATATGGAGATAGAGTTTTAGAGTTGGGTTTGGGGTTTAGGGTTGCTCAGGTTTAGAGAGAGAGAGAGGGGGGGTTTAGGGTTGCTCAGATTTAGGGGTTAGGGGTTAAGGTTTAGGGTTTAGGGTTTAGGGGTTAAGGTTTAGAGGTTTAGGGTTTAGTTTTTAGAGAGATATGACCAATAGGGAGATATAGAGAGTGAGGGACATGGCCAGAGACATAGGGAGAGATATTGAGAGGTAGAGGAATGATAGAGATAGGGAGATAGAGGTTTAGGGTTGCTTGGGTTTAGTGTCTAGGGTTTAGGGGTTTGTGGTTTAGGATTTAGGGGTTTAGGGTTTATGGGTTAGGGCTTAGGGCTTAGGGGTATTATTTAGGGTTTATGGTTTAAGGGTTAGGGGTTAGGGGTTAGGGTTTAGGGGCATTATTTAGGGTTTACAGATCTTCAAGGATGTAGATAGTGTGGCTATACACATTGCTACACATGTTGGTGGCTAGTTAGAAACATGGAACATCAACAACCACATGTTATGCTTCCATACACGTGTGCCACCTAATGACATTTGTACTACAAAACATGATCATATAATTGGCACTGTATGTGTCTGACACATGGTGATGTCCATGTATGCCACATGCCAAGATGATCTAGTTGGCACCATACAAGTTTGAGTACATTTGTTCATCTTACCTCTCTGTATATTCCTTCGTTCATTTTGAATAGAAGTGACATATATGTTAGAACCCTTCTATATTTGAATGTGTTTTGGTTTACATATCTATTTTCCTTTATGTATTCTATGATCTTATTACATTAATAGATAATATAGGATTTTCCCTCAGTTCACCATGGGAATTAGATTAAATAACATCTGAAGTTGACTATAAATTAACTGCAACATGGTGAGCATTTTGTTAATTTTCTAGCTTATTTTCACCCTTTTGATAACTAAATTTTAATTTCCTATTGAAATTTTGAAGGATGAGATCCATATTTAAGTGCATTAGACTTAAGAAGTTTCAATTCAATGTTTCTTACATTTGCACAAAAATCCATGGAAGAATAATAGTTGTTTAGGTACATTATCTCAGCTTGGATAGTAGGTAATAAGCCCTTAACAAATATTCTTTGCAATTCATCAATAGGAATTTGATAGTGTATCTTTGTTGACAAAGTTTGAAATCCAATAACATAATCATGATTGGACTCATTTGATCCTTACTTGATGCTCTCCTATTCCTTCAATATATCTTAGTGAAGGAAAATAAATACATGGGCAACCCATAGAGAAATTTGTCGTTAATTTTGTTCCTCAAAATTGTCTCATGATATGGTGAAGGAAAAAATTACCAAAGATAAATTGTGATCATTATTCATCGACCCAAAAACTAATGCACTGTTAGAAATGTAGACACCTAAATCTTACCATGGCCTTGGTGGTTCCCCCCTTGGGTTAGGGTTTTAGGTTTTAAAAAAAAATTCTAATTGTCCAGTTTCGAAAGCCCTTTGCCCCTTTCCTTTAGGTCATGCACTTTATTGTTATATTCTTGTGTTGACCATTATCACCGGTTGTCAATCTTTTAAGTCACAACCTTAAGTCTTGGTGCCTGTGGGTTGACCAGCCCCTTAACCTAGTCATTACCTGTTACCGTCAATAGGTCTTAAAGTCTTATAAAATGAAAACTTGCATTATCGCGGAGCATGTCAGGATGATGTTAGTACCTAGCCGCGATGCTACGACAGGCCGTCACCTATCCATGTAACCTTTGCCTCAGCCAAGTGTCCGCCGCAACATGTCAAAATGTTAATGGTCCACAGAGCAAACTTAAGATCCAACGGCTACGCGCCAGCGTAGGGGAATCTTTTTAGAGGGAATATTCACCACAAGATGGTGAGGTGATGACACGTGGTATCCACTGATTAAAAATCAAGTATAATAAAGGTGCATGGGTGCTATATCAGACCATCGTGCAGTAGATGTATGGTGGGCCCTCTTCGACTACGATGTCGTGAAAAGATGACATGCATCCAGTCTATGCTAAAGATGATTTGATGTGCGAGGAAAGTATAGATGATTTGGCTCATTCTCATTGGGCGGTGACTTGTCAACCAAGATGACTAAGATTGTCAAATCTAGTCAGTGAATCAAGGCAATGGATTTCAGAAAGGTGACAAATGATCAACAGTCTAAATTCAAATATGCAAACAAAGAAAACCTTCGAGTGACTATGGCACAAGTAGAGTTATAGTTACAGTGACCTCCATTAATATGTAGAATGGTATAGGAATTTGATGTTATAACAACATAATTCAAGGTATTTTCTATCATTCTTCAAGGAGCAATCGCGTTTAGAGCTAGAGAATCATCAAAACGAGCAAGGGGAAACAATTCTACACCTCCGCGGTGTCAAAAACTAGTAAGTCATTATCTATCCCCTGCACTTAGTTCTCTATCTGTAAGAATTTTCTGATATATTTAGGGCAGCTGTTAATTGCATAATCCCTAGGTTGCCTACATAAAATACAAAATGAGTCAGTCGGGTCAGGCTTCAACCTCAAAACATAGCTTGGATGAAGATATCATGATTTAGTGCCCCGGATCATCTAAGAGACCTCTGATAAATTTAGGAGAGGTTGGCAGAAATGATAAAATATATGATCTTTGTGTAGATTGTCGAGATGCTAGGATCCCTATATCTGCTTGGAGTCTGTTTGAGCATTAGTACATTCAAAGTGATTACAGAGCCCCAATCTGCCATGCCTGGACCCTTGACTTACCTAAATTAATATGCCCTGATGTCTTCATAAACACCGACTTGATGAGAGTTGTAGCAACTAGGTATGACCCTAAGACCATGTCTGTCTTGTCTGGAAATGGTAGTGTTATCATTAGATTCACTAAGGCCTATATTACCATTGTCTTCAACCTTGGCCCTACTGCAGGTATACCCATAGATTTGAATGCTTTCATGGAAAAATACAAAACTCATAGATATGCATACAGGTCTCATAAATTGGCCAAGCATAGATTAAAAGGAGTTGATGGAGCTTTGATCAAAATCCCTGACTCAGAAGAAGAGCCTCTCTAATGCAGCATGTTCATGGAATGTTTTGTTAAAACCTGTCATAACTTGTGTCATGTTCTTGGAAGAGATGCATCAGATAGAATGTCAATGTCTCTGATGATGATGGTAGCATATATCCAAGATTATGGAGCTGAGAAGCTATATGATTATGCAGGTTACTTGTCAAAAAGGATGCATGAGCAGATGATGGTCATTAAGAACAATATGTACACTCCAGGTCCCCATGTAAAATTCACTTGGTATTCGTTAATGTACCACATGATCATATTTTCTCTATCTAGCCATTGGGGCAAGGAGTTCCATTTGAGAATGACTGATGCAGAAGGCAAGGCCATGCTAGTTCATATGTGGACTTGCATACTAGACATGCATTTCAAATATGCTAGCTATGTCACTTTTGAGGAGCATTTTGTGAGGAAAGTATTGGGATTTCTAGAGCCAACTACAAAGAGGATACCAAAGGAGATTAAGGATGTTTTGAGACCAATAGAGAGGACCCCCTATATGAAGATCAATCACAATTGGGGAGATTGGTTTTTACATGAAAATACAACTTGTATCAAAGTCTATGGGTGTGAGGCTCCTCCCTATTCCTTACCAAAATTTGTGCCCAGAAGATAGCTGAATGAAGCAAACAAGGAACACTTTAGAAAGCATAAGAAGGGATCTCTTATCCCAACATCTCTAAAGATTCATGATTTTATTACAATTGATAAGAGTGGCTTGGACCAAATTGGTCTCATGTTGCAATATTATAGGATGAGTATGGAGAAAATAAGACTCTTTGATCCTGAAGGTTTTATTCATGACACAAGGCATAAAGTTGGTAGGCCTGCATACCCGCACCATGTCCTGTTTGATGAGGATACTGTCAAAAATTGTGAATCAATGCAACAACTGTTTTTCTTGAGAAATAAGTGGAAATTGATAATGGATGCAGAGAAAAGGAAAAAGAATGCTAACTCTGCATATCAAGGGGCTTTCATTGAGATTCAAAACCCCATTGAGAGAATCAAAATGTTCTTTGCTAAAGGAGATGAATTGATTGCTGAGGCACCTACTAGAGAAGAGAGGCCCACATATCAACCAAGCAGTTCAAGGGGTAAGTACATTAGAAAAAATTCCCCTAACTCCCCTGAAGCCCCTGCCCCAAAGAGAGCAAAAATAATTAATCTTGAAACAGAAGATGAAATGGAAGTTGTGAATCTGGAGGAGGAGGTGATAGAGCAACAAGACCCACAGCCCTCACATCAATTGCATTCTCCCATGAGGATAGCACCATAATCCTCCCCAAAAAATAGGTTGACAAGATCCACAGTCAACAATAAGGTGGACACTGAAGATGTGAGGGAGGTGGCATACAATCAATTTATCTCTGATGATTCATTCATTGCCACTCCATAATTCAAATCCTTTGTGTTGAGAACAAGGAGTGAAGAATTTTAGAAAAAACATAGAAGAAGCAAAAGGTGGTGCAAACCCTTCAGAGTATGATGCTATCACAAGGAGGGTTTTGAGTGAAGTAAACAAGGACATCAGTGCCATGACTCCTGAGGAAGGGAGAGCACTTGTGAAGAGAAGCAAAATCCTACTATTGCCACACCAGACACTGTCAAATGCTATTGCATTTGATACCATTACTAGGGATGATGTAGATGTAAGTGAAGAACAAGCTAGGAGGGCATTGTAGGGTGCTATCTTTGACCCTAAATTTGATACCTTGTCTATCTGGGCATTGGCCCCAAATTATAAGAAACCAAAGGTAGGTTTGGAAGAATTGACTAGTAATGTGATCATCAAGAGGTTGTCAGACACCCTTGCTCTTCAGGCAGCTAGCTTGAATGTACAGATAACACATTTTGCAGAGGCAGTAACACTCAAACTGCAGAAAGATTATAATGAATTATTAGGGAAATATACAGAGGCAATGGCCATACTTAATGTTTATGAGAGTCAACCTCAATTGGAAGCTGGTCCATCTCAAACACCTCCAATTATACAAACTGCAGAGTCATTACCAATGGATACACAACCCCTGCTTCAAGAAATAGAGGAGCTAAAAGAGGAAAATAAGAAGTTGAAAGGAGAAGTAGAAGGAAAAGTGGAAGGTGTAGCCACAAATTTAATCACGTATAGAATCAACAGAATATTGACTAGGTTGGAGGAGACCCATAGGTCTTACTCTTTGTTAAGGACAACACGTGAAAAGCATGAATCAGGCAAACAGAAGCTATCAACTATGAAGACCAGTTGGTTACCAAGGATTGGAAAAATTAGAGACTTTCTCAGGTGCTCTGGATATGATCCAGATGCTCCTCCTGAGTTGCAGTTGGTAGTAGGAATGTTGAAAAAATTGAAGGAGGTGGCTACTTATCAATTAAAATTGGATACAGTACTAAGGGATAAAATCAAGCAGTTGAGAAGATGGACACAAAATGGTTACCTACATTTTAGAAGCTGATTGGACAACAAAGGACATGAACAAGTGGAAGAAGGAAATCATTGATAATGGTAATCAGTTAATTCCATCTTGTTGTGATAAGGGAGATCTAGCTCTGCATGTGTTAAGTTGGACACTTGAAAGGCTGTATGTGGTGGACATCACATTTGAATTATTTAGTAAAAATGTCAAAAGTATCCTAGATGCAAAATATGTCAGCCACAATAGTAAGATAGCAGAAGTCATCTCATTTCCTTGGTCGGCTGAGAGTACATACGGTATGTGGCAGGATAGATATGGACCTAAAGAATGACAACTTGGCTACTATCTTCCAACCATAACAATGCAGATCCCCAGGCAGCTCCTCATGTTTCTTAAGGCCAACCACTCCTTTTCTTTTTCCTCCGGTGCAATTAATGTTTCCTCAACACCTTTGGGTGCTTCTATGTATTCATTAAATTTGAAAGACAATGTATTAATTGTTGAGGGTACACGTTCCTGTTATATAATGGAATTGTATCACTCATTTTAATGTTGTTGAAGACTTGGAAAATTTTGGAGAAGTAATGAAAATACAGGCTCTCTGGGTTGCTCTATTTTGTGTTGTAAGTTTGAGTTATATGTTGGATGCCTTATGCATAAAATTTAACAATTTTATGTTGTTTTTAAATGAGTAATGCTTCGTTGCATGTGTTTGGTTAACTGTCTCCAAGTTGTGTATATTTTTCTTCTAAATCTAAGTAGCAAAGGGTTACTCAAGGTTCTAGAACATGGGTTTTCTATCTTAGAGATGAATCATCAACAGCATAGGTTCAGGTGCAAAGGAGCAATGAGCCATATGCTGGCATTAAATAGCACCACCACATCTTGAACGCTCTCCTTTTGTCTTTTTATGTTTTCTTTATGTTTTCAAAATGTATTCGAATATAGTTGAAAATCTAAATTGGACTTATAAAAGGCAAATATTGTAATATCAAGGGTTAGGAATACAAAGAGTCATTTTCAATGTGAAAGGTCTGAAGCTTGTTGCTTCCTTTATAAAAGGAAACCAAGACCTTATGGCTCGGGATCTATCTGGGATTTTGATTTTTTGAAAGAGATATTGCACTACCTGTACTTTGAAGCAAATCAATATAAAAGTTGCTATTCTCTAGTGCTCAACTTTTGGTTCTCATTTGTTTGTTGAATCGGATTGCTAATAATTTATCTGGTTGTCTCCAATTTACTTTTTCTTTGTTATTCAAATCAACTTATCAAGTATATTGTTGATTTTTTAGAACACATTTGATGTTTCTTGTGTGGTTTGTTTATTGGGCTCCTTCAAGCAAGGATTAAAATCTTATAGGTGAATCACAGTAACTTTGGAAAGTTAAATTGGATTGTTAAAGAAGAACTTGATAACTTACATATTTGCATGTCTATGCAAGTCATAGACCTAGAATTGCCAAGCAAATCGAGTTGTGGCTAAAAGGAAAGAACATATTCTTCTTAGAGTGAAAACTCCATAACCCAAAGGCAAGCACCAGTCATTCTCTTTTGAAAATCATTCCCTTGTATATATTTTCAAAATCCAATTTTGTTTTTCTAGTTTAGGAGTAGGGTTTCAAGATTTATAGAAAACATTAATCCAAATCATATGCCAAATTGGGTTAAGTGAAGTGGATGATTTAATGGACAAAATTACATAAGCTCCTTAATCTGTTCCGAGTCACTAGCAAACTTGAAAGTAAATTGTCATTGGTGAAACAAGGTAACACCCACCTAGGCTTGAACAAAGCCTAAAGTGCAGAGAATTTTGATTAATCTGATCAATTCTGTTAGTTGGCCAAATTCACATATAAAACCTAATCATAAGATTTGGTATATCTTTAGGGTTTTATAATTTACAAATTTGAGTACCAACAAAACCAATATTGACATTAAAGTGATGTACAAACGCATTGGCCAAATCATTGAAGGAATGAATAGAACTATGAGGAAGAGAATAAATCCATTCAATTGCATAATCCTTTTAGTTTCTAGGGAAAAGCTTTGTAAAAATTTTATCATCATAAACATAATCAAAACAAACTCCCAATTGTGTCATAAGGTCCCCTTTACCACTATACATTACAAAACTAGGGGCCACTGAACAAACTAGAAATGGATAAGAAATAACTCAAATGAAAGTGGATTATGCTTGATTTCTCCTATGATATCCTTTGATTACTAGGGGTAATGCATCAACTTTACTTTGCATCTCATCAACTGTTTTAAGGATGACATCTATGTTGGAAGGATGAACATTAGGAGTTATGATTAAAATGGGAGTGGAATTGGCAACATGAGATAATACGTGGAGTGTAGGTTGATCGGGGGACAAAGAATGAAGTTAGAATGACAGCACTAGAAGTGGGAACATGAGTAGTGGGTGAGAAGTAAACACAATCAGGGGATGAGTGGAAGGTACAATATGAGAAGTAGGTACAATGATAGGATCTATGAAAAATTGATAAGCAATACAGAGAAGAGAAGAAATATCTGGCTTGGCTAATGCAGGAGAAGATATGGAAGGAGGCACACTAGACAAAGAGGCTTGTGAAGGAAGGGGAGGAGACACACTATTTAAGGAACTTGATGATCTTATCCTTTGACCTATATCACTTAATACTTCCATCACATAAGGATTATCCATTAACAAGTTATGAATAACATCAATCAAATTTGAGTAATTAACATTATTGCTCAAATTCGTAAAGGTCTGATATAAGTATTTGTGTAGTAAGATTCATGTATTGCCTATCCATATGTGCAACATGTGCATCATGATGAAAAACATCTTCCCCATTAAAATATGTAGTAGTCATCAAATCCTCAATCATAACTTCCTCGCAATGAATCGAGTCCATTATAGAGTTAAGCCTAAGGTTTCTTCTTAGTGCAAAATGAGGATTAGGTTGAGACCTTGACATTCAAGAAAAATATAAAGCAATGAAAATGAAATTGCATCCAAGTAATCTTAATTTTTTCTACCAACATTTCATACCAAAGATTGAAAAATTTAAGGATATTGCAATAGGTAATTTGTATCGACACAAATAATATTACTGAAGCATTTCAAAGTTTAGGCCATAAGAATCATCCTTTTTTAAACATGGATTGCAAATAATTCTAAAAATTTAGAAGTCTTGGTCATTAACATTATTGTCTGCTACAGTGTCATCCCGTGTATCATTATCAATGTTTATATGTTCTTTCAAGTATTTAATATTGTCATCATCCTCATCTTGAACTGCATTATCTTCATCATCATTGAAATTTGACTGTAGACCATCTGTATTGTTACTAGATGTCTTTGAATCATCATTTTCTATACCATCCATATTATTGTCTTCCATAACATCATCTAACTCTGGATTGTTGTCTTCTTGTGCTTGAACATAACCATCTTCAACATCATCGTGGATGTCAATTTCTTTAATGTTCTCTAATCAATCTCTCTTATTTTGTTGGCCATCATTGTTTCGCTTAGTATCCACTAATGCATCGTCAAATACATACCTTAATCTTGGATCATAATGTATGACAAATATCAATTTTGGGTCCAAAATATCTTCATAGAAAAATACCTGCACATGAACGACATACATATATTAGATGTATGGTATAACAATTTTATTAATTAATAAACACATGTATATATTCACAATAAACTATGAATTAATAGATTAATGATCACTACTGCTTCTTGTTTGAGTTAAAGAAATACCTACTCACAATGAATTGGTAGAACATAAGGCTCCTTATCCTTTGGTAGGAAACATGAGGAATCTATAGAAAACAATCCACTATGGGTATCATGTCTTCGTATCCTCTCAAATGCTTCATACCATCTACACTTAAAAATACAACATTTAAAAGAGCAGTAATCCAACTCAATAATTTCTTGTATTTTCCCAACATATTGTAGATTCCCTTCAATTATATTCTTATCTTTTGAGCTTGATCGACTGGATTACTTGAAGTCAACCATGATGCCACAATCGAAGGATCGTCTCTTTACATCTACACTTTCTACACAATAATGTCAACCATTTGCCCACATTACTAGATATTTCCTCGCCTGTGAAAGACCATTTATTTTAGTGAAAACAAATATAACGACGAATATTAAAATAGTTAATAGTGTCAAAACTGTAAGGAAATAACAATTTGTAAAATTCCAATTGTACATTTCTTTCACATCCTCTAGACATGTTGATTTCATATATTGTTATGTTTCAATCTATACCTGCATCTTCTATTTAATTTTGAATTTGTTTAGTAACCCATTCTAGTCTGCAATCTTTGCCCCATTCCCCAAGCAGGTCAGTGGGAAGTGGAGTATTCCTTGGGTTCGATCTCTTAAACTATTTCCTTGCTTCTAACACTTCTCTCTTTTTATCATACAGATCAATCCATTTGTTCATAAAGTCCATGTGGTATAGAATGAACTTTTCAAGTATAGCACTTTCATCTACACCTATTACATGTCAACATGTTTATTTCATATTCCAAATGTCATGTTGTTAATTTGACAAATAAGTTACAGAGTAAATTAATGATTGCAAGAAAAACAACCACATTGATCATGAATTTACTTACTAATTTCTACTTGAACACCATTAGATTGTGGTTTTTCTCCATCAATAATATCTGATGCTAGTTCTTCATTCCAAAAGCATGGCCTATCTTCAAAATCCTTACCAAGGAATTCACATAGGAAGGAAAATGCTTCATTCAATACATACCCTTCATCCATGTAACCCTCTGAATGTGCCTTTTGTCGGACATATCTTTTTAGAGTTTTCATATACCTCTCAAAGAAAAACATCCACCTCATTGATACGACACCTACCAATACAATGTCATCTACTAGGTGTATAAGTAAATGGACTTGTAGGTCCATGAAACTTGTAGGGAGCTCCTTCTCAAATACACATACAATTTCTACAATTTCCTTCTTCCATTTTGGCACTTCACATTCATGGATCTCCTTGGAAGTCATCCACCTAATATAAGAATAGTAAATTAGTATGAACCTTTAGTCAAAAATTAAAATGCAATATAATATCTCTATGTCTCTCACATATGAAGATTTCATATAACCACATACCTTGTAAATGCTGACAATCAACTTATGGCATTCCTTAAGTCAATTGTAAGACAGGAATCCCCCCTAATTGCCAATGGCATGATATGCTATCAAACACATTTATGAAAAGGTCATTAGTAATCTTTTCTCACACAACAAAATATCAAAATATATTTAGTACTTAATCAATGTTACCAGCAAATGTTAAATGATGATATATAATACCTTCATAAAATTATGAAAATCATGTGTTTTAAATCTTGTGATATGTCCATCAACTATAAAAGCTTTAGCCAATGATGACCCATAGCCAGTAGGTGTCCTTATTGAATGGATGACATTTTTTAGATGGTCTAGCTCTTTTTTTTTTCAAAATCCATGGAGCTTCTGCATATGTTTCATTTTCCCTGTTTGGCCACAAATGTTTTCTATCAATTTTGGTACGTGAAAGAGCAATATCTCTCCTTGAAGACAAGGTGTCCTTCTCTTTGTCTAATATATGTCAAAATATAGAATCTGGGACATTTTTGAAGATGTGCATAGGCTCTAATAGGTGAGATATTAATAGATCCTTCCAGTAAGGGAGCACATAAAATATGGATTTCCTTTTCATTCCTTCTAGCATATTAACTACAACTTGTTCTAGTTCTTCAATTGAATCACCCCGATTAAAAAAATCCTCCCAAACTTTCAATTCAGCATCTTCATACTTCTTAAGCCAATCACCTGGACCCATAATCATGGGAAGGCCTCTATTTTCAACTTTTCCATCAAATTGATTCTTCATGCGATTTCTAAACTTATGATCTAGTGGTAGAAAAACCCTGTTGTTTGTGTAAATAAATTTATGTAGATCTTTAGAATACTGCCCTTGAAATTATTCTAGACATCTTGGACATGCAAATATACCCTTTGTTTGAAGCCCTGCAATTCAATAAGTAGTGTTAATAACATCAAAAAAATAGTATAAAACTAAGTATGAAAGTTGGGATGAAAATAAATTATGAGTGTAAATACGTAAATATTTTATCTTACCAGAACAAACACCAAGTCCTGGGAAATCATGAATAGTCCAACATAGCACACCATACAACATGAAGGACCTATTTTATGGGGGACATGATATGTCATACATTCTTATGCCTTTCCATAGTAGTTGCATCTCATCAATAAAAGGCGCAAGATAAACATCCATGTTTTTAACTTGATGTTTTCTTGGAACAATGAGAGTCAGCATAAGGTGCTCCTTTCTAACACTCATCCATGGGGGAATATTGTATAATATCAATCTGACTGGCCAAACACTATAATTTGAGCTTAGGAAAGAGAATAGGCACACTCCATGAATTGCAAGACCAAACCTGATACTACAGGGTTCATCTTTGAATTTTCTTGGCCATTTTTCCTCTATGTGTTTCATTGCTTTGGAGTTGGACAAAATTCGCATGAATCCATCTTTACTCCTATTCTTTGCATGCCAGTCCATCAATTGTACAAGTGACTTGCAATGAAACATTCGTTGAAGTCTAGGTATAATTGGCATGTCACGTAAAACCTTCTTTGGAACTGTAGGACCTTGTACATCTGTATGATATCTCTTCTCTTTGAATACAGGGCATTCTACCTTGTTTTTATATTCATCTCTATATAAAATGCAATCATTTTTACATGAATGAATTTGCTTATATTCAATCCCCAACTCAACCAACAACAGACGCGCCTCTCTGCAAGTTGATGGCAACACATTCTCTTCAGGGAATATTTTAGTTTTTAGTGCCCTGTAAGATTGCCAGAGAATAAATCAATTGAATGTTTGACTTATGATGAACATGTTTGATATGTCAATCTATACTAGGACTATTTATATACAATATATGGTTTTAAAATCCCCTTAAAGAAATATAAACGAAGTTGATGAATGTTTACGAATTATGTACACCAATTGACAATGCAAAGTAAGAAATATATTTCAACTCACTTCAGTAGGGTAGTGAATCCTTTGTCTAACCAACCAAATAGTGACTTGATTTCCAATAATATTAATGTGCATGTCAGTTTTGAAGTTCTGCTTGCACCCGATTTGAACACAAGTGTCTTCGTTGCTTGCTTGATGGAGTCTTTCAGGTTGTTATCAGAAACATTACGTTGGTGGTAATTACCCCTGCTATCATCGTTACTATCAACCATATGATCATTATTGTCATCATTGTTTCCATCCCCAAAGAAATCTGTATGCATTTCATTCAATCCTTCTTCATGCACTGCATTTTCACTATCATGATCATCATCATTAAGGCTAGGTGGCATGTCATCAATGTATGCGGATCTCATCAACTCTTCAAAATTTTTAGCTAGTAGTATTCTCTTCAATGTTGCTCTTTTCACCCTGGTATGGTTTAAAGGATGGTTTGGATCATCCTGTCCAAATCTTAATAACCCAGTTGGATCTTGGGTATTAGTATGTGTTTCATCAACATCTTCTACCTATCAACAAACACAAGCATTATTTAATGTTTGGCAACAATTGGATAAATCATAAATGTATCAATTTCAAAGAAATATAATCAAATATGGCTTAAAAAATATAAATATAAATTGTATGAACATATAGACATCAATTGAATAATGGAACATTATTTTATAGAATACCTTTCTTATACAATAAGTTAAATAAAACACAATTTTGACAACATAGTTTATAAAACATCAGTCCACACTCATTTATTATTCTTTGGTTTTCTTCCCTTAAGAACATCCTTAGGGCGACCTTGTTCTTCCCTCTTCTTTCGCACAGGAGTGCATTTTAAGAAGGGGTAATCAATAAATAGCTCATCCCCAATGGTAAGGTCCATAATAGCATCAACCATTATCAATCTATCAACCTCTCTTTCCATATCTCCATCTTTATCATTTATAACCTCAACAAATTGACAATTTGGTCTTACAGTAGGGTCCCTTCCCTTACTACTATTTATAAATCTTGCAATATTTTTGTGTGTATGCATGTCCATCTATATACATAAGATGACATATATTCATTTCTTTTTCACTTTCCAATTGGAGACGATGTGTATACATATTCAAATTTAGACCATATGTTGACATGCTAGGCTTATATTCTACTAGCCTTCTCCATTCACCACTGTAATATGGACCATAATATGGCATTAATCTCCTAGTGATTTGTTCTAAATTGTTTCTATGTTTAGATCCCACATATACATTTTGGACAATAAAGAGGCCTAGATTTGCTCCATGAATATTGGAGGGTCGTATCATGTAGCTGTATCCCCAAAATTGAAACACCTCGTACACTCTAGGTAGTTGTTGATCACTAGGCCAAGTGCAATATAGTCGATGATCAAATGTCTCTTTGTAAATTGATCTCAAACTCAGGGGTAAGTCATCATCTGTTAGAAATGAAAGCAACACTACTTCAATGGAAATCTGATTCAATATAAATTTTTGCAATCTTTAACTGTGTGTTATTAATGGAGATTGTAACACAGAAACAAAATTATGCTTCACAGAAATGTAAAATCAGAAATATGAACACATAACACAATGTTTAACATGGAGAAAACCCTTTCGGGTAAAAAACTCCACACAGGAAAGAGGCCCAATGTTTGTATTAATCTGAAAATGATTTACAATACAACAACGCTTCAACTCTCTCCACCAGTCTTTAATCTGACAGCATTCTGGCAACACCCGAGTACCTAAAATCTGTATTGCAGAAACTAATACATGGTAAATACTTATAGAAATATTTTCTAACTCATCTTAGGCATTCACCTTCTCTCTCCTAAGATTCTCCAACCCGTAAACATTAATTACCATCTTACAAGCATCTTACACTTGTCCAAATATAGCCATGCAAAGGTTGGGCTCCCAAGACTAAATATGGCCTCTTACAACATCTTATGATGTGTCATAACCATCATAGATTCCAACAAAAGAGTATCTTTCCAAGATAGGAAGTTTGGGCTAAATATAGCAAATATACAACTAACATATCCGTCATATGCGTCATAGAATCACATAATCTTATGACAACTTGCAGCTGTCATAGATTCACTCACCAAACATTATGACAGTTGTCATACATGCCAAAAATAGTATATTCCTCAAGGGAGCACACATATCCTCATTTACCATGAGTTTTTACATTTTCCAATAGTAAAAGTCACTCCGTAACTGCCGCCGATAACTCTAAAATTATAACTGTCAATGAGACTACTTCATTCCCTTATGGGTAATTACAAATAGCAAATAATAAATGGAATAAAATACAATATTGGAATTTACAAGATTAATGGCACCTTATTCCAACATTCTCCCACTTGACATCATACATTGTAAATCAACCCATAGGAAATCAAATGAAATAATCATGCACTAGAAACAAGGCCCATGGCCTCTCTGCACCACACAAACTTTTCTGTGCTCACAGGCTTAGTCAATGAATCTGCAACATTCTCCTAAGTGTCTATCTTCTTAAGCTCAATCTCTCTATTGCAACCAACTCTCGAACAAAGTGATACTGAACATAACAATGCTTAGTCCGAACATGATACATGGGATTCTTTGCCAAATAGATAGCACTCTGGCTATCACAACCAATCTGAATGATCCTACAATCAAAACCAATACCTATACACAGTCTCCTCAACCAAACTGTCTCCTTAGAGACATGAGTAGCAGCAATATATACTCTGCTTTTGTGGTGGACAAAGAAATTGTGGGCTGCCTCTTACTCATCCAACTCACTGCACCTCCAAATAGAGTAAACACATAGCCACTAGTGGACCTTCGACTATCCAAGTCACCTGCCCAATCTGCATCAACAAAACCCTGTATGTCCAAAGATTTATCAGCACTATCAGTACCAGAATAAACCAAACAATGATTAGGAGTACCTGCAAGATATTTAAATACCTTCTTCGCATAGTTCCAATGTTGTCTACCAGGGTTAGACATAAATCTGCTCAAAACTCCCACTGCTTGGGCAATATCTGGTCTAGTGCAAACCATTACATACATCAAACTCCCTATAGCACTAGCATATGGCACATTAGACATATCATCAAGATCATCTTTAGTCCTTGGACAAATATCTAATGAAATCTTAGTACCAATGGGTAAAGGAACTCTAACTGGGTTACAGTCTTGCAAATTAAACCTCTGCACAATAGTATTTACATACTTACTTTGTGACAACTAAAGATTTCTGTTAACTCTATGCCTCCTGATCTCCATTCCCATAATATACCTTGCAGCACCAAGATCCTTCATCTCAAATGCACCTAAAAGTTGGGCTTTAAGCTCACTAACCATACCCTTAGTATTGCTGAAAAACATGTCATCAACATACAAAGTAATAACCAGTATAGAATCATCAACACAATGAATGTAAACACAATGATCCTCCTCGCTTCTAACAAAACCCAATTTCAAAACAAATGAATCAAACTTTTGATACCACATTCTGGGGGACTATTTTAAACCATAGAGAGACTTCTTCAACTTGCAAACCTAATGTTCTTTTCCTTTTACCTCAAACCTGTAGTCTATTGCATATAAATTTCTTCTTCAAGATCTTCATGCAAGATCGTAGTCTTAACATCCATTTGATCAATCTCCCAATCATAAGCTGTAGCAATGGATAAGAGAAATCTAATGGAAGTCAATTTAGCAACAAGAGAGAATATCTCACCAAAATCAACTCCCTCTCTCTGGGAGTAGCCCTTGGCTACCAGTCTAGCCTTGTACTTCTCCCATGAACCGTCTACTCCAAACTTTTTCTTGAAGACCCACTTACAACCTATGGCCTTTCTTCCTTTGGGCAAACGAACAAGATCTCAGGTGTTACAAGAGTCTAAAGCCATCATCTCCTCATGCATAGCTAACTACCAAGACTCACTATCATCTGTAGAAATAGCTTCCCTATAGGATCTAGGTTCATCATTAGTACTCAATAAAGCGTATACACAATAGAAATCTGGTGGGTTATACCTGTCAACTAGATTCTGTTGTCTTGTGGATCTCCTCAAGGGTGGAGTAAGAGACTCTACTCGTTCTTCTACATGATCATCTACAACAACTTCTACAACAACAAACTCATCTTCATCAGAACTACTCGAATCTTCTTCTTCTTCACCCACCAATCCATCATTTTGTTCTTCTTGAGGTGCATCTTGCTGCTCTAAATCAAAGTGCACCTTCTTTACCTTTTCATCTTTTTCTTTTGGCTACTCAAGTTTAGAAATAGCTCTAAGTTCCCTGAAAATAACATCTCTAAAAAAGATAATCCTATCGGTTAGTGGATTCCAAAGCTTATAACCTTTCACATTATCACCATATCTAATGAATGTACACTTTTCAGCCTTTGGATCCAACTTAAATCGCTTTTCCTTAGGCACATGAACAAAAGCCTCATAGCCAAAAACCCTTAAATGTGAAACAGAAGGTTTCTTACATGTCCACACTTCATAAGGTGTCAAATCAAGAGCCTTATAAGGAGATCTATTTATCAAGTAGAAAGCAGTACACACAGCCTCTGCCCAAAAGCATTTATCCAACTATGCAACACTAAGCATACTTCTGGCCCTTTCCATAATTGTTCAGTTCATCCTTTCTGCAACACCATTCTGCTGTGGTGTATACGGAGTTGTCTTTTGTCTGATTATACCTACATGCTTGCAAAACTCATCAAATTCCTTAGAGCAATATTCCCCTCCATTGTCAGATCTTAATATTTTTATCTTTAAACCTGATTGGTTCTCTACTAAGACTTTGAATTCCTTAAACTTGGTGAAAACTTTAGATTTATGCTTCATAAAATAAATTCATGTAAATCTGGATACATCGTCAATGAAGGTTACAAAATAATGAGATTTTCTGATAGATTCATTATCCACAGGTTGAAACACATCTGAATGAATAATTTCTAACTTCTCTTTTGCTCTATTGTTTCCTGAAGGAAATGACTTTCTGTTTTGTTTACCAAACACACAATGCTCACAGAAATCAAAGTGCTCATCAGAATAGGAGAAACCATCCAACAAATTTTTATTCTTAATAGTTTTTAGTACATTATTGCTTGTGTGGCCCAATCTACGGTGCCACAACATACATGCATTTTCAATATTAGCCTCAGATACATAGGAGGCATTATAAACTGTAGTGGCTTCAAGCTTGAACAGGGTTCTGAATCTCTTCCCCTTCGCTACCACCAAGTTCCCTCTCACTAATCTGCAGCCATGCTTGTCAAATGTCACATGCATTCCCAAATCATTCAACTTCAAAACTAAAATCAAATTTCTAGCTAATCCAGGAACATGCAAAACACCAAGGAGGGTTTTAATCCTCCCATCACTGAAACACAACAATACATTTCCTTTCCTGACAATCAGATATGTAGAGTTGTCACCAAGGTAGATATTACCTCCATCATATTCTTCATATGAGGAGAACCATTCCTTATGCGGGGTCATATGAAACAAGCATCCTTAGTCAACCAACCAATTCTCATCAGAAACAACATTACATGCAGAAAGTAAAACTTCTTCACCTGCATTCGAGGACTTATCCAAAGTACTCTCCCACTGTTTCTTGGGGTTTCTACACTCCTTCACATGTCCCCTTTTACCACAGTTCCAACACTTAACTCTGTTCTTTTTACCAGGAGTCTTAGACCGGCCCTTGGATTTGTCCTTAGCCCATTTCTGATCTCCTTTTGGTCCCCTTTCTTTAGACCTTCCCCTGACACTAAGAGCATCCCCTGAACTATCTGAACTCTTCTTCCTCAATTCCTGTGACAGTAGCACTGAAACAAGAGCATCCAACTTTGGATCCGCAAGGTTAGCAGTGATAGCAAGGATAACATTCTCCCAAGACTCAGGTAAAGAACAAAGAAGTAAGATACATTTATCTTCCTCACTAACTTCAACATCTACTGAATCAAGCTGACTCACTAACAAATTAAAAGAATTTAAATGCTCTGCAACTGATTCACCTTCTCACATTTTCATGGAAAACAATTTTCTTTTTAGATAAAGTTTATTTACCATACTCTTGGCTTGATAGATCTCACCCAATCGTTTCCACAACTTGTATATAGTCTCTTCCTTTGCGACATTCAATGGGACAGAGTCTAAAAGACACAACCGGATGGTTCCCCGTGCCTTCTTATCCAGTCTATCCCACTCATCTTGAGAGACATCATCAGGTTTCTTCTCTTTTTGGACAGCCAACCATTGGTTTCTTTCTTCCAACAAATCTTCCATTTTCAACTTCCACAACTCATACCCTGTTCCGTTGAGCTTCTCAATGTCCAATCGAGAGGTTGATGCAATGGTGGATGTAGCCATAATAATAACACAAGATCTGCAAAACAAACACAACCAAATCTCCCACTGTAGCTACAACTTCCACACTACCACCCAAGAGTCAAAGCTGGCCAGGCTTTGATACCAAATGTTAGAAATGAAAGCAACACTACTTCAATGGAAATCTGATTCAATATAAATTTCTGCAATCTTTAACTGTGTGTTATTAATGGAGATTGTAACACAGAAACAAAACTATGCTTCACAGAAATGCAAAATCAGAAATATGAACACATAACACAATGTTTAACATGGAAAAAATCCTTTCAGGTAAAAAACTCCACATAGGAAAGAGGCCCAATGTTTCTATTAATTTGAAAATGATTTACAATATAACACTTCAACTCTCTCCACCAGTCTTCAATCTGACAGCATTCCAGCAACACCCGAGTACCTAAAATCTATATTGCAGCAACTAATACATGGCAAATACTTATAGAAACATTTTCTAACTCATCTTAGGTGTTCACATTCTCTCTCCTAATATTCTCCAACCTATAAACATTAATTACCATCTTACAAGCATCTTACACTTGTCCAAAATAGTCATGCAAAGGTTGGGCTCCCAAGACTAAATCTGGCCTCTTACAGCATCTTATGATGCATCATAACTGTCATAGATTCCAGCAAAAGAGTATCTTTCCAAGATAGGAAGCTTGGGCTAAATATAGCAAATATACAACTAACATATCTGTCATATGTGTCATAGAATCACATAATCTTATGACAACTTGCAGCTATCATAGATTCACTCACCAAACATTATGATAGTTGTCATACATGCCAAAAATAGTATATTCCTTAAGGGAGCATGCCTATCCTCATTTACCATGAGTTTTTACATTTGCCAATAGTAAAAGTCACTCCGTAACTGCCGCCAGTAACTCTGAAATTACAACTGTCAATGAGACTACCTCATTCCCTTATGGGTAATTACAAACAACAAATAATAAATGGAATAAAATACAATATTGGAATTTACAAGGTTAATGGCACCTTATTCCAACATCATCTCCATCACATTCATTCTTATAGGGTTTGTAATCCACCTTCCCCTTGTCTTTAAGAAAATTATGCATCTTTAAACTGGTTCTTGTTTTGTTGCTTGTTTTCATCAATTCCTCATCTTCTGAGCTGGTATATTGGGACATATTTTTGTTAGATGTATCATCTGATAAATGATCATTGCCCTCTAGGATGGAAGTCGGTGATCCAGGAAACTTTAAACCAAGAACTTTATCCTGCAAGTATCCATTAAGAAAAAAATTAGTTATTTAAATAATATAAAACAATGTTTAAACAAAGTATACATGTTATTTATATCAAATTGGAAAATTCCTTACCACAATTCCTATTGGATTTGAATCGATTGTAGGAGGTATACTACCGACTGGAAGTTCATCATATATGTAA
This sequence comes from Cunninghamia lanceolata, assembly GCA_027924645.1. Classification (NCBI taxonomy): domain Eukaryota; kingdom Viridiplantae; phylum Streptophyta; class Pinopsida; order Cupressales; family Cupressaceae; genus Cunninghamia; species Cunninghamia lanceolata. The sequence goes on from BSBN01000620.1 coordinate 4,753,518, forward strand.
TATCTTTGTACAATCGATCGTTTGAATTGTTTCTTTCCACGACATACAGAACATCCACAAAAAACAATTTTCTCAAAGTATTCATCCCATGTACTATAGTCCTAACCAACCTCTTGTTCAGTGCAATCATTTGTTGTGTCTGTAGGATCCATTGTCATATCATCTTTCACCACTATCCTCTACATGATTTAATAGTTTTAGGTCCACGTCCACGTACATATCTTTTTCTTTTGCTAGTTGAACGCTCAGGCTTTGCATTTGCTCCAATCTCCATCTAAAATAATCAACAACATGCATTAATTTATGTCAAGATTGGATAATACATTATAAATTTCAATAATACTATGAAAAAAGATGGACGTATCACAAAATGCCATTAGATCATTTTTTCCTAAGTTAAGTCAAAATTTGAGTACCTAATGTCCCGCTTCATCCGTTGTGTCCTCATTTGATATGACACAATCTGTTGCCATGGCCTCGTCTAGCCCCTATAATACACAACATAGTAAATAATGTTTAGTACACCAATTATATCATTTCAACAAATATGCTATCCAATGCAAAACCTCACTTTAGTCATATATTTGATATATTGATATCATGTTTTGGCCATCCTAATTTTCAAACTTTTCCCTTGATCATAGAATCACATTTAATCACCATTCATGTGCATTTTCAACCAATTAGTTTGACCTCAGAGGCCTCATGGATAGAGAAATGACTTTATCTCCTCTATGTTGTAGCATTTGTGAATTCATAAACACCTTCCTCCTTTGGTTGAGGTTGCTTTCTCTTCTTACCTCTATTGTATCTGCAAATTTCGTTGTCATATCTATTTCCACCCACTTTCCTCTCTGTGTTTTAGTAGTTCTACGCCATCCACATCCTCTCTCCTTGGCCTCCTCTGGATCCTATAATACACAACAATGACAATAGTCACATAACAGCTGTGCACCAAGAGAATATTGTTGAAATTATCTTGTTAATATACTCGCTTTTCATTAAGACACACTATGAAAGACAAAATAGGACATTGCAACATTTTGCTCTTCACAAAAACTTTACACACAGAATCTTGACAACTAGAGCTCAAATCTTATGATTACAAGATGACTACAATGATTTAGAATCTTTATTAGCAAGTCAATGGACTGATATGGGAATAAAGGGCAGCCACCATATGATATCACCCACCCACTATCATTATAGGGGGATGATATCAAGGACCGTCATTATGCCTTGTTATAGCTGATGGACAATCATCCTAAGTATTGTTACAACCCAAAAGGTCTATCACAACCCCAAAGGACTATCACAAATGTTATTAGGTCATCCAAACCATAGCTCCAATATTCACCATCATATGAATATCATAATTAACATTGTAGAGGTTGTCATACCATGAGGCATAGGTAACAACCATAGGAGGTTTAAAAGCAACACTAGCAACATTAAATTATTGTCATAGTACACCTAGGATAGCTAGGTATGCATCCATAGAGTTATTACTATAAAATTGTCTCATAAATCTTGTGACTAGGTTAAGTCACTATCATAGTGTTACCTTTTGAGTCGCCCCTTATTTTTATTTTTTTTATTCATTGGTAATATTTTCCAAGCCAAGAGCCAGTTTACCATGTTATATTTTTGGTCATGCCTTTGTTTTGTAAATCGGCTCTTGGTCCTTCAATTTGTATCCGTTTGTTGTCTTTGTAGACAAGGTTACTTAAGGCTTGAACCTTTGAACCTGAACCATTCTCAAAGTTCAAAGTTCAATGGTTCAATATGTCTAAGTGCCTCATAAAGCAAGCTGTCGTTTTGTTTGTCTTGTGCACCTTTGAACTTTCAGGTTGAACTTGAACCTTCCGCTCATACTAATATAGCGGGGTTCAAGGTTCAATGGTTCAACGGTCTTAAGGTTCAACACTCTGTCTTCTTATAAGTCGGGTCACGCAATTACCTTGTGTAATTATTGTATCGTTGAACCTTCCACTTGTACTCTGCAGCGGGGTTCAAGGTTCAAGAGTTCACTGTTTCATTGTTGAAAGCCTTTTACCGAAGCCGCATAACATTTTGTCGGTCTACATAACCCTTGCGTCTTTGAACCTTCATAATGAACCATATCTTTACAAGTTCAACGGTTCGTGAGTTAAGTTCCTATTTCCGTAAGTCAATCCTTTACTTATCTATATGGTCCGATTGGCAGGTTTGAACCACCATATTGAACCATCGTATTGAACCACGTCCTAAAGGTTCAATGGTTCAATAGTTCAAAGATTTGGTGAGTTTGGCCTGTTTGTTCCCGCGGCTTTCTAAGTCAAACTTAGTGGCAAAGTTGGAGGAAATTATATCAGAAACTCATTATGAGACCGAGAGCTCTAATTTAGCGGGGGCTACGGATAATCATTATACTTCATGATGGCGCGTGAATACTACTTGCTATTAATGAAGAAATCAGAGTTCACGTCTTTTCAAATATTTTTGGCACGTTTTGTTCCGAGCAATAATTATTCATTTTGGTAAGTGCCATTATTAACCAAGAACAAGCCAAGTTTAGCAAGTAAACATACTGTGCAACGCGGAGAAGGATAGCGCCGGAAGTGTAAGGCTCTTTTTGCTCAAGTTTTCACAGTGAATTCAGATATCCTGAAGGTGAGTTCTGTTTCCCTTGTGCTATTCCTAGTTCTTATGCTGGAAAGAGGAATCTCTGGAATTTCTGTTGTTTTCAAAATTTGAAGTGTTTCATTATAATCGTCCAAATATGTCTTTGAAATCTAAGTGTTTGGGGGATGAACATGGCCCTGGCCTTACTTATTCTCACTTAGAATTTGGAGATACTGCATTGGTTCAATATGATTTAGAGGAATTTAAAGAAAGAGCTAGAAACCCTATTCAAACCCCTACAATGAAGAAAATTGTAGACAGCGGTCTAGTTGAAGCTGCAGCTTTTCCTCAGGCTATACTGTGCCCAGATTTGGTTCAAGAATGTATGAATAGGTATGATCCCTAGGACAGGTGTGTCAGAAATGCAAACGGGGATGTGTTATTTTATGTTAACAGACAAACCCTCATGTCTGTGATGAAGATACCACCTAAGGAGGCATATTCCAGCCTTGACATTACTGCCTCCAATGGGTATTTCTCAGAGAAAAGACTAATTTACAAAAGTGTAATAGCAAGGAACTGGCTGCTAAAATTTTAGAAGGGCGGTTCAAGGTTGCCCAGGCCACTTACCAGAGATCATTTGATAAAAGAAGTAAGGGATATTGTAGTATTTTTACATAGACTGAGAGGCAATCAACATGCCTATTATTGGGAAGATTGGATGTACCTTTTTATACAAGTCATCCTTCAAGGAGAACAATATTTGGATTGGGCCGAAATAGTGGCTGACTGTCTACATCAAAGTTTGAGCAATTGTCTGGGCAACATAGATTTCTATATGTCTTCGTACCTGTTCTATTGTCTAGCATCTACAAGAGATTGGTTTGACCTACCCCATGCACCCATAGTTGAAAATAGTAAAATTTATGAATATTATTCACAGTTACAGAGAAAGAATTGCTATGAAAATTACAAAAGGGTTAATGATGTCTTCACTGGGAAGATGACTTATGAATTGGCAGGGAACCCAAGTAAGAGAATGTCTAGTGAAGCAATGCAACTGATCAGTATCTATGGTAGATTCTTCATCCAATTTTCTGAGTTCACTTATATCAGAGTTGGAGGATTTGATGGTGAACCTGTGAAGTTACCTAGATATGTGTTTGATCGTTTTGTGCTGATGGAGGTATGTAGGCAACTGGCACATGTTGATAAGAAATTTCCATCAAAAAGAGGTTGTGGTATTTCTTTTCCTGTTGAACTTGGGCATTATTCATGCCATTCAAAATCTGATGCCTTGAAATTGGAGGTGAACCTTAAAAGGTTCAATTTCTAATCCTTCACTGTCAGGACTCAATTTGACAGTAAAAGATTTGTCAGAGAGAACCTAGATTCTGGAACAGGACATTCACACCTTCCTAAACTAGAGGATTACTGGGAAGACTGCCCAGATGAATTCGAGGTCAGAAGAAGGTTGTGGTGTAGGTTGTCTTTGGGGCAAATAATTACACTCAATTTAAACATGGATATTTCTGGAATTTCTGATGATGAAGAATAGGTGGTTGATCCATAGTTTGAAAAAGTAAAACACTTACCCATTCCAGAGGTGGACTGGAGCAAAAAGGAAGAAGACAGAATTGAAGTTAAAACTCTTCCAGTAATAAGAAGAACTGAGAAATGGCTGAGAGAAAAGAGACAGGGAGAACTTCAGGATAAAAATGTCCAACAAATCTCTTCAATGGTTGGATCACCACTTCCCATAGAGTCTTCTAATCAACCTCTTGCTATCTGTGGTGCAGGTGCTTCAAAGCCATCAACTGAGAAAAGCCCTGTCACTAAGAGATCAAGAAGAGTCCTCATAGATATTCTACCATCTCGTGTTACTAGGTTGAGGACTAAAGGAAAAAGAAAGAAACAGGCTTCTGAAACAATAGTTGTTGATTTGAATTCAGAAGAAGATTCAGAAGGGCCTATGGGTGACAAGGAGCTAAGCCCAAACAGAACAGAGAAGGTTGACACCAAGTTACAGTCAGAGACTGCTCTGGAGAACCCTGAAGTATTAATGATTTCAAATGTGTCCTCTGATGCAGTGAACCCTGAGAAGACAATCTCAGCCCCTGCACCAAAATGGTTAGAGAGTTCTATTTCTGATAAGAAAAAAGTGATTCCTTTTGTTGTCCCCTTGGAGGACATGGTAAGCAAATGTTTGGGGAAAACCCCCAAGTCCAAGAAACTCAAGACGACATCTAGGATAAATATTGATCCAAGCACTGGTAACTGGAGTGCTGAAATTGCTAGGCCTGTGACAGAGGAAGAGGTGCAGGACCCAACGGTGCATGATTTCACTGTGGAGAAAGTGGATCTTGGTACTGCCTCTAGAGCTGCAGTTGTCCACCACCTCGAAGCTTCTACTAAGAGGATGGTTAGTCGAACAAGGAAAGATGAAAAGGACAAGAAGGAGCTAAACAAACTCTCCGTTCAATGGCATAATACATAGAAGCCATTAACAACCCTAACCCACAGCCGATCTCACAGCTTCCCCTATCTTTTGACCCAAAATCACCTGTCAACCAAAGGATGTTAGACCAGGTTCATAGAAGCAAAATGGTGACAAAAATGTTTAACAGTTGGTTGGATAACATTGAGCAGAAAGGAACTGAATACATCCGTGAGCTCAAGGGTATATATGACCTGACTACTGCCACCATTGAAGATTTCAAAGCACAGGTCGCTGTTTGGGCGAAAGATGAGGGCAAGTGGACGAATGTAATAAATTAGATGGATGAGGTTCAAAAATATGGGTTGGCGAAGTTTTTGACAGAGAAAAGCCTGACTGGTTTAGACGAGGATTTGTTATATGTGAACAAAAAGAATATTGAATGGAGGAACTCCATATCCCGGCAAGGTCGTTTTGAACTCTCAAAGTTAATTAAGGAAATAACAGAATTCACTCAATTGTTGCAAAATGACTTGCAATGTATTGATATTAAATACATTCAAGATGATGGAAAACCAGTGGAAGACGTCGATGCAGTGGTCCAAGCCTTCAAAGACAAAATCAACTTCATCAGAGAAAATGACAATGTTTTAATTGAGGACTTCTCCAGAATTTCTAAAGTTGAATCATTACTTTACCTCTGCATTGACAATGTTTGGAAGTCAAGAATGAAGCATATCGGTATTCCTAACTTCTTGAAGATTCAGGAGTTCGTTGCTGCTTTCCAGGAATGGAATACCCAACGTGCTGCCCAAGCCACCGATAACAAAGCCGGAGATACAAACCCGTCGTCCCAGTCATGACCTCATTGGCTCATTTCCTTTATTTCAGTTCCTCTGTCATGTTATTTTCAGCAAAACTTGTTTCTTTAAAATTAGTTGTTTAAAACTAAATCCCGTACGGGTTAGAGTTATGTTAGCTCTGGATTTAATTTACTCAAGGACATGATTAAGACTTTCATACATATAGGTTTTTTAAAATCTGGAGATAGGAAAGAAGTTTTAGAAAAGAAAAGAAGGAAATTTTTGGCGAAACTGTTCATAGTTTTACATTATGTGATGATTGTCTGAGTAATTTTGATCTGTGAATGAGAAGAAGAAACATTTACTGCTTATTTGGATCTGTGTGTCTGAATGTGTGGAATTAGATTTTCTGTGTGAAATCTCCTTTCATCTGGTAATTGTTCTTTATTTGGACAACTTGTCATATGTGTTTTATTATTTATAGGTTCAGCAAGTTTGTGTGAATGTATTCATATATTTGAATGTATCAAAAATAGGATCTGTGCATTCTATTGCTAGTTAATACTGTGTAAATCTATCGCATTCATAGCATGGTTATGTATGAATGTTAGTCTACCTTAAGCATTTTCTGGTTAAAAATGCATGTGGATAGTTGAATAAGTTAAATTCATTGAAAATTTTAAAGGGAGCTATACCTAAATTCAGAGGGGAACTAATTTAAAGGGTTCACCCATTTGTTGCTTAACTCATTTGTTCTTCAAAAGAGGGGTATAGAGTCAGAATAAATTATTTTCAAAATAAGGACAAATCTGTTAACCAACAGTTTTTGGCGACTCTACTAGGGAAAATCAAGACAAAATCATTAATTAAAGATTGGTCGCCTGAATATGAAGCAACAATGGTGCTTCCACACGAAAACATAATTCCTGTTCTGCAACCAAATCTTGGATTTCAAGATGAGCAGGAAGACATTATTGGCCAGTTGAATACCCTTGCTTGGCATACTCGTCGAAATAGTGAAGATTACAGAAGAGCAAGCAGAGTATTAGAACAAGAAGAGGAATTAGCCGATAACCTTAGATTGTTGTTACTCAAGCAGAGAAGAAGGCAGGCATGAAACGCAACAAGAAACCAAGTCCTTGAAGCACAAAGAAATCAAGAACAGCAAAGAAATCAATAACTGCCTATCCAGCCTCAATATTTTAAGCTGGATTCTAGATCATATACCAGGTCTTCGAGAAGAGAGGGAGTTGGAGACCCTACCTTTCAAGCACTGCAAAATCTTAATTTTCCTTATATCCCTACTCGTGCAAGAAGAGCTAGAAGTAGACCCCCTAGCCCTCCCAAAACTACTACTTCCCCTGTCTGTCAAGCTTTAACCCTTTCAGGCACCGTTATCCCCTTAGCTATAAACTTTCTACCCATGTCTCAACCTTGGGGAGCAGCCATAGGGCCTTTGAACCTAGGGGCTAACCTAAACCCTTTATCTAAAAATGTAAGAGAACATTTGCCTAGGTTCAACGGGGATGGTAAATAATCACCAGAAGAACATTTGTGTGCTTTTGCAACAGCATGTAATGTGTTAGGTGTACAACACCAAGATGTTGCCATAAGGCACTTTGTGCAGACTTTGACCGACACTGCGGCACAATGGTTCTATCACCTAACTGATTCCTCAATTTCAAATTGGAATGAAATGAAGACTGCTTTTGAAAATAGGTTCAAAAGTGCAGAGGATGAGCATTACCTCCTTGCACAGCTGACTCAGCTTAAGAAAGAGATTCATGAACCTATGAGGGAGTTCGTGGCTAAATTTAATAGAATTGTAAACAAAATCCCTGCTACTAAAAGACTGTCTGGTCAAAATAAAAAATGTTTCTTTGTTAATTCTATGCCTCCTGATATTAGCTTTCATCTCAGGAGAGGTGTAATTGCTGATTTACCAGTTGCACAAGCCTTAGCAATCGGGTTGGAAGATGACCTCATTATGGCTGGTAAATGGAAGAGAGAGGTCCAGGTGCCAAATGCCCAACCCTCATCATCTACGGATCCTGTAGTACAAAGGTTGGTGAATGATATGATTGCCTTAAAGAGGCAACTACCTAAAACTGGTGCCCCCTTCCAACAACCGTATCAAGATATAAGCAGAAGGAATTTGAATCAACAAGCAAATACTAGTAGAGCTCCACCCCTGACATCAGCACAGCCAAGACTGACTATTGAAGCTCCTCCTGGGAGGGGAAACATGTGTATTTTTCACTTGACTACCGACCATGATGGAAATTCTTGCCCAGAAATGCTCAGGTACACTCAGATGACTGCTACTCAAGATATGCTAGGGGAAGCCACAGAAGAAGAGAGGAACTTTGAGGAACCTGGTGGCTCTAAGATACACTTCCTGGAATACGAGTCTGATTCAGAAAGGGGAGGTGAAATATTGGTAACCCTTGAAGATCCTTCATGCGCTGTGCTCACTAGGAGTCAGAGGAATATGAGACCCTCTAATACTCAAGAAGTACCTGGAAAAGGTAAGGAGCCTTTAACTAGAACTCATGATGCTAATATGAAGGCTCAGGAAAATAGATTGCTACATAGAAATGATCTAGATGCTTCTTTTGATATTGTAGATTTTTGTAAGTCTACAAAAATTCAAATTTCTCCTATTGAACATCTCAAGTTGAAACCTACTGAACTTGACAAATTAGTCAAACATGTTAAAGGTAGTCCTGCACAAACTGAATTTGAGAATCAACTAGAGGTTGATACTGAATCTCCCATTGCTAGACTATTTGCTTCCTCATCTGAGTCATCCTTGTCTACCCCTAAAACAACTCCCAATTCATCAACCAATGCTCCTTATACTGATTTGAAACCCAATCCTTTCTATGTGTCTTTGTTTATCAATGGTCATAAACTTAGTAACTGCATTATAGATTCAGGAGCCTCTGATAACATTATGCCTTCCTCTATGGCTAAAGCCCTAGGGTTATCACTCACAAAAACATTTGGTAGATGTTATTCTATGGATGGAAAATAGGCTTCCTTGCTTGGGCAGATTAAAGATGCACGAGTTGCTCTTGCAGCTTACCCTAACAAAAGAGTCAAATTGACTATTTTGGTAGCAGATATCCCTACCAGTTATGGGATGCTTTTGAGCAGGACATTTTGCAAGGATTTGGGTGGACAAATCAAACTGGATTGGTCAGAGGCCACAATCCTAGTCAGAAAATAGAAAGTGAAGCTGGAACCTGAACCCAAGTGCAAGTTCACTGTCTACCCCTCTGATGATCCCAAGGCCCAGATTTTGTTTGAGGAATGTGAATTTGGCAACTATTTTCTCTCCTCTGAATAGAGCTGTGAGTTAGATCCCAAAGAAGAATTAATGCAAAGGTCTGTACATTCTGATGATTTATGGGTTATGGAATTTGATGGCAGTTGTGCTACTGCTGGTTTAGGGGCTGGAGTTGTGTTGATCTCACCTGAAGGTGAAATTTTTTCTTATTCTTTTAAGTTAGAGTTCAAAAACACCAATAATACCACAGAATATGAAGCTTTACTGCTTGGATTATTCGAAGCTAAAGGAAAGGGTGTGAAGGCACTTAAGGCGAAGGGTGATGTTGAACTAATTGTGAAACAAGTAAGGGGGATCTTTTCTGTTAAGAATGAAAGACTAAGGCATTACAGAAATAGGGTATGGGATGAGATTGAATGTTTTGATGCCTTCTCTATTGAAACAATTCCCAGAGATCAAAACTCCTGAGCAGATTCTTTAGCAGTATCAGCTTCTCTCCTTTTGCCACATCCGGATTTCAAAAAAGATTCTTATAGAATAGAAATGATATATCGTCCTAATGTCCCCAACAATGCCGAAAGCTAGCAAGTTTTTGAAAGTGATAATCAAATCAGAAAGTTTTTAGAAAATGCTGAAATGTTCCTGGGGACCTATTTTGAAGGTTCCGAAGTAGAGTGTAAAGAATTCAATCCTGACCCTGCAATTAATCTAGGAGATGACATGATTTAGTTAAAGGGAAACAAAATTCCTAAAGGGCTGGTCTCTTTAGAACATCTATTTTCTCGAAGGGATGAATATGTTAAAGGCAAACCTACCTGTGTTACTGATAAAGCAGAGGATTATGAGAAGATAAATATTGGGGATGAAGCTAATACTAAATGGGTATCCATTGGTAAGTGCTGCTCTTCGGAGGAGAAAAACAAATTGATCAAATTGCTAATCAAATATAAGGATGTTTTTGCCTGGTGTTATGATGATCTCAAAAATTTTAGACATGGGCAGTTTCAACATCATATTCCTTTGAAAGCAAATGCAGCTCCATTTAGACAAAAGCTGAGAAATTATAACCCCAAAGTTGCTGAAGCCATTTTTAAGGAGATTGATAAGATGTTGAAAGCTAGAATTATCTATCCAATCCATCACTCCACTTGGGTGGCAAATATTGTTCTAGTACGAAAGAAGAATGGAGAAATAAGGATCTGTGTTGACTTCAGGAACTTAAACCAAGCCAGCCTAAAAGATAACTATCCCTTGCCTGTGATGGACCACATCTTGCAGACTGTTGCCGGATCTGAAATGATGTCTATGCTGGATGGTTTCTCAGGTTACAATCAGATAGGTGTAGCTGCAGGGATCAACATAAAACTACTTTCACCACACCTCGAGGAACTTTTGTCTATAGTCGAATGCCCTTTGGCTTGATTAATGCAGGAGCAACCTTTCAGCGGGCAATGGATTCATCTTTTAGAGACCTGAAGAACAGAATTGTTGTTATTTACTTTGATGATCTGACTGTTTTTTCCAAAAATAGAGAAGATCACTTGAGAGATCTGGAGTCTGTATTGCAAAGGTGTCGAAGCCATGGCATCTCACTCAATCCCAAGAAGTCAGTTTTCTATGTGACTGAGGGAAAATTGTTGGGACACCTAGTCTCAAAAGATGGAATCAGAATTGATCCAGAGAGGGTCAGGGCAATTCAACAGCTTAGTCTCCCTTCAAATAGGACTGGAGTCAAGTCCTTCTTTGGTAAAATCAACTTTCTCAGAAGGTTCATTCCTGACTTTGTTGAGATTACAAAACACATTGTTGGGATGATGAGCGAGAAACAACCTTTCAAGTGGAATGAAGTTGCTAAGAAGGCATTTGAGGAATTAAGGAAGCGATTGCAAACACCCCCACTTTGGTAAACCCTAATTTTCAAAAGGATTTTATTATTTACTATTATGCTTCGGAACACACCATGTCAGGTATTTTGTTACAAAAAACTGAATTGGATGAAGAGGTTCCCATAGCTTTTATGAGCATTCCCCTTAAAAAGCATGAGCTAAAATATTCTTTGGTTGAAAAACAAGCTTTCGCTGTGGTTAAAGCTATTAAGAAATTCAAGTATTATATACTTCATTCCCATTCAGTTGTTTTTGTTCCAAATTCAGCTGTGAAAAGTATTTTGACTCAACAAGAAGTAGGATTAAACAATAGAGCAACGTGGGTTGCCAAAATTCAAGAATATGATCTGGAAGTCAAGCCTACTAAGTTGATCAGGGGTCAAGGTCTATGTAAGTTGATTGCTGAGAACAAAGAACAAGAAGGAGAAGGACTCCCCACAGTTTTATTGGTAAGCTTGCAGGACCCATGGTTTCTGGATGTGGCACATTATCTTACATATGGGGATTGTCCTAATCACCTGACTCCTAGAGAGAAGAGAAACCTGAAACTAAAAGCTACAAAATATGTTATTTGGGGGGATGTCCTTTATAAGAAAGGATTATATGGAACTTTCCAAAGGTGTGTAGATAAAGAGCAGCAGAATAAGCTCTTAGAAGTTTTCCATAATGAAGCTTGTGGTGGACATTTTTCTTCTTCAGTTACAGCTTTCAAGATTCTCAGAAATTGTTACTACTAGCCAGGGATGTTTAAGGATGCATATAGATGGGTGGCCAATTGTGAAAAATGTAAAATGTTCTCAGGGAGGCCACAACTTGCAGCTCTACCTTTGAGGCCTGTTGTTATTGAAGAACCCTTTAAACAATGGGGGTTGGATTTTATTGGGCCTATCTCGCCCTCTTCAAGTGCAAGGCATACTCACATCTTTACAGCAACAGATTATTTCACAAAATGGGTTGAGGCAGCCCCTGTTAAAAGAACAACTTCAGAGGTGGTTTGTAATTTTCTCAAAGAATATATTTTGGTATGATTTGGTGCGCCCCAGAAGATTGTAGTAGACAATGCTACCGGTTTCTCTTCAGTTGAAATGACTTCTTTCTGTTATGAACATAGTATATCTCTCTCCCATTCATCAGATTACTATCCCCAAGGGAATGGACAAGCTGAGTCTAGTAACAAGAATCTAATTACTATCATGAAGAAATTGGTGAATGACAACCCCAGGGATTGGCATAAGAGGTTGCATGAAGCACTCTGGGCTGACAGAATAACTCCAAAAAGAGCAATCGGGATGGCACCTTTTGAATTAGTTTATGGCATAGGCACTCAATTATCTTTACCTCTGGAGCTATCTACAGCTAAGCTACAAAGTGTAATTGAGGATCAGTATTTCCAAGATTCCCTGGAGAAGAGGATTATGTATCTGACTAAGATTGAAGAAGAGAGAAATGAGTTGGTAGATAGAATTACTGTGCATCAGGCCAGAGTTAAAGAAATTTTTGACAAGAAAACAAGACCCGGGAGGTTTATGGAAGGAGATGAAGTATTACTGTGGGACAGAAGAAGAGAACCAAAAGGTGCACATAGCAAATTCGACTCGCTCTGGAGCAGGCCTTTCAAGATTCACAAGATATTGGGTCCAAATTCTTTTAAATTGGAATATCCTGATGGAAATGTTTTACCCCTGTCCTATAATGGACAGGATCTCAAGCTATATCATCTATAAACAGGGTCCTTTGTTCTGTACATAGTCTTCCCTTTTTGTTTGGTTTTGTGTTTTCCTTTCCCGTTTTTGTTTTGCCCCGTTCTGTTTCCTCTCTTCTCTCTTTTCCTTTTCTGCGAAACCAGAGCTTCTGAGTCCTCTGCATTTTATCATAAAACGCAGTCCCCAGTCAGAGCCAATGTTACCTTTTGAGTCGCCCCTTATTTTTATTTTTTTTATTCATTGGTAATATTTCCCAAGCCAAGAGCCAGTTTACCATGTTATATTTTTGGTCATGCCTTTGTTTTGTAAATCGGCTCTTGGTCCTTCAATTTGTATCCGTTTGTTGTCTTTGTAGACAAGGTTACTTAAGGCTTGAACCTTTGAACCTAAACCATTCTCAAAGTTTAAAGTTCAATGGTTCAATATGTCTAAGTGTCTCATAAAGCAAGCTGTCGTTTTGTTTGTCTTGTGCGCCTTTGAACTTTCAAGTTGAAATTGAACCTTCCGCTCGTACTAATATAGTGGGGTTCAAGGTTCAATGGTTTAACGGTCTTAAGGTTTAACACTCTGTCTTCTTATAAGTCGGGTCATGCAGTTACCTTGTGTAATTATTGTATGGTTGAACCTTCCGCTTGTACTCTGCAGCGGGGTTCAAGGTTCAAGAGTTCACTGTTTCATTGTTGAAAGCCTTTTACTGAAGCCGCGTAACATTTTGTTGGTCTACATAACCCTTGCGTCTTTGAACCTTCATAATGAACCATATCTTTACAAGTTCAACAGTTCGTGAGTTAAGTTCCTGTTTCCGTAAGTCAATCCTTTGCTTATCTATATGGTCCGATTGGCAAGTTTGAACCACCATATTGAACCACGTCCTAAAGGTTCAATGGTTCAATAGTTCAAAGATTTGGTGAGTTTGGTCCCGTTTGTTCCCGCGGCTTTCTAAGTCAAACTTAGCGGCAAAGTTGGAGGAAATTATATCAGAAACTCATTATGAGACCGAGAGCTCTAATTTAGTAGGGGCTATGGATAATCATTATACTTCATGATGGCGCGTGAATACTACTTGCTATTAATGAAGAAATCAGAGTTCACGTCTTTTCAAATATTTTTGGCACGTTTTGTTCTGAGCAATAATTATTCATTCTGGTAAGTGCCATTATTAACCAAGAACAAGCCAAGTTTAGCAAGTAAACATACTGTGCAACGCGGAGAAGGATAGCGCCGAAAGTGTAAGGCTCTTTTTGCTCAAGTTTTCGCAGTGAATTCAGATATCCTGAAGGTGAGTTCTATTTCCCCTGTGCCATTCCTAGTTCTTATGCTAGAAAGAGGAATCTCTGCAATTTCTGTTGTTTTCAAAATTTGAAGTGTTTCATTATAATCGTCCAAATATGTCTTTGAAATCTACGTGTTTGGGGGATGAACATGGCCCTGGCCTTACTTATTCTCACTCAGAATTTGGAGATACTGCATTGGTTCAATATGATTTAGAGGAATTTAAAGAAAGAGCTAGAAACCCTGTTCAAACCCCTACAATGAAGAAAATTGTAGACAGCGGTCTAGTTGAAGCTGCAGCTTTTCCTCAGGCTATACTGTGCCCAGAATTGGTTCAACAATGTATGAATAGGTACGATCCCTAGGACAGGTGTGTCAGAAATGCAAACGGGGATGTGTTATTTTATGTTAACAGACAAACCCTCATGTCTGTGATGAAGATACCACCTAAGGAGGCATATTCCAGCCTTGACATTACTGCCTCCAATGGGTATTTCTCAGAGAAAAGACCAACTTACAAAAGTGTAATAGCAAGGAACTGGCTGCTAAAATTTTAGAAGGGCGGTTCAAGGTTGCCCAGGCCACTTACCAGAGATCATTTGATAAAAGAAGTAAGGGATATTGTAGTATTGTTACACAGACTGAGAGGCAATCAACATGCCTATTATTGGGAAGATTAGATGTACTTTTTTATACAAGTCATCCTTCAAGGAGAACAATATTTGGATTGGGCCGAAATAGTGGCTGACTTTCTACATCAAAGTTTGAGCAATTGTCTGGGCAATAGAGATTTCTATATGTCTTCGTACTTGTTCTATTGTCTAGCATCTACAAGAGATTGGTTTGACCTACCCCATGCACCCATAGTTGAAAATAGTAAAATTTATGAATATTATTCACAGTTACAGAGAAAGAATTGCTATGAAAATTACAAAAGGGTTAATGATGTCTTCACTGGGAAGATGACTTATGAATTGGCAGGGAACCCAGGTATGAGAATGTCCAGTGAAGCAATGCAACTGATCAGTATCTATGGTAGCTTCTTCATCCAATTTTCTAAGTTCACTTATATCAGAGTTGGAGGATTTGATGGTGAACCTGTGAAGTTACCTAGATATGTGTTTGATCGTTTTGTGTTGATGGAGGTATGTAGGCAACTAGCACATGTTGATAAGAAATTTCCATCAAAACGAGGTTGTGGTATTTCTTTTCCTATTGAACTTGGGCATTATTCATACCATTCAAAATCTGATGCCTTGAATTTGGAGGTGAACCTCAAAAGGTTCAATTTCCAATCCTTCACTGCTAGGACTCAATTTGACAGTAAAAGATTTGTCAGAGAGAACCTAGAATCTGGAACAGGGCATTCACACCTTCCTAAACTGGAGGATTACTGGGAAGACTGCCCAGATGAATTCGAGGTCAGAAGAAGGTTGTGGTGTAGGTTGTCTTTGGGGCAAATAATTACACTCAATTTAAACATGGATATTTCTAGAATTTCTAATGATGGAGAACAGGTGGTTGATCCACAGTTTGAAAAAGTAAAACACTTACCCATTCCAAAGGTGGACTGGAGCAAAAAGGAAGAAGACAAAATTGAAGTTAAAACTCTTCCAGTAATAAGAAGAACTGAGAAATGGCTAAGAGAAAAGAGACAGGGAGAACTTCAGGATAAAAATGTCCAACAAATCTCTTCAATGGTTGGATCACCACTTCCCATAGAGTCTTCTAATCAACCTCTTGCTATCTGTGGTGCAGGTGCTTCAAAGCCATCAACTAAGAAAAGCCCTGTCACTAAGAGATCAAGAAGAGTCCTCACAGATATTCTGCCATCTTGTGTTACCAGGTTGAGGACTAAAGGAAAAAGAAAGAAACAGGCTTCTGAAACAATATTTGTTGATTTGAATTCAGAAGAAGATTCAGAAGGGCCTATGGGTGACAAGGAGCTAAGCCCAAACAGAACAGAGAAGGTTGACACCGGGTTACAGTCAGAGACCACTTTGGAGAACCCTGAAGTATTAATGATTTCAAATGTGTCCTTTGATGCAGTGAACCCTGAGAAGAAAATCTCAGCCCCTGCACCAAAATGGTTAGAGAGTTCTATTTCTGATAAGAAAAAAGTGATTCCTTTTGTTGTCCCCTTGGAGGACATGGTAAGCAAATGTTTGGGGAAAACCCCCAAGTCCAAGAAACTCAAGATGACATCTAGGATAAATATTGATCCAAGCATTGGTAACTGGAGTGCTGAAATTGCTAGGCCTGTGACAGAGGAAGAGGTGCAGGACCCAACGGTGCATGATTTCACTTTGGAGAAAGTGGATCTCAGTACTGCCTCCAGAGCTGTAGATGTCCACCACCTCGAAGCTTCTACTAAGAGGATGGTTAGTCGAACATGGAAAGATGAAAAGGACAAGAAGGAGCTGAAACAAACTCTCCATTCAATGGTAGAATACATAGAAGCCATTAACAACCCTAACCCGCAGCTGATCTCACAGCTTCCCCTATCTTTTGACCTGAAATCACCTGTCAACCAAAGGATGTTAGACCAGGTTCATAGAAGCAAAATGGTGACAAAAATGTTTAACAGTTGGTTGGATAACATTGAGCAGAAAGGAACTGAATACATCCGTGAGTTCAGGGGTATATATGACCTAACTACTGCCACCATTGAAGATTTCAAAGGATAGGTCGCTGTTTGGACAAAAGATGAGGGCAAGTGGACGAATGTAATAAATCAGATGGATGAGGTTCAAAAATATGGGCTGGCGAAGTTTTTGACAAAGAAAAGCCTAACTGGTTTAGATGAGGATTTGTTATATGTGAACAAAAAGAATATTGAATGGAGGAACTCCATATCCCGGCAAGGTCATTTTGAACTCTCGAAGTTAATTAAGGAAATAACAGAATTCACTCAATTGTTGCAAAATGACTTCTAATGTATTGATATTAAATACATTCAAGATGATGGAAAACCAGTGGAAGACGTCGATGCAGTGGTCCAAGCCTTCAAAGACAAAATCAACTTCATCAGAGAAAATGACAATGTTTTAATTGAGGACTTCTCCAGAATTTCTAAAGTTTAATCATTACTTTACCTCTGCATCGACGCACTTCCGGTACACAAAGAAAACTTTGGTAAAATGCGAAGGGAAAGACGGTTTGGAGGTCAAGAATGAAGCATATCGGTATTCCTAACTTCCTGCAGATTCAGGAGTTCATTGTTGCTTTCCAGGAATGGAAGAACCAACGTGCTACCCAAGCCACCAATAACAAAGCCGAAGATACAAACCCGTCATCCCAGTCATGACCTCATTGGCTCGTTTCCTTTATTTCAGTTCCTCTGTCATGTTATTTTCAGCAAAACTTGTTTCTTTAAAATCAGTTGTTTAAAACTAAATCCCGTACGGGTTAGAGTTATGTTAACTCTGGATTTAATTTACTCAAGGACATGATTAAGACTTTCATATATATATAGGTTTTTTAAAATCTGGAGATAGGAAAGAAGTTTTAGAAAAGAAAAGAAGAAGGAAATTTTTGGCGAAACTGTTCATAGTTTTACATTATGTGATGATTGTCTGAGTAATTTTCATCTATGAATGAGAAGAAGAAACATTTACTACTTATTTGGATCTATGCGTCTAAATGTGTGGAATTAGATTTTCTGTGTGAAATCTCCTTTCATCTGGTAATTGTTCTTTATTTGGACAACTCGTCATATGTGTTTTATTATTTATAGGTTCAGCAAGTTCGTGTGAATGTATTCATATATTTGAATGTATCAAAAATAGGATCTGTGCATTCTATTGCTAGTTAATACTGTGTAAATCTATCGCATTCATAGCATGGTTATGTATGAATGTTAGTCTGCCTTAAGCATTTTCTGGTTAAAAATGCATGTGGATAGTTGAATAAGTTAAATTCATTGAAAATCTTAAAGGGAGTTGTACCTAAATTCAGAGGGGAACTAATTTAAAAGGTTCACCCATTTGTTGCTTAACTCATTTGTTCTTCAAAAGAGGGGTATAGAGTCAGAATAAATTATTTTCAGAATAAGGACAAATCTGTTAACCAACACATAGTAACAATGTAGTTAGTCATCAATCAACATGTTGTCTTTGCATTTCAATGAGATCAGTTCTTAAAAATGACAATCCAGAGGTTAAAGAGACAAGTTGATACCTTACCCAAGTTGTCATGTTCTTGAAACCTTGTAACTATAAAGAGGAGATATCTAGAAAGTAATGTCACAAGGACATAACCAAGGCATGCACTATCATGAGCCATAGGGACAACTTACTACACCATCCAAAACTCCATTTGAACTAGCTACTATCAATAATTCACATTATTGGGGATTGTCATGAAGAAAACACCATGCATAGGACTGTCATAGTCAAAGTGGAGAGGATTGTCTAGTCATTTTATAACTGTCATAATAGCTAGTGGGTTAGTTACCATGCTTCAGCCTAAAATAGGTTAATGAGAACATAGAAATGAAAATCACAATACCATAAGCATTGCCATAAGCTACCAATATAGTCCCAATATCATGGCATGATAGTAAGAGAAGAGTTGTTTGGTTCTTCCAAAGCCATGTCACTTGCATAAGGATTGTCACCAACCATCTGTGTAAGGTCGTGAAAGAGTGACTCATTATTGAGCTAATCATAAGAGAAGCATGAAGTCAAAATGCTATCATGGCAACAAGATATAGTTACTTATTATAAGGACAATCCAAATTTGGTGAGGTTGCTACAAGAAACCAAATTTGGCATTCCATTAGATAGTGATATCAACTTCCAAGCAAAATACATCATTTTGCAATGATAGGCGCTAAATTAGGCACACTTTGCACTGCCTTTTGCACCCCAAAAATATTACATTTAGGCCTAAAAGTCGGCGCTAAAGTCGTCGATAACTGCTCCGACTATAGCGCTGACTAATGAATAAAAAAATTTAAA
Source organism: Cunninghamia lanceolata (assembly GCA_027924645.1). Lineage (NCBI taxonomy): Eukaryota > Viridiplantae > Streptophyta > Pinopsida > Cupressales > Cupressaceae > Cunninghamia > Cunninghamia lanceolata. The sequence continues at coordinate 4,772,476 of BSBN01000620.1, forward strand.
AATTCCCACCTGCACATACCCCAAAACAAATAAACACAAAACAAAACTTTATTGATTTTTGGTGTTCATTTTGTGTTTGGAGATCGAGCGTTTGGCATGTAGAGATCGAGCGTTTGGGTTTTTTGTGTTCACCCTTATTTTGGGCAGATCCTTAGCAATGGCGGGACCTGTATTCCAAACCCAATTTCCTTTCCATACCTAAAGCACATACTCACTTTCTTACATCTCAAAAGTCTCAGGTTTGAGCCACGACAACCTTTGCTTCTAGATATCTCAGCCTTTCAATTTGTGTTGCTCTTCTTCTATTCGTTCCAGGTAAGGGCATCACCTCTCTTTCATCTACTCATTTTTTCCCGTTAGATGTCAGATTCATTTGGACAAATGCGGGTCTTGTAATATTCATAGGGCATCTGTTGAAGATAATTTTGAGCAATGTTTTTCATAATAGACGAAAAATTTCCACATTTCATGATATTATAAATGTGTGCTTTACTTCAATTGATGTATAAGCTTACTTTCTTGCAGCAAACTTACAGAGGAAAACAGCTTCATGATTTGCTCTACAAAGTAAAGGTCAAAAACCTTGAGGAATACAGAAAAACTGGACGAAAACTTTCATACCTAGCAATGTGTACTTCGTTTACCTCCATAGGCTGGATTGAAAAAATTTGCCCTCAGTCACCTCAAAATGTCAAGCAATAGATGGAAGAGAGCAAACGGAGTAGACTCTAGCCACAATGAGGTAATTCATTGTCAATTTATAGATTTGTAAATGTTTCCATTGTTTCTTTGATTTTTAGTTTTTAGTTTTTTATTTCTAAATTTAAAAGAAGAAATTTATTTTATATATATAGGGACATGAGACTGACAAAGATAAAGAGGCATTGGCTTCCATATTGGGGGTAGAGGCAATGAATAAATTGGATGGTGTGGACTTGACAATGCTTTCCAGATACATAGAAAAATGATCTAGTAAAGCCCTTGAAACATTGCAACCAAATCAACAGTGTCAAAGGGAATCAATTGATTCCCCAACCAGTCATGGAACGGGCAAAAGGTCTAGGAGGAAATCAATAACAGTAACCTCTAAGAATGTGGAATAGGGAGCAGAGGCTTCCAATGTCCTAGCCACTCCTGGGACACAGACTTCTTTGACCACTACGCCATGTTTTGCATCTTGCATTGGTAGCTACGATACCAAGATAGAATATGATGTGGTTTCAGGGGAAGTCCAAATGACAGATGCTGGAAAAACGTTTGTGAATAGGTTGAAGGAATCATGCCTTCAACGATTCAAAGACCATCTACTTTTGCCATTTTCAAAGATTCTCATGCTCCTGCAAAAAGAAGTTATCCAAGACATGGAGACTGAATTTGGCACAGGTTGGTCTGTAAAGAAGATAAAGCTATGAATGTCTCAAAACTGCAAGAGATTTTGGTGTAACCAAACAAAGAAGATAAAAAAACTCTCTCCCGAGATAAGGCTCAAAAAAGGCCAATTGATGTAAGTTTGAAAGTATGGAAAGAGCTTGTAAAAGCATATGAGAAGTCTGATGCACGGAGGAAGTCTGGTGAGGAGAGTACATAGGTATTTGAATTTGCTCATAAGATTATATCAAATTTATTAAACAATTTTTAAATTTTATTTGTGCATAGTTAAATTGAATTAGTATATGTTCCAGGACAAGGCCTCCAAGGCTAGGCTTGACAAACTTCGTTCCATGCATCACAGTGGCCAGAAAGGTTTATAGGCCTTAATCTATACATTTGTAAGTATATTTAATAATTTAAATGATATTTTTTATTTCCTAGGAAAAAGTAAATGATTGCATATTAATTAGTTTAACTAGTCCATATGCCATGTTTTGACAGGAGGAGAAATATGGTTGGCATCCAAGCCAATTTGAAAAGGAAATGTTACAAAGCAAAAAGTGGACCGATTTTGTAATCTGGATGGACAACGAGGTATCAATAGTTGAATTTCAATAACTTAGTTGGATATTTTTGTGTTAATATGTCAATTTGCATTTCTTGTGTTGAGTTGTTTATTGATGCGTAGGATGAGTTCTAAAGTGCTTCTCTATTGGCCCTAGATCCCACTCAATTGTCCCATTATTTGCAGTCCTGGACATGTGCACATGTCCTCCTAGTTACGTTATTGTAGTGTTGAGATTTGAACTTCAGTCACTCTCATTATGAATGCACCTTTTTACCTTTACAGAACAATCCTTGGACATTTTTCACAATAATTTTAATCCACAAAGCTTGATAACTGTAAGGGCAATCACTTATATACAAACGTGAGTTATGTACAGGCCACTGAATCATCCACACATTTGTTTATATTGAATTAATGTATAGACAGTAGATCCTTTATTGAATCATTAGATGGTGATAGAACTTATGAAAATGATAAGTCCCTTATCGATGGCACATCATTGATATCTTTATGAAAGGCACATCATTGAATATTCCAACAATTGCAACAATGTAGGGTAATACTCTATCTTGTGATCAACATCGTAATAAGTATACATTGGAAACTTTGTGCAACTGCGCGAGGTATGCTCAGGTTCTCCACACTAGTAGCAATAGATTCCTCTATTGCATAATCTACCATGGCCTCCTTGATTTCCTCCATGCTCCATATATTATGGCTCCTAATAGAACAACACCATCTATTGTGGTTGTGACTAGGGTTGCGTGGTTGTGTTTAATTTTGTTTTCCTCTTGCCTTGTGGAGGACTTGTACTACTTTGTAGGTGGTAATGTCATGGGTGGATATGTGACAAACCTTGCACTAGTAATTGATAGGAACATCCTTTCACTTTTGCAGTAGTGGACAATTTCATGAGTCTCATGACATATGGTGCAATTAGGTATGTGTTGAGAAAGAGGGAACTATGTGGCATTAATAGCTTTATCTCCCACCACTAGATAGTTTGTATTTGTATGCCCCTTAGTGTGGCACTTTGTTCATCATAAACCACATTGATTAAGAGTTTCACTTGCAAGTTGTGCTATTTGCATGACCATTTTTTCATTTGTTCTTTTAGGCATGTAGTAGAATCATATGTTGGGGTCTCCACTAATTCTTATAATCTCAACACAACTTTTAAGGCAACTTTTTAATTAGGGAGAGTGAGCTAAACTAGTTCATTTTGGATATGTGCAATTAGCCTACCAATAAATCATTCCTTCTAAATTTCAACATTTTATAGTTGGGTCAATCTTTAACGCCAATTCCTTAGAGTGTTGATCATACCTACACACAATCTCTCCCGATTGTTGCCTTATTTCCTTTAATGCCACAATATTACGATGCACCATCTTAGGGCAATTGAAATTGGGAAGGAAATCTCTTAGTAGTTTACCAAGATCGTTCTTGGTGCCATTAGGATCATAATGAGTATACTAGTCTTGTGCTTGCTTACAAAAAGTGGTTGCAATTAACCTAATCTTGTGGTCATTATCCACAACATTTTGTGTGTGCCATGATATCTCATATGCTTAAGTTTGACGAGCTAATAATGAACAGCAAACCCTTGTTTGCATGCCTCCTTATGACTGATCCCATTTTGTGATTTTTGATTTTTCCATTTCAAAACTATTTGTTTTCTTTCCTTTCTAATGAACATTTACTCAGAAGCCCTTTCCTACACCCAAATCTTCAGTTTTAAACTCACTTGCATGGAAGATGCATTAAAGGTATTAATTATATATGTTCCATGATTTAAATCCATTATTTTGTGGTTCTCAGTATGACAGAAAGAAGGATGTTGTTGCTTCTTAGACTTGTTGCACACCTTGCACTAGGTCCACAGGCTAGTGGAATGGTATTCAAGGACACAATGGCTCTCACATCAGATTTTTTTGCAAGGAATCAATTTAAAATGGTCTAAGGCCTAGCTTTCATTCTAACCTAGGATTCCATCAAACTAATATCATATTACAGTCTTCAGATATGTGTATAGTTTATGTGCATGGTAGCAACCATTTAGTAATAATTCCTCACACACCACACTGTAACTGAGATGTGTGAATGCCCTAAAACTATATAGGTTCAGTCCAAACACTATCATAAGATCATGCTTGATAAGATCACGGATACATCATAGTTTAGGTGTGGGTAGGACTTCCTTAGTGTAGCCGTAACTATGCATTGTAGTAGAACCATTATATTGACCATTCCAAGTTTGGACTAGTAGGGACAATGGAGTTTCAAGACCCTTTCCAGCCAAGGGAAGGTTGATATAAGAATTTTGAGGAACCTAGGATAGTGACAGTCATATAAGACTGGGTTTGTGTTATGTTTAGAACCCATAAAGTCTTGAGGTCTTCTTAGAGGGGTGATATGTGACTAGAGTATGAAGGCTAGGACTTTATATGTAATCTTAAGCCCTCCTTTTGGACTTGTTGGAAGCCTTCTTCACTGATACATAAGGACTGTCAAGACTCCTATGATAGTGCATTAGAGAGGTATTGAAATTACAAAGGAGATCAATGTTATTAGGCCATCACCCATCGGAGAAGGGATTGTCATAAAGAGCATGACAGTGTTACCTTGTCATATTCACAAAGGGGATATTCTTTGTGGTGGTAATTATAGTCACTAAGTTTACATCCACCTTCCTAGGGTCTATAAAAATGCCTAAAGTTGAATATGCCTATTTTAAAGATCTTTCCATGAGTATTTTCCATGCTTTTACCCCCCTAATGATCCGAAGATTGAATATAAAGGTGTGGAAATTATTGACTAACCTTACTATTGTCACAGTCAATTTGCTAACATGCAAGACAGTCATGAGGTTTTTCTTGTTTTATTTAATATTTATATAATCTTCCTTATTGATAAGATGGGGATCTGCTATTCCCAAATTGTCTACAAAAAAATACCAATGGATACCTCCCCAATCCTCATCTCAAGTTTCAAATGCACAATGAAATGATGGAGGACAATCATAACTGTCATAATAGTACATTAGCATATTTTTTTCTCAAGGTGGCCCTTGAGATTGCCAAGGGGATAGATATAGAGTTGGAATTATGGTTTTTGTTTAAAAGCCTTGTGTCATTCACCTAATATTTATTTGTGGCAAGGATCCCAATAGTCTAAAGATTACAAATTGTTGTCAAGAAGGGACTGTCATAGTTAAGTGTGGTACAATGATACAATTTCATCTTGGTTGAGTATTGTATAAATCTCAAGCTATTTAGAATGCATGGGGGTATTAGGATGTGGTATCACTATATAGGTAACCATCAAGTGATTTCTTCAACCCAATCTTGGCCTATATAGTACCCAATGTGAAGAGCAAGATAGTGTTGTCCAAGAACGTTGTTACAGTCACAAATGAGGGCATTCTTAGCTATTGTAACCATAGTTGGAATCCCTTGTTGTTACCATAACATATGTGACCTAAAACCATGACTCTATGAGTATGAGTTGTTTGAAACTCCTCTGAGAAGATCCCACTATGGGAATGAATAATAATTCGGTGTTAAATAGGATTGTTGTCATTACAAAAAATCTAGGGCAGTCATTGTATCCTCTCATTGCCATCATAGAATTAATGCAACTATAGTTTTCAATACCAAAGAGTTGGAATTGATGGTAACTCTAAGGTCTGTGTTGATTAGTCTCAATCATCCATCCCTCGATGGTAAAAAATAATGTCCCAAAGGAGACAGTAATGATGATACAAATGCAGACACAAAATAAGACCACTTTATATTCTTCTATTTTAGAGGACTGTCTCTACATTGCTGGTCTAGATTAAGGAAGACATGATTTAAGAGTTCATTGGATTTGACGGCTACAATCCATTCATCAAATCCACACAAGGTGGCATGGTTAGGTTTCTGAATGCTTAAGTCCTCCTTTGTCAAATGTAGTTGTTGTAGACACCTAAACATGGTCACAACCAACTGCATCCACTCACGCATTCAACCCTAATCCACCTGCATCACTTCGTCCAATCCGATTATCAATTAAATAATTTTTAATTATTTAATTGATTTATTTGCACCTTTATCCTATCATAAAAATCAAATTCTTCTACTATAGTTTAAAAATTAAATATTTGTTACTATAGTTCATCCCAAAAATTAAATAAATTATCATATTTATTTAATTCCCTATTTTGTGTACTTTTGATTACTTTTTGTAATCATAATTATCTTCTTCTAATCCATGGGCACATGAATTAATTTTAATTAATTCATCATTACAAACCCCCATGTTTCTAGAAGTCCACTTGTCATCTAATGTACACACATGTACATGACAAGCGGTACTTTGGAAGCATGGGCAAATCTTCCAAATTGAGCACATTTGTCCTATTTCTTCCACCCCACTCCATGTGTCACTATTCATCCCAATTTAAAATTCCATGTGGCACTATTTGAACACTATTCTTCCAATTTTAAATTCCACTTGTCCTCTCCATGGAATTTAAACTTATCCACAAAATCCAAGTCTTACCTTTTCATAAATGAGTCCTTACATGTCATACACCTACTCAATCCTAGCCATCCATCCATTCAAACTTGCATTCTCATCCATTGATCATCCCTTGAATCTTGGGGCAACTTCCACATCCAATCCAATCATGCCATTTGTCCAATTCTCCTTGCTTGAGGATCCTCAGGCAATCTCCACCATTGATCCTCCAAATTGATCCTAGCCCTCCAATCCTATCTCCAAAAATCTATAAATTGAGGCCTCCACCTCCCATTTGGAACAAGCCATCATATGCAAAGTTACTCTATCAATTTGAGTGCTCACATCTATAGCTCTTAGTGCAATTCAACTAGCTTAGCTTAGTTTATTATCCATTTAGGACATATCATCACTAGTTTACTTAGATAGGGTGCATGATGTAGTATAAAAGCATAGTAGTGATTTAGTCCAATCTTGAGGTCCCTTGGACTTGAGATTGGATGCATTTTAGGTGTAATTTGCATCCATTTTAGGTCTCATTTTCATAGGTAGACATTTTGGCACGCTCGGTGGAACACCCACCATCTTTTAGCTAACAAATTTGCATGTTTTGTGTTATTTTTCTTGTGACAGGTCGGATTAGTGCCTAATTTCTGTAAATCAACACCTATCTAACCCATCAGCACCTATCTGGCAGATCAGCGACCAGCCCGACAGATCAGCACCCAGCCCGACAGATCAGTGCCCATCTAGAGATAAGGTAAAATCACTCACTTCCATCATTTTAAAGTCAAAGTCATTAATTTTTGTTTCCATAATGTGTTAATTGATGTTTTACTAAGTTCTTGGCCACCTTAGCTCTCTGTTTTGTAGGAAAAATCAAATTTACAAGGGGGGATGTGCTACCTATCTTGGATCAGCACCTAGCCCTCTGTATTAGTGCCTATCTAGTGCATTAGCGCCCAATCTCCCAGATTAGTGCCTAACCAAAAATAGTGTTTTTTGTCTAACATTTGGTTTTGTAGCCTCATTCAACCGTCGAAGATTTGTCTACAACTACTAACTTCTTATTTGTAGGGTTGTTTATTAGCTTAAAAGCATTTGGTGTTGTGTGAAATTGCTTGATTAATCATAGGCATGTTCATAAGGTTAAAAAGAACACAACTTGCATCTTTCACGCATAAGGTTAAAAAGAACACAACGTGCATCCTCACTCATTAGGTTAAAAAGAACCACAAATTGTATCTTTCACACATAATGTTAAAAAGAACTCAACGTGCATCCTCACTCATTGGGTTAAAAAGAACCACAAATTACATTCTCACTCATCTAAGCAAGAAAATGAATAATTTTGTGTGTAGTGTCTTGTGATTGTGTTTGTATTGTGAGAGTGTATGCTCTTCCCTCACACCATTTGGTGATCTTGGGAATCAAAAACTTCTCACAACACTTGCATAAATCACCCCCAACATAATCCAAGAGTAAAAAATGAACCTTGTTTAGTGTGATGCAATACTAAAAATACATATGCTCTCCCCTCGCATCTTCGTATGAACTTGGGGCTCAAAAGTATTTTTGCGCTTGTGTTGCTTTTGTTGAACCTTTAGAGGGCTTGCCACCCCACTTCAAAAGGTGGGAATGACCCAAGCGGCAACAAGCTAAAACCAAGCTCTTTCAAGCCGCTATACAAAATAATGTGTTTGTAATGAAAGTCACAAGCAACAGGTGTTGTTGTGTCATACCAACAGCCAACCTCCCCCAAAACCCTTCAAGGTGCAACCCTTGAAGGCTAGGAGACTCCATAATGGAGAGTAGCACTACCGCACGTATGGCTACCTGAACGAATGCACTTACTACGTACCATTGTTTTAGTAGCCCAAATCCCTCTATTTGTTGGCGCAAAAGGTGGGACCTTTGAAGCAACCCTGATTCTCATGGTTCTTAGTAGAGATAGCAGGGACAATCCTAAGGTTTGGTGGGGGGACGAGACTTGGGAAACCTAGAACTTGGTATGCATGAGAAGTGAGTACCGTGGAGGGGAGCCGGTGCTACCAAGATCCTGGAGCTATCCACTTTGAATAGGCACGGCTAGGGGATCCAACAAATATTGTCCTATCCTTGCCTTAGGTTGTGCATGATTGTTTAATTTCACAACAAAACCTTTGGACATAGTATGCACTTGTTTGAAATCTTTGTATCACTTGCCAAAGAAGACTCACATTGACATCACCCAAACATCATTTGAGCCATTTGAAAGAGCGAACTATTAAGACATTTGAACCTCCCAAACTCCAAAAACGTCACATCCCAAGCCCAGAATTTGTCAAAAATCCAACTCATCACCTTAAAAATCACACGAAACCATCACTATCCTACATCCACACCTAGCCCTCCACATCAACGCCTAAACCTCTGCATCAATGCCTAATCCTCTACATCAACGCCTAAACCTCCACATCAGCACCTAAACCTCTACATCAACACCCAATCCTCTACATTAGCGCCCAATCCTCTACATCAGTGCCCAATCCTCTGCAATAGTGCCTAAACCTCCACATCAGCGGCTAAACCTCTCAATCAGCGCCCAGTCCAAAAATTCATCACAAAGTCAAAATTTTGTGCTTATAGTTATCAACAACCCCCATTCCACACCATCCTTCAACATTACATGCCATCTCAATCCATGTCCCTATTTGTTCATTACTCTTATCTTGTGATTCATCCTAATCATTGATCGTTATCCTCGCCATTGGACCATAGACATCATTAGCCAGAATTTCGTTTACATCATTAGACTTATTCAATCCTATCATCTGAAAATAATCCTATCATTCTCAATCAATCCATAATCGATCATTACCCTTGTATCAATCAAGACCAACCATATCATCATCCAAATCCATCCTAATCAACTAATAAATCCAAACCACATCCAAATCCTAAGGAAAAAACTCTAGATCAATCATCGACCCCCTTGGATAAATTAGCTTAGGCATCTAGACGACTCCTAAGTTAGGAATCTTGCTTAGGCTCTTTGTCTACCCTAAGTATATAGGATAACCATTGGCCTTTAATCATCGTGATCTAGATTTTAGACCTATCTTCATCATCTCATCATCAGTACCTCATCGTCAAAATTCGACCCAAATTCACCTTTTATGCCTCCCGTTACGCGATCACAAGCTAAGAAAATGGACACTCGTTATCAACCCCTCTCTCCTAGTGGCTCTACCTATTAGACTTAGGGCACACAACTGAGAGGGGGGGTGAATCAGTTGTCCAAAACTTTCTCCAATTTCACACTTAAATCTTCTTAGTGATTAGCTGTATATCAATCATGAAACATAATGCAATTAAACAGCAAACAAAAACTTATCAACACATAAGACACCAAGATTTTGATATGGAAAACCTGATTAAGGGAAAAACCACAGGGTGATTAACCCAAGATTGTATTCTCTATTAGAAGAATACAAAGAACAAAATGGCACATGCCAATTAGGGCTCACTACCCGAGCACACTGCTCACAAGAGGCTCACTGCCTACAAGAGACACACTGTCTACAAAGTAACAAGTATTACAAACTTGAACTGGAGAATAGCATCTTTACCATGCTTGGATCAATTCCATTTAGGCCCAAAAACTTCTTCTCTGCCTTTCGCTCTCTTCTTTGCTACCACACTCTCATCTCCACAAGACACCCTCTGGAATGACTTCATAATCCCTTATTTATAGAAGGCATCAACTTAGGAACAATCATCTAAGTTGGCAAACACCTACAAGAACATTCGCAAGACGTGTAATACATCCAGTCGGCCAGTCTCAGGAAGAACACCAACATCTGGTGGTTATTCTTCAAATACGAGCTTTAACTTCAATGCGAACCACCAACATGAACTGGACACAATCCACAGATCACCACAAGCTTTCCTGAATCACCAACAACATCCACACTTCATCTACTTACTGGAATCCTTCTCTCCTTCATCCAAAACCTCAAGAACATAGTCTGTCATCACTGTCACAAAGGAATAGGTTCTTCCATACCTTCAAACCATGAACCAATCTACTTGACACTTCACAAGGATGTCCTCAACACTTCCTCAAATCCACAGAATGGGATAATGTATTTCTAGATCTCACTAGACCTATCTATGTCACTCTGTCACCTCTGAACACCTGCCAGAACCGGTTCTACTTGAGTAGCCATAACTTCTTCAGATCTTCATGTGGACCTCTGAAAACTTGACTGGAGCATCTCAAGACTTATATCTACAAACCCTTTAAACCGCATCCTCTAATCCTCAACCTATCTTGGACTTTTACCTTGTTGTCATCATTGTTCTTCACTGTTCCTGATTGAGACTAATTTTCTCAATATCCTCAGCACACAGCTCATCCAATCCTTCTCATTAATGCAACATGAGTATGTTGACATCAATGACAACACCAATTAGACCCATACTTGCAACAATCTCCCCCTTTGTCATTGATGGCAACATATGATGTGAAAAACCATCAAGACAAGAACTCCTTACTGTCACAACTCCCCCTATCAGCAACAACTATTCACATATCTTCTCTTCCTTTACTGCTCCCCCTTTGATCATCAACCACTTGTTTTCACATGTCTTCTCTCCCCCTTTGACATCAATGGCAAAGGGCACATACTTGCAACTTCAATACTTCAGAATCACACCTGTTGCTCCCCCTGAGTAGCAGCTCCCATCAATCCAGATCACAAGATATGACTATGATATCCACCAGACTGATGCACCTTAGTTCATCACCGGAGGGGCAATAACCCCTAACTTTTCCCTGAAATACTCAAAAGAGTCCCTAGGAAGAGGTTTAGTAAAGATGTCTGCAATCTAATCCTTGGAAGGCACAAACTCTAGTCTGACTTCATCCTTGTTCACTTGCTCCCTCAAAAAGTGAAACTTAATAGATATATGCTTAGTCTTAGAATGCAACACCGGATTCTTAGATATATTTATTGCACTTGAACTATCATAGAAGATTGTGATAGGCTTCTCATACTCTACTTTGATATCTCTTAGTGTTTGCTTCATCCACAAACTTGAGTGCAACTACCTGCTACTGCAATGTATTCTACTTCAGTTGTAGATAGAGATATTGCCTCTTGTTTCTTGCTTAGCCAAGAAACCAATCTTTTTCCCAAAAAGAATGCTCCACCACTGGTACTCTTTTGGTCATCCACATCTCCTGCCCAATCAGCATATGTATATGCATGAAGAGAGAAATCATGATCTCAAGGATACCACAAACCATACTCAACTATCCCTTTTAGATATCTAAAAATCTTCTTGATTGCCATCACATGAGATTCTCTGGGATTAGCCTGGAATCTAGCAACAAGACCAACAGCCTGCATTATATCTAGTCTAGTTTGAGTGAGATACAACAATCCTCCAATCATTGATCTGTACTTTGTCTGGTCGACCTTAGGAGAGTCATCATCTTTACTCAACTTACATCCAGTTGCCATGGGAGTATTCATTGGCTTTGAATCTTCCATCCCAAATTTCCTCAACAATTCTTTCACATATTTGGTCTGAGAAATGAAGATTCCTTTCTTTGTTTGAGTAATTTGCAGACCCAAGAAGAAATTCATTCACCAAGCATAAACATCTCAAACTCACTTTTCATTTGATTTGCAAAAGTTTTACACATACTATCTCTTCCTCCAAAGATGATATCATCAACAAATACTTCAACAATCAAGATGTTTTCATGATCAATTTTGAAATATAAGTTACTATCAGTAGTACCTTTGTTGAAACCAATCTTCAAAAGATGCTTATCCAATCTTTCATACCAAGCTCTTGGGGCTTTCTTCAATCCATACAGTGCCTTCTTCAACTTGCAGACCATGTCCCCATGATCAGACAATTGAAATCCATCTGGTTGCTCTATATACACTTCTTCTAAGTCGCCATTTAGAAAGGCAGACTTGACATCCATCTGATATACCTTGAAATCCTTGAAGGCAACAAAGTCAAGAAATAATCTGACTGCTTCAATTCTTGCCACCAGAGCAAAAGTTTCTTCAAAATCAATTCCTTCTATTTGAGAGTAACCTTTGCAGACCAATCTGGCTTTATTTCTAATTACTTCACCAACTTCATTTAGTTTGTTCCTGAAGACCCATTTAGTTCCAATCACATTCTTGTTTCTAGGTCTGGGAACAAGATCCCAAGTGTGATTTTTCTCTATTTGCACCAGCTCTTCCTCCATTGCTTTAGTCCAGTTTTCATCATTGCAAGCTTCATTCACTGTCTTAGGTTCAATCTTTGAAATCAAACAATACTCTTATGAATCTTGAGCGATTCTCCTTCTTGTTAGAACTCCTTTGCTTTTATCACCTATGATCTGATCTTCAGAGAGGTTCAGTCTTACATACCTAGGAACTTTGGGAGTTTCCTGCACTTCTAATTCTTGATCAGGCTCATTATGACTCATCTCTTCTCCCTAAATTACCGAATCTGTTTGATTCTGAGTACCGGAAGGAGTTTGGGCTCCTTGAATTAGAACACCATTCTAATCATCTTCATCATATTCATAAAACCTTGAAGGTTTCTCAATTCCTTCATCAACCTTCACATTTGTACTTTCTATCATCTTTCTCAGTCTCTTATTGTAACATCGGTATGCTTTTCTTTGAGTGGAGTAACCCAAGAAAATTCCTTCATCATTTCTAGCATCAAACTTGCCTAGATCTTCATCTCTTTTAATGTAACATTTGCTACCAAACACTCTAAAATACCTCATAGTAGGAGTGATGCCAAACCAAAGTTCATAAGGAGTCTTACTAGTATTGCTTCTGATTTGAACTCGATTGAGAGTATAGACTGCAGTGCTGATAGCTTCTCTCCAAAACATCAATTGAACATTTGCTTCCATCATCATTGTCCTAGATGCTTCCTGGATGGTCTTGTTCTTTCTCTCCACTACTCCATTTTGCTATGGAGTCCTAGGAGTAGACAACTATCTCTTTATACCATGCTTCTCAAAAAAATCTATGAACTCACTGGATGTGAATTCACCACCTCTATCAGATCTTAGACATTTCAATTTTAATCCGGTTTCATTTTCTACCATAGCCTTGAAAATTTTGAACTTCTCAAAAGCTTCTAATTTCTCTTTCAGAAAGGTAACCCACATCATCCGGGAATGGTCATCTATTAATAGCATGAAATATCTATCACCTTGTACACTTTTGATTCTTGTCAGACCACATAGATCAGTATGAACTAAGTCCAATAATCCGGTAGAAGATTGATCCTTACTCTTGAATGTGATTCTGCTCAACTTACCCAACTGACATTCTTTGCACAAGCTATTAGTAGGTTTCACCAATTTTGGAAGATCTCTTATAGCCTGAGTATTGCTTATCTTGGTGATATTATCAAAATTCACATGACACATTCTCTTATGCCATAACCAACTCTGATCAACTTGAACAAATAAGCAACTTTTACCAGTGCCAACCAAGTGGAAGATATTACCTTTAGTTTGGGTACCGGATGCAATCTTTGTTCCTGAGCTTTCAAAGATCTTGCATTTTCCATTCTTGAACCGGAGATCATAGCCTTTGTCCACCAACTGTCCAACACTGAGAAGATTATGCTTCAAGCCTTCAACATATAGAACATTACCGGTTTATTCCTCCATCAAAAGAAATAGTTCCTCTTCGTCTGATTCTACCAGCAGAATTATCACCAAACTTCATGAATCCTTCATACCTTTCCAAATCTATGAACTTATTTTTGTCACCTGTCATATGGTGAGAGCAACCACTGTCAATGACCCAATCATCCTTTTCTTCAACTTGGGCATCCAGAGCTCTTTCTATAACTTTATGATTGATAGAGGATATTGGTTCTTCTTCCTTGATGGTAATAAACACCCATTCACTTTTAGATTTGTTTCCTGTCTTTGATTCATCATCTGTTACTCCTTCATTATCATCTTCTTCATGAACATAGTAACAATTCTTTTGGAACCTTGATCTGTTAGGATTTTGCCTTGAAAGTCTTTCCAGACATTTTGAGGCAAAATGACCAATCTTATTGCAGTTAAAACACTTAAAAGGCAATTTTCCTTCATACTTACCGGATCCTCTTGGCAGTCTCTTTGCAATGAGGGCTTCAAGTTGAGTAGTTTCTACTTCTTCTTCTAGGTCTTTTCTTGCTTTTTCATACCATGACAGTTTCCTTGATGAGTTCTCTCCCAGATCAAACCTTTGTTTACCTTTTACAGAGGCACTGGCTTTGAATGCAAATTCAGTCTTGGGGGGATCATCTCCAAACTTGATCACTTCAAATGCAGCCAATTTGCCAGCCAATTGATCTCTTGTGACAGTTGTATGGGCTCTGAATTCATCAATGGCAGCAACCTTGATTTTGTAAGAAGCAGGAAGGGATCTGAGAATTTTGCCAACAATCTCATTTTCATCCAAGACTCCGCCAGCATTTCTAATTCCACAAACAAGCTCATTTACTCTTGGCATAAAAGTAGTAATATTTTCATCATCTCTCATCTTCAGGTTTTCAAATTTCCCTTTCAGACTCTGTAACCTTGCACATTTGACATACTGGTCTCCTTCATGCAAAAGTTCTAATTTTTTCCAAATCTCAAAAGCAATTGGTAGGTCAATAACATTTGAGAGCTCTGAATCAGATAATGTGCTTAGAAGAGCTTCTATAGTCCGTAGATTGTTTTCAACATCTGTGATTTCATTTGCAGCTTTTGGACCACCCTGTGGAGGTACATACTATGTTGTAACCATGGTCCAGTATGCCATACCCATGCATTGCAAGTGACACTTCATGCGACCTTTCCATAGATTAAAATTTGTTCCATCAAACTTCGGGCTATCCTTCTTGTAAGATGACATCCTGGATCTCCTCAAGTGGTTAAGCTCCTTTTAGAGGAACTTGGCTCTGATACCAATTGTTAGACTTAGGGCACATAACTGAGAGGGTGGGTGAATCAGTTGTCCAAAACTTTCTCCAATTTCACACTTAAATCTTCTTAGTGATTAGCAGTATATCAATCATGAAACATAATGCAATTAAACAGCAAGCAGAAACTTATCAACACATAAGACACCAAGATTTTGACATGGAAAACCTGATTAAAGGAAAAACCATGAGGTGATTAACCCAAGATTGTATTCTCTGTTAGAAGAATAGAAAGAACAAAATGGTACATGCCAATTAGGGCTCACTGCCTAAGCACACTACTCATAAGAGGCTCACTGCCTACAAGAGACACTGTCTACAAAGTAACAAGTATTACAAACTTGAACTGGAGAATAGCATCTTTACCATGCTTGGATCAGTTCCATTTAGGCCCAAAAACTTATGCTCTACCTTTCGCTCTCTTCTTCGCTACCACACTTTCATCTCCACAAGACACCCTCTGTAATGACTTCACAATCCCTTATTTATACAAGGCATCGACTTAGGAAGAATCATCTAAGTCAGCAAACACCTACAAGAAAATCCACAAGACGTGTAATACATCCGGTTGGCCAGTCTCAAAAAGAACACCAAGATCTGATGGTTATTCTTCAAATATGAGCTTTAACTTCAATGCGGACCACCAACATGAACTGGACACGATCCACATATCACCACAAGCTTTCCTAAATCACCAAGAACATCCGCACTTCATCTGCTTACTGGAATCCTTCTCTCCATCTGGAACCTCAAGAACACAGTCTATCATCACTGTCACAAAGGAATAGTTTCTTCCGGACCTTCAAACCACGAACCAATCTACTTGATACTTCACAAGGACATCCTCAACACTTCCTCAAATCTACAGAATGGGATAATATATTTCTGGATCTCACCGGACCTATCTATGTCACTCTATCACCTCTGAACACCTGTCGGAACTGGTTCTACTTGAGTGGCCATAACTTCTTCAGATCTTCATGCGGACCTCTGAAATCTTGACTGGAGCATCTCAAGACTTATATCTACAAACCCTTTAAACAACATCCTTTGATCCTCAACCTATCTTAGACTTTTACCTTGTTGTCATCACTGTTCTTCACTGTTTCTGATTGAGACTAATTTTCTCAATATCCTTAGCACATAGCTTATCCAATCCTTCTCATTAATACAACATGAGTATGTTGACATCAATGACAACATTGGTTAGACCCATACTTGAAACACTACCATGAGCAACATGGAGGAATATGTCAACCAACCCAAAATGGGTAAAGCATCCACTCATCCTCATCAAACTTATTCCCCCACCTTTTTCGAGTTCCTTAATGAAAAGAGGTTACATGACAAGTTTGACCAATTCATTGACAACCATAAGGATGAATTTCTTTAACGTCTCATTGAACATGGTTCATGCCTTCCATATTTATATGACCATGACAAGCTCAAAACCATCTTCCATGACAAGCCACCAACACCCATCCATGATCAACCATGGGGATGTGTCCCTAATCCTAATGAACCCATCTACGATAATCCTTGGGCTAGTTTTGCTTCCAACACTGCCTCCGTTCACACCTTGGGACAAAACATGAGGGATAGAAATGTTTCACAACCACAAGCATCCAATCCTCCCGTTGGGTTACCTTATGACATGCTACCTTCCGATGTACATGTTTCTGGGGTACCTTCTAATCTCACCATCACCGTCATACCACCTCCACCAAACAATCAACAAGAAGCCACCAAGATTGTACCGCAACCTCTCCCTCCACTAAACATTCCACCAAGGTCGATCATCACACAAACAGTAGCACCACCCATGACTCAAACACCCATTGTGAATCCACTCAACCAACCCCAAAACCCATTAACAAACTATGTTAATCCCACACACACATATCAATCTTCCATGCATCAACCCCACCATGAGTCATTAATGCAACCTCCTTATGACATCTAACAACAACCACAACCCCAAACTCAACAAGTCATCCTGCAACAACAAGCATATGGGTCCCATGCTTACACACAAGCCATAGGTCTACCCCCACATGTTCAACATCAACAATATGTTCAACCTCAAACTCAACAAGTCATCCCACAACAACAAACACACGGCTCTCACACCTACACACAAACCACAGGTCTTCCACCTCATGCATAGAAACAATATGCCCACTTCCAACAACAACAATAATACATCCACCCTAAATACCAACAATCGTCAATGCAACAACCTCCACTCCACCAAGTACCACAACCACCTCTTGCTAACCCTTTTGACCACTAATGGCAAGAGATGAAAAACACCCTTAAAAGCATCCAACTAGGGACCCAAAAGAAACACTATAAGTTTGAAGACTTATGTCCCTACCCGTTTGACATAAACATCGCCATCACACCTTTTCCTCAACACTTTGAAATGCCAAAATTTGATAAATACAAAGGAAAAGGAGACCCTCGTGACCACATCAAGGATTTCTTCATGGCATGCCAAGAAGTCGCCTATGATGACCAATTCCTCCTTCATCTTTTTCCACGAAGCCTAGGAGGACAAGCCCTAGAATGGTTCATGCACTTACCTCATGGCTCCATATCTAATTTCGCTGATCTTTCAGAGAAATTTTTCCTTCTCATACAATGTAGAACATGAGATCACTATGCTCGACCTTTGCAACACCAAACAACACAGTGGTGAGAGTTTCGCTACTTATCTACAAAGATGGAGAGCCCTTTCTAGTAGGCTACCTTGGACAACCCCCAAAAAACAACTCGTCTATATTTTCATCTAAAACCTCAACCAAGAAATGGCCTTCCATTTGCAAGTACATTGTGCATCAACCTTCGACGAAATTATAGAAAAAGGGCTCACTATCAAAAAAGCCCTTATTGCGAAGGGTCTAGTCAAAATCTACAACAAAAATGACAACGACAACATCCAACGACAAACCTAAATTTTGGGCTAAAACAAGAACGTCGTAGGAGATGGTGCTACTGATTCCAAGTACATCCAAATCACCTCTCCTAAACCAAAAGAGACAAACATAGTCCAAAATGTTTCTAGCAATGTATCGGTCCCACTCGCTCCTCCAAAGAGAAATCCTCCTAACAATCCAAAGCGCAAATATACCCCCTTGGGTGAGCCACTCGAGGT
Organism: Cunninghamia lanceolata; assembly: GCA_027924645.1. Classification (NCBI taxonomy): domain Eukaryota; kingdom Viridiplantae; phylum Streptophyta; class Pinopsida; order Cupressales; family Cupressaceae; genus Cunninghamia; species Cunninghamia lanceolata. Next base: position 4,791,063 of record BSBN01000620.1, read on the forward strand.
TGTATTCCAAAAGCTTCTCTGTGCTGGTATGGTTGAGTTCCCCATAACAAAACCATTTGATGAAAACAAACTTAAGCCCGTGTGGTACAAAGAGAATGAATATTGTGACTACCACCGTATCAAGGGCCACGCCACAAACAAATGCATGAAATTGAAAAACTATGTCCAAGACCTCGTTGAACGCGACAGAATCCAAATGGAAGACCACAATAATACATCACCCAATGATGGCCTAGGTGTCTATCAAGACCCTCTTCCCCACCACAACAATAACCAAACCGCATCCAAACTGATGCAGAGCCGAGCAACAAAAGCCTTGACATCCAACCGTGAAATGCTCACAGATCGCATTCACAATTTTCATACAATACTTGACTTATTATCACCGGTTTGCTACAGTGCAATATATACCGGTTTACCCCAACAGCCTGTCATAAAATGTATTAGGTGTTTGTATATCCTCCAATGTACATTCGCAATGTACATTCCTTGCATACATTCCAATTAAACATTCGAAATGTGCATTTGGTGGTACCCTCGGTCTTCACTTGCTCGTTGTATGTCTTACCACATACAAACCTTGACTTGCCGTGCCGATTCCTCCTACCAATCACTTCCTGCATGTAACCCAATGTATCTGCGGAATGTATATTTTGATATACATACAACTAGAAACATTCATTCACCGAATATACCTTTGGAATATGCCTTCACTGAAGTCAAACATTGACTTTCCTTGTATCAACCTGATGTACATTCAAACATACAATCTGCCACATGCATCTACAGGATACTCACAACCATGCAATTGTGGTATACTTAGGGATTGAACCCAATATACATTTGTGATATACACAGAGATTGTATATCAACACTTTGCAACATACAAACCTGATGTGCGATTGTCGGATACACACAAACTGGTACTCGGATGCGATAGCGATATACACATGAATTGTCTGTGACAAACAAAAGCGGTATATACAAGAAATGTATATCCGATATGTTTTACCCTTATATCTTCAAAACATGCATTTTGAACATATTTTCACACCTGATATGCTTTGCGATATACACATAGACTTTATATCCCGCATACAAATGCGATAGACTCACAACTTGTATATCCGATGAGACACTGCAGAACTTTGCTGATTTGATCCGTTGAAACCCTTGCGATTTCACATATCTATTTCTCCTGCAAACATGCAATCCTCTGCACTTTGTCAACCTAGCACACACCCATGCTAGGACTCTTCAATGCATATTGTTAGCGATCCAACAAACCTGAACACAGACAAACAAGAAACAATATAAAACGAAACCTAAACTGATATATACAACCATTCCACCGATTTGAAGAATCTAACTAGTGGAATGGGTTACGAATCCATCTCGATCCCAAATAGAAAATTGATTGCACAGTGAATTCAAAATGCCAGAAAATAACACAAACAGGATCTTCTTATTACTTTCAGAAATGCATACAGATATCTAATTTCATAGTTTCACAGCTACTGCTCTGTCTAACATCTGTTCTATATCTTCGCTTCTCTCTCTGAAATCGATATGATCTAGGCTATTTAACTGCTTTCCAATAGTAGTACTGACTTGATTCCCAGTGACTGGGAGATAATTCCAAGCGGTGGGAGAGATAACCAACTAAAAAACTTCTAACAACCTTATCATGACAGATCGATAAGTGTCCTAGGGACTTACAAATAGAAACCGAATTACAAACACCAATGGCATGTCTGGTTAAACAGACCTTATTACATTTAATGGTCATTTAGGACCTTATTGAAAACATAAAAATAAATATAAAACAACTAAATGCCTCATGGAGGCCACTGTGGGTTAGGTGCAACTACACCATACTCCCCAATTTGAAAAGAACTCATGTCCCATGAGTTAAGTCTTTGACAGAATCCACTTGGATCTTCTGTTGTCACATATCTACCCCATGATCTATGTGCTGCAACCTGCTGCCATGGAGGCAAATACTCATGCCTAGCACTATAGGCTCTTCTCACACCTTGCTAGTCATTCTTGTTGACCATCATCTCTGTCTGAACATGGACAGTGGAAACCTTATTTACTGCTATGGCAGAATAAGTTTGTCTTTCAACTCTTAGAGGGCAAACAATAGTCCCTACTATGACTGCATCCTTGTCTTTCCAATCAGCCTGTGGCTATGTACAAACCTACTTCTGGACCTTCTGTTGATCCACCTGATCTCTGTCAGTCAAAACTGAAATCTCTTTCAGACTGTGATATCCTCTCCTTGAGATATCCTCAACTTCTTGTGACTCTACTATAGGCATCTTCACAAACTCCCTCTTACCGACCAAAATAATCTTAGCTGTCTTCTTTACTTCAGTATCCTCCTGCAATGGTGTCAATAGGATAGTTCTCCCATCCTTCATGATGGTGTAGGTATTAGCATACCCATCATACAATGTTCTCCTATCAAATTGCCATGGCCTACCCAACAGTAGGTGACAACATTCCATGGGTAATGTGTCACACAAAACTCTATCCTGATAATCTCCAATCTGAAAATCAACATATGCCTGTTCATATACCATAAGTGATTGACTATCACTTACCCAAGATGCTTTGTAAGGATTTTAAGTGAAATCCTTTCCAGTTTCAGTTTATCCACCATTTCCTGAGATACCATGTTGTCTGTTGAACCAGAATCTATTACTACCCTGCATACTTTACCTTTGCTTTTGCAACTGGTCCTAAAAAGTGCTCTCCTTTGTAACATGTCCTTGGATGTCTTTAAGATTGTTCTCCTTAACATCAATGCTTCTCCTTGCTCAAGATACCCATAAGCATTAGGAGCATTTGCACTTCAATTAGTGTTTGAGCTTGTCCCACTTTGACCATCAGATTCTTGGACCAGATTTGTCCTCCTTTCTCCAATTGAACTTGTTGCTTTTTCGGGGCATTTGAATGCTGGGTGACCATATTCACCACAAGTATAACACTTTCCTGAGAATGTATTAGAACCTCCTCCATTACCAAATCTGCCTCTTGTTCCTTTCCATCCACTTCGGAAATCTGATTGCTCTTGTCCTTTACCAGTTTCTTCTTGATTCTCATTGACTTGCCTTGTTGTAGGAGCTGATCCTCTTCCTCTGAAATTGTTGTCTCTTCCTCTACTGTTCTGCTCTTGTCTTCTCTTTAATTTCTCTTCCACTTTAAGTGCCAATTGGTAGCACTTCTGAACTATATCTGGACTATGCAGATTTAAATCTTCTTGGATGGCAAATCTCAACCCATTGAGATACCTTGCTACCTTCTCTTCCTCATTCTCCTTGACCTTTGTCTTGACACATAGTTTCATGAACTCTTTAGTGTATGAACTGACATCTGACTCCTTCTGCTTCAGATTTTGTCTCCTCTTATGTAATTGGATATTGTAATCCAATGGAACATAGCCTTCCTTCACTAAAGCCATCATCTTCTTCCAAGTAGCAACTCTAATCTTTCCTTCTTTCACCCTGTCATCTTGGATGAAATTCAACCAAGTTAGTGCAGCCTCTTTCATTTTAGACTGGGCAATCTTCACCCTTTGGTGTTCTGCTATTTCCTCTATTTCAAAGAAATTATTCATGGAGTCTATCCACTCCATCACTGAATCAGGATCCATCTTTCTTGAAAACATTGGCAAATCTAATTTTATATCCATGGTCCTTCTCTCCAAGGACCTAAGGGCATTGATTAAGGGTCTCTAGTTTGCAGGAATATCTTCCCGCCTAGGGATTTCCTCTTCATCCCTGTCATCCTCACCAGAATCTTCTCTTCCCTTTCCTACCTTGTCCCTCAACTTCTCTATCTCATCTTTCAAAGCCTCATTCTGAGCTCTAACTACTTTGCTTTCTGTAATTTGCTTCTTTACCAGGACAGCCAATTCAGTGTTGGTCATCTTTGCTAGAAACTCTGATGTTCCCTCTGTATTAGACATTTGTCTTCTTCTCTTTTCCCAAAAGATACTTCTTCACTCTGATACCACTATGATGCAGAGCCGAGCAGTGAAGCCTTGACATCCAACCGTGAAATGCTCACAGATTGCATTCACAATTTTCATACAATACTTGACTCATTATCACCGGTTTGCTACAGTGCAATATATATTGGTTTACCCCGACAGCCCATCACAAAATGTATCAGGTGTTTGTATATCCTCCAATGTACATTCGCAATGTACATTCCTCGCATACATTCCAATTAAACATTCAAAATGTGCATTTGGTGGGACCCTCAGTCTTCACTCACCCGTTATATGTCTTACCACATACAAACCTTGACTTGCCGTGTCGGTTCCTCCTACCGCTCCTACCGGTCACTTCCTGCATGTAACCCAATGTATCTGCGGAATGTATATTCTGATATACATACAACTAGAAACATGCATTCACCGAATATACCTTCAGAATATGCCTTCACCGAAGTCAAACGTTGACTTTCCTTATATCAACCCGATGTACATTCACAATGTACATTCAAACATACAATCTGCCACATGCATCTGCGAGATACTCACAACCATGCAACTGCAGTATACATAGGGATTGAACCTGATATACATTTGTGATATACACAAAGATTGTATATCAACACTTTGCAACATACAAACCTAATGTGCGATTGTCAAAAACACACAAACTGGTACTCGGATGCAATAGCGATATACACATGAATTATCTATGACAAACAAAAGCGGTATATACAAGAAATGTATATCCAATATGTTTTACCCTTATATCTTCAAAACATGCATTTTCAACATGTTTTCACACCTGATATGCTTTGCAATATACGCACAGACTATATATCCCGCATACAAATGCGATATACTCACAACTTGTATATCTGATGAGACACTGCGGAACTTTGCCGATTTGATCCATTGAAACCCTTACGATTTCACAGATCTGTTTTTCTTGCAAACATGCAATCCTCTACACTTTGTCAACCTAGCACACACCCATGCTAGGACTCTTCAATGCATGTTGTTAGCAATCCAACAAACCTGAACACGGACAAACAAGAAACAATACAAAACAAAACCTAAACTGATATATACAACCATTCCACTGATTCGAAGAATCTAACCGGTGGAATGGGTTATGAATCCATCTCGATCCCAAATAGAAAATTGATTACATAGTGAATTCAAAATGCCAGAAAATAACACAAACAGGATCTTCTTATTACTTTCAGAAATGCATACAGATATCTGATTTCACAGTTTCACAGCTACTGCTCTGTCTAACATCTATTCTATATCTTCGCTTCTCTCTCTGAAATTGATCTGATCTAGGCTATTTAACTACTTGCCAACAGTAGTACTGACTTGATTCCCTGCGACTGGGAGATAATTCCAATCGGCTGGGAGAGATAACCAACTAACAAACTTCTAACAACCTAACAACCTTATCATGACAAATCGATAAGTGTCCTAGGGACTTACAAATAGAAATTGAATTACAAAAACCAATGACAAGTCTAGTTAAATAGACCTTATTACATTTAATGGTCATTTAGGACCTTATTGAAAACATAAAAATAAACATAAAACAACTAAATGCCTCATGGAGGCCACTGTGGGTTAGCTGCAACTGCACCACAAACCATCTTCCTCCAACACTAATCCTAACAACCAAGCCAACAACATCAACTACAACAGTGTTTCGCATCCCTATGATAATATAGTGGGTAGAATTGATTTTTATTCTACTCGTATCACCACCATCAAAGTCAAAAATACCACCCCTGAATGTGTTGTTACCACCTGTCGTCGGCGTATAACTATGAAGGGACCATCCCCATCCTCCACTACCACCACTTCCCAATACAACTTCCTCGATCATCTTGGAAAGACCTGTTGTGATGTTCACAACACGCCCCATTATGCTCCTTAGCACAATGGGGACCCCTGCTGATGTTTGCTTTTTGCTTCTGCTTGTGTTTTTTCTGCTTTCTGGCGGTCTGGTAAAAATGAAGGTCAGGTGCATCATCATCATGATATTGGATAAGGTAGGTCATCATCATGAGGTCAGTTTGTCAAAGTTCATATTTTGTTTCTGTAACCTCATATTCAGAAAGAGCTTGAAATTCCATGCAGGTTTGCCTTTTACTTCACTTGAAAATTCTTCCATATGTGAAAGTTATGCACGGTCAAAGTTTTGGTCAAACCTGATATTCGCAGGAGGATCATCATATTTTTATATCCTAAGTCATGTTGTCAGGATCATCATGATCTTGGTCTATCACCCGATAAAAATCATGCAGTCGCAACATCCGGACGTCAATCTTAGGTGGTAGTGCCCTTTACCCGTCAAATGGCCTTACGCGCATTGTCAGCATCATAATTTTTTTTAGGAGGGTCATATGTTATAAACTCGGTTTTGGTTACATGAAGAACATCATCATCATATTTGAACCCCCCCGATAATATCCTGAGGTTCAAGTATCCTGATGACATCGGCTTTAAGTCAAGGTAAGTTCCCCGTCGAGCGGTCTTTGTATCGCGAGCATCATCATGATATCTTTGCATTGCCTAAAACTAAAATATCATGCTGATAGTATAAGATCACCCCTTAGAAAATCCACCTTCGGCATATTTGTATGCGCATGCTATAAACCTATCGCAAGGTCATCATCATGATATTTGCTGAAGTTCGAAATATGATGATGACGACTTCATATCATCCTGTTCGTTCACGAGGGTCATTCGCTGAAATTCGCTAAGTGACGGAGGCATCATCATCATAAATCGATAAAGGGGATCATCATCTTCATATCCTCCTGATCGCCTTTTTTGCAATATCATGATGATCACCCTATCTATTCAGAAGAGGAGGGTCGATATTTCATTCCTTAAACAGCATGATCATATTTTACAATATCACCCTAGCGCAAATATCATGATGACCTCAACTCATCCTTGTGCTTCGAAGACGAATATCATGATGACGTCATCATGATAATTCGATAAGGTGGGTCATCATCATATTGTTTTATCCTGTCCTGTTGTCAAGATCATCATGATCTTGTTTGTTCACCCGATATTTCGTAAAGTCCTCCTGCCGATGAAATACAACCTTTTGAAAATATCCTGATGATCATCATCGTCACATTTTCCCTTCGGCAGGATATTTCCCAAACATGATCCGGTTGGCGAAATATCATGATGACGTCATGTTCTAAGTTTAACTGAGGCTCCGAATATCATGATGACGTCATCCCGATCTGATAAACGAAGAAGTAAATATCCTGATGATCATCATCATCACCTTTTTTTCCTTCAACAGGATATTTTTTCAAGCACGATCTGGTTCGCGAAATATGATGATGATGTCTTATTCTATGTTCGACAGAAGCCCCAAATATGATGATGATCCTCATCATCCTGATCTTTCGAGAGGGTTACCTTGGCCGCAAGAGGATCATATTACGTTCATCATCCTGATCATGCTCCTTAGGTGACCCGATATTTCATTTATCCCCTGATCTTAACGAATATGATGATGACGTCATCCTTAGCATTTCAATGAAGCCCGAATATCATGATGATGTCACCATCATCTTCCTTTCCTCGGCAGCATGACCATATTCATATCCTCCCATTCTTCTTCAACATGATGATGATGATGATGTTGTTCTTTTCTCCAATATGCAGAAGCGGAATATCATGATGATGAAGAATATCGACCAACAGTGTTTTTTTTGACACGCCGACAGCGATGATCATGCCGATGGGCGGGAAATGAGGCGGTGGAGTTTTAAAGTGTTTTTTTTGGCGCTTCTGGCATTTTCCCGGTCAGCGATGGTTGACCCGATGAAGTTTGAGCAGTCTGAACGCATTTTTGACGCATTTTTTGAGCGTATTCTGGACCCGATTTCCACGATCTTGCGCAGTCACCTGGATTTAAACGCTTATTTTAATTTCCTGTTGTTTATGTGATAAATGTGAAACTTATTGCTTGTCTTGTCTTGCAGGCTTGCAGTTGAGGAAGCAGCTGGAAAGTCAACACAGTGACCTCATGAAGGAAAGAAAATCTGATCTCAGGAGCAAGAAGATAAGGATAAAGTGCGAAAAGTCAAGGCCATTCAAGTGAAAGACAGAGTTGCAGCTGGAGGTATTACTACAACAGACAAACAGAAGTTATTACCCAGCTGCCGGAACTTCTCAGAAGGGGCAATATTTCGCCCAAATTTGACACTGCTCAGAGATATTTTTGAGAGCTGGTTCACCTGCATTTATTGCTGTAACCAAGGGTTTGAACCAGGGGTTCAGTTAGGTTTTTGCTGTAGTGAGGACAATCAGAATGTTATATATTGTGCCTCTCTACACTGTAATACTTTACAACAGGGGCTACAACAGGGATTTCTAGGAAAACACAGCAAGTTAGCTTAGCATAGTTTAGAGGTAGAAGAAGGAGGTCGCCTGTTTGTCTGCAGTAAGGTGCGCGTGGAATGTTTGGCTGCCTTACTGTATCTATAAAGCTTGTAAGTTCTCTGTAGTATGATCAATGAAACTAAGAGTCATTCCTACATTGTAAATCATGTATGACTATTCATTTCTAATACAATAGAATCTGGAGTTCTGCATCTATCTTCTGAGTGTTCTCCTGCTCTTCTTTGTATTTTGAAATATCTTCTTTGAGAGCTTGCAATTTTAAATGTATGTTTGTGAAAATGCTCAGAACTTACATTTAGGGTTTTTACTGTGGATTTGATCAAATTACTGTGGTATTTACATAGTGCATAACAGAAACAATTAGATCCTTCGGTAGATTAAATGAGGTATAGAGTAGATCTTTCTAACTTTTCCCAACCCATCTGAAATATTTAGCTGAAAACGTAGAAATCTAAAGGAAATTGTCTCAAATTTGAAGAAGCATGCATAACAGAGTCTAAGTAGACAGTTTTCATAAACAGATAAAGAAGAAAGCTGCAATAAATCAAGAAAACCCTCTGAAACTTGCAGCACAGTATCACCTTTATGCAAATGAACAGAATACTTGTTGAAATCTATGACCTTTTTGCATATTCTTAGGCCAGTAAACCACAAAACAAACCTAAACTACGTAAGGCCCCTTGAACATTACAGCTTCACATTGACCAACTGAACTTGACCAACCAAACCATTGTAGACTTGGGATTAGTTGAATCTCAAATGATTCCTTCTTATCTTTCAAGTATAGTTTCAGTTCATTATATGTGAATTTTAACTTATTGTTATGATTGCATCAAAACAATCATCAACAGTTTTTTGGCGCTAGAAGGAGGGCTAGAAGGCTGTATATTGCAATCATCAACAAGACCCCTGCTCAAATCTCCATCTTGGAACTCCTTAGGACATCCGCCATACACCAAAAAATACTTGACAACGCTCTCCAAGAGTTTCATGTTCCTACCGACATACCTCCCACCCAATTCCAAAACCTTGTTGCTCAATTATCATCATCCTATCATCTCACCTTTAGTCATGTCGACATGCCACCCATTGACCTCGCACATAATAAAGCCCTTCATATTGAACTCCAAATCACCAACCATAGAGTCAAGAGGGTCCTTTTGGACAATGGATCTGGCTTGAACATATGTACATTAAAATTCATAAAACTCCTAGGGTATTCAACGGCTGACTTGGAATCTTTGTTATCTCCATTAAGGCATACGACAACACAGAGAGAGAATCCGAAGGCACTATATGTCTCCCTATCAAGGTAGGCCCACTCACCATGCCCACTCTATGTCACGTGATTGATCTTGACCTTCCATATAATCTCCTCCTAGGCTAAACATGGTTGCATGCCATGCAAGCTATTCCCTCCACCTATCATCAATGCCTCAAGTTCCCTCATAATGGTGTGGAAGTCACTATCCCCGCCGATCAACAACCTTTTGAATATTGCAAGGCCTTAGAGGTTGTCTATGATTGACAATTCCATTGTCCAAGCACCTATGGGGATCATGTCAAAGATCCCTCATCCACTCCATCCACGTCATCATTCACGCTACAAGTCACCATCAAACAATCACAAGCTTCCACTTCATCTTCCACTCGTACACCTTAAAAGGTCAAGATCATAGACAAAGGCTGTGGCGAGTATGAGCTTCACAATGCCTTCCATGTGGGACAATTACCATTGTCCCCCGCTCCCATGGCCGTTATCTTCTAAAGAAGGAAAAAGAATAGCAGTGTAGGATCAATGATAAAATTCCCTTTGTACCAGCACAAGTCTCTAGAGAAGAAGAAGCTGAAGAAACAGCTCTAAGTGATTGGCTATATAGTGATGAAACTACCCCAGTACCTGTCAATCTAGAATACTTCAAAGAAAAATATCCTGTACCATTTCAAATTTGTACCAAAATGCCTTACCGTGGAACAGGACTTGGTGTTGATGAACAAGGTGTTACAGAGTCCGTACCGGTTGATCCTACGTCTCCCAAGAAATATGCTCAATACTTCAGTTTAGGATATGCTCCATCGACTGTGACAATTCATGGACCCACTAAAACCTCAGTACAGGTAATGGAATCCTCTTCTAGTGTTGAAAACATCACGTCAAGTGTCATCATAGCTTCATGTGAAGATCTGGACCTTTCTTGCATCTTCCCCAACAATGCCATCTTCGTTATTGACCTCCCCCTCGTTCATCCTGAACTCATTTCTTGGGATTGTCAAGGACCCCCGCCTCTTGACGTATTTCCAAATGATGAGGCTCCCTCCGCATTCTTGGAACTCTGAGACACCTCACAATATGACATATGCTTGCACGCTGATGCCTATTTTGGGGAAGAAGATATCCTTAGTCCAAAAAAGCAAAAATTAAAAAATAGAAAATCGTCCCCTAGTGAAAACCTCTCTGAGGCACTTTTGGACACAAAAGAGAAAAATAAAGACGTATCTCCTAGTGAAAACCTCTCTGAGGCGCTAGAAGATGAGGATCTCAATCTTCCCCCTATACCATCTCACTAGCAAGACCGTTCCAACATTTTGATTGAAGGTACACAAGAAATCAACCTTGGCATGCAAGAATCACCCAAGCTCACACATCTAGCAGAAAGTCTCGGTACAGAAGAAAAATCCAACATCTCCACAGTGCTTCATGAAACACCTGATGTGTTCGCTTGGTCTTATGCTAACATGCCAGGATTGGATCCATCTTTGGTTGTTCACCATCTTGTGGTACATCCTACCACAAAACCTATTAAGCAGAAGCTCCGCAAGATGCACCCTCAAGTCGCATTGCTCGTCAAAGAAGAGCTGCAGAAACTACTAGATGTTGGCTTTATTTGCTCTATCAATTATCTAGAGTGGGTCTCCAATATTGTGTAAGTTGCTAAGAAACCTGGGGGCATCTGTTGTTGTACAGACTTCCGAGACCTTAATAAAGCATGTCTGAAATATGATTTTCCACTTCCCAACATTTATATGATTGTAGATCTCACAACAGGACACAAGATGTTCTCCCTTATGGATGGCTTCTCTAGATATAATCAAATCAGAATTGCTCCTGAGGATCAACACAAAATAGCTTTTACCTGTCCTTGGGGCACATACTGCTGGCAAGTCATGCCCTTTGGTCTAAAGAATGTGGGGGCAACCTATCAACATGCAATGACTACTATCTTCCATGACATGATACATAAGATAATGGAAGACTATGTGGATGATCTCCTGGGAAAATCAAGAACAAGGGAAGAGCACCCTGCAATCCTATGACAGATCTTTGCATGGCTCAGAGAATACAAGCTTCACCTCAACCCCAAGAAATGTGTCTTCGGTGTAACATCGAGTAAACTCTTGGGGTTCATTGTCTCCCGCAAGGGCATCGAGGTAGATCCTGCTAAAGTCACTGCCATAACAAAAATGCCTCCTCCAAAGACACTCAAACAACTTCAAAGTCTTCAAGGCAAATTATAGGCTATAAGAAGATTCATCGCTCAACTTGCAGACAAATGCCATCCTTTTGCCCATTTACTTCACAAAGACGTACACTTTAAGTGGGATAAGAAATGTCAACAAGCATTCGACCGCATCAAGGAGTATCTTGCTTCACCACCGGTCCTAATGCCACCTATCCCTAGAAAGCCCCTGTTATTATATATATCAGCAACTTCAATAGCACTGGGGGCACTCTTAGCACAACAGGATGATACTGGTCGTGAGAGAGCTATATACTACATCAGCAAGACTTTGGTTGGATATGAGCTTAACTACACCCCCATGGAACGCGCATGTCTAGCTGTCATTTTCTGCTCTCAAAAGTTACGACACTACATGCTAAGTCATTCTATCAAGCTCATATCTAAGGTTGATCCTCTTAAGTACCTCCTTTACATAACTACACTCACGGGGAGAATGGAAAAATGGGTCATGTTGTTGAGTGAATTCGATATTGAGTATGTTGATAGAAAAGCAATCAAAGGATAGGTTGTAGCAGATCAGCTAGCTGAAGCACCCCTCACAAATTATTAGCCGCTATCCATTGACTTTCCAGATGAGTCCATCCTAACCATGGTAGAATCAACAAATTGAAAACTATACTTTGATGGATCCTTCACTAATCATGGTTCAAGGGTAGGAATACTACTGGTGACCCCACAAGGCAATTATATCCCCAAATATTACAGACTTGCTTTCCCCTATACAAACAATGTAGCTGAATATGAAGCTCTGATCATTGGTCTCAAAATGGTCGTGTAATGGAATATCTCACAACTACAGGTCTATGGAGACTCTCAATTGATCATCAAACAAGTGAATGATGAGTTTTCCACAAAATATGATAAGCTAGTGCCCTATAAGCAAATGGTTGATGAATATAAATTGTTATTCACCTACATATAGTTTGAGTAGGTACTGCGCCTTCACAACAAAGCAGTTGATGCCATGGCTACTATCGGTTCCTTTCTAGATATGCCTCATGATAGCCATCAATGTGAGTTTCTTGTGGAACAACTCTTAATTCCAACATATCGTGTCGCTGAGTCAGAATTTGTGTGTGAGATTATTGGTCCAGAAAATCCCTGGTACCATGATATTTACACTTACCTCCAACATCACACGTTTCCTCCTGAATCCACCCGCAAACAATAAAGATCACTCATTCGCCAAGCCATTCACTACAATATCCTTTCCGACACCCTCTATCACCGATCTATGATGGCACTCTTCTTCGATGCTTAAACACGGAAGAAGCTTCCCTTGCCTTACACGAAGTCCACGCAGGTATCTGTGGAGTGCACACAAGTGGAATTATCCTAGCCAAGAAGCTCTTGCATACTGAATATTATTGGCCTACCATGGAACATGATGCATGTGAGTATGTGAAGAAGTGTAAGCCATGTCAGCAGCATGGAGATCTCATTCACACTCCCTCTCAAGCGTTGCAACCTATTACTACACCATGGCCTTTCTCTCAGTGGGGCCTAGATCTCGTTGGCAAAATTCACCCATCCTCCTCTGACGGACACAAATTCATTATCATCGCAACAGAATACTTCACTAAGTGGGTAGAATCCATACCCCTCACTTTCACCACAGGAAACCAAATCGCCAAGTTCATCCTCTACCATATCATCTTTCGTTATGGTATCCCATCCGCCATTGTCACTGACAATAGTAAACCTTTTAAAAACCATGATGTTCGGGACCTTTGTGAACAGTTCCACATCCAACATCATTGGTCCACTCCATATTACCCACAAGGTAACGGACAGGCTGAGGCAACTAATAAAACCTTACTTAAAATCCTCAAGAAAGTTGTCAATGAAACTGGCCATGATTGGCACCTCCATATGCATCCCGCTCTCTAGGCCTATTGCACTAGTATCCGCACACCCACAGGCGCTACACCATATTCCCTTGTCTTTGGAGAAGAAGTCATCCTGCCAATCGAGATCGAATTGCTCTCCTTGCGCATCTCCTTGCATAATGTCATCATTGATGAAGAATACCATGTTGCACACCTCCAACAGCTCGAGCTATTGGATGAACGACACCTCAATGCCCTCAATCACCTCCAAGCATACTAAAATCAGCTTCACAAATCCTATAACAAGAAGATCTGTGCTAGGGAGTTTGCAGTAGGAGATCTGGTCCTGAAGGAAAATCAAAGGAATCTATCTGAGCGAGAAAAGAAAGGAAAATTTGAGCCTAATTGGCTAGGACCCTACATTTGTTGATAACTGAGAGGGGGGTGAATCAATTATCCTTAATTCACTTTCAATTCAAACACTTAAATCCACTTTGTTAATCAATAGCATAGCAATTAATCATTCATGGAAGCATAAGACATAAACACCAGAGCAGATACACATCAACACATGAAACACCAAGATTTTGACGTGGAAAACCCGGTTAAGGGAAAAACCACAGGGTGATTAACCCAAGGATTGTTCTCTGTTAGAAGAATAAGAAAAATGGCTAGCACATGCCAATTAGGGCTCACTGCCTGAGCACATTGCTCACAAGGAGGCACACTGCCTACAAGAGACACACTGTCTACAAAGATAACAAGTATTACAAACTTGAACTGGAGATTGACATCTTTACCATGTCCGGATCAATTCCATTTAAGCCCAAAAACTCCTGCTCTGCCTTTCGCACTTCTCTTCGCTATATCACACTCATCACCACAAGACACACTACGAAATGAATTCACAAACCTTTATTTATACAAGGCAACAACTTAGGAACAATCATCTAAGTCGGCAGTTATCCACAAGAACATTTGCAAGGTGAATAACTTATTCGGTCGGCCAGCCTGAACAAGAACATCTTCATCTAGAAGTATATCTCCAATTCTGGGCTCTAGCACTAATGCGGACCGACAACACAACCTCAACATGATCCAAGAACCTTCACAGGCTTGCCTGTATGACCGGGCACATATGCACTTTGTCTACTTACCAGAATTCTTCTCTTCTTCATCTGAAACTTCAAGAACACAGTCTGTCGCCACTGTCATAATGCAAAAGGTTCTTCCAGACCTCCAAACACTTTTTGTAACACTCTATCACTCTGGAGCATCTCTCGGAACCGGTTCTACTTGATTGATCATAACTTCTTCAGATCTTCATGCAGACCTCTGAAATCTTAACTAGAACATCTCAAGACTCATATCTACAAACCCTTTAATCCGTATCCTCTGATCCACAACCTATTGAGTACTTTTTCCTTCTTCTCATCACTGTTCTTCACTATTCCTGATTGAGACTAATTTTCTCAATATCCTCAGCACACATCTCATCCAATCCTTCTCATCAATGCAATATGAGTATGTTGACAACAATGACAACACTGGTTAACCTCATACTTGCAACAACATTGTCACTGCAAAGTATGGCTTTGGAGCATATCACCTCTCCACCCTTGAAGGAGAAGAACTAGAGGAGCCCATGAATATCATTCACTTGAAATGGTTCCACAGTTAGTTCGCTGAATACCCCATGTCAAAAATACAAAAAAAATCTAAAAATCTAAAAAATTACAAAAAAATAGTAAAGAGAAATAATACATCCTATGGTGAAAACCACTCCTTGTGGCGCCTTGGATAAGTACCATGATGAAAACCTACTTGCAGGCATCATGTGTAGGTTCAATTTGGATCCATTGTTCAAATCACCTTCCCATTTTCACCCGCACTATCCAATCCACCTATCCCCTCGTCTGAGCTTCAAAATAAACCCATCATCTGAGCTTCCATTGTCCATCATTCCCAACATACCTCTCATCTCCCAAAAACTTAATTTCCATCTTATCACTCGCTTGACCCTCCTATTCATCCATAACCTTGGTCCCTTTAATGTTTTTGCCACGTCACATCCTTTACTACACCAACATCGTTCCCTACCTATCGTAGTTTTTACACCATGATACCCATTGACAAACCGACATCCACATCATCTAAAATACACCTCATCATTCCACATGAACTAAACCCTATCCCTATATCATCAAGTCTCTCATAACTACATATCATCACCACCCCCATTGTAATGTGTCTTGATCCCGTGGATACAGGGTATGTAGGCAGTCTAGAATACGAAGGAAGTATCCAGTACGCAGGTACACACAATGCACCCATCCAACCCGCTTGGATGGTCCCACATTCCTGAGCTTGTTGATTACACTTGACCTACGATCAATATACTTGCTAGGCATCTCATCAAAGCATAACACTATCACAGAAAATATTCCACCAACATATTGGCTTTTCCATAAATCGTAGGACATATCCCTCTGCCTATCCTTAGTCTAGTTTAAGCCATCATCGATTCTTGTCCTAGGATGCATCCTTCCTACAATGGACAAAATCATCACATCCTCCATCCATCCTTTGGCAAGAGATACAATGGTTGTGTGTGCGTTGGGTCAGTCAGTCTTTTGGTCTTTGATTTTATCTTATGCATCATTCTGGGACTATGTCAAAGCTGCCTTGATCCCATTATATCATGGCATGTGGAGAACAATCCAGAATGGGGCATGGTCATTATTTTTGTATGTTGTGCTTGTGGGAGGTTCTCATTACTCTGTATAAGTATTCATACCTTGTGGATTGTAGGGTCGGTTCTAGCATATTGTTCCCCTTCTGCATCTAAGGTTCTTCATACCTTTGGTGTATTAAGGACTTATGTTATGAGTCCCCTTCCCTCGTCTAGACAAGGTTGTACTATTACAGGTATGAATGGGTTCATCCTATTACTTGTAGAGTCAAGTCCTGTGCATGGATGCATCGTCACCTTGGTTCCACATACCCTGGTGTATAACATCCCATACTATATCAATAGTAACACTCAATTTTTATTATTATTGGTAGAATATCTCAATATGAAGAAGTTCCTTGCATCTGCATCTATTCTCATCACCCTATCCTTCTCTTGTTGCCTCAAGATTCATTAAAACTTACATTCCCATTCCCCCTATTTTCTACCATCTACTCGTTCCCCATCATTTTGTGACCATTTTCAGGGTTCTATTAGTGTGTCATGATCACCTGTCATCCTACATCACAAACATGTTAGTAGCCCATCTTGCATCACATATACATTAGCATATATCCACATAACACATACGCATATGTCTGCATCATACACAAATCCATCTATCCTAACATCATATGCACATGACTACATCATACATAACCCATCCATCATAACACGTATATGCATACGCTCCATCCTGCCTCCAAGCACATGTTAGGTCCTATCCCCATCATCACAAACATATACATATCAAATAACATCACAAGCATATAATCAATCATCATACATCCATGCATCCATCATATATATATATATATATATATATATCATAACATTTAAATCCATCATATAAGCACATCCATAAATGCATCTAATCATGAATACCACAACATAAATCAATGCATCCATCCATAACCATGGTCCATTGTTCGAATAGTTCATCTCATATATCTATCAAAATGTGATCATGATACAAAATGTGGTCCTCAAACCTATCAAAAAATAGTACATGTATACATCATGCCCCTAGGCGGAGCTGTCCCTGCCTGACCCAGATGGTCCTGAGTCTCTCTGATGTGGGCCCCCCATGTCCTACTAGTCCGCCTGTCTCAGTGCCAGTGGAGGCAGCATATGTGATGCTGCTAACACCTGTGATGGAGAGGGTTGCTGAATTGACCTCTCCAATCATCCTATCCTCCTAGAACTAGAAGCCCTAGATCTACTATGGTAACTGGCTCTTTGTCCTACATGCCCTATAGCCTCATATACTGACCTGTAGTGCTACGCCTCCCTAGTGACTTCCTCTATCCACTGCTGCATCATCTCCATCATCTCTCTCATCCCTAACCCCAATGCCTGACATGCCTGATCTCTCTCTTATGCATACTATTGTGCTAACCCCTACAACTATGTCCCCTGTGCATGCAATCCCATAACTTGTGCCTATGCGGCGCGTACCGGTGCCAACTCTCCCTGTAATTGGACTATCTGAGCATCCCGTTGCTGCACCAAAGACTGTAATCCTGACACATCTACCACATCCCTGATCTGTCCCTATAGCTAGGCCACCAATCCTTCCAGCTGCACTTCCTGCCCCTCTTGCTGGGCTATCTGCACCTATAACTAGGCTATCTACTCTCATGCTTGAGCTAACTCTGATCCATCTGCATCATCACCACTAGCTGCATCACCCCTACCATCACCTCCAATATCTATATCCATCCCCTCTGCATGTGCCTCATCCTCATCATCATCATCATCCTCATCTTCATCATTGTCATCATCCTCATCTTCATCATCGTCATCCTCCTCATCCTCCTCATCCCCATCCTCATCATCATCATCCTCATCCTCATCCTCATCATCATCATCCTCCTCATCACCCTCATCCCCATCCTCATCGTCGTAATCCTCCTCCTCTCCTGCTGCCTCCACTGGCGCTACAAACCCTATGGGTACTATGAGTCTCACTGGCCTCTGTCGAGCCCACCACTCATCATATGTTGTAGTCCCTGCATCCACTACATCATGTCTATCATCCCATGCCTGTAGTTGAAGCCCCTCAAACTCTGCTATGACCATCTGTGCATTAGGCACTAGCCCCCACCACTGTTGCTCATCTCGTATCCATGTAAACCTCACCTCCACCTGTGGCACATCCTGCACCAACCCAAACTACTGCTGCACTCGCTTTGGAAGGTATCTATCTATGATCAACTCTGTCTGCCCCATTAGGTACTGTGACTGCATCACATAACCTAGCTGATCATTATCATCTGACCACCTCTCCACTTCCCTCCAAGGTTGCCACATGAACACCACCATCTCATCTATCACCCATCTCCAATATCCCATGTTTCCCAACTGTCACCACATCTGATGTCCTCTATATGCATAAACAAATGGCCGATGTTGGAGCCTATCCCTCACTGTCAATGGCCAATTCACTGCGATATGCTCCCATGCCCAAATATGCAACAATGTCACCCCACAGCCCAGGCTCCCTGATCGTCTATATACCACTGAATACATGTCATGATACAAATGGGCTAGTATACATGAGCCCCATGTGTACACCACTCCATCGGTCAGCATTCGATGTAATACCTCCCCCCAGCCCACAAGGAATCCATGAGGTCTCTTATTAGGAACCAATGTCCCTGCTATCAACCCCACCAAAAACAAAGCCAATGAATCCAACCCCCTCTCCATCGCTGTCTGATATACCATCTCTGTCCTGTCTGCTGAGTACAGCACCTACCTAGGGGCAAAGACCTGGTCCAGATACTCTCTCCCATGTCCATTTTGATAAACCACTCTCTCTCCATGAAGGGGGACCCGTAGAATCCTTCGCACATCCTCTAATGTGATAGTTGCCTCCCCTGTCAGAAATAGGAAGGCGCAGCGCTCTGGCTGAAATCACTCCACCACCGCTGTCATCATTGCCCTATCCTCATGAATTCGTGGCATATTCGATATGTGATCTAGTCCTAGCACCCCTAACACAAACCTGTAGGCCCGATCTAGCTCCTCCCAAAGCCTGAATGTGGGCGGTAGCCTCTCCCAAGACTGAAGAACACCCCTGTCTTCCTGCATCCCCCCAAACACACCATCATGTCAGTTTATTTCATCATTTCATGCCTACTCCCCCCTATCGTGTTTTCTAAGTTTGTCCTCCTATGACCTCGCAGCCTGAGTCAAGCAAACCCCCCCTCTCCCATATTTGATTAACCTTGCCTGTTACCCCCTCCCCCCTGAGAAAACACCTTCCCTATCTAGATTAAACACCCCCCACCCTCATGACCCGCGTCGGCCACAAATTCTCCCCCGCTCCTCACGCCCCATCTCTCCTCCCCTCATCACCCAAAGATATCAAAAAATAAATAAATAAATAACGTATCAAAAAATTAAAAATAAAAAATAAAAAACCTTATCAAAAATTTAAAAAAAAACAAAAATCAAGAATCAAAAAATCAAATGTCAAAAACAAAAAATAAAAAATAAAAAATCAAATATCAAAATAAAAAATCAAAAAATCAAATGTCAAAAATCAAAAATCAAAAATCAAATGTCAAAATAAAAAATCAAAAATCAAATGTCAAAAATAAAAAATCAAAAAATCAAATGTCAAAAATAAAAAATAAAAAATCAAATGTCAAAATAAAAAATCAAAAATCAAATGTCAAAAAAAAAGGGGGACCGACGCTCACCAAGCGCCACACCCTACCCCCGTGCCCGATAGGTGCCCACCACCACACCCCCGCCCACGGAGCATTGTGTCGCTCCCCACTAAACTCCCCTCCCCCCACGACCCCCTTCTCCTCCCTACCCCCCCCACGACCCCCTCTCCTCCCTCTCCCCTCCCCCGTCCCCCTTCCTTGGCTCCCTACCGCCTAACCCTCTTCCCCGACGCCACACATGATAAGCGCTTCCTGGCCCCTGCAGTGCCTAAGAGGTGCCTTTCCCTACATCCATGCCCTGTAAGCACTAATCGCCAATCCACGTGCCCAGTAGGCACCAAAATGCACTCCCCCCCTCACTAAACAATTTCAAACCACAAAAATAAATAAATATACACAATCACATAAAAATTTCAAAATCACAAACACATAATCGAATTCAAACCCCCAAAATAAACACAAATAAAAATAAATAAATAAACATAAACATAAACATAAATAAAATAAAATAATAACATAATAAAAAGAATACATCATACCATCATAAACACATGCAATCATAAAATAATAAATCATTTTCAAAACACCCATAAACACATAACCAAAATTTTCAAAAAACAAAAATCATAAAACCCACAAAAAAATTTCAAAACATTTTTCCAAAATAAACTCAACCCATTTGCTCATGCCCAGTATCCACCGATATTTTTCAACGCCCAAACCCAACCCCCCCATGCCATTCCCCCATAAACCCATTTTCCCAAACCCCCAAATTACCCTAACACAACTATTATTACATCCAATCAAACCATAGTCACAAGGCAAGGTTAAAATCACTCACCTGCCGCTACTGGCTGCAAGTACTCCCGCACCCACTCCGCTCGGTGCTCCTCTAGAGGAATCCCCGCCATCGCTCCTCTTCCTCTCTTCTTTTCCACCTCCACAATCACAAAAAGTAAAATAAGCTTTTTAGCTCTCTTTTTACTTTTTAACCCACTCCACTTTTTCTTTTTTCACTTCTTTTTATCTTTTTCTCACTTCTTTTTTATCTTTTTCATCCCACTTTTTATTAGTTTTCCCCCTTTTTCCTCCATCCACTTCTGTCTTCCACTTTTTCCATCTCCACCTCATTTTTTTCCATTTTTTCACCATTTCTATCATTGCATCCCCGTTCTTGAGTCTCAGGACCACCTTTTCCACCCTCTTCCATCATTTTTCATCTTTTTTCGAGAAATCGCCCAAAAAAAAAAAATTCCACCGATCTCTCAAGGGGGCATCACCTCACCACCCATTCAACTCCTTTTCACTCACCGGGCATAATTTATCAAAAAATTCTATATTCTTTGATATCCCATCAACCCGCTAACCGCGATAGCCGTGATGCCATATCAAAAAGGGGCAAAATGTAGACACCTGAAAATGGTCACAACCAACTTCATCCACTCACGCATTCAACCCTAATCCACCTGCATCACTTCGTCCAATCCGATTATCAATTAAATAATTTTTAATTATTTAATTAATTTATTTTGCACCTTTATCCTATCATAAAAATCAAATTCTTCTACTATAGTTTGAAAATTAAATATTTTTTACTATAGTTCATCCCAAAAATTAAATAAATTATCATATTTATTTAATTCCCTATTTTGTGCACTTTTGATTACTTTTTGTAATCATAATTATCTTCTTCTAATCCATGTGCACATGAATTAATTTTAATTAATTCATCATTACAAACCCCCATGTTTCTAGAAGTCCATTTGTCATCTAATGTACACACATGTATATGACAAGTAGTACTTTGGAAGCATGGGAAAATCTTTCAAATTGAGTACATTTGTCCTATTTCTTCCACCCTACTCCATGTGTCACTATTCATCCCAATTTAAAATTCCATGTGGCACTATTTGAACACTATTCTTCCAATTTTAAATTTCACTTGTCCTCTCCATGAAATTTAAAATTATCTACAAAATCCAAGCCTTACCTTTTCATAAATGAGTCCTTACATGTCATACACCTACTCAATCCTAGCCATCCATCCATTCAAATTTGTATTCTCATCCATTGATCATCCCTTGAATCTTGGGGCAACTTCCACATCCAATCCAATCATGCCATTTGTCTAATTCTCCTTGCTTGAGGATCTTCAAGCAATCTCCACCATTGATCCTCCAAATTGATCCTAGCCCTCCAATCCTATCTCCAAAAATCTATAAATTGAGGCCTCCACCTCCCATTTGGAACAAGCCATCATATGCAAAGTTACTCTGTCAATTTGAGTGCTTACATCTATAGCTCTTAGTGCAATTCAACTAGCTTAGCTTAGTTTATTATCCATTTAGGACATATCATCACTAGTTTGCTTAGATAGGGTGCATGATTTAGTATAAAAGCATAGTAGTGATTTAGTCCAATCTTGAGGTCCCTTGGACTTGAGATTGGATGCATTTTAGGTGTAATTTGCATCCATATTAGGTCTCATTTTCATAGGTAGACAGTTGCAACTACGCTGTTAGACATGTATGCAAAATGTGGAAGCATAAACAAGGCACGTGAACTGTTTGATAGAATGCCTCAAAGAAATGTGGTCTCATGGACTACAATGACTGCAAGATATGCACAAAATGGATTTGTTGAATGTAACATCCACGTTCTAAAAACATAGTAAAACCAAAAATTTACCATAGAGTAACTCAACAAGGTAAAAAAAATGACATAGAGAGAAATTTTCTTTTATTCAACAAATAATCAAGTAACTACAATTACAAGATTTCTTTTTACAAAATACAATAAACCATATTGTCTTTCTCATTTACAATGTTTACAAATGTAAATCCATTACATATACAAATTTGGAATAAATACTGCTCTTGAATATATGACATCTTTATCACAAGTCTTGGCATGTTTCCTGCTTGGAGAGAGAGAATCTTTCCAATGATTTACCGCCATCCACAGACCAGTGGTCTCCCACACATCTTCCACATAGGAAGTGGCCCTACCCTTCACGAGGAATATAGGCCTTAGGTGACTAGTGGTAATTTGTCTTTCCTGAGTACATAGTGTTGTATTCTACTCAACTTTATCAACTATACAACCCTAGATACCCTCTAGCTAAGTATGATTTCCGATAGGATGAGCAATCCGAATACAGTGAACCGACAATGCATGCAGAAAACAAATGCATTACTTTGGCCAAAGTTTTTAATATCAATATCGTTCATAATGAACGTAGTCATTTTGTTCACCCACCCCTACTCGACTTGGATACTATCATATTCTCACAGTTTAAATCTCTTACCAACCCTAATCATGCAATAGTTTAATCTATGAGTCATAATAATATTACCTTTTGACTTGAACAAGTCTATATGACATAACCATTCAATTGGTTGGTAATCGACTCTAGGGTTACCCTAATATCCCTTGTTAATATGATATAACAATATAACCATATCCTATATCTAGGAGGTCTAGATTTGCAAATAACCCTTGATTAACTTAACCAAGGTTAAGAACACTATAGTTCTTAAATAGATAAAGTCTCCTATTCAAAGGAATGTAGAATAAATTTTATAATGTTTATGAATAAAACATACCCTAAGTATAAATATCCCAACAAGGTCATTCTCTAGTATACTTAGCCTACTCCATTGTATTGGATCTCTTTATGAATAATAAAGACTAATAGTCTTAAATGGAATTCTCATAATAACCTTATTCCATCTTCCATAGTATCTCTAAGTTACTACCTTTGATATGATACAAAAGTTTACTAACGATTCTTATGAATCTAATACTCTTGGTTAGATAACATTATACGTTATGCATATCTATATGTAACCTATACAAGACAATATGTTAAATCATTATAACCTCATTCCTATACGGTTCAAATTGAGAGTATGAAAACAAGGTTCATCCATTCGAGAGCCTATCGTATGGTTATTTCTCAATCTCTTTATTGGCTTTCTTCAATAAGAAGACTATTTATTCAAGCATATGACAACTTATGACAACCTCCTTCTAAGATGTTTGTTTATCTTTCATTCTATGATTTGGTATGATCAAATGTTTAAAATCACTAAAAATATGGCCGACTCAGTCTATTATAACAGTATACTCACTGGTATGACCAAATATCAACCATATAAATAACATTCATTGTCTTCATCGACTACAGAAATAGTTCAAAATAGTTTACTTAAAAAGTTAACTGTACTTTCCTAAATTGATACTTAATAGTTTTCGACTATCACATCATAAATGCATAAGGTTAATCCTTACTGGCGAACTCATATAATCACCCATAATACTACGATGTACAATCTAAGAGAAACTATTCGATTTCCTCATGGTTTAATAAACACATGAACTGAGGAATACCTAGAAGTGTACAATCTTGAGTTGGCTAAGATGCGCGAATAAACCACAGGGTCAATGCCACTAGACTATGTATTCAACTACCATCCCAGCTACTATATTCTTTTCTATATATCTTTCCATTCCCATCTACAAGTTTTTAACCTTATTAATATCTAACAGCAACGACTCATATGAGTTGTTATTCTTAATGACTGAGGCATGACTCCTACAGAGTCGCCTCATTTCACACCTCCTCTACGTTCGGTTGCAAACTTTAATCAAAGCTTAATAGTCCACAGCGGTTAAATCTAAACTAAAAACCAATTTTTAAGTGTAAATCCCACATGTCGATGGGAGATAACCACTCCATAACTCGTTGGTTGTGGCAGTTAAAACCACAGTCCTCCTTCTAAGATGAGGCTGACACATCACTTAAACACAACTAATCTTTAAATGATCACAATAAGTGGTTTGATCTACCACTAAAACTATTGAAGACTCTCCTACAAATAAGCCTTCGGCTACTCAAAAATTATACCATCGACTCATTATGAGGTATTATCCTCATTCGATGATAAGGCATTTACATATTTGATTACATCAAATATAATTCTCATAACATCGCCTCTATACTAGATAGATATGGTTCATTCAATAAAATGATATTATTTAAACAAAGGATTACGGATATTGTGATTGGGTTGAGCTTGTCTCCCCATCATAATCCATCGACATAATTCACATATTCTTAAATTGACTAAATCGTTTTAATGTTAAGAATCGTTTATAATATGTCAAGTGACTTAATAATAATAAGACAACCATTTTACGACAATAACGTCATAATATTTATGTTAAACGTAAATAATCATAAATCAAACTCAAATGACGTCATTAACGTTATTAACGACTAAGACGACTCAATACGACTTAGAAAGATTAGAAAACAATATCGACTACCTGTCAATTAGGTTTAGAAGTAAACTGACAAGACAAGGCTTACCTCTTACGACACATTGGTTCACATTTTCGTTAAACACTTATAACTCGGTTTGGCAAATAAACCACTCGTAACCCAAGGTCTATATCTCTCTCCTAGAAAGATACTCTCTCTCTCTTTTCTCTGAGAGTCATCTGATAACCTGTAATCCTATTTCAACTTGTAACCAAACAATATGTGATCAGTGCATCATTATTCAATTAATTCAAATAATAAATCAAATCTCATAATATGAATATTAAATCAATAATAACATAATCATTCCTATGATTTCAATAAATGACATTCAATATAATCCATATTTTTCCTTCTCATTAATCTAAACATCATAATAAATTTAATTATGTCCAAGTAAAAAGTAAAAGTATAGCAAGACAAAAATTGGGGATGTAACATTGAAAAGGGTTTAGAAATTTTAAAGCAAATGCAATTGGATAGTATAAATCCAAATTCCACAACCTTTGCCAGCATCCTCCCTGCCTGTGTCAAAATGGGAGCTTTGGAATAGGGTATGGACATCCATCAATACATAAAGGATAGAAGAATTTTGTCAGATGTTGTAGTTGCAACTGCCCTGTTAGACATGTATGCAAAATGTGGAAGCATAGACAAGGCATGTGAACTGTTTGATAGAATGCCTCAAAGAAATGTGGTCTCATGGACTATAATGATTGCAGGATATGCACAAAATATGGAATCATAGACAAAAAATGTGAACTGTTTGACATAATTCCTCAAAGAGATGTCATCTCATGGAATGCAATGATTGCATGACATGCACAAAATGGATTTTACAAGGATGCTCTCAAAATCTTTGAATTAATTAAGCACTCTGGAACATATCCTAACATTGTAAGCTTTGCTTGTATTCTAGGTGCATGCAGCCCTGCAGGTTTAGTGGATGAGAGCTGTACATACTTCAATCACATTTGTAACCCTTATTGCATTACACCTTCAGTTGATCATTATGTGTGCATGGTTGACCTCCTTGTCCGTGTTGGCTATCTTGAAGACACCCTAAACTTCATCTTTATTTCTAAATCCCCAATTTTGCCCTATTCCCACTCACATTGAAGACCTATGAGCGGGAATAGGGCTAACATTTTTTCTTTCTAAAATCGACCAGATAACATATTGCTAACTTCATTTTTTTTCAAACAAAATAGACCTTTATCTAAAGGTTACTCATGAACCTTAAGATAAATAATTATTGAAAAAGAAATTGTGCATTCCTTAATGACATGTAAGAGAATTTAATCAACTGCTACTTAAAAACTCTTTATTGTTTCTGTCAAATGCAGGTTATTAGATTAAGAGTGAAAAAGAACATACATGGACCAAGCAATTTGTAGCACTTAAGGTTATGTAATAGAATTTAGAGTTGATAGTTAAATTGTATAACAAAATTTTTTATGATCTTTACTAACGTTTATTAGAATTGTTGCATGTTTTACATCATTGGAATGACATATTAGCTGTAACTTTTTTGAAATTTTATTATGGTATGTGCACTTTGATATGATGTAATATGATTATGGTTTCATTTCATATGTTGTAATATTAGATATATAACAGAAAAATAAATTATTGCATGAAATAAATAATAACTTTTCATTTTAAATGTTTTTTTTAAGAACACGGGTCTTCCAGAAGATCAAGATGACCCTCATGATATAGATCTAGATTATGTTGATTTTGGTACAGATCACATGGCAGAGGATGATGATGACGCAGATACAGAAGACACCGAGGTCGAGGACGATGATGATGACGATGATGATGATCATGATCATGATGGTAATGATGATGATGAGGCAGTTGCTGGTAGTAGCCAGTGACATTCATGATCATATAGACTGCATCATGGATCATTATTGATATATCGTTATGATTCCTCTTTTCATGGTTACTATCATATGTATCATTTTCACAGCCTGCAGTACCATATTAATGAGTTGTATCAGAAATTTATGTATCATTTTGACTTATATCATTTGGACATGTATCATCTTGACTTGTATCATTTTGAATTACATAATTTATCATTTTTACTTATATCATTTGTACATGTATCATTTTGACTTATGTCAACTGTTGGACATGTATCATTTTAACATGTTATTGATCTACTGGCATATTTGACTTTCACTTGTTTTAGTTATATATGATGATGATCTTATCAGTATTGACTTGTCAATTTATATATATTGAAAGTGGTCAATGATTTTTGGATGGATATTTATTACGTATGATGATTTTAATTTACTGCTCAGGATGGATGTTGTCAAATTCAATTAAATTATAGATATTTGACTCACTTATTTTAATTATAGATGATGACCATGTTATAATAATTATCTTGTTAGTTAATCATATGAGTTAAATAATTAAATTACTTACTCTATAATCATATGAATTATTAAGAGGCATGATATATTTAACTAATTAAATTGAAATAAAACATATTAAATTAATTCCATTTGGAAGGAGATTCACTCATCACAATTAATGCAATCATGAAAAATAATACTTCAAACTAGATTTTAGGCCAATGGCTGCGGCCCATCAGACAGATGCTGGATGAATTTGAAGACTACAGATTGAGCCACGTGTATAGAGAAGGAAACTCAGTGGCAGATGATTTGGCAAAGGTGGCAGCAGAAAGTACCTAGAGTTAATTCATTTGGTGACATCATGTAATCATCATTTGAACTCGCTATTTAATTTGGCAAGTGTGGAGTGATACCGCTTGTATCATGTAATCATCGTTTGAATAATGAGATAAGTATAGTACTACTAGCAGAAAATCCTGATGCTGGGATTCAAGATCTGTATATCCACAGGCTCGTGTGGATGATATACTCTTGCTAGCCTATTCATCATTAATAAATGTAGGGGTCTACAAATATGGGTAGGGATTGCAAGAGAGCCATACCTTTCTCTCTTTTCTCACTCTATTTCTGCAAGTCGTTGGAGCCCGAAGCCATGGACACACCGATATGTTTGGAATCCATGAAGCAACAGATGGCATTACAAGGGGAGGTGACTGACAAAAGATTCAAAGCTATTCTTGTGTCTGACCATCCCTTAGTGCTTTGGGTAGTAAAGAAGGTGTTGGGGGATGAATTTTTGAAGGCTACTCACTGCTACAGAGTAAACATGGATATCACGGCCATGTTCTTGGTAGATCTTCTGTATATGAGAGTAGGCAAAGCCAAAGCAAAATTCTTGTGCCAGAAGTTGTTCCTGCACTCTCTTTTGGGAGAGATAGATGCGGCCCTTGATAATGTTGATGATAATCTCCTCTCTCCCTTGGTACAAAACTACCACATGTCCAAGACATGAGGTGCAGAGGTGAGAAAATTCCTGGTTGTTTGAACTCTTAGGCCGGTTAAGTTGGAGAAGAGGTGGGGTGAAATTGAGAGGAGCATCAATTGTTTGGGTACGACGGCCGAAATAGTGTGTGTGACTGAAGCTGGCTAGGTCAGGTGGTACATGGAAGTAGAAGGTTTGGAATCGGCTGGCGTCCCTGAGGATGATCAAGCCTGGGTGAAGGTGAAGATTGGGTGGAGATGGATGAGCATTGCCCTAAAGAAGCAGCAGATAGTCCAACTCACCATGCTTGTGGTATAGAGTGCCCAGTGGTAGCTTGTGTGGTGACGGCAAGGTGTGCTTGTGAAGAAGAAGGAGACTGAACAAGGAGTCCTATGTGTCTAGTAGGTAGTGGTTGTGGTCTTAGTATCCAGTCTTTCTTCCTATTTTCTGTTCTGTATTGGGCAATTTTGTATAAGTAAGCCCAAATGTATAAGGATTGGTATATGTATTGTGAAAGGTCGGAAGGGTAGTGATGTCTGGTCAAGTAAGAATGGTAGGAAAACTTGGTGATGGTGGTCAATGCAAAAACTGCAATGTAATCTTTTTGTTTATCAATATAATGGGTGTTCCCCTTAGCATCTATTTAACTAAAAATATATATATATTTTTAGAAGCAAAAAAGGAAGCAACAATGGAAGCCAAACTAGAAGCAAACTAGAAGCGATCTTGGAAGAAAAACTTGGTGTTATCTAGGAAGCAAAAATAGAAGCAATTCAGGTAGCAAACAAAGAAGTAATAATGGAAGCAATTTTAGAAGAAACAAAAGATGCAATAATAGAAGCCATATTAGAAGCAACAAAAGATGCAAAAATGGAAGCAAAATTGGAAGCAACAAGTGACATTATATTGGAACCAAAATTGGAAGCAAAACCGGAAGAAAAACTGGAAGCAAAATTGGAAGCAAAACCGGAAGCAAAATTGGAAGCAAAACTGGAAGCAAAATTGGAAGCAAAATCAGAAGCAAAATCGGAAGCAAAACTAGAAGTAAAACCGGAAGAAAAACTAGAAGCAAAATTAGAAGCAAAACTGGAAGCAAAACTGGAAACAAACCTGGAAACAAAACCGAAAGCAAAATTGGAAGCAAAAGTGGAAGCAAAATTGGAAGCAAAACCGGAAGTAAACCTGGAAGCAAAACCGGAAGCAAAATTGGATGCAACAAGCGATGTTATATCGGAAGAAAAATTGGAAGTAAAATCGGAAGCAAAATTGGAAGAAAAATTGGAAGCAAAATTGAAATCAAACTTGGAAGCAACACAAGAAGCAAAACCAGAAGCGAAATCGAAAGCTAAACTGGAAGCAACAAAATCCGACGCTAAATCCGGCGCTAAATCCGACGCTAAACCTGGCACTAAACCCGAGGCTAAACCCGGCGCCAAAGTGAACATGCATTTTGGAGTCGAGTTTTACACCGGCAGAAGTGTCTAATTCATGAACTGAAATGCACTAAATTCTGACGCTATTTTAGGTGCTAATTGCATGTTTTGTTGTAGTGTATAACATCATTTCAAAGAAGATAAGGTATGAATGGAAGAGAAAAGGATGTTCTAGCCACTTGAATGAGTGACAAGGAGGAACGAATGTAAGGATGTGATGATTATGTAAGGATAGGATGATGCCCCCTCGAGAGGATAGGTGGGTTAGAAGAACACGGGTATGCTCTTGAAATGAATAAAACAACAAAAAATGGATAAGGAGATGGAGGATACAAGAAAAAAGGATGAATAGAAGTGGATGAATGATATGTTATGTTGTAATGAGGTGAGAAACCATATAGTTTGATATAGCACTAGACATTATGCACCAAACTATAAAAACTAGGGTGACGGTGTGTCGTGTGCACCTAGCATATACAACCTTGTCTAGATGTATGACGAAGGAAACTTAGAGCATTAAAGTCCAAGTGCACAAAAGGTATGAAATGACCTTAGATGCAAAGGATAATGCAAAAAGCTATTCCACCATACACAAGATATGAATATTAGCTATAATGATAAGGACTCGATACAAATGCAAGATAAAAAGATAATACATACAAGAAAGCAAGCATGCACAAATGATTCAAAAACAAACAAGGTATTGTCCCTGTCAAGCTGTAAACCAGTGATTGATTGACTGATTGATTGATCAAGATAGTGTTGTCATTATGGGGAGCAATATATCCCTAGATCAACACAAGGATGTGGGAATGATATATCCCATTGATGATTGATTGATGATGATTGATTGATTGATTGATTGATTTGGTTTACAACAAGGCTAGGATCAAGACCAAAGGATGCAATTGGATGATTTGGCTAGATTGATTATCTAGATTGGTATGGATTAAGGATAATTTTCATTTGGGTTTATTGCTTATATTTTTGGATATTTGATTTTTTTGAATTTTTGGAATATTTGATTTTTTTTGTATTTTGAATGTCTTAATTTTTTTGGTATTTTTGGAAATGGTTTGAGATCGTAGTAGGTGATGGCTTTATTATAGGATGGAGGACAAAGTGTGGGAATGCTATGCAAAATGCTTAATGCCATGAGTGTAAGATAAAATAAGTGATATCAGCATATGTGAATGGTAATATAACATGTAAGTGTATGAGGCACAAAGAGAAGGAACTTAGCCATACCAAGGACAATCAAGAGTTCACAAGGAAACCTATGCCCAAAATACAACACAATCTATTTCCCCCAAGTGTAAACAGGGTAAGAGGATGCAATGGATGGAATATGTATGTTAGGTAGGAAGGGAAGACTTTGACAAACAACAAAGATTGTATATAGGATATAAGATGGGAGACTAATATATGAGATGAAATGGAATGATGGGGAAGCATGGATAAGTGACCTAGAGGATAATGGAACTTGACAACTACACATGGTTCTCACGAGCAGTTTTTCACCATGGTACTTATCCAAGGTGCCACAAAAGTGGTTTTCACCATAGGATGGATTATTTCTCTTTACTATTTTTGTCTTTTTTTCCTTGTATTGGGATATCATGACAAGCTAAGAATGGAAAGGTAGGATATCAGGTGGGAGTGTGGACTTTGGAACAATTGGACAATGATCATGATGATAGTTGACATGTGGAAGTTGCTTTGCAAGTAAAATGTCACTAGGATGGGCACTAAGGATACTATCATGCACCTCTGTAAGTGCAAGATTAGTCTCTTTTGTGTTTAAGCAACGTAAATGGGAACCATCATAGCCTCGTCGATTATGGATGGATCGAGGTGGATGTAATATGGGGTTATGGAATATAGTGGAAGTGTTATGGAGTGAAAGTGATGGGGGAGTAACAATCTCACTGTAAGAAAGCTTCTTTCAATTTGTTTCAATACTCAAATGGATTTGCTTTTCTTCAAGAAAATTCTTTGTTTATGCTAAGGGTATAATGGATTTTTCTTTGACTTTGAATACCCTAAGATTTCTTTCTTTGAAGTCCAATGCTTTAGGATTTTTAGGCTTCTTTGATTTGATAGGCATAGGAATAAGGATTTCAATATGTTCTCCATAATTATGACAAGGAGTGTGAGAAATTGGATTTTGTTGGTCCAATAAAGTGGAAGTAGGATATGGCAATGAAGGCTCAATGTCACTAGGATGAAAATGTCACTAGGATGGGCACCAAGGATACTATCATGCACCTCCGTAACTGCAAGATTAGTCTCTTTTGTGTTTAGGCAACGTAAATAGGAACCATTGTAGAGCCTCATCGATTATGGATGGAGTGAGGTGGATGTAATATGGGATTATGGAAGATAGTGGAAGTGTTATGGAGTGAAAGTGATGGGGCACCAAAAATCTCACTTTTAGAAAGATTCTTTGAATTTGCTTCAATACTCAAATGGATTTTCTTTTCTTCAAGTAAATGTTTTTTTGATGCTAAGGGTATAATGGATTTTTCCTTGACTTTGAATACCCTAGGATTTCTTTCTTTGAAGTCCAATGCTTTAGGATTTTTAGAATTCTTTGATTTGATAGGCATAGGACTAAGGACTTCATTATGTTCTCCATCATTATGACAAGGAGTGTGAGAAATTATATTTTGTTGCTCCAATAGCACCATCTTTATATATTCTTACTACTAAAGGGGTCATCTATTTGTTGGATGATTGAACTTCTAGAGGCTTATTTAAAGGCATTTATATTCTTGGGTTTAGTCCTAAACAACTTGCTAATGGGCACATTATTGACGTCTCTTTCCTTTCATTTCTATAGGGAGAGTACTCTATAGGATGGGCACCAAGGATACTATCATGCACCTCCGTAAGTGCAAGATTAGTTTCTTTTGTGTTTAGTTAATGTAAATGAGAACCATCGTAGCCTCATCGATTATGGATAGAGTGAGGTGGATGTAATGTGGGATTATGGACAATAGTGGAAGTGTTATGGAGTGAAAGTGATGGGGCACCAATAATATCACTTTTAGAACGCTTCTTTGAATTTGCTTTGATACTCAAATGGATTTGCTTTTCTTCAAGTAAATGCTTTTTTATGCTAAGGATATAATGGATTTTTCTTTGACTTTGAATATCCTAGGATTTCTTTCTTTGAAGTCCAATGCTTTAGGATTTTTAGGATTCTTTGATTTGATAGGCATAGGACTAAGGATTTCATTATTTTCTCCACCATTATGACAAGGAGTGTGAGAAATTGGATTTTGTTGCTCCAATTGCACCATCTTTATATATTCTTACTGTAACGTTGGAAAATGTCCCCTTGGGGGATTTTCCCTCATAAGGTTTAGCTCCCAGGTGTTTTGCATGCATTTAGGACATCTTAGTTCATAATTTGGCATCCCGATGGAATGAGCCCTAGGTAACATGACAAATGGGACCTAGGAGGACCCCTTGAGCTGTACCCTGCCCAAAATAGGGGGAAGGACTTGGGCGCCCGCGCCCTAGTCCTGCCCTATTTTGGGGTAGCCCTAATTTTTGGGTGTCGATTTATGACCGTTATTTGGGTCCTTTGCCGACACAGTAAGTTTGAATTACAAAAATCTTGGCGAGATTGTTTGTAGTTGCATATAAAAGCATGTTTAGGCATTCATTTGTAAACTAGAAGATTACTAGGAAGCTATTGTGTTCTCAAGGTGATTCAATGCTTTCATTATGTTGCAAGAGTAGACTTGTGTGGTTTATGTGTTTGTTTGCATATTTGAGCATCCATTTCATCATGGAGTGAAGAGCATCTTCCTCCCATGATATCTTCACTACAAGGTGACATTATATTGTGTTTTCATTATCAATTCCTTTAGTTTTTACCTCTACCTCACAAGGGCATGCACTCTTTATCTGACAATGGTGTTCAGAGACTTAAGTGTCCTCCGGGGCTTGACTGAGGCAAGCCTCTAAACACCACAACTCCCAAACCAATTCTTGTGATTGCAGGTTACAGGTGTCGTACTCGGGAGAAGTGAAGTTACAGGAAGGATTGGAAGGCATCAAGGATTCAAGATCTAAAGAGAAGTAGGACACTGGAGCATTTCTAGGACTTGGGCACTTGCTCTAGTGTCCTCCGTAGCTGAGTTCCCAAAAATAGAAGTTACAGGGCTGATCAGTGTCGGAAGGAAGTCAGGATCCCGTAAAGAAACTAGTACCTTGGACTTGGGCACCCGCTCCAGTGTCCCCGACTGTTCCACCTCGAAACCCTAAAAATAGGTATTCTATGATTTACTATTTTACTTCCATCTGTAAGAGCATTTTTCTGTTATTCGTCAATTTATTGTCGTATTTGCATAATTAGGGTTTTAATGGTCAATTGAGCATAAGAGAAGAGAAATTGATAATTAATTTCCCTAATCCAAGTTTTCCTACATCTCACAGTGATCTAGGGTATGATAGTGCTCGCCACTCGACCCTAGGTCCTTGAATGTAAAGTGGAGAGGAGGATTTAAACATCAAAACACTAAACATTAACAAATCTAATTTTCCACTAAAAATTTTGGTGAACCCGTGTTTTTGGACTTAAATTACAACTTGTTGAGTGTGTGTCTTCAAATTTGAATTGATTTCATTCATTCATATAGTCATTCATTTTATTGCATGAAGAAAAATTCAAAAAAATTGAAAATTTTGAAAAATCCAAAAAAATAATTGCAGTGTTTGGCTTACTAAATTGCATCAATTCTTTCTAAATTTTTGTAATTCATGATTTTTGCAGCAGATCTGATATAAACTACAGAAAAATACAAAAATTTAAAAATTTGCATTGCATTTTCATTATTAATTTGCTAGGCTTTTGTAGAGATTTTGACAATTTTCATATAACCTAATAATTCCAAAATCTAGGGTTAGTAGGCAAAATCTTATTTCAGATTTTTCTACTAATTTCAGAGGCTCATTTAAATTTGCATTTGGCTGTAGTCTTGCATTTTAGTGTAAATTTTCATTTAGATTTAAAATATTTGCAATTTTGCATAGAAAATTTTAACAAAAACTAGCAATTTTGATGCATTTTCATTAAATTTGCATTGGCATTTTGCATATTAAATATTGAAAATCATTTTCAGATCTAAGAGTATTTAATTTTCATCATAAATCAGACCTCAAAACATTCACATAGCATTTTGTGTCAACATCTCAAACCTAGGGCTTCAAAAACAACAATTTTCACTAAATTTGGCCTTATCGACTCTCTAGACTTGCACCATAGGCATGTTGTAAACAGTATTTTTGCATTAATTTGTTGTTATCAGGTTAATCATTTTCTTCCCCTCATAAAAATATTCACCCCCTTTTATCGGGCTCTTGTAGTGAAAATTTGGTCAAAAACTACACATTTTGGCTATTTTTGCCCTAGGGTTTGACCTAGTTTGCACTCCAAGTGTGTTGTGATCAATTTTATGGATTGATGTGACTGATATTATTGATATTATTTTATTTACCTCCTAAAATTCCTTACAACACCCCTTTTTCTAGGTCTTGTAGTTGAAAACCCGTGAAAAATAGCCTATTTTTGCTATATTTTCACTAGGGTTTGACCTTAAGTGGTACTAAAAGCATGTTGTGCTAGATATTTTGTCACCAAGAGGCTGTTATTACTGATATTATTTGTTTTCCATCATCATTTTCCTCACAACACCCTTTGTTATGCCCTTTTGCATTGAATTTTGGTGAAAAAAGTGCCTATTTTGACATATTTTCACTATATTTTGACTTGGCATTAACTTGAAATCACATCAAGAGTGTGTTTAGAAGGATACTTTTGCTGTTTTGGACTGATATCATACATATAACTTTCTACCCTTGACTAAAATCCTTACAACATGCTTTGGTTCATTCATTTGCATTAAAAAAGTACAAAATTCGAAGCATTTTTGGCTTTCAAACATATCATTCTCTTAGGGTTTGTCATCTTAGTTTATGCATTGAATGTCGTATGCTTTTGCATAAACTTTATGACCCACTGTCCTAAAAACAATATCCCTTTGAGAAGAAGTAAAAGATTAATTGGATCTAGTGCTTTTGATGAAAATAATATCCCTACCTCTAACAATCCTTTGCACACCTTCTTTACAAAGGGAGAAACTCAAATTGTGCAAATCATCATACATCCTACAACCATTATGGAAGAACAAATATTTCATGATGTTGAGGATGCTATTGAGGTAGTAGGACATGACACTGAACGATGTATGTGTCTTAAACATGAAATACATAA
This sequence comes from Cunninghamia lanceolata, assembly GCA_027924645.1. Lineage (NCBI taxonomy): Eukaryota > Viridiplantae > Streptophyta > Pinopsida > Cupressales > Cupressaceae > Cunninghamia > Cunninghamia lanceolata. Next base: position 4,827,666 of record BSBN01000620.1, read on the forward strand.
CCTTATTGATTCAAATGTCATCCAGGTATCGGGTGTGAATGACAATGGAAACAAATCGGTTGCTCCACCGAATCAAAACTTACAAATCTTCACTAATCCTTTCCCTAAATATACTGAAAATAATATGGTGGAACAGGGTTTAGTGGAAGCAGACGAGGATTATTACTTAGACTATGATAGCATCATGGGAATGATTGAAGTGGATAAGAAACAAATAAACAATCCACCTCATCCTCGAAGAAATGGAATTTATGCCGAGGTTCCTCCTCCGTTATCCTTATATGGATCGGGAGATAATCAAGATACATCTGAAAAACAAGAACAAAAACCAATGCAAATGAGTAAGATGGTACAGGATGATTCCGATCCCCGTGCTAGAAAGATTCAACAACAAAAACTTGATAAAAATCAGAAAAGAGCTAGACGACTGTCAAAAATTGGAGAAAATAGTGGTTCCCCTCCTCATAAGCAACAAAAAGTTATATTTACACAAGGAGTAACAAATCAAGCATCACACGACAATCAACAAAACTTTCATAAGAACCACTCAAACCTTGCACTCAACATGATCGAGTACCTCTCCAAGAGGTTTGCAAGTTCCCAAATCTAATACGAAGACCCTACAGGTAAGTATCTCTAACCCTCTATCTCTCTCGTGATGTGCTTCCCCCGTGATGTGTTATGTGTTGTTTAGGCCTCCTGAGATAACCTCAAATTCTCCTGTAAGGTTCAGGATACCAGGAGACCACCTCTGATGTGACCTTCTTCTATTTGTATCATCATTCTTCTATATTTCATCTCTCTCTGATTTCATTGTTGTGTGTTGTGTCTTATGGACATAGCATCGCGGTTGGTGACCTGGGGGTACCCTCCTACGTGACTATCCCTAAGACACTTGTTTATCCTCTCTTATTTATTGTTTGCCTTCCTCTGGTGTTTCTATCTAGTGGGCGGATGACGACAAACATTTATACTGATGCGGACCTAGTGTCCCTTTCGAGAGCAATTAAAAAATGGACTTAGTTCCTAATATGATGATGGGGTTGTATATCTTATCCAACGCTTGGCTAGTGGAAGCACTCTTGCTTTCCACGTAGTGAATTTGATGATGTTTCTATCGCATTTACAAACCTTAACAATATTGTTGCTCTATGCACCTTTGTTTTTCTTTGAATCTGGCCTTGGCGGTACTCGATTCGGAGAGCTTCATGATATAACCCCACGGTTATCCTTGAACTCTAAATTTGATGTATAACCTTAGCTCTTTTCGTGGTTAATCATATGCATTGATTTTGTTGTTTATCATGATGTTGTAGACACTGACATGTTTTTTGTAGGGATGTGTTTGTGGGAACATTTGGTGATCGTAAAGTACATGTCACCTCTGAGGGGCATGGGCTTTGCGAAATTCAGTGTTCCCTTGTGTGTTTTCTTCCTACCTTAATGTGCTTGATATTGATAACTGATATCAACCACCTTAAAGTGGGGGCCTATATATAAGGTAAGTTGTCTGTTGTAGATATTAGCTATGTGCTTGCCCTCAGGTGCAGTCTAAAGACTTGCTCGATGAGTGCATCCTGCATATTGAGTTTGTTTGCAATCAATCAATCAATCATATAAGCCCTCTACGGAGGCGGGATATCGCGTATATCCTTTTTATCTTAAGCCCTTTGCAGAGGCAGGGATGGTGTATTTCTCGGAGCAGATTGCATCATCCTGTCATTTTTAAAAGTCCTATGCGGAGGCAGGGAGCGATTCTGTGACTAACTCAACCCTTAAGCGTGTCTTCAATGATTGTTGTGGTGAATCCCAATTGTCGATGTGTGCCTATAATGTGTCTGAGATGGTAATGAGCCTAGCAATAGGAAACACACCATCCTCCCGTGTTTTCTCTATATCTTCAAGTGTGTGTGTTTGGTGTGCTTGTTTTGTGTGGCATGTTTGTTGCCCCATATGCAGTCTAAAGACTTGCTCGATGAGTGCATCTTGCATTTTGGGAGTTTTTGGGTGTCTTGCGTGTATGTTGCCCCATATATACAGTCTAAAAACTTTCTCAATGAGTGCATCATGTATTATGGGAGGTTTGTTTACTTTCCAGTACTTACATCTGCATTTCATATATATGAGAAAAAGAAAAGAAAAGATATCATTTATGTCTTCCATGCATTAATGTGTCTTCTATGCATTAATTGTCTTCTCCGTGTTCTGCATGACTATAATTGTCTTCTCCGTGTTTTGCATGCCTATTACTGTCTTCTATGTGATTGGTGTGTCTTCTCCATGCTTGGCATGTTTGATGTGTTTGTGGCCATACTTTAATGCATGTATTGGCCTTGCGTTTATACATACATTAGAGTGGGGGCTAAATGTAACATCGAAAAATGTCCCCTTGGGGGATTTTCCCTCATAAGGTTTAGCTCTTGGGTCTTTTGCATGCATTTAGGACATCTTAGTTCATAATTTGGCATCCTGATGGAATGAGCCCTAGGTAACATGACAAATAGAAACTAGGAGGACCCCTTAAGCTATACCCTACCCAAAGTAGGGGGGAGGACTTGGCTGCCCGTGCCCTAGTCCTACCCTATTTTGGGGCAACCCTAATTTTTGGGTGTCAGTTTATGACCGTTATTTGGGTTCTTTGCCAACACAGTAAGTTTGAATTACAAAATTCTTGACGGGAGTGTTTGTAGTTGCATATAAAAGCATGTTTAGGCATTCATTTGTAAACTAGAAGATTACTAGGAAGCTATTGTGTTCTCAAGGTGATTCAAGGCTTTCATTGTGTTGCAAGAGTAGACTTGTGTGGTTTATGTGTTTGTTTGCATATTTGAGCATCCATTTCATCATGGAATGAAGAGCATCTTCCTCCCATGATATCTTCACTATAAGGTGACCTTATATTGTGTTTTCATTATCAATTCCTTTGATTTTTGCCTCTGCCTCACAAGAGCACGCACTCTTTATCTGACAATGGTGTTCAAAGACTTAAGTGTCCTCTGAGGCTTGACTGAGGCAAGCCTCTAAACACCACAACCCCCAAACCAAGTCTTGTGATTGTAGGTTACAGGTGTCGTATTCAAGAGAAGTGAAGTTGTAGGAAGGATCGGCAGGCATCAAGAATTCAAGATTTGAAGAGAAGCAGGACATAGGAGCATTTTCAAGACTTGGGCGCTTGCTCTAGTGTCCTTTGCAACTGAGTTCACAGAAATAGAAGTTACAGGGCTGATCAGTATCGGAAGAAGGTCAGGATCCCGCAAAGAAACTAGTACCTTGGACTTGGGCGCCTGCTCTAGTGTCCCCGACTATTCCACCTCAGAACCCCAAAAATAGGTATTCTGTGATTTACTATTTTACTTCCGTCTGCAAGAGCATTTTTAGTTATTCATCAATTTCTTGTCGTATTTCCATAATTAGGGTTTTAATGGTCAATTGAGCATCAAAGAAGAGAAATTGATAACTAATTTAACTAATCCAAGTTTCCCTACATCTCACAGTGATCTAGGGTATGATAGTGCTCGCCACTCAACCCTAGGTCCTTGAATGTCAAGTGGAGAGAAGGATTTAATGTAATGCCCCTCACTTTTTGTTGCTTGTGATAGATGTTATTTTCATATTCTCTATGACAGTTCTAGTATAGTTGATAGTTTTATATCGCATATTTGTAGTTTCGTGACATTTGGACTTCTATGTTATGGTTTATGTTCTCCTTGATCTTGATGGACACTTTGTTATTATGCTAGTTGACTATGGATCTATGTTAGGGTGATGCTTGTTTACTTGTACTTTATGCTTTCACAGTTCGATGGACATGATTATAGATTAATGTTATTTTGAGTTTAATGTGTTATTCGATCATGATTATGATGCATTACTGGTAATAGATGTAGTTATTTAGTGATGTGTTTATATGAATGGAACAGTGTTGCATTACTCATATCTGAGTACCCTACTACGCTGCGACTTCCGTTAATTATTTTTGTGACTGCATGTTTATATATAGATATATGCACAACCTTGTGATTGTTGCAGGATGCAGGTACCAGGCATCGACTCCACCTGAACTACCAGGTCTGAGCGTGCCCTAGCCAATGGAATTGTGGATTCGAGTTAACATGAGTTTTCCCTACTCAGTCAGCATCCTCAAGAGGATGAGTTCTCAGTGTTGTATCCTGTCGTCACCGTCATTCACAGTATTGTACCCTGTCGTCACCGTTAGTTGGGACTGTTTGTCGTAATCTTGTCTTGTCCTGCGGCTTCACATGGGGTCAGGTATCATCCTGTGAGTTAGGATTTTTCCAATTTAAGTGTTGATTTAAGCATGGTTAGTATTTCATTAAATAAGGTTAAATTTAGGCTTAAATTAAATAAATATTGCTAGGGAAATTATGTGTGGCTTATTAATTATAAATGATTTATTTATTGATAATTGGTAAAACTAATATGAAAATAGTAAATAAATAAACAAATTAGATAAATGATTAAATGAAATAATTTGTCCCAAGTTGTAAGTAGATTTAAATTAAAAAGAAAATAGAAAACATAAGAAAGATGATTAAACGATTACAATCTTGATAAAATAAATTGATAATAATAAAGATGATATCCCAAAGATTAAAACAATGGAGTTGTCTCCTGGTTCTATGTGTTCAGTATTTGGAGATGAGCAAATTTAATGTCATATGCCGTCAGTTGCAGGTTTGAGGTTGGGAATCCCTTGGTAAAGTGAAATTGTGGAATCTCATGAGAATGTGGGATGTTGGGGAGAGAGAGAGAGAGGCATGTCTCTTGCATTTACTCAAGAAGTGGACCCTAGTTTTGAGAAAAGGGATTGTCAGGAAGAGAGGCAGGCCTTCTGCATTTAACTGAGGAGTTGAATCCTTGCTTGAGAGAGGAAAAATAGAGGAACTGGTGGCAGGGGTTGGGAGATTTTCTTTTGGAGAAAGTTGTACAGTAGGAATCGGATCAAAGGAGATTTCAGAAGCTTGGAAACTCCGGGTATGTAAATTAGATTAATATGTGTGAAAATTATGTTTTGCTTGGTAAACTATAATGACTTTTAATATGATTGCCTGAATACATTTCATCATCTTCGGTGATCTCTTTCCTCTCTATTCACACCATTACTCTGTCTTCTCAATTCTGTAGAATGATTTGATAATGTCAACACCAGATATGTTATGTTTGTCGGTGACATTTCCTTCTGAACCATTTGCATTTTCTCTAAATTTTTTGTTTGGGTAGGCCTGTCTAAATCATTTAATGTGGCTCATCCCTGCTCTTAAGTCAATCTACTAGTCTGAGATCTTTTATCCATCTTTGCATACCCATATTATTCACTCTTGATGTGCTTGCCTAACCTGGAAGAGCAACCTGGCACCCGTGAGCCATCGACTGTAAAAGGTTGTAGATGAGGTTCATGTCAGAGTTGTTGCACTGAACCCTTAAGTTTTCTCCCATAAGCTCGAATGGCGATGGATGGTCACCAAGACCCGTCATTATCCACCATTTTCTTGTCATCTTTGTGATTTCGATGGAGACTGTGTCACTAGCAGATGGCAGATGACACCGTCGACCCCATTTGTTTCATCAGACCAAGCGGCCATTTGGTCGTATCACCTTTGAGTTTTCTTTTAATGAAAACTGTGTCGCTGGCAGAGGACACTGTCGACCACCATATCCCATCAGTATAAACGACTATGCTTTTGTTTCAGAACCTAATGTATGAAACACTTACCTTGCTTCCTATGCATACCACGAACCATCTGATAATATTCGACCCTGTCGATAAACTATGGCATACTCTTAATGCCGCCATCTCCCTAACCGTCGACGCTCTGCATTATGGAGGCAAGCCATCGACAGCTTGACAGAGAGGAACCAAACCTTTGGTTTGGGCAGTCCACACCCAGCACGCATCGTGGTCTTGTGCCATCGTTGCATTTTGTGAGCCTTGAGCTCTTGTCACCTTCGTCGATCATGCCACATCTTAATTCTGCCACCCTCTCATTATTCATGATGCGAGCCGCGCCATTGTTATCTTCTCATCATATGAATTAAATCAGACTTCAACGCAAATGATTTCAAAACCTTATAACTTACCTCTGCAAATGGGAACCTCCACATCCACCCTGATCATCGCCAAATGATGAGAGAGATCGGTTTTAGAACGGCAGAGATTGCTATATTATTTGATGCTAAGTTAGTACTGTTGTTTGACAGAGCACCGACTGTAGTTTAGGAGTACTTCACTTACCTTAGGAAAGAAAGCGACGCCTTCCTTGGAGCAGTCTGAGTAGATAATTAATAGTAGTCGTAACTTGTAGTATCATGACTTGAAGAAATGCAAGATTTCCTTTTCAATGATAGCTCATTATTGTTGTATCAATTAGATTCATTATTCGAAATTAGGATAGCAGATTTATAAATATAGCTAACACTTGATATTTTACTATAATATTTATCAAATAGTTGTAATAAGGTTAATAGATTAACATGATCTTAATGAGCCTCCTATAATATTAGTCCAATTGATTTAATGTTAAAACATAACTATGAGATTAGTAGTTGTGGGAATGTAGTTGTCGGGTTCCTTATAACTAGTTATTTAATTGGTTGTAGGTGATATGTCTTATTACCGTAATGGTCATTTCATTGTAGTTATGATTAATAGTCATTTGATCTCGTAGGTTATAGTATAAATCTAAACTAATGCTTAGAATGTGCAATTGAGTTTTGATCACAGTATGAATAACCCTATTCCCTAGTAGTTATTTTTAAATGTTCGATTTGCTTTGTCTAGAGACCTAGTAGTAATTACGATCCTATGCATGGTTTTAGTGTCTAAGTTGGATTTTTACTCCTCTTGTATTTTATGGAACCTGTGTATGGGTAATTAGGTTAAGCTAGTGCTTAGGTCTTGTATTAGAGTAATTATAGTCGTTCATTTACTTTTAAGTTAATTTGTTGTTACGAGATTTAGGGTTCTTGTAGGTTCATAAAATAATTGGGAACCCTCAAGTTTATCCTCTAGAGTTGAATTCGAATTACATTGCAATTATATAATTATCTCGATGTATGAAAATGACAAGTAGTGGTTTACTTTAGTTGTGTTAATGATGCTTATAATTATGTTGTTTCTTTACAAATCAATTAAATAATCATTTTAATAAACATTTGCTTGTAGTTAACCTTCATTGTAATTTTAGAATTATTCTTTAGTAAGAATGCAATCAAATGATAAGTTATACCTCAATGTTAACAGTCTAATGCAGTGACCTAGTCTATTGTAAGATACTATAGTGGTATTATTGTAAGGAAGGCACAATTTAACTATAGGTGTAATGGATAATAATTGCTCATTATATGTTTAGTAAATACAATCTGTGGGTCATGGACTAGTTCACCAGTCTTTTGATTTGTATCTACATGGGTGGTCAGTTTTCCCAGAGGCTTAGAATGGGATGTTTAGAGATCAGGATGTTCTAAGAAGTATGTCGTCTCTAGTAATGTTTGGATTAAGAGACAAGGTGAATGTTTAATGCACTTCTTTGTGGATGTGTTGTTATCCAATTGGTTGTAATTGTCTTGTATCCCGTTTTGTGGTGAGTTATGGAATAGGGAGACATGGAAATCATAGAGTTGTAATGAACATGTGTTGTTATGGGCATTGGTTTAGGAGTCCTGCCCTTATGATTATGTTATGGAGGGCTAATGCCTTGCATTGTTATATATACATGTTGATAGTTGTTATGCAAGATGATCAATGCCTTGCATGGTTCCTGTACCCTCGTTGTTGTGATGATTTTGCTATGCTTGTGGTGTAGGGTTTCCTAGTTGTAGGTAAGGGAGTGGCTTCCAATGTGGGGCCGGTGCCAAGTGGCTAGCCAGGGTAACCCATTGGGAGTTGGTAATTAAGTGATAACATAATAATAAATCTAGGGGTTGGGTAGTTTTCACAATAACAAGATAATAAGATTTCCTCACTCATGCCTATAGTGCTAGTTCAGACTAAGGATGAGGGGAGAAGGCCGGGTTGGCAGGTCTACTTCCTTGTCATCATGAAAGGAAGGTTGATTCCGCATGCATCATCCTATGGGGCTGGTGTCTAGAGAGAGACTGCCAGGGTAACTATAGATGGGGGCCGGTGTCCAGAGAGAGACTGCATGGGTAACCCATGTTAGGACCATGCGATGACACTCTCCTTACTATAGTCTAGCATTCCCTGGTTGTACTTTCCCCATTTGTTTAGTGGTTGCCTCTGGAAGTACTAATGTGTGTTTGTGATATTGACTTGTGATGTTGGAGTCATGTGTTATCTTATAGTCTACTGTCTACCTGACTATATGTTGTAGTGGGAACCTCATGTTAACTCTTAGCTTGGGGGGTGGACCTCAGGGTTCCACATGGTCAGGTGGAAGAGCTCTATGCATTGGTTTTCTTTCCCTTACTATTGCTCATGAGCGAGGAGGATATATCTTGTGTATCAGACATCAGATCTTGTACTTGCTTATGGAGATAGCTTTTATGCTCATGTACTAGCCTGTGTATCAATTGATTCATAATGTATGTATTCAGATGTAATTCAAATTACATGATGATGTACTCATATGTATAGACTTTTGAACATGAACATGTAATATTGATCAGAGTTGATTATCTAATTATGGCATGAAATAGAGATGTATATGAATAATCATTAGTGCAATAAATCTAGAATGAACTGCTGAGGATAGTTAACAATGTATTTTAAATTATGTTGATTAATTTGTCAAGTAATGCAACCATGGAACCTTAGAAGACAAGCTGTTAGTTTTATGATGTGCATTGATACATTCAACATTACCCTGTTATCTTATAAAAAAAAAATTATTCCACTTGCATAGTATAGATGTGTAGTCTTCTAAGGTTTTCATTGTGGGGCGTTACATTTTGGTATCAGAGCCAGGTTAAACACTGGGTACCCTAGTTGTATTTGAGCCCATTATGTAACCTAGTGCTTAAACTCTGTAGAATGATTTAACTCCTGTTGCGACCCTTTTTATTAATATAATAATCTGCCCTTTTTGTGTGTAGGGGAGATGCCTAGACGTAGGGGCTGAGGTCGGGGCAGAGGTAGGGGTCGTGGGAGGGGTGGTGGCGGAATTCCTCCTCCCAGTTCTCCTCATGAGAGTGGCCATGAAGGCGGGGGTCAGAACATGGAGGGTCAAGGTTAGCCTGATGGAGCCCAATTGAGACAGATCCTCGAGGAAGCCCTTGCCCGGTTAGGCCCTAGACAAGAAGGTGAGCAGCCCAGAGGAGGTCAGGAGGTAGACCAGTCAGGTCCTAGACTAAGAGAGAGGTCTCCCAGGCATAGGGAATTAACAGCTGAGCAGGAGGCCACACTAGCCAACCATATGAGGGACTTACTGAGAGCACGCCCTCCCATCTTTGATGGAACTAGTAGAGGTCTGGAGGCAGAAACTTGGTTGTTGGACCTAGGCAGATGTTTCGCCATGCATCCCTATGGCAGCAATACAAAAGCCAGATGTGTTATTTTACATCTCCGAGGGTTTGCTTCGACTTGGTGGAGGCTAGAGGAGCAGAAGCTGCATTTGGACATTAGCACTGTGTCTTGGGAGTTGTTTGAAGATAGATTCAGAGCTCACTTCCTTTCTAACCATTGGAGGCAGCGTCGAGCAGACGAGTTTCATGAGCTGAGGCAGTTGGCCATGACAGTTGAGCAGTATGAGCGCAAATTTTATGAGCTCAAGCAGTACGCAGGTATCGGGGATGACGAGCCCATGTTGGTGCAGCATTTTATCAGGGGCTTGAATGCCCAGGTTAGTGGAGGGGTTCGTGTATTTGAACCTAAGACTATGGAGGTCGTCGTGGAGAAAGCCCAGCTAGTGGAGGAGAATTTGGCTATGGCCCTCGGTGGGCATACAGGTGTGCGCACTGGCAGTGCACCTTCGTCAGGACATGGTTCTTGAGGTGGTCACACTCAGGTATCAGGTTCTTGTGCACCCTCAAAGGGTGGTCAGTAGCAGCAGTTTTCGTAGTCCAAACTGAAAAATTCTCAGCATCAGCAAGGTAATAGGTTTCAAAATAAGAAACACCGGTCTTGGCAGCGCAATAAGCGCAATTGTTTTGATCAACCCACTCAGAGTGCATAGTCTACAGTGAGTAGGGGTAGTTTCCAGTAGTCTAGTACTTTCTGGGGTGACGGTGGTTTTGGTAGAGGCACCCGGTGCTTCTCCTGCGGCCAACAGGGCCATATTGCCAGACAGTGCCCGCAGAAGGGTGCATTAGGATTTGGACATCGACCAACGGCATCTGAGCCAATGGTTGGTGATGCAGGCAGGTCACACCGAGTCTTTGCAGTGGTGGATGACCGACAGGCAGAGCATCAGGGCACCGTGGTGGAGACTTCTAGTCGCATGCGAGGTATTGATTTTTCTGTTCTATTTGATTCCGGTGCATCTGATTCATTTATATCTCCATCCCTTGTGAAGCATTGTGGCTTAGTGGCAACAAAGCAAGATGATAGGTGGCAGGTTGAGTTAGCTTCCGGGTCTAAGATAGCAGTTGAGTCTCTAGTTTCAGAGTGTAATTTGAGGATTGGCTCTCTATCTACTTCTGTGGACCTTCGCATTCTACCCCTGGGTTCATATGACATAGTTTTGGGGATGGATTGGTTGGAGACCCATCAGGCGGTGATAGATTGTCGGCATAAATCTGTTAGATGTGTGGATGATTCTGGTACTAAGGTTGAGGTGGTAGGAGTTTAGAGACCTATATCCCTACGCATGATCTCCGCTATGCAACTCAAAAGATGCATGCATTAGGGATGTCAGCTTTTTGCAGTGGTTGTTAGTGATTTGGAGATGGAGGAGAGTTGAGAGGCATCTCTTGACGATCACCCACTCTTGAGGGAGTATGCGGATGTTTTTCCTTCTGAGATTCCAGGGATGCCACCTAAGCATGACATCGATTTCAGGATCGATCTGATTCCCGGTGCAGAGCCTATCTCACGAGCTCCATACAGAATGACCACTCAGGAGCTCAAGGAGCTTCGACTGCAATTAGAGGAACTATTAGCCAAAGGGTTCATATGACCCAGTGTTTCCCCTTGGGGAGCACCTGTGATCTTTGTAAAGAAGAAGGATGGATCTCTATGGCTTTGTATCGACTATCGACAACTCAATAAGGTAACAGTGAGAAATAGGTATCCCTTGCCTTGGATCGACGATTTGTTTGATCAGATTAAAGGAGCAAGCGTATTCTCTAAAATTGACCTTAAGTCAGGATATCACCAGTTGCAAATTTTTGAGGCAGATATTCACAAAACAGCATTTCACACCCGTTATGGACATTATGAGTTCACAGTGGTACCATTTGGGTTGACGAATGCACCTTCAGTTTTCATGAGCTTAATCAATGGTGTGTTTCGCACTTATCTCAACCAATTTGTCCTCGTATTTCTTGATGATATATTGATCTATTCGAGGACTATGGAGGAACATGAAGAGCATTTGCGTCAAGTGTTGCTGTGTTTCAGGGAAAATCAGCTTTATGCTAATTTGTCAAAATGTGAGTTCTTCCAGGCAGATGTTAAGTATTTGGGTCATGTCATCTCTGGAGAGGGTATTGCAGTGGATCCCTCAAAGATCCAAGCTATTATGGACTGGCCTGCGCCCACTAATGTTACTGAGGTCCGTAGTTTTATGGGGTTGGCAAGTTACTATCGTCGCTTTGTCATGGGGTTTTCGAGAGTTGCTCACCCCATTACTTCTCTTCAGAGGAAAGGGAAGAAGTTTGTTTGGTTAGAGCAGTGTTAGAAAGCCTTTCAGACCCTTAAGGAACAACTGACCAGTGCACCTATATTAGCAGTCCCTAATCCTGATAGGGACTTTGTTGTTTGTACCGATGCTTCCTTGGAGGGTTTGGGAGCAGTTCTCATGCAGGATGGTCGCGTGATTGCCTATGAGTCTCGCAAGCTCAAGGATCACAAATTGAACTATCCCACTCATGACCTAGAGTTAACAACTATGGTGCATGCCTTGGTGAGATGGAGGCATTTTCTATTAGGGCATAGGTTTGAGCTGCATAGTGATCATCGTAGTTTGCAGTATATTTTCACGCAGCCCAACTTAAATGCAAAGCAAAGGCATTGCATGGAGTTCTTGTGCGAGTATGACTTCAAGGTTAGATATATTTAGGGCAAGGAGAATGTGGTAGCAGATGCCCTTAGTTGTCAGAGGCATGAGATCTCAACAGTTTCTCTTACAGTTGATTTGAGAAGTCAGATTCTCGCTACTCTTCCTACTAACAGATGGTGCCAGGAGGTGAGGACCGAGATTGAGTCAGGTAGACCATTAGAAGGTAGATTCTTTGGTTACTCCCTTGAGTTAGATGGTCTTTTGCGACATTTGGGTCATATCTATGTTCCTAATTCGAAGGGTCTTCGCACCCTAGTTTTGTAGGAGGCACATCGGGCACCCTATTCTGCTCATCCGGGTGTCAAGAAGATGCATGCAAATCTGCGTCAACTGTACTTTTGGTATGGTATGAAGCGGGATATTGCTGATTTTGTGTCGAGATGTCTTGAGTGTCAGAGGGTGAAGGCGGAACACCGGCACCCTGCAGGTCTTTTACAGCCTCATTTGATTCCAGAGTGGAAGTAGGATATCATTTCGATAGATTTCATTATTGGTTTGCCGATGTCCGCTCGACGACACGACACTATTATGGTCATTGTGGATAGGTTGATGAAGGTAGCTCACTTTTCTCCTATCCGTGCTTCTTACAATGCCTCTACGGTGGCTAGAGTGTTCATGGAGGACATCGTCAAACTTCATGGGATTCCTCGTAGGATCATCTCTGACAGGGATCCAGTATTCACTTCCACCCTTTGGACTTCCTTACAGCATGCCTTGGGACACAACTGAACTTTAGTTTAGCTTATCATCCCGAGACTGATGGTCAGACGGAGAGGGTTAATCAGGTTCTCAAGGATATGTTGAGGATGTATGTTATGGATCAGCAAAGCCGTTGGGAGGACTATCTTTACCTAGTGGAGTTTGCCTAAAATAATGGTTATCATAGTTCTATTGGCATGTCTCCCTTTCAGGCCTTGTATGGTCATCCTTGTAGGACCCCTTTGAGTTGGGATCGTTTGGAGTATAGAGTTCTCCTAGGTCTGGATATGCTTAGAGATATGGAACAGCAAGTTGAGAGGATTAGAGAGCATTTGGTGGCAGCTTAGGATAGGCAGAAGAAATATGCAGATGCTCATAGGATTGATCATCAGTTCTCTGTTGGGGATGGGGTGTTCTTGCGTGTGCGACTGCGAAAGAGTCCAATCCGCTATGGAAAGGGCTCTAAGCTAGCACTGCACTTTGTTGGACCTTTTGAGGTGTTGGAGAGAATCGATCCAGTTGCTTATCGTCTTGCCTTGCCGCCTAGCCTTTCACACATCCATGATGTGTTTCATGTTTCTGTACTGAGACCTTACTATCTAAATATTGCTCATATTCTTGATTGGACTGCTCTACAGGTAGAGGACGGGCAGCTGGCTTTGGAGCCTGTAGGCATTCTTCAGCACAGGAGACTCGCTCTCAGGGGCAGAGATGTGGAGCAGGTCAGGGTCCAGTGGTACCCTAATGATGAGACATCCACTACATGGGAGGATGCTACGAGGATGAGGGAATTATATCCTCACTTATTTGCAGGCTTCCAGGAGTAAGCCTAGTCATAGGGGGGAGGATGTAATGCCCCTCGCTTTTTGTTGCTTGTGATAGATGTTATTTTCATATTCTCTATGACAGTTCTGGTATAGTTGATAGTTTTATATCGCATATTTGCAGTTTCGTGACATTTGGACTTCTATGTTATGGTTTATGTTCTCCTTGATCTTGATGGACACTTTGTTATTATGCTAGCTGACTATGGATCTATGTTAGGGTGATGCTTGTTTACTTGTACTTTATGCTTTCACAATTCGATGGACATGATTATAGATTAATGTTATTTTGAGTTTAATGTGTTATTTGATCATGATTATGATGCATTACTGGTAATAGATGTAGTTATTTAGTGATTTGTTTATATGAACAGAACAGTGTCGCATTACTCGTATCCGAGTACCCTGCTACGCTGCGACTTCTGTTCATTATGCTTGTGACTGCATGTTTATATATGGATATATGCACAACCTTGTGTTTGTTGCAGGATGCAGGTACCGGGCATCGACTCCACATGAACTACTAGGTCTGAGCATGCCCTAGCCAATGGAATTGTGGATTGGAGTTAACATGAGTTTTCCCTACTCAGTCAGTATCCTCAAGAGGATGAGTTCTCAGTGTTGTATCCTCTCATCACTGTCATTCACAGTATTGTACCCTCTCATCACCGTTAGTTGGGACTATTTGTCGTAATCTTGTCTTGTCCTGCGGCTTCACATGGGGTCAGGTATCATCCTGTGAGTTAGGATTTTTCCAATTTAAGTGTTGATTTAAGCATGGTTAGTATTTCATTAAATAAGGTTAAATTTAGGCTTAAATTAAATAAACATTGCTAGGGAAATTATGTGTGGCTTATTAATTATAAATGATTTATTTATTGATAATTGGTAAAACTAATATGAAAATAGTAAATAAATAAACAAATTAGATAAATGATTAAATGAAATAATTTGTCCCAAGTTGTAAGTAGATTTAAATTAAAAAGAAAATAGAAAACATAAGAAAGATGATTAAATGATTACAATCTTGATAAAATAAATTGATAATAATAAAGATGATATCCCAAAGATTAAAACAATGGAGTGTCTCCTGGTTTTATGTGTTCAGTATTTGGAGATGAGCAAATTTAATGTCATATGCCGTCAGTTGCAAGTTTGAGGTTGGGAATCCCTTGGTAAAGTGAAATTATGGAATCTCACGAGAATGTGGGATGTTGCGGAGAGAGAGAGGCATGTCTCTTGCATTTACCAGAGAAGTGGACCCTGGTTTTGAGAAAGGGGGTTATCGGGAAGAGAGGCAGGCCTTCTGCATTTAACCGAGGAGTTGAATCCTTGCTTGAGAGAGGAAAAATAGAGGAACTGGTGGGAGGGGTTGGGAGATTTTCTTTTGGAGAAAGTTGTGCAGTAGGAATCAGATCAAAGGAGATTTCAGAAGCTTGGAAACTCCGGGTATGTAAATTAGATTAATATGTGTGAAAATTATGTTTTGCTTGGTAAACTCTAATGACTTTTAATATGATTGCCTGAATACATTTCATCATCTTTGGTGATCTCTTCCCTCTCTGTTCACACCATTACTCTATCTTCTTAAGTCTGTAGAATGATTTGATAATGTCAACACCAGATATGTTATGTTTGCCGGTGACATTTCCTTCTGAACCATTTGCATTTTCTCTAAATTCTGTGTTTGGGTAGGCCTATCTAAATCATTTAATGTGGCTCATCCCTGCTCTTGTGAAGTCAATCTGCTAGTCTGAGATCTTTTATCCATCTCTGCATACCCCATATTCTTCACTCTTGATGTGCTTGCCTAACCTGGAAGTGCAACTTGGCACCCATGAGCCATCGACCGTAAAAGGTTGTAGATGAGGTTCATGTCCGAGTTGTTGCACTGAACCCTTAAGTTTTCTCCCATAAGCTCAAATGGCGATGGATGGTCACCAAGACCCACCGTTATCCACCATTTTCTTGTCATCTTTGTGATTTCGATGGAGACTGTGTCACCGGCAGATGGCAGATGACACCGTCGACCCCATTTGTTTCATCAGACCAAGCGGCCATTTGGTCGTATCACCTTTGAGTTTTCTTTTAATGAAAACTGTGTCGCTGGCAGAGGACACTGTCGACCACCATATCCCATCAGTATAAATGACTATGCTTTTGTTTCAGACCCTAACATATGAAACACTTACCTTGCTTCCTGTGCATACCACGAACCATCTGATAATATTCGACCCTATCGATAACCTATGGCATACTCTTAATGCCTCCATCTCCCTAACCGTCGATGCTCTGCATTATGGAGGCAAGCCATCGACAACTTGACAGAGAGGAACCAAACCTTTGGTTTGGGTAGTCCGCAACCAGCATGCGTCGTGGTCTTATGCCATCGTTGCATTTTGTGAGCCTTGAGCTCTTGTCACCTTCATCGATCATGCCACGTCTTAATTATGCCACCCTCTCATTATTCATGATGTGAGCCACGCCATTGTTATCTTCTCATCATATGAATTAAATCAGACTTCAACGCAGATGATTTTAAAACCTTATAACTTACCTCTACAAATGGGAACCTCCACATCCACTGTGATCATCGTCGAATAATGAGAGAGATCAGTTTTAGAATGGCAGAGATTGCTATATTATTTGATGCTAAGTTAGTACTATTGTTTGACAGAGCACCGACTGTAGTTTAGGAGTACTTCACTTACCTTAGGAAAGAAAGCGACGCCTTCCTTGGAGCAGTTTGAGTAGATAATTAATAGTATTCGTAACTTGTAGTATCATGACTTGAAGAAATGCAAGATTTCCTTTTCAATGATAGCTCATTATTGTTGTATCAATTAGATTCATTATTCGAAATTAGGATAGCAGATTTATAAATATAGCTAACACTTGATATTTTACTATAATATTTATCAAATAGTTGTAATAAGGTTAATAGATTAACATGATCTTAATGAGCCTCCTATAATATTAGTCCAATTGATTTAATGTTAAAACATAACTATGAGATTAGTAGTTGTGTGAATGTAGTTGTCGGGTTCCTTATAACTAGTTATTTAATTGGTTGTAGGTGATATGTCTTATTACCGTAATGGTCATTTCATTGTAGTTATGATTAATAGTCATTTGATCTCGTAGGTTATAGTATAAATCTAAACTAATGCTTAGAATGTGCAATTGAGTTTTGATCACAGTATGAATAACCCTATTCCCTAGTAGTTATTTTTAAATGTTCGATTTGCTTTGTCTAGAGACCTAGTAGTAATTACGATCCTATGCATGGTGTTAGTGTCTAAGTTGGATTTTTACTCTTGTATTTTATGGAACCTGTGTATGGGTAATTAGGTTAAGATAGTGCTTAGGTCTTGTATTACAGTAATTATAGTCATTCATTTACTTTTAAGTTAATTTGTTGTTACAAGATTTAGGGTTCTTGTAGGTTCATAAAATAATTGGGAACCCTCAAGTTTATCCTCTAGAGTTGAATTCGAATTACATTGCAATTATATAATTATCTCGATGTATGAAAATGACAAGTAGTGGTTTACTTTAGTTGTGTTAATGATGCTTATAATTATGTTGTTTCTTTACAAATCAATTAAATAATCATTTTAATAAACATTTGCTTGTAGTTAACCTTCATTGTAATTTTAGAATTATTCTTTAGTAAGAATGCAATCAAATGATAAGTTATACCTCAATGTTAACAGTCTAATGCAGTGACCTAGTCTATTGTAAGATACTATAGTGGTTTGGTTGTAAGGAAGGCACAATTTAACTATAGGTGTAATGGATAATAATTGCTCATTATATGTTTAGTAAATACAATCTGTGGGTCATGGACTAGTTCACCAGTCTTTTGATTTGTATCTACATGGGTGGTTAGTTTTCCCAGAGGCTTAGCATGGGATGTTTAGAGATCAGGATGTTCTAAGAAGTATGTCGTCTCCAGTAATGTTTGGATTAAGAGAAAAGGTGAATGTTTAATGCACTTCTTTGTGGATGTATTGTTATCCAATTGGTTGTAATTGTCTTGTATCCCGTTTTGTGGTGAGTTATGGAACAGGGAGACATGGAAATCATAGAGTTGTAATGAACATGTGTTGTTATGGGCATTGGTTTAGGAGTCCTGCCCTTATGATTATGTTATGGAGGGTTAATGCCTTGCATTGTTATATATACATGTTGATAGTTGTTATGCAAGATGATCAGTGCCTTGCATGGTTCATGTACCCTCGTTGTTGTGATGATTTTGCTATGCTTGTGGTGTAGGGTTTCCTAGTTGTAGGTAAGGGAGTGGCTTCCAATGTGGGGCCGGTGCCAAGTGGCTAGCTAGGGTAACCCATTGGGAGTTGGTAATTAAGTGATAACATAATAATAAATCTAGGGGTTGGGTAGTTTTCACACTAACAAGATAATAAGATTTCCTCACTCATGCCTGTAGTGCTAGTTCAGACTAAGGATGAGGGGAGAAGGCCGGGTTGGCAGGTCTACTTCCTTGTCATCACGAAAGGAAGGTTGATTCCGCATGCATCATCCTATGGGGCCGGTGTCTAGAGAGAGACTGCCAGGGTAACCATAGATGGGGGCCGGTGTCCAGAGAGAGACTGCCTAGGTAACCCATGTTAGGACCATGCGATGACACTCTCCTTACTACAGCCTAGCATTCCCTGGTTGTACTTTCCCCATTTGTTTAGTGGTTGCCTCTGGAAGTACTGATGTGTGTTTGTGATATTGACTTGTGATATTGGAGTCATGTGTTATCTTATAGTCTACTATCTACCTGACTGTATGTTGTAGTGGGAACCTCATGTTAACTCCTAGCTCGGGGGGTGGACCTCAGGGTTCCACATGGTCGGGTGGAAGAGCTCTATCCATTGGTTTTCTTTCCCTTACCATTGCTTGTGAGGGAGGAGGATATATCTTGTGTATCAGACATCAGATCTTGTACTTGATTATGGAGATAGCTTTTATGCTCATGTACTAGCCTATGTATCAGTATATTCATAATGTATGTATTCAGATGTAATTCAAATTACATGATGATGTACTCATATGTATAGACTTTTGAACATGAACATGTAATCTTGATCAGAGTTGATTATCTAATTATGGCATGAAATAGAGATGTATATGAATAATCATTAGTGCAATAAATCTAGAATGAACTGTTGAGGATAGTTAACAATGTATGTTAAATTATGTTGATTAATTTGTCAAGTAATGCAACCATGGAACCTTAGAAGACAAGCTGTTAGTTTTATGATGTGCATTGATATGTTCAACATTACCCTGTTATCTTATAATAATAAAAAAATATTCCGCTTGCATAGTATAGATGTGTAGTCTTCTAAGGTTTTCATTGCGGGGCGTTACATTTAAACATCAAAACACTAAACATTAACAAATCCAATTTTCCACTAAACACTTACTACTAAAGGGTTCATCTATTTGTTGGACGATTGAACTTCTAGAGGCTTATTTAAAGGCATTTATATTCTTGGGTTTCCTCCTAAACAACTTGCTAATGGGCACATTGTTGATGTCTCTTTCCTTTCCTTTCTATAGGGAGAGTACTCTAAGACCCATGGATTTCATGAAGTGGTCCACACCATGGGTCTTAGAGTACTCTCCCTATAGAAAGGCAAAGAAAGAGACATCAACAATGTGCCCATTAGAAAGTTGTTTAGGAGGAAACCCAAGAATATAAATGCCTTTGAATAAGCCTCTAGAAGTTCAATCGTCCAACAAATAGATGAACCCTTTAGTAGTAATAATATATAAAGACGGTGCTATTGGAGATCATTTTTGTAATGAACTAAAATAAGCCAAAACTTTCAAATGGTGATTCAAAACTAGAAAGATATTTGTACTTAGTTGATAAATGTTGGTCCAAATACAAGAGTTCACAACTTGGCAATAATGAAGTGTCACCCTTGATTCTATCATAGGATTTTTCATAGATAATTTTGGCAACCAAGTTTTTTTGAAAATCAAATTGATCCCACTCTATGCCTTCCTAAGATATTACCTAGGATATATTAAGTGTAGATAAATCTTGTTTGTATCCAATCCTAATAATCAAAGGTAATAGATGTAGACATCTAAAATTCACCTCACTTCCCAACTTAATTATTCATTTTCTATACTTTCACATTAATTAAATAATACCTAATTATTTAATTAAGTTAATTTTCCTACTTCCTAGTATTAATTAAATAATTTGCAATTATTTAATTAATCCTTTCATTTTTCTAATGTTGATTAAATAATTTATAATTATTTAATTATTTGAATCATATTCCAATATTAATTCAATAAATCAAATATTTATTTAATTAATAAATCTACATCTTATCTTCTTCTCGATTTCTTTCCATTTCTAACTCATGTGTATCTAATTAATTTAATTAATTAGATAATCTTATCAATTATCCTCTCATATCTCATCTTATCTTCTTCTTGATTTGTTTCCTTTTAAAACAAAAATTAAATCCTTCTCTACTTTCAAATCTTATCTTTTTCTTGATTTATTTCCTCTTTTTAACTCAAAAAATTAAATAAAGCAAAAATCAAATCCTTATCTCCAAAATCAAATCCTTATCCCTCCATCATCAAAAATCTATAAATAAAGCCTTCTCCAAACCAAACGGAGGACTTTTTTGATGCAAACTTATGCTGTCGAATTGAGCTTCCATCCACGCCATTGCAATCAAGGTTATGCTTTAGTCTTTTGAGCAATCAACATTCACAAATACACCAAGGAATTCCAATGAATGGGTAACTTTTAGTGATTATTTCATGCTTTTATTTAATCTTTGTTATGCTATTGATGGTTTCTTGAGGTTATGATGGAGTTTGGTATTGAATCCTTGTTGTATTGATGTCTTTATGAATTCCAACTTTCATCATACACATTTTTGCATTCCCAATGGGACCCCCATCCCTTGATCTATCTTGCTTTTTGTAGGCTTTGTTAGATTTTTGTTGTAGGCTTATGCTCTTTTTGGGGAAAATTTGAGGGTACACTTTCACAGAGAGCCTCGCAACACAAAACGGACCTCAGGATTGCATCCAGAAGGGCCAAGAGGTGAAGAAAAATATATAATTTGACCCTTTTTGGTGCAAGTAAAATTTGAGCAAATGTTTGTAGGGCAATGAATAGTGTTTCCGGCGATGAACAGTGCTTTTCGGCAATGAACAGTACTTCATGTGGTGAATAGTACTTCCGGCAGTGAACAGTAGTTCTAGTAATGAACAGTGTTTCCGGTGGTGAACAGTGTTTTCAGCAGTGAACAGAGTTCTCCGGCAGTAAACAGTGTTTTCATGTTGTGAATAGTGTTTTTAAGGAATAAAATAGTATTTTAAAAAATGCTATAACTTTTGCATATCATGTCAGATTTTTAAGTTTTTATAGGCGTCAAAAAGATGATCCACCCAACTTCATAGTGGTATAGGCCACATCAGCAAATTTAGCATAGAATATCAAGTATAATCAATCAAAGTCAACCTTTCTTTTCAAACTTTGTTTGCTCATAACTTTTGTAAAATTTAACGAAACTTCATGATTTTTTTTTGAAGTGCTTAGAATTTTGTGTAGAATATGTTAATCTAATCTATTATGTTGTATCAATCCATTATTTTTTTGATTTTTCTAGAATTCCATCATTTTGGTCTAATCTCGATTTTGTAGCTTTTGTTGGTCAAAGAAGAAATCATTGAAACCACTCATAAATTTTTGCAGGTTTGCATGTCAAAGAAATCTCTAAAACTACTGACAAATTTCTACAGATTTGCATATCAAAGAGCTCCTTTTATCACTAATCTAGGCACTTAGTTTAATTTAGGGGGATAGTAATTGAACAATGTTTGCTTTGTCTTTGGATTTTGAAAAGGATGTATGCTCTCTCCTCACACTTTTTTGATGATCTTGGAGATCAAAAACCCTTCATTATCCTTGTGTTTATTTGTTCAGTCCTAGGAACATTATCTCACGTATGCTCTCCCCTTGTGCTTTGTGCGAGCCTGGGGATCAAAAGTGAATAGTGTTTCTTCCCTTTAGGAGGCCTGCTAGGGGATTTCATCACCCTTAGGGATGACCTCAACCACGTGTTCTGGCAGGGTATATAAAGGGGGGAGAGTGAAATTTGTACCTCAATCTAGTCACGTAGTTATTGGCACAACCTTGGGGTCCTAAGTGATTCTGGACACAAGGTGAAGTGATGTTTGCTTAATCACTTATGTCATATGCCTTCAACAAACTAGTTTTCACAGACTTGGACCCCACCATACCTAGTGTATACCAGGGCTCCCTAGACACCTTGTTATCCTAGATAAGACCTTTCAGTCATCATATCCTATGGTGCATCACTGTCGTAGGAGGAGAAGAGCTCACGCTATTATCGCCATTGTTTGAGATAGGGTCTATTTTGGGCATGACAAAAGTCTCCAAGGTAAGAGGTGTAAGGTGGTACATGACCTTGCATTCCCTATCTATCCACAACAAGGTAAATGGTATCAAGGGGGTTGATGTCGCCATTATCTAATAGTGGAGATTGAGACCGCACCTAAGTGAGTCCGTGAGATATGACACTCCTTGATTAAATAATATAGGATTGTTCAAGAGTGTTTGGCATGTTTTCATGTGATCTACTAGTATACACCATTTGTTATCCATAGAGCTTATTATCCTTTTGCACCCAATTCTATTAAGAGTTAACACCTTTGTGTCTTTTGTTTGTATCTCTTGCCAAAACTTTGCCTAAGTCAAGCTATAAACCATTCCCAACCACTCTCTAATCATCCATTTTCATCCAATCCAATCCAAGTTCATCCTAATCTTCATCCTTATCATCCTAATCACCTATCATAATTATCCATTTTATCCAAATCATGCCCTGTCCATTATTTTAATCTTCCATATCTTATCCTAATCATCTTAATCCATCTCATATCCTAATAATTCACCTTATCCACTTCATCCTAATCTATCCAATCCATCCTATTCCAATCAACTTCATCATCTATATCATTATCCTAATCATCCCTCTTATCCACTTCATCCCATCCTAATCATCTTATCACCTTATCACAATTATCCTCATCATCTTATCCACATCACCCTAATCACCCATAATCATCCTAATCATTTCATCCCAACCTATCCCTAATCCATGCCTAAATCCATCATTTAGGACCCTAATTGTCATAAATTTATCCTAATCCTATCAGGGTCCTAACTCTAATCCATTATATCCACCTAATCCATAATTTTCAATCATTAGTCCATAATTCTTCATCCATTATCGTCTATAATCCATATCATAATCCACTCCCCTAATCCACTAATCTAATCCATTTATCTCAACACCCAAAATCAATCATCCATTATCTATCTATCCATTTTAATCAAACATCCAACCCTTATCCTTAATCAAACATCATCCTTTGAAACATCACTAGTCCATCCATAATCAAACCTATGGTTCAACGAGTCAAACTTTAGTCACATTATCAAGAATCCTCATCAAAATGGTCCTGATAATCAGTAGGCCTAGGTTTAAACACCCTCCATCTCCAATTCAACCAATATTTTCATCATACCCAGATGATGTAGAAATAGAAGAACTTAAATGCCTATATGGATCCCATCCCCAAGCTATATCTTCAATCCAACACACATCACTATCATACCAACCTCCTTCATACACATCTCCTAGTACTCTTGAGGCATGGATACAAAAACTTAAACATGACTATGAGAGATTGGATCCTATCGGCAAGAAAAAATTCAAAGAGCTTCAACTTCCTTTAGCACATCTCATCACTCAAGATCCTCCTAATGCTATCACATCAACGACATCATCTTACATGTCCATGAAAACTCCAAGTCATCAAATCATGAATTCATACTTGGACATACAAACCCCTTACAGTCAAACATTGGCTAGCACAAGTTACAACCCTATGACAAGGGACATCAAGGTCATCCATATCATCTTCTATCTATATATTCACCTCCATCCATTTCCCAAGAATCATTTTCCTATGCAATATCACCATCTCATTATTCCTCTAATCCAAGTCCATTAACCCCATTCATCCCTCCACCATGGGATCTTTCCACTCCTAATCCTAATCCATGAGCCCACACACCTTCTAATTCATATTATCCTCCACCGCCTAGTCCACTACCTCATTCACCATCAAATTCCTTTATCCATCCCTCCATATCTACTCCTAATCTTACCATATCCACTCCTATTATCCATCCACCCAATCCTAATCCTAACCCCACAACATCTTCCATCATTTCCCATCCATGATATACCTATCTTACTCCGAAATTAATGAAGGATTTGACCCAAGGACTCCTAGCAACGAAGCAAAAACTATCGTGCACTCAAATGTCTATCTATGATCCTAATAAAGAATATCCCAATAGCATGTCTACCACTCCAACACCATCACCCACTCCTATGCATATCCATCCTGTTAAAGAGTCCTCTTCCATCAATGCAAATCAAGACCCATCATATAGCCATGTTGTCAACCATCTCGAGCCTCTTAAGTCTATCCAAGAACCTTCCACTTCCTTCCAAACCCAAGAGCTATGCCATGAGTCTAGTCTAGAGCATGTGGAAACACCAACTCCTTATCCTAATCAAGATCAAAACACCCCAGTTCATCTTATTCATAACCAATATCACATTATCCATGTTAGGCCTATTCATGATCAAGCTCCCATTTATGATCAATCTCCCATCCATGATCAAGGTCCTATTCATGATCAAGCTCCCCTCTATGATCAAGATTCTATCTCTGATCACGAAATCCATGATGATCCTCTTAGCCCACTTTATGCATTACATGAGCTAGAGATTATCACTTCACCCATCCATAATCCCATAACCATTCATGAGCAAGATATCCAAATTACTCCTATCTATCCATCCACAACACCCCCTTCCCAGGATGAGACACTTGATCCCCAAGAAAAAATTACAATCAAACAAGTAACTTGGATCATATCACCCCCATCTTATTGAACATAATGTTAGTCAAGATCCAAGCATCCCAAGTCATCCCTTTCCTAATCCTACATTATCTATTGTTGATCCTCCATCAACCCCTATTGATCCTTCACCATCTCCTATTGACCCCATTTCAAATCCATTATCCTATCCCCTTGGTCCCGCTACTTTCATCCATGGTGGATCTCTTGTCAAAGAGCAACAAACTTCGTCCACCACCCCACCTTCTCCATATAGTAATGGACTCGCGTCTTATTTCTAAAATAACAAACATCCCATTGTATATTGTATGTTTCAAAACATGAAATATCAAGGCAAAGGTTTAGGCCTTCATAAACAAGGCATATTGGAGTCTATCCATGTCACAACCTATCCACAATTGCATGTCCTTGGTTTTACATCCCAAGAAAAATAATCCAAACATGTTGGTACCACCTCCATGCCTCCTAAAGCCACTTATTTCAATCCAAAACCCGGTGCACCTCATCACACCTCCAAGTCATATGTCGTCATCCCTCCTCCATCGTCATACCATTCGCAAAAGCATGTGACCATACATCTCCTTCCATCCACTCTTCCCCCACTCCTTCCAACTCCTAATATTCACATCCTTAAATCCCCTAATCCCTTCATCCATCAGTACACTCATCCCTCTATCCACACATCCCATTCCCTTACATCCCCTCTAATTCCTAGTCATGGCCAACAAATGCACACATTGACCAAATATGAAGCTATCCCCGACCCAATGAGATTCAAAAAAAAAATGTGGATGCTTCCACACATACAACAAAATATCCTCAAAAGCCTCAAGAATATCATGTCGTAGGGCATCAATACACAAATTCAATGCCAAATCCATCTCAAAAGCTGCATATGTCCACACTCCTAAAAGAAAAAATGAAAATGGTGTGGGTCCCCAAGAAAAAAGAAATTATTCCAAATGAAGCATCCACATCTCAATCCATCCCCAAATCCCAAAAATAGAGCAAAAATAAATTAATCCAAATGAAGCACTAGACATTATGCACCAAGGTATAAAAACCATGGTGATGATGTGTCGTGTGCACCCAACGTAATACAACCTTGTATAGATGTATGAGGAAGAAAACTTAGAGCATTAAAGTCCAAATGCACAAAAGGTATGAAATGACCTTAGATGCAAAGGATAATGCAAAAAGCTATTCCACCATACACAAGATATGAATATTAGATGGAATGATAAGGACTCGATACAAATGCAACATAAGATGATCACACACAAGCAAGTAAGCAAGCATGCACAAATGATTCAAAAATAAACAAGGTATTGCCCCTGTCAAGCTGTAAACCGATGATTGATTGATTGATTGATTAAGGTAGTGTTGTCATTGTGGGGAACGATATATCCCTAGATCAACACAAGGAAGGAGCCCAACAAGAAAATTAATAGATGTGATTAATAATTATGACTTTGGAGAAAACGTGAAATTTACTATCTAAGGAAAGAGGCTTAGTTCAAATATTATTATTTAAAATTCTCTAAACAACATTGCTCCATGACTTTGATGGCTAAGACTAAAAGGCCAAAGGAATACTTAGGAATTGAATCTTTCTTGATGACGAATCAATTTAAAGCTGATCTTTTAGAGATAATGATTAATTATAACACTATGATTTCCTCCAATAAATTTAGTATCCATAATTCAAATAATAAGCATTAAAATATTCCACGCCATGGGTCTTAGAGGACTCTCCCTATAAAAATGCAAGGAAAGAGACATCAACAATGTGTCCATTAGCAAGTTGTTTAGGAGGAAACCCAAGAATATAAATGTCTTTAATTAAGCCTCTAGAAGTTTAGTCATCCAACAAATAGATGAACCCTTTAGTAGCAAGAATATATAAAGAAGGTGCTATTGGAGATCCTTTTTCTAATGAACTAAAATAAGCCAAAATTTTCAAATGGAGATTCAAAACTAGAAAAATATTTGCACTTAGTTGATAAAGGTTGGTCTAAATACAAGAGTTGACAACTTAGTAATAATGAAGTGTCACCCTTGATTCTATCATAAGCTTTTTCATAGATAATTTTTGGCAACCAAGTTTTTTGAAACAAATTTTGATCCCACTCTATACCTAGGATCTATTAAGTGTAGATAAATCTTGTCTATATTCAATCCTAATAATCAAAGGTAATAGATATATTAGATGAAGAGGACTTAGAAATGGTCGTGTAAGAAACATTTAAAGAGGGGTAGGCCACCAATTGGTAAGAAGTCGATCATCCCTATAGGAATGAACTTAATTTTGTATTGATTGATAAGAGGACCATAAGAGTTGGTGTGCATGGCTTCGAGTTAAAATTTTTGAAAAGGAAAACCAATAATGTCCCATGGGGTTTAGTAAAAATCACAAGGAAATCCATAGTTCTAAGGGTTTGTCATAGGCCATTTGTGAGACTATTTCATAGGGAGAGAAGATGGTCACAAATAACTCTCTTTGTTCCTCTAAGTTTGCAAGGCACGACCGTAAAGAATTGAGTGGCATCATCTTCACAATCTTAGGTAGATGTTTAAACTATAATAATCACATTGTGAGTTTCAAAATCTTGAACATTGATAAGCATGATAGAGACACAAAATGGCTCCTTGAGGTGTTGAAAACTAGTAAAAGGTGTCATTAGAACTTTTCATTAAAAAAATACTATTCTATTATTCAATCTTCAATAAAGCTTTCTTTCAGTAAAAATCAAAGGGTGTAACAATTATAAAAATTACTCCAATAGTTTGAGTCAAATATATCCGCGGTGATGTTAATGAAACAATTTTCTATCATTGACTTTAGGCGGAAATGTATGATAATACTTGTTTTGCAAGTAATTGTCAGCCAATATAATACTATGATGATTGTTTGTTTTAAGGAGAATGGGGGAATGAACTTCATGTATAATCCAAAAACAACAATTTGAGTACCTTGCGCGTGCATGTTGAACAACTTTATAAATTTCTCGGGACATAAAATCTGCAATTAGCGAAGAGCAAGCGGCCGACATGTCATTTCATTTCTTATCAAAAAAAAGATTGCGACCGACACGTCATCTAATTCGCACTTGAAAGAGGGGATGCATCTGCGTTTAAATTCTATTTATTTATTAGCATTTATTTCAATAAACACTGTTTGTATCGATAAAATTGACTTATCAGCCAATTACTAAAATGCTAAACATAAGATTACTTTTAGTCTTGTTTAAATAAAGAAAAATAATTTTTATTATGCTAAATAGTGAAACTATGGTAATCGGATCTATCAAATCATTTGGGCCTTCAAATGACGTGTAGTATTTTTGTAAGATGACATAAGCTTATTGTTTTTTAATTCAGATCGTAAACATAGATTAGTAAGGAAGGAGTTGTCAAACTTGGCCAAGATTAGTATGTGATGGGAAAGGTTAATTTAATACAAAATAAAAATTTAAAAAAGTGATTATCGTGGCATCATATGACAAGAATTGCCCTGCACTATTAGATTCTTTAATAATTATAGTATTTTTATAGTTTTGTTGTCGGTTTCTTGTATAGTTTTTGTTTCTCTTCTTTTAGCAGTCCTTTTTGACTGTTTTATTTTGTAACTTTGTTTTGTTCAATATAAAATATATATATTTTTTATCCACCTTCCTTTTAGTGTTGAGGATGTGAAGGGACACTTTCAATATAAAATATATATAATTTATCCACCGTCTTTTGATTGTTGAGGACATGAAGAGACATTACTAAGAGTAAATTTAAATTCACTAAATCACAAAGAGGTATTAGTAGTTTGGAAGCACATTTATCATAGTATTGGTGTAAGAATTGAAGTCTATATTTTTGTAATGGTGAAATTTGCATACTTGTCGTTTCTCATTTAATTTTGTGTCTATTTTGAGAGAATGCTTTCATATATTTATATATTGACACATGGTGTAATTTTGTGTGAAGTTGGATTGTCTTCTTCGAAAATACCATTACTTACCTACCTACATATATTCTTATGTGTTCATCTCCCACATCATCCCTATATATGCACAGTCCAATATATTTGTCCAAACTACACATTAATTATGCATATCCATGCACATAACCCCATACATTTGTCATCCACTTTGATCTAGTCATTTTTATGTCCCATGTCACTTCGACAAACGTGAAGTTCACTTCGTGGCCATAGACTTAATCCTCAAATTTTCAAAATTTAAATTTTGGCTAACTCTCTTCTCTATTACTTCTTTTATTTATTCCAACAATTTCTTTTGTAAGCTTTCTTTCTTCCCTTACTTCCTATAACTTTCAAAAGCTTCATTTTAGCTCCTCTATGTAGTCTTGAAAGTTGTTTATTACTACCTTCTCTACCTATTGGCAATCTAATACTTTCATTTCCTTATTTCCCTTCCATCTATAAAACATTGTTCACACATTGTAGAAGCTTCTAGTTTTTTTACAATATTTTGTGCAACTGTGTATACCTTCCTAGCACAAAGTACCCTAGAATAAACACACACATTACAATATTTTCTAGGTTATGATAGGGTTGAAATATACTACATAGGGATCTGACTAAGGTAGATTCCCAAGAAGTGAATAATTTTCCCTTATTCCAAACATATATTCAAATCCAAATTTCTACTCAATGAGGCATCTTTTCCAATTTCTATATTCACAATGGATATCCACAAATCATCACAATTTTGCATTGAGAATCCTGAGTCTATACAACAACAACATGCAACCACAACAGGACAAACTCCACCACATTTGTGGAGGCATCCTCTGTACCTATTTCTAATAGAACCTACTATCTGATGTTCCTGACTATGTGACTCTATTGTTTAGCATCTAAACTATCGACCATCAAAATCAAGGACACATCCTCTTTCTCTCTTTCCTATTTAGCACTCATTTTTTAATTCTAGTAAATCTAAAACAAGTTTCTTTTTGGAAAAGCTAAGATTAGTGTTGCTTTAGATTAATTTAATTAGATTTCCATTTCTCTATATTTTAAGTAATAATTGAACATAGTCCAAGTAGCACACGTTAGTATAGAACGACAAAGAACAAAGTTATCACATAAAATGTATTTGTTGCTCTTCATTCATGCTATTAGTTTTACTTTAGCATTATTTATTTCCTTTTGGTATATAATGGCTAGTTCTTTATTCTTAAACACTAGGAAGGTTAAAACTATTGCTTTCCTAGCATAGAACTTATTTTTCACCTTTCATTTTGGTGAACCTAATGTGAATCATACATGCAACTCTTGATTATCACATGCTTCTCCACTAAGAATCCTAAATGGACAACAAGAAGATGTGATTGAAATTGGATGGACTCCACCAGATTTGTGGTTGCATCCTCTATACCTATTTCTAACAAACACTACTCTTTGTTGTTACTAACTCTTTGACTATTATTTGACGTTTGTACTATTGATCACCGAACTTAGGGATGCATCACATTTGTATCTTTCCTCTTCAACACTCATTTTTAAATCTAGTAATCTAAAACAAGTTTCTTTTCCAAAAAGCCAAGATTACTGTTGCTTTAGATTAATTCAATTAGATTTCTATTTCTCTCTATTTTGGATAATAATTGAATGTTGTCTTAGTAGCACACATTAGTGTAGAATGGGAAAGAATAAATTTATCACATTAAATACATTTCTTTTTCTTCATTCATGTTGTTAGTTTTACTTTCACACTATTTGTTTTATTTTGGCAGGTAGTCTATTTGTTTTATTTTGGTAGATAGTGTCTAGTTCTTTGTTGTTTTTGATAAGATAAGCCGCAAAAACTAGGGTTCCAAGCCCATTACAAAACAGCCCCAAGGGCACACCAAAGAGTCAACAAAAAGAGACCAACCCAGCAAAAAGAAGCAACACCATTAAAAAATGCAGATACATCAGTTTAACAGCAAACAGACAGCAAACATAAACATAAAAATAGAAAAAATCCCCCAGGGCTAATTAAAGAATTATTCCCAATCCTTAGATAGGAATTGGTACATAGCCTCATACTCCTTTAGCTCTTTGTCCTTCATGCCCTGCTTGGTAAACTCAATATTCTGCAGCACTGCTAGAGTAGTCACAGACCTATGCATAACTTTAGAGATGAACTTCACCAGTGCCATGAACTTGTTCTCTAGCTTCGTCATTCTATTTTTTATGTCCACAATCTCATTGCCTTTGATGGAACTTTTCTTTCCCTTTTTGCTTTTGCCAGTATCTTGTTTAGTTTTCTCTAAGCCATCCGTCTCCGACACTGGAACGTTAAGTTCATGGAAATTGCTCAGGCCTTCGTCCACAAGTCTCTAGGACCACAGTCTCCTCCTAGTTCTTGGTCTTTACCTCACCATCAAGCTTCTCTTCACCACCTTCCGACTTAGCAGAATACACTTGTTCCTTGTGCACAGGGGTAGGTTTTGCGGCCAATCTGGTTGATCTTCTAGTCGACGGGGCCCTAACCTTGGTCTAAGTTAAAACATACTCCTTGTCTTTTTATCTTTTCTACCATCCCCACCATTCACCAACTCCTCTGCTTCAATCACCGTGTTATGCACCTCCAAATTGGGATTATCTTTAGAATTCACAGAGAGGCTATCTCCATCCTACCCCTTCTTAACTTTCTTATTGGGGGTGTCGCCCTTAGTATCACCGACAGCAAGTTTACATTTGGTTGGTTTAGGATTGGCCGCCTTAGGATTAAATTGGTCCACATTTTGAATCTCAGGGCTTTTCAGCACAATGGGTTTCTTCTTGGTAGAAAAGGCTTTGGTGGACTTATGGGATTGGGTGTACTTTTCAGGGGTGATTTTAGTGATTATCACCGGGTTGCTACGAGTAGGTTTCATTTTAGGTTTAGGCATTGCAGAGGAGTTATCAACACGGGTGGTCGTGATGGTCTTGGAGGGAAATAGGGCTAAATGGAACTTGTACAGCCTATAAATAAGCCCCTAGTGGAGCGAAATGGGGGTTTCTCAGGGTCAAGCTTGCACTGCTCCATGGCTACCTCAATAGAGACTTCAAGGGAAGACAGAAGGTAAAACAGAAAGCTTATGTATTTGCTATGCCTAAAGTGATTCAACAAAACAAAGTGGTAGTGGAAGAATCATTGAAACCTACCTTCAAGTGTGAAATACTTGATGACCATATGGCAGACGTTGTCCTAGGGTTCAGAGACCTGCTCTCTGTCGAATCCTCCTTGCAGGCTATGCAACACCTCACCTTTCTTCAAAAACAGAGCCATTCCCTCTAGGTTCGAGACTTTACTAGTCTTCTTTGTTAAACACAAGAAAGGTTAAAATTATTATTTTCTTAACATAAAATGCATTTTCCATCTTTCATTTTGGTGAACGTAACTTCTAAACAAACACAAGTATACCTTATTCTTTAAACACCAAACAAAACAAAAAAACACATTCCTAATATAATAACAAAAATTGCATATCCTACAATTCCTTTTACTATGTTTAGGCTCATTTTAGTGTTTTCCCTAGTTTGCCATTTTGACCCCTTTCCTATCCTTATTTTCCCTCTCCTTTCCCCTTAGTTTTTCCCTTTCTATGTGTCTCAACCCCTTCCTAAGTCTTATTTGTTATCCCTATATTGAATCTATTTCCCCTTTCCATGTGCCCTTTCCCTTTTTCATGTGTATTTCATCCTCTCTTATACTTTCCTTCACCCTTAATATATCCATGTTTCCATTCCTAAGGTGATTGCTCTAAAAGTTAAATGCTCTCTTATCCCCTCTCATGAATTTAGCTTAATCTTTCATCATTTCTTCTATAACTTGCACATTAGAACTTCAAATGAGTTGAAACCACCTCTAATCATCTTATTTTCATCCCTTCTTTCTCTCCATCTGATCTCATCATCCTCAAGGTATGGATATGCATGCTTTTTCCCTACCCTCTTTTCACTTCAAAAATTAATGATAGATAGCCCTAAGATGACTAATCCCGTTTCAAGTTGTTCCCACTTAAAAATCCCTTCGAAAATATATAAAAGGAGCCTTTTTCTCTCATTTTCATATCCACAATCAAGGGTTCCTCTTACATGTTTCTACTTTCTTCAAGCTTTGAAGTATTTATTTTGGATTCTTGGAGTCTTAAAGCATTTATACATTGCTAGAGCATCACCACGGAGCTTTTGGATGTCATTACACAAAATTTTGAAGCTTTGGCATAGCCACTTTGGAGCCCTATTTCATTCTTTCATCCTCTCATTTCCCTTCTCTTTCTGCTTCCCCAATTGCTTTGTGAATTGATGCAAGATCATCTAGGTCCACAAGCAATCCTTCATCACCAAAAATAATAGTAGGCTATAATTCTAGTTTTTCTTTAGTTTTAGTATGTTTGTTTCTTGGTAGCTCCTATCAACTTGCTTTCTCAAAGAGTGCTACAGGAAGGTTTCCAATTTCAAATGGATTTTAGACTTGTAGCTATGTTATAGGATATCTACATGTTGTTACAAGTTTTCTTCAAGTTATTATAGGGAAATCTCACGTGTTAATGAGATACTAGAAAAGTGTGATGGGGACTATATATTCTACTATAGGACCTATGTGTTATTGCTATAAGAGGACTATGAATGTGTTTCAAAATAGAATGACTCTTGTGTCTCAAGGTTATGACAAGAAATATGAAGACCTACTATAGGTGTCAATGAGGAGCTATATGTTGTGCTGATTGGATAAATGATTATCATTTCTTTATGAAATATAATCTAATATAAATGGATGTTTCAAAACACCAATTGTTAACTAACTAAAAAAGGTGCTTTCTACCTTTTCTAATCTTAATGGAAATAAGGTCAATTTATTTCATGCGACTATTATTGCTAAAGCAGTATAGTCCACATGCCACAAAGTATCTCCTTGATTTATTACTAACTTATTTACACCTAATGACTAATTAAGGGAGTCATTATTTTATTTGCCTTCTATTTTAGGTAGCTAGATCTCTTCCTTTTGTGACTTCTCACTTTCTCCTTGTCGCGATTGATTTTTGGATTTCATGAGGTGTCTTCCTTACTACATGAACTTGATTATTCCTTTGAACAACATGACATTATTTCATCCTTACTTGGCTCATGTCATATGTGAAAAGAAGTAAAGGTGTGGAATACGCTTCCTACACTAATCTATGAGAGAAGGTATGTGGAAAAATTAAATTGATCATACAATTACAAGGAATAAACACAAAAACAATATACCATAACATAGTGATTTACATAAGGAAACCCCTTTTTAGAGAAAAACCCCACACTTCAAAGAAAATCAATGTTGACAAACATTCTCTTCCAGAAGCTCTACACATACTTATGAAAATCAATGTATTATTCGGTAATCAATGGTTATGATACACTTGCAAAGTCTAAGCCTTTACATGAGTATCACCAACAAGATATCTGGAGCAATTTGGGTAGTATAACAATACCTACTAAACACACTATAAAACATACATCCCAAGTATCTAATAAATAGGAGAAGCAACTGAAGTTCCATCAAATGGTAATTAGGAAACTATGAACTAAAACCATCCAAAATATCGTGCTCAAATCCCTAATCAAAATCCAACACCCAAATACCAATAGGAGTCCACATGCTAAAAATAGCATATTCCTTCCACCTTCCATAAGCTTGTCTTAATCCACCCACCAACTTGGGCACTCTATTTTGGCTCCATTATCTCCATGTTAGACTTAGGGCACACAACTAAGAGGGGGGGTGAATCAGTTGTGCAAAACTTTCTCCTTTATACACACTTAAATCTTCTTGGTGATTAGCAGTATATTAAACATGAAACATAATGCATTCAAATCAAAAGCAGAAACTCATCAACACATAAGACACCAAGATTTTGACGTGGAAAACCCGGTTAAGGGAAAAACCACCGGGTGATTAAACCAAGAATGTATTCTCTGTTAGAAGAATAGAAAGAACAAAATGGCACATGCCAATTAGGGCTCACTGCCCGAGCACACTGCTTACAAGAGGCTCACTGCCTACAAGAGACACACTGTCTACAATGAAATAAGTATCACATACATGAACTGGAGAATAGCATCTTCACCATGCTTGAATCAGTTCCATTAGGCTCAATAGTGTTGCTCTACCTTTTGCTCTCTTCTTCGCTACCACACTTTCATCTCCACAAGACACACTCTGAAATGACTTCACAATCCCTTATTTATACAAGGCATCGACTTAGGAACAATCATCTAAGTCGGAAAACACCTACAAGAACATTCGCAAGATGTGTAGTACATCTGGTCAGC
This sequence comes from Cunninghamia lanceolata, assembly GCA_027924645.1. Taxonomy (NCBI): domain Eukaryota; kingdom Viridiplantae; phylum Streptophyta; class Pinopsida; order Cupressales; family Cupressaceae; genus Cunninghamia; species Cunninghamia lanceolata. The sequence continues at coordinate 4,862,715 of BSBN01000620.1, forward strand.
TAGTCTCAGAAAGAACACCAACATCTGGTGGTAATTCTTCAAATACAAATTTTAACTTCAATGCGGACCACCCACATGAACTGGACACTATCCACAGATCACCACAAGCTTTCCTAAATCACCAAGAACATCCGCACTTCATCTGCTTACTGGAATTCTTTTCTCCTTCATCCGGAACCTTAAGAACACAGTCTGTCATCACTGTTACAAAGGAATAGGTTCTTCCGGACCTTCAAACCATGAACTAATCTACTTGACACTTTGCAAGGACGTCCTCAACACTTCCTCATATCTACAAAATGGGATAATGCATTTTCGGATCTCACCGGACCTATCTGTGTTACTCTGTCACCTCTGAACACCCGCCAAAACCGGTTCTACTTGAGTGACCATAACTTCTTTAGATCTTCATGCGGACCTCTGAAACCTTGACTGGAGTATCTCAAGACTTATATCTACAAACCCTTTAAACCACATCCTCTGATCCTCAACCTATCTTGGACTTTTACCTTGTTGTCATCACTGTTCTTCACTGTTCCTGATTGAGACTAATTTTCTCAATGTCCTCAGCACATAGCTCATCCAATCCTTCTCATTACTGCAACATGAGTATGTTGACATCAATGACAACACCGGTTAGACCCATGCTTGCAACAATCTCCCCCTTTGTCATTGATGGCAACATATGATGTGAAAAACCATCAAGACAAGAACTTCTCCTTACTGTCACAACTCCCCCTATCAGTAACAGCTATTCACATGTCTTCTCTTCCTTTACTGCTCCCCCTTTGATCATCAACCACTTGTTTTTCACATGTCTTTTCTCCCCCTTTGACATCAATGGCAAAGGGCTCATACTTGCAACTCCATCACTTCAGAACATACCAGCTGCTCCCCCTAAGTAGCAGCTCCCCATCATCAATCTGGATCACAAGATATGACTATGATATCCACCAGACTGATGCACATCAGTGCATCCTAGTTCATCACCGGAGGGGAAATAACCCCTAACTTCTCCCTGAGATACTCAAAAGAGTCCTTGGGAAGAGGTTTAGTAAAGATATCTACAATCTGATCCTTGGAGGGCACATACTCCAGTCTGACTTCATCCTTGTTCACTTGCTCTCTCAGAAAGTGAAACTTGATAGATATATGCTTAGTCTTAGAATGCAACACTGGATTCTTAGAAATATTTATTGCACTTGAATTATCACAGAAGATTGTGATAGGTTCCTCATACTCTACTTTAATATCTCTTAGCATCTGCTTCATCCACAAAACTTGAGTGCAACTACCTGCTACTGCAATGTATTTTGCTTCAATTGTAGACAGAGATATTGCCTCTTATTTCTTGCGTAGCCAAGAAACCAATCTCTTTACCAAAAAGAATGCTCCACCACTGGTACTCTTCCGGTCATCCACATCTCCTACCCAATCTGGATCTGTATATGCATGAAGAGAGAAATCATGATCTCTAGGATACCACAAACCATACTCAACTCTTCCTTTTAGATACCTAAAAATCCTTTTGATTGCCATGACATAAGATTCTCTGGGATCAGCCTGGAATCTCGCAAGAAGACCAACAGCCTGCATTATATCTGGTCTAGTTTGAGTGAGGTACAACAATCCTCCAATCATTGATCTATACTTTGTCTGGTATGCCTTAGGAGAGTCATCATCTTTGCTCAACTTACATCCGGTTGCCATGGGAGTATTCATTGGATTTGAATCTTCCATTCCAAATTTCCTCAACAATTATTTCACATATTTGGTCTGAGAAATAAAAATTCCTTTCTTTGTTTGAGTAATTTGCAGACCCAAGAAGAAATTTATTTCACCAAGCATTGACATCTCAAACTCACTTTTCATTTGATTTGCAAAAGTTTTACACATACTGTATCTTCCTCTAAAGATGATATCATCAACAAATACTTCAACAATCAAGATGTTTTCATGATCAATTTTGAAATATAAGTTATTGTCAGCAGTACCTTTGTCGAAACCAATCTTCAAAAGATGTTTGTCCAATCTTTCATATCAAGCTCTTGGGGCTTGCTTTAGTCCATACAGTGCCTTCTTCAACTTGCAAACCATATCACCATGCTCAGATAATTGAAATCCATCCGGTTGTTCAATGTACACTTCTTCTTCTAAGTCACCATTCAAGAAAGCAGACTTGACATCCATCTGATACACCTTGAAATCCTTGAAGGTAGAAAATGCAAGAAATAATCTAACTGCTTCAATTCTTGCCACCGGAGCAAAAGTTTCTTCAAAATCAATTCCTTCTATTTGAGAGTAGCCCCTTGCAGACCAATCTGGCTTTATTTCTGATTACTTCACCAACTTCATTTAGTTTGTTCTGGAAGACCCATTTAGTTCCAATCACATTCTTGTTTCTAGGTCTGGGAACAAGATCCCAAGTGTGATTTTTCTCAATTTGCATCAACTCTTCCTCCATTGCTTTGGTCCAGTTTTCATCATTACAGGCTTCATTTATTGTCGTAGGTTCAATCTTTGAAATTAGACAATATTCATCTGAATTTTGAGCAATTTTCCTTCTAGTTTGCACACCTTTGCTTTTGTCACCTATGATCTGATCTTCAAAGTGGTTCAGTCTTACATACCTTGGAACTTTGGGAGTTTCTTGCACTTCTGCTTCTTGATCAGGCTCATTCAGACCTATCTCTTCTTCCTGATTTACCGGATTAGTCTGAATCTGACTTTCAAAAGAGGATTGAACTCCTTGAACCAGAACACCATTCTGATCATCTTCATCATATTCATAAAACCTTGAGGGTTTCTCTATTCCCTCATCAACCTTCACATTTGTATTTTCTATCATCTTTCTTAGTCTCTTGTTATAACACTGGTATGCTTTGCTTTGAGTAGAGTAACCCAAGAATATTCCTTCATCACTTCTAGCATCAAACTTGCCTATATCTTCATCTCTTTTGATGTAACCTTTGCTACCAAAGACTCTGAAATATCTTATAGTAGGAGTAATGCCAAACCAGAGTTCATAAGGGGTCTTACCAGTATTGCTTCTGATTTGAACTCGATTGAGAGTATAGACTGCAGTGCTGACAGCTTCTCTCCAATAGATATGAGGAACACTAGCTTCCATCATCATGGTCCTAGAAGCTTCCTATATGGTCTGGTTCTTTCTTTCCACTACTCCATTCTGCTGTGGAGTCCTAGGAGCAGACAATTGTCTCTTTATTCCATGTTTCTCACAGAACTCTATGAACTCACCGGATATGAATTCTCCACCTCTATCAGACCTCAGACATTTCAACTTCAATCTGGTTTTATTCTCTACCATAGCCTTGAATATTTTGAATTTCTCAAAAGCTTCTGATTTCTCTTTCAGAAAAGTTACCCACATCATCCGAGAATAGTTATCAATTAGCAGCATGAAGTACCTATCACCTTGAATACTCCTGGTTCTTGCCGGACCACAAAGATCAGTGTGAACTAAGTCCAATAATCCAGTAGAAGACAGTTCCTTGCTTTTGAATGTGACTCTGCTTAGCTTACCCAACTGACATTCCTTGCACAAGCTGTTAGTAGCTTTCGCCAATTTTGGAAGATCTCTTACAGCCTGAGTAATGCTTATCTTGCTGATATTATCAAAATTCACATGACACATCCTTCTATGCCATAACCAACTCTAATCAACTTGAACAAATAAGCAACTTTTACCAATACCAACCAAATGGAAGATGTTACCTTTAGTTTGAGTACCGGATGCAATCTCTGTTTCAGAACTTTCAAAGATTTTGCATTTTCCATCCTTGAATCGGAGATCATAGCCTTTGTCCACCAACTATCCAACACTGAGAAGATTGTGCTTCAAACCTTCAACATACAGTACATTACCAGTTTTGTTTCTTCCATCAAGAGAAATAGTTCCTCTTCCTCTAATTCTACCAACAGAATTGTCACCAAACTTTACCACTCCTCCTTCATACCTCTCCAAATCTACAAACTTATTTTTGTCACCTATCATATGGTGAGAGCAACCACTGTCAATGACCCAATCATCCTTTTCTTCAACTTGGGCAGCCAGAGCTCTTTCTACAATTTTATGATTGACAGATACAAAGGATATTGGTTCTTCTTACTTGATGGCAATAAACACCCATTCATTTCCTAATTTGTTTCCCGTCTCTAATTCATCATCTGTTACTCCTTCATTATCATCTTCTTCATGAACATAGTAACAATTCTTTTGGAACCTTGATCTGTTAGGACTTGTCTTTGAAAATATTTCTGGACATCTTGAGGCAAAATGACCAATCTTATTGCAGTTAAAACACTTAAAAGGCAATTTTCCTTCATACTTACCGGATCCTCTTAGCAGTCTCTTTGCAATGAGGGCTTCAAGTTGAGCAGTTTCTACTTCTTCTTCTTCCAGGTCTTTTCTTGCTTTTTCATACCATGACAGTTTCCTTGATGAGTTCTCTCCCAAATCAAATCTTTGTTTACCTTTCACAGAGGCACTGGCTTTGAATGTAGATTCAGTCTTGGGGGGATCATCTCCAAACTTGGTCATTTCAAATGTAGCTAGTTTGCTAGCTAATTGGTCTCTTGTGATAGTTGTATGGACTCTGAATTCATCAATGGCAACAACCTTGATTTTGTAAGAGGCAGGAAGGGATCTAAGAATTTTGCCAACAATCTCATTTTCATCCAAGACTGCACCAACATTTCTAATTCCACAAACCAGCTCATTTACTCTTGGCATAAAAGTAGTAATATTTTCATCATCTCTCATCTTTAGTTTTTCAAATTTCCCTTTTAGACTCTGTAACCTTGCACATTTAACATATTGGTCTCCTTCATGCAAAAGTTCCAGTTTATTCCAAATCTCAAAAGCAATTGGTAGGTCAATAACATTTGAGAGCTCTGAGTCAAATAACGCGCTTAAAAGAGCCTCTTTGGTCCACAGATTGTTTTCAACATCTGTGATTTCATTTAGGGTTGTCAGATGACCCTATGGAGGTACATACGCTTTTGTAACCATGGACCAGTATGCCATTCCCATACACTGCAAGTGACATTTCATGCGACCTTTCCAAAGAGCAAAGTTGGTTCCATCAAACTTTAGACTATCCTTCTTGTAAGATGACATCCTGGATCTCCTCAAGCGGTTAAGCTCTTTTTAGAGGAACTTGGCTCTTATACCAATTGTTAGACTTAGGGCACACAACTGAGAGGGGGGGTGAATCAGTTGTGAAAAACTTTCTCCTTTTTACACACTTAAATCTTCTTGGTGATTAGTAGTATATTAAACATGAAACATAATGCATTCAAATCAAAAGCAGAAACTCATCAACACATAAGACACCAAGATTTTGACGTGGAAAACCTGGTTAACGGAAAAACCATGGGGTGATTAACCTAAGAATGTATTCTCTATTAGAAGAATAGAAAGAATGAAATGGCACATGCCAATTAGGGCTCACTGCCCGAGCACACTGCTCACAAGAGGCTCACTGCCTACAAGAGACACACTATCTACAATGAAATAAGTATCACATACATGAACTGGAGAATAGCATCTTCACCATGCTTGAATCAGTTCCATTAGGCTCAATAGTTCTGCTCTGCCTTTCGCTCTCTTCTTCGCTACCACACTTTCATCTCCACAAGACACACTCTAAAATGACTTCACAATCCCTTATTTATACAAGGCATCGACTTAGGAACAATCATCTAAGTCGGCAAACACCTACATGAACATTCACAAGACATGTAGTACATCCGGTTGGCTAGTCTCAGAAAGAACACCAACATCCGGTGGTAATTCTTCAAATACGAATTTTAACTTCAATGCGGACTACCCACATGAATTGGACACTATCCACAGATCACCACAAGCTTTCCTGAATCACCAAGAACATCCGCACTTCATCTGCTTACTGGAATTCTTCTCTCCTTCATCCAGAACCTCAAGAACACAGTCTGTCATCACTATTACAAAGGAATAGGTTCTTCCAGACCTTCAAACCACGAACCAATCTACTTGACACTTCACAAGGATGTCCTCAACACTTCCTCAAATCCGCAGAATGGGATAATGCATTTCTGGATCTCACCAGACCTATCTGTGTTACTCTGTCACCTCTAAACACCCGCCGGAACCGGTTCTACTTGAGCGACCATAACTTCTTCAGATCTTCATGTGGACCTTTGAAAACTTGAATGGAGTATCTCAAGACTTATATCTACAAACCCTTTAAACATCCTCTGATTCTCAACCTATCTTGGACTTTTTCCTTGTCGTCATCACTGTTCTTCACTATTCCTGATTGAGACTAATTTTCTAAATGTCCTCAGCACACAACTCATCCAATCCTTCTCATTACTGCAACATGAGTATGTTGACATCAATGACAACACCGGTTAGACCCATGCTTGCAACACTCCATTCCGATATACCTTATGACATGTCATAACATGAATCATAAGTTGGTCAATAAGTGTAACTCCCTCTTACAACTCTCTTATGTGTCATAGATGCTCTTACATCTTCAATGTGGGAGGTCCAACTTCCAACGGCCATAACTTTTGATCTAGGAACCTGTTGACCCTATTTCTGCACTTCCAAATTTAAACTTTTTGTGTCAAGATGACGAATCTAACCATGCTTTGAACCCTTTCTCTTGAGTCACCTTTCGATTGCAAAACACCAATGTCACGTTTTTCCTGCATGAGTCATTGAGATAACTTATCTCTGAAATGTCACAATATGTTTCCTTACATTGAAACTTTGCATAACAACATCATTTTGGAGCAGAGACACTCATCATTTCACTGAGTTTCTCGGGCACACTTATCCAGTTTGCAGCATTTTATGAAAATAATTAAATATTGAAAATCCATGATAGATGGTACAAAATAATGTTTATGGCAGTGTTCATGACTCCATTTCACCTAATCTGGCAACTTTTCGCGTCAAGAAGTCTTATGGTTTGGGAGATTTTAAACTTTCAATTTTTCGGCGGGCGGTTGGCAGAAACAATAAAATTGTGGTTTCTATAAGGGCTGGAGCAAAATTGTTTGGTACAAAGATTTATAATGTTAATACAGATAGTTTTGCAAGATTTCATGACAATCTGACATTCCTATTGAAAGTTATGCACTTTTCGCCATTTCTTGTGCCTGCACAGTTCGCAAGTTGCAAATTTGCCTAAGTCGCAAAGGTATCACCTGTGAATTTGGCTAAGTGGAGAGTTTGCCTTCAAAAAGAAGTTATTTTTGGCCTACTTAGGAAAAAGTGAAAGTTCGCATCAACTTTCACTTTTGTCTAACCTCGCTGCAACTTTCACTTTCCATCAACTTTGCGTGCACTTTTACTTTTTACAAACCAAAACAAAAGGCATGATTTTCAAGTTTCACAAAAAGAAACTCCACTTGCACTTTTGTTGAAGAAAAACAAAGGCGCTCCTTCACATCCATTAAAATCTCCAATAATTAAGTGGACAGTTGTAAAACTAACTTCTTTGGCCGCCAGTTTCTATTAACTGAAGTTAAAAGGTTTTGAAACTTGTGTAAATTACCAATGAAGGTTGTGAAAGGATGTAAAGAGGCCGATGAATGGATCAAGAAGTAGTTATTTAACTACCTAAGTTCAAGTGAATGAAATATGGGAGTAAAACGTATTCCACAACCTTTACCGGCAATCTCCTTACCGCCTTCACCAACATCCACCAGCGCCAAAATGAAAGCTTTGGAACAAGATTTGATATTCATCGAAGCTTGATTGAAAGTGGTATTTATCAGTTGTTATAGTTGAAATCTCTGGTAAGCATGCATGATACACAAAGCACATTGGTCGTTTGGACTGTTATGGTGACAACTTTTGCTCAGAATGGCAGAATTTTACAAAATGCCCGTAAACAATGTAGTTTCCTCGAATGTAATGATCACTGGGTGTGCCAAGAGTGGTAGAATAGATATCGCACTTAAGGTTTTTGACAATTTTCTTGAAAGAAATGTGGTTTCATGGAATGGACAACGCACGGCAACTCTGACAGTATGTCTCAAACAAATTTGGTCTCAAGAAAAGCAATGATACCAGAATATGTATTAGATGGATTTGTTTTATATAGAAACTCCTTCCGTCAACATTCTCTCACAGCTTGTAATAAAATGCAAATTTTGAAACAAGTTTATGGATGCACTTCTTCATCATGGAATGGGATTTTCGCATAGTGTGGATGGATAGACAAGACACATGAACTGTTTGACAAAACGCGCAAAGATTTAGCTGATATGTGAGCATTATAATATTTAGAAAATTATCTCACGCCATCAGTTGCTCCTAGAGACGGATTCCTTGAAACCTCTTATGGGTGCAAGTGTTAGCTATTACAATTATAAATGCGCTGGTAGATATATCTGCAAAATGTGAACCATAGACAAGGCATTCAAACTGTTTGATTAAATGCCTCATAGAAATGAATCTCATAGACTATCATGGTTGTGGGATATGCACAAAATGATTTTGTTGAAGAGGTCGTAAAAACTTATAAACAAATGCAACTGGCAGGTGTAACACCTAAATCCACAGGCCTTGTGAACTTGCTCCCGATCTGCCCAATAAGAAACTTTGAAATTGGTTATGGACATCCATCAAAACATAATGGAAAGTGGATTCCTGTCAAATGTTGCGGTTGTAAATGACCTGATAAGCACGCATACAAAATGCAGAAGGAAACATTCAGAAGGCATATAAGATGTTTGACCGAACGCCACATTAAAGCTATTTAGTAGATGAGCTTTATATGTGAACATTATACTCACGCCAGAAAAATTTCTAAACTCGTTGGTTGTCCCTATCGACATATTCCGTAGGATTCTAGTTAATGGAATGCAATTGGTGGGTGTAAAACTAAATTCTATGATCTTTGCCGGCGTTCTCCCGACCCCTTGCCAAGCCGTGAGCTCAAACAAAGGGTTTGTTAGAAATCACAGATGAAAAATGCTTTGATATACATACATGCCAAGTCTATGACCAAAGCAGGAGAGCAGCAATAGAATGGTCTTATTGATGTTTACAAAATGACTTTACGAATAGATGGTATTGCTGGCCTTTACCGTGGATTTAATGTATCCTTGGCTGGAATTATTGTGTATCCTGGTTTGTATTTTGGAATATATGACTCCATGAAGCCTATGCTTATGATCGCTGGTCTTCAGGGTAATTTCTTGTTAAGTTTCCTTCTTAGATGGGGTGTTACAAATACTGCTAGCTTTGCTTCATATCCTTCGGATACTGTTTGACGTAGAATGATAATGACATCTAGCTAAGCTGTCAAGTATAAGAGCTCATTTGTTTTCTTTGCATATATCATTAAGGTATCAAGTCTCTGTTCAAAGAGGCAGATGCAAATGTATTACGAAGTGTAGTTGGACCTGGTGTTCTAGCTTTTTATGACCAGTTACAGTTGCTTATTTTTGGAAAGAAATATGGATCTAAGATGCTTCTTGGAGATGTAGGACAAAAGGTATCAGTCTTGATGATATCTTATATGGAACTTTAATGAAGGGGTTGTTGAAGTATGGCAGAGAAACTGAAGCCATGAAACTCTTTAATGAGATGATGAAACAGGGTGAAAGTTCTAATAATAGGGCTTGTTCTTCAAATCTTATCACCTTAATCAGAGTATTAGTACTATTGGTACTATGACCTTATATTGGATATGAGTAGCCAAATAGAGCATGCCCATTGCAAAACAAACCCAGGTCTTTTTGTCCAGTACAATACGGATCAATAGATGTTAGTTGAGAGAAATTTGATGATTCTATGGCTATAGTACATATAAAGGTCTTTTCAGCATCCAATCAACTTCACGTATCTAGAGGTGGACTTGGAAAGACACCCAAGTAATGACAAACCATTTCACAAGACTTGCTTTCAAAATTATGGCAAACCCATTTGTGGAGTCTCCAACATTTGTACAAATTTATTCTAGTAAACTAAATGTTGTATATTATGTGCTTAATTTCAACAAAGAGGAATTGGATGATTATCACAAATGCAAAGTAAATAGTTGTGATGAAGCCAAGATTGACGTGGCAGGGAACATGACACTTTCTGGCTTGAAGGAGGATATAACTAGGGAGATGTTTTGTGATCTAAATAAACCCATTGTGTTGGAAAGGATGAACTTTCGTAATCCTATTGTTAAGGTTGCAATTGAACCTAAGATAAAAATATGATGCGAACAAGATGCCTATGGGTCTAATCAAACTTCCTCAGGAAGATCTTTCTTTCTACTTCTCGAGAGATGATGAGGGAACCAAACCATTGTAGAAGGAATTGGGGAGTTGCATCTAGAAATCATTGTTGATCAAGAGAATGGAAGGTTGAGAATCTCTATGACATGTTCAATAGGACAAGAAGATTTATCAAGCTGCAAGGCATACAATGTGCAATTGTAACAAGAATTTGTACATGAGCTTTTCTTACTCAACTGGGGCTACCACGAGAATGAATATGGTATCAAAGGGGGTTCAAAATGTATTGGATCTTATTCAGTCAAGAGTTCCCTGATATGGATGCCATTAGTGTTTCTAGAAATTTATATATATACAAGAGTTCCACAACAATGAACTAAACCAAAAACACGTAAGATGACACATGAGTCTAAATTTAGGTATACAGAGAAGCCATTAACATTGGGCGAGGTTTGATCATCAGAATGGTGCAGAATATGATGGAGAGTAACTTAGCCAAATCCACAACTTGAAAGTTGTATCTTTGAAAGCTACCATTTTAAAAAGTGACTTGTTTCACTTATTGTAATTAAAAATTCAAAATTAGGTTTCTTTTTTAAAAAGGTAGTTACTAGGTAGTTGTGAGGTAGTTACAAAGTTGGTTATTAGGTGGTTATGAGGGAAAGTCTATATATACTGAACTTCACATTGTAAAGAGTGGGGGGTCTCTTTAGAGAGAACTTCTGCAGGGGAAACTTATGAAACTTCTTGGAACATTTTTGGTCTTACACATTGTATAGTTTACCTTTGAAATTGTATAATTTTGAAAAGATAATGAAGAATTGCATTTCAGTTCGTATGTTCTTGATGCATTTTTGAGTTATGATTACTAGTTTCTCATACGTCAAATTGGTGATCTTTCTATGTATTTGTGTAAATCAAAGTTATCCATTAAAGCGTGCAATTGGGGTGATGAAACACAATCATGTCTCGGTATCCTGATTTGAAAGTGTTAAGATAAATTATCTCTTCGAATGTTGAGATTTGCCATCCTTCTTCATCGTTGTTGCACATATGTCATGAAATTCATCATGGAGTTTAGGAATGTGGTTTCTATCTTTGTGGTGAAATCCCCTTGTACTTTTCAATAAGATTGTGAAACTCCTATTGGTTTTCGTACATCTACCACGAGGGTTTCTACATGCCCATTTCTCCTGTTATTTTGCTTTTCTTCCTTTTTGTACTTTAAGGTTAAAAGTACACAAAAACCCACAAATAACCCTATCATACGAGGGAGCTGCCCCTCTCAATCGCAGAGGAAAGTTGTTAGTCCAGTAACAACTTCTCCAACTGTTGGGACAATTTAGTCACCGCTCTAAGGGCAACGGGTCATTTTCAAGGTTATTTCATGGTGACAAATTTGTTTACCAACAGAACCTGATTAAGCCTATTTTAAAAAATTGAAGACATCAAAGAGGTCTATGTCATTGTAACTAGTTTCCTCTAGTTAAGGCTTATTTCAATGTTTTTCTAGGACAAAATCGACCTCTAAAGTTCTAGAAATTATTTTTTTGTGTTCTATATCCCAAAAAAAATGTTATTGACATTAGGAAGCAAGCTTGAGACATCTTTCCTAGCATTTTCCCACCTGTTGAACACCTTGTAAGAGAAAAAGGAATACCAATTTTATCAACTATCTTCTAGGGTCCAAGAGGCCCATAAACATACTATACCACTTGAACTTCTTTGTGCTAATTAGATTTGTCAACATGCATCTACAATATTTTGAAAAAAGTGTCAACTTTGTCCAACATCACCCTCCCATCCTCTACCATGTCACAAACAAAATGGTACTAGACATATATGTGCTTTTTCCTTGCATGAAAGGTCAAGTTCTTTGCTAGACATATGGCTTTGTGACTACCACAAAGAACTATGATAGCTCCTTGACTTAGCCCCACATTTGACCAAAATCTCTTAAGATAGATGGCCTCATAAGATTGGGAAGCTTCCATATACTCATCCTCTATAGTGGTCATTTAAATGACCATAGCCTATTGTTTACTCATCCAACTAATAGCACCACCAAATAAACTAAACACATCCACTATTGATCTTTTGTTGTCGACATCTCCTGCCTAATTTGAATCCATGAATATCTATTGAGTACGTGTCCCTTGTAGCATCCCCATGATAACAAATAGAGTACTTGGAGGTACCCTGCAAATATCTGAAGACCCTCTTAACTACATCTTAATGCTCTCATCCAAGATTAGCCATAAAGCATCTTAAGACTCCTACTACTTGGGTAATTTCTATTCTAGTATAGACCATAGAATACATCAAAATCCCAACTACACTTGTGTAATAACCACGATCCATATCCTCCATCTTTGTGTATGTCATAAGACACTGCTCAATTGAAAGTTTAGTTCCCACAAAAATAGGAACACTCAATTGTCTGTTATTTTGCCATGCTAAAATGTTGTAATATAGAGTTCACATACCTACTCTAGCCTAACCAAAGCTTTATGTTCACTCTCTCTCATTTGATCTCTATACCCAAGATATACTTGCAATCCCTTAAGTCCTTCATGTCAAACTATGTTGAAAGTTGATACTTCAAATCATAAATCACATCCTTATTGTTACTAAAAAACAACATATCATCTATATACAATTTGATAATGAGGAATCAATCATCATCCATTTTATAATAAACACAATGATCTAATTTGGACCTCAAAAATACCAAGCTCAACACAAATGAATCAATTCTTTGGTACCAAATTCAGGGAGATTGTTTGAGGCCACACAAAGAGTTTTTAATCTACAAACTAAATACTCCTTACCTTTAACAACATCGTGCTTTGGTTGTGTCATGTAGATCTCTTTCTCCAAGTCACCATATAGGATTGTCATCTTCACATCCATCTGTTATATCTCTAAATCAGAAGTTGTTACACATAACAAGAACCTGATAGATGTTAGCTTAGAAACTGGGGAAAAATCTCACCGAAGTCTATCCCCTCAACTTGGGAATATCTTTTTACAACCAATCTTGCCTTGTACTTTTCAACACCACCATCTAAACTAATCTTATTCTTAAACACCCATTTACGTGCAATAGGATTTCTTCCTTCCAGCAATGGTGCCAAGTCACACGTACCAATCCTCTTCAATGTAGCCATCTCCTCATCTATATCCACTCTCCAAGACTTAGATTCACCGATATCAATCACCTCCTTCACAATTATAAGCTCATCGATACTAGTAATCAAAGCAAAAATACATCTCCAATCATGAGGAGTATACTTGTCTAGTTACTATCTTTGCCAAGTGGACCTCTTCAAGAGCTAACGCGAAGGTTCTACCTCCTCTTCCAAACTATTGTAACTATCTAATCTCTTCTCCTCTTCAAGTACTTCATGATCTTCTGATTCAACCTACTTAGACGTTGGGGTTAGTTGAACCACATATTTCTTCCCATCCTCATCTAGCTACAACATTATGGAAGAAACATCAATCTTTTTAAAAATAGCACTTCTATTGTATAGAACTCTCTCAACCCCAAGGTCCCAAAGCTTGTACCCTTTCACACTGACACCATAGCTAATGAAGATACATTTCACTAGCTTATTTTCCAACTTTGACTACTTCTCCCTAGGCACATTGGCATATGTCTCACAACCAAAAAATCTAAGATGTTGTAATGAGGGATTTTTTTCCCATCCATGCCTCCATAGGAGTCTAATCAACAAGAGTTAATCTAGGAGACCTACTAATTAGGTAACAAGATGTAGCAACCAATTTTTCGTAGAACTTTTGTTCCAAGATGGCTCCATTAAGTATACTCTTAGCCCTCTCCATTAACATCCTATTCATTCTTTCTATAATTCCATTTTTTTGAGGGGTATATTTGTTGGCAAGAGACACTATGTGGCTTCATGAGTGTTGTCATTGATGGCAACAAAGTCCATCCCACTCATCCGCAGCACATAGTATGTCTATACTGGAAGTCAGATTGAAGAGTGTTTTGGTCTGGTGAACAAGAATAGAGCATGCAGCAAGGTCTGACAATCAGCTCTAGATCTCTTAGAAGAAGTATTTCAGCAAAGTGCGGACTTGGGGAAGTCAAGAGGAATACCATGACTACTACATTCTAGAGATTGAGCCTCCGGTGATGAAAGAGTGAAAAGATATGAGCACCTAAGTGTTGGGTTCCTGTCTGGCAAAGTAGACTGAGGAAGAACTGATCAACAGAGCATCAGACCTTAATCTGGATAAAAATTGACTATGATCAAGTTTCTTGAGGGATCATTCATGATTGTCTAACATGATTGATGACTCCTATAACTATCTTTTTGATACGCATCACTTGGTAAGCATGGATTCAGCTGACAGACTAGAGTTTGGGAAAATCTTGAGTATTTTGGATGCCGACTAGAAAGATGTTGAAATCCTTTGTACAGATATATATACCAGATGGATTTCGATGTGAGGGTGTGTGTGGTGTATTGTGTTGTGTGAAGAAAAGCAGAAAACAGTGTGGAAGCAACTATACAAATCTGGTATGTGACAAAACAACAACACTAAGAAGAGGAAGAATGAAGTGTAATAGATCAGTATATTGAGCCTAACAGGAACTAAACCTTAGCATATGTGGATGCCCCTGATCAGTTCAATCACATGGTTACTTTCTTTATACCTTGTAGATAGTGAGTCTCTTGTAGGCAGTGAGCCTCTTGTGAGCAGTGTGCTCAGGCAGGAAGCCCTAATTGGCAAGTGCCATTTTGTACTTCTATTCTTTTAACAGAGAATACAATCTTGGGTTAGTCACCCCGTGGTTTTTTCCCTTAACAGGGTTTTCCACGTCAATATTATTGTGTTATGTGTGTTGAGTTTATTTCTGCTCTCATGTTCATATATGCTTATATGTTTTGATACTGCACTAATCATTAAAGAAGAAAAGAAAGTCAAATAATTAAGATAACTGATTCACCCCCCCTCTCAGTTATCAACAATTGGTATCAGAGATAAGTTCCTCTAGATAGAGCCTAATGACTTGAGGAAGATCTGGGAATCTTAATGGATATGTACGGTATGAGGGATCAACTTTAGTCTGCCCTAGATGATCTTAAGCAATCTCACTCTGAAGTTAATAACCTGAGGGAAAGACTCAAACAAGCTGATGATTTCATAAATGAACTCAAAGAAAAACTAAGTATCTCAATGAAGAAAAGAAAGGAACTACTTCAACAATTAGCAAGTCAAAGTGAAGCCAATGATACTAATGAAGATCTGAATGAGAAAACCAAGTTATGTGACAAGTTATCAAAAGAGGTCATTATGGTAAGACATGAAATGGAATCAGGAGTTATGAAATTCACCCAAGAAATTGAAGAGAAAAGAAAAAGTGAAGATAATCTAAAACAATCTCTCAAGGAGAAGTCAGAAGACTGCCACAAAATGGATAGAATAATCAGGCATCTGGAATTTGATCTTGAAGATGCTAGAGACAATGAAGAACAACTTGAGAATCAGATAGACACTCTTAAAAGGGATCTTCAAACAACAAATGAATACAAAGAGAAATTCAAGATAAGCTCTGCTCAACTTGAAGTTCTTCTTGAAAGCCAAAAGAGGGTAGATGACAAGCAAGGCTTGGGATATGAGAAAGGGGAAAGCTCTGGATCCGGTCAGAAGAACTTTGGATTAGGAAATCCAAGCAATAGGCCTAGAAGACCTTCGGTAAGGCAACCAAATGCTCAAAGATATCCATCCTTGAATGGATACTGCCACAATTGGAATAACTTTGGTCATAAAGCAAACCAGTGCAGAAGAAGAATGAATCAAACTAATTCATCCTTCTCTGGACAGTGTTTTAACTGCAAAAGGTATGGTCACAAATCTCATGAATGTAGAAATATGCAAATAAACAATTCATTCAAAGGTAGATGCTTTGCATGCAATAGAATGGGACATATGGCTAATCAATGCAGATCTAGAGGATATCAGTCAAATATGCAAAGAAATATTGTTTGCTATAATTGCAATAGATCCAGTCATATTGCCAAATTCTGTAGAAGTAAAAATCAGGATAAAAAGGGTCCGGTGCATCATAATCAAAATTAAGACAAAGGGAAGGGCAAAATGAATGCGGATGAAATTCAAAAGAAGATGAACAAGATTTAGGTGAAGAGAAGTATAGAAAATGTTGGGGATGGATCCGCACCAGAATCTGGTGTTGATATTTCCTCTAGAAACTAAATAGATGAGCTCTGGCTCAGGGGGAGTCACAAAAAAAAATAATTTTCCCCAGCCAGTTAATTGGTGCTTGAAATTGGCACATGGAGTATTGCGGATTTAAGAGTTCTCAAGAGATATCTAAATAACCCTTGGTAAAAGATCTACAAGAAGTTTTGAAGAGGTTAATCATCCAAGATTGATCCGGTGTAACAGTCATCCGGTAAGAGCAGGATTTTCACAGTTAGATCCGGTATGATTCAAAATTTGAGGTATCTTGATCTACGGATAAATGGAATGATTGGAGAAAGGAAGATAGATTGTCAATAATCACCAAGAATAACTCTAAGTACATTTCAGTGATCTGGAAAGATCTCTTAGGACAAGGAGAACAAGGCAACTAGAATAACTTAAGTTGTGCATTTATTGCAAAATGGAATTAGGGTTTGCGCAGAAATAAAAGGGTTCTTTTGTTCATCATTTGCACATTTGCATTCAAGAAGAAGGAAGAAAGAGCTCTGCAACAAAATTGCTTCAACTCTCTCAAGGATCAACTGCAGAATTTGATTCAACCAGCGATCTTTTCAGCTCTTATCATGAACCCTAGAAACGTAAAAGGTATTTTCTGCTCTTGAATATCTCTCTCTGAATCCTTTGAAAGATGGCTACTCCAAATGTTGCTAAAATCACTGATAGACCGCACCCTAAGTTCAAGAAACATCCTTACAAATCCCTAGAAGTTGACCCCCTAGGCACATTCTCTAGCATTCCGCATGTAGAAGATGTTAGGGTTTACATACACGCGAACATTAAAGAATTTGGAGAAACCAAGCTCATGGATATCTATCACAAGGAACTGATAGATGAATCATATGAACTTAAACCCCAATAAAAGGCCATCCGGGATAAGCATTTTGGATAGAGCATTCATTTCCCCTGTTTTACTGAAGATGAATGGGTCTAGTATGTTCTGAGCAGAATGCATGACAACTTCATGTGGTTGATGAGGCCATTCAAGATAACCAAGGATGCAATTAGGGTGGTAACCGGATTGCACTCATCCGGTGGGTTGTCTGCTCTCAAATTAGTCAAAAACTAAACTGTAAGTGAGGCTACCGGATCAAGATTTGACAAGAGGGCAATGACAATAGAAGACATCATAGATCCGGATATCAAATTTGCCTCTATGATAATTGGTTACAAAATCTATCACTCCAACAGGGAGAATTCAGTATTTGGAACTGCTATATATACTGCATATGAAATGCTAAGGAAAAATGTTGACTATGATCTTTGTGAGCTTCTCCTGAACCAACTGTTAGAGAATTTGCAGAAAATAAAGAAGGATAAAAAGAATTCTTTTAAGTATGGTGGCTTGATACTTTGTCTATTCTTCTACTATATGAATGAGCTACCCAGAACTAGTGGTTGGATATGGCAAAATGATAGACCTATTACCATACAAATAAGAGATTACATGTATGGGCTTGGTGATGCCAAGGCTCAAAGCACAGCTCTCTTGGGTTACTTCAAAAACTTCTAAGGCATGATGTAGGCCAGAGAGAGAATCCCCCAATCTTTAGTTGAAAAATACAAGGATACAATGTGCTTCATGGTAGACATTGATCAATGCCTAATGGAGGTAGTGGAACTGAGAATAGTGTGGATTATGCCAATGGGCTATGAGTTGGATGAGAAAATTTTGGAACTGCATATCCAACACCTACTAAGTCAGCCCAAGGACCCTAAGGCAGAAAGGTTTGGAACCTTCCAAGAGTTGAGTGTAAAAGTTCATGTTGAACTGAGACAGCCTGAGATCAAGAGAAAAGTGAGAAGGGAAGTAGAAGAAGTCACCAAGAGATATGGAATATCAAAGGAGGCAGTTGATGCCAATAGAGAGAAGATGGAAAGGGCAGAGAAAGAAAGGCAAGAAACAGAAAAAGAAAGTGCTCCGGTGCAAGCCCCCTCCCAGACCAGATCCTCCAAAAGCTCTGCACCTGCCACCTCTAAGAGCCAAAAAGCCTCAAAACTGGAAGCCAAGACATCCGGTAAGGGAGAAAAGAGAACAAAAACCAAGGCCACAAGGTCCTATACAAGTCAAAAAGATGATGAAGAGATAGAGTCAGATGAGGAGGTCAAGAAAATGAAGAAGAAGAAAATATCTGGTGAATCCTCTACCGGTCAAGACAAGGAAGAAAAGGTAGAAGAATTTGTTGAAAAGCTTACTCTCTGCATTAATGATATCATCAAATCA
Organism: Cunninghamia lanceolata; assembly: GCA_027924645.1. NCBI lineage: Eukaryota > Viridiplantae > Streptophyta > Pinopsida > Cupressales > Cupressaceae > Cunninghamia > Cunninghamia lanceolata. The sequence continues at coordinate 4,881,448 of BSBN01000620.1, forward strand.
GTCATTGTGGATGGGAACCTGAAACCAATGACTGAATTTTATGATGAATATAATGACGCTGACAAGAAGATTTTGTAAGATGCTATAGTCAGGTATCTTAACATCTATAATAAAGCATTCATTGAGATCATATCTCTAATTCCCAAAAGCCTAGAGAATGAACTTGAAATAAGAAAGAACAATGCTAAGGCAAAGGACCTAGAGATCTAGGAACAGATAGCTATTCATCTCTATCCTTCCATCACTCCTAAACAACTGAACATGATCTTCAAGGATTGCAAGGATGAGTTCCGGAGCAAAGCTAGAATGAACAAGCTTATGCTTAGAGAGACTAATCAAGTGGCAAAAGAGACTGAAGACATCCTCTGGAATGCATATAAAAGATTCAATATTCCTATTATAGAGGACCTAAGTGATGAACCTTCTGATGTTGAAGGATTAAATGCATCAAAGGAAGACTCTACTAAAAAAATTGCAGAAGAGCCAAAGGAGATAGGTGAGGAGAAGACTAAGGACCTGGATTCCTCTACTCTGGAAGAAGAAGTCCATGAAGAAGTAAACATCTCTCTTCCGGATTCCCCAGCAGACTCCGGATTTAAAGGAGAAGAAAGAATAGAAGAGAAAATCAGTCAAGAAGAAAAGGTAAAAGGAAGAGAAAAAGATCAAACAGAGAAGAACCTAGGAGATAGTTATGAGGCTGCAAAAGGAAAGAAGACTCTATCTCCGGCAAGAGACACTGTAGAAACAGTTAAAGATTTCTTGACCAAATAAATGATGGAGATTGATGAACCAGAACTGTTTCAAGGACCATTCGATTTTGATTCCCTCTCCCTGTTCAGACAATGAAGATAGCATCCTTTGCCCAAGCAAAGGCAAAAGAAAAACTTCTGAAGTCTCACATGGAAGACTGTGAGCTGATAGAGATTGCATCTGGTGTGTTGGAGAAGATCATGCCATCCTTCCAGAAGGATCTTTCGGCCTCTTCATCTGGTAACTTGAAATCTTTTGTTAACTCTATTAGCACACATTTTGATTCTTTGGAGAAGTCAGTAGAAGAGAAAGTCTGGAAAGAGTTTTTGGGTAAGAGATTCTCTGAAGTATAGGGACTTATAACAAATGATAGGAGAAATCTGGATATTGGAATAAAGAGCCTAGAAAATGCTCTTAAAGATGGCGGAGAAATATACAAATTTTGTCTATCTTGGTCCACAGTGACAGCAAACATTGCCAAGAAGGTGGAAGAACAAGAGGGTAAACTGTTAAGTTTATCTCAAAATTTTGATCCTATCACCTCATCAATAATGAATCAAGAATGCCAAGCTATTGCCACTATAAATTAGATAAAGAGGCTTGAGAAGGAGAAGAAGAATAGAATAAGCAGAATGAGTGATCTAAGAGGGATAATTATCCCTAAGTTAGAAGCCATGCATGAGGTTCTAACTGATGCTCAAACTACAGCCCAGACCATTGATCCGGTAGATTTAAAAAGGGAAGAAGCTTTTGTATTTTTATTGAGTGGCCACATTTCAATTTTGGACAGGATGAAGCAAAGTTGGGCGATAGAAGTTATACAGTTGAAGACCATCTTTGCAAATATACTTAAGTATATGTAAGATATGTATAGGCTAATTTTTGGAAATTTTGGTGTGCGGATTCTACCCTTTTCCATTGATGTCAAAGGGGGAGTGAAGAGTAGTGAAAAATGTCGAATCCAGCTAAGGGGGAGCTCCGGTAAAAGTATACATAAGATAGAGCATCAACCAAGGGGGAGTTTGTTATGACACTTAGTCATCTTTCACTAAGTGTTGCCATCAATGCCAAAGGAGGAGATGGTTGGCAAGAGACACTATGTGGCTTCATGAGTGTTGTCATTGATGGCAACAAAGTCCATCCCACTCATCCATAGCACATAGTATGTCTATACCGGAAGTCAGATTGAAGAGTGTTTTGGTCCAGTGAACAAGAACAGAGCATGCAGCAAGGTCTGACAATCAGGTCTAGATCTCTCAGAAGAAGTATTTCAGCAAAGTGCGGAATTGGGGAAGTCAAGAGGAATACCATGACTGCTACATTCCAGAGATTGAGCCTCCGGTGATGAAAGAGTGAAAAGATATGAGCACCTAAGTGTTGGGTTCCTGTCTGGCAGAGTAGACTGAGGAAGAACTGACCGGCAGAGCATCAGACCTTAATCCGGATAAGAAATTGATTGTGATCAAGTTTCTTGAGGGATCATTCATGATTGGCCAACATGATTGATGACTCCTATAACTATCTTTTTGATACTCATCACTTGGTAAGCATGGATTCAGCTGACAGACCAGAGTTTGGGAAAATCTTGAGTATTCTGGATGCCGACTAGAAAGATGTTGAAATCCTTTGTGCGGATATATATACCAGATGGATTTCAATGTGAGGGTGTGTGTGGTGTATTGTGTTGTGTGAAGAAAAGCAGAAAACAGTGTGGAAGCAACTATACAAATCTGGTATGTGACAGAACAACAACACTAAGAAGAGGGAGAATGAAGTGTAACAGATCAATATATTGAGCCTAACAGGAAGTAAACCTCAACATATGTGGATGCCCTTGATCAGTTCAATCACATGGTTACTTTCTTTATACCTTGTAGACAGTGAGTCTCTTGTAGGCAGTGAGCCTCTTGTGAGCAGTGTGCTCAGGCAGTGAGCCCTAATTGGCAAGTGTCATTTTGTACTTCTATTCTTTTAACAGAGAATACAATCTTGGGTTATTCACCCCGTGGTTTTTTCCCTTAACAGGGTTTTCCATGTCAAAATCATTGTGTTATGTGTGTTGAGTTTATTTCTACTCTCATGTTCATAGATGCTTATATGTTTTGATACTACACTGATCATTAAAGAAGAAAAGAAAGTTAAATAATTAAGATAACTGATTCACCCCCCCCTCTCAGTTATCACTAATCATATATGTTTTCGTAGAACTTTTGTTCCAAGATGGCTCCATTAAGTATACTCTTAACCCTCTCCATTAACATCCTATTCATTCTTTCTATAATTCCATTTTTTGAGGGGTATATTGAGTTGTCATATGTCTCTCAATCCCATGTTCTTTACAAAATCTACCAAAATTTGTGAAACAAAACTCACCACCATTATCAGTCTGCAAAACATTAATCTTCCTGGAAGTCTAGTTTTTTGAAAGAGCTTTAAACTCCTTAAACCAACTAAAGATTTAAAATTTACTCCTAAGAAAATACATGCAAGTCCTTCTAGAATAATCATCTATAAAAGATACATACTACAAGGACTTGAAATTGAAGGAACATTAACAGGACCAAATACATCTGAATGAATCAGAGCCAACACCCCAAAAGATTTGTGAGAATTGGAATAAAACTTAATTTTATTTTGTATACCATATATACAGTGCTCACAAAAATCAAATTCAAGAGCACAATCATTCAACTCCTCAACAAGATTTTTATTTCTCCAGGTCCTTAGACCCTTCTCACCTATATGGCCCATTCTCGAGTGTCATAGCATTGTTTTCTCTACAAGTAAATTTCTCTCAAAAGCAAGTGCTTGCTTAGGTACCTAGAAAGCACGACCATCAAAACATTCCTCTTTGCTATTAGTTTTAATGGTGAAGGTGTAAATTCTACAGATCTTCACTACAAGAATAAAAGAACTAGTGCACAATCTAGCTGAAACAAAGTGCCCACATGAACACCCTTAGTAAGTACCATAGCTTCTCACACCATCTTCCACCCTCTAGTGGTGAAAACAACTTGCACACCTACATCATTGAGTTTGTTAACTGATAATAGTTCCATATCAAACTAGGGATGTGCAACACAATATTGATCCCTTTCAGTCATCCACCAGGGATCGAATCTAGACTTCCACAAGAAACTATGCTCGAATGAGAATCATCATTGAGCCATACCTTCCCACCATCATATTCTTCATATGATGATTCACTCATAAAATTTTATGTTATTTTTGTACATGTGTTTTATGTGATGTTTTCCTAAAGCTTTTATGTTCATTTTATAATTTAAGCTTTATCCCTTTAGGACTAAAATGCAATCATGAAAATATTAACATGGTCATAATTTTCCCCATGTTAGTGTAGCCATATGGATGCTCATTAACATCTAAAAACATTATCATTTGAAATTCCCTTTTGTTGAAATTGACATTCTCCCAATCCTGTTGAGTTTCTAATAGTTCTTTGCTTATTCCTTTGCCCAAAATAGTGCTTTTTATGATTGATATTTTTGAAATGGGATTCTCTTTGGGTTTCATAGACTTAACTGGTGATAAATTCTAATTGATAGTAGATTTGGGCTAAATATGAGCTGATTTAGGACCTAAAAATGACAAGTAGCGGCCAACTAGGTGTCTAGTCCACTTCTAATGGTCAACAAGGCAATCAGGTCCTCCTAGGGCAGCCTTGACCTTACCAAGTAGAGACCTTAGACTTTTTGTGCACTTGGGACAATTAATTTAAACGATACTTTCCTTCTACAAATTTCTCTAACTATCTATAAAGTCTTCAAAAACATACATGTGAGCACAAATCTCCTAATGGGGACCCTGCAAAAACAATGTTTAGAGGAGTCTACCTCAGTCAACCCCCTTATAGGTGTTCAAACACGGATCCACATGAAACATATGAAGACAATGTAAAGTTAGTCAGATAGGGAGAGTGGAAAACTTCCCCCAAGATTTCAAGTTAGTTAGATATTCAGATTCAAACTATGCAAGCAACTTGGAATAGGGGAAATCTACTTCAAGTTTCCAAATGCATTTGGGATCGACAATAATCTCTTAGAAGTTAAAGAAGTAGTTTGTGTCAGCGCTCTCATCAACAGAAGCTAAATACATTGCAACTTCAAAGGCAATAAGAGATATTTTATAGCGCAGAAGGATTCTTGAAGATTTGTAGGAGAAATAAGTTTCTTCAACACCTCTCATGGTCGACAACACTTTTGCAATCAAAATGGTAAGAAATCTAGTCTTTCATGATGAAGCCAAGCACATCAATACAAAATTTCATTTGATTCAACACCATGTGAAAGATGGCAACATACAACTAAAATATTGTCCAACTACAAAACAACCAATTGACATTCTAACCAAAGCACTTGTGAGAGGAAAAATTAAAAAATTCAAAGTCATGCTTGGGCTCACAATAACCCTTACATATTAAGGAGGGATATAACACTATTGTACAAAATCCCAAGTGTAGTGTTAGAAGTGGGATAAACCAAATAACAATAATATATTGTAATTAATCCTAAGTGTAGTGTTAGAAGATTTGTAGGACAAACAAGTTTCTTCAACACCTCTCATAGTTGACAATGCTTCTGCAATCAATATGGCAAGAAATCTAGTCTTTCAGGATCAAACCAAACACATCAATACAAAATTTCAGAGAATCAGAATGGCAATATACAACTAAAATATTGTCCAATCGTAAACAACCAACGAACATCCTAACCAAAACACTTGGAAAAGAAAAAAAAATTAAAGTCATACTTGATCTCACAATAACCCTTACGATGTATTGCAGAATACCAAATCGTAAACACGATGCAGAATACCAAATCGCGAACATAGATTAGTAAGGAAGGAGTTGTCAAACTTGTCCAATATTAGTATGTGATGGGAAAGGTTAATTTAATACCAAATAAAAATTTTTAAAAGTGATTATCGTGGCATCATACGACAAGAATTGCCCTGCACTATTAGATTCTTTTTATTTTTATAGTTTTGTTGTCGGTTTCTTGTATAGTTTTTGTTTCCCTTCTTTTAGCAGTCTTTTTTGACTGTTTTATTTATGTAACTTTGCTTTGTTCAATAGAAAATATTTTATTATTATCCACTTCCCTTTAGTGTTGAGTACGTGAAGGGACACTTTCAATATAAAACATATATATATTTTATCCACCGTCCTTTGAGTGTCCTTTGAGTGTTGAGGATATGAAGGGACACTATTAATAGTAAATTTAAATTCATTAAGTCACAAATTAAAGGTATTAGTAGTTTGGAAGCACATTTATCATGGTATTGGTGAAAGAATTAAAGTCTATATTTTTGTAATAGTGAGATTTTCATATTTGTGTTGTTTCTCATTTAATTTTCTCTATTTTGAGAGAATGCTTTCATATATTTATATATTGACAAATGGTGTAATTTTGTGTGAAGTTGGATTGCCTTCTTCGAAAATATCATTACTTACCTACCTACATATATTCTTATGTGTTCATCTCCCACATCATCCCTATAAATGCGCAATCCAATATATTTGTCCAAACTACACATTAATTATACCTTTCATATATTTATATATTGACAAATGGTGTAATTTTGTGTGAAGTTGGATTGTCTTCTTCGAAAATACCATTACTTACCTACCTACATATATTCTTATGTGTTCATCTCCCACATCATCCCTATATATGTGCAATCCAATATATTTGTCCAAACTACACATTAATTATACCTATCCATGCACATAACCCCATACATTTGTCATCCACATTGATCTAGTCATTTTTATATCCAATGTCACATTTTAGCTCCTCTATGTAGTCTTGAAAGTTATTTATTACTACCTTCTCTAACTATTGGCAATCTAATACTTTCATTTCCTTATTTCCCTTCCATATACAAAACATTATTCACACATTGTAGAAGCTTCTAGTTTTTTATAATATTTTGTGCAACTATGTGTATACCTTCCTAGCACAAAGTACTCTAGAATAGACACACACATTACAATATTTTCTAGGTTACAATAGAGCTGAAATATACTACATAGGGATTTGACTGAGGTAGATTCCCAAGAAGTGAATAATTTTCCCTACTCCAAACATATATTCAAATCCAAATTTATGCTCAATGAGGCATCTTTTCTAGTTTCTATATTCACAATTGATATCCACAAACCATCACAACTTTGCAATGAGAATCTTGAGTCTATACAACAACAACAACATGCAACCACAACTGGACAAACTCCACCACATTTGTGGAGGCATCCTCTGTACCTATTTCTAGTAGAACCTACCATCTATTGTTCTTGACTATGTGACTATTGTTTAGCATCCGAACTATCGACCATCAAAATCAAGGACACGTCCTCTTTTTCTCTTTCCTATTTAGCACGCATTTTTTTTAATTCTAGTAATCTAAAACAAGATTCTTTTTGGAAAAGCTAAGATTAGTCTTGCTCTAGATTTATTTAATTAGATATACATTTCTCTATTTTAAGTGATAACTGAACATAGTCTAAGTAGCACACATTAGTATAGAACGAGAAAGAACAAAGTTATCACATAAAATGTATTTATTGCTCTTCATTCATGTTATTAGTTTTACTTTAGCATTGTTTATTTCCTTTTGGTAGATAATGACTAGTTCTTTGTTCTCAAACACTAGGAAGTTTAAAACTATTGCTTTCCTAGCATAGAACTTATTTTCACATGAATCATACATGCAACTCTTCATTATCGTACTTCTCCACTAAGAATCCTATATGGACAACAACATGATCTGATTGCAACTGGATGGACTCCACCACATGGTGGTTGCATCCTCTATACCTATTTCTAACAAACCCTACTCTTTGTTGTTCCTAACTATTTGACTATTATTTGACATCTGTACTATTGATCACCGAACTTTGGGATGCATCACATTTCTATCTTTCCTCTTCAACACTCATTTTTAAATCTAGTAATCTAAAACAAGTTTCTTTTCAAAAAAGCCAAGATTAGTGTTGCTTTAGATTAATTCAATTAGATTTTTATTTCTCTCTATTTTGGATAATAACTGAATGTAATCTAAGTAGCACACATTAGTGTAGAATGGGAAAGAACAAAATTATCACATTAAATGCATTTTGTTTTCTTCATTCATGTTTTTAGTTTTACTTTTACACTATTTATTTTATTTTGGTAGATAGTGGCTAGATCTTTGTTGTTAAACACAAGAAAGGTTAAAGTTATTATTTTCTTAACATAAAACTTATTTTCCATATTTCATTTTGGTGAACCTAACTTCTAAACAAACACAAGTATACCTTCTTCTTTAAACACCAAACAAAATAGAAAAAAACACATTCCTAATATAATAATAGAAATTACATATCCTACAATTCCTTTTACTATGTTTAGGCTCATTTTAGTGTTTTCCCTTATTTTCCATTTTGACCCCTTTCCTAGCCTTATTTTCCCTCTCCTTTCCCCTTAGTTTTTCCCTTTCTATATGTGTCTCAACCCCTTCCTAAGTCGTATTTCTTATCCAGGTATATCATCTCTTTCCCATTTCCATGTGTCATTTCCCTTTTTCATGTGTATTCCATCCTATCTTATACTTTCCTTCACCCTTAGTCTATCCATTTTTTTCATTCCTAAGGTGATTTCTCTAAAAGTTAAATGTTCTCTTATCCCCTCTCGTGAATAGCTTATTCTTTCATCATTTCTTATGTAACTTGCACATTAGAACTTCAAATGAGTTGAAACCGCCTCTAATCATCTCATTTTCATCCCCTCTTCCTCTCCATCTGATCTCATCATCCTGAAGATATGGGACACATGCACCCCTACCCTAGTATGCATGTTTTGTCCCTACCCTCTTTTCACTTCAAAAATTTAATGATATATAGCCCTAATATGACTAAGCTTGTTTCAAGTTGTTCCCACTTAAAAACCCCTTCGAAAATATATAAAAGGAGCCTTTTTCTCTCATTTTCATATCCACAATCAAGGGTTCCTCTTAAATGTTGCTACTTTCTTCAAGATTTGAAGCATTTCTTTTGGAGTCTTGGAGCCTTAAAGCATTTATACATTGCTAGAGCATCACCATGGAGCTTTTGGATGTCATTACACAACATTTTGAAGCTTTGGCATAGCCACTTTGGAGCCCTATTTCATTCTTTCATCCTCTCATAACTCTTCTCGTTCTGCTTCCTCAATTGCTTTATGAATTGATGCAGGAGCATCTAGGTCCACAAGCAATCCTTCATCACCAAAAATAGATGTAGGCTATATTTTTAGTTTTTCCTTAGTTTTAGTATGTTTGTTGCTTGGTAGCTTCTATCAAGTTGCTTTCTCAAATATTGCTATAGGAAGGTTTCCAGTTTCAAATGGATTTTAGACTTGTAGCTATGTTATAGGATATCTACATGTTGTTCAAAGATTTCTTCAACTTGTTATAGGACAATCTCATGTGTTAATGAGATACTACAAAAATTGTGATGGGGACTATATATTCTACTATAGGACCTATGTGTTATTGCTATAAGAGGACTATGAGTGTGTTTTCAAATAGACTGACTCTTTTGTCTCAAGGTTATGACAAAAAATATGAAGACCTACTATAGGTGTCAACGAGGAGCTATATGTTGTGTTGATTGGATAAATGATTATCATTTCTTTATGAAATATAATCAAACATAAATGGATGTGTTTGTTAACTAAGAAAATGTGTTTTCTACCTTTTCTAATCTTAATGGCAATAAGGTCAATCTATTTCATGTGACTATTATTGCTAAAGCAGTATAATCCACATGCCACAAAGTATCTCCTTGATTTCTTACTAACTTATTTACATCTAATGACTAATTAAAGGGTCATGATTTTATTTGCCTTCTATTCAGGCAGCTAGATCTCTTTCCTTTCGTGACTTCTCACTTTCTCCTTGTCGTGATTATTTTTTGATTTCATGAGATGTCTTCCTTACTACATGAACTTGATTATTCATTTGAACAACATGACATTATGTCATCCTTTTTTGGCTCATGTCATATGTGAAAATTAAAGGTGTGGAATACGCTTCCTACACTAATCTATGAGAGGAGGTATGTGGAAAAATTAAATTGATCATACAATTACAAGGAATAAACACAGAAACAATATACCATAACATAGTGATTTACATAGGGAAAACCCTTTTTGGAGAAAAACCCCACACTTCAAAGCAACTCAATGTATTATTCGGTAATCAATGGTTATGATACACTTACAAAGTCTAAGCCTTTACATGAGTATCACCAACAAAAGATCTGGAGCAATTCAGGTAGTATAACAGTACCTACTAAACTCACTATAAAACATCCATCTCTAGTATCCAATAAATAGGATAAGCAACACATGAAACCATCAAATGGTAATTAGGAAACTATGAGCTAAAACCACCGAAAATATGGTGCTCAAATCCCTAGTCAAAATCCAACACCCAAATACCAAGAGGAGTCCACATGCTAAAAATAGCATATTCCTTCCACCTGCCATAAGCTTGTCATAATCCACCCACCAACTTGGGCACTCTATTTTGGCTCCATTATCTCCATTCAAATATACCATATGACATGTCATAACATGAATCATAAGGTGGTCAACAAGTGTAACTCCCTCTTACAACTCTCTTATGTGTCATAGATGCTCTTACATCTTCAACGTGGGAGGCCCAACTTCCAACAGCCATAACTTTTGATCTAGGAACCTGATTGAACCTATTTTTTAAAATTGAAGACATCGAAGAAGTCTATGTCATTGTAACTATTTTCCTCTGGTGAAGGCCTATTTCAATACTTTTCTAGGACAAAATCGACCTCTAAGCTCTAGAAATTGCATTTTTGTGTTCTATAGCCCAAAAAAATTGTTATTAACATTAGGAAAGAAGGTTGAGACACGTTTCCTAGCATTTTCCCACTTGTTGAACACCTTGTAAGAGCAACAATAATATCAATTCTATCAACTATCTGCTAGGGGCCAAGAGGCCCATTGACTTACTATACCACTTGCACTTCTTTGTGCTAATTAGATTTGTCAATGCATCTACAATATTTTGCAAAAAAGTGTCAACTTTCTCCAACATCACCCTCCCATCCTCTACCATGTCACAAACAAAATGGTACTAGACATCTATGTGTTTTTTCCTTGCATGAAAGGTCAAGTTATTTGCTAGACATATGGCTTTGTGACTACCACAAAGAACTATGATAGATCCATGACTTAGCCTAACATTTTAACAAAATATCTTAAGATAGATGGCCTCCTTATAAGAATGGGTAGCTCCTATATACTCATCCTCTATAGTAGACAAAGTGGCCATAGCCTATTTTTTACTCATCCAACTAATAGCACCACCAAGTAAACTAAACACATCCACTATTGATATTTTGTTATAGATATCTCCTGCCTAATTTGAATCCATGAATATCCACTGAGTACTTGTCCCTTGTAGAGGGTCAGTGCAAGAAGTTGGGTCCACTTTTTGGCCAAAAAGTGGAAGTGTTTTCCCTGATTTTTAGAATTTGTCACATTTGACATAAACATTTGAGGCAATTAAAGATTGAATCTTAACGAAAGTTAGTAATATGAAATGTAGTACTCAGAGCCTAGTTTCCAAATATGTAATTTATTTTAATACCCAAATGGTACAAATTGATTTTCAATAGGCATTTCTAAAAACCACTGTTTAAAAGTCACATTTTTTTACCATACCATGCACGTGTACGACCAACATAATTTGACCTAAATAAAAGTATTTTTCTAAATCCTTTTGGGGAAAGATGTCTAGTATAGTGAAGTTTGATGAGGATATTTTTTATTATTTTTTTCCAAATATTTTTTTTATTAATTTTTTATTGGCCCTAATTGTTGTTTTTGAAAACCCCTCATGTACAGCCAACATAATTTGAGCAAAACTAATCATAAAATCATTTTTTTTTTTTCATCGTGTAAAAAATGATGTGTAGATTGATGACATATTTTTTTTTAAACTTTAAAAATTAAAAGTTATTAAAAAAATACAAACCCCTGTCATTTCATGTTTTTGGACCAGTTTGCTCATAAATTAAATAATAAATAGAAAAACAAGTACAATAAAAAAAATTACATATTTGAAAACTAAACATTGTCATATGTAATGGGTTTTAATTTCGTAAAAAAATTTAGAAAAAAACACTGTCAACCATACTAGTAAAGTTGGTCTTTTCTCTTGCTCTGAACATGGACTTGTACTTGCAAGTCCAAGGCAAGGGGTTGGCTTACCATGCCTTTCCCAAGCCTAAGATTTTAGGAACGCGTACCTGTTTTAGAATGCGTACCCATTCCTTTTGTGTGGGGAAAAAAGCGTGTAGGTCATTTTTTAAAATTCAAATGCCATTTAGAAACGGGTACCCTTTTAGGCTCAGGCACCCATTACTAAACAGGTACCCATTCCTAAGTGGGTACTCGTTTAGGCTCGGTCACCTATTCCTAAACGGGCACCTGTTTCTTTTAAAATGGGTACCTATTCCTGTCAGGATTTTTTTCATCCACGCGACGTCCCCTACATGTGGACCCAACTTCTTGCTTTTACCCTAGAATCCACATGATAACAAATAGAGTACTTGGAGGTACCCTAGAAATATCTGAAGACCCTCTTAACTACATCCCAATGCTCTCATCCCAGATTAGCCATAAAGCATCTTAAGACTCCTACTATTTGGGTAATTTCTAGTCTAGTATAGACCATAGAATACATCAAAATCCCAAATACACTTGTGTAATTCAACCACAAGCCATATCCTCCATCTTTGTGTGTGTCATAGGACACTTCTCAACTGAAAGATTAGTTCCCACAAAAATAGGAACACTCAATTGTCTGCTATTTTTCCATACTAAAATGTTGTAATATAGAGTTCACATACCTACTCTAGCCTAACCAAATCTCTATGTTCACTCTCTCTCATTTGATCTCCATACCCAAGATATACTTGCAATCCCTTAAGTCATTCATGTCAAACTATGTTGAAAGTTGATACTTCAAATCATAAATCACATCCTTATTGTTACTAAAAAATAACATATCATCTATATACAATGTGATAATGAGGAATCAATCATTATCCATTTTATAATAAACATGATGATCTAATTTGGATCTCAAAAATACCAAGCTCAACACAAATGAGTCAATTTTTTGGTACCACATTCAAGGAGATTGTTTGAGACCACACAAAGATTTGTTAATCTACAAACTAAATACGCCTTACCTTTAACAACATAGTGCTTTAGTTGTGTCATGTAGATCTCTTTCTCTAGGTCACCATATAGGAATGTCATCTTCACATCCATCTATTACAAATAACAAGAACTTGATAGATGTTAGTTTAGCAACTAGGGAAAAATCTCACCAAAGTCTATACCTTCAACTTGGGAATATGCTTTTGCAACCAATCTTGCCTTGTACTTTTCAACACCACCATCTAAAGTAATCTTATTCTTGAACACCCATTTACATGCAACAAGATTTCTTCCTTCTAGCAATGGTGCCAAGTCACATGTATCAATACTCTTCAATACTTGGATTCACCCATTTTAATCACCTGATTCACAATTCTAAGCTCATCGATACTAGTAATCAAAGCAAAAATACATCTCCAATCATGAGGAGTATACTTGTCTAGTTTCTATCTTTTCCAAGTGGACCTCTTCAAGAGCTGAGGTGAAGGTTCTACCTCCTCTTCCAAACTATTATAACTATCTAATCTCTTCTCCTCTTCAAGTCCTTTATGATCTTCTGATTCAACCTACTTAGAAATTGGGGTTAGTTGAACCACACATTTCTTCCCATCCTCAACTAGCTACAACATTGTGGAATAAACATTAATCTTTCTAAAAAATAGCACTTCTATTGTATAGAACTCTCTCGACCACAAGGTCCCAAATCCTATACCCTTTCACACCAACACCATAGCTGATGAAGATACATTTTACTAGCTTATTTTCCAACTTTGACTACTTCTCCCTAGGCACATGTGCCTATGCCTCACAACCAAAAAATCTAAGATGTTGTAATGAGGGATTTTTTTCCCATCCATGCCTCCATAGGAGTCTTATCAACAAGAGTTAATGTAGGAGACCTATTAATTGCGTAACAAGATGTAGCAACCAATTTTTCCTAGAACTTTTTTTCCAAGATGGCTCCATTAAGCATACTCTTAGCCCCTCTCCATTAACATCCTATTCATTCTTTCTATAAGTCCATTTTACATTGAGGGGTATATTGAGTTTTCATATGTCTCTCAATCCCATGCTCTTTACAGAATCTACCAAAATTTGTGGAACAAAACTCACGACCATTGTTAGTCTGCACAACCTTAATCTTCCTAGAAGTCTAATTTTTCGAAAGAGCTTAAAACTCCTTAAACCTGTTAGAATACTTCAGACCACTAAGGGGGGGGGGGGTGAATCAGTGGTCAACAAAACAAGTCTTTTAACAAGATAACTCTTCACACAATAGCACCAAAACAATATACCATATTATGACTTATCATAGAACTCAAAACAAAAACATCAAGGCATATACCCACAAACAAAACACATATCACATGACACAAGTGTTTGAGTGGAAAACCCTAGAAGGGTAAAAAACCACTATGAAAATGAATTTTATTAAGCCTCACTGGTTACAATGCCTCACTTGGAAAACAAGATCACGTACACCACTTTCAACAATCTTAGATGGAAACAAAAAGGATAGAGGGTCACTCTATTTTACTATAATTCACTACTCATCTTTTCTATCTCTGCAAGTCAGCATTTCAACAAAACATCTCCTTAACTCATACACTCCACAACACCTATTGCATCACACTCTTTCAATACGTAATAACAGATATCTATAGCCACAATGCAAAAATCTCCATCTGGAAGACACAAAATCACAATCTCTGATGATATTCTTTGTTTCATCATACAACAATTGAACACCAAGTTCCCTTTTTAAGCATTCAAAACCCACACACATATGGGCTCAAAGATATAGTTACAAAACTACCTTCATAACTGTTTAACACAGGTGACATGCATATACCCGTCAACCTTCATCCTTAGCATATGCCCATTAGATTTTAAATAAACTTTAAATGTTGTCCGTTGATGCACCTCTGGGATAGCTGTAGATCTCGTGCTCCCACTCAAAAACAAAATGCTCACCGTGGAGACCGGTTACTGCTAGGTGATGGGGCTGATTTCACCATGTGTTCGGTGACATAAGTTGTCACTTAAGTCACTAATGACTGAATATCCCAAGTCACCGATCAAATAGATCAAAAGGTGACCCGTCAAAGACCTTTTAAAAGACACTTTGTTTGCAAATTTAGGGTTTTAGAAACTTCTTGTGGCCATTGGATCTTCACAGAAATGGATTCTCTACATACAGTACAAACCTTAAATAACATTACAAAGCATCTTAAGGTAGAGAGATAGAATTAAGGACTTCTGAGTTTGAACAAAGAGCTTGCATAGGTCTTCAAGAAGATGAAACAAAACCCTTAATCTGACCTACAAGGACACACTCTGTTGTCACACTTTTGCTACCTTATCTTGCTTCAAATAGAGGAGTTGCACTACTATTCTAAGATCAACATTATACTTGCCAACATCAACCAACACTATTTCAACCAACATCAAATCACCAAAACATCCTCATGTTCTAGATTGTCAAAACATCCTTTCTTGATTATCACTGACATCACTATTCTTGATTATCATTGACAATCTCTTGGAGCTTATAATCTAATCTTGATCATCATAGACTATCTTGGAGAGCTTTGACATCAATGACAAATACCATCAACCAACAAACTCCCCCTTTGTCATTGATGGCAAACTTTTCTATCGCTCCCCCTTTGACATCAAAGACAAAGAAAAAGTTGACTCTCCCTGCAAAAAGTATGAAGGTATGCAAACATTTATCACTGTTAGACTTGAAAACTCAGGAAACATCTGCAAACAATTAGTTCAAATCACTGTCATAAGGAAACACAAAGCACTGTCACTGTACAGGGCACTAAATCACAAGCATGATACAATGAGCAAGGGCATAAATGGTGAACATAAAACACCCACAGTCTGAAACATTGTTACCAATCTAATACATAGTGAAAGTCTGTCACAAAAGGAACACTAAAATATTGTCATGAAAAAACACTATCATCATGAAATACTGGTATGAAATGTTGTCATAAAATAAGTTGTCACCATGAAACAAATATGATCAACACTGTCATCAACATAGATGTCTTGCAATCAGTACTAATGTCAAGAGGACTGTCACATCCACAAAGAGTAGAACACCACTATCACCAAACTGCTAGGACAAGATAACTAATCACTACTTTATAGTTTTAGAGTTAAGTAGAAAGAATTATACTAGGACCTTGATTCATTGAAGAGAGGATAGAGACAACACTCCCAACCTCTGTCTTCAACATTCAAATACCTCCTTAGCCAATGGTATAGTGAAGATATCTGCTACTTGATCTGAAGTAGAAACATATTCCAAAACAACCTCATTTGCAAGAACTTTTTCCCTCAAGAAATGATACTTTATAGCAAAATGCTTGGTCCTGGAGTGCATGACTAGATTTTTGGAGATGTTTATTGCACTAGTGTTGTCACACAAGATAGAAACAGGTTGAGAAACTTCTACCTTGATATCCTTAAGAGTTTGAACCATCCACAAAACTTGAGAACAACATGAGGCAACAACAATATATTCTACCTCTACAGTTGACAAGGACATTGATTCTTGTTTCTTGCTATGCCAAGACACTAACCTTCCACCCAAGAAGAATGCTCCACCACTAGTACTCTTCTTGTCATCAATGCATCCTGCCCAATCAACATCAGTATAGGTAAGTAAAGTGAAATCATCATGTCTAGGATACCATAAACCATAATCAATTGTGCCATTAAGATATCTAAAGATCCTCTTGACATCATTTAGATGAGATTGCTTAGGAGAGGACTGAAATCTTGCCACTAGACATACAGCCTGCATGATATCAGGCCTAAAGGCTGTCAAATACAAAAGACTACCTATCATAGATCTGAATAGGGTCTGATCTACATCAAGGGAGTCATCAATCTTACTCAATTTGCAACCAGTTACCATAGGAGTACCAACTGGTCTACTTTCATCCATCTAAAACCTTTTAAGCATCTCCTTTGCATACATGCTTTAAGAGATGAAAATCCCTTTCTCAAGTTGTGAAACCTGCAATCCAAGAAAGGACAACTCTCCAAGCATAGACATCTCAAATTTAGATTTCATGATGTTAGGAAAATCATGAGACATATCATCATCATTGCTACTAAATATGATGTCATCTACATAGACAACAACAACAAGAATATCCTCACCTTTAGCCATGAAATATAAATTGCTATCCACTCCACCTTTTTTGAACCCTTGTCCTTGCAAGTACTTGTCCAACCTAGAGTACCATACTCTAGGAGCTTGTTTCAAATCGTACAATGCCTTTTTCAATCTATAGACATAATCTTGTTTTCCTTCACATGCAAAACCTTCAGGCTGCTCCATATAGACCTCTTCCTCGAGATCCCCATTGAGAAAGTTTGATTTCACATCCATTTGAAACACCTTGAATTTTTTTGTAAACAGAGAAAGCTAAGAACATCCTTATAGCTTGAAGCCTAGCCATTGGTGCAAATGTCTCATCAAAATCAATACCCTCAACTTGAGAGTACCCCTTGCAAACAAGCCTTGCCTTATTCCTAACAACATTGCCTTTGTCATCAAGTTTATTTCTAAAGACCCATTTTGCCCTAATAACATTCTTGTCTTTAGGTCTAGGGACAAGTTCCCATGTCTTGTTCTTTTCAATCTGACCTAACTCTTCCTCCATGGCTTTAATCCAACACTCATCTTTGTTGGCCTCTATGTAGGTTTTTGGTTCTATTTCTGATATCAAGCATATATGTGCTTGATCACTTGTGTTGGCAAGCTTTCTCCTTGTTTGCACACCAGCATTTTTGTCCCCAATAATTAGCTCTTGAAGATGGTTCCTTTGTAGAATTTTTGAACTATTGACTCAATAGGTTGTTCAGGAGTACCTTCTTCCTTTGGAACTTCCACCTGTTCTTTTGATTCATGATCTTCTTCCTCATCTTCTTCTTGCTAGCTGATATGCTGCAATTGTTCAACTACTTTAACATTGACACTTTCAACAACTCTTTTAAGCCTTTTATTATAACACTTATATGATTTTCTATGTGTAGAATATCCAAGAAATATCTCCTCATTAGATCTAGATTCAGAACTACCCAAACCATCTTCATCCTTTTTAATATAACATTTACTACCAAAAATTTTAAAGTACTTGACAGTGGCTGGTTTGTTAGGAATTTGCAGGTCCAATAAAACCAATTCCACGATAACCCAATAGGAGAATAAGATGCAAAAATGAACCAAAATGCAAAGATCAAAGAAAAACAAGAGAACACAAGATATACCCTGGGGAAACCCTCAAGAGGGAAAAACCCAACCTCTAAAAGCATCCATGCTCAAATGTATTATTCAGCAAAAAGAATTACAATACATCTCATGAGCCTCCATGAATACCTCTGAATCATCAAGCACCTCCAATGCATCCTCCATGTGTATAAGCATGAATCTACACATCACCTACCATGCTTCACAATATGCACTTACAGGAGAGAGCTCAATACAATGACAACCTCTCACAAACCCTTCGTTCACCTACAATGAATTATCCATCCAAGCCAACCTCAAATAATAACCTTGTGCTTGCTTTTATAATTTAAGCTCACACATTACATTGAGAAAACCATGTGCCCCAAAACCATGGGAAACACAAAACCATTAACCCCATTTGACTATTGGTACTAACTTTTCCCAATTAATCAAATAATACAAATAATATCCCAATGTTACAATACAACATAAAGTGGTCCCCAAATAATTACCTAGTGTGACTAACCACACCACCTAGGTGCATCACAACTAAATAATTATTTAATTACAACATTATAAAATATATCAAAATATGCAATGGTGTACAACACCATATCCCAACATGGTTGACCGTACCATAGTTCATAAGGTGTCTTCATGGAATGAACTCTCAACTGTACCCTATTTAATGTGTATACAACTGTATGAACTGCCTCTTTCCAATAAACATCAGGTAAATGTGCTTGGTTGAGCATAGTTCTTTCCATCTCTTTGACTATCCTATTCTTCCTCTCAGCCACACCATTTTGTTGTGGTGTTCTAGAGGCTAAATATTGCCTTTTAATGCCATGGTTTTCACAGTAGTCTTCAAACTCTCTTGAAGTGTACTCTTCACCTTTATCTGACCTCAAACATTTAATCTTCAAATCTGATTATCTTTCAACCATCTTTCTAAAGATCCTGAATCTATCAAATGCTTCTGATTTATGCTTCAAAAAAGTTACCCAAGTCATTCTAGAATAATCATCAATGAAAAGCATGAAGTATCTTTCACTATTTAATGACTTTGTCCTTGTAGGACCACATAAATCAGCATGAACAAGTTGTAAAGGTCTAGTAGAAGAGTACTCTTTTGACTTAAAACTATTTTTTGTTTGCTTACCTAGTTGGCATTCCTTGTAGGTGCTACTGATTGGCTTAGAGATGAGTGGCATATCTCTCACATTCTGATTTTTGCTAACCTTGACAAGATTGTCAAAGTTTAGGTGACCAAGCCTCCTATGCCATAACCAACTTTCTTCAACTTGTCCCATAAAGCAAACTTGTCCATTTTTATCTTTGTTTTTAGTCCAGTGAAGATTATAAATATTTCCTTTGGTTCTCAACCCTGCTACAACTATTTTTTCTTGATTTTCTTCTTATTTCACAACCTTGGGCATCAAATAGTATATCATACCCATTATCACAAATTTGACTTACACTCAGGAGGTTATGTTTTAGGCCTTCTACATAGTACACATCATGCAAAGGTGTGCCATCATCTAAGGATATAGTTCCTTTCCCCATGATTTGAATACAAAAATCATTCCCAAACATGACTGATCCACCTGTATAGTCATCTAGCTTGGTAAATTTGCTCTTATCACCAGTCATGTGATTAGAGAAACCACTGTTTATGACCCATAAATCCTTCTTTTTAGCATGTAGGGTAGTTTGAACAAGCATGGATTCTTCAACTTTCTTGTCAATTACCTTTGGTTTCCAAACTAATTTTGTTTTATCTTTGTTCTTGTCAGCACTAGTAGGAATCATATTCACTTTGGAATAAACATTAGTTCTCTTTTGTTGCATTTCAAAGTTAGATCTACAATATTTGGCTCTATGTCCAAAATTGTAACAATTAAAGCATCTCAACTTATTCAGGATCTCAAAAGGATTTCTACTTACAAGACTTGATCTCCTTCTAGATACAACTCTACATTCACTAGCCTTATGCCCATACTGGTTACAATAAAAGAAATATCCAAAGAAATATAGATTATACCTGAATGGAATAGTCCTTTTGGTACTTGATAGTTTCATGAACCTTTTGTTTGTGACATTGATAAGATCATCAGCTTCAGCATGTTGAATCAGATTTTGGTGATGTTTTGTTTCTTCCTTCAACTCCTTTCTCTTGGAGATCATTAGAATATGAACATTTGCCTTCTACAAACCCTAAACTAGTTTTTTCCTTGTGGCCTTTTTGTTTGCCCAAGAGGTCTACTAACTTGTCACTGTTGTCACACATATCAAGCCTTTTCCTCAAGGCTACAACTTCTGCCTCTAAACTATCACACTCCTTTTTCTTGGTGCCTAACTCCATTTTGGTTACTTCTACAAGCTTTTTGCTCTCTTCAAGTTGAAGTTTTAGGTCTGCCACTAACTTTTTAGACTCATTAAACTGATCAGATTTTCAATGTCTTTTAGGGTCTGATTTCTTTGCATAACTACCTCCTTTTCAGTCTTTTTATCTCACCAAGTGCACATCTCAATTCTCCTTCAAGATTAACTTCTTCATCATTATCAGATTGATCTTCACTCTTTTCTTTCTGATTTTCACTTAGACTAACAACAGTCATAAACAAAGTTTCCTCTCCTTCTTCAAAAGAGTCTTCTAAACTACTGTTAGTTACATCAGCATCCTTAATAAATAGACTTTTCTTCTTTTTGAAAGAGTTTTTCTTTTTAGGATTATATTATTTTTTCTTTCCTTGTCTCCTACTGTCCTCTTCATTACTTTCAGGATTTTTATAGGGACATTGAGCAGCATAATGTCCTATCTTACCACAACTAAAGCACTTGAATGGAAGATTCCCTTTGTACTTACCTGGTCCTTTTCTCAATCTGCTTACAAAGTTGGATTCTTTGTCATTCAATTCCTCTAAGTCAAAATTTATCTCTTTGTCCTTTTTGACAAATTTAAAAGAAGCCTCTTTTCTTGTGGAATCATCATCACATATCCTCATTTCAAAGGCTGTGAGAATGCCATGTAATTCATCTAAAGAGAGTGTTAGTGTTCCTAGCTAATTAGCTGAGTTCCCCTAAAAAGTTGCCATCTTCTATCCACAAGGACCTCAGGTCAGTGGTCAACGAACAGGAGATAGACTCTAATGTCTCCTATGCATTTCAGGCTCTACACAACCTAGGGGGTATTCCCTTACTTAATACCCATATGGTATATCCTAACTGTAACT
Source organism: Cunninghamia lanceolata (assembly GCA_027924645.1). Classification (NCBI taxonomy): domain Eukaryota; kingdom Viridiplantae; phylum Streptophyta; class Pinopsida; order Cupressales; family Cupressaceae; genus Cunninghamia; species Cunninghamia lanceolata. The sequence continues at coordinate 4,902,945 of BSBN01000620.1, forward strand.
AGGTATTGACATTTTAGCAGATAAATCCTCTATTATGTAGACCAAAACTATGAGATAAATGCAAAGGGGCTAGCTTTGGATCCTACTTCAGTTGTGAATCAGAGGACTTGAAAAACCTAAATCCTACTCCTAATATCCTATAGTTTAAGGTTTTGAGTTGATTTAATTTTATGTGATTGGTTGCCAGATTAGGGTTTGATTCATAAACTTAACCCAAGCCTCTGATCGGTGCCTATCCAAGGGTATGGAGTCCAACTTAAAACATGTGAGTAACTTTTCATAAACCAAGCAAATATACAAATTTTAAAGGGTTTTGTTTTAGTTCTTGCTTTGCAGAGAACTCCCAAGATTAGGTATTCCTATTAACTCTACTTACAAATATCCCTGTTATCATACATATTTCCCCATATTTGACTTAAAGCATTTTAATCCATTCCTTAAATAGTAGCAAGAAATCAAACATGCAATGCAGCAGACATGAACCTAGAACTTAGAAAACCGTTGGTTACTTTGTTCAAAGAAAGATGCAGATAACAAATGGAGACGGTTAATAGAAACACATGCACACAACATTTCTCATATAAATTCAATATGAAACTGATAAACAATTTATAGAAACACATACACACATTAAAATAGAACTCACAAGACCATGGAAAGAGCAACCAATCAAAATTTTGTATAACTTTTAGTTCTCAAAAGCCAAATCCTCCAACAACCTTACAAAGTGTGGCGGCCAGTTCTTTATAGACACATAACATGGCACCCAACATTCAATACATTTTTTTGGTTAGGTGAATGTCAAATTACAAAGCACCACCTCAGGAGTGTTGAAGCATTAATTACATTAAGCATGGAGAAAAAATAGAAAATAATATATCATGAGTACACTTGATTGGAGGAGCCCGGCCACATAAATGCAAGGGAGAGAGTAGTTGCTCGATCATTTCAAGCACATTTACCCATACTTCTCTGCCCTTTCAGCATATGATTTCTCTAATGGCCATTGGAATGAAATCAACTTTGAAATCTTGTCATTATGTCATGTGTACCATGCATCCATCAAGATCTTTGCTTCCTTACAGAACAACTCAAAATTTATTTCTAATACATGCAGCTTGTCCAAAGTTGAACTTAAAATTTTAAAGCTGGGTCTCCATCAATATAGTAGGTAGAAATCAATTGGCTAGCGTTGTCATTGAAATTAGCTCTCCACTTGTCAAGATTTTTCACTTGCCCATAGTCCTCCAATACACTTGGCATTATTTTCTTATCAATCTTCTCCAAAAATTGTTTCTTTTCTCCCAACACCTTATCTAGCTTTAACTGAAAAGCTACAACTTCCTCAAGAATGAGCAGCATGTCAAGAGTCAATTCATCTCAGGTGGCACCTATGCATCAAATCTGGAGCACCTATGCAGGTCTCTCAATTCACCAGTCCTTTGCAGCCACATTCCCTTCATTGTCTTAAGACTCTCCTTATCCTACACATGTTTGTCAAGGGCAACCCTTAAATTTGAATAAGACCTCCATGTCTCATCCACCCTTTCCAAAACCTTGGTCACCCTATGATTTATCAAGTTGGTGACCATCTCCTTGACTAAATTTTTCTCGTCTTCCTTCAATCTCTTCACTTCCTCCTTCAATTCTTTGATTTCTGCTAATAGGGGCTTTGTGTTAGCAGGAAATGATTTTGCAGTTGGTATCATAGGTTGAGGATTTGAAGTACCAGCCCCTAGCAACAGCTGCTCTTTACATTTATTGAGCTCTGTAATAGCTTGTGTATATTGTAGCAGCAACTCATCATGATCTTTCTGCAGTTTGTTTGTCACTGCTTCAACAAATTGTGCAGTTTGCACATTCAAACTTGTAACTTGGGGAGTAGGGGTGTTAGATACCCTCTTGATTATCACACCTCCTGTCAATTCCCCCAATCCAATCCTAGGTTTATTTTTGCTTGGGGCCAAAGCCCATATTGCCAATGTATCGAACCTAGGATTGAAGGCTGCACTAGAGAGATCCTTCTCAAACTACTCATATGAATCTTCCCTAGTAATGGTGTCAAATGTAATTGCATCTAACAAAGTCCAGTGAGGGAGGAGTAGGATATTACTTTTTGCAACCAATGCCCTCCCCTCCTCTGGGGTCATGCCACGGATAGCCTTATTGACCTCTTTTAGCACCCTTTGGGTGATGGCCTCATAGTTAGATGGGTTAGCCCCACTCTTGGCATCTTCAACCCTCTTCTAAAACTCCTCATCCTCACTTTCAAGACATAACTCTTGAATTCAGGAGTATTGATGAATTCATCATCTTCCATGAACTTATTACAAGCCATCACCCTAATGTCCTCTATGTCAACAGTCTAGCTTGTCATGGTCCTCATTGACCTATTTTCAGGGGAAGAGTAGGGCCTTATCCTATCAGGTGAATTCCCCTGATGAGTAAATTCTTGCACCTATTCTTTTGCCTCTCCCTCAAGGTCTACTACCTCAATTTCTTCTTCAACCTCTAAATCAATTATTTTTGCCTTTTTGGCAGGGGAAGGGTCACTTGACTCCCTCTTTATAGCATATCCTCTCCTTGAGCTGCTAGGCTAGTAAGAAGGCCTTTCCTCACCTGCAGGAGCACTAGCAATTAGCTACTCTACATGATCAATCATCATTTGAATCCTTTTTCTTGGGTCTTGCACTTCTACAAAGGCACCCTGATAAGCAACATTTAGGTTTTTCCTCATCCTTTCTCCTGCTATGATTGTGTCCCACTTGATTCTCATAGTATGGACATCATTCATTGTGAAACAATTTCTAACAGTATCCTCATCAAAGCTGACCTAATGAATATATCTAGGTCTCTGCTTTTCGATCCTCACTCAGTCAATAAAGCCCTCAGGGTCAAACATCCTAGGTTGTTCAAAGTACATCCTGTAACATTGCAGCACTGAATCGGTCTGATCCAAACCTCCCTTATCTGTTGTTAGGAAATCACTAAATCTAAGAGAGGTAGGGAAGAATGAGCCCTTCTTATGTTTCCTCAGATGCTCTTTATCTAACTCATTTAACTGCTTAATAATTTCTAAAAATGCAATTCTCTTTGGCACATATTTAGACAAGATGTGGGGAGGGGCCTCACATCCATAGATTCTGATGAAGGTGGTGTACTCATCGTAAAACCAATCACCCCAATTATGATCAATCCCCAAGTCAGGGGTTCTATCCAAAGGCCTCAAGAATTCTAAAACATCTAGATGTAACCTTTCCCCTTCTGGCTCTAAGAAACCAAGAACTCCTCTCACAAAGTATTCTTCAAAAATTATATAATTAGAGTCCGCACAATGTATATCCATCATGCATGTCCACATTTTCACTGGTAACATGTTTCCCTGTGCATCTGTCATTTTGACATGTAAATTTTGATGCCACATACCTGACAAGGCAAACAAAATCATATGACACAACATGGAGTACCATGTGAATTAAACATGGGCATCCACAGTAAACAATTTGCCCTTAAGTGTCGACATCTGTTTGTGCATCATCATATGGCTCCCTAGTCTCTTGATCCTGAATATTTAATACCATCATCATCAGAGAGATGGGCATCCTGTCTAAGGCATCCCTTCCAAGCACTTGGCACAAACTGTGGCAGGTTCTGACAAAATAATGCATGAACAGAGTGCATTGAAAAGGCTCCTCTTCCCTGTCTAATATTTTTACCAGTTTGACATCTACTCCTCATGGTCTGTGTTTAGCCAGGTTGAAATCTCTATATGCACGCTTAATAGTCTGATAATTTTTCTTGAATGCTCCTAGGTCAATCGGCTTACTGGCTGCAAGGTTCAAACCAAACACAGTAGATATGTAGGCCTTTGTGAATTTGATCATTACTGTGTCATTTCCTACCATAACTAACATTGTTTGAGGATCATACCTCTGTGCAATTGCTCTTATTAAATCAAGGTTTGGAAATATGTTGGGGTAGTTTAGCTTGGCCAAATCAAAGCACCAAGCATTATAGACCTGGACTTTGTAGTCCATCCTATGATGCCAATGTTTGAATAAGACCCAACCAGGAATAGGTAATCGGGCATCCCTACAGTTGTAGTAGAAGTCAAGGAATTTATCATCTGGCCTGCTAGGACCATGCAAGTTCAGAGCACATCTAGCAGAGCCTGGGAACTGGACCATAAGATCCTCATCTAAACTGCACTTAGAGGTGAAGGCTTGACCGGCTTAACTCATTTTTTAGACTATTTGTATTAAACTAGGGCTTCTTATATTGACAATTAGCTATCTTCTCAATCAAGCAATCAACTTAAAATGCACTGAGCACAATTGAATAGAGTGAACTTACTAGTTTTTCACACCTGCAGAAGCTTGAATTTCTTTCTTTGCTCATCTGAGAATTCCCTGCACATCTACACTCTATTCGCACTTGAAGAAATGATGTAAAAAACCCTAACTTTTCTTCTTTTCAAGCTTCGTAGCATAGGTCCTAAGGCATTAATGGAGGTAGCCTCAGCATTAATCTCACATTCATGTTACAGGGTGCCTACAACATTCTTCATAAAAATTTAAATCTGTGTCGTTGATCTGAGTTTATCCTTGTGAGATCCACGACCACCATTTACCCGCCAGATTTGAAAATCTAGGTCATCATCGTTGAAAAGTCTTTGACCAATGGGAGCAAGCCAAGTTAGATGTACATTCTTCACTGACCGCATCACTTTTTGTCTGACTTGGACATGTGGCACCATTTCACAGTGTCGTAGCTAGAAATGGCCCACCACTTACCTACCCTGCGCAGGTGTGATAAAGCCTCTGCGCGTCCACCTTTTAATTTACCTTTCACTTTATTACCAAGATGGGGCCATGTGTCACCATATAGCAACCGCGTGGAGAATATTCCTTCCGACAAGATTCGCTTGCAAGCTTACGCAACCGTCAGATCTAAGCTTTCCTGCAGATCACTTCTTGCTTTGACACTTGGTAGCATACAGGTGCTCGATGTAAGATTCTTCAATAAAGGGGCTATAAACCCATATTCCTTGATAGGTGTCACCTTGTTGCAACCGCGCAGGGGGACGATGACGTCATGTATGATGCACTGCAAGGCTGCAAAATAGTAATACATAACACTTTATAACCTATGCAAAGACTTAGGACATAAATTTAATTTTTTCACATGTTATAAAGGGTAAACCTAGGACATGGGGCCGATCACCTAATGAACATAAAGGCTTCAAGTTATAACTTAAGTGACCGGGGACTTATTATAGGTGTTCAACAGGGAATTAAAAGATAAAGCGAATAAGACTTAGGGACTTAGGTTTAAAAGATTTTAAAGGCAAAGACTTGCAAGTTTACGGACCTAAAACCCTAAACCCCTACAGGTATCACCATTGGCTCCAACTGGAGACGTGTAAGCTTTCAGGTTGCAGCAAGAATCACTAGACTTTTGAGAGCAGACCAAACAAGACCGAAAGGAACGAACTATACAAGAATATACACAATTTACAACCTATAAATATCTATTTTACAATGTGCACAGAGAAGAACTTACTTATGAAAAGTAAGGTTTCAGGAATTGTCCATGCACATGCAACTCCTGAAATTCACCCTTCAGTCCTTGGAGAAAATAAGAATCCTCTCCATGAGTGTTACTTATCAGATAAGGGCCTACCCACAATGGTTCAAAATTTCCATGTTTGCCCTTATCCTGATTCCTGGCATTCCACACAAGAACCAAATCATTCACCTGGAATTTTCTTTCTATAGTCCTCTTAACAAACAAATATTTCACCTTTTGTTGTTTCTTCACGTTGGTCTTATGTGCTTCTCTCCTAGCTTCATCCAGTGCAATCAATTGGTTCACTCTCTCAGTCATTGGATCTTCCATATCCTCTTCACTTTCTTGTATAAATTTGTATACTGGCAGGAGATTATTCACTGGAAATTTGGCCTCTGCGCCATATACTAATTCAAAGGGAGGCTTACCAGTCGCTTTCTTTATTGTTACTCTTTCAGCCCACAGTGCTAACTTCAATTTTGAATCCCATGCTCTTTTATTCTTATCAATGATTCTCTTGATTATCTTCATGAGACTTTTATTGCTAGATTCTGCTTGGCCATTTCCTTGAGGATGGTATGGTGAAGCATGAGATACAGTGATTCCATAACCATTATAGAAATCAACAAACTCACCAGACCTGAAGTACATTGCATTGTCTGTAACCAATTTCACTGGTACTCCAAGTCTGATTATTATGTGTTCTAGGATAAAGTCAAGCACAACCTTACTTGTGGTTTTCTTGGTTGGAATGGCTTCAATCCATTTGGTGAAATAATCTATAGCAACCAATATCCAACTGTGTCCTCTGCCACTTGACTTTTCTACAATTTCTCCTATGAAGTCTATTCCCCATCACTGAAATGGGGCCTCCACAGTTATAGTTGTTACCTAATTTCACTACTAGCTCAATCAAGTAGAGCTTTTGAAGTTTTAAAGAGGAGAAAGGTACATTTTATTGCTGCTATATTATATCCATGTGCACAAATAAAACAAATTAAGATTACAGTGCCAATTCGCATTTTAGATGCATAACTTATTTGAAAGATTGTACAAATCTTTTAGAAGAGAAGTAATCTTTATTAAAAAATAAATGTATAAGGTCTCACACAAGCCGTGAGACTAACTGATTCATTGCAAATGAAAATAAAGACTATATATTTATAGAAAATTAAAGAAATAAATGTGCAAATGTTATAGGGTGACTCATCATTGCCTGAATGACGAGTCTTGGTCCTACTTGTGTTGTCTTGTGTCATCCCGTGTTGTCCGCATGTCCCACATCTAGCTGTTATATCCTTATTGCCTTTAGTTATCTGCATTAGAGGTTGGAAACCGATGTTAGAGCAATGACGAGGCATCATATAACATGTGACATATATCTACAAACATACAATCTGATTTTTAGATGCAATAAACCCGTCAGTATCACATGGACCTTCAAGTAAGCAACAGGATAATCAAGAACATCAATCACATGCACATATTTTCCTAACATGTTTGTTTCCTATGCAGGTATAGAGAAAGTTATGTTATTGACTTGTTTATCTATTTTCAGCATGTGGGTTAAATGTGGCTCCCACAAGGGTTGAGCCCAGCATGCTGCCCTCATTTCATTTTGAGGGATGGAATGTGTATTGCTATCTCAGTGAATTGTTTTGAATCTTTTTATACATTCTGATAGGTTTCTAGATACAAAGATTTTCATCTTTGTCATAGGCATATCCACCTCTCAAGTCCTGTTACCCAATTACTTGTAGGGAGTTGTACTAAGAGCTGATAATGATATGAGTGTCATTACTATAGAGGTGAATATGCTTATGCTAAGACTAATTGTCCTTGTTTCTTGAAGATTATATCAAGATATGTCAGGAATTAGATGAGATAACAGTCCCAAATATGCTAGGAACAACCATAATGATAGAGCAGTCTTATTGTAGACATATATCTTTGTAACAATCATAAGGACAATCAGGGACTATTAAAACAATCACAAGAGACAATCATCACAATAGTAAGAAAATAGTCATTATAGACTATGTAAAATAGTCACAACAATTTGTGAGTAGTCAACATTGTAAGAAGGTCTACCATGTTAGAAATGAAGAGCTTGTAGCAGTCAAAGATTGTCAAGGGAGCAGTCTAAAAGCATATAGTCCTAAAGGTGACTGTCAAGTCTTTATGAGAACTGTACTATTGAAATGGTATTAAGTAGGCTTGCTAGAAGATTGTCAAAGTAGATGTTGAGGGCATGAAGACTTTGTTGTGTCAGCCCAAGGAATAGTTGTATCAGTCTAAAGAATAGATAGAATAGTCAAGGAACACATGATAGCAAAGAGTCTTAAGAACAACAAAAGTTTCAAAGACAATCGCATTCGTGAAGACTGTATGCAAGAGGTTTGTATGAGACACAATATACATTTTTAATGAGAATATATCTCTAAATATGAGCGTGTAAAGTTTGATGTGGGTCTAATAACAAGGGAAAGAGAAAATGTCATCAATATAGATAGTAGTGGGTCATTTACCCCTGCCCATTTGACTATTGCCAAAGCCTGACATACCTGTCAATTATCAAAGGGGCTGCTAAAATGTCACAAGCCTTTAACAATGACACATACATGAATAGTTTGGGCTTTTTCTTCAATGTCAGAGGCAGAAATAGTGGATTCTATTGTACTTTATAGTAGCAATCTTATTTGAACCTTACACTAAAAGCATTTGTGTAGTCTCAATCATGTAGAACTCGTGTCTCTAACATATGCTAGCAGATGAATGCAATGAACATGACTTGGCACTAGATAATGGAAGGAAGATACTTTAGAATGCATGCAGTGGAGCAACAATAGGGTATGGAGCAGTCAGTGCAAACAGAGTAAAACACAGTGGAATATAGATTGTACACTAGATGTAGAGGAGTCACCATGAGCAAAGAGGATCAACTAATGAAGTCTAAGAGAGTACAACAGAGTTTCAAGGTCTGCAACATAGTTTAAAGGTTTGCATACTGTGGTAATGAAAGCCTTTGTCATGGAGAGGTCAATGAAGATATTCAAACAAAGTGGAGGTAGTCATATCTAAATAGCTAAAGGGACAGTCATATCTTCTAAATGACTATCACAGTTAAGACAGTGAATAGCTGCACAAAAAGGTATAAAAGATCAATGAATGACTGTAACAACAGTCATAACAGTCAAGTAAGGTGCAGCAGTAGACCATAAAAGGTAGCAGTCATCAGAACTTTGTTTTAAGGTTTTGTTTTAGACTTGTTTTGCAAAAGCTTCACCGTTAGCAATGAAGAGGACACACAATGTGTAAGTGAGAAGCTCTATCCAAAAGAAGTCAACATTTGACTTATCAAACCATAGCATCCTGTCAGGAGGTAGAAAAATAGTGATTACAGTAGAGCAACATATGAAACTATTTGACAGTAAGGGTATACAGAGGCTTTCTTGAGGGTCTATACACTTTGGCTATAACATTCCCAATTCCTGCTAAGAGTTAAGGCATTGTGTAAGTGAGCAGAGAGTTTAAGACAGTGCTATCAAATGTGAAATGGCAGTAAAAAGAGTAAAAGGAGTAGCAACATGCAGACAGAAAAAGACAGAGATCTGCAGAGCTAAGAATACATAGAAGGTCTAGACCCTTAATCATGTCAAGCTAACAGTCAAAGAGTGAGCAAGGTTGTAGTCATAAGAGGAGTTTTCATGAACTAAAAGGTAGAAAACTCAAACAAAGGCATTAAGAAAAGTCATGACAGCAAGGAGACTACAACAGTCAGGATACCATAAAGAGCAGTTCACAGTTATAAGAAGTATGGGATCATACAGATGGTCTATTTTGTTTTCAAGATGTGCAGAAAGCACAGTCACCTGTAGAAAAAGTAAAATATAGTTTATATTTTCATTTTTCTTTATTTTTTGTAAAAAAATAGGTGTATGCTGATGGGTTTCTGTAAAACCCTAGCTGCGAGAAAGAAACGCCAGTAAAGAGAAGCTACCGTGCAAACCATAGTCAAAATGCAGCAAGTATATATCTTTCATGCCAGATCAATGAATGAGTAACAACAATACATCTTGCAGAGAGATTTTATTCACGAAATTATGAAGAGAAATGAGATATAAACTATATTTTACTCTATCAAATCAAATAATAGAAAGCAAGAAGGTCAAATTACCTATAGCTACCCGAGCTTAGCATGTGATAAGATCAAAAATGCCTTCAAATACATAGAGAAACCTTGAAGGAGCCACATAGAAACCCTAGTAGGGCGGTGCTCCAAGTGCAGCAAAAGTGAAAAGTTACAAATGTAGTGTGAAATGAATATGTTGCCCTAGCTTTTGTGTTAGGGTTTTCAACCCTAAGTATGTCAATGGGCTAAGCATTTTCACCTTTTTCTTTTATCACTTTGAAACATAAAAACGATACCCATGACCCTTATGATTATTGCCTAGCAAATAATGTGTATTCTCATATAATTCATTTGCATTGACTTCTCAATATGGTCGAATCATGACTTTACTCCCTTTTGTATTGAATTTGAAATGTAAAGCATTTGATTTAAATGATATTGTTATAAATCATTAAATCAAAATGCTATTTTAAATGCAAAAATGGAGTATTATGCCTTGTGAGAGTTATATGGTTATATAATTATGACTTACAAGCATATAGGGAGGTTGGAGGTGGTTATCCAACACATGCCAAAGATTTAGGGAGTTGTTTTCCCTTTTTTAGGGTTGTTTGACCAAGTTTGGAGCAGAGCTAGAGATGTTTATGGTAGAAGAAGTCATGCCTTGACTTTTTCTACATTATGAAACCTTTTTGGAGTAGATTTGCATGCTAAATTTCAGGCCTTTTTATTGCATCCTACCCCAATCAGTTTTCAGTTCCTCTTTTGGTGGATTTTGGGAGGGAGTTGATGGATATAGTCACTTTGTTGACTCTTTTGTAACTAGTTGTGGATATGCAGTTTTCTGATACTTGTGACTTTTTGGAGTCCTTTGGCAGATTAGGGTATATTTTGTAACTCAGTTTTGGACATGAATATCATTGACAACCTTAGATATCAGTGATTGGAATATGTTTGTCTTCTTATTTGTTTCATTGTGTGCATCAATCAATTGATCAAATTACTTGTGGAGTTTTGTTCATTTCCTTGTAATTTTGTTTCATGCTAAGTACCTTTTGCAGAGGAGTGTGTTGTTGTAGGTTATAATTTGTGTCAAGAATGCAAGTTTCTTTTAGCTGTGAAGTTTCTTTCCTCCTAGGAGTTGGCATTTGGGCCTTTTTATAAAACACTTATGCAAAGACATACAGAAGTGAGTTGTACAATTCTCGATTCCTGCTAATTGAAGGCAAGTGTTGTAATCTGGGTGTTTTTGTCCTAGTTAATTTGGTGTATCACCTTATTAGTTGCATTATCAGTTTTCAATTTATGTTTTTCTCTATCCTTTTTCCTTGACAGAGCAGTAGAATAGAAAGTAGTTTTAGGTGAACACCATAGGAAGCTGGCCTTCTCCGAAGGTTGACCTCTATTTTTTTAAGTTACCCACAACTTTTTTAGGTGAACACCATAAGAAGTCAGCCTTCTCCGAAGGTTGACCTCTATTTTTTTAAGTTACCCACAGTTTTAGAGGTCTTCCCATGTTTCAATAGATTGTTGAACTTCATGTTCAATAGGGTGCAAATCTCATTGACAACAATAGTCTTAAGAGTTAAAGCACCTGCATATTTAAGTTTTCAAGAAAATCTCTGGCAAGAATCACATTTCCTCACCATCTTATGTGTATCAGAGAAAAGTGTTGGCCACCAGTATCCTACTCTGAGGACTTTGTGAGTAGTAGTCCTAGTTGTATAATGTCCACCACACATCCCTTCATGCATATCAGTCAAAATATTCATGGCTTGATTTTCATCCACACATTTTAGTAGCACACCATCAGGGTTCTTCCAATACAACTCACCTTGGACAATAACAGAGAGTTTGTTCAAATCTCTTGCTTCTTCTATTATAAAGACCTTAGAATAAAACCTAGAGGGTAATGATCTTAGAACCTTTTTAATAACCATTGTATCTTTCACTTCCTCTCCTAGACCACTAATGGCATTAACTATTTCTTGAACTCTTAGAAGATAATTTGCAATCTTCTCATCTACTTTGCCTTAAAGGTTTGCAACTTAGCTTCTTTGATCTTAACATCACCTTGGTAAATACTTACCAACTTGCTCCACACTTCATTAGCAGATTTGCAATGGTCAGCCCACAACAAATGTCATTCTTGGCCTTTGCATTGCATTCATAGGCTCTTTTTTCATCAGCAGTGGAAGGTGGTGTAGAAGGTATAGTATATCCATTCTCTACTGCTTTCCACACATCATATCCTAAAGATTGCAAGTAAGACTCCATCCTGAAACTCTAAAAAGCAAAACTAGATCCATCAAAAAGAGGTGCTTTGGAAGTAGAAAAACCTTCTTGACTAGTGGAAAGCCCTAGAAGGGTAAAAAACCACTATGAAAATGAATTTTATTAAGCCTCACTGGCCATAAACCTCACTAGTTACAATGCCTCACTTGGTAAAACCTCACTGGTTACAATGCCTCACTTGGCAAAACCTCACTGGTTACAATGCCTCACTTGGCAAACAAGATCACATACACCACTTTCAACAATATCATTTGGAAACAAAAAGGATAGAGGGTCACTCTATTTCACTATAATTCACTACTCATCTTGTCTATCTCTGCAAGTCAACATTTCAACAAAAACATCTTCTTAACTCATACACTCCACAACACCTATTGCATCACATTCTTTCAATATGTAATAACATATATCTATAGCCACAATGCAAAAATCTCCATCTGCAAGACACAAAATCACAATCTCTAATGATATTCTTTGTTTCATCAAACAACAATTAACCACCAAGTTCCCTTTTTAAGCATTCAAAACACATACACATACAGGCTCAAAGATGCAGTTACAAAACTACCTTCATAACTATTTAACATAGGTGATGTGCATATGCCCATCAACCTTCATCCTTAGCATCTGCCCATTAGATTTTGAATAAACTTTAAACGTTGTTTGTTGATGCACATTTTGGTGCCTTCGGGATAGCCGTATATCCCATGCTCCCGCTCAAAAAAAAAATGCTCACCATGGAGACCAGTTACCGCTAGGTGATGGGGTTGGTTTCACCATGTGTTCGGTGACTTAATTTGTCACTTAAGTCACTGGTGACTGGTTATCCCAAGTCACCGATCAAATAGATCAAAAGGTGACCTGTCAAAGACCTTTTAAAAGACACTTTGTTTACATTTGCACTTTTAGGGTTTTAAACATAGGTTTAGGGTTTTAGAAACTTCTTGTAGCCATTGGATCTTCACAGAAATGGATTCTCTGCATACAGTACAAACCTTAAATAACATTACACAACATCTTAAGGCAGAGAGATAGAATTAAGAAGGTCTTTTGAGCTTGAACAAAGAGCTTGTATAGGTCTTCAAGAAGATGAAACAAAACCCTTAATCTGACCTATAAGAACACACTCTGCTGTCACACTTTTGTTGCCTTATCTTGCTTCAAACAGAGGAGTTACACTACTATTCTAAGATCAACATTATACTTGCCAACATCAACCAACATCAACCAACATCAAATCACCAAAACATCCTCTTGTTCTAGATTGTCAAAACATCCTTTCTTGAGTATCACTGACATCATTGTTCTTGATTATTATTGACAAGCTCTTGGAGCTTATAATCTGATCTTGATCATCACAGACTGGCTTGGAGAGATTTGACATCAATGACAAATACCATTAACCAACAAAACCAACTAAAGACTTAAAATTTACTCCTAAGAAAATACATGCAAGTCCTTCTAGAATAATCATCTATAAAAGATACATAATACAAGGACTTGAGACTGAAGGAGCATTAACAAGACCAAATTCATCTAAATGAATCAAGTCCAACACCCCAAAAGATTTGTGAGAATTGGAATAAAACTTAATTTTATTTTATATACCATTTATACAGTGCTCACAAAAATCAAATTCAAGAGAACAATCATTCAACCCCTCAACAAGATTTTAATTTTTTTGGGTCCTTAGACCCTTCTCACCTAAATGACCCAGTCTCTAGTGTCATAGCATTGTTTTCTCTACAAGTAACTTGCTCTCAAAATCAAGTGCTTGCTTAGGTACCTAGGAAGCATGACCATCAAAACATTCCTCTTTGCTATTAGTTTTAATGGTGAAGGTGTAGATTCTATAGATCTCTTCACTACAAGAATAAAAGAACTAGTGCACTAGATAATGCCTACATCTAGCTGAAACAAAGTGCCCACATGAACACCCTTAGTAAGTACCATAGCTCCTCACACCATATTACACCCTCTAGTGGTGAAAACAACTTGCACACCTACATCATTGAGTTTTCTAACTGATAATATGTTCCATATCAAACTAGGGATGTGCAACATAGTATTGATCCCCTTCAGTCATCCACCAAGGAATTGAATCTAGACTTCCACAACCAGCTATGCTCGAATGAGAATCATCATTGAGCTATACCTTCCCACCACCATATTCTTCATATGATGATTCACTCATAAAATTTTATGTTATTTTTTGGACATGTGTTTTATCTTTTTTTTTTCTAATGTTTTTATGTTCATTTTATAATTTAAGCTTTATCCCTTTAGGACTAAAGTGCAATCATGAAAATATTAACATGGTCATAATTTCCCCATGTTAGTGTAGCCATATGGATGCTCATTAACATCTAAAAACATTATCATTTGAAATTCCCTTTTGTTGTAATTTCCATTCTCCTAATCCTGTTGAGTTTCGAATAGTTCTTTCCTTATTCCTTTGCCCAAAATAGCCCTTTTTATGATTGATATTTTTGAGATGGGATTCTCTTGGTGTTTCATAGACTTAACTGGCGATAACTTCTAACAGATAGTTTATTTAGGTTAAATATGAGCTGATTTAGGGCCTAAAAATGACAAGTAGCAGCCAACTAGGTGGTCAAGTCCACTTCTAATGGTCAACAAGGCAATCAGATCCTCCTGAGGTGCAGCCTTGACCTTACCAAGTAGAGACCTGAAACTTTTTGTGCACTTAGGACAATTAATTTAAATGATACTTTCCTTCTACAACTTTCTCTGACTATCTATAGAGTCTTCAAAAACATTTCCCCCAAGATTTCAAGTTAGTCAAATATTCAGATTCAAACTATGCAACCAACTTGGAAGAAGGGAAATCTACTTCAAGTTTCCAAATGCATTTGGGTTCGATAGTCATCTCTAGAAGTTAAAGAAGTAGTTTGTGTCAGCTCTCTCATCTGCAGAAGCAAAATACATTGCAACTTCAAAGGCAATAAGAGATATTTTATAGCTCAGAAGGATTCTTGAAGATTTGTAGGAGAAACAAGTTTCTTCAACAACTCTCGTGGTCGATAACACTTTTGCAATCAAAATGGTAAGAAATCTAGTCTTTCGTGACCAAGCCAAGCACATCAATACAAAATTTCATTTGATTTAGCACCATGTGAAAGGTAGCAACATACAACTAAAATATTGTCCAACTACAAAACAACCAATTGACATCCTAACCAAAGCACTTGTGAGAGAAAAAAAATTAAAAAATTGAAAGTCATGCTTGGCCTCACAATAACCCTTAGATATTAAGGAGGGATATAACACTATTGTACAAAATCTCAAGTGTAGTGTTAGAAGTGGGATAAACCAAAAATAATAATATATTATAATTAATCCTAAGTGTGTAGTGTTAGAAGTGGGATAAACCAAAAACAATAATATATTGTAATTAATCCTAAGTGTAGTGTTAGAAGATTTGTAGGACAAACAAGTTTTATTCTAACACCTCTCATAGTTGACAATACTTGTACAATCAATATGGCAAGAAATCTAGCCTTTCATACCAAACCAAACACATCAATACAAAATTTTATTTGATTCAACAACCTGTGAAAAATGACAATATACAACTAAAATATTGTCTAATTGTAAACAACCAACAAACATCCTAACCAGAACAGTTGGAAAAAAAAAATTGAAGTCATACTTGATCTCACAATAACCCTAACACGATTGGACGAAATCCTAAATATATTATCAAAGTAAAATTAACCAAGACAATAATATATTATTATAATTAATACACCAACTATTTACGTGGGCCTCTGCTACATATAAACAAGCAAACATTGCACAACGCAACGCAGTAATTAATTATTTAAGCTCTTGGTGAAGTGGGACACTTGGATGCTCATTAAGAACCCGACATTTTATAATTAAAAAACGATTATCCCGTCATAGTTGAATCGAGAAGATGTTGGAATATCGTAGAAACGTCCTACTGAAACAACATGTTAGTCAAAAGATTCGCTACAACGTTGAAACAATAATTCAGACTACCTATATTTCTTGAAACTATATAATTAAAACAGTCGTAGATATTTGTTGCGCTTTATTCGGTGAAGAATTTTGTTCAGCCTACCACCCATTCTTCAAAGGCTGTTCATGTCACCCCCAAACTTTCTTTCAGCGACAGTGTTGAGATCTGAAAAGTGATTTGGATAACCATGCTTTCTTATACATAGCCAGTGAGTCAATCTTTAAAAGTGCTGAAGATACTAAGTTTTGAAATTTTCAATATATTCTACGGAAGTAAAGATAAAATCAATGGAGCGCCCTAAGAAATTAAAGTAAGCAAAAAGGATGGTGGTGCTCTAAAACGCACATGCTGAAGAACGTGTAGCTCTCAAAGGTTATAAGCTACTCGGATATGTTGACTAAAACCAAATCTTTTTCCTAAGATCAGATCGCACTAATTTCGGGGCAAAGCGTTCACATTCATGCATGAACAATCATCAATCATTTTGTTGCACATGCTTTTGGAACATTACGTATATATCCAAGGTCCATGCCCCACTTCACACATTTATGGTAGGTACTACCATTTACGCGGTTACTCGATTCAGTCTCTTACAAAGGATAAATAAGTATCTCTTTAAACTTCCAAGAACCTTCCCAAGGACAAGTATCCAAAACACACTCTTTGAAAAGGATAAAATAAGCTGCTCCTCACACAAAATTGATTTTCTTTTCTTAATTAAACAATTAAACTTAGGTTAATAAAATAATTGTATTTAATTAGTATAGATATTTTATATATGTGATATTCAAGGTGTCTATATTAAATTTGTTATTTAGAATGGATAAGCACCTTGAGACTATATATCTTGGCATATTTTAGATAGATGGATTCAAGATATTTATGTTAGTTTAATTATAATTTCATTTCAATGTTATAATACCAATAATATTAAGTTCTTAGGGGTAGACTAGAGGATCGGGGAGATGGAAAACTCGGATGATAGTCGCCAGTTCGATTCCCCAAATTTACCCACCACACAGGAGGAAGGCGACTCACGTGGATGGACGTTGTTAGAATATTAATCTTTACTTGGTAAAGGTAAAGATTATTATTTATTTCATCTCTTAAATACTTGTATTTATAATACAAAGTATTTTGTCTCATGTGAGTATCCTCACATGTGTGAGGATGACTCATATACACATTTCTCTTGGAGGAATATTTGAGTTTAGCCACCTCTTTAAGAGGTTGACACTTTGCACAAACCAAAGTGATAGATGACATATGGGAGTTACATGCAACTCCTCTTCTCACCTTTATTTATGAGGTGTCTTCTCTCTCTTTCTCTTAACTCCATTTCTCTTATTCTCTCATTCACGTGAATACTGTTCTTGTATTATTTTCTAGGCTTCTTACCATCTTCATATATATTGAGGGTTTTTTCTTTGTTTTTCCCCCTTCAAAAGCTCTTGTCTCCATTATTGATTTTGGTGTATGATTCTGGTTGTGTTCTTCTTGGAATGGTAATATTACTTCAAACATAAACTCCAATACTTGATTAGTTTTTTCCTTGCTCTTCATTTTCCTTTCATGGTATCAAAGTAGGTTTTACTAATACAAGTGTGAGTTAAATTGTTGAAACATCCATCCTATTTTTTTAAGTATTCGGAGACTCATTTTAAATTGAGAGAAGAAGAAGAATCTTTAATTATTGTTGTGTAGGAAAGAGTTGCAGATCTGTGTAAAAAATTATTTTTTTAAGGGCCCCTAACCCTATTCTATCTATCCTACAGTTGTTTTTTTTTAATTCTTTTTTCTACTTTTAAAAAAATTAAATTTATTCCTTTCTGTAAAAGAATAAATCTTTCTATTCACTTTTGTTTTAAAAATTAATCTATAGTTTCATTTTTGTTTAAAACAAATAATAGTTTGTGCATAAAAAATAATAATTCTTGTTCTATAGATTTCAATTTAAAAATAAATTATTTCTAGGGTTTCAAAAAAAATAAAAATTTTGTTAAAAATAGTTCTAGTCTGTACCTATATATGCAGGTTAGTTTTGTTTATAACAAAAAATTTAAAGTTGTTAAATAAATATATATTTCTAAAGCTTTAAAAAAAATTAAAAAATAAAAGTTTTTTATTAAAAATTTTAATATTATCAAAGTTTTTTTTTAAATAATAAAATCTTTTTTAAAAAAATTAAATAAGAAAATTTAAATTAAAAAAAATTTGGGCTTAAGGCCCTCAGCGTTCCCTAAGGCCGAAGCCTTGGGGGCCACCGGCCCTAACCCACTATCGGCCCCACCCAACCCCTGTCGGTTCCCACCGGCTCTCAATTGACCTTCACCGGCCTCCAAGCTTTAAGTCCAGTCGTTGTCGACGCCCGATCCCTGCCTGCACGCCCGCACGCCGTTGTTTGACATACCTCCATCCACCACGCTCGGCCCCCTCCACCACTCTGCAAATCCTACAACCTTCAATAGATCAAACATAATTATCAAAAACTCAATCCTACAACCTTTAAAGAATAGATCAAAGACAATAACAATAATTCAAAGCTAAACAAAACAAAGAATATTACCATCAATGATTGTATTTATTCCTTGGTTTCATGTGGATTGCTCTTTAAAATTGCATAACCATGGTTGCAACAAGCGTGGATGAATGATGTGCTCAAAGACGTGATATGTGCTCAATGATACGAAATGCTCAAAGTGTTGTATGAATGCCCAAAGTTGAATGATCGAAGAGGGTTTGTGAAAAGATGAATAGACGTATATATAGCTTTCAGGGGAAGATCGATCAAGGGTGAAGATAATTCAATGATATGGACGGATGAGATAAATTGAGAGGACATGAAGGAAGGTGCACACGACAAGTGTCCATGCAAAAAGATGTTTTATTGAGTTAATTACTTTTTGGGATAAAAATAAGATGCTTTTCATAAAAATAGAATGTTTTTTCTATTTTATGAGTTGATTGATAAAACAAAGATTTAAAGCCAATTAACTCAACTTTTGTTTTTGTCTTTTGACATGCTTTGAATAAAATTAAATAATAAATTATTTAATTTGTGTGCATGGAGGAAAAATATTATTTTTAGAAGATAATTAGAAATTAAATAAATAAATTTATTTAATTTATTGTGCATGATAAAGGAATAAGAAGATATAAATAACATATTGATTTTATTTATTTAGAAGATTTAGAAAAGTCAACATTAAATAAATTTGGATAATTTATTTAATTTTGGAGGAATAATTAATCAATTAAATACTTAAAATTATTTATTTATTTGTGGATAGGAGGAATTAAAGTGATGAATTAATTAAATAATTCATTTATTTAATTAATGTAGATTTGAAGATTGAAAGAGGATAATTCAATTAAATAATTAAAATTAGTTAATTTAGAAGAATAAAGTGGTGATTTAATGAAATTAGTTAAATAAATAGAATTTATTCAATTAACATTGGAGTTAGGGGATTAGAAGAAATTGAGGAAATTAATTAAATAATCAAGTTATTTAATTAATGTTAAATGCAAGTGATTTGGAAGAATATGATGTATGCAAGATGAATAATGTAAAGGTCATTTTTAGGTGTATACATTTTGCCCCTCTTTGAGACAATGTCTTTTACAACGTTGTTTTAAGGAAAATATTGATGATGGTGTGATTTAACAACTGTGTCCTAGTGTAATTGGTGTAGGATACCCCCTCGAGAGGAAAACCAGGGAAGCGACAGAAGGACTGGGTTGACTCGCGACTAGAAGAATGGGATAACGACGCAACAGAAACAGGCTAAGAAGGACCAGATGGGAGATTGGAGGCTGACACGATGGAGAAATAGGACAATGGGAGGGAAGAATTAGGGTTGGGACTCTATAAGTAGGCTCAAGGAGTCACTTTCAGCTCATTTACATCCTCTAAGTTTAGAAAATCCATAGCCCTTGTCTTCTAGTCCTAGTTGAGAGCTTGGAACCTTAGAGGATATTTTGAGAGTAGATATGGCAGGCATTCCTTTCCACGAGCACCAAAGCGAGCACGTCAAGACCTAGAGTTGACCAATGGGGGCCCCAACACCGATATGTACTCCATTACTTGCCTTAGGTGCATTTATTAGGCTAATAAATGCAGGTAGAAAATTAGTTTAACCAAAGGCAAGCTAGGTATGAAAAACATGATTATGGTTAGTATTGTCCTATTTTGCTTCCCAGCCAAATAGCCCAAATCTAAAATAATTTCTAAGTGTTTTTCCCTTTAGAGATGCAAGGAAAAACATCCAAATTTGACTAAGTCCTAAAAATCCTGAGTTTTCCTTGTGTTTTCTAGCTTTTCAGAGTTTTAGAGTTCAAAGTTCTGCTCTTTAGTGTTTCACCCTTGTTGTCTCTAAACTCTGCTCCTTTGCCTTCAAATTTGGTTAAGTATTGTTTTGTTGGAGGTTGGGGGTTTATTCTTCCCTTTTCTTCTTTTGTCAATAGCAACGAGGAGCTTCCATGGCATGCCACATGTCGGCACGGCGTAGGTTCTAAGTTGCTCAAAGATAATGTCTTCAAAATCTTGCACATTGTTGACACGTGTCCAGGTTCACAACTTCTAAGTGTTAAAAGTGTGTTGAACTTTAGACTTTCTTCCTTCTCTCTTCCTTCTTCATGAAGATGAAGGACGGAAGGCCCGAAGCCCATCTTCTGCTGGAACTATTGTATTTTTGGTGCCACATGGCAAGATATCGCAAGCCCGTAAGCCGCCGAAGCTGACATCGTGTTCCCACTGCAGGGCTGCGAAATGAGGACAGTTGTAAAGTATATCATGGCCTATGGCCCTAAGACTGATGACTCAATTGGATGAAGCAGATCACGCCAAGTGTCAAAGGATGAAGTGAAGAGGTGGGGTTGTTAAGGATCAAACGGTAGCGCAGTGTCGCAAGAGAATCTTGTCTACAGGAAAGATTATATGCAAGGCTGTGAGATGATGACACATGGCATGTTGGAGCTCCTCCATAAGAAATTTCAAGAGAGGCTCCTCAAGTTTGCACGAATGATCCACGTGGCAGAGGACGGAACTTAAGTGTCAGCAAAATATTTCATCAAACACCGTGGCATTTTCTCTAAGACTCTTACCTCTGTTGAGCCTCATTTAGACTCCTCGCAAAGTTGCGAAAATTGCCACATAGACAAAATCTTTGGGCCTCAATGTAGAATCAAAAGGGAAAGCGATGGCCGTCGATTCTAAAAAGAAAATCTATCTATGGCTATTATTCAAAAGAGACTCTCAGGCATCCCGAAGGCGGGAATGATTGTTGATTAGGGAAGTATGCAGACTTTGCCAATTAGGGTATTGCAAGAGTCGATGAAGACATAGAGACTCAAGGGTTCAAAATTTAAAGTGTTGTAAAGGCTTTGCTTGGTGAAATTGAAGAAATTTGTCTCATATGCCATCAATACAGGTGTTATGCCTCTCAACTACCCCTTTTCAAATATTTGTTGCATTTATGGTTGCAAATCGATGAATCAGCTGCTTGCATTAAAAGGGGGCAAAATATCTCCCATTTGCCTAGGATTCAGATATTTTTTGTAGTTATTTCTCTCAGATAGGTATTCCTTTTGGCAGAGATATTTTCTGACAGAGCCCATAGGGGTGAATTTATTGTAACCTAATTAGGTCATTTGAAATCAGATGCTATATATGCATGAATGTAAGATGTAATAAAGGTTGGAAAATAGTTCAATAGTCTTGATGCCTCTGTATTCCAAATAGAACTTTCCTCTTCTGTAACTGTGCCTCTTGATCAATACATATGGTGTTTTACCTTTTCATGCTTTTTAAGTCTATGTAGTCTTAGAATTGGCTATTACTTGTGAATGTTTAATTCCTGGCAATCCATTCTTTACCTCTATTAAAATCTTCATGATCTATGTAAGTTTATCAGTTGTGTTTCTTTATTTGTGCATATTAGTTCTATGAATGTTCTTTATTCAAACCTAGTGTATCACCCCTTTCCATTTTCATTTCATCCTTCTTTCCCTTGTCCTCAATGGTAGATAGATTAGGTTTAGTCTTAGGTTAGCTAAATCTCTCATTCAGCAAATGAACCAACCTCTCTGTGGAGATTTGGCCTCCCTATAGGGTCCCACACCTGGAGGTCATCTCAATGTTTCACTAGATTGTTGGAGCCCTAAAATCCTTCGACACTGGGTGCAAATCTATGTGACAACAATTTCTGGCATGCCCGATGGGACTATAAGCATAAGCAATCAAAGAATTAGGTTGAGAATCTAGTGTTCTTCTCAGTACTCTACATATTGGCAGAAATTTTATGCACCTAGCGACTCTACAAGCTCTTGGTCCTGACCAGTGCCATCTTTTATGCCTATGCAAACCAGAGCATCTTCAAGAGGTAACTTTCAATTCACTAAATTATTTTTTGTTGCTTCAAGGAGAAGATCTAGGTTATCTAGGTCTCCTGCAAGAAGGAACAACAACCTTACCTTACCTCATTCAAGGGCTCAATCCACACCCCCTCCTGTTAGGTTTCAATATAATAGAAGAAGCTTGCATATTCCTAGACTAAATTTGAATATCCCTAGGATGGCAAGGAATTTGCCCTTTGTAACCTTCAATGGAGGCAGTCCTTTAGACTTGGCTACATACAACGACATACCTGCTGCAGCCCTGAAAAGTGTTTCACCCTTCATGAGTGATGATTCTATTACCCCTGCTGAGCATATCAAAGACATATCCAACGTATGCTCAATCCATCATATACAACATGAAGATGTTGCAGTCAAGCTCTTGGTATCATCCTTTAAGGGGAGAGCTCTTGAATGGTTTAGGGGCTTGACCCCTACTTCAATACATACTTGGGACGAGCTGGGAGAGTCCCTCTACAAGCAATTTGGAGAGAGGGCGGATAATGTTTCATTGCTTGATAAATTGACAACGATCAAGAGAGCCCAAGGCGAGATGCTGATAGATTTTAATTTCAAATTCTAGAAGAAGTGGGGAAGAATTCCAGCCACCCTCATGCCATCTCCATAGGGTGCTTTTATATACTTTTTTAGGGCTTTAAATCCTGATATTGTAGAGATGATGCAATCAATGAGTGCTGAAACCCTACTAGCTGGCTATGAGACAACTTTGAAAGTTGAAAATTGCCTAATACAGGCTGGGAAAATTGCTCCCAGGCCTATTGTTCCACTTTTTCCAGAGTTGCCTTCATCATCCCGGCAGCCCATTATTGCTCCCATCCCAGAGCCTAAGGATACAACTTCCTCCCCTTCCCAAAAGGAAAGTGACCAGGAAGCCCTCCTCACCACCATAGCCAACTACTATAGCTAAGCAAACTACCCTAAAAACCTATCAGAATTAAAATTAGGGGCAATCATCTAACCAAAATTGGAACCAAGGGTATAATTCCAATAAAAACCAAAACTGGAATCAGGGTTACCAACAAAATAGATACCAAAATCCTAACCCTGCACAGCCTTTGCAAACCATGAGACCTATCTAATAAATACTCGCTATGAATCCAGTTAGGGCTTTAGTCCCTACTCAAAACAATCTTGCCCAAAAGGTAGATTGGTGATATTCATGCAACCGGCCTCATAATCAGTCCACCTATGTTTCTAGGGCTCAAGAAAGTGCTTTAAAATGGTCCAGAATTTTTACGCCCAATAGGCATCATTATCAGAGGCAACAAATAGCAACCTTGAGGTATCAAATGAGGCTACCTCTGATGCCAATATGATGCTATGGACTTCAGAGGATTTTTGCACTGCAATCAACCCATGGACAGTGTGATCATGCTTGTAAGTAGTGTTGCCGACAATACCAGATCAAAAAAGAGGTAGTTGGAGACTATTCCCATGCCTACTATGTTACAAAAAGAGCCTGTCCCAAAGGCAAAAGTGGTCAGTGCCACAATTCCAATTCAGAGTAGCAAATCTACTGCTACAAAAGAAATTCCATCAGGCTCAAAGGTGCCTGAACAAGTTGTAGACCTATCAGGGAAGGCAACATGGATTCCCTCAATGTATAAGGCAGCCACTGTTCCACTAAATATTGTGGAACAGATGAAGAAAACAAATATCAATGTCTCCATGTGGGAAGTAATGTCCATCCCTTCCCAAAGGGATTTGTTACAAGAGGCCTTAAGGCACTTCCCATCAGCTGAGTTAGGAGCAATAGATTCATCAAATAAGTAGAAAGAAAAGGCTCCTATAAATTTTGTGCAACCGAGTGAAAGACAAGTAAGTATAGTCAAAAAACCATCTCCTTTCTACTTGTCTTTGATCATTGGTAAGCTTTTAGTGCACAACTGTATGATTGATTCGGGGGCTAGTGTTTCAATCATGCCCAAGAAGATAGCGGATGCATTAGGGATCAAGTATACCCCTGTTTCATCAAGAGTATTACAGTTAGATGGCACCTCTGTGAACACTATAGGAGTGATCAAGGGACTAGACTTGACTCTACATGCATGTCCAAACCTAACTTTCAAATAGGAAATTTCAGTCATTGATCTTCCTCCTTTCTTTCCCATCTGCCTTTCAAGGGACTTCACAGCCAAGGTAGGTGGCTACCTTTCTTCTGACTAGTCTCACATGCTGCTGAGGACCAGATATGGCACAAGGTTCACCATTAAGGATGAACCAATTTCAAAATATCATGTGGAGAATTATGACCGTAGCCTGGTGAACCCACATGTTATGTTTTAGGGCAAGGAAGTGCATGACTCAAAACCTATTGAGGCAGAACCTTCACCTCTTCCTATCCTTGATCTATTTCTTGATGAGTGGGCAAGGGATCATGAAAATTTTGATCCTTATGATACTACTGTGGCAACTAACTTGGGCAATTACATGATCCATGAAGGGGATTCTTCAGTCCCTTCTATACTTAAGCCAAATGATGACTCCAATGGCCCATGGAAGATGTTTTTTGATGGTGCAAAGAGCAAAAATGGAGTTGGTGCAGGGGTTTTATTAGTCTCTCTGACTGGTAGGAAGCTGCATTTTGCTCATAAGTTAAACTTTTCTTGTACCAATAATGTAGTAGAGTATGAGGCATTGGTTCATGGTTTGCTTATAGTAGAAAAGGATAAAATCAAGCATTTGGAGATCTTTGGTGATGCTGAATTGGTGGTCAACCAAGTTAGAAAGAGATGTGCAGCAAAAAACCAGCTTCTAAGAGCTTATAGACATAGATTTTGGGACCTATTTGAGAGTTTTGATGCTCTTAACCTATAGGTGATTCCAAGAGAATTAAATGCTGATGTTGATCAACTAGCAATGGTGGGGGCTCAGTTTTCTCCACCTACAGACTTGTTTCAAGGTCCTAATCAGCATGTAAAAGTAGTAATTAGGCCTTTTGTCCCTGATAATGATGTTCATTGGCAAATCTTTGACATCAATAAGCAGATTGTAATCTTCACTCATAATGAAGCAAAGTTTGCTTCCATAGCACAACGTAGGTTGCAGGAATGCTATGGTGATAAGATCATCTAGCTTAAATCAAACAAACTACCCAAGGGTCTAGTCACCCTTGAGGCCATCTTTAGCCATGATGATGAGTTCAGGGGTGAGAAAAATAATATAACCTTCAAGAAAGAAGATTACCAGAAGGTAACTGTCGCCAAGGAAAAAGAGTTGTTGCTAGGAAAAGTGTGTGGTGACGTAGAAGAGAAAGAGTTCATAAAGGTTTCCCAAAAGTACAATGACGTCCTGGCATGGATGTATGAGGATCTTAAAGGATTCAATCCAGATGTAGCTCAGTATGCCATTGATCTAGATCCTAACTGCAAGCTAGTTCGCCAAACGTAGTGGCCCATAAACCCAAAAATTGAGCCACTCATGAGAAAAGAGCTTGCTAAGCTCATACTTGCAAGGATTATCTTTCCCATCAAGTATTCTACTTGGGTTGCTAATCTAGTGCCAATAAGAAAGAAGAATAGAGAGATTAGGCTCTATGTAGATTTCAGAGACCTGAGTCAAGCTTTTCTGAAGGATTATTACCCTCTGCCCTTTATGGATCAAATTTTGCAAACAGTTTCAGGGGCAGAGAGGTTTTCATTGTTAGATGGCTTCTCTGGCTATAATTAGATCTTTGTCAGAGAGGAAGATAGATTCAAGATAGCATTTACAACCAAATGGGGAATGATGGCATATGCAAAGATGCCATTTGGTTTGTTTAATGTTTGGAGCCACATTTCAAAGGGCAATGGCTATTGCCTTTAAAGGTTTTATAAACAAGTTCATCCTGATTTATCTGGATGACATCACAGTCTTCTCCATGAAGGGATAAAATCACATGGAGCATCTGGAGAAGGTTTTCCAAAGATGCAGAGAGTTTGGGGTGTCTTTGAGCCCTAAGAAATGTATTTTTGTTGTTGCCCAAGGTAAGCTTCTGGGTCGCATAGTATCTGAGGATGGGATCTCCATAGATCCTAAAAGAACATCAACTCTCTTTTCTCTTCCCCTGCCTGCTCACAAAAAGGCCTTATAATCATTTCTAAGACAGATTAATTTTGTGAGGAAGTTCATTCCTAACTGTGCTGGCTTGGTGAAGCCTCTAACCCTTATGCTCAAAAAAGACGCTGTCCTCAGCTAGACTAAAGAAGGGAAGGATGGTTTTGAGAAAATCAAAGAAGAAATTGCACAAGCTCCTACTCTCATGAACCCAAATTATAAGAAGGAATTTGTCCTTTATGCATATGGAGGAGAGAATAGTATTGTTGCTATCCTGATGTAGCAAAATGAACATGGACTGGAGCAGCCCCTGGCCTTCTTCAGTCAGACCTTGAAGGACTATGAGGTCAAATACAGTCCCATGGATAAATAGGTATTTTCTATTGTTAGAGCTTTAAATAAATTTAGATATATGCTGGAAAATAACCATATTAAGGTTTTAGTTTATCATCCTAGTGTGAGAGATTATATAATGGGGATTGAGATTAGTGAAAAGAGAGCCAACTGGGTCACTAAGATCCTGGAATATGATGTGATTGTCAAGGCCACTAAGTTGATTAGAGGCAGAGGATTATGTGAACAACTAGCTCAAACTTCTAAAGATGAAATCAATTCATCTTACCACTTGAATGAAGAGGAACCTATAGCTGAGCCACCAGTTGTGAGTTCTTGGACAACAGATATGGCTAGTTTCCTATCCACTGGTGAATATCCCTATGGACTGGATAGAACCAAAAGAAGACATTTCAAATTGTAGTCTATCCTTTATGCTTTGGTAGATGGTGTTCTCTTCAAAAGAAACCTGGATGGAGTCTTATTGAGATGCATAAAAGAAGATCAGGTTGATAGACTCCTTGGTGAGTTTCATGCTGGCTCAGTTGGTGGCCATTTCTCTGCTAGAGCTACAACAATGAAAATAATGAGGGTAGGTTAGTTTTGGCCCACACTATTCAATGATGCCCATGTATGGGTAAGAAAATGCAAAGAGTGTGCTCTCTTTGCTAGAAAGAAAAGATTGGCAGCACTCCCACTCTACCCTATTCAGGTTGATCAACCATTTTCATAGTGGGGATTCGATTTCATTAGCATGATAAACCCCGCATCTAGTGCTGGTCACAAATGGGTTTTGACTGCAACAGATTACTTCACTAGATGGGTTGAAGTAGTTCCACTAAAGGAGTCCACAGAGTCATCTATCATAGATCTCTTGGAAGAAATCATGACAAGGTTTGGGACTCCTCATACTATTATTTCTGATAATGTAAAAGCATTCACTGGTTTTATGATTGTTGATTGGGCTCTTAAGTATAATATGTTCTTAAAGATTTCATCTAATTATTACCCCCAAGGTAATGGACTGGCTGAATCCACCAATAAGAACCTAATCAGGATTTTGAAGAGGACCATGGAGAGAAACCAGAGACAATGGCACAATAAGATCAAATTAGCTCTTTGGGATGATAGGATCACATACAAGAGGGCCATTGGGAATTCTCCTTTTATTCTGGTGTATGGAAGAGAGGGTAGATTGCCTATATCCTTAGAGCTTCATGCACTAGATCTGGCTTATCATTTGGCATTTGAAGGAGAGAATGCAAGGTCTGTCAGGATGACTGAATTGACTAAACTAGAAGAACAAAGACATTCATCCATGGTCACATTAGAAGAACACTAGATGTAGACCAAGAGATATTTTGATAAGAAGGCCAAGATCTAGATCTTTAGAGAAGGTGATCTTGTTTTGAAATGGGATGCTGACCAAGCCAAACTTGGAGGCCACACCAAGTTTGATGCACTTTGGAGTGGGCCATATATCATCAATAGTTGCAAGCAACCAAATGCTTTCATTCTTTCAAGGCTGGATGATGAAGTTCTCCCGATCTCAGTCAATGGGATCCATCTCAAACCCTACCATTAAGTTTGGTCTGAGGTTTGGTACATATTGTTTTAGTTTATTTTTGCTTTAGGTTTCCCTTTCCCTAAGTGCTTTTGCACAGGCTACGTTGTCATTAGGAGAATGCAGGTCTTCTTATTTTGTGTTTTGGGAGGTAGGTTTCAGTTGTTTTCACCTATTGAATGCCCCCTTTTGGACTCTATGCCCAATGTGATGCAGAGGCATCCACACTAAAATCTCGTCAGCATCATCATATTTTTAAACCCATCAGCATCATCATATTTTCTCTGCCGTCCGATATCCTCCTGCAGATAAACCTTCGACCTTTCGCCTATTAGCAGCATCATCATATTCGACGAACACCATTATCCTCCTGACGATCACTATTCACCTTGCTGCCAAACTCTATCTACAGCATCATGATGTTCGGCATCATCTACACCTTTTATCAGCAGGATATAAAATATCAGGTTCCTCCCATATATCCTGATGACGACCACCTCATGCACCTCTCCTCTGATGCTTACGTCACCCCGATATTCGACCCGCTTACACAACTAGCATCATGATATAATTTATCGGGTCATATTGAAACATCCTGATGACGATACCCAACTTTATGCACACAACAAATATTCTACCAAATATTCCTCCCGCGATCCACTGATCTCCCCGATGTCCTCCGCCTATGCCAAAAACACTTATCGTCGGCAAGATAAACTTTTATCGGGTGATATTTGGAATGTCCTGATGACGATGACGTCACATACACTGTCACTCTCTCCAATATCCTTGCTTATCGGCCAAACATAACATTGTCGGCCCATGATGGAAATGTCAGCCCGATCTACTAACTCACGCCGATATGCTCTTCGTCGGCAACACCTTGCTATTGTCACCCCGATGCGCATCCACCTTATGCGATATACTACATCATATTCACAAATATGCAGCTGATGCCTGATGTAACTACAGGATATACACAGAAATATCTTGATGATGTAGATGCGACGAATACACCGATCTTAGCGAATTTTCACCGTTCTGATCTGCTGAACTTCCTGGGGTGACTCGATCCACTTCCTAGACGATCTTCCAGACTCTAACAACCTGCGCGACCTAGCACATACCCATGCTAGGGTTCTCAACACCTCTGAACTGTGATCCTGCAAACAAACAGAAAATGCAA
Organism: Cunninghamia lanceolata; assembly: GCA_027924645.1. Lineage (NCBI taxonomy): Eukaryota > Viridiplantae > Streptophyta > Pinopsida > Cupressales > Cupressaceae > Cunninghamia > Cunninghamia lanceolata. Next base: position 4,932,481 of record BSBN01000620.1, read on the forward strand.
ACGAAAACCTAAACTACTATACATTCCCATTCCACTGATTCAACGAATCAACTGGTGGAATGGATAAACGAATCCATACACCCACCAGAATTGTAATTCGATTACACAGTGAGATCCAAATAGAGAAATGACACAATAGAATCTCTTTATTGCTTGCAGAAAAGATTACAACTAACTGTCTCACAGACTCATAAATCAACTCCCCATTACAGAACTGTTCAATATCAGACTCCTAATGAATTCCCAATATCACGATCCCTCAAATGACCTGATCTAGGGCATTTTAACTACTCACCATAGTAGTACTATTTTCATCTCCAAGCAGCTGGGAAATCTCTCCAAGCGGCTAAGAACTACAACTGTTTAACAAACTCTAACTAACTCTAACCAACTGATCTAAAAATAGCATATCTTGGTCAAATAGACCTTATTACATTGAATGTCCAATTAGGACCTTATTGAAAACATAAAACTAAGCATAAACAACTAAATGCCTCATGGAGGCCACTGTGGTTTAGGTGCACCTGCACCACAATGGGTGCTTAAGGCCACTGGTTTCCATTTGTTTAGCAAGCAAACACCCCTAAGAAGTCACCAAAATGTTGTCCTATTTTGCTTCCCAGCCAAATAGCCCAAATCTAAAATAATATCTAAGTGTTTTTCCCTTTAGAGATGCAAGGAAAAACATCCCAAATTGACTAAGTCCTAAAAATCCTGAGTTTTCCTTGTGTTTTATAGCTTTTCAGAGTTTGGAGTTTTGCTCTTTAGTGTTTCACCCTTGTTGTCTCTGAATTCCGCTCCTTTGCCTTCAAATTTGGCTAAGTATTGTTTTGTCGGTGGTCGAGGGTTCGTTCTTCGCCTTTCTTCTTTTGTTAGCAGCAACAGGGAGCTTCCATTGCACGCCACATGTCAGCATGGCACAGGTTCTAAGTTCCTTGAAGACAATGCCTTCAAAATCTTGCGCATTGTTGACACGTGTCCAGGTTCGCAGCTTCTAAATGTTCTAAGTGTTCAAAGCACGTCAGACTTCAGACTTTCTTCCTTCTCTCTTCCTTCTTCATGAAGACAAAGAACAGAAGGCCCGAAGCCCGCCTTCCACTGGAACTATTGTATTTTTGGTGCCACATGGTACGATATCTCAAGCCCGCAAACTGTCGAAGCTGACGTCATGTTCCCACCGCGGGGCTGCAAAATGAGGACAACTATAAAGTATATTGTGGCCTATGGCCCTAAGATCAATGACTTAGTTGGATGAAGCAGATCATGCCAGGTGTTGAAGGATGAAGTGAAGAGGTGAGGTCATTAAGGATCGAACGGTAGCACAATGTTGTAGGAGAATCTTGTCTGTAGGAAGGATTCTATACGCGGTTGTGAGATGATGACATGTGGCATGTTGGCGCTCCTCAGGAAATTTCAAGAGAGGCTCCTCAAGTTTGCGTAAATGATCCATGTGGTGGAGGATGGAACTTAAGTGCCAATGGAGCATTTCATCAAACACCATGGCATTTTCGCTAAGACTATTACCTTTGCTGAGCCTCATCTAGACTCCTCACAAAGTCGCAAAAATTGCCACATAGACCTAATTTTTGGGCCTCAATGCAGAATCAAAAGGGAAAGCAATGGCCATTGATTCTAAAAAGAAAATCTATCTACCACCATTATTCAAAAGAGACTCTTAGGCATCCTGAAGGTGGGAATGATTGCCGATTAGGGAAGTATGCAGACTCTACCAATCAGGGTATTGCAAGGGCCAATTTTTTAGAGGATTCAGAGCCGATGAAGACACAAAGACTCAAGGGTTCAAAATTTAAAGTGTTGTAAAAGCTTTGCTTGGTGAAATTGAAGAAATTTGTCTCATATGCCATCAATACAGGTGCTATGCCTCTCAGCTGCCCCTTTTCAGATATTTGTTGCATTTATGGTTACAGATCGATGAATCAGTTGCTTGCATTAAAAAGGGGCAAAATATCTCCCATCTATCCAGGATTCAAATATTTTCTGCAGTTATTTCTCGCAGATAGATATTCCTTTTGGCATAGATATTTTCTGACAAAGCCCATAGGGGTAAATTTATTGTAACCTAATTAGGTCATTTGGAATCAGACGTTATATATGCATGAATGTAAGATGTAATAAAGGTTGGAAAATAGTTGGATATTCTTGATGCCTCTATATTCCAAACAGAACTTTCCTCTATTATAACTATGCCTCTTGATCAATACATATGTTGTTTTACTTTTTCATGCTTTTTAACTCTGTGTAGTCTTAGAATTGGCTATTGCTTGTGAATGTTTAATTCTTGGCAGTCCATTCTTTACCTCTGTTAAAATCTTCATGATCTATGTAAGTTTATCAGTTGTATTTCTTTATTTGTGCATCTTAGCTCTATGAATGTTCTTTATTCAAACTCGGTGTATCACCCCTTTCCATTTTTAGTTCATCCTTTTTTCCCTTTTCCTCAACGGTGGATAGATTAGGTTTAGTCTTAGGTTAGCTAAATCTCTCATTCAGCAAAGGAACCAGCCTCTCTGGAGATTTGGCCTCCCTATAGGGTCCCACACCTAGAAGTCAACTCAATGTTTCATTGGATTGTTGGAGCCCTAAAATCCTTCAACACTAGGTGCAAATCTATGTGACAACAATCAGTTATGATGCGCATTTGAGAAAACTAGGTGCATTTGGTCAGTGCAACTGTGCCTTTGGTGAAAATAGTTCACCTTTGGCATTAATTAGGGCGGGTAAAATTTTGATGCGCTTTTGGTGAGAAAAAGGTTGCCTTTGGCAAGTAGAAGTGTGCATATGGGCGACAATGTTGCGCATTTAGCGCATAGTCATGCGCCTTTGGCAAAGTTGATGCACTTTTGGTTTAAACTAGGTTTTACAAGGTTTGAGTAGGTTTTAACTAGGTTTTTATAAGTTTTTGACTAGTTTTGACTAGTTGTGACAAGGTTTTTATAAGTTTTTGACTAGTTTTGATAAAGTGTAACAAGTTGACTTGTGTGGATGCAGGTCATTTTATCACCATTCATATCTAGGGAGTGTCATCCCACAGAGTTGGCTTTGGTTGCAGATCTGGAGTGGGAGGAGATCTTCCTAGAGGTCATGGGTTTATGGCATGTGGCACATATGACACCAGTTCAGGTCCACCCCGCATTAATGATAGCACTAGTGGAGCGATGGCCCAGTGACCATAGCTCCTTCCATTTACTGACTGGGGAGGCTACTATCATGTCAGAGGACGTATGGCGCATTCTGAGGATACCTATACATGGAGCGCAGGTAGACTATGATACCAATCAAGGGGAGTTCACACTAAGATAGATCTTTATGACTCCTGATCTAGCTATTGAAGATCATGAGATCTAATGGAGATAGATTCGCAGGCTATGTGATAGGATCCAGCTTGTGGTAGTGTCTTTGATTAGCGGTGTACTAGTTCCGGACAGGTGCTCACATGGACTCGTTGTTGGATGGGGTACTATTTTGGAGGGCATGTTTACCTATGGTATCAAGTATGCATGGGGCCCTATGTTTTGGGATAGCTATATCATGATCTGCATAATTGTGCATACAGGTTTGGGACCAGTTTGTCAGCCGGTGTTACTTTGCTCCATGTATGGACCTGAGAGCACATTGGCGTCACCAGGCTGATCTCTCCTTGGTAGAGATAGCACGAGGAGCCCTTTGTTCATCTGTATGATGGTTCACTAACACAGCGGTAGCTAGGTGCACTGACCTAATGGAGGCGATAGCTTAATGAGTTAGATACATTCATCAGGAGATCATGGCGTGACTGTGAGAGCTAGGATGATGCTGCAGAGCATCTACTGTATTGCTGATAGGGTAGATATCTGTTTGGTAGGAGCATATATGTTATAGAGAGGTACCTTCCAAAGAGGGTACTTTGATAGTTTGGGTTGCCCCAGCCTGAGCCAATAGGGGACGCTATCTACGCATGGACGCAGAGGGAGATACCAGCCTAGGGACCAGAGATTGTGGCAGCTATAGGACTAGCCCCAGTGGCATGGCAGTGGATCCTAGGGGTAGCTCATGTAGGCACCATGCCTGAGTATAATTCTTATTGGTTATAGCATAGGACAGTGTGTTTGACCATACTAGGGGTAGTTGGTGAGATTACCGACAAGGGATTGGAGGAGAGACCTCGTAGAGTGAGGTGACAATGATAGGCATGTATGTGGTGGCACAAGATTTAGGAGGACATGATGGACAGGATGATCAGCCTGACATACAGATGCAAGATGTGGGGTGATAGAAACAGGTTGCACCATAGGTAGAGACAGAGATAGAGCACCTGTAGAGACTGCTACAAGCAGAGATAACATGCCACACTCGTCTAGAGATGAGATATCTCTGAGTCAAATAGGAGAGAGACACAATGAGGGTAGAGCCGTGGCAGGCCCAGGCATAGGCACAGGCACAGGCACCGGTGTATACACCTAAAAATGGCTTGAGTCGAATTAAATAAATATTTTAATATTTATTTTATTCCTATTCTTCTATCAATAGATAAATATCTTAATTTATTTATTTGGTTCACGCTCATCATATTCTTCTAATAATTAATCATTTCTAAATTCATCTAATGTCATATCTAATTAAATAATCCTAAATTATTTAATTATAATTCCTCTAAGACAAAGTCCTATGTCTAAAATCTACATCACTCATCTTTATCAGATCCACTTCATTGGACACCTCATCATGTTGCTCCAATAATTAAATATTCTTCATATTTAATTTAGTCATTTATCCCCTCAAACATGTGCCCTATTTCTTCTCAACCATCAAACATGGTCAAAGGCACCTGTCTTCTAAATCCTATATTCCCTCTCACATTCCAACAACCAAGGACTCCTTCCTCCATGTTCTTCTCTTGGTCTTCCACCTTTGTCTCATTGGTCTTTGTGAGCATCATGACATGTGGCTTATGGTTTCATGTATTCCTCCACCTTGTCATCGTAGTAGGAACATCTTCCACCTTTATCTCCCTCATCCCAACCAATTTGATCTTGACCCTACATGTGACAAGACTTATTCTTCCACCGTGGATCTTTTGACACTTGGATTTGAGCCTTCTTGGCCTATAAAAGCAAGTTCATCACCTTCATTTTTCATCTGTTCCAAAAATAGAGCCTACAGGAACTAAAACAGCAGTCCTACGCATATTATAAATTATGTTGTGCACATGATAAACAGAGTTGCGCATATGATAAATTCTACTATGCAAATGACAAACAGAGCTATGCATATGATAAACAGAGCTGCGCATATGATAAATTATGGTGCGCATCTAAATTTTGTCAAGTTTTAGTATATGTTTTGGCTAATGTTGATACTAACCTTGTTGAAGCTGTCATCGATCGTCAAAGGAGTTTGCTCTGACTATTGCTAAAGTGTTTTTACAAGTTTAGGGCTTGGTTTAGTCATAATTGTTGCATTTACTCATACATTTATAATCTAGTGGCATCTAGTTTAAAATAGGAGTAATCATACATCTTGCATACAATCTTTACATAGTCTAATTTAAGAGTAACTCAATTTTTGCATACAATCTTCACATAGTCTAAATTAGGAGGTTAATTAGAAAAAATTTGCATACAATCTTGCATACAAATCATCACATAGTCTAAATTAGGTGGTTAATTGGACAATCTTGCATACAATCCAAACATAGCATAAATAGGGGGAAGTAATTTCATTTGGCATACAAATCTTCACATGGTTTAATTAAGAGGCTAAATTTGACTATCTTTTCTTTGATGTTATCATGTAAATATGGCATTTTGTGTTGTTAGATTAATCACACTTAGCTTAATCTAGGCAGTCAATAAACAAGTGTTTGTTGTGCTTGCAAAGGTGATACGCATATGCTCTCCCCTTGCAACATCTTGGGTGATCAAAAAGCCAGACTCAACTACCCTTTTCTTCTTTACCCTTAGAAATGCTTGCTCTTGGATTGCACTTCATCTAAGAGGGACAACCTTAAGTGGAGCCTTCCTTTGACCCGCTATATAAATGGGATAAGGCGAAAGCCAAGTCCTAACCAATGTTAGCCTTGCCTTTCGGTGCCAAATTGAAAAGAGGTGTACTAGCACTTTATGGAAATGATTTTCGCATTGTGTCAAGTATTTAAAACTCTTAGTAGGATTGGTCAAAGCTTTTAGTAGCTTGTTGCATGCTCGCAAGGCGTTGGTCCCTAAAAGTTACTAAGAACCATTTGTTTTAGAGACCAAAATCCTTTTACTTGTTGACGCAAGAGGTCAGACCTCTGAAGCCGCCCAACGTTTTCACTAATCATGTGTAGAGATAGAAATTCCTCTTTTGGGGAATGAAACTTGGTGTGACTGAGAAGTGTGTGCCGTGTAAGGGGGAGCCAGTGCCACCAAGTTTCTAGATGTCCACCTTGTTTAAGTGGTAGGAGAAATCCAAGTTGGGATTCAACAAGTAGTATCCTTTCTCGCCTAGGATTGTACATGTCTTCATATTTGTGTTAAACACTAAATGTCACAAAGAAACATTAAATTGTATTGTCTGTTGTGTTTTCTTGCCTAAAAATAGGGAAAATTGTCTCAAAAACAATAGGTTACCTATAAAATGAGCCAAAAACAAGCAAAATTGATCAAAAATATTCATTGTCACAGAGCTGTGCATATGATCAATCTTCCTGCACATATGATAAATCTTTCCGCGCATATGATAAATCTTCCTGCGCATATGATAAATCTTCCTGTGCATATGACAAATATTCTTGCGCATATGATAAATCTTTCTGCGCATATGATAAATCTTCTTGCGTAATGATTTTTCTGCACATTTGATCCATATTAATGTGCTTTTGATCTATGTTACTGCGCATATGCATCTGCATACACTTCCTGTTCTTGCGCATACACACATTGTTTATGTGCATTTGAAACTGCGCATCCACAACAGAGAGTTGTTCTTGAGATCTAGTAAAAACAAGATTAACACTTTTAGATACCCATTTTGTCATAGATTTCAGTTCCAAAGTTAGTTAAACCATACACATACATCTTGCATCCATTTCAAACATTCCACTTACATTTCACATTTACCTTCCAAAAATAAACAAAAATAAACAAAAATGCAAAACTGTCACTTTTTACAAGTACTCATAGCACAAGTAAGAAGCTCTTTAATCGATCAAATCATCCAATCTATCCATTTCCCACCTAATTCTTTTATCATCATCTTACTCATATTCACATCATTGAAACTAGTCCAATCTTCATTCATCAAAATGGTTGTGATCATCAACAAATCTAGGCCAAATCCAAAACCATACATACTTTGAAGTGGCCCAAAAATTTCTCCTAATGATAATGAGAACTTTGTAGATCCTAGTGATGATGAGAACTTTGTCGAATCCTTAGGTCATCTTAATGATACTCTAGACAAGGGAAATCCCACCTCAAGTTTGGAATCATACACCAATCCATCTACTAGCTGCCCTTATCCATCCATTGATATGGAACCTTCATCATATAATCCTAATTCATTAAGCCAATCCCTAACACACTTAAAGCCTAAACCATCAAAACTTTCACCTAAGTCCAATCCTATCATCCCTCCATCATCATCTAATAGAATGCCTATACCAAAGCCTATTAGTCTTACACAAACACCACCATCAAACACTCCAAGATCTAATCCCTCAAGTAATGAATCCTTGAACAATTTTCTCCAAAGGCTCTTTGCGAAATCTAAAAGCAAAAGAAAAACTATGGAGAAATCCAAATCCACTCAGCCAATTTCATCCCTATCTAGCACAAATAATCCTAACCTTAATCATAAGCCTAGGCCATCTACCATTATTATCCATCCATTATATTGTCCATCCACCCATATACTCATGAAGGATGTGATTCAATGGCTATTAGCAAGGAGTAAACCACCCTCATGCCATCAAATCCCTATCCTTGAAACTATCCAAGAACCTTCAAATGTCATGCCTATTTATCCAAACCCATCATGTAGTTCACAATCCATTGAACCTATTGAAGAATCTCCCACCATGAGTCTAAGTCAAGATATATTATACTCTCATGTTGTTGAGCATCTAGAGCCTCTCATGTCCATCCATACTGCCTCCAACCCTATCCCCACTCAAGAGCTATATCAAGATTCAAATCCAAAGCATGATCCATATTACTCCTTACCAAGTCAAGATCAAACTATTCAAACTCCTCCAACTCCCATCCATGATCAAGCTCCCTCTATGGTCAAGACCCTATCTATGATCATGAGATACATGATGATCCTCTTAGCACACTTTATGCATTACATGAGCTAGAGATTGTCACTTCACTCATCCATAATCCCACAGATATTCATGAGCAAGATATTCAATTTTCTCCTATCCATCCATACACAACACCCTCTTCCCAAGATGAGACACTTGATCCCCAACGAAGAATAGATAATCAAACAAGTAACTAGAATCCTATCACTTCATCTCCTACTAAGCATAATGTTAGTCAAAATCCAATCATCCCAAGTCATCCATTGCATGATCACACATTGTTTCTTGTGGATCCTCTATTATCTCATGTTGATCCTCCACCATCTCCCATTGACCCCACTCCAAATCCATTATCCTATCCCCTTGGTCATATCACCTTCATCCATGAATGTTCTTCCTTAGGAGAACAACAACCACTATTCATCACCTCACCTTCTCCATCAAATAATGAGCTCAAGTCTAGTGTCCAAAACACGCATAGTCCCATTGTCCACTGCATACTCCAAAAAATGAACTATCAAGGAAAAGGCTTAGGCCTTTATGAATAAGGTATTTTGGAGCCCATCCATGTCAAATTCCCTCCACACTCATATGGCCTTGGATATACAACCCAAGGTAAACAATCTCAAGATGTCGGTACTTCCTCCATGCCTCCTAAATCCACCTCCTTCCATCATAAATCACATCCTATCCCCAAAACATATGTTGTCATTCCACCTCCATTATCATACAAATCCCAAAAGTATGTGACCATACACCTTCCATCGTCCAATTTATCTACGCTACTTCCAACTCCTAATATCCCACCATACACTTTACCACCACTTCTTCCAACATCTAATGTCCCTATCATCCACTCCCCTTATCCATTTATCATTAAATCCTCCATTCATAAATACCCTAAAATTCCCAATCATGATCAATAAATGCACACATCGTCTAAACAAGAAGCTTCCACTAAATCTATGGGATTCAAAAGTAAAAATTTGGATGCCTCCTTTCATAAAGCTAAAAATCCTAAGGATCCTCATGCCTTAGGACATCAATGCAAAGAGTCAAAGCAAAATCCATCCACAAAGCTGCCCAAGCCCATACCTCCACAAGAAAAGTCCAAAATTAAAATGGTTTGGGTACCTAAGCAAAAAGAAAGAAATTTAAATGAAGCATCCACATCTCAAAAATCCCAACAATCCTCTTCCATCCAAAAATCCCATTCCATACAAAAATCTCAAAATTCCCATTCTATATACAACTCCCACAAGCAAAGCAAAAGTCATAAAAATACTAAGTCCATGTGGGTTCCTGAATCACTACATCACCCATCTCCTAAGAAAACATCGTCATTACTTCCTACACCTTCTCCACATCAAAATCTTCAATGTTTATCATGGTGTGTGCAACCATTAGTCTTGACTCCTTTCCATTTCACAACATTTCCACATACCTCCATCTCCCCATCCTTCATCCACTATCCTACATATCTTCCCCATTACTTCCCTATGGTCCATGATTTTGCATAAGTCTTTCATCCATCCTTGCATAGACCTTTCATAATCCACTATCTACCTAATCCATCTTCTTCTCAAACAATCCCTTAACCAACATCTATGAGTTTAATGACATTTGACATGGTCCATGCAATATTCATCTCTAATTGGACAATTTCACCTTTCATGGAACAAGATACTTGAGTCCCTCCTATTCATATTCCCCTTCTCTTATCCAAAAAAAAAAAAAGTAAAGAGAAATCCTTTGTCTAATGGTGAAAATTTGGCAAACAAGTGCCTTGGATAAGTACCATGATGAAAACCTGGCAAACAGGCATCATGCGTAGATTGATTGTCTATATACCTTACACTTAGGGGCATGTTGTCTCATCTACCTATCCTATCATTTATTCTACCTACCCTTCCTCTCATATCTTCCGTATCCTTTATATCCACATACTTATCCCTTTGATCCACTTCGTCCTCCATTCATCCTATTGATCTTGATAAAGATAGGGGTAAAATGTTGAAACAAGCTTGGGACAAATCTTGATGTATCTAATACTTCCAAACATATCCTACCATCATATCATTGCAAGCATTGTCATGCTATATCCTAAGTCTAATTTCTTGAATATGACATGTTATTCCTATGTGACATAGTCCTTGGAGATCATATCCCAAATTCTCTTGTCCATCTCTCCTTCATGCATTTCTGATCCATTATCTCCTATTGCTCATCCTTCTACCTACCCATCCATTATCCACTATCACCCATCCATCTACTTATCCATGATGTTCCCTTGTCATTGGTATCTAGCATTTAGGCTATCCAAATTGTTATCCCAAAAATCCCAAAAACATTCCCCAAAAAAAAAATTGTCAACATCATGCCAGAAGCAAAAGACTACTCCTAAAGCAATACATTTGTCTGCATAGCGATTACCACATCTACTCCAACAATCCATCTATCCTAGATCAACAGCCTTTAATAGATATATCATTCCTACAATAAGGCTCCATCTACCCTGAGCAACCTCTTTGGTAAGAGAATATGTCGGTTGTGTTTTTATTTTATCAATCAGTCAATTTCTTTTTGGTTCATCAATGTCATTGTCAAACTACGTCGCCTCTAAGCTATCACATATGCAAGGCCATCATCGATGAGCCCCCAAGGTTTCCCATCCATACATTCCTCTCATCTTATCATAATGTTTATACTTCATCGGTTCATCCATCACCAATGTCATCCTTCATGGTCGAAGTATGTCGCCTTTGAGCTATCACGTAGGCAAGGCCATAATTGATGAGCCCCCAAGGCTTCCCACCCACCTAGGTCTTAGGTCTACATGGTCCACATAGTCGAACTATGTTTCCTCTGCATTGTCACGTAGGCAAGGCCATCATCGATGAGCCCTCGAGGCACTAGGTCAGTCCCTTAGGGCCTATCGCATCAAGTTTCCCATCGGTTCTTTCTATATGTTTCCATCCATAATAAGTAGATCCTTTACTTGACTGGGGGCAAAATCCTCAACCTAGTTTTGGAATTGGATTCTTGAATGTCACAATCACAGAGGATAACAATTAGGATCGTGATACTATCTCCAGACAACATGCAGCAATACAAACAAACCTTTTTCAAAAAAAACTTGACACAAGACATTAACCTTTATCAGACAATAGTGTGCCTAAACTATCAGGATGGTTATATCTTTTATCATGGCAATAAAACATATCTATGGTAAGAAGATTTGATGGTTGTTATTAGTTTATGTCTTAGGTCTTGATTTTCGTTATCATATTTCCTATGCTACTCAAGGATGTCCAAGACTAGAGAAGCTATGATGGGGTATGATTATTTCATTTGTTTGTTGTTTGTGGGTTTATCTTTAGTAATGTGATGACTTGTCTAATGACGTGATCGGCAAAAGATCATCAAGGACATTATGGCTCTAAACATGAAAACGATACAATTCTTGTCTGTTGATACGTGCAAGCAATACTCAAGTCATCTCAATTCAAGTTTACCTAGATGCTTGTATTAACTTGCTAAATCAAAATCCATGTAAGAGATACTCAAGTCATCATGGTTTAATTATACCTAGATGCTTGTATTCCCTTACAACATTTTAAAAATATTAATGATGAAAAAAGAACTTCAAATATTTGTATACAAGATGACCACGTCTCATTTGTGCATATTAAGTTTGCATTGCATTTCATTTATAAGCATTTCATACGTATCATTTTCCAAGTGGCTTAAGATCCAAGTCCTTTCTTTATCTACATCTCTTTATCTACTCACCCTTTTCTCTCTTTTCATTTTGAGAGCACACCAAGTGTCCTCTCGAGGGGGCATCATCATCATCATTCATCTTATTTGTTAACTTACCATTATCTTTCCTTGTCACCCTCGCTCTTGAGTGACTAGGGCATCACCAATCATCAATCCAATCATCAAATCAATTCAATCAAATCACGCAATGATCCAAATGCAAGTCATCCTTAATCCATATCAATCGAGTCAATCAATATTGTCGCATTATCCAATCACATCCTTTGGTCTTGATCCTAATCTTCTCGTAAACCAAATCAATCAATCAATCATCATCAGCAATGAGATATGTCTTTCCCTCATCTTTGTGTTGATCTAGGGATATATTGTTCCACGCAATGACAACACTATCCGCATCAATCATTATCAATTAATCATTGTTTTACAGCTTGATAGGGGCAATACCTTGTTTGTTTTTATATCATTTGTGCATGCTTGCTTGCTTGTGTGTGTTATCATTTTATCTTGCGTGCTTTTCTATTCATTCATTTTCCCATTTCATCACCTGCATTTTTCACACAATGATTCTATCATTCATTCTTCCTCATCGTGAGATCGCTCGTTATTTCTTCCAAAATCCAACCCAACCAATCTCTCGAGGGGGCATCCTACCGTCATCAAACTTGTACCAAGGGCAAACTGGGGCATGTATCATACTCATTAAATTTTTATTCTTTGAAACAACGTGATAAAACACATTGTCTCAAAGAGGGGCAAAATGTATACACCTAAAAATGGGTCGAGTCAAATTAAATAAATATTTTAATATTTATTTTATTCCTATTCTTCTATCAATAGATAAATATCTTAATTTATTTATTTGGTTCACGCTCATCATATTCTTCTAATAATTAATCATTTCTAAATTCCTCTAATGTCATATCTAATTAAATAATCCTAAATTATTGAATTGTAATTCCTCTAAGACAAAGTCCTATGTCTAAAATCCACATCACTCATCCTTGTCAAATCCACATCATTGGACACCTCATCATGTTGCTCCAATAATTAAATATTCTTAATATTTAATTTAGTCATTTATCCCCTCAAACATGTGCCCTATTTCTTCTCAACTATCAAACATGGTCAAAGACACTTGTCTTCTAAATCCTATATTCCCTCTCACATTCCAACAACCAAGGACTCCTTCCTCCATGTTCTTCAACTCTTAGTTTTCCACCTTTGTCTCATTGGTCTTTGTGAGCATCATGACATGTAGCTTATAGTTCCAGGTATTTCTCCACTTTGTCATCATAGTAGGAACATCTTCCACCTTTATCTCCCTCATCCCAACCAATTTTATCTTGACCATACATGTGACAAGACTTATTCTTCCATCATGGATCTTTTGACACTTGGATTTGAGCCTTCTTGGCCTATAAAAGCAAGTTCCTCACCTTCATTTTGCATCACAAGAGCTATAGTACTTACATGTTGTAGAAATTCCATCAAGTATCCAAACATGCCTTTGGCCCCCCTCATTTGCATACTATTATCATAATCTCCATAGTTGCATATCATCTAGCTTCATATCATTATCAACATCAAGCATTAGTTTCATATCCTCATCATTAGCATAGTTTGCATTGTTCTCATTGCATATTAGAATCCACAATTCCATTCATCTCATTGTCATCTTGAAAAGCAAAGAAGTACAATTCTAAGAGCAATATCATTATCAACAAGATCATTGAGAAGATAGGAGACAATGGAATGAAAAGGATAAATCAGTTTGCAAGGTATAACTTATGTTTTCTACATTTTTCTTAGTTTCATTGATGTATTGAATTTGAGTAGGAATTCTAGAGTAATTGTGGTATCTTAGTAGGTTCTTACAGTTGTTTCAAATTATCAATCACAACCGGCACAGATGCCAACATAGGTAGATGACAAAACGGTAGCTCAGCTGACTGCCGAGAGGGACGCTGCAGTTTAGGCTATGTAGCGGATGAGGACAGAGCAAGACACAGCGAGAGCTTCTTTAGGGACTGACCAGGCCACCATGACACTAGTTGGAGGATGAGTCACATACAAGGCGAGTTGACCACAGCAAGTAGAGAGGCAGAGTATTATAGAGGACTGTACTATGGGGTTGTGTTGGCTGAGCATCGACAGCCAAGTTTCAGATAGAGGAGCAGGTCAGGGGCATCTTCCTCATGGAGGTCGAGATCATCAGTAATGGGTCCCTCTAGGGCACCATCAGGAAGAGGGCCTCCACCTGGTACAGGTGGAGCTTAGGCATAGCACCCTGCAGGGAGCTCTACATGCTGTCACAAATAACACTTATTGTGTATACATGATGCAGTATTTTGTATTTTTTATGTAGACTATGATGCCTGCGGGCGACGATGTATATTTTGATGGCTCATTGACAGCCTTTTTGTACTATATTGATCCATTTTTTTATGAATATGAAGTACTATGATGTTCTATTGATGATTCTTGATGATGTTTATGGATATCTACATGCTTTATGATGATTTACTGCTATATGTTATGGATATGTAAATGCTTATATTTTGATGACATATAGATGATGATGTTATGGATATGATGACATATACTATGATCATGGATTCATGTGATGATATACTATGATGTTTATGATCATGATGCCTAACATGTATGGTTTTGAAAGATTGAAGAAGACAAATGATGATGTTAGGATGGATAGAAGAAATGATTTTTTAGAATAGAGAAAGATGATAATTGACCGATCTTGTATGAAAGCTATAATTATATTAGGATAGATGGATGGGTGGATGGATAGGTAGTTGCAACAGTTATGATTTAAATATAAAGAGCAATCCTTATTTTTGATATAGCATATGGATATTATGCACTAGGGTATATAAGACCAAGGTGACGGTGTATCCAATGCGAGGACGTTGACTCTACAAACAAATGGTTTGAACTTACAGCCACTAGACATAATAGAATCTTGTTGGATAATGTGAAAGGAAAATACTCTTAGCGTATAATGATCTTAATACACACAAGGCCTTTACAGAACCTAAGATGCAAAAGATATTGATATGGAAGATGCTAATTCCAACACAAACAAGATACATATTAGCCATAGTGGGATAATAAGCTCATCCCAGAAACACAACATATGAAAGCAATGACTATAGCCCAATCCATATTGCATCGCAACATACCAAGATATAGAAAAATCAAGGTAGTCTTGAATAGGTATTAGAAAGGAACAAAATATAAACTAAAAAGAAATCGACTGGCTAATAAAACCAAAACATAGCCGACATATTCTCTTGCCAAAGAGGGCGCTTATGGTAGATTGGGCCTTATTGTAGGAATGATATATCCATTAAAGGCTTTGTTGTTGGATAAGATGGATTTAGCAGATGTGGCAAGCGATATGCGGGCAAGCGTATTGCTTTAGGAGTAGTCTTTTGCTTCTGGTTTGATAAGTACTTGAGCTTTCAAAAGGATGCATAGTTCATTTTCTATTTAAGTTAGTCAAGTCAGGGTGATAGGATGGGTTGTGATAGATGGATGAAGTGAAATGTGGAAAATGAGTATGGATTGATATGGAGAATGAGTGCATCTTATGTGCCTGAGTACTAGATACTTCCTTTGTATTCCAAATTGCCTACATAACATGTATCCATGAGATCAAGGAACATTAAGATGGGGGTGATTATGATGATATGTAGTTCTGGTTGGTGATTATGATTGGGGATGATATGGGTTGTTTGGGTGAAATGATGACATCTTATGTACCTAAGTACTGGATACTTCCTTCGTAGTCCAGACTGCCTACATACCCTATATCCACGAGATCAAGGCAAATTAAGATGATGATGATGATATATAGTTCTTGTTAGTGATGATGATATAGGATGATGGGTGATGATGTGATAATACCTTGAACAAGGATCCATTCCTAGACCTAGGTTAAGGAAAATGTGCCCCCATTCAGGTAGAGCTTGTATTATGGAGAATGATGGATGGACTGACTATGGATGAACCAACTATGGATGATGCTAATGGGTGACAAATGACACTAATAATATCCAAGCCATGATAGATGGGAAAGTGGAAATGCAAAAGTCAATATGGATGGATGAGGGTTCTATTATGAATTGATATCGAATGAGATGGATGTACGACTTAATAGATGGTGGATGTTGACTCTACACATAGCGCCTATTTGCCAGGTTTTCGCTGTGGTACTTATCAAAGGTGCCAATTTACAAGTTTTTCACCAAAGGATGGATTATTTTTTGGATTTTTCTATTTTTTTGGATTTTTTCTATTTTTTTATTTTTTTGGATTTTTCTAGGGATACTCTGAGGATCAATCATAGAACTTCTTAAGATGAACATTGTTGATGGGTTCATCTAAGGGAATGCCTTCAGGTGTTGACAAATTGTAAGCTCCTAATCCATAGACTACTATGATAACAAAAGGACCCAACCAATTAGGCTCAAACTTGCCTTTCTTGTCAAGATCTTGTTGGTTTCTTTGATTTTACATAAGGATAAGATCACCTATTTGAAACCGTCTTTCCTTGATCTTCTTGTTATAGTTATGACAGAGGCAATTTTGGTATATGTGAAGATGATTAAGTGTCGTGAGATGCCTCTCATCCAGTAACTCTAGCTCATGCAATCTGGAAATTCTATACTCGTCTCCATCAATAAGATGATGCATAGATACTCTGAGAGATATGATCTTGACCTCGATAGGTAAAATGGCTTCAGTGCCATAGACTAAGGTATATGGGGTAGCACTAGTTGGAGTGTTGATACTAGTGCGGTAGGCCCATAAAGCAGGATTGAGTTGCAAATGCCAATCACGACCAACTTCATTGACTGTTTTCTTGAGGATTTTCAATATGGTTTTGTTGGAAGCCTCAGCTTGGCCATTATCTGGGGATAGTGTGGAGTGGAAAAGCAATGCTAAATATGGTACTGCGTGCACGAAGCACAGACATCTTAGTTCTTGAAGGGTCTACCATTATCAGTTACTATGGCTAGGGGAATACCATACTGACAAATGAGATAGTTTAGGATAAAATTAGTTATTTATTTACCAGTGATATAGGTCATAGGAATAGATTCCACCCACTTCGTCAAGTACTCAGTGGTGGCAATGATGAACTTATGGCCATTGGAAGAGTATGGATGGATTTTACTTACGAGGTCAAGTCCCCACTGTGAAAACGACCATGGAGTAGTAATAGGTTGTAGCTCATGTGCTGGTGCATGAATCAAATCTCCGTGTTGTTTCCATTGAAGGCACTTCTTGGAAAACTGGAATGCATCTTGTTCTATTGTGGGCCAATAATAACTTGAATAGAGAACTTCTTAGCTAGGTTAAGACTCATGGAATGTCATCCACAAGCACCTTCATGTACGTCTCTTAAGGCAGCATTAGCTTCTTCCGAGTTAAGACATCTAAGGAGGATACCATCGAGACTCCTGTGATATAGGGTGTCACCAAGGATAGTAAAACGAGAGGCTCGGTGGATGAAGGTTTTTCATTGGGTAGATGTAAGCTTTGATGGGATGGTGTTATCATGGAGATAATCATAGATATCTTGGTACCAAGGGGAATTGGGACCAACAAGTTCGCAAATAATTTCAGTTGATGGAACATCAACGACCGGTATCAACAATTGCTCGATCAAGAATTCACAATGCTAAGTGTTTGTAGGCATATCCATGAGGGATCCAATAGTATCCATAGCATCTGCAGCTTTATTATGTACTTTGGGGACTTGTTCAAAATAGATGTTAGAAAAATGTTGCTTGTAACTATCAACCAATTGTTTGTAGGGTATCAACTTGTCATCTTTTGTTTGATACTCATCTGTTACTTGTCTAATGACAAGTTGAGAGTCTCCATAGACTTGTAGTTATTTGATATTCCATTGGACTGCTATGCAGAGACCTATAAGTAGTGCTTCATACTCAACAATATTGTTGGTGCAAGAAAATGCTAGCTAATATAACTTTGGAATATAATCATTTTGTGGTGTAATAAAGAGAACTCCTACTCCTGAACCATGCTTTGTGTAGAAACCATCAAAGTATAGTTTCTATTCAACTGAGGTAGAAAGATTGAATATCCCTTCATCTGGAAAATTAGAGAGCATAGGGTTTATATCTGTCATAGGAGCCTCTGCTAATTGATTTGCAAGGACTTGCCCTTTGATAGCTTTCTTATCAACATACTCTATATCAAATTCACTCAAAATCATGACCCATTGCTAAACATGTAATGTCACAACTTTTGGGAAGCAAACACTACTGCTAAACATGCCCACTCCATGGGATTATAATTGAGTTCATACCCAACCAAGGTGTGACTGATATAGTAGACTGCATGTTCTTTGCCTGACTCATCATGCTATGCTAGGAGGGCACCTAATGTTGCAGATGTAGTAGCGATATACAAGAGTAAAGCTCTATCTGGAATTGGTGGCACCAAAACTGGAGGTGTAGCTAGATATTCTTTGAGTTGATCAAATGCCTATTGACACTTACTATCCCATTGGAATGAGACATCCTTTCGGAGCAAATGTAGATAAGATTGACATTTATTTGCTAGTTGTGAAATAAACTGTCTAATGGACTTTAATCTCCCTTGAAGGCTTCTTAGTTGCTTTAGATTTTTGGGTGGAGGCATCTCAACTATAGCTTTGACTTTATCTGGATCTACTTCAATTACTTAACAAGATACAATGTATCCCAACAACTTCCCTGAAGTGACACCAAAGACACATTTCTTAGGATTGAGCCTCACTTGATACTTCTCTAGTCTGTCAAATATATGTTCTAGAACCTGTAGATGATCTACCCTAGTGGTATATTTTCCCAATATATCATCGACATAGTCCTCCATAATAGTATGAAAAAGGTCATGAAATATTACTGTCATTACTTGTTGATAGGTGGCTCCTGCATTCTTTAGACCAAAAGGCATGACTTGCCAACAATAGGTGCCCCAAGGACATGTAAAAGTTGTTTTATGTTGATCCTCTGGTGTAATGATGATATGATTATATCCAGAGAAACCATCCATTAGGGAAAGCATTTTGTGACCTGTTGTTAAGTCCACAATGATATCAATATTTGACAATGGAAAATCATCTTTAGGACATGCTTTATTGAGATCTCTAAAGTCTGTGCAAATACGGATGCCCCCAGTGACTTTGGAAATAGGTACCAAGTTTGACACCCACTCTAGATAATCAATAGGTCGTATGAACTTCACATCTAGCAATTTCATCAACTTTGCTTTTACCAATAGTGTAATTTGTGGATGTATTTTATGGAGCTTTTGTTTGACTAGCTTGGCATTTGGAGATACTACTAGATGATGAACCACTAGTGAAGGGTCCAACCCAGGCATGTCAACATATGACCAAGTGAAATTGGTTGTCCTTTGCAAGAAGAATTTTATGAAATCCTTCCTCTCTTGTTATGAAAGTGAAGCTACTAGGAATGTGATTTTAGGATTCTTAACTATGCCTAGATTCATTTCCTGTGAGTCTTCCACCAAGAGAGTAGATTTTTCTTAATAATTTGTAGGTAAGGGAAGGTCAAATCCTCCATCCTTGGGTGCCTCAAAGAGATTTTCACCATTGGATATGTCCTTTTTTTTTACTTTTTTATGATCAGGAGGTGCCACATATGGTTTTCACCTAGGGATCTATTTTTATTTTCACTTTTGCGACTGGAGGATTTGGCATTCTCACCAAAATACGCAGCTTGATCTAAATCTATGACAAACCCAGCTTTATGATCACCAAGTGGGATACCATCCTGGAGTCCCATGAATTCTACTATAGCCTCATCATTATGAAAGATGTCGAGAACGAGGACCTCTTGTTGGTCCCAATCAATAAGTTTAGGTTAGATGAGTGGAAGATTCTAGGTTTTTGTGTCAGAAGTGAGGGAGATGGATGATATCATGAATATTAAGGTTTCTTGGAATAGGTATGTGAGGTGTAGGTAAGAGTCATCGATAGTATCCTCTTCAAAGATTGAAACTATGGGAAAATATTTCGCTACCTCATTGAGAATAAACTTGATGTCTGAGGAACGTGGCATCTCCTTACCGTATCCTAAACCATGCCTATTGTTATGCTTAGTCACAATGATAGGCTCTAGATTTCCTTGACCATGTTTTCCAAGACCACCTTGGCCTTTATATCCCATGTTTTTCATAATTCAGAGACCTATACCATATTGTGCAATAGGTAGTATGACTAGATCCTTTTCTTGTAATATCCAAGAGGAGATATCTTCAATAGATTCATCTTCTAGCAATCCCCAATGAGTGAATGTTGTTAGGGAAGCTAGTACGATTGCCTTTTTATTGACCTTTGCAATGGGTGGTTTGCCATATGACTTAGGTGAGAAAGGAATCCTCCCCACACGGCAAGATTTTGAAATGTCATATTCGCCAAATCTTGTCTCTGTATCAAACCTTGATCTCAGGAATGGGTTTATCAGTTGAGGCTTTAATCAAAGTATCTGGGTCAATATATAAAGGTGATGGTGGAGCTTCAATGTTATTTGGGATTAGGTTTGTATTCTGATATAGCCCTTGCATTGTGTGGCAAAACTCAAAAGGATTTGGATCTCCAAGGATAGTGATTTATGTACCATTGAATGGGAATTTGAGACATTGATTGTATGTAGAAGGTACGGCTTGCATGGTATGGATCCATGGGTGACCTAGGATGATATTATACAGAAGATCAAGGTCCAATACTTGGCATCTTATTTCTAATATGACAGGGCCCACTTGAATAGGCAAATGGATCACACCTTCTGACCGGTGCTCTGCATCATCATAAGCTTTAATAGTGATAAAATGTTCAAGATTAATGCTATCCTCAGAGTATCCTAATTATTTTAGCAATTTTAGTGAACAAATGTTCAAACCAGCACCACCATCTATAAGTATATGTTTTATCTTGCATTGATGGATGAATACTTTAATATGGAGTGCATCATTATGGCAAGGATTATGAGTTAGGTTGCCCTTATCAGAAAAGAACACATGGTAAGGTGAGCCAATGCGACTATCATGGCTTTAAATTCTATGACAACTATGTTGTTTGGAACCAATGACTCTTTGAGGGTTTTTTCAAGCACTACTTTGTGGGCAGGTGATGACTTTAGGAGATCTAAAATGGAGATTTGTGCGAGAGTCTTCCCTAGATGTTCTATGATATTATATTCAGAGTTGATGGGAGTTTCTTGTGTTGTCTCATGAAGGGTAACACGACCATGACGAGTTGTGACAGCACAATCAGGGACTATGCCTTTGATGGTAAGAGTGGAAAAATGACTTTCTTCAAAACAACCCACAATGGAATCATAGGAAGAGGAAGCTTTGTTAACATTTTTACCTTTATCAGGATTATTTCCTTTACCATGTGGAGGGAATGGATCCTTGTACATGTCTAGGTCTTTGTTTGTAGCATGGGTTGGAGGATCATCAATAGTGACTTCTCCTCTATCTATGAGATTCTAGATTAAGTTTTTCAAATTCATGCATCTAGGGGTTTTGTGTCCTTTGACTCTATGGTATTCGCAATATTCATTGTCTTTGTACCAAGTGGGTTTGAAAGTGGGGTCATCAGCTGATTAGTCAAAGTTACCCTCTTTCTGCTGATGAAGTTATTTGATGCACACAAGAAAATTTTGGTGCAATCTTTGATGAGGTGGAGACATCTTAACAAAAATAAATTTCATCTTGTAAAAGAGTATGAACCCAAAAATTATTTAAAGTTAGTTTTCATTGATATTATTATATTGAAGAGATTTTGGTAGTGTGATAAGTCTACTTAGGAAAAGTTTCTTAAGTATTGATTTGATATGTTCTCCCAAAGGAGTGAATTTACGTCTAGGGGGGTAGTCTTGTTTTGGTTGCTCCCGGGGGGTAGATAGGGTGGTTTTGACATGTGATTGAAAATTGACTGGTGTTTGGAGAGTTTGAACATGTTTAGTGTCCACAACACCATCATTGATGACATTCTTGTTCTTGGACTAAAATTGAGGTTTTTCATTAGATGATTGAGGATTATCTTTAGTTTCCTTAAATATTTTGACTAGGCCTTTAGCAATAAGGGCCTTTTCAATATTAATCCCTTAAGATATAATTTCATCAAAGGAAGTAGCACATTGGATTTGTAAATGAAACCCCAATTCAGAATTTAGGTTTTGATCAAAGATGTTTACAATTGCTTCTCAGGTATAGGCCATGGGAATTTGCTAGCCATATTTCACCATCTTTGAAGGAAAGAGATGAAATTCTTCCCATTTCTTTGCTTATTGTTCACTAGGTCATGAATGGAACTCATATAGATATCCATAAACATCATCATGAATCATCAATAGAACATCATAGTGTTGGTTTAGGTCTGGACAACTGAGAGGGGGGTGAATCAATTGTCCCATATTTTAATCTTTCTACCATTAGTATTCCTTATCTACTTATAATCAAATTAATGATATAAACACATGAGCAGAAACATAAATAACACAATTGACACCAAGATTTTTGACGTGGAAACCCAGTAAGGGAAAAACCATGGTGGGGGTTAACCCACAAAAATTAATACCCTATTAAAAGTATTTTTACAAATGAGAATGCACATGCATTTGGGCTCACTGCCTACAGAAAGATTACAAGAGAATAACAGAGATTTTGAACTGATAAATAGCATCTACCCATGCAAGAGTTTCAGTTCCAGTTAAGTGCAAAAACTGATCTTATAGATTTCATCTTTACTTGCTCTTCTTACTGCTCTGCCTTCATTCGTTCCTTAGATTTTCTTTTCTTCTCACAATTACACCTTGTTCAAACACACACAATGCTAATCATCCAATTCCATCTGTTATATATATCCACAACATGATCTACAATCATTTTACCAGTCAGCTTCAAGAACATTTAGAACTTTGTTGAGTACTCTGCTCTGTCGGCTAGATCCATACATGATATGAGATGTGGACCAAAACTTGCACTCGCAAATCATCAATCATGTCGGCTACCATCACTAATCATCACACATTTCCTAATAAACAACTTCTATACATCTGAAGTTAAGATCATTTATAAAGTCGGCCAGTTCTTCTTTTGTCTATTTTGTCAAACTGAAACTTGATACTCAGAAGCTAATATCTTTTGAGTCCTTCATCTCCGGAGGACAAAACTATGGATTTAGAGTGTATTGATAATTCTTACAACTACATCAGATCTGTAACAAACCATGCTTTTCCACCGGAGAGATTCGGACCATGATACCGAACCCTATCACCTGCTCTATTCTTGACTACCCAGACTTAGACAAATTCTGATTCTAACTTCCGGTGTGAACAAATTGTGTTATACAGATGATTGGGATGATCTTAGTTGCCATCAATGACAACACCTATCATGCCTAGCAGTGTCTCTTGCAACAATCTCCCCCTTTGTCATTGATGGCAATACTTAGTGAAAAACAACTAAGTGTTGGAATAGCTCCCCCTTAGCTTGTGCTCCATACTATTGTTTACACTGCTTTCCAGTGCTTTTTCACTAATCTTCACTCCCCCTTTGGCATCAATGGCAAAGGGTGGGGTCCGCAAGCCAAAATTTCAAAAATTTGTATATAGGACCGCATAAGTACAACTAATTATTAAGTTTAATTTAGATGAACTTGAGAATGTCTGCAAAGCTAGTTTTTATTTGCACAAGTTCAGAGGCCCAAGTACTCTTCATTCCATCCAAAATAGAGATGTGCCCACTTAACAAAAATAAATATGCTTCTGCCTTTGACAGATCTGATGGATTACTAGTCTGAACTGCAGTCTGAGCTTCAGATAGGGCATTATACATTGTCTTTAACTTAGGGGAAACCAATCCCCAAAGCTCACACATTATCTTCATAATGTTGCTTTTCTCTTTAACAAATCTCTTTATCTCATCAGTCAAGCTAATTACTTGACATTCCTGACTTATGGGTGAAATAGTTAGAGGATCAAAATTATTGGACAGATTTAACAATTTCAGTTCTTGTTCCTTTATCTTCCTCTCAATATCCTCATTTACTTTAGGCCAGGATAGACAAAATTTATATACATCACTTCCATCACTTAGATCATTTTGAACACTCTTTATACTGATAGCAAGTATAGTCCTATCATACCCTATTAGACTCTTAATTTCACTAAATCTCTTATCCAAAAACTCATTTCTGACTTTTGTCTCTGCAGACTTCTCAAAGGACTCAAAATCAGTATTTATAGAACTTACAAGATTTTTCAGATGTCTGGAGGGGGAATCAGATGGACTCTTCTAGTAGGAAGGCATTAATTTTTCCAAAATCCTGGTTGCAAGCCCCAGTAGCTCATTGTCCTCCATGTGGAACTTTAACATATTTTCTCTAGCCTTTACTTGGGTGAATGATGCAATTTTCATCAATTGAATTGGAGAGAGAGCATCTAGATTGGCTAGACCTTGGAGTAGTTCAAGCTCATCAAGTTCAATCATTTCTTTTTCAAGAAGACTTTTTACTGTATCTGCAGTGTCTCTTGCAACATTTTCTAAACCATCCTTTTGTTCATTAGATTTCTCAGTATCTACTTTAGGTGCTTCAACGTTTGCACCATCTTCTTCTGCTTTACCTTTCTTTCCTTTTTCTTCCTCTTTCTCTGCTTTACTTTTCTTTGTGTTCTCTGTAGAGGGACTCTTTTCTTTTTGTTTACCACTTGCTACCTAATCCGGAGGGCTCTGTGAAGTAGTGATATTATCTTCTTTTCCTAATGGGTCAGGTGGATTAGGAGTATCTCTTGTATCAACTACTTTATCCATCATTTTTGTATCATCCTGATTTACTTGTTCCATTTCTAGAACAGAGGCTTCACCCAACTTAGATTGCTGCTCAATGATGTTCTCTTCTTCACCATCTGGAACTTCTTCTGTGACTATGGGAAAATTGTACTTTTCCAATGCTTTCAAAAGAATTTCTTGAGTTTCTTTAACAATTTAACTTGTTTCTCCAAGCATGAGTTTGTTCATTCTCTTTTTGCTTCTAAAGTCATCTTTGACTTCCTTGAATATCATATCTATTTGATCAGGTGAAATCTGGGGACACAAATTTATTAGCTCATGTTCCCTTATTTCCATGTCCTTGCTCTTGGCATTTTCTTTTCTCAACTCCAAAATATTTGCCAGACTTTGTGGCAACTCAGAAGTTATCTCAATCAGTGCCTTGTTGTATATGTTGAGATATCTGACAGTTGCTTCCTCCAACACCCTTTTATCCACATCATTGTATTCATCATAGAATTCAATTATGGGTTTTAGATTTCCATCGACAGTGACTAACTTTATCACATCCTCCAGGGAAAGTGTGGGCTTCTCAACATATTCCTCATATTCATATGCTTCTGTCTTTTGCCTTTTATTGGCCCTTTTGCTTTCGGAGGACTTTTCTTTGGTTACTTTTCAGCTTTTGTTCTGGTGGCCTTTATTTCCTTGATTTCAATGTCAGAATCTATATCTTCTTCTTCTTCTTCTTCTCTTATGCTTTCATAGGTCCGGGATGCTTTTGTTTTCTTCCTTTTCTGCCATTTTCCAGATGATTTTGCTTCTAGTTTTGGAGTCTTGGAAGGATCAGGGGAAGCAGCAGAGCTCCTAGTAGTTCTTGAAGTGAAAGAGAGTTCCACTGGAGCATCTATTTGTTTCTTATCTTGTTTCTCTTTCTCAGCCTTTTCAGTTCTTTCTCTGAGTTTCCTCATAGCCTCCTTAGTTAGGCCCAGATTTTTAGCTAACTGCTCAACTTCTTTTCTTACTTTCCTTTTGGTTTCAGGTTCTCTGAATTCAGTATGTAGTTTCAAATTCAGCTCCTCATAAGTTCCAAATCTTTCAACCATTGTGTCTTAAGGCTTGCTTAGAAGATGTTGAGCATACATATTCAAGATTTTTTCATCTACTTCATACCCCATGGGCATGATCCAAGCAGTTCTGGGTTCCACTACTTCCATTAGACACTGATCAGTATCAACCATGAAGCATATATCATTTTTGTACTTCTCAACAATTGATTTAGGGATTCTTTCCCTTAAGTGCATTATACTCTGAAAATTCTTGAAGTAACCCCATATTGCAATTTTCTGAGCTTTGAAATCACCAATGCTGCAAAGATGATCTCTGATCTGAATGGCAACTAGCTCATCCTTAGTCCAGTGCACACCTTTTACCCCAGGTACCTCATTCATAAAGTAAAAGGATAGACAGAACCAGTGTACCATACTTGAAACTATTTTTCTTATCTTTCTTGATTTTGTTTAAATTTTTAATCAATTGATTCTGTAGTAATTCACACAAGTCATAATCAGTATTTTCCTTTAGCATCTTGTATGCAACATTTATGGTTGTTCCAGAAACAAAATTTTCTCTGCTTGAGTGGTAGATCTTGTACCCAATCACCATGGAGGTGAATTTGACATCCGGTTCTATACTATCATTAATGGTCATCGCCCTTCTGTCAAACTTAGCACCGGTAGCATCAGTCACTGTCTGGTTTTTCACGGCTTTCAGCATGGGCAATCCTCTGGTTGAGTTTAAGCCAGTTACAATTCTGATAGCATCCTTGGTAATCTTGAGTGGTTTTAACAACCAAATGAATTCATCATGCATCCAACTCAAAACGTATTGAACCCATTCTTCCTCATCAAATGTTGGAAACCCCATAATCTAAATAAAATGTTTATCCTGTAGTACCTTATACTTGAGTTTAAGTTCATGATTTTCATCCCTAAGTTGTTTCTCAAACAAGTCTACATACCTTGAATCTCCAAACTCATCTATGTTTGCATGAATATAAACCCTAATGTCTTCAACATGCAGCACACCATACAGAACACTTGAAAAAGCACCTAACAAGTCGACTTCAATTGATTTGTGAGGATGCTTCTTAAATTTGGGTCAAGGCCTTGCAGTAATGTCAACAACATGAGGAGTAGCCATCTCAACAGATTTTAGGTTCAAATCTTTACAGAGAGGTACCTTTTTCTTTCACAAGGTTAGGGTTGATCAATTACTGGTTGAATTCGCTCTTTGCCTCAATCTCTGGATTTACAACTCAAATGCTCTTCTTCTTGTTTCCTCAGAATGCAAAGTGATTCAAATGACCTTTTATCTTTTGCAAAACCTAATTTGGCATTATAATAAATGTGTTGCCCTAACTATATCCGGTTACTCTATTTTTTATAGTTCTTCATGAATCACTCCGCAAGTTTTCATATCAACATCTTTTCTTCCAAAAATCCTTCCAAAGGTTCTAGACTAATTCAAAATATTCTCTTTTATTGTGCTAGATTTAGGCACCCACTTACTAACTGGGGGTGAATTTGATGTTTAATGTAGCTCCCCCTGAGCCAGAGCTCCTGACTTAATTCCTAAAGGAATTGTTAGCACCTGATTCTGGTGCGGACCCATCACCGTTGTTTATTGTATCTTTATTTACCCATATCTTGTTCATTTCACTCTGTATCTCATTCACATCAATTTTTCTTTTGCCTTTGTCTTGTCTTTGTTCATCCAGTTTTCTGTTTACCAGACCTCTTCTTTCATTGTTCCTATTTCTGCAGAATCTTGCAATATGACCAGATTTATTACAATTAAAGCACACAACATTTCCTTGCTTATGAACTTGATTTCCTCTTGATCTGCATTGATTAGCCATGTGTCCAAATCCATTGCAAGCAAAGCAGTAACCATTGAAAGAATTGCTAATTCCTCTATTGTTAGCATTATTCATTATCATACTTCTGCGTTCATTTGATCTATGACCATACCTCTTACACTTGAAGCATTGACCGGAGAAGGATGGACCATTTTGATTCACTCTGCTTCTGCACTGAGTAGCTCTATGACCAAATTTATTTCAATTGAAACAATTTCCATTGAATGATGGATATCTTTGAGCATTAGGTTGTCTTACCAGAGGTTTTCTAGTTCTGTTTCTTTTATTCCTTGGTTGAAAATTTCTTTGTCCAAATCCGGAGCTTTCACCTTTCTCATATCTAAGATCATGCTTGTCATCATCCTTTTTCTATTCTTCAATTAGTGCTTCAAGTTTAGCTAAGCTTATCTTGAACTTCTCCTTATACTCATTGGTAATTTCTAGGTCATGTCTGAGAGTGATAATCTGTCTCTCAAGTTTTCTCTCATTGTTTCTGCTTTCTTGTAGATTTGATTCTAGGAGACTAGCTATTCCATCCAATCTGCAGCATTCTTCAGTTCTCTCCTTCAGGTTTTGCTTCATTTCTTCTTCAGTTTTCTTCCTATCTTCAATTTCCTTGGTTAGTCTCATTACCCCAGTTTCCATCTCATGTTTTAGGACAACAACTTCTTTAGCTAACTTTTCACATTCTTTTGTCTTCTCTTTCAGGGCCTTGTCTTCCAGTTGAAGAGGTTGCTCCTTTCCTTTTGCATTGGATTTGCTCAATTTTTCTTTTAAAATCTCAATGAAGTTTTCAGCTTTTTTGAGGTTATCTTGCAACTCTTGGACCTCTGCCTTGGACTGCTCAAGATCATCTAGGGAAAGATTTAGTTGCCCTTGAAGGTTATATTCATCCATTTTAACTGACTTCCCAGATCTCCCTTAAGCTGTTAAACTTTTCAAAAGGAACCTTGCTCTAATACCAATTGTTGGTTTAGGTCCAGACAACTAAGAGGGGGGGTGAATCAGTTGTCCCATATTTTAATCTTTTCTACCATTAATCTTCCTTTACTACTTATAATCAAATTAATGATATAAACACATGAGCAGAAACAAAAATAACACAATTGACACCAAGATTTTTGACGTGGAAACCCGATTAAGGGAAAAACCACGGTGGGGATTAACCCACAAAAATTAATACCCTATTAAAAGTATTTTTACAAATGAGAATGCACATGCATTCAGGCTCACTGCCCAGAGCTCACTGCTCAAATAGAAGCTCACTGCCTACAGAAAGATTACAAGAGAATAACAGAGATTTTGAACTGATAAATAGCATCTACCCATGCAAGAGTTTCAGTTCCAGTTAAGTGCAAAAACTGATCTTACACATTTCATCTTTACTTGCTCTTCTTACTGCTCTACCTTCATTCGCTCCTTAGATTTTATGTTCTTCTCACAATTACACCTTGTTCAAACACACACAACACTAATCATCCAATTCCATCTATTATATATAGCCGCAACATGATCTACAATTATTTTATCAGTCAGCTTCAAGAACATTTAGAACTTTGTTGAGTACTCTGCTCTGTCAGCTAGATCCATACATGATATGAGAAGTGGACCAAAATTTGCACTCACAAATCATCAACTATGTCGGCTACCATCACTAATCATCACACATTGCCCAATAAACAACTTCTAGACATCTAGAGTTAAGATCATTTACAAGGTCAGTCAGTTCTTCTTCTGTCTATTTTGTCAAACTGAAACCTGATACTCAGAAGATAATATCTTTTGAGTCCTTCATCTCCGGAGGACAAAACTATGGATTTAGAGTGTCTTGACAATTCTTACAACTACCTCAGATCTGCAACAAACCGTGCCTTTCCACTGGAGAGATCCAGACCAAGATATTGGACCTATCACCTACTATGTTCCTGACTGCCTAGACTTAGACAAATTATGATTCTGACTTCCAGTGTGAACAAATTGTGTTATGTGGATGATTGGGATGATCTTAGTTGCCATCAATAACAATAGCTATCATGCCTAGTAGTGTCTCTTGCCAACACATAGTATATCATATACATCTCACAAGGTCATCAAAATAGTCGTGTCTCATCATATATACATAAAAAAATGGATCAATATAGTACAAAAAGGTTTTCAATGAGCCATCAAAATATACATCATCATTCGCAGGCATCACAGTCTACATCAAAAATACAAAATGCTAGATCATGTATATATAATAAGCACTATTTGTGACTATGTGTAGAGCTCCCTGTAGTGTGTTGTCCCTGAGCTCCACCTATACCAGGTGAAGGCCCTCTTGTTGATGGTGCCCTAGGGGGACCCATCACCGATGATCCTGACCTCCACAAGGAAGATGCCCCTGACCTACTCCTCTCTCTAAAACTTGGTTGTCGTTGCTCGACTGACACAACCCCATAGTATAGTTCTCTATAATACTTTGCCTCTCTACTAGCTCTGGTCAGCTCACCCTGTATGTGAGTCAGCTCTCCAACTAGTGTCATGGTGACCTGGTTGGTCCCCAAAACAACTCTTGTTGTGTCTCACTCTATCCTTATCCGTTGCATAGCCTAAACTGTAATGTCCCTCTTGGCAATCAGTCAAGCTACTATGTTGTCATCTACCCGTGTCAGTGCCTGTATCGATGTCTGTGCCTGGGCCTGGGCTTGCCGCAACTTCGTTCTCGTCGTGTCTCTCTCCTATTTGACTCAGAGATATCTCATCTCTAGATGAGTGTGGCGTGTTGTCTCCGCCTATAAAAGTCTCTACATGTGCTCTACCTATGTCTCTGTCTGTGTTGTAGCTTACAACTGTCCACCCACATCCTGCATCTGTACATCAAGCTAATCATCATGTCCATCATGTTCTCCTACATCCTGTGCCACCACATGTGCCTGGTGCGATTGCCTCACTCTGTGAGGTCTCTCCTCCAGTCCCCTACTGACAATCTCACCAACTGCCCCTGGTGTGGTCAAATTCACTAGCCTGTGCTGTAACCAATAAGCATCGTACTTAGGCATGGTACCTACATCAATTGCCTCTAGGATCCACTACCATGCCACTGGGCCAAGTCCTCTAAGCTTTGCTAGGGTTATAGCTACCACAATCTCTGGTCCTTAGGCCGGTATCTCCCTCTGCGTTCATGCATAGATAGCTTCCCCTACTGGCTCAGGCTAGGGCAACCCAAACTATTGAAGTACCCTCTTTGGAAGGTACCTCTCTATTGTTAGACACACAGGTATACTAAGAGGGGGGTGAATCAGTATACAACCATATTTCACTTTCAACAAATTTAATTTATCCAGAGCAAATTAAACCTTTAAGTATTACATCATTAACATGAACATGAAAGAATAACATAATGCACATCAACACATAACACCAGATATATGTGGAAAGCCCTAGAAGGGAAAAACTACAGTGAGGATTAACTCACTAAATATGAAGCTCAAATAGTAACTTTGTTTTAGGGGCTTTAACCCACGAAAGTTGATACTGCCTAAGTAACTTTGATTTAGGGTCACTCCCAAGGAAGCTTCTACTCCCTGATGACTTTATTTTAGGGACTTTAACCCAAGGAAGCAACTACTCCCTAATCTGAGAATAAACTCAGAGATGATTATAGTATGACAATCTTTCAAATGTTTGGAAATTGTCTTTGAAGCTCACACATGATGATTGCACTTTTGTGTCTTCAAACTTATCTTCTAAAGATCTGATCAGTCAAGCACACTCTATGCTTGATCACTATCTCAAATAAGTCTTCAAGATGAATTCAGACAGCATCAACAACATCTTCTCTTTCACCCACAGCCACACATTAATATGTATTTTGTATGCTTTTATTTGCTTGCGAACCTTTTCAATCATCTTGCAATCACACTCTCTGCATTCAATTTGATCTACTATTTATACATGATATTACATTGATTACATAGCTTGTCGACCAAGGACAATATGGAAAATACATTTACAAGTTGGCCAGACAACATACAACATGAAACATGTAGAAGATAAGACCTAAACAACATCACACGTTTCACCAGTAGAAGATTCAAGCCTTGCAGACTCCAACAGTTACTTAACCAAGTCCAAAACATCCTTCACAGCTTCAAGCAGCAAGGAAATTCCTCTGCACACTCTTCTCATTTGAAAATAGGACAACTTTAAGTAAAACACATGAAAACTTAAAGAGTAATGACCATATCAATTAGAAAACCTTGTGCGGTACTGAAATTCTTCGTGAAACTCTTCCAGATGAGTCCACATGACTCATACAACATCCCCAAACTCTCCTTTGCCACTGCACATCAAAGAATTATACCACACAGCTTCATCCATTAATTCTAAGAACACTTTGTTAACTGAACCACACTATACCATGCTGTCAATTGAAAAAGTGAGTTGTGGACCAGCAAGAAGAATGAAACTAAAAAGAGGCATGCAATACACATTCAAGAACATGTCCATAAAACTGCAAAGATAACCATTCACATCTAGAGGAATGTGGAGCATCCCAGTCAACTTTTATCATCACATTATACTGTCAAAACACATGCCAGAACCTTATCATGGAAAACTTTCACTGCAGAGGGAATTATGGTTTGGAACTTTAGAAACCACATATTTACCATCCTCTAAACATACATACACAACCGCATAGCCATTGCTGCAAGAATAGAGGAATGCGGAGCATTCCATTCTCCTTTCAACATCTCATTATACTATCAGAGCCTAAACCAAAGCTCAGTCACTTGTATCTTTCACTGCAGAAGTGCAAAAGCTATGAAACTTAGAATTTAGCATATTGACATCATACTCAACTTAACTCTTGAACCGCAAGATCATATCTTCAACATCAGAGGAAGAGCATACAACTATCATTCTAGAAACATCTTCACAGAATCAACACTGTCTGCATTCCATCTTTTGCAAAACAAACTTCCGGTAAACCAAACATCATGAAACATGGAATATGAAAGCTTTACCATTACATAAAGCTATATTCCAGTCCATGAATGCCCAAAGTCAAATTGATGGAAATGCTGAGCAATTTCCCAGGAAGTCTTCAAAGATGTTCATTCTAAAACAGAGAATATCACCAACTTCCAGAGGCTTAATCTATCAACACATGCATCAATGTATCTTCAACTTCATGTTCTCATCTTAATATATCTTCTTCAGGAGCACAGTATCTAACTATGAACACTGTTACACATACATAATCAGTGTTGACATCAATGACAACCAATACAACTATATGAATCATTTGTGTAACATCTATAACATATATGCTCCTACCAAACAGATATCTACCTCGTCAGCAGTACAGTAAATGCTCTGCATCATCATCCTAGCTCTCACAGTCGCGCCATGATCTCCAGATGAATTTATCTAACTCATCCAGTTGTTGCCTCCAATAGGTTAGTGCACCTAGTTGCCGTTGTGTTAGTGCACCATCATACAGATGAACAAAGGGCTCCCTGTACTGTCTTTGCCAAAGAGAGATCGGCCTGGTGATGCCAATGTGCTCCCAGGCCCATATATGGAGCAAAGTAACACCAGCTAACAAATTGGTCCCAAACCTGTATGCACAACCATGCAGATCATGATATAGTTGTACCAAAACATAAGGCCCCCATGCATACCTGATACCATAGGTAAACATGTCCTCCAAAATAGTACCCCATCCAACAGCAAGTCCACGTGAGCGCCTATCAGGAACTAGTACGCCGCCAATCATAGACACCACCACAAGTTGGATCCTATCACATAGCCTGTGAATCTGTCTCCATCAGATCTCATGATCCTTAATACCTAGATTAGGAGTCATAAAGATCCATCTGAGTGTAAACTCCCCCTGATCGGTATCATAGTCTACCCACGCTCCATGCATAGGTATCCTCAGAATGTGCCATATGTAACATCTCAATCCATAATTTCTTTGATACCATATGTAACATCCCAATCCATAATGCTTAGAATTTAACATAAACATTCATCTTAATCAAGAGATAAAATAAAAACATGATTATCCAATTCCAAGTAAATCAATAATGATTCATTATCATTTCCACAATTAAGCATGTTATTCTAAACAGAATAAAACAAATCTTACATTTTCAATAATCAATTACAAATCTTACATTTTCAATAATCAATTACATATCTTACATATTCACTATACATGTACAAGTTATGCTCAAGGAATCATATATCAATTTATACATTACAATTGACTATCAAGTCATAAAATGCAAACCACTGTATCTGGAACATATGACATCTATCTCCATAAGCCTCAGCTTGTCTCATGCTTGGAAAGGAGAGCATCATCCTGGTGCTTTTTCACCAAGCACGAACCTACGGTCCCCCGCTCAACTTCCTACGTAGAAGTGGCCCTACCCTTCACGGAAAGGTTAGCTATTAGGAACCGTTAGGTTAGCCATCTAAGTATCTGGTGTTGTGTCCTTCATAATGCCTCTCGGTCAGACAACTATAGATCCACTCTAACTATGTATGACACTACTAGAGACACTATGCCATCTGAAGCACTAGTGATTGACAATGCATGCTGAGATGGATGCATTACTTTGGCCAAAGATTTACATACATAAATGTTACACATTCAATGTTGCCGTATGTCCACCACCTCAACTCGACTTATAAGCTGTCATGTCCTATAGTTACATAGTTTGACCCTTCTCAGTCTAGAAAAATTGAGTTCAAAAATCATCTTAGTCCATTCCTTGGACATCCAACTTGGTCTTGATAACCCATCTTGAGGTTCTAGTTCTTCAAGCAACTGGGAACTAGTGACTCCACGTCACTTTGTCCCATGTTTGTTTTCAAAAAGAAGGAAATTAAATCATATTCTCTACACTCAACCATAGTGGCTTGGAGTTAGCTATTGTTTACCTCAACTCAGGTTTTGCCTTTAAGTCATAATGTCAACGAGTGAACTTATAAAGACTCATAGAGTCAGTTTCCTTTAACTAGGTTCTTTCTCAAGAGACCCTCTTGACTCCAAAATTCTTAAAGAAGAAAACTTATCCATTCGAAAAGAAGCCTTTCATGTACTATTACATAGTATATTATATCAATATGACTCAACCCATAGGAGTCCAAGATAATAACATGATCATATGAGACCTTTCATTTCCATGAGAAATGTTATAGAATTAAGTACATTACATGCACAAAGGCTCATTACATGTAGTTGATATTTTGCGTCTTTCACTTCGAGGGAATAGTGTTAATATTAATAATAATGGTTTCAAAGAGAGTTTTTTTATCAAAACTGAATCAGTCATTATCATAATAGGGTCCGTACTTTACCTGCTATCATAAGAAAGTTCTAGCTATCGAGAGCATGATTCTAGGTTCTCAGCTATCATAGTCATTTAAAATGCAGTCGCCCTTTTCAGGTTTTATAGTTTAAACAAAGACTTTGAGCCTTTGTGGCTACCATCCAAACATTTTGAAATATCATAAGAAGTTCAGGGTTCGAAAGCCATTCAACAAAAATGATAACCCTATCAGGTTTAAACACAGGTGATTAATGATAGCATTTTACCCATTGACACTATCATCATACGATGACATAACAAATAAAAGTTTTAAGCAAAGTTTAGTTCTCTGTCTAACGGTGCACTGTGAGCTTATTGATTGCATTCCGCATACGATAATCAATCAGGTGCCTGAGGATTATACGTATACACAGTAGTATACTTTCGACCATAACAATGATAAAAGAACAAATGTTCACCATTCTTAAATACACAGCAAATAAAAAGAGTTCGAAAAGGCTTATAAGCCACAGAATAACATTACATTCCTGAGCATGTCGACACCGTCAACTTTGTCTCTCATATGCATGATAAATAACTTATAATAATAAGTAAATATATTGGATATAGAATGTTGAGCTTCAGTTTCTACCTGAACTAGTGTTTGCTCGAATGTATTGACTATGTCAAGGTTTACATAGTTCTTAGCTTGGCTTTCTCGAGCTTCTATTGTAATCACCGTATCCTTGCACAAAGAAAACTGTCTATATCTCTCTTTTGAGAGTCGTATCTCCAACACCACATACACCCCAAGACAACTTACCTAAAAATAATACTCTTCAAGCACCAAAAACAAAAATAAATAAGACTCTTACCAATCGGTCATAATTGATTCCTTTAGCGTGCATGCAAGAACAAGGTTATCTTTTCTATGTTTAGGCTCACCACCTCTCCATCATTCAATCAGTTGGCAAGAATAAAGGCATGAAAATAGGGTTTACTTGGCCGCCACCCTCCTTCCCACTCTTCGTGGGTGATGATTGGCTGAGTGCCCCACCAACTTATAACAATATGAGATAAAAAGATAATATGATTATTAATCATTTTCGATCTCATAAGCAAATTCAACCAAATGAATTATGTATATAATTATACTTACACACCCTTATCTAAGGGTTTAGGGATATATATGGTGCAGTCACAGTAGGAGGGTTCACAGAATGAACTATCTGGATCGTGCAGCAAGAGTAAACACAACGGAAACAACTCAAAGAAATAGAACAAATATAGATTTAGTCATTTAGTATATCATAGAATTCAAATAGAGATTGGCCGACAACATGTGAGCTTACAATTAGGGCTCACAGGCCTGATTATATACATGCGCAAGATTAAGCTTTGAAGCTCCTCGTAGAAATCTAACTATCAGATACTACTATGTGAATCACTACTTTGATAACTTTCTAACTTCTTTCCTAAGGATCTATTACATCAATATTTATCAAGTCCAGATCAATAGATTCCTCTGCGTTGGCCAAGGAAGGTCCCAAATTCTAATGAAGAGTTGTAACGTGTGTACACAGATAGGTCAGACCTAAATGCATAGAACACTTCCAGAAAATGAATGGAATGATATGCGGATCTTCGGGGAAGCTCGGCCACGAACCAAAGATCATTGAATGATGTGTCATTAGGCTCCACAGATTGGGAAATGCTTCCACAAGTTTCTCCTTCAGCTGGTTGTCTGTGATTATCTGGATGCTCTATTCTGAGAACAGTCAAACTTCTGATAGTGATATCTTTCCGGTATTGATGTGCAGATCTCTGAATTCTAGGTATGATGTAGATGAATGAATGTAGATGCTAAGTGCAGCTCCACAGAAACTGCTTCTAACTGAACTGGAAAATGAAAAGAACAAATTTAACTAAAACCTGAAATGCAAATGTTTTTTTTTGTTGATGCAAGATTGCTCTTGAACCAGGGATGCTCCTACATTAGACATCCAGGGTTATTGAAAAAGTGAGTCCCTCACTTTACTAGGGCTAGGGGAGAACCAAGACGGTCCACCTCAGCTTGCGAAATCCATGATGAATCTTCTTCTGGTCTGCCTTTACACTTCACAAGATATTCTTTGTATTGTCTTCCTCTAGTGCTGCATCCAACTCTACTGTCCAAAATGTCTTCAATCTGCTCCTGTGCTTGTTGTGGTAACTGCTTCTTCAAGTCTTCTTCCATGCTGTCACTGAGCTCTGCTTCATGATACTGATAAAGGTCCACAATGTTGAAAAAAGGTGATATACCCAATGTCTCTAGTAATTCTACTTTATATGCATTTCCTGAATCAAATTTACTAAGTATCTTACAAGGTCCAAACTTCTTCATCTTCAACTTGTTATATGTCCCAACTGGAAATATTTCTTTTCTCAAGTATACCATCACTTCATCTCCAACTTCAAATTCCTTATGTCTTCTCTTCTCATCAGCCTTCTCTTTGTACTTATTGTTCATATTCTCCAAGTGCTTCTTAACCTGAGCATGTACTATCTTCATGCGATCTGCAAATTCTTCTACTTTTGCACTGCTCTTTTCTTCCCTACTGACATCCCTCAATTCTGCAACTCCTCTAGTGTTCACTCCAGTAAAAGTCTCAAAAGATGTTTTTCCAGTACTCCTGTTCACTGAATTATTGTATGCAAATTTTGCTTGTGAAAGAATCAAATCCCAACTTCTGGCTTTCTCTCCAACCAAACATCTCAACAAGTTTCCCAAACTCCTATTCACTACCTATGTTTATCTATCAGTCTGTGGATGAAAAGCTAAACTGAACTTCAAATCTTTCTTCATCTTCTTCCAAAGTGTCCTCCAAAAGTATCCAACAAACTTTGTGTCTTTGTCTGAAACTATACTCTTAGGTAATCCATGCAATCTCACAATCTCCTTAAAAAACAAGTCAGCTACATGCACTACATCAGTTGTCTTCTTGCAAGGTATGAAATGAGCCATCTTTGAAAATCTATCCACCACTACAAATATTGAATCATATCCTCTCTGTGTCTTAGGCAATCCCATCACAAAATCCATGCTCATGTCTTCCCAAGGTCTCTCCGGTACTGTTAAAGGTTTATATAATCTAGTATTCTAATTACTCCCTTTTACAACTTGACAAACTCTACAACTCTACACAAATCTCCAAACAACCTTATGTATCTGAGGTCAAAAGTAGTTTTCACTCACCAAAGCCACTGTCTTATCAATGCCAAAATGTCCTGCCAATCCACCACTATGCTTCTCCTTGATCAAATTATCCCTCATTAAACTTCTAGGTATTCACAATTGATTTCCTTTGAACAACATATCATCTTGAATGAAATAGTCCAACCACTTACTCCTATCTGTCACAACAGGACCTCTACATGCTTTCCAAGGTTCTGCAAAATCAATGTCTCCGTCATACATATTCTTCAATTCATCAAAACCCAACACCTCAACTCTCATCTATGTCAATAAGTTTCTTCTTCTACTCAAGGCATCAGCAACTTTGTTTGATTTTCCACTCCTATGCTTCAACACAAATGTATAACTCTGCATGAATTATACCCACCTCATATGTCTCTGATTCAACTTACCTTGATTGTTCAAATATTGCAAAGCTTGATGATCTGTATACAACACAAATTCCTTAGGCAATAGGCAATGTCTCCACTTCTTCAAGGCTTGAATTATGGCATAGAACTCTTGATCATAAACTGAATATCTCCTCCTTGCATTATTCAACTTCTCACTTAAATATGCTACATGTCTACCTTCTTGACTTAATACTGCTCCAATTGCATTTCCACTCACATCACAATCTACTTGAAATATCTTATTGAAATCTGGTAATGCCAAAATAGGCTGTTTTGTCACCTTCTACTTCAACAACTCAAAACTTTTATCTACTCCTGATGTCCACTTAAAGTATTTTATGTCACCTCTCATTGTCTTTATCATAGGGTTACAAAATGAACTAAAATTTCTGATGAACTTCCGGTAGAAACTAGCCAATCCATGAAATGATCTCATTTCTCCAATGCTCTCTGGTGTAGGCCATTCAACAATTGCTCTCACTTTCTCAGGGTCCATCTTCAATCCTTCCACAGAAATCACAAATCCTAAGTATACTAACTCTTCTTTCATGAAACTATACTTCTTGATGTTTATCAACAATTTCTCTTCTCTCAACCACTGCAAAACCTGTCTAATATGCCACAAATGTTCCTCTTTTGTCTTATTGAAAATCAGAATATCATCCAAGTATACAATCACAAACTTACCCAAGAATTTCTTCAAGACTTCATCTATCAATCTCATGAAAGTAATCAGTGCATTTGTCAATCCAAAAGGCATCACTAACCACTCATACAATCCTTCATTTGTCTTAAAAGTAGTCTTCCATTCATCTCCTTCTCTGATTCTAATATGATGGTATCCACTCTTCAAGTCTATCTTTGTGAAACATCTTGCTCCACTCAAACAATCCATGATATCATCCATTCTAGGTAAAGGGAATCTATACTTAACTGTGATCTTGTTTATTGCTCTAAAATTGGTGCACATTCTCCATTCTCCATCCTTCTTTGGTGCTAACACTGCAAGTACTACACAAGGACTCAAGCGTTTTCTGATCAAACCTTTCCTCAACAACTCTTGTATCTATCTATTCAATTCTTCGTTCTCTGTCGGTGTCATCCGATGTGCTGCTTTGTTAGGCAAACTTGCTCTAGGTATAAGATCTATGTGATGACCGATACTCCTTATAGGTGGCAATCCATCAGGCACATTATCTGATATGATGTCTTCATATTCTATCAGCAACTCTCTTATCTCCTTTGGTTGTGATTCTTCAGTCTCCTTCTTCAAGGCTTTAGGCTTCTTAGGAATCACTGCATAACACATATTCTCATGTCTCAAACCATCCAGAAATTTTCTTCCATCTACCAAACAGATTCTAGCATTCCCACATATCACAATTTTAGGATCATCCTCCAAAGGAATCAAGGTAATTCTCTTTCCATTTACTATTATAGTATATGTATTCTTTCTCCCACCATGCATAGCTTTTCTATCATACTGCCACAGTCTACCCAACAAGATATGACATACATCCATAGGCATAATATCACACAAGACTTCATCATGATAAGATCCAATATGAAATTTCACCAAACATTGTTCATTCACCAGTATCTTATGATCATCTTGAATCCATGCTATCTGATATAGTATGGGTGTTTCAATCTTTCCAACTTCAGCTTAGTCACCATCTCTTCTGAAACTAGGTTACATGAACTACCATTATCACTCACAACTTTACAACACTTACCTCCTGATTGGCATCTTGTCCTAAACAAACTTTTCCTCCGTGGTGGTTCCTCATTTGTCACTATTTGAAATAGTGCTCTCCTCATCACCAATGATTCTCCTTTCTCTTTTTTACCAATTGAACAGGGGTCATCTAATTCAACAGGTTCTTCTTCAACATAGGCTGCTCTTCCACTATTTTCTGTCCTCTTACTTGTACTACCCTCATTACATTCAAATGCTCTGTCCTTCACCTCCACACTTAAAACAAGTACCTCTAAATGTTCTCTTATCAAATCTTCTTCCTTCTCTTTTGTATCCTTCATTTCGGTATGCACTAGGGTTTCCTCTCCGGTAAAAATTTATGTCGTCTCTCCAGTAAGCATTGTTGTCTCTGTCATCCTTCTTAAATGGGCTGTCAAACTTGTTCTGCTCCAAAAATGATCTGTCTCCTCCGGAATAAGTCCTACCTCTCTGAAATTTACCTCCTCTTCCTCTCTATCTCTGATCATGCCTCTTATTCAACTTCTCTTCAACCTTCAAGGCAAACTGATATGCTTCCTCCAAAGATGTCATCCTTACCAAGCTTAGTTCTTCTTGAATGTTCAATCTCAGTCCATTGATGTATCTAGCCACTTTCTCCTTGCTTGCTTCACTATGTCCTATCCTTATGATCATTTTATGGAATTCTTCAATGTACTCCTTCACAAATTTATCCTTTTGTCTCAGGTTTTGCAATCTTTTCAACAACTCCAACTCATAGTCAACAAGTATAAATTGATTCTTCAGTTTTGTCACCATCCTATCCCATTTTGTAATCTTTTCTTTTCCTCTTCTATTTCTTTCCAACTGAACTTCTTTCCACCATTTAGTAGCATGTCCTTTCAACTTTGTCTTTGCAAATTTCACCTTCTCCAGATCTTCAATTTCTTCATATTCAAAGTATTCTTCCATGTCATTTATCCAGTCAATCAATTCTTCAAGGTTCAAATTACTAGTATAGTTCGGCACATCAACTCTAGGTCTCTTTCCAATCTTTGAAATAACTCACAACATCTTTACTTGATCTGATTCTTCTTCTTCATCACCTTCTAAGGTTTTGCCAGTTTGTTCAATAGATAGAAATTCTTCTTCATCCTCACTTTCAACGTTAGATCTCGGTGTCAATCTTCTTCGCATATCTTCTTCAACAACATCCAATCAAATTTGTGTTGTTTTCATTATTTCCATCATCTCATCTATTCTACTAGCTATTGTTCCAACAGCAACAACTCTCTTCGGCGGCATTTTTCCTAGGATCAAGTGTAAATTGCCTCAGGTTCGGCGATCAGGCTATAAGGTGACAACTGCCTCACAATTGGTGATCTGTTGCAACACAAGTAACCTGCCTCAATTTGGTGATCTTTCCACCACAAGATCTTACAGAATTCCTTTGCCAACTTCACTCAATTCGCTCCCAAAGATTCAAACTTTCGCTCTGATACCACTTGGTGCAGTCACGGTAGGAGGGTTCACAGAATGAACTATCTGAACTATGCAGCAAGAGTAAACACAGCAGAAACAAATCAAAGAAATAGAACAAATGCATATTCAATCATTCAGTATATCATAGAATTCAAATAGAGATTGGTCGGCAACATGCAGGCTTACAATTAGGGTTCACGGGCCTGATTACATACATGCGCAAGATTAATCTTTGAAGCTCCTCACAGAAATCTAACTATTAGATACTACTATGTGAATCACTACATTGATAACTTTCTAACTACTTTCCTAAGGATCTATTACATAAATATATATCAAGTCTAGATCAATAGATTCCTCTGCATCAGCCAAGGAAGGTCCCAAATTCCAATGAAGAGCTATAACATGTGTACACAGAT
The DNA here is from genome assembly GCA_027924645.1 of Cunninghamia lanceolata. Classification (NCBI taxonomy): domain Eukaryota; kingdom Viridiplantae; phylum Streptophyta; class Pinopsida; order Cupressales; family Cupressaceae; genus Cunninghamia; species Cunninghamia lanceolata. The sequence continues at coordinate 4,974,842 of BSBN01000620.1, forward strand.
AGGTCAGACCTAAATGCATAGAACACTTCTGGAAAATGAATGGAATGATGTGCAAATCTTCAGGGAAGGTCAGCCACAAACCAAAGATCATTGAATGATGTGTCATTAGGCTCCACAGATCAGGAAATGCTACCACAAGTTTCTCCTTTAGCTAGTTGTCTGTGATTATCCGAATGCTCTGTTCTGAGAACAGTCAAAATTTTGATAGTGATATCTTTTTGGTATTGATGTGCGGATCTCTGAATTCTAGATATGATGTAGATGCTAAGTCTAGCTCCATAAGGTCTGAAATGCAACTAGACCAAGAAATACAAAAACTGCTTCTGACTGAACTGCCTGAACTAAACTTGAAAATGAAAAGAACAAACTGAACTAAAAATTGAAATGCAAATGTTTTTTTTTGTTGATGCAAGATTGCTCTTGAACCAGGGATGCTCTTGCATCAATATATAAGCATTAGTAATATTAATTCCATTAGTTAAGATCACATATATTCGATGCAACTACGGGGTCGAGCATTGCTCCCCTAGAAAGCATCGTTCACCCCCAAACATAGATAATCAAATAAACATAGACACTAAACAAAATGCGAAAAAAGAGCATGGAACCAAAGGGTCCTCGGCAACTCTGTCGAAATCAACAAACAACTCAACATGACAGCCTTGCGACCAACATCTTTTGACATCACAAAAAAATAAAGATGTCAAGTAAAGTCAAATTGACCAGTCGAGAGAGAAAATGCAACTCACCCTAATAGCAAGAGTTCAATGGACAAAATCTGATACTCAAAGGACTAATTAACCTGTTTTCCTGACATCTAACTCTTCCTCCAAGATGATACTCTCCTTCCTTCTTCGAAGGACGTTATGTTTTCCTATTCACACTTAGGACCATAAAACCATGATCAGTGCATCATCATCTTTTTTCACAATTTAAATTAATTAAATATTCATATGATCAAATAATTTCATAACTAACTATCATCAATCATTAACCTCATAATCAAAGATTAAATCAGATATTTCCACAATATCAAATCAGTTAACTATGATTAATCCTCCTGATTATCATGCAAGGTTAAGATTAGGTCTATTTGTAAGTTGGGGATGTAACATATCCCCCCATAAGAATCATCATCCCCAATGATTAATTGTCTTAAAAGTTAATCAACATAATAAGAAAATGTTTCAAGAGCATATTAAATAAGTTTTTTCAGAAAAGATGACGAAATCTAGTATGAAAGTCATCATAGTTTTCCTAGGTGGCATTTTCCTCTACATAAAGGTCCCACTAGACCTTGCACAGTGTTATTTCTTTGTTACGTAAGCGTAGCTTACGCGTTTCGAGCACGTTTCGAGCACCTTGATGGGATCGATCACCACCACCCGTGGGTTTTTCACCTATAGAGCATTCCAATCAAACATAGGAATGTGATTATCAACAATATTAAACTTTTTCAAATATGAAACATGAAATACATTATGCATCATGGCAAGAGTTGGCAGTAGAGCAATTATGTATGCTATTGGGTTGACTTCTTCTAGAACTTTGAAAGGACCCACGTATCTTGGTGCCAGTTTGGACATCTTTCCAAATTTTATGAAACTCTTCTGAGGTTTTACTCTTAGGAGAACTTTCTCTCCCACTGTGAAATGCCTTTCGATGTGCTTAGCATCTGCATAACTCTTTTGTCTATCATTGGCTTCCGCTAGCCTTCTCTTAATCAAATGGACTTGCTCTTCCATCTCTGACAACATTTCTAGACCAATGCTTACCCTATCTTCTAGTTTGTCCCAGCTTATAGGGGTTCGGCACTTTTGTCCATATAATATCTCAAATGGAGCCACCTTAATAGCTAAGTGATAGGAATTATTGTAGGCAAATTCCACCAGAGGAAGATAATCCTCCCACTTGTATTGTTGATCCATGCAATACATTCTTAATAAATCCTCCAGCACTTGGTTCACCCTTTCAATTTGTCCATCCGTTTCAGGATGATAAGTAAAGCTTATATTTAACTGGGTTCCAAGTGAAGAGAATAAGGTTTGCCAAAACCTCGATGTCATTCGTATATCCCTATCTGAGATGATTTTCTCAAGAATGCCATGTAGTCTAAAAATCTCTTAAACAAATTTTCAAGCAATGATGGGTGCCCCATCCGTGAAGTTCCCAGGTATAAAATGAGCAGGTTTGGTGAGTCTATCCACCACAACCAAGATAGCATTATGCTTGTTCCTTGACATAGGAAGCCCTTGCACAAAGTCCATGCTTATAATTTGCCATTTCCACTCAGGAATTTCATGAGGGTATAAGAGTCCTTCCAGGTAATGGTGTTCCACTTTCACCCTTTGGCATTCTGTACACATAGCTACAAAATATGTAGCATCCCTCTTCATTCCTTTCCAGAAATATAGGGGTTTCACATCAGCAAGTAATTTTGTTACTCCAGGATGCCTAGAATATGGTGCAGAATGAACCTCTTTCCATACCATATTCCTTAACTCTACTGAGTTCAGTACATACATCCTTCCTTTAAACCTTAATAACTCATCTGGTTCAAGGTTGAATCCTTCATATCTCAGATTCTAAGGGTTTTCTTCAAGGGCTTGTTTACCTGCTCGTAAAACTCATCTCCCTTGGATTTCTGTAACACCTGATTCCTAAAATCAAAATATATAGAGATCATGGAGGAGATGTGTCTTCTCCTACTCAAAGCTTCTGCCACCTGATTTTCTTTTCCTTATATATATTTAATCTCAAAATCATAATCTGAGATAAATTCCAACCATCTTCTTTGCCAAGCATTAAGATGTGGCTGAGTGAACAGATATTTGAGTCCTTGGTGATCTATTTTTAGCTCAAAAGGTTTCCCAAGTAAATAGTGTCTCCACATTTGAAGTGCATGAATGACTGTTGCAAGTTCTAAATCATGTGGGGCATAATTTTGTTCAGTTTTTTAGTTTATGTGATTCATATGCAATGACCTATCCATCCTGGACTAGTACACCACCTAATCCTTCCCCTGAGGCATCGATAATGACTACAAATTGACCCTCTAGGTCAGGTACATTCAAAATTGGTGTTGAAGTCAATTTTTCCTTTAGTAGGTCAAAGGCCTCCTAGAACTTATCTGACCACTCAAATCTCTTGCCTTTTCTCTGCAAGGAAGTTATAGGATATGCAATTTTAGAAAAAAAATTCATGAACTTCCTCTAATAACCAGCAAGGCCCATGAAACTTCGGACCTCGTGAACATTTCTTGGTATCGGCCATTCCAAAATAGCCTTAATCTTAGCTGGGTCCACAACTGTCCCCTTAGCTAAAATTATGTGGCCCAAGTATTGTACATCCTTTTGAAAGAAAGTACATTTGGAGAGCTTGCCATATAGTTTATCCTCTCTCAACCTCTGAAGAACAATTCTTAAATGTTGTAGATGCTCTTCCTCATTTTTAGAATAGATTAGAATATCATCAAGAAACACTAAGACAAACTTATCCAGACAGTCCCTAAACACATTGTTCATAAGATTCATAAATGTCATCGGTGCATTCGTCAATCCAAAAGGTGGGATAGTGAATTCATAATGCCCATACCTGGTTCTAAAGGCTATCTTATGGATGTCCTCATCCTTCAACCTCAATTGGTGATATCCAGACCAAAGATCAATCTTGGAAAACACAGTTGCACCCCTCATTTGATTGAAAAGATCATCAATGTGAGGTAATGGTTATTTATTCTTAATGGTTTCTTTATTCAACATGCGGTAATCTATGCACAACCGCAAAGTGCCATCTTTCTTTTTCACAAAAATGACTGGGGCTCCCCATGGCGACACACGGGGTCTAATCAATCCTTTATCTAACAACTCTTGTAATTGAGCTTTTAGCTCCATTAGTTTTGTAGTAGTCATTCTGTAGGGGACTTTAGAAATAGGTTCTGATCCAGGAATTATATCAATCGCAAAATCAAAGGCTCTTTTAGGAGGTAAGATCGGTAGTTCATCCAAAAATACATCCTCAAAATCTCTAAGGAAGGGATACCTGTCCATATCTGATCTTTCCTGACCTATGGACTCCTTCCCAATCTCATTATGTTTCTGAGATTCATAAAACATTAATTCATCCTGGAAATAGGTTTTCTCAGTGTCATTTAGTTTTTCCATTTTGACAGCAAAAAGTTGGCACCCTTTTCTTTGAGCTCTTTTCATTTGCAAAGCAGAAATTTGTCTTAGTTTGACTTCCCCAGGTTTCCCTTGTAGAAAGACTTTGTCTTCTAAATCATCTAGACACTCTACTATTTTGGCATAACAATCCACTTTGGCCTGATGTCTCCATAGCTAATTTATCCCTAGGATAACATCATACAAGCCTAGTGGGGCTACATAAAGATTTACTTCCATGGAAAAGTTTGAAAGTTCAACCCTAGCCTCAAACATGCATTGCTCTACCTTGAGCCTTGGTGTGATTTGCATATTCTACAAACCATGAGTTTTCCATGAATCTAGCCTTCCTAGGAAGTTTGTTTACAATTGTGGGAGAAACAAAACATTCGGTAGCACCAGTGTCAATTAAAACTGAAATCAGAAGACCAAATAAAATACCTATTGTCTCAATGGGAGTTATTTGGTATTTGGCTTGCCTGTTGTCCAAGGCTACATGAATGCGTTGCTAGAACACTGCTTATTGAGAGGGTAGAGGGTTTCCTCTTGGTTGTGCTCCCTGTGTCTTGTTAGGACACTAGTTGGCGTAATGACCTCTGCCACAAGTGTAACACCCTCCCACTGGTCATCGCCTCTCCTGAGGTTTTCCAAAATTGTCCCCATTCTTCTTGGAGTGGTTATTCCCCTTTTTCTCTCCCTTGGACTTAGTTTGCTTATGCTTGGTCCTTCATCATTTTTCTCTTAATAATCTTGTTTCTTCCCCTTTTTCTTAGAGGATTGCGAGGATTGAGACCAATTATATCTCTTTTAGTTCCTTTCTCTATAAGTCGACATAGCTTTCAGTTTATGTTCCTATTTGATGGCCTTTTCATAGGCCTGGTCCATCGTAGTAGGACTGTGAACATCAACCTCACCACCAATTTGGGCATTCAACCCCATTATGAACTTCCAAATGCAGAATTTCTTATCCTATTGATACTGCAGCACATACTTCAGCAGTCAGGTGAATTTTTCCCAATATTCATTCACAGACATATCAGCGTATTTTAGATTTTGAAAGTCTATAAGTTTCTCATCATAGAACAATTGAGGCAACCATCTTTGCCTAAAAAGTTCTACGAACCTGTCCCATGTAAGGCTTGTAGACCTCAAGCCTAGTTCCATACTTTTATTCATCCACCATGTGGATGCTTCACCTGCCAGTTGGAATGCTCCCCATACTACTTTAGTGACCTCATTAGAGTTTCTTATTTCAAAATATTTTTCCATCTCCGTAAGCCATGCCTCCATGGCATCTACACTTACGTAAGCCATGCCTCCACGGCATCTATGCTTATAGATCCATCAAATTTAGGAGGCATGACCTTCCTCATGTCTTGAGATAGTTCCAAAGCCACATGACTCCTCCTATCCTCTTCTTTCCTAGCCTCAGAGTTATTCTCTCTGTGCTCACTCTAGGTGGTGTCATTATGACATTCCTCATCATCACCCCCATCATAGGCATCCCGCCAGGGTCCTTATAGGCCCCTGACCTCTTGTTTGAGATTTTCTACCCTCGTTCATGTTTCTTTTAACAAAGTCAGGATCTGGTCAAGCTTAGATTCAGAGTGCCCTGAAGGATATCCTTCTTCTTCACTATCTCTCATCCTAGTTCTAATCTGAACCTTTGTTGCAATCTACTTCTTCCTGAAGTTTGCAGATTAATCACATATTAGTTTTTCCATGTCAATTAATTAATTCATATTTTAAATCTATTCTCGTTCATGTAATCTTTAACAAGAAAGGAAAGATTGTCAAAATTTTGCCATTGCATTGTAGTTTTCATTGGATTACATATAATCCATCAAAATTACAATTTTTTTTTGTTTACACCTTGCTACTGCAAGTCATTTACAGTTTGGGATAACTTCCCATATTCATTTCTCAATCTTAAAGTTTATCATTTCAGTCTTAGGAGGTGAGGGTATATGTAGGTACTCCTTCACAATCTCCTTAGGTACATCATAATCCCTAGGATTATTTTCCACAGCTGGTGCTTTAGGTGCAGAGGGTTCTGTTGATGCATCAGTAGAGTTAGGGGCAGCCATCCTTTCTACTTTCCTTAACTCCTGCTTGATGCATTTCATGACATCAATGAAGGTTTCCTCATTAGTTAACCATGCTCCTACTAGGCAACCAGTCTGTTCAAGTTTCCTCATCCTCGAGGCTCGTTCCCTCAAGACCTTTTGTTGACGTAGGTAACGTCCATGTTCCATTACCTTCTTTTAGGGAGTTGTTCTAATTCTTACCATTCTGGCATAGAACATCCAAACATTAGCATACTTAATGCTGGGTAAAAGTAATCATCAAGTAGTGAGCTCATATGTCCATGTATTAAACCTGGTAGCTCTGATACCATATGTAACATCTCAATCCATAATTTCTCTAATACCATATGTAACATCTCAATCCATAATGCTCAGAATTTAACATAAACATTCATCTTAATCAAGAGATTAAATAACAACATAATTATCCAATTCCAAGTAAATCAATAATGATTCATTATCATTTCCACAATTAGGCATGTTATTCTAAACAAAATAAAAACAAAGCTTACATTTTCAATAATCAATTACATATCCTTGTGAATAACCTTCACTATACATGTAAAAGTTATGCTCAAGGCATCATATATCAATTTATACATTACAATTGACCATCAAGTCATAAAATGCAAACCACTGTATCTGGAACATATGACATCTGTCTCCATAATCAATAATCAATTACATATCCTTGTAATAACCTTCACTATAAAACAAAGCTTACATTTTCAATAATCAATTACATATCCTTGTGAATAACCTTCACTATACATGTAAAAGTTATGCTCAAGGCATCATATATCAATTTATACATTACAATTGACCATCAAGTCATAAAATGCAAACCACTGTATCTGGAACATATGACATCTGTCTCCATAATCAATAATCAATTACATATCCTTGTAATAACCTTCACTATAAAACAAAGCTTACATTTTCAATAATCAATTACATATCCTTGTGAATAACCTTCACTATACATGTAAAAGTTATGCTCAAGGCATCATATATCAATTTATACATTACAATTGACCATCAAGTCATAAAATGCAAACCACTGTATCTAGAACATATGACATCTGTCTCCATAAGCCTCGACTTTTCTCATGCTTGGAAAGGAGAGCATCATCCCGGTGCTTTTCCACCAACCACGGACCTGCGATCCCCTGCTCAACTTCTTAACTGGAAGTGGCCCTACCTTTCATGGAAAGGTTAGATATTAGGAACCGTTAGGTTAGCCATATGAGTATCTAGTGTTGTGTCCTTCATAATGCCTCTTGGTCACACAACTATAGATCCACTCTAACTATGTATGACACTACTGGAGACACTATGCCATCTGGAGCACTGTGGACCGATAATGCATGCTAAGATAGATGCATTACTTTGGCCAAAGATCTACATACATAAATGTTACGCATTGAATGTTGTCATATGTCCACCACCACGACTCGACTTATAAGTTGTCATGTCCTACAGTTACATAGTTTGACCCTTCTCGGTCTACAACAATTAAGTTCAAAAATTGTCTTAGTCCATTCCTTGGACATCTGACTTGGTCTTGATAACCCATCTTGAGTTTCTAGTTGTTCAAGCAACTGGGAATTAGTGACTCCATGTCACTTTGTCCCATGTTTGTTTTCAAAAAGAAGGAAATTAAATCATGCTCTCCACACTCAACCATAGTTGCTTGGAGTTAGCTATTGTTTACCTCAACTCAGGTTTTGCCTTTAAGTCATAATGTCAACGAGTGAACTTGTAAAGACTCATACAGTCAGTTTCCTTTAACTGGGTTCTTTCTCAAGAGACCTTCTTGACTCCAAAATTCTTAAAGAAAACTTAGCCATTCGAAAAGAAGGCTTTGTTGCAAATATATGCCTGATGTGTTGTCATTGATGTTAACATATCCTTTTGTCAGAAATAGTGAAGACAGTGTAGAGGAGTGATCAGTATTTCTAGTAAAGTGAAGATCAGAGTATGCAGATTAAAGGGTTTGTATAGGATTGTCTATTGTTGCTCCAGTTAAGATTTGAGAGGTCCACATGAAGATTTGGCAAAGTTATGGTCTTTTGAGTAGAACAGGTTTCTACAATTGTTCAGTGATGACAGAGTGGCAAGAAGTTGGTCCAGTATGAGCATATTGTAATCTACGGATCTAGAGGCATGTCTGGGATGTTGGTGTGTTCCCTCAACTCGAGTGGTTCATGGTTTGGAGGTCTGAAAGTAATCTTTCTAGTATGCCAGTCATGGCAGTGTGTATTCTTGAGGTTCAGTGTGAAGATGCAAGTCATTCTGGTGATGTAAAGTGGTGTGGTTGTTCCTATTGACTTAATTGTGCTTGTGGCAGTCTCTAGATCATGTGGCTATTGTGTTGGTGGTCTGCATTAACAAAGGAGCTTTTGATTGAAGTTTTCTTCTTGGTTGTTGTTATTCTTCCTAGTCTTGGCCGACCGGATGTTCCTAACGTGTTGTGGATGATCTAAAGATCATTTTATGAAGCATGGCATGTTAATAGAGGAAGATTCAAGTCTCAACTATGATTGGCCGACAATCTAAAGATCCGCGTTAAGTTTGGCCAACCTTGTTGATTATTCCAAGATGGATGAAGTGTATAAATACTTGTTGAAGAGTTGTTAAACATTATCCTTGAGCAAAACAGATTAAATCCGAATAAAGGATTAGAAGCAAAGCAAAGAAGAAAAGGAGTGAGAGTAGTATAGAGTGTGAAGTTAGTAAAGAAGAATTTGGGGCAAAGCAGAAGTTTTTGAGCATTTATTGAAACTGAACCAGGCATGAAGTAGATGTTATTTCTCAGTTAATTCGTTCTGTTCTAAATAAATTTTGTAGGCAGTGAGCCTCCCTTTTGAGCAGTGAACTCTGGGTAGTGTGCCTGAAGGCATGTGCCTTCTATTTTTCTAAAGTACTTTTAATAGGGTACAAATCTTTGTGGGTTAACCTCCACCGTGGTTTTTCCCTTAACCGGGTTTCCACGTCAAAATCTTGGTGTTAAGTGTGTTGATTATGTTTTTGCTCTTATGTTGTTGATCTATGCTTTAATGTTTACATCATCAATCTGGTAGTAAGATAATAAAGAAGGTTAAAAGCAGAAAAAGTTTATATTGTATGACAACTGATTCACCCCCCCTCTTAGTTGTCCGGTCTAATTCCAGTAGGCTTTCATGTACTATTACATAGTATATTATATCAGTATGACTCAACCCATAGGAGTCCAAGATAATAACATGACCATATGAGACCTTTCATTTCCATGAGAAACTTATAGAATCAAGTACATTACATGCACAAAGGCTCATTACATGCAGTCGATGTTTTGCATCTTTCATTTTGAGGGAATAGTGTTAATATTAATAACAATGGTTTCAAAGAGAGTTCTTTATCAAAACTGAATTAGTCATTATCATAATAGGGTTCATACTTTACCTGCTATCATAAGCAAGTTCTAACTATCGAGAGCATGATTCTCAGCTCTCGGCTATCATAGCCATTTAAAATGCAGTCACCCTTTTCAGGTTTTATAGTTTAAACAAAGACTTTGAGCCTTTGCAGCTACCATCCAAGCATTTTGAAATATCATAAGAAGTTCAGGGTTTGAAATCCGTTCAACAAAAATGATAACCCTATCGGGTTTTAAACACAGGTGATTAATGATAGCATTTTACCCATTGACACCGTCATCATATGATGACCTAACAAATAAAAGATTTAAGCAGAGTTTAGTTCTCTATCTAATGGCACACCGTGAGCTTATCGATTGCATTTTGCATATGATAATCACTCAGGTGTCTGAGGTTTATACGTATACACAGTAGTATACTTTTGACCATAACAATGATAAAAGAACAATTGTTCACCATTCTTAAATACACAGCAAATAAAAAGAGTTTGAAAAGGCTTGTAAGCCACAAAATAACATTACATTCCTGAGCATGTCAACATCGTCAACTTTGTCTCTCATATGCATGATAAAGAACTTATAATAATAAGTAAAGATATTGGATATAGAATGTTGAGCTTCAATTTCTACCTGAACTGGTGTTTGCTCAAATGTATCGACTATGTCAAGGTTTACACAGTTCTTAGCTCAACTTTCTCGAGCTTCTACTGTAATCACCATATCCTTGTACGAAAGAAACTGTCTATATCTCTCTTTCGAGAGTCATATCTCCAACCCCACACATACATCCCGAAACAACTTACCCAAAAACAATACTCTTCAAGCACCAAAAACAAAAAGAAATAAGACTCTTTCTTACCAATCGGTCATAACTAATTCCTTCAGCATGCATTAAAGAACAGGGTTATCTTTCCTATGTTTAGGCTCGCCACCTCTCCATCATTCTATTGGTTGGCAAGAATAAAGGCATGAAAATAGGGTTTACTTGGCCGCCACCCTCCTTCCCACTCTTCGTGGGTGATGACTAGCTGAGTACCCCACCAACTTATAACAATATGAGATAAAAAGATAATATGATTATTAATCACATTCGATCTCAAAAGCAAATTCAACCAAATGAATTATGTATATAATTATACTTACACACCCTTATCTAAGGGTTTAGGGATATATATAAGCATTAGTAATATCAACTCCATCAGTTAAGATCACATACATTCAATGTGACTACAGGGTTGAGCATTGCTCCCCTAGAAAGCATCGTTCACCCCAAAACATAGATAATCAAATAAACATAGACATTAAACAAAATGCGGAAAAAGAGCATGGAACCAAAGGGTCCTCGGCAACTCTGCCAAAATCGACAAACAACTCAACATGATAGCTTTGCAACCAACATTTTTTGACAACTCAAAAAAAATAAAGATGTCAAGTAAAGTCTAATTGACCAGTCGAGAGAGAGAACACAACTCACCCTATAGCAAGAGTTCAATGTTCAAAGTTTGATACTCAGATGACTAATTAACCCCTTTTCCCAACATCTAACTCTTCCTCCAGGATGATACTCTCCTTCCTTCTTCGAAGGACGTTGTGTTTTCCTGTTCACACTCAAGACCATTAAACCATGATCAGTGCATCATCATCTTTTTTCACAATTCAAATTAATTAAATATTCATATGAACAAATAATTTCATAACTAACTATCATCAATCATTAACCTCGTAATCAAAGATTAAATCAAATATTTTCACAATATCAAATCAGTTAACTATGATTAATCCTCCTGATTATCATGCAAGGTTAAGATTAGGTCTATTTGTAAGTTGGGGATGTAACACCATACATCCTCTAACGTGATAGTAGCATCCCCAATCGGTAAATGGAAGGAGGATAAAAAGCTCTAAAGTCCAAGTTTTGCTATGAAGATTGATGGAAATGATCTGATGACTAATAGATTGGATGTGGATGGATTGTAGTACAGTAGGTCTACTGGTATTTTTGTCTGAAAGTGATAATTTTTAATTATGGGCTCAAAAGATGATTGATGACAATAATTGACCAAAGGCGTAGGACTGTATGCTGAAGGTGGTCTCTATAGCTCAAAGGCGATAGCACAATAGATCAAAGGCACAGTTCTGTGGACCAGAGGCGCATGACTATTGACCAAAAGCGGGTTTCTATAGCTCAAAGATGTATCAAGATAACTCAAAGGTGAGTTTTTGTTTAAACTATAAAGATTTTGATAGGACCAAAAGTGGGTTTCTGTGCACCCTAGGCGAGTTTCTGTTAGCCACAGGTGGGTTTCTGCGTGCTAGAGGTGAGCTTCTATCAGCCAAAGGAACAAATCTATCTACCAAAGGCACAGGAATACTATGCAAAGGTGAGGTTCTGTAGTTCAAAGGTGGGTTTTTGTAACAGTTGTTTTTTTGAGAGATAGATTTTGGATTTTCTTTTGGCAAGAGAAAACAAAGTAGACACAATGGCTACAGACTAACTCTAGGAGTTGGGTGCGCGAGGCTATTAACCTCTGTGGATAAACAAATGGTGAATACTTGGTAGCTCATAAGAATACACGCCAAACACTTGTACAACAACCTAGAATTATTCAATTGTCTTAAGAAATCCCATAGCCCTAGTTGGACTATAGCTACCTTTATTGATGAAGCTCTCAAGTTAATGGACTCCTTTGAAGAGATTATTATTGTTGAATGCACAAGACAACTGAGAGGGGGGGTTAATCATTTGTATCAAAAATTCAAGCCTTCACAAACATAATCACATCCACATCAATTCACTTAAACTCTAATTTTGTTCTAAAGGTTAAACATGAAAAATAAATAACAGAAACTTAATCACATCAACACCATGCACAAGAGAACACCAGATTTACATGGAAAACTCTAAAAGGTAAAAACCACAGTGAGGAATAGCTCACAATATACAGTAGTATATATACCAAATTATAAAGAGGCTCACTGCCCAGGGCTCACTGCCAAGAGAGGTGGCTCACTTCCATGAACTGATATGATAGCATCTACCACATGCCTGAGTTTAGTTCCAATGAAGCACAATACATATCACCTTCGTTGTCTCACAACACAAACATCTTCATCTTCACATCTTCACACTCTTCACTCAAACACATGAATCCTTTTCACTTATTTATATTAATATATACCTTGGAACATACATCAAGGTCGGCAACACATTCTACAACCTTTGGAATATGCTTCAAGGTTGGCAAACATACACAATTCAAATTAGATCTAGACCTAAACATTATTGTGAAGCAAAGGAATAAAGGTAGAACATTTCATAACTTAGTTTGGACCTAAATACATCTTCACATGCTTTAGCATGCTTCCACAATCCACGAAGCACATCTGCAAAGAGTGTAAACAACCAGGTCGGCCAAAACTGGTGTTAACACTAGGATCTTTAGGCACACGCTTCCAAGAACATAACCATAATTTGCAGACCAAGAACAAGCCTTTAACATGATCTAGAGACATCCACGAACAACATAAAATCACCTGGGAGCCAACAAATCCAACTACAACAAGTTTCACCTGAAGACAACAAATCTCACTTGAAGACAACTTACAATCAACACTGCTAAGCTCTGCTACTCAATAACTTGCTTTCTGAAGCACCAAATCACAAATCCTTTCGAATGAAGATAGTTAAGGACCTTATAAAAATATGTCCAAAACCACATCACCTAAAACCACTCTGCGGAGAAATGCGGAGCAAAATACTTTCTCCCAGACACCTCTACACAACCCAGAAACTCTATCAATTACTGTCTTCAAACTAGTGAACATTACTTCTACTGCACAGTGATCCAGACCACTAAATTTTGGATTTAGCATCTTTAAACACTTCTCTAAAACATATCCAAATCTCACACTCCAATATTCAACACAGAAGAAATGCGAAGCAAAAACTCAAACAGTATCCTGTAAGCCATAATACTCTGCAACACATTGTTTCCTCTAGAGAGAAAATTTTCTCAAAAGCACTTGGAAACTCAGCAACAAGATCCCTATACCAACATCATCAACACTTCTATAAGGCATTCAAATCACTTTAACATGACATATCAATCAAGCAACAATCAGCAATATCAGAAGACACAGTTGACACCAATGACAACCTAAGCATTTTGACATCAATGACAACACCGGTTAGCACATACTTGCAACAATCTCCCCCTTTGTCATTGATGGCAACATATGATGTGAAAAACCATCATGACACAATTTTTATTCTCCCCCTTTCTTTTATACATCTTACTCTCCCTTTGTTTTTCACATGAACTCTCTCCCCCTTTGACATCAATGGCAAAGGGTTACACACCTTCTTCAAACTTTCTCCCCTTGAATAAGATATTGCACATACTTGCACTTGTTCTTAACTGCTTTAAATTCTTCCTTCTAACTACAACACTCTCCAATGTCACTACCTACTCCCCCTGAGAGGTAGCCTCCATCATCAGTCCAGAAAAGAATGACTCGTGAATCACACTGGACTGATGCACTTCCTTATGCATTTAGTTCAATAAAGGAGGGGAAATAACCCCTAACTTCTACTAGAGATACTCAAATGTGTCCTTAGGAAGAGCTTTGGTGAATATGTCAGCAACTTGATCTTTTGTAGGCACATACTCAAGTTTCGTTTCTTTCTCTGCAACCTTCTCTCTCAGAAAGTGATATTTGATAGAAATATGCTTTGTCCTTGAATGAATCACTAGGTTCTTTAAAATGTTAATGGCACTGGTGTTATCACAGAAAATAGGAATCAGATCCTCATACTCAACTTCAATATCCTTCAGAGTTTATCTCATCCATAGCACTTGTGTGCAACATGATGCTGTTGCAATGTACTCTGCCTTAGCAGTAAATAAGGGTACTGAACCCTGCTTCTTGCTTTTCCATGACACAACTCTATCTCCAACAAAGAACACACCACCACTTGTACTTTGCCTGTCATCTACACATCCAGCCCAATCTGCATCTATGTAGGCACTTAGGTTGAAGTCATTGTTCTTAAGATACCACAAACCATGATCTGGAGTTCCCTTCAAATACCTAAATATTCTCTTTACTGCCATGACATGTGACTCTCTAGGATCTACCTGAAATCTTTCCAAAAGACAGACTGCATGCATGATATCCGGTCTAGTAGCAGTTAGGTATAGCAGTCCTCCAATCTTTGATCTATATTTGCTCTAATCAGCCTTAGGAGATTCATCATCTTTACTCAGCTTGTAACTAGTTATCATGGGAGTACAAAGTGGTTTAGATTCTTCCATTTCAAACTTCTTCAACAACTCCTTGACATACTTTGATTGTGAAATTAAAATGACCTTATATGTCTGATTAATTTGCAGTCCAAGAAAGAAGTTCATCTCACCACACATTGACATCTCAAATTCTTTTTGCATCTCATCTACAAAGTTCTTACACATACCTTCATTTCCACCAAAGATTATATCATCTACATAGACCTCAATAATTAGAATTTGATCTTTTCTTACCTTGATATACAAATTGCTATCTACAGACCCTTTATTGAATCCCTGCTGCAACAAATACCTGTCCAATCTAGCATACCAAGCTCTAGGAGCTTGCTTCAGTCCATACAAAGCCTTCTTTGATCTGCATACCATGTCTGGTTTGTCTGATAACTGAAATCCATCTGGTTGCTCTATATATACTTCTTCCAACTCACCATTCAGAAAAGTAGACTTTACATCCATTTGATATACCTTGAAATCTTTATGTACTACATAAGCCAAAAACAACCTAATAGCTTCCAGCCTTGCCACCAGAGCAAAATTTCTTTAGATTCTATTCCTTCCACTTGTGAGTAGCCTTTGCATAAAAGTCTATCTTTGTTTCTTACCACTTCTCCATTCTCATTCAACTTATTCCTGAAAACCCACTTTGTTCCAATCACATTCTTATCTACAAGCCTAGGGATAAGTTCCCATGTCTTGTTCTTCTCAATTTGCATTAGTTCTTCATTCATTGCCTTGACCCAATGTTCATCTTTACATGCTTCAGAGACAGTCTTAGGTTCAACCTTTGAAATTAAGCAGAGATTTACTTGTTCTTCTGAACCTCTTCTTGTCAGAACTCCTTTATTTTTTGTCACCAATGATTTGATCCTCTGAGTGATTCTTTTGCACATACTTGGGGGTTTTAGGAACTCTTTCCGGAGCTTCTTCTTCATCAATCTAAACTTCATTGTCTTTGGCTTCCTCAACTATTTCTGTATCAGCAGACTCATCTAACTCATATCCATCAGGCTCTGAGACTTTCTGAATATCTTCATCTACCTTTACATTTGCACTTTCAATGATCTTCCTCAACCTTTTGTTGTAACACCGATAAGCTTTGTGTTTAGTAGAGTACCCAAGAAATATGCCTTCATCACATCTAGCGTCAAACTTTCCCAACTCTTCATCTCTTCTGATATACAATTTGCTTCCAAAAACTTTGAAATATGTGACAATAGGAGTTCTTCCATATTGGTGGAACCTGCCTAGGTTTAGGGTTTTGAGTCAGAAATTTATAAGTCTTTGTTCATACAAGCCCTTAAACCCCTAAGTCTTTAATCCCATGGCCCACCGCTTGCTTTATCTTATAATCTTATGTTGACCTCTTGTAGTAGGTTCACAGTCGCTTAAGTTACAACTTGAAGCCTTTAAGATCATGAGATGACCGGCCCCAAGTCCTAGCAATACCCTTTGTTGCCTGTAAATATCTTAAGTCTTAAGTCCTAAGTCTTTATAAAGGTTAGAAACTATTGTGTGGTTATATTTCACACCGTGGCAGAGCCTTGAAGATGACATCATCATCCTTCTGCAAGGTCGTGACATGAGGACATGTGTCAAGGAATTTGGGTTTACATCCCCATAATCTAAGATTCTAAATCGAGGAACCATTTGCTACCAGGTGTCGAGATAATAAGTGATCTGCAGGAGAGTTTAGATCTGACAGTAGTGCAAGCACACAGAGGAATCTTGGTAGAGTTAAAGTTCTGCCACGCGGTCACGAAATGGTGACACATGGCCTCCTCTTAAGAAAGGAACAAAAATATATGTAAAGTTGGATGTGTGGAGGCTTTAGCACACTTGCACAAAGCAAGTTGATGGTGGGTCTTTTCTAGGTGTGATGCTGCGAAATGGCACCACCTATCCACATCAAACAAAAGGTGAAGTCCTCAACAGAGGAAGTACATCCGATATGGCTCATTCTTATTGGCTAAAGACTTTTCAACAAAGAAGACTAGGATTTTCAAATCTGGGAGGTAAATGATGGTCGTAGATTTCATGAAGGAAAATTTGGATCAACGACCCAGGTTTAAACTTTTTATGGTGAACATTGTAGGTGCCCTATGACAAGAATTTGAGTTAAGGTCGAAGCTACATCCATTAATGCCTAATAACATAGCCTATGAAGCTTCTTAAAGGGAAAAAGTAGGGCTTTCTACATCATAGTCACAAGAACGAACAGAGTCCCGGTGCACAGTAAGCTTTCAGATGAATGAGAGAAGGAACTTCAGGCTTATGCAAGCATAAAACCAGTAAGTTTACTCTGTTTGACCACAGGCATTTGAATTTTAAGTTGATTTCTTGTCTGGAGGGTAGAATATTGTTGAAACAAGAAACCCTAGTTTGATAGAAATATTCTGAAGAAATGAGTCAAGCTAGTCATCCCTCCACATCAAAATAAAGTCTATATGAGGACCTCATGGTCCAATTCCCAGGGTTTGTTAGGCATCCTCTAAGTGGGCACAGTCCCAGTGGGCCAAATGACCAAATTCTGGACCTTCGTTACAATTGTAGAGACGTCATACTGCATGTGCTGCGTTGGGTTCTCTTCAAAAATTGGTATGATAGGATAGACTTCAAGGTCCCCATTTGTAACGCCTGGTGGTTAGACCTGGCTAAGCTACTTTGTCCTAATGTATTTCCTAGTCCAAACCTAGTAAGGGTAATCATGCAAAGATATGACCCACAAACAAGATCAGTCCTAACAGGGAATGACACAATGATAATAAAACTCACCAAGGAATATATCTCAATTGTATTTAACTTGAACCCTGCTACCACTAAGAAAATTGACCTAAATGCCTTGAAAGAAGGGTATAAAAGTGTCAGATATGGATATAGAGCCTTCAACCTGCCCAAACATAGACCAAAGGGGGTAGATGGAAAATTGATAAAGATATCAGACATGGAGGGGGAGCCCTTTCAATGCTCCCAATTTATGCACTACTTTGTAAGAACTTACCACAGTCTCTGTCAGGTGCTAGGGAGATATGCTTCAGACAGGATGCCAGTTTCTTTAATGATGATGGTAATAAACATTTATGATCCATACACCAAACAACCATATGATTATGCCTCATACCTAGCAAACAAAATGCATAAATAGATGATTGGGGTGAAAAACAAGTTGTATAATGTGGATGCTCATGTAGATTTTACATGGTACTCATTGATGTGCCATATGATTTTGTTTGTTGTATCAGGCATGTGGCATAGGGATTTACATGTTAAAGAGACTGATTCAGAAGGCAACATGTTGCCCATTTAAATGTGGACCTGCATGTTGGACATGCACTGCATTGATTCAGACTATGTGGTTTTTGAGGAGCACTTTGTGAGGAGAATAATTGGGTTTTTAGAGCCAGAGGGGGAAAGGTTACATGCAAATGTGCTGGATTTTCTGAGGCCTCTGGATAGGACCCCTGAATTGGGGATAGATCACAATTGGGGTGACTGGTTTCTACATACTCATACCACCTGCATTAGGATTTATGGATGTGACATTGCTCCATATGTTTTGCCTAAATATGTGCCCAAAAGGACTGCCTTCTTGGAGATAATCAGGCAACTTAATGAGTTTGACAGAGAACACTTGAGGAAACACAAGAAAGGCTCATTTTTTCCCACTTCCATCAAATTTAGTGATTTCATAACAGTTAACAAGGATGGTTTGGATCATACTGACTCAATTCTGTAGGGTTATAGAATGAATGTAGAGAAGCCAAGGGTATTTGACCCTAAAGGCTTCATTGACAAGGTTGGGGTGAATGTGAAAAGACTTTGTTACATCGATTAGATCTTCTATGAGGAGGACATAGTTAGAAACTATTTTACCATGAATGATGTCCACAATTTAAGAGAGAAATGGGAAGCAGTCATGGCAGGAGAGAGAGTAAGAAAGAATCTGAATGCTGCTTACCCAGGTGCTTTTGTAGAGATAAAGGATCCAATAATGAGGATTCAAATGGTTTTTCATAATGTAGATGAGCTAATTGGTAGTGCTCCAATAGGTGAGGATAGGCCAACTTACCAACCTAGCAACTCAGGAGGATATGTTAGAAAAAGGGAATCACTTGATTTTCCCCCTACCAAGAAAGCAAAAATAATTGATTTGGAAAGTGAACAAGAGATTGAAATAGTAAACTTGGAGGATGAAGTACAAGAACAAGTAGTTTTCCATTAGGTGAATTCACTTGATAGAATAAGACCTTATCCTTCCCTAGATAATATATTGGCAAGGTCAATAATTGGTCAACATATAGACACAGAAGATGTCAGAGCATTGACTTGTGCACAATTCATGGAGGATGATGAATTTTTCAACACTCTTAAATTTAGGAGTTATGTATTGAAAGTCAGAAGTGAAGAGTTTCAAAAGAGGATTGAAGAGACCAAGAGTGGGGAAGATCCATCACAATATGAGGCCATTACTTAAAAAGTTTTGAATGAGGTAAATCAGGACATCAGTGGGATAACCCCAAAGGAAGGGAGGGCCCTAGTTGCCAAAAGCAATGTGTTGCTTCTTCCACATTGGACCTCGTCAGATGCCATTGCATTTGACACAATAACCAAAGAAGATTCTAAAGTAACAGATGAGCAAGTAGAAAAGGCACTCTCTGGTGCAGCTTTTAATCCTAGGTTTGAAACCTTAGGAATATAGGCATTGGCCCCAAATGATAATAAGCCTAGGATTAGATTGGGAGAATTAATAGGGGATGTCATATCAAGTACTCCTGCTCCCCAAGCTGCTAGCCTAAATGTGTAGACAACACAATTCACAAAGGCAGTGACAAGTAAGTTGCAAAAGGACCATGATGACCTATTGCTGAAATATGGGCAGGTTGTTGCAGAGCTAAATAGGTATAAAGAGAAACTATTGTTAGAGCCTAGCACATCAACTGCTCTAGCTGTAATATAAACTACAGAGGCATTTCCAGTTGATACAGAGCCCCTACTATCATAAATAAGAGAATTGAAGGAAGAGGTGAGGAAATTGAAAGAAGAAAAGAAGAATTTAGTCAGAGACATGGTCAAAAATTTGATAAATCATAGGCTGACCAAAGTTCAAGCAAGGGTGGATGAAACCTGGAGATCATATTCAAGTCTGAGGACAGCCCTAGACAAGCATGAGTAGGATAAAGAAAACCTCAAGACTATGATTAGAGCATGGTTGTCAAGAATTGGTGAGGTAAGGGATATTCACATATGCTTAAGGTTTGATTCAAAGGCACCCCCTGAGATAAAGTTGACACTTGACATGCTACTGATACTTGAGGAGGTCGTAGCTTTTCAATTAAAGTTGGACAAGGTCTTGGATGAGAAAAGACAGATTATTGAGAGAATAGATAAGAAAATAATGTCAGGCATTTTAGAAAATGATGAATAGGTAAAGGGCCTTGACAAGTGGAAGGCTGACTTTGAAAACATTGCAGGCCAGTTAATATCTTCTTGTTGTACCAATGGGGATCCAAGCATGAAGATTTTGAGCTCGACGTTAGACAAGTTGCATGTGCTTGAAATAAATTTTGAGTTGTTCTATACGGAGTCAAAGGTTTTGTTGGATTCAAGGTACACATGGCATAATGAGAAAATATCAAAGTTGATTTCTTTTCAATGGCCATAAGAGAAGTCATATGCAACCTAGATGGAGAAGTGTGGATAAATGTTCTTGAGATGAACGAGCAACTAACATTTTCTCTTCATTTATGTGGTCAGGGTTCTCTAGTCAATTGTACTTCTTCCCAAGGTTATTTTCTGTCTTTTCTCTATGTAGTTTGTAATTAATTTCCCAACGCCTATGAGCAGTGCTTTGTAATGTAAGACTCAAGTAGCTGACATAGGATAATGAATGTTGAGTACCATGTTCTTGCATCTATAAAAGAACTGGTAGACTCACTTTGTAATGTTGTTGAAAGATTGGGATTTTAAGGAGTGAATGCAATACAAATTTTGACTAGTTGTCCTGTCTATGGTGTTGTAAGTTTCTGCTTAATGTGTTGAATGTGTTTTTCATGAGCTATTTATTAGTTTCAAGTTGAGTTATATGAATAATGTTGTAATGCATGTGTTCTTATTAACTATCTCCATTGTTATCTACATTTTTCCTTTGAACAAAGTGGCTAAAGGTTTTCTGAGTTCTGGGGTGCATACTTGCTGCATTGCATATTTGGTTTCTTGTTTTTGTTTAAGGAACAAACTAAACTGCTCTAGATCAAATATGGGGAGGTATGTTTGATAACAGGGATATTTATAAGTAGAGTTAATAGAAATACTCAATCTTGGGAGTTGTATGCAAGGCATGAAATAAATAGACCCTCTAAAATTTGTATATTTGCTTGGCTTGTGGAAAATCATTTGCATGTTTAAAGTTTGACTCCATACCCTAGGATAGGCACCGATCAATGGCTTGGATTAATTTTATGAACAAAACCCTAATCTGGCAACCAAATATATAAAACAAAATCATTTCATAATCTTAAACTTTAGAATTTTAGGAGTAGGATTTTAGATACCATGTTCTCTGACCCATAAATGAACAAATGCCCAAAGCTAGCCACCTTATAATTATCATACAGTTTTGGTCTGCATAAAAGAGAACATATCTGTTTAATGTATCAATACCTAGTTGAAGTCAAGATTTTTTATATGGGTATTGAATAAGGGAATACCCCCTACATCCTGCAAAGCCTAAAGTGTAGAGGAGACATGTTCGTTGGCCATCGACCTTAGGATCCTGTGGATGAAAGATCACTACTTTTTAGGGAAACTCAAATAATCAGCTGGGAACACCAACAGATTAGCAACTCTATTGGAGAGTTGAAAAGGAACCTGGACTGTAAACATAAGTCCCATTAGTGGGTGGAGACTCTAAGCAAAATCTCCCAGCCAGTGAAAATAGAGGTTGCATGCAGGGGAAAAGATCCCTGCAAAACCCCTTATTCCAAGAATTACCAAGAAAAATGTATAGGAAGAAAGGAGGTACTCAACCCAGTCAAGAAAGTTCACCATGTTTTAGGAATAATGATGATCCCTAAAATAATGTTAGGTCTTCTGGGCAACAACAACATTTCTCAACCGCAGAAGGTAGTATTCAGGAGATGTATGAGAAACAACAAAGTGATGGGTTAAGGATAGGGTCTGATATGTTTCAAGAACATTCTTTTCTGAATCCCCTTGATAGGTTTGAAGATACAGAATCACCAAAGATGCTAATAACCCCAATGTGATGAGACCATCCTCTTCTATGCCAAGAGAAGAGGAATTAGCAGAAGAAATCAGGAATCTCAGGGCTGAACTTAATTACTTGCAAGCCTTGGAAATAAGAGATGATATGAGACAAAAGGTGGAAGCCTTGAGAATTACCCATCAGAATGCAGCTCCCACTCTCAATAATGCAAATGTGGTAGGAAACTGATAGGAAAACAAGGTTCGAAATCAACAGAATAACCAAAACATACTTGGAAATAATCAAGGGTTTGACCAACATGTAAATCAGAATCCACAAAATAATCAAAGACAAAATGTGAATAACAATAGAATACCACAGAATAGTGTGAGAAATCAAAATATTCATGCTAATGCAAATAGGAATGCTAATGCAAACCAGTTTTTTAGGAGACCCATGCAGCTGGATAGATTCAGATAGTTAGACTTCACTGACATTCCTAGATACCCTAACCCCATTGACAATGATATCAGGGCTGAATTGCCAAAGTTCTCAGGTAATAATGTTATGTCAGGTGAAGACCACTTGAGGGCTTTCCTCAATATAATGGATAATTTTGAAGTAGAACATGTGTCATGTCCCCTTTCTAAAATAATTAATTAATGGTCAATATTAACCCATCTTATTCTACCATGGGTTAATTGGGCAAGCATAGGAAGAATAAATATTTAATATTTAATATTGTCCAACTAATATCTATTTCAAGAGGACAATTAAATATTAAATTAAATATTTTGAAACTCAAAAAGGGGCATTGGGTTTGGTGAGGTGTCCATTTGCATGAAGATTTCAAAAATCTTGGTAAATCACAAGTGGCGGGGGACTTTATGACAATGTATGACAACTTATGACAACTGTCATACCCCAAAATAGCAAGGAATCAAAGAAAAATGTGTGAATCTTGGATTTCCCTCTGTCCCACAAAATATTGATACAAAATATGTAATTTTGGTGATTTGGGGCTATTGTTGATTTGATATTTTCTCTCAAACTTGCAGATTTGCATATTGTGGCTTCAATGGACGAAAACCCATTGGAGAAAAGAGGCTTGTGGATGAAAACCCATGAGTTTCAGGTGGCTAGAGGATACAAACCCTTTGATCACAAGGAGTAGCTTCATCCAGAGGTTGCACAGAGCTTCAAGGATTATGTAGTTTTCTGCAGTTTCCGGCAGTTTCTATTGTTTGTGTGTGCAGGTCTTCTTGTGTTATCGTGGTAGTTCTAGAAGTGCTGGAAAGAGTTGCTATTTTTATTTACTTTAGTTTTCTATGTAATAGTTCTATATTTCCATTTTCTAATGTCAGAGATCAGTATTGGAAGTTGTGGGTAGTGTTGTGTTGATTTTGGCTTTGTGGGTCAGAATACCCAATGTGTATTTCAGCTTGTTGTGAAGATTTGGTGGTGTAGTTTGCTGCTGAGTGCTGTAGGTGTTTTCTACTATTACTTTAATGGTTTCAGATCATATTTCATGTACTTTCCATCTGAAAATCAAACAATATCAGTTTTGGGTATTTTTGGTGTATTTCGATGATTGACGGTGTTGGCAGTTTTTGTGGGTTTTGCCCAAATCTTGTTGTTCGAAGTTGTATTATTTGTTGCTATTGCAAATCAGTATTATAGATCAGACAACATGTTATTTACATCATAAATCAATCAAAAAATATTTTGGTGAAGTTTCATATTTTGGGTGTTAATCCTGAGTAAGACTAGCTAGCTAGTTTCGTCAAATTTGATGCAAAATTAGTGAAGATATTTAAATTCATTTTCAGACCTGATGTGAAATGTTATTTTTGAGTTTAGCTCATTACAGTGGTATTCGAGCATGATCTTGCCATCCTGTAGATTATTTAGATGATTGATGATACCGAGTGACAAAGAAATTAGATATTTGAGGAGAGAGCAAAGGAAATTGCAATTGGAGGAAACAATGGCAGATAGAAGAGATGAAGAAGAAGATGATGCTTCAAGGAAATTTACTCAAATGGTTGAGGCACAAACCAGACTTGCTGAAATGTTTGGGCAAATAATGCAATGGATCCAAAACAACAACAACAACAACAACAACAACGAAAACAACGGTGGTAGTACTTTGAGTGCAAACAATAGTAACAATGGAAAAGGGAAGGAAATTGAGACACAAAATTTAGGGGCTGCAAACAAACCCTTATTCCTACCTGAAGAGGAACCTGAACAAGTTGAGTCTGCAACTACTAGTTTGTTCAATGCGGAGACCCTTAACAAATGGCGTGGAGAATACAATGCATTGGCAGATGAGATCAAGAATGATATGTCTTGGGGAGAATATGTAGAGTTCCTGAGAAGAGGTGAATCTCAAAAGAAGGGGAAAGGCAAAAATAAAGAACTAAAACACAAGTTGGGTAAGTTAACCGCAGCTTTCTTTGATGGAAGTGTAAAGATTTCAGCTAGAACTTGGCTGCAAAAGATAGAGACATACTTTATGCTCAATCCCATGACAGAGAAGGATGTAGTTCAGTTTGCCACTTTGCATTTAGAAGGAGAAGCCTATGAATTGTGGTACCATGGTCGCACTACTTTGGGACATGATCAGGTACAGACTTTTGGTGATTTCAAACAAAGGATTCTTGATGGGTATGAACTGAAAGAAGAAGAAGAATATTTCAGCCAGTTGTCCAAAATTAAGCAAAGGAACTCAGTAAGTGAGTATATAGCACACTTTCAAAAGATTGCAATGATGGTACCTGAAATATCAGAGAATAGAAGAGTACATCTATTCATCACAGGGCTCATTGAACCTATTAGGGGGTTTGTCAGATCTTTTGCACCTCTCACTTTGCAAGAAGCTATCAAGAGGGCACTAACCCTTGAGCCATCAATTCCAAAGAATGCTTTCCCACACTCCTCCAAATCGAACACATGGCATCATAAGGGAGGATTCCAAAAGAAACCATTCCATGCACCTACACCTATACAAAAAAATACAACTCCTAATACTGCAAAGAAGATGGATGAAGAAACAAGGAATGAGTTTAGGAGGAAGAAACTTTGTTTTTTCTTGCAGAGATCCTTGGGTCCCTGGACATAGGTGTTTGGGAAAAGGACAAGTCCATTACATAGAGGTTGTCTCAAATAAGGATTTAGACTCAGATGGTAATGAGGAGTTTCATGACGTAGAGGATTCTGAACCTGAGATCGAAGAGGAGACTAAAAAAGAAGGTTCATGAGCTGCACTTTCAGGAGCACCAAGATATCATCCTTTCAGGGTTTGTGGAGTGTTAGCAGGGCAGTGAATGACTGTTTTGATCGATAGTGGGTCAACCCACAATTTTATTGATGAAGGGTTAGTAATGAAGAAAGGATTGAAGACTGAAGAATTTGAAGGGTTCAATGTGACTATTGCAAACGGATTCACTATGCCATGCACCAGAGTGGTCAAACAATTGAGCATCACTATGGGAGACTACAAGGTTTGTGATTATTTTTATGTTGTTGGTATTGGTGAAACTGATGTTGTCTTGGGTGTTCAATGGTTGCATTCTATTGGAGGACACTATCAGAACTATCAAACTATGGAGTTCAAGTTTCAGTCAGAAGGCAAGGAGATCACACTTAGAGGGATTTCAAATGGAGCTCCACGAGTGGTGACATCAAAGAAGATGGAGAGGACTTTTAGAAGAGGTCAAGTTGTTTGGGCAGCCACTTGCTTAATCCAACCTTCAATCTCTCCAAATGGAAAAGGTAAATTTCATTTTGAAATTCAAGAAATTTTAGATAAGCATAGCATTATTTTCAGTGATATACCCTCAGGATTACCTCCAGATAGAGGGTTTCAGCATGTTATAGAGTTGGAAAAAGATGCTAAACCTGTTATAACTACTCCATACAGACATCCAAGGGGTTACAAGGAAGAGATAGAGAAGACTATCAGAGAGCTCTTAGATATGAGATTCATTAGACCAAGTTCTAGTCCTTTTGCATCATTTGTAGCTCTTGTGAAGAAGAAGGATGGCACTCTAAGGATGTGCATCGACTATAGAGCTTTGAATAAGAAAACCATTAAGAATAGATATCCCATACCAAGGATAGATGAACTTATTGATGAGTTGCATGGAGCTGTTTACTTTTCTAAGATTGATTTGAGATCCGGATACCCCCAGATTTGGATGAGACAAAGATGTGGAAAAGACAATTTTTCGGTGTCACTATGGGCATTTTGAGTTCTTGGTCATGCCCTTTGGCCTCACTAATGCACCAGCAACTTTCCAATCATGCATGAACAAGGTATTTAGCAAGCAACTCAGGAAGTTTGTCTTGGTTTTATTTGATGATATATTGATCTACAGTAAAACTTGGAAGGAACACTTGGAACATTTAGATACAGTTTTGGGTATTTTAGAGCAGCAATCTTTCTATGCTAAGTTGTCCAAATGTGAGTTTGGATTAACTAAAATTCTTTACTTGGGATATGTCATAAGTTATAAGGGTGTTCAAGTAGATCAACAGAAGATTCAAGCAATACTTGATTGGCCTCCACCTACAAATCTTACATAGTTGAAAGGATTCTTTGGGCTATGTTGCTATTATAGGAGGTTTGTAAAAGGTTTTTCTTAGCTTGTTGTTCCATTAATAGATTTGACTAAGAAGGGAGCCTTTGCATGGTCTGAAGAAGCTCATAAAACTTTTGACAAGTTTAAGGAGGTAATGAGTTCATGCTCCGTGCTTGCTATTCCTGATTTTTCATTGCCTTTTGTAGTTGAATGTGATGCTTCGGGTGAAGGTGTTGGGGCTGTCCTAACTCAAAGGGGACATCTAATTGCTTTTGAGAGTAGGAAGCTAAACAATCTAGAAAAAATATATCACATTTATGACAAGCAAATGTTGGCAATTATGCATGCACTAGAGAAGTTCAGACAATATCTTGTGTGTGGGAAGTTTGTTGCGAAAACTGATCATAATAGTTTGAAGTATTTCCTTGATCAAAAATATTTGAATGATCGCCAACAAAGGTGGGTAAGCAAGCTGCAGGCATATGATTTTGAAATAGAATATATGAAGGGTAAAAGAAATGTGGTAGCGGATGCACTTTCTAGGAAGCCAACTTTGTGTTCATTATCTTCTATTTCTGCAGAATGGAAAGATTCTATCATTGCTGAATATGTCAAAAATACTTTTGCATCTAATGTATTGGATGATTTAGTAGAAGATGATAAGTATACAGTGAATGATGGGCTGATTTATTACAAGAACCAAATTTTCCTTGTTCCCGAATCAAAAATCAAGGAAAAGATTTTAAGAGCTTTCCATGACATTCCCTTGGTTGGTCATCAAGGTTACTTCAAAACATACAGGCAGATCCGTGAGAGATTTTCTTGGAAAGGTATAAAAGAGGATGTCCAAAAGCATATCAAAGAGTGTATGACTTGCCAAAGGAACAAAGGTGAACAAATTTTTCCTGCCAGTCTCCTACAACTGCTTCCAATTCCTGAACAAAAATGGGAGAGCATTTCCATGGACTTTATAACAGGACTTCCTAAGGTACAAGGTAAGGATTTTATATATGTGGTGGTGGATAGATTAACCAAGCATAGATTAACCAAGTATGCTCATTTCTTTCCCATCACTTCAGAATTTAAGGCTTCTCAAGTAGCAAAGTTGTTTTTCAAAGAGATATTTAAGCTGCATGGTTTGCTAAAGAACATTGTTAGTGACAGAGATAGTAGATTCCTTAGTTCTTTTTGGAAGGAACTATTTCACTTGACAAGAACAGAGCTCACACCAAGCACAAGTTACCATCCACAAATAGATGGACAAACATAAATTGTTAACAAGTGGATAGAGGGGTATTTGAGGAATTATGTTTCAGATCAGCAAACTACTTGGGTCAAATGGTTGCACTTGGGAGAGTATTGTTACAATACATCACATCATATGTCAATTTGTACGCCTCCATTTCAAGCTCTTCATGGTTATGATGCACTTTCTTTTGCTGATTTGATATTTACAAATAGTAGAGTACCTGCACCTAGTGATCTTATCAATCATAGTCAAGAGATCATAAGGTCACTAAAAGATAACTTGAGGCAAGCACAGAACCAACCAAAGATATATGCAAATAGGAAAAGAACAGAAAGATTTTTTGAGGTGGGAGACTTGGTATTTCTTAGATTGCAACCATATAAACAAAGCTCTTTGAAGAAGAGTGGGGCTGAAAAGCTTAGGCCTAAGTTCTTTTGACCTTACAAGATCATCAGGAAAATTGATGAGGTAGCTTATGAGTTGGAGCTTCCTCCAAATAGCAGGATACATAATGTATTTCACGTTTCTTGTTTGAAGAAGGTCCTTGGAAAGCAAATTGTGCCTTCATCTGATTTACCACCTTTGGATGATGAAGGGAAGTTGATTTTGATACCTGAAAAGATTTTGGAAATGAGGGATAAAAGATTGAGGAATAGGAGCATTTCAGAATATTTGATCAAATGGAAGAATTTGCCCGTGGAAGATGCAACATGGGAAGGACCAGAAATTCTTGACCATCCAAACTTTCATTGCTTGAGGACAAGCAATTCCAGGAGGGAGGACTTGTCATGTCCCCTTTCTAAAATAATTAATTAATGGTCAATATTAACCCATCTTATTCTTCCATGGGTTAATTGGGCAAGCATAGGAAGAATAAATATTTAATATTTAATATTGTCCAACTAATATCTATTTCAAGAGGACAATTAAATATTAAATTAAATATTTTGAGACTCAAAAAGGGGCATTGGGTTTGGTGAGGTGTCCATTTGCATGAAGATTTAGAAAATCTTGGTAAATCATAAGTGGCGGGGGACTTTATGACAATGTATGACAGCTTATGACAACTGTCATACGCCAAAATAGCAAGGAATCAAAGAAAAATGTGGGAATCTTGGATTTCCCTCTCTCCCATGAAATATTGATACAAAATATGTATTTTTGGTGATTTGGGGCTATTGTTGATTTGATATTTTCTCTCAAACTTGCAGATTTACAGATTGTGGCTTCAATGGACGAAAACCCATTGGAGTAAAGAGGCTTGTGGATGAAAACCCATGAGTTTCAGGTGGCCATAGGACGCAAACCCTTTCATCACAAGGAGTAGCTTCATCCAGAGGTTGCACAGAGCTTCAAGAATTAAGTAGTTTCTGACAGTTTCCATTGTTTGTGTGTGCAGGTCTTCTTGTGTTACCGTGGTAGTTCCAGAAGTGCTGAAAAGAGTTGTTGTTGTTATTTACTTTGGTTTGATGTGTAGTAGCTGTATATTTCTATTTTCTAATGTCCGATATCAGTATTGGAAGTTGTGGGTAGTGTTGTGTTGATTTTGGCTTTGTGGGTCAGAATACCCAATGTGTATTTTAGCTTATTGTGAAGATTTGGTGGTGTAGTTTGCTATTGACTGCTGTAGGTTTTTTATGCTATTACTTTAATGGTATCAGATCATATTTCATGTACTTTCCATCTAAAAATCAAACAATATCAATTTTGGGTGTATTTCGATGATTGACAGTGTTGGTAGTTTTTGTGGGTTTTGCCCGAATCTTGTTGTTCGAAGTTGTATTATTTGTTGCTACTGCAAATTAGTATTATAGATCTGATAACATGTTATTTACATTAGAAATCAATCAAAAAACATTTTGGTGAAGTTTCATATTTTGGGTGTTAATCCTGAGTAAGACTAGCTAGCTAGTTTCGTCAAATTTGATGCAAAATTGGTGAAGATATTTAAATTCATTTTCAGACCTAATGTGAAATGTTATTTTTGAGTTTGGCTCATTACAACATGAGGATGTTTTCATGAAATTATTTATGTAGTCTTTGATAGATGAAGCTAGAGAATGGTATAGAAATTTGTCTAATCAAAGTGTTACATCATGGGATGATTTTAAGAGGATCTTTAGGGAGTAGTATGGGGATAAGACTAACCCTAGTTTCATCATTAATGAATTCACAAGTATTGCTAAAGGGTCAAATGAATCTGTTTCTAATTTTAATGCTATGTTTACCAGGGTTTTGAACAAATTGCCACCTCATATGAGGCCAAATGAACCAATGTGTATGGTCCTGTATATAGATGCCTTTGATGTCAAGACAACATATGAATTAAGAGATAAAAGTCTAGCTAGCATTAGGGATGCTTTCAGAATTGCAACCAATATAGAAAATAATAGGAAAGCATTAGGTAAAGGAAACAAAAGGGATGATGTGAGAATCTTGCAAAATCCAAACAATAGAACTCATAATGCTCAGAGTAACATCTTCACATTTAAGGATAAATTGGACAAATTGACAACTGCTTTCAAAGACTTAAGTTACAAACTTGTTGAAAATGAAAGGGGACTTGGCCCTGAGAAGCAGAGTTATCAGGGGTAAGAAAAGAGACCACAACTACATGATATGTCATACAACACAAATTGGCACAATGGTAAGCCTATCTCGAATAATAAGACTGATCAAAAATCTCATAATACTAAAGAAACTCCTGACCCCCTGAAGAAGACTGTCAATATTGTTGACGATACTCCATGGTGTATAGTATGCCAAATGCCTCACTCACAATCTCAGTGCATGATTTCTCAATCCTTTTATAATGATGCTAATGCTTCAAATGAGTGTAATGAACCTTATTGTGTTGAAGATGGTAGTGTTAACATGTTTTTTGCAAATGGAGACTATTCCTCCTCTGATGAGGCAGATACAAATATAGATGTGAATGAAAAAAGGTGTTATAAGGATCAAATTTTCCAGCAAGTTTTCTCAGATGAAGAAAATGAGGATCATCAAATTTAAGCCCAAGATTCACATATTCATGTGGTTAATTTAAAAAGACCTTTTGATGAGGAAATTAGAGCTCTTACAGCTACTGCGGTAGCCTAGGTTAAGAGCAATTACAATCTCAAGAATAAAGCTCAAGCAAGTGAGTCAGGCCAGTCAGGAAGCATCTTTGTAAGCAACCTCAGCATAATCAGAGAGAGCCTAAATCACAGAAAAGGTAGGCTAATAACAGTAAAGGAAATCTAAAAGAAAAATCAAGTCAAACACTAAAAACTCAGAAAGTAAGGTTTCTCAGAATGAGGAGAAGACTAAAGGTCCACATGTCATGGATGACAGTCAAAAAACCACAAGAGCTAAGGCTGGACCAACCCATGAGAAGAGTAAAAAATTTGGCCAAGCTACAACTATTATACAAAATTATGCCCCATTTGATATAACTCGGGCTTTATCACAAATGAAAGTTTCAGTCCCACTAATGGAAATGATGAAAATCAAGGAGTATAGAAATAAAGCATTGACCCTAATTTTAGGAGTATCCCATCAGGCAGGATAGACACTTCAAGATCATGACAAAACTCAGGAGATGGGTGCTGATGACGAGGAAATTCCTAAGATTTACTTAGGAACAACAGTAAAAAAAATGCCCATCACAGATAGAACCATTCTATGCATCCCTTATTGTTAATGGGAAAGTGATCAGGAATTGCATGCTTGATTCAGGTGCTTCAACGAATATCATGCCCTTGGCTATTATGCAGCAGATTGGATTGAATATAGATAAGGCATGTGGAAAGTGTTATGCTATGGATGCTAGGGAAGTGCCAGTTATAGGGATTATGAAGAATGTGGACTTCATGCTTGCAGCCTATCCAGAAAAAAACCTATACCATGAATGTAACAGTAGTTGATATCAAACCACAATATGGTATGCTATTATCTAGGAGGTGGGAAACACCGATTGGAGGAAGCATGCAGTTAGATTTGTCATATGCTATGATTCCCATGAATGGTAAGGATGTCAAGCTTATTAGAGAGGAAAGAGCACCAGATACAATTAAGGATCAAGAACCAGAAGATCAAATTTATTTTGTGGACACAGATTGTGAAAATTTAAGGATTGTATCATGTGATTAGGATGCAAAGCAGAAAGAACCTATTGATGAGGATCTTGAAATATAGAAAGATCATAATGGCTTATGGACCATGTACTTTGATGGTGCTTGTTCAAAAGAAGGTTATGGTGCAGGAGTGGTATTTCTGTCTCCTACTGGTAAGATCCTTAAATTCTCCTTTCTATTGAAGTTTTCTTGCACAAATAATATTGTAGAATATGAAGCTCTGTTGTTAAGATTGAATGTTGCTCTTAGGCATGGCATTAAATTGTTAAGGGTGTTTAGAGATTCAGAACTAATAGTTTCCCAAGTAAGAGATAAATATGCTTCAAAGAATAAAAGGTTGAAATAATATAAACATACAGTTTGGGATACTATTGAGTTGTTTGATGCATTTTCAATAAATTGGATAGAAAGATAAAAAAATGTTATGGCAGACTTCTTGGCTAATGTGGCTATTAGGCTAGATGATATTACATTATCTGATATCACAAATGTTGAGATCAAAATCAGACCAGCAGCGCCCGATAACATATGTAGTTGGCAGGTTTTTGAGGATGACAAGGATTTGGTAAAATTCCTACATTGTATTGATGAGTATGAGAATTAGGAGATAGATTTCCAAAACTTTGTGGAGGTTATGGATGGGAAAGAAACTCTTTTTGGAAAAGAAGTGATACAACTCAAGACTAATAAAATTCCAAGAGGGTTAGTGGTTTTAGAAAGAGCATTTGATAACAGAGATCAATTAGTTTCTAAGACCTCTTCCCCTCGCATAGAAGATTTGGAGGAAATAAATTTGGGTACAGATAATGCTCCAAAGAAGGTTTACATAGGTAAGCACTTGAAACCACACATTAGGGCAATGTTAATAGCATTACTAAGAAAATACAAACATGCCTTTACCTGGTCATATGAAGACTTGAAAGCCTATAGAAAGGACTTGTTTCAGCATGAAATCCCCCTAAAGCCTGGAGCTAAACCATTTAGATAGAGGTAGAGGCCTATTAATCCTACCTTATCTCCAAAGATGCAGGAAGAGCTTATGAAGCTTAGGGATGCTGGATTCATTAAGCCCATAAGACATTCTACTTGGGTGTCAAATCTTGTCCCAGTTAGAAAAAAGAAAGGAGATATAAGATTGTGTGTAGACTTTAGGAATTTGAATGTGTCTTCTTTGAAGGATAATTATCCACTGCCTAACATGGAAGCTATGTTGCAGAAGGTGACAAGGTGTGAACTTTTATCTATGATGGATGGATTTTCAAGGTATAATCATGTGAAGGTGAGGGAATCAGAATAATATAAGACTACCTTCACAACTCCATGGGGAACTTATGTATATGTGAGAATGCCATTCAGATTAACAAATGCAAGTGCTACTTTCCAGATAGCAATGGATGTGGCTTTTTTAGGATTAATTAATTCTATATTCGCTGTATATCAGAATGATCTAACTACTTATTCAAAGAAAGAAGAACAACACTATATGCATCTAGAACAAATTTTCATTAGAGCACTAGAATATGGTATCTCACTAAACCCTAAGAAATGTGCTTTGGGGGTAACTGAAGGAAAACTCTTGGGGCACATAGTGTCTAAAGATGGAGTTAGGATTGACCCAGAGAGGGTTGCAGCAATTGATAAAATCTAGATACCCAAGACAGTAAAAGATATTCATTCATTCTTTGGGCAGATTAACTTTGTTAGGATATTTATCCCTAATTTTGCAAAGATTACCAAAGCTATATCCAAGATGCTGAAAAAGGGTGAATCTATAAGATGGGGAAGTGAAGCAACCCAATCATTTCAGAGCATAAAAGAGGCTATTAAAATTGCTCTTGTCTTAAAATCCCCTAATTTTTCTAAATCTTTTCAGTTATTTTCATTTGCCTCATTCCATACAATTTCTGCATGCTTATTATAGAAGAATGATGATGGATTTGAACAACCAATTGCTTTCTTCAGCAAGTCTTTGCAAGGTACAGAATTGAAATGTGACATTATGGAGAAGCAGGCTTATGCCTTGGTCAGGGCAGTTAAGAATTTCAAACCTTATTTCATTAGAGCCCGAATTATAGCATATGTGCCTCATGCAATAGTTAAGGACATATTCACTCAGTAAGAAGTAACTGGAAGACGATGCAGATGGATAAACAAACTTCAAGAGTTTAACATTGAGATTCAAATTACTAAGTTAGTAAGGGGAAAAGGTATGGCTAAACTGATGACAAAATCAAATTTGGAGGCATGTCAAGTGAATGTAGCTCAGGATCAAGTTTGGAACATACCGAAGTCAGAATGGTACAAAGACTGTGCACTATTTACAAAATTTGAATTGCCCAACTCATTTGAGTGACAATCAAAGGAGAACACTAAAGCTACAAGTTGTCAAATATATTATTGTTCAAGGTGAATTGTATTGGAAGAACCCTGATGGTGTACTTCTCAAATGTGTAGATGAAGATCAGGCCATGAAGATTTTAACTGATATGCATGAAGGGATGTGTGGGAGACATTATACAGCTAACACTACCGCCCATAAGATTCTCAAAGTAGGTTATTGGTGGCCAACACTTTTCTCTTATGCACATAAGATGGTGACTAAATGTGATTCTTGCCAAAGGTTTTCTAGAAAACTCAAGCATGTAGGTGCATTACCTCTTAAGACTATAATAGTAGAGGCTCCATTCTAGTAGTGGGGAATCGACTTCATAGGAGAAATAGCAAAAACATCAAGTGGAGGACACAGTTGGATATTGGTTGCTACAGATTATTTCACCAAATGGATTCAGACCATTCCAACCAAGAAAACCACAAGTAAGGTTGCACTTGACTTTATCTTAGAACATATAATAATCAGGTTTGGAGTACCAACAAGATTGGTCACAAAGAATGCAATGTGCTTTAGGTTTGGTGAATTCGTTGATTTCTACAATAGTTATGGAATCAGTTTGTCTCATGCATCACCATATCATCCTCAAGGAAATAGCCAAGTAGAATCTAATAATAAAAGCCTCATGAAGATAATTAAAAGAATAATTGATAAGAATAAAAGGGCATGGGACTCTAAATTGAAGTTAGCACTATGAGCTGATAGGGTAATAGTGAAAAAGGCAATTGGTAAATCTCCCTTTGAGTTAGTATATGGTGCAGAGGCCAGGTTGCTAATGAACAATCTCTTGCTAGTGTACAAGTTTATACAAGAAAGCGGTGAGGATATGGAAGATCTAATGGCTGAGAGAGTAAATCAGTTGATTACACTGGATGAAACTAGGAGAGAAGCATAGAAAACTAATTTGAATAAACAATAGAAAGTGAAATATTTGTTTGATAAGAGGGCTTCAGAAAGAAAATTCCAAGTGAATGAATTGGTTCTTGTGTGGAACGCTAGGAATCAGGATAAAGGTAAACATGGTAAGTTTGGACCTTTATGGATTGGCCATTATCTTATAAGTAACACTCATCGAGAGGATTCCTATTTTCTCCAAGCACTTGATGGTGAATTTCAGGAGTTGCCAGTGCATGGACAATTCCTGAAACCCTACTTTTTGTAAGTAGGTTGTTCTATATGCACACTATTAAATAAGTTGTATATAGGTTGTAAGTAGTGTACATTCTTGTATAGCTCATTCCTTTTGGTTGTGGTTTGGTCTACTCTCAGAGTCCAATGGTTCTCGTTGTAACCTGATGCTTGTACGTCCCTAGTCAAAGCCAATGGTGGCCCCTGCCTAGGTTTAGAGTTTCGAGTCAGAAATTTATAAGTCTTTGTTCATACAAGACCTTAAACCCCTAAGTCTTTAATCCCATGGCTCACCGCTCACTTTATCTTATAATCTTTTGTTGACCACTTGTAGTAGGTTCCTGGTTTCTTAAGTTAAAACTTGAAGCCTTTAAGATCATGAGATGACCAACCCCAAGTCCTAGCAATACCCTTTGTTGCCCGTAAATATCTTAAGTCTTAAGTCCTAAGTCTTTATAAAGGTTAGAAAATGCAGTGTGCTTGTATTTCGTAGCATCGCAGAGCCTTGAAGATGACATCATCATCCTTCTGCGGGCCGCGACATGAGGACATCTATCAAGGAATTTGGGCTTATAGCCCCATAATCTAAGATTCTAAATTGAGGAACCATTTGTTGTCAGGTGTCGAGATAAGAAGTGATCTGCAGGAGAGTTCAGATCTGACGGTAGTGCAAGCACGCAGAGGAATCCTAGCAGAGGTAAAGATCCACCACACGATCATGAAGTGGTGACATGTGGCCTCCTCTTAAGAAAGGAATAAAAGTATATGTAAGGTTGGACGTGTGGAGGCTTTAGCGCACCCACACAAAGCAAGTTGATGGTGGGCCTTTTCTGGCTGCAACGCTGCAAAATGGCACCACCTGTCCACATTGAACAAAAAGTGAAGTCGTCAACAAAGGAAGTACATCCGATATGGCTCATTCTTATTGCCTAAAGACTTTTCAATGAAGAAGACCAAGATTTTCAAATCTGGCAGGTGAATGATGGTTGTGGATTTCATGAAGGAAAATTTGGATCAACGCCCTAGGTTTAAACTTTTTATGGTGAATGTTGTAGGTGCCCTGTGACACAAATTTGAGTTAAGGTTGAAGCTACATCCATTAATGCCTCATAACCTAGGCTATGAAGGTTCTTAAAGGGTAAAATTAGGGCTTTCTACATCATATTCACAAGCACGAAAAGAGTTCTGGTGCGCAATAAGCTTTCAGATGAATGAGAGAAGGAATTTCAGGCTTCTGCAAGCATAAAACCAGTAAGTTTACTCTATTTGACCACACTTAGTTGAATTTTAATTTGATTTCTTGTCTGGAAGGTAGAATATTGTTGAAACAAGAAACCCTAGTTTGATAGAAATATTCTAAAGAAATGAGTCAAGCTAGTCAATCCTCCACGTCAAAATGAAGTTTGGATGAGGACCTCATGGTCCAATTCCTAGGGTTTGTCAGACGTCCTCTGAGTGGGCATGGTCCCAATGGGCCGAATGACAAAAGTTTGGACCTTTGTTACAATTGCAGAGACGCCATACTGCCTATGCTGGGTTGGTTTCTCTTCAAACATCAGTATGATAGGATAGACTTCAAGGTCCCAGTTTGTAATGTCTAGTGGTTAGACCTGGCTAAACTAGTTTGTCCTAATGCATTTACCAGTCCAGGACTAGTAAGGGCAATCACGCAGAGATATGACCCACAAACAAGATCAATCCTAGCAAGGAACAACACAATGATAATAAAACTCACCAAGGAATATATTTCAAGTGTATTTAACTTGAACCCTACTACCACAAATAAAATTGACTTGAATGACTTGAAAGAAGGGTATAAAAGTGTCAGATATGGATATAGAGCCTTCAACCTGCCCAAACACAGACCAAAGG
Organism: Cunninghamia lanceolata; assembly: GCA_027924645.1. Taxonomy (NCBI): domain Eukaryota; kingdom Viridiplantae; phylum Streptophyta; class Pinopsida; order Cupressales; family Cupressaceae; genus Cunninghamia; species Cunninghamia lanceolata. Next base: position 5,012,353 of record BSBN01000620.1, read on the forward strand.
GGGTAGATGGAAAATTGATAAGGATATCAGACAGGGAGGAGGAGCCCTTTGAATGCTCCCAATTTATGCACTACTTTGTAAGAACTTACCATAGTCTCTGTTAGGTGCTAAGGAGAGATGCTTCAGATAGGATACCAATTTCTTTAATGATGATGGCAGTAAACATTCAAGATCCATCCACCAAACAACCATACGATTATGCCTCATACCTAGCAGACAAAATGCATAAACAAATGATTGGGGTGAAAAATAAATTGTATATTGTGGATGCTCATGTAGATTTTACATGATACCCATTGATGTGCCATATGATTTTGTTTGTTGTATCAGGCATGTGGCATAGGGATTTACATGTTAAAAAGACTGATTCAGAAGGCAACATGTTGCCTGTTCAGATGTGGACCTGCATGTTGGACATGCACTACATTGATTCAGACTATATAGTTTTTGAGGAGCACTTTGTGAGGAGAATAATTGGGTTTTTAGAGCCAGAGGGGGAAAGGTTACATGCAAATGTGCAAGATTTTCTGAGGCCTCTGGATAGGACCCCTGAATTAGGGATAGACCACAATTGGGGTGACTGGTTTCTGCATACTCATACCACTTGCATTAGGATTTATGGATGTGAGGCTGCTCCATATGTTTTACCTAAATGTGTGCCCAAAGGATTGCCTTCTTGGAGATAATCAGGCAACTTAATGAGTTTGATATAGAACACTTGAGGAAACACAAGAAAGGTTCATTTTTTCCCACTTCCATCAAATTCAGTGATTTCATAATAGTTAACAAGGATGGTTTGGATCAGATTGACTCAATTTTGTAGGGTTACAGAATGAATGTAGAGAAGCCTAGGGTATTTGACCCTGAAGGCTTCATTGACAAGGTTAGGGTGAATGTGAAAAGACCTCGTTACATCCATCAGGTCTTTTATGATGAGGACACAGTTCGAAACTATTTTAACATGAATGATGTCCACAATTTAAGAGAGAAATGGGAAGCAGTCATGGTAGGAGAGAGAGTGAGAAAGAATCTGAATGCTACTTACCCAAGTGCCTTTGTAGAGATAAAGGGTCCAAGAATGAGGGTTCAAATGGTTTTTGACAATGCATATGAGCTGATTGGTAGTGCTCTAGTAGGTGAGGAGAGGCCAACTTACTAGCCTAGCAACTCAGGAGGATATGTTAGAAAAAGGGAATCACCTGATTTTCCCTTGCCAAGAAAGCAAAAATAATTGATTTGGAAAGTGAACAAGAGATTGAAATAGTAAACTTGGAGGATGAAGTACAAGAACAAGTAGTTGTCCATCAGGTGAATTCAGCTGACTGAATAAGACCTTATGCTTCCCTAGATAATAGCCTGGTAAGGTCAATAACTGGTCAGCATATAGACATAGAAGATGTCAGAGTATTGGCCTGTGCACAATTCATGGAGGATGATGAATTTGTCAACACTCTTGAATTTAGGAGTTATGTATTAAAATTCAGAAGTGAAGAGTTTCAAAAGACGATTGAAGAGACCAAGTGTGGGGAAGATCCATCATAGTACGAGGCCATTACTCAAAAAGTTTTGAATGAGGTAAATCAGGACATCAGTGGGATGACCCCAGAGGAAGGGAGGGCCCTATTTGCCAAAAGCAATGTGTTGCTTCTTCCACATTGGACCTTGTCAGATGCCATTGCATTTGACACAATAACCAGAGAAGATTTTGAAGTAACAAATGAGCAAGTAGAAAAGGCAGTCTCTGGTGCAACTTTTAATCCTAGGTTTGAAACCTTAGCAATATGGGCATTGGTCCCAAATGATAATAAGCCTAGGATTGGATTGGGAGAATTAACAGGGGATGTCATAATCAAAAGAGTATCAAGTACTCCTGCTCCCCAAGCTGCTAGCCTAAATGTGCAGACAACATAATTCACAGAGGCATTAACAAGTAAGTTGCAAAAGGACCATGATGACCTATTGCTGAAATATGGGCAGGTTGTTGCAAATCTAAATAGGTATAAAGAGAAGCTATTGATAGGGCCTAGCACATCAACTGCTCCAGCTTTAATACAAACTGCAGAGGCATTTCCAGTTGATACAGATTCCCTACTATCAGAAATAAGAGAATTAAAGGAAGAGGTGAGGAAATTGAAAGAAGAAAGGAAGAATTCAGTCAGAGACATGGTCACAAATTTGATAAATCATAGGTTGACCAAAGTTCAAGCAAGGGTGGATGAAACCTGGAGATCATATTCAAGTCTAAGGATAGCCCTGGACAAGCATGAGCAAGATATAGAAAACCTCAAGACTATGATTAGAGCGTGGTTGTCAAGAACTGGTGAGGTAAGGGATATTCACATATGCTCAAGGTTTGATTCAAAGGCACCCCTAAGATAAAGTTCACACTTGACATGTTGATACTCGAGGAGGTCATAGCTTTTCAATTAAAGCTGGACAAGGTCTTGGGTGAGAAAAGATAGTTTATTGAGAGAATAGATAAGAAAATAATGTCGAGCATATTAGAAAATGATGGACAGGTAAAGGGCCTTGACAAGTGGAAGGATGACTTTGAAAACATTGCAGGCCAGTTAATATCTTCCTGTTGTACTGATGGGGATCCGAGCATGAAGATTTTGAGCTCGACGTTAGACAAGTTACATGTGCTTGAAATAAATTTTGAGTTGTTCTGTAAGGAGTCAAAGATTTTGTTGGATGCAAGGTACACAGGGCATAATGAGAAAATATCAAAGTTGATTTCTTTTTAATGGCCATCAGAGAAGTCATATGCAACCTGGATGGAGAAGTATGGATAAATGTCCCTGAGATGAATGAGCAACTAACATTTTCTCTTCATTTATGTGGTCAGGCTTCTCTAGTCAATTGTACTTCTTCCCAAAGTTATTTTTTGTCTTTTCTCTATGTAGTTTGTAATTAATTTCCCAATGCCTATGAGCGGTGCTTTGTAATGTAAGACTCAAGTAGATGACATAGGATAATGAATGCTAAGTACCATATTCTTACATCTATAAAAGAACTGGTAGACTCACTTTTTAATGTTGTTGAAAGATTGGGATTTTGAGGAGTGAATGCGATACAAATTTTGACCGGCTGCCTGTCTATGGTGTTGTAAGTTTCTGCTTAATGTGTTGAATGTGTTTTTCATGAGCTATTTATTAGTTTCAAGTTGAATTATATTAATAATGTTGTAATGCATCTATTTTTATTAACTGTCTCCATTGTTATCTGCATTTTTCCTTTGAACAAAGTGGCTAAAGGTTTTCTGAGTTCTGGGGTGCATACTTGCTGCATTGCATATTTGGTTTCTTGCTTCTATTTAAGGAACAAACTAAACTTCTTTAGATCAAATATGGGAGGTATGTTTGATAATAGGGATATTCATAAGTAGAGTTAATAGAAATACTCAATCTTGGGAATTATCTGCAAGGCAAGAACTAAATAGACCCTCTAAAATCTGTATATTTGCTTGGCTTGTGGAAAATCATTTGCATGTTTAATGTTTGACTCCATACACTAAGATAGGCACCAATCAATGTCTTGGATTAAATTTATGACCAAACCCTAATCTGGGAACCAGATATATAAAATAAAATCAATTCATTATAATCTTAAACTTTAGGATTTTAGTAGTAGGATTTTAGATACCATGTTCTCTGACCCATAAATGAACAAATGCCCAAAGATAGCCACCTTATAATTATCATACAGTTTTGGTCTACATAAAAGAGAACATACCTGCTTAAAGTATCAATACCTGGTCGAAGTCAAGGTTTATTATATGGGTATTGAATAAGGGAATACCCCCTAGGTCCTACAGAGCCTGAAGTACAGAGGAGACAGAGAGTCGGGCTCCTTTTTCTTGGCCACTGACTTGAGAATCCCGTGGATGAAAGATGGCTACTTTTTAGGGAAACTTAGACAATCAGTTGGGAACACCAACACATACCATAGCTCATAAGGTGTCTTTGTTCCATTTGCTTTGACTTGCACTTTGTTCTGAATGTAGACAACATTATGAATAGCTTCTTTCCAATATACTTCTGGAAGGCCAGCTTCTTTGATCATTGTTCAAGCAACTTCCTGAATTGTTCTATTCTTTCTTTCAACTACTCCATTTTCCTAAGGAGTTTTGGGGGTTAGATAATTGTCTCTTTATCCCATGTTCTTCACAAAAAACATTGAATTAATTTGAAGTAAACTCACCACCTCTATCAGACCTCAGACACTTGATCCTCAAATCCATTTCATTTTCAACCATTGCTTTAAATGCCTTGAACTTGTCTAGGGATTCTGATTTTTCTTTAAGAGAAGTAACCTAAGGCAGGTCTCTTACATCTTGAACTGAGCTTATTCTCACTAGATTATCAAAGTTAATATGACACATTCTCCTATGCCATAACCAACTTTCATTTGTCTAAGCCAACAAACAATAGTTGTTAGTACCTTTCAAATGATAAACATTACCATGAGTGTTCTTACCAATAGCAATTACTATTCCAAAGCTTTTCCTTATCTCACATCCATTGTCCTTAAACATCAAATTGTATCCTTTGTTACACATCTGTCCAACACTTAGAAGATTATGCTTTAATCCTTTGACATAAAGAACATCATCTGTATTATGCTTGCCATCAAAAGTAATTGACCCCTTTCCACAAATCTTACCAGTTGCATCATCACCAAATCTAACTAGTACTCCATCATACTTTTCCAATTTAACAAACTTACTCTTATCTCTTGTCATGTGATTTGAACATCCACTGTCAATGACCCATTCATCTTTTTCCTTTCTAGCATGAAATGCAGACATCTCTTTCTCTTCTTCCAGACTTCCTTCCTTCACATAGCTTGCAAGGTTAGCAGAAATAGGTTCTTATTTTATAGCAATAAACAAGCATTCACTAGCATTACCATCTTCAAAATTAGATTCAACATTAGTCACACCTTCATCATTTTTAACATAGTAACTTTTCGTTACCATCTTACCTTCTATGTTCTTGATCTTGAAAGTTCTATCAGGACATCTTGAAGCATAATGGCCAATCTTACCACAACTGAAACATTTGAAAGGTAACTTACCTCTAAACTTTCTAGTTCCCTTTTTCATTTTGTTTACAAAGTTTGCATTAATCTCATAAAAGTCTTCCTCATTTGATTCCACGGCTTACTTATCTGATCTAACAGCCTTTTCTGATTTAGCTTTAAAAGTAGTCTCAACTTTCACAAGACCATCAGTAGTACCAAATTCTCTCATCTCAAAAGCAGTCAGTTTACCAAGCAATTGATCTTTTGAAAGCTTGCCTATATCTAGCAATTCTTCAATGGTAGATACTTTATGACTATAGGACTTGGGAAGTGTTTTGAGTATCTTATTCACAACTTCTTCATCAGTTAGAGTTCCACCAAGGCCTTTGATGCCATTGACAACTTCATCAACCTTCTACATATAGCTTGTTATGTTCTCATCTTCGGACATCCACATAGTTTCATATCTTGACTTCAAGTTCTACATCTTGGCTTTCTTAATAGATTTATCACCTTCATAGATACTCTTCAATTTTTCCCAGATCTCATGAGCAGTTTCTAGATCCAAAACTTTCACCATTTCAGTGTTAGATAGAGCATTCAGTAAGGCATTTCTAGCTTTGCCATTTGTCTCATAATCCCTTATCTCACTTGCAGTCTTCAGATCATCTTTAGGTATAGTGTATTTATTTTCAACCATTTTCCACACATGATAACCAAGAGAAATAAGATAACTTTGCATTTGTACCTTCTAGAAGGCATAGTCAGTTCCATCAAACTAAGGAATGTCTTTCTTGTGCGCCATCCCAGATCTACCTTAAGTTGTTAAGCTTTCTTCCAAGGAACCCTCACTCTGATACAAATTGTTGAATGCACAAGACAACTGAGAGGAGAGGTGAATTAGTTGTATCAAAACTTTAAGCCTTCACAAACATAATCACATCCACATCAATTCACTTAAACTCTAATTCTATTATATGTTGGGGGATGCTTTTTTCAGTTATATAAAGATATGTTCTCTTCTGAGGAAAATGATTGCAGTAAGGAAGCAAGATGGTTTTGCAGTAGAATTATTCCAAATAAATTGTCAGATGAAGATAGGTAGGAGTTGAGCAACGAGATCTCTATAGAAGAAATTGCTAAACCTAATCACTCTTTCAAGGAGGGAAAATCCCTTGGTATTGATGGTGTTCCAATTAAATTCTATAAAACAAACTGTGAGTGGGTTACTGTTGACTTGAAAGAGGTGTATGAGGAAGCTTTTGATAGGGGTTCCTTGGGTATTAACATAAACAGAGGATTGATTAAACTGCTCCCCAAAGAGGGGGATAGATCACAGATAAAAAATTGGACGCCAATTACATTGGTCAACTCCTCATATAAGATATTAGCTAAAATTATTGCTTGTAGACTCACAGACATCTTGAAGAGAATTATCTCTGTTAACTAGACAAGATTCATAAAGGGGAGGTATTTATTGGAAAATCTTATCACCAGTTGGGAAGGTCTTAACTGGTCTAAACATACTAGTCAAGATGCATGTATGATCCTGTTAGACTTTGAAAAAGCATATGACATGATAGAATGGGGCTTTGTGTTGTCAGTAATGGTGGCTTTGGGTTTTCCTAAGACTTTTTGCAAATGGGTGGCTATTTTGTTCAAGGATGCCTCTACACAAGTTGATGTTAATGGGTCTTTATCTGAGCCTTTAGTCTTGCAAAGATCTATTAGGCAAGGGTGTCCCCTAGCTCCTACCCTATTTGTTATTGCTTCTGATGCTCTTCAATATATTCTTAAGACTAAATTGATTTCTCCTCCTATACAAGGTATTGTGCTCCCTAACAGTGATAGTTTGATCAGTGCTCAATTTGCTGATGACACTTTTTTGTTCTTGGATTTGAATAAAGAAAATTCTAAGAACACTTTTGAGAGACTTTTTATCTTCTGTGATGCTTCTGGTGCTAAAATGGCTAATCACAAATCTATTATTCTGAGTTGGAAAGAACATCTCCCTGATTGGCTTAGAGGTTCCAGTTGGCAATGGGCTGGACCAAATAAGATTGTAAGGTATCTTAGGATCCCATTCTTGTTTGATCCATCACTCAAGGAGATGTGGGAGTGGATGATGAATAAAATAGAAAAGAAACATGAGAAATGGCAAACACATCTTCTATCACTTACTAGCAGAGTACAAGTTTGTCAGAAGGTTCTTACATCTCACAACTTATACTTTGCATCAGCCTGTTTGTTTGGGAGTTACCAAATTAATAAGATTTAAAAATGTATTAGAGATTTTCTATGGTCAGATGGCAAAGGGAATAGAAAGAGACATGAAGTTTGTTGGAATTGGTGTTGTATGCCTAAAGAGCTGGGGGGTCTTGGTCTTAAAGATTTAAAGCTTCAGGGAATCTCTTTGATAGTGAAGTGGATTGTGAAGGCTTTTGAAGGTCAAAAGCCCTGGAAAATTTTGGTCATAAACAATATTACACTCTCCAAACCAAAGAAAGACAAGGATTTGCTCTCTGCATGCACAAGACTTGTTGTTTGGGGATTTTGTTGTCAGTCCTTTTGGTTCCAAAATCTATGGTAGTTTGTGGAGGGCCTAGGGAAGTGTAAAATTATTGAGAACTAATAACAAGGCCTTCTCCAGAACTGATAGAGTTTTTATGTCTTTTAGGTTGATTTGATGGAACCTTCATTATAAGAATAAGCTCTCGACGTTGTTGTAGGTCTGCTCTGCTAAACTGTGGTCCTCTAAGGGTATTTGTACATTTGAGGACATTTTTGATAATGGTGTGTTAAAGTCTTGGCATTCATTGAAGGGACCTTTTGATCTCTGTAACTCTCAAGAAAGAACTCTCTCGGTTATGAACAAGGCCTTGTATGGGGTAAAATTTCCTGTGATGTTGAAATTTGATTCTAAAATATGGGCAAATTTATTCTTTGGACTGATGGAACAGTATTTGGTAACATGAACTCCAAGAAGCTTTATGGTTTGCTAGCTAACATGAGAGAAATATTTGATAAATTTAATAGGAACTGGGGTCTTTAGTGGGATGATAAGAAACTATCTTTTCTCTTTAAAAACATGTGATATGTCAAGTGTGAACCAAAGAAAACCTGTTTTAGATGGCTGTTAGTCCTGAAAAAATTTACTATTTATTCTGGCAATCAATCTGAGTTTGGTCAGGTGTTTGTGTGTTATTTGTGCAAATGTGTTGAAAATTTTGAACATCTTTTTTTGAATGTGATTATGCTATCAAAACCAGGTCTATCTTCTTGGGTAATGGGCAAGGATGGGATAAGTCTAATAGCTTTTCATGGGCTGAAATTCTTTTGGTTATGTGGAGTTTTTTCAATAAATTTTGGAAAGACAAAAACAATGAGATTTTCCATGACAGGAGAAGAAACCTTATGACTTATACTGTGAGCTCATTTGCTTCAATGTTGTCAACCAGGTATCAGTGAGTTTGGAGATGCCGAAGAGCAAATTTTTCATCCTTTTGAAAGAAGGTTTGAGCCTTGTGTACAAGAATGAAATTGCAAGCGTCCACTTTTGGTAGTAGGACAGAGTGACCTTGATGTTGAACAGTTGAAAACACTTGAGGAATACTTGGCTGAGAAAAAGATAGTTAAACCAATGGTAAAAGAGCATGTTCGAGAGAAAAAGAGATGTAAAAAGAGAATTGTGTAGGATTCTGGGCACTTGAACAAAGTTGTTGTTTCTAAAGATCATCATTAAGGCAGAATATTCTTGCTAGTTTGAACTTTTTGATGTATTTGCTACTAGTGTTCAAAGATGTAAAAGTTGTCTCTTTTGTAATAGTGTTTGACTCTATGCTACACAATAAGGTGTAGCTAAATGTTTTGGCTAGTGGAGTCCACCTCTTATTGTATCTGCTCTATTTCTATTTAGTAATGAATGGTGAACGATCCTTAACATAAAAAAAAAAAGATGTTTTAGGGTTTTAAATTAACATAATTCTAGGGTTTCAAAATAGCCATTTAGGGTTTCAAATTTAGATTACAAGGTTTTAAATTACCAAACTAGGGTTTGAAAAATTATGTTTTAGGGTTTAATTTGTGGACAATTTTATGGAATAAACATTCAAGTATAATTTTCTAAAATTAAACCATTATAAATGAAGCAATTGGTTTTTAGAAATACCTGTTAAAAAATGGAAAATAGGCGATTGATTCTCACCCTGGTTGTCCACATCAGCGCCATGTTAGCACCATACCTTTCCAGACCTCCATTCGAAGCTATATGTCAAATTGAGAGAAAACAACCAGGGTTTCACTGGTCTTTCTTCCTCTACCATGTGAGCTCCAAAACAATAGGCGTTCACTATCATTGAAAGTGAAATGACAAGAAAATATCATTTTGCTAGGCTGTTAAAACTTTTATTAAAAAAATAATAAAATAATACCTTTGTTCAAAGGTCATGATGGACAATCCTTCGAATGAAGGTACCTTTGTTCAAAGAAAAACCTTCGAACAAAGGTGTTTGGCAATGTTGATGCCCATTCCACTTCAAAAATCCAATGTCCCAAGTTTGGGACTCACGATTATGACTTCACTCAAATCTAATTTTGACTGCCTCAAGTTCAATGATCTGCTTACAAACTCCTTGTGACTACCTTAGACTCAATGATCTATCTACGTGATACCTCAATTCAGTGATCTTTCAACAAGAAATTTTTTTTCAAATCTTTCACTCTCTTTCACTCCCAAGATTCCAACCTTTTACTCTTCTCGGGATTCTAAACTCACTCTAATACCACTTGTTACAATCATGGATGGAGGACCCAATTAAGGGCTATCCAACCATGTAGCCTTATAAACTATCTCACAATAGAGTTAACAAAACTAAATGAACCTTATTGATCCACACTCATAAGTAGATTGCAGCTTACCATAAGGGATTACATGGGCCATAGCCTTCAAAACAACATGGGTGCCACTATGGGTGAATTACAAAATTTGAATGATATTACATATTACAATGCTCAAACTTAACTCCCAACCAAAATCTACAACTTGATGCTTTACAATGATCAAGAGAGATGTTTATATAGTAGTTCTTGGCCTTAGGAATGAATCATGTCACAAGGTGGTGCAAAACATGATGCCATGTGAAACATATAGTCAACCAAATGTGTCCTTCCAGGATGAATACAGGTGATGATGGATCAATGAAACTCAATGCGCTTCACCCAATAAGCTCTCCTAGGTCCAATGATTATGGAAATGTGTTCCTTTGTTGTTGCACACTTTGGAAATATGCTACAAAATAGAAATAGTGAAACTAGATATCTTCCTATTATGCTAGTAGTGAGTCTAGAAGTGAATTATGCCCTTATAGTGATTATAATCTCTTATAAATTTAGTATGATGTTGAAGGATCAAGATACACCATGTGTTCCTAACCATCATGTGAAAATATGCAAGTGCAGTGAATTGCAGTAGGATCTGTGGTGCCTAGATAATGATTAGAATATTATTTGAAAACCTGCAAACAAACAGGCAAGTAAAAGAAAATATTTTTAGGTGATGCAAGATTTTTCTTACACCATAGGGATGCTCCTACATCATATAGATATATAATTTTTTATTTTTTATTAAAGAGCTATTTTATTTTATTATTTTATTTTTGTATGTGGTTATTAAATTTTAATATCTATTTAAACTACTACATAGACACATAGACATATAAATAGGTACTTAGATTTTTAAAAGTAGAATTATTTTTTTTATTCACTTAAGAGTTACTTTCTTTTATTTAGAGTTATTTTATTTACTACATATTTAAAAATTGGTGTCTTTGCTTTGTTTTACTATAGAGTCATTTTATTTACTACATATTTAAAAACATTGGTGTCTTTAATTTATTTTACTATAGAGCTATTTTATTTACTTTAGAGCTAGGGTCTTTATATTTATATTTTATTAACTATATAGGTTCTTTCCTGCCACAACCTTCTATAATCCACTGCACTCACTCTAACCCTCTTCTTATCCCTAACACTAGGGTATAAATACAACATTTCAAGTACTTGAGCACATATCTCTAATTTGCGCCCATACTTGCTAATAATTACTACAACATTATTAAAATCATTAGAAATCACCCTCGTTAATGATTCTAGCATAAAATAATACTCACAATTTATCTCCTTGATGGTCTTATGCTAATTGGAAACCATATAAACATATGTAGTAGTTAACTTAACACCTATAAATATTTGTTGTTTACCTATAGCATTCTATTAACACATACAAAAAGTTATATTATACTTGTAGTAGCTTTCTGATCACATGTGGCATTGCTACAAGCAACCTACACCTTGCCGCTAGGGTGTTTGTAGCCTCCTACAAAAGTACCCAACTAGAAAATAATGAAATTTAAACTTCATCCAGTTTTTTGAATCACACCTCCCTATCCATGGGGCTTTTGGTCCCCAAAATCCTTAGGACACCACTTAAATCAATTTGAAGAACTCTCAATTTGTATGCCTTTTCAAGAGTGCTCAGTTTCACTTGGAATCACAAAAGCTTGAAGAACTGATATGTTCTCTAAGCATATGTAAACCAATCATTGACATCAACTTGTCCTATGACTAATCCACTTATTGCATCAACAAAATAAAAATTGAAAGGAAAGAAAAGTCTTCCCACCTTTGTAGGTTCCACCAGGGTCTTATGCTCTTCCTCTTCCTTAAATTGAACATGCTTGCTTCCTTGTGACAACCTTGCACCTTGCTGCACTCGTTGTCTTTTAGTTTGTTGTTTTGTTTCAGTTTGAGGCTTTACAATATCCCTGACATCAACCTTTTCATGCTTGCATTGTCGCTCATTCGTGATCTAGGGCCGAAGGCTATGATCCTAGTAGTCAACTTTCAAAATGAGAATCCAGGTAAGTTATATGACATATGTAGAAGATTATTAGACAATTAAACTAAACAAAGATTGAGATATACAACTAAACATAGAATGCATTCTCATTCATATATCTATTTTGTACATGTGGCATACCCTGAAGAAAGGCGCATGGTTGTTTATCTTATGCCTACTTGAATGAGTATTGTGATGATGTTAATGATGATATCTAAAGTATGTTACAAAGATATGTATATATAGTTTAGAATAATCCATGCCATGGAGATCAAAAGTTGTTGGGAGGTTGAACCATTTCCTTGATTATTTTCTCATCCCTTGATGGTTGTAGAGTGCAATCAATTTTGTGTCCCTAATGATCTAGCATGCATGACTTGGCATATAATGAGCTTGTGGGTGCCAACTTCATTGTCATGCTAATTTTTATATCTCAAGATTATATAATCAAACTCAGGATGATGCAATGAACATACTTGCAATTTGGGCATTATGGTTTTTCCAAAAGACATTTTGGACCTTTAGAGCATTGGTAGAAGTTGCAAGTCAATTAGGTGAGTCATGTTTGTTGAAGAAGTGTGTGTCTCTTTGAAAAGCATATTGATCTACTATTGGAGCATATGTGGTGTTTGTTGGAGAGTGGATATGGATCTTTGTGTTCCCTGGAGCATTTGGGAGGTGATTTGGTGTACCACAAGATTTAGAAGTGACCCTGGATAGTTATCATAATACATGGGGATGGTTTGGATGTTACTTTAGGTACTTGGTTGGGTGAATCTTCTTAGATCAAGCACCCCTTATTGCGGAGCAATAGTACCAGTTGTGTTGTCTCATAAGTAGGTGTGGAGTCTCAACTTTTGCCTACTATTTGGTGAACCACTTTGCTTGTTGTGGGAACCGACCTTTCTCAACAACTTTATATGCAACATAAAATAGTTCCTAGTGAACATGGTTAGATTGAAGATCTGGTCTATCTTTGCCACTATAGATCATTCTTCAACTAAATGTGAGATGCATAATGCTAAGTATGCATAGCTATACAATACAATCTTCTTTGGTGTCGATGCAATAGGTGTTGAGCATGAATTCACTTTTGGAATTTGGTATCTCTTTCCACCTACTATCACCACCAAATTGTGAGGGTTTGAGTTGTACACACATATGACTATGCATGTAGGAATGCTTAAGGAATATTTTGTAGAGATCCATTGGTACTACATCACAAACTATTTCTTATTGAAATAGATGAGAAGAACATGTGAAGTGATATTGGAGAGAGGCTTTTATACAATGGGTGTTGTAGGAGTTGAGCCAAAATAGTTTGTAGGGTTGTGGATGAGGCATGGCTGGTAGCTTCAATCTCTTAACAAAGTCTAAAGAGATTAGATTCTTCACACTACCACCATCAATCATGAAGTCCAAAGGTTGCCCCTTAATCCACATTTGCAACCAGAATAGCCACTTTGCCTCAATTTCCTTAGGTAAAAGGGTTGTTGCTTGTGTAGTTTTAATTTAAAAGTTAGGTTTTGCATTAATGATCCTATCTAAGGGCTCGATGTCAACATATCCAACTTCTACCATTATAATTATTTATTATGTGCATGGCATTCCTCATTGAAATGACTACAACTCTCATGCTTGTCACGCCACTTATTAGTCTTGGATAGTTTGTTCTTGTCCAAAGTAGTGGCTTTTTAGGTGAGATGTTGATTCCTACTTAAACTCATCCTTGATTATTACCATGTAGCAGTAAGCTTCCCCCATCATTTTGATCTTAATCAGCTTTAGCCTAGACTGTATTCTTGGATGAAGGTTTCTATGGTATTTGAGGACTATATGTTGCTTTGACTCAAGTGAGCTCATCCAAGCATATAGCTTGTGGAAGGTGTTAGTATTGGCCTAGATAGATTGGTCATGCATTTGTTGCAACTATGACCACTACATATAAGGGTTAGTGTGAACATCTTTAGGATAGAAATCATCCTCGAAGGCTTATAGGAATTGCTCCTAGGTTGGTTCATATTTCCCACTTAATTGTTCCTCATATTAGAGTGTGTGGGCTTGCCACCAGTTCTTGACAAGTGAGGAAACCTTTAGGAGGGAAATCCTTACCTTTTCCTCATTAATAAAATCATTCATGGAAAATTAAGATTCAATTTGGTTAGTCCAACTATTTATAAATTTGACATCAATCTTACCCTCAAATACAGGGACATCCAAGTTTACCTAAAACCCAGGGGGAACTCGATCTTTAAAGGATTTTCTTGATGAAGGGGTTGACGAAGTCACCATTCTAGGACCTCTACAAATTGGTTAAATAAGAACTTTTTCTAATCCATGAGTGTTTCTTCAATCTTTCTTTTGACCATCATGTGCATTTCCTCTTGCATTAGTTTGGCCATCTTGACATAGGTTGGCAAGTAGTCTAATGGATCCTAGGGTTTGATGTGGAGGCTCATGTACTCTGATTGTGTACAAAAGGACATGTAGGATATAGAGAAAACTACTTTGATACCATTAAGTTAAGGCCTATGGTTATAATCCCAGTGGGAAACTTTTTAGATGAGAATCTGGATAAGTTATGGTGTATGTGGAAGCTTATTAGATGATTAAACTAAATAGTGACACAGATATAGAACTAAATAGAGAATTTATTCTTATTCATCTATTTTTTATGTGCATGGCATACCCTTGAGGAAGGTACATGACTATTTATCTTCTACCTACTTTAATGAGTATAGTAATAATGTTGATGATGATGTCTAAACTATGTTACAGAGATGTATATGTAGTTTACAATAATTCATGTCATGGAGATCAAAGGCTATTGAATTGTCTCCTCGAGAAGTGGAACTATTTTCTTGATTAGTTTCTCATTCCCTTGTGGTTATAGAGTGTAACCAATTGCTAACATGTCCTTGATGAGTTAATTGTGAGTTGGCATACCATGAGCCTTGTGGGTTTTGTTGATGGCTAAATTGACACTTGCAACATAGGTAAATATGGTTTGTTTACTCAAGGGGGCTGGTATTAATTAGATCAATTTGGATTATTCCTATGCTAATTCCTATTATACTGATATGTGATAAAAGGAACAAAATATGTTAGGGTTATGCAAGAAATATGGTGAGCACTTCCAACTAAAATCATTATAATGAAAACATGAGAAATATGATTAACAAGTAATGTTATGATTAGTCCGAAACCCTATCATTTACATCATAAGTGCAAGATTCTAAGGAATTCTGATGAGGAACATAAATAAATACACACAACTACTGTATTACACATGCAATCATACATATTAGATCTACAATTAATTCACATAAGATTTGTCATTAAACATCCAATTATTTCATCAAGCAATCAATTATTCAGAGAAAGTTTAGGCACTCCACCATGCATGAGCAAATCAAATTGAAGAAGTTGGAACAACGTCATAGAACATGATAACTTTGTTGCAATCCCAACATGTGCTACATTGGAACCCAGTTCCCTCCTTCAAAATGTCTCTCTCTGTAACTACTAAACTTTGAAAAGAAAACCTAAATCTATAACTTTGAAAATTCTAGTCAGAATAAAAAAAGATGGGATCCTAGATTACAAGATAGGAGTGGGCCTTTTATAGGACAAAAGAAACCCAATGCCCAAGTTCAAACTGAAGTTTATGGTTCTAGAAACACTCATGCAACAATTTCTTATTCACTTATTTTCATGCAGACTAAAAGAACTAAAAGAACACTTCTTATTTTGGACCAAACTCATGCAAATACCCTAATTAATACATGTAGAATATACACTCACTCAAAATTGGTAACCACTTTATAATTGTAGTGGGACTCCTTTTACAATGCCTTAAAAGAATAAATTAAATTAATCAAGTCCCAAAATAGAAAGGATGCATTTTATTCCTAAATTTAAGTGTTAGCAACATTTGCAGCTTTCTATCTTTCCTTGTATTCTGAAAAAATAGCCAAACATTTATGCAATCTATCCTCATCTAGCCCTTCAATCCAATCTATTCTAAATTTTCATTCTTCAAAATCTTTGTGTGCATATTCTATTTGTGTTTTCATCATCTGGACATCCTTTTCAATGGCTCTGAAGTTGGCTTTTGTCTCCATGCATTTGTCCAAGGTGGTATTGTCAAAATCTGAAGCATGATTTAGTTCATCTTCCATTTTCTTTCTGAGAGCTTCTTTGATTATCCCTATTGTAGCAAGTCTCTATTCTTCTACTAATAGTAACTAAGAACTTATAACATTTTCCACAAAATCTTCAAAATTGCTTATGGCTTGGCACATGTCCTTTTGTACTTGCAAAATTCTTATCTTATACTCTATTATCAAATCTGTTTTGAAAGTTATGATATTAATACATTTACTTACAAAACTCTGGTCTTCATCTTGAAGGATGTCTTCAGATTTCAATATCGCTAAACTTATTTTATTCAGATCCTGTAACTCTAGGAGATTATGTTCATAAGAATTTTCTTTAGCTCTGAGACCTTACATATACAAGTATACCTCCTTTTTTAAGTAGAAGGCTTGCTCATACAACTGACATCCTTGGTCCAATACCTTATTGTTAGGATTAGCCTCTGCCAAAAATTATGAGACCCACTTATCAGTTGCATCTGATCTCTTTCTCATTATTTGCAAAGAATTTGCCTCTAGCTTGGTGATCAAAATCGGAGCATTAGATGAAAGAGTCTCCTATTGAGTCACAAGGGTGATAAGATCCTTAATGAATGTTTTCATTTGTTCCAATCATACCTTCAACTCTTCTTTAGTTTGCTTATCCTTTTGCATCCTTGTAACTACGGTGTCTATTGCTGACCCCAGGGAAGCAATTTCCTCCTCTCTTGTTTATTTACCTAGATTAATTATGGATATCTGATAATCTCTAGAGGTGAGCTCCCTACCATCCTTGTCCACCATGGATGTGGCTATCTCTGTGATTCTTTGTCCCAATTCATTTGTTCTTATGGTAGAGAGGGTTCTTGGTTTCTTCGAAGTCCTATCTCTTTCTACCTAAACTGTAATGGCCTGAATATCTAGTGGTTTGATCACTACCTTTTGCCTCTTTTCTAAATTTAACTTGAGCTAGGTAGGCATAACAGGGTTCATTTGAGAAGCTTGATTAGTTTGTTCTGATGATTCCTTTTCTTTGTGTTGTTCATTTTGATCAAGAACTTCCTCACTTTGAACTTCTTTCTTAGGATGATCTTCTTGTTGGGGTGCCTCCTTGGGAATATCTTCTTCTCGAGTAGCACCTTGCAAAGATTTAGATCTATATGTTCAATCTCCTTATCAATAACCTTCTTAAGATTGTCTTTATCTTTTTCTCTCAAGACCTCCTCAGCTTTATCCTCTATAAGCATTTATCCTCCCTATTGTTGGTGCTTCGTAGGAATATGTTCTAGCATGTCAATTTGAAATTGACCCTTTTCCTCCTCTTCCTGTGAGTCTTTCTCGTGAAGCTCCTCTGTGAGCTCTTCTTTTGGACTTTCTTGATCTATTAATATTTCTTTATGAATATCTACTTGAGATATCTCTTCTTCATTCACATATACCTTTTTGGGTTCTTCTAGGTGCAATGACCCATACTGGACTTGATCATCTCCTTCACGTGTCACCTTTTCTTCCTCATGCAAAAGAATATTTTTTATTTCCTATTTCTTTGGAGGATATGAGGCAT
Organism: Cunninghamia lanceolata; assembly: GCA_027924645.1. NCBI lineage: Eukaryota > Viridiplantae > Streptophyta > Pinopsida > Cupressales > Cupressaceae > Cunninghamia > Cunninghamia lanceolata. The sequence continues at coordinate 5,029,973 of BSBN01000620.1, forward strand.
CATGAGAATGATGCGAATGTTCTATTATTTCTATGACATGACAGATCAGAGGACTTTGTAAAATTTGTTCTCTTTTTTTCAATTGTTCAACCTGTTGACATTCTTTGAATCAGCATTAGGATTTGCCACTTCTAATGCACAGGCAGATTCAGCCAACTGAATACAGGAGGTTGCGTGAGCTCCTTCCCTTCACTTCTGGTTCTGCCACACCAAGGGGGGTATCCCTATAACTCAAGATGTAACCTTGACTAGCTCAAAGATAGAAGGATCTAACTTGACAACAACAGGCAGAATACTCTCATGTATGGACCAAGATCTGCATGATAGATCACAAGGCTGGCAACATTCTTGGACATGATGTCTGGTTGAGTATGAGAGTATGCAGGGGGTTCCTAATCCTACTCCTACAACTAACAAGTGGAGGTATGAAATGTTTTGATATGAATTTGGATGCAAAGCCGGACATGGTGTATAACACAAGAACACAGCATGATTGGTGCCTATCCAGGGCTTGGAGTCGGTAGACATACACCTGTGAATGATCAGCATGAATAGCTAAAACTGGATTTCAGGGGGATACACATGATATCTGCCTTACAGATACCTCCCAATGAAGAGTGTTAAGTTATCTCTACTTATGGCATCCCTACTGCAGTATACCCTTCCCAATGTTCAACCTGAAAACAGTTTAATCTGCCCCTTGAGCAGAGGTTAAAAGATCAGACATTCAACATAGGAATTCTATGCTCTAGAATCTAAACATAAGCAAATATCCAGATCCAGAAGAAGAATACATGCAATACTGGAGACAGAATTAACACAACACATGCTAAGATAGCATTACTCATATAAGATCAACCATGAAATCAGTGGATTCATGCCAAGTCGTACAATAGGAGATACATAAACTCACAAGATAAACTGTACAGAGCAACCAGATCAGCTGGTTTTGGATTACAGAGCCAAAAATCCTCAACTTTCAACAACCTTGAATGAATAACACCGTCTGCATTATATAGCAGGAGGGTGTCTTCAGCAATAACTACCAGGTTGACCAAAAATCCCGCCAGATATACAGTATCATGAAAATGGCGCTCAAACATTAATGCAGCAGGTAGGGGAGGAGACAGGAAGATTTTTCGAGCCCTGCGCCACCGCCTAGGGATCCAGGTCTTCAACCGGGTACTGGATCAGCCCACGCCATCGCCCATACCTCTGCAACAATCGCCATTAATGGCGCACCAACCCGCGGCCTTGGGAAGAACATCAGACAGTTAATCGCAACCATTTCCCGCCGAGATTCATCATCATGATATTTCGAAAATGCAGGATAACATTATCCCACATGCACCCCGCGATGACCTCTTTAACACTTTATATACTAGGTCATGAGCATATATGATGTCGGTGCTTTTGCTCCTGACGACACTAGTATAAGACTTCATCATCATCATCCTCCAGCAGCATGATATCCTGTTGCCCAAAATATCACCCTGACGTCATCATCATATTGCAATACAACCGCATGATAATCGCCTTCATCGGCACAACCTGATCCATCGGAGAAACATCCTCCTGCTGAGCCTATACCAAAAGTCTGGCCGATGAACATCCTGATGACGTCATCATCATATCCTGCTAACGTCATCATCATATCTGCCTACTGCGCACCTCCTCATATCCGGATGACGTCATCATCATGTTTGCAAATATCGGGGGATCTCCACAAGATGATCAGTGTTAGAAATATGACCCCCCCCCGGACCTCGATGACGTCATCATCATATTAACATCAGGATGATATTCGGAAGACAACCGGATATTTGGAAATATCATCCTGATGCACTAACATCATGCTGCACTGTAGCTCCACTATAAGATCGGGGCGATAACTGAATATGATGATGCTTGAAAAGATCACCCCCGCTAGATAATACACGAAGCCAGCAGGCTGATATCTCCTAGATATCAGCATCATCATGATGCTGGAACAAACACACTCGAGTGATATGAAAATATCACCCCCTCCTTCGGAAATATCATGATGCAGATAGGCAGAAAGAAAGATATCACCCTGATATAAGGATGACGTCAGCATCATCAGGATGAGAAACAAAGAACAAGAAGTGATACAACATCATCAGGATGATATTGACTAAGATCATCCTGACATTCAAAATATGATGACCCTAGTGAATATCGGGTCGCACTTAGAATTCTTCAACAACATCATCAGGATGATCATAACCAAGATCACCCGATAATGAAAAATATCACCCCAGCGAAATATCATGAAGGCAAAAAATATGATGACCCCCGCAAGCAACACGGTGATAAAAGGAAATATGATGATGATGACGACGACCCTTAGGAAAAAACAAGTTAGGTCGAGCAACTTTAGAGAATAACCCCTTCAGAATATCAGGGCAACATCATCATCATGTCTGGGCAAGGTGATAAATGGAAGATCACCGGATACTTGAAAAATCACCCTCGCAAGCAGATCAGGGCGCACTGTAGCTCGTTAGCATCATCAGGATAATAACCAAACATCACCCGATAGTGAAATATGATGATGACGATGAGAAACCGGATCGACGGAGAACATGATGATGCTGACCTTCATCGAAACAAACATGATGATGATGACCTCCTCCTCAAGAAAATATGATGATGCAGCTGAAAACTACTGAGGAGGTCCATTACTTAGATCATTTTTTGGATACTTAGGGAGAGTGCCTGAATGAAAATTGCTCAAAAAACCACCAGTCAATTCAGGCGCTAACAGTGGCTCTGTCTGGGGACGTGCAGGTGAAAACCTGCAGCGAGAACCCCAGATCTCTGGGATGCAGACCAGTCCCTATCCATTGGGCAATAGAGTCAAATACTGCACTGACCTGCATCACCAAACACACTTGATGGCCTAAGGCCACCAAGAAAAGAAAAACATGTATCTCCCTTTGTCAAATATCTTGTTTTCATCTGCATGCACTGGGTCAAGCTTGGAGATACTGCAGACATCCACCCACAAACAAATCTTGTCGTCTGCATATTCAACCTTCTGATTTGGCTTGTCATTATCACCCTTGTGCAGATAACCCTCAGCATCATGTGACATGTGGGTGCAGAATGTATCAAACAATGCATGTTCATATGGCATATAGCACTCATCACCTATATCATCATCATGCATTGCAACATGATCTCCTAGCTGGACTGCAAATAGGAAACACTCAGAGTCCACCACACAACTAGGAAGATCAAGGCTCATTGTATTATATGCTGGCTCATCAAAAGAAAAGCTTTCAAAATCACAATTGTGTACATCATGTACACAACCATCTGGTACACCAGGCTGGAAAAGATCAGGCTCTGGCATCACTTTTAAGTCAGGCACACTTTCACAGTCATTTACCTGATGTATGTTGTTTCCTCCTTCATCAAGATGAGAAACAGAATCCAAGTCAAAAATAATGTCTAGATCTTCACCATACTCAGACAGATCCTCATCACCATATATGTCATAAATGGGTGACCCAGGTGCATCAGTTTCATCATAGTATGCCATTTGTTCATGGGCAGCAGAGCACACCTCTTCATCATCAATGGATTCACTCTGTGGAGGAGTATCAGCCTGTGTGTCATAAGCAAAACAGCCATCAAATGAAAAAAAATCATGCTCTGAACTAGCACTTATTTTAATTTCTGACTGCTCTTCATGATCTCCATGTGTTTGAAAGGTAGGCAATGGGTCACACATAGGACTGCTTCTCTGTTTGCTTATATCTTCTCTGTCTTGAGTACAATACTCACAATTGTCTCCACAGGTCCATTCTAAAAATTGCTCATTGCTGTCCACAACCTCGTTATTGTTTTCATGGTCAGCTGCCTCATCATTGCAATGGGAATCCTCATTAGTCCTTTCACTGGCATCCTCAACTGGTGAACAATCCAGTTGAGCAGTATTGTTAGCATTATGTTCAAATACAGCAGTCTCAACCTCTATGCTTTTATTTTCATTTTTATCTGCACATGATGCCATAATCATTTGGTCATTTGCAGCTTCATAACCATTATTCACACCAAGGCCTGGGGACAGGGGTTTCAGCAGGTGCACATTTCTCATTTCTTCTACATTTTCTAAAAATTTGTATGCCATCTGCATACTTGTCACCTTGAAATCCCTTAGTAATGCACTAGAGCCCTCCTCAAAAGCTTCAAAGAATATGCCAACACAGGCTGAAATATCAGGTCTAAAACTTTCAGGGACATGTGAAAGGGCTACTGCAAACCTATGACTGAAATCAACACATGGCTCTTCATCTTGTTTTCTGATTCTCATCAATTCTGCAACAAGATCAGTTGGTTCTTTTGCAAATTCTTCCTTGAAACAGTCAGCAAGCTCATCCCAACAGGCAAAAAATTTCTTTGGAAAGCTCAAATACCAGTCTTTTGCTTTTGCATCAAAGGACCTAACAAGAAACCTCATCCACATATCCTCATCTCTGAATGAATATTTTTCCATAAAACTTTGAAAATTTTGGATATGTGCATTCCCATCACATACATTGTGACCACTAAATCTAGGCATCTGACAGTATATCCTAGCAGGCATAGTTTCTACTTTATAATCCACCCATGACAAATCCAGTTGGTCATACAAAGGATCAAAAGGGCTGACAGGAGGTTTAGCTTTCTGACAGGCAGACACAACAGGGTTACTGCTTCTTAACTGGGCCTGCTCAGCCTCTAAGAATATCAACCTATTTCTTATCTCTTCTATTCCTTTATCCAACATTTCACCACTGAGTGTGGGATAACTCATACTTGGATTCATAAAAATCTTACTCTTAGACATCCTTTGTCTGTCTAAGACCTAAGGCTTCCCCTGGCATCTAACCTATGCAGTAAAACAGCAAATAAAGGGGAAGGAACAAGGTACCTTTTCTCATACAGATGCAGAAAAATGAACAACACATTTCTGTCACATCACATACATCCATCTTTCATGTGCATTTGGATCTTTTTTGCAGAGTCGCCACCTCTCCAGAGAGGACAAAATTTTCAATAGCTGAAAGCTACTTTTCCAGGTTCATTCCACCAGCAGAGCATCATTTTGTTAGTGACTCGGATGGGCCACAAGTATATCATTTTTTAGTCCATTCCCAGCAGAGTCGCCATTTTGTTGACATTCTTTGAATCAGCATTAGGATTTGCCACTTCTAATGCACAGGCAGATTCAGCCAACTGAATACAGGAGGTTGCGTGAGCTCCTCCCCTTCACTTCTGGTTCTGCCGCACCAAGGGGGGTATCCCTCTAACTCAAGATGTAACCTTGACTAGCTCAAAGATAGAAGGATCTAACTTGACAACAACAGGCAGAATACTCTCATGTATGGACCAAGATCTGCATGATAGATCACAAGGCTAGCAACATTCTTGGACATGATGTCTGGTTGAGTATGAGAGTATGCAGGGGGTTCCTAATCCTACTCCTACAACTAACAAGTGGAGGTATGAAATGTTTTGATATGAATTTGGATGCAAAGCCGGACATGGTGTATAACACAAGAACACAGCATGATTGGTGCCTATCCAGGGCTTGGAGTCGGTAGACATACACCTGTGAATGATCAGCATGAATAGCTAAAACTAGATTTCAGTGGGATACACATGATATCTGCCTTACAGATACCTCCCAATGAAGAGTGTTAAGTTATCTCTACTTATGGCATCCCTACTGCAGTATACCCTTCCCAATGTTCAACCTGAAAACAGTTTAATCTGCCCCTTGAGCAGAGGTTAAAAGATCAGACATTCAACATAGGAATTCTATGCTCTAGAATCTAAACATAAGCAAATATCCAGATCCAGAAGAAGAATACATGCAATACTGGAGACAGAATTAACACAACACATGCTAAGATAGCATTACTCATATAAGATCAACCATGAAATCAGTGGATTCATGCCAAGTCGTACAACAGGAGATACATAAACTCACAAGATAAACTGTACAGAGCAACCAGATCAGCTGGTTTTGGATTACAGAGCCAAAAATCCTCAACTTTCAACAACCTTGAATGAATAACACCGTCTGCATTATATAGCAGGAGGGTGTCTTCAGCAATAACTACCAGGTTGACCAAAAATCCCGCCAGATATACAGTATCATGAAAATGGCGCTCAAACATTAATGCAGCAGGTAGGGGAGGAGACAGGAAGATTTTTCGAGCCCTGCGCCACCGCCTAGGGATCCAGGTCTTCAACCGGGTACTGGATCAGCCCACGCCATCGCCCATACCTCTGCAACAATCGCCATTAATGGCGCACCAACCCGCGGCCTTGGGAAGAACATCAGACAGTTAATCGCAACCATTTCCCGCCGAGATTCATCATCATGATATTTCGAAAATGCAGGATAACATTATCCCACATGCACCCCGCGATGACCTCTTTAACACTTTATATACTAGGTCATGAGCATATATGATGTCAGTGCTTTTGCTCCTGACGACACTAGTATAAGACTTCATCATCATCATCCTCCAGCAGCATGATATCCTGTTGCCCGAAATATCACCTTGACGTCATCATCATATTGCAATACAACCGCATGATAATCGCCTTCATCGGCACAACCTGATCCATCGGAGAAACATCCTCCTGCTGAGCCTATACCAAAAGTCTGGCCGATGAACATCCTGATGACGTCATCATCATATCCTGCTGACGTCATCATCATATCTGCCTACTGCGCACCTCCTCATATCCGGATGACGTCATCATCATGTTTGCAAATATCTGGGGATCTCCACAAGATGATCAGTGTTAGAAATATGACCCCCCCGGACCTCGATGACGTCATCATCATATTAACATCAGGATGATATTCGGAAGACAACCGGATATTTGGAAATATCATCCTGATGCACTAACATCATGCTGCACTGTAGCTCCACTATAAGATCAGGGCGATAACTGAATATGATGATGCTTGAAAAGATCACCCCCGCTAGATAATACACGAAGCCGGCAGGCTGATATCTCCTAGATATCAGCATCATCATGATGCTGGAACAAACACACTTGAGTGATATGAAAATATCACCCCCTCCTTCGGAAATATCATGATGCAGATAGGCAGAAAGAAAGATATCACCCTGATATAAGGATGACGTCAGCATCATCAGGATGAGAAACAAAGAACAAGAAGTGATACAACATCATCAGGATGATATTGACGAAGATCATCCTGACGTTCAAAATATGATGACCCTAGTGAATATCGGGTCGCACTTAGAATTCTTCAACAATATCATCAGGATGATCATAACCAAGATCACCCGATAATGAAAAATATCACCCCAGCGAAATATCATGAAGGCAAAAAATATGATGACCCCCGCAAGCAACACGGTGATAAAAGGAAATATGATGATGATGACGATGACCCTTAGGAAAAAACAAGTTAGGTCGAGCAACTTTAGAGAATAACCCCTTCAGAATATCAGGGCAACATCATCATCATGTCTGGGCAAGGTGATAAATGGAAGATCACCGGATACTTGAAAAATCACCCTCGCAAGCAGATCAGGGCGCACTGTAGCTCGTTAGCATCATCAGGATAATAACCAAACATCACCTGATAGTGAAATATGATGATGACGATGAGAAACCGGATCGACGGAGAACATGATGATGCTGACCTTCATCGAAACAAACATGATGATGATGACCTCCTCCTCAAGAAAATATGATGATGCAGCTGAAAACTGCTGAGGAGGTCCATTACTTAGATCATTTTTTGGATACTTAGGGAGAGTGCCTGAATAAAAATTGCTCAAAAAACCACCAGTCAATTCAGGCGCTAACACAACCACTTCTTCTATAATTTTCTCAACTCCCTGTTGAGATTTGTTATCCACTTTTGGTTGTATTGTGGATTAGGTGGAGACAAGATGAATGGGAGATGGTGTCCTCTCTAGAGATGAGACTAATTTGCTTCCTTCTGTGGATCCCTGAGTGTTTGTCTCTTGTACTGATGTAGGGTTAGGGATTTGTCCAAGTGAAATTTGAGTGGGAAGGATTTACATTATAGGGGTAACCCTAGCCCTGCTACCACTCCTACATTGGTTGCACCATATGTGATTTTTGCCTTCAACAAGGCTACTTGTAGCTATTCTTGAGTCACATCACCCTTTGCTCCCCTAATTTTCTCTTTCCCTGTATCTTTTTTACTTTTCTTATACACCCTAGGTTCAGAGGAGGACTCTTCTCCTTGTTTCCTTTTCTTATCTTTCTTTCCCTTTCCCTTGCCCAGATGTCTAATTTTAGACTTCAACGAAGAAGAGATAAACTCTACACTCCTTCACTCATTGCCTTAATAGACAAATTTTCTTTCAATGACCAATTTATACTAGGAAGTGGATCATTATCTACCCTATGTGAATCATAAGTGGGATTAAGAATATTGCCATCATCTATCAATTCTAGAGGAATATCCTCTTCAATTTTAAAAGCTTTCATTTGGAAAGCAGTTAGCATGTAGTAGCTTTTCTTCTTGACTTCAAAGTAATCTCTGTAGTTGGCCCAAAAGTCCTCCAGTGTTGGTTCATGATCTTTTATGGACCCCAGTAATTTTTTGATTTTGCCATGATGGTCATAGTCTGACCTAGGTTGATAAAATTTAAATTTTAGGTTTGACAACTCTTTTTCTGATGCTTTGACACAATTAATAGAATTACAGGTGTAAAACACAAATCAAATAGAAATTAAACTCCTAGTTCGTGCATTTGTTGCAGTTTCAAATGTACTTCAATCATTTGTCTAGAGAATTCTAATAATATCACCTTATCACTGCAATATCTAGGTAATAGGTAAGGAGCTTTGGTGAATCCAAATATCCTAATATAAGTGGATCTTGGGAATTGGATGAACCATTGTCCCCATCCTTGAATTAGAGCCATAGCTTCCACAGACATTCTTGCATTAATATCACCTGTCAACTTTCCAATGATAGTAAACAAGAAAGCATCATTGGCTCTCTTATAACGTGTTGATGCTTCTTGAAGCTCTAGCTAGGAATAAAAATTCCACACCTTTTTCTACCCTACTGCTTCTCCCATTACACCGCTTGTAATCAAGGCAAGAAAGTGGGCTTGTCTTACCAACAGATATACAATATAAGAAGTCATAGATAACTTCTCGTCATTGGTCACAATGGTCAATTGAACATGCAATTTGTCACTTACCAATTAGTCCCAATCAAAGAATTGTTGGTTCTTGAAAACCACATTAATGAATTGGAACATCTAGTGTTGATACATTCTTGCATTTGTCTTTCCCATGACCCTATTTAGTAAAGTGATCATATCTCCTCAATTTATGGTTGGAAATCTAACCTAGTTAGATTCTCAGGGATATTAGCTATGGACTTCCTTTCTTTGAGGAGCCAATATCTATTCAAATGCCTTGTATTGTCTACTTGATGGTCTTCAAAGGAAGTATGAGATTGATTTTCTATCAATGTTACCAGCTCTGCATGTTGAGGAAGGTCAAAGGTTAACCTAATCATGGTTGGAGTTATGTCTAATATTGTGTTACCTTGTGGGTCATAAGCTTTCCTATCTCTTGGATGATAAGCTTGAGCACAAGCTAGGATTAGTTCTGAACACTATACTTCTATTGGAAATCCTGCCACATGTGCTAATCCTGAACCAACTAAGATTCTCTCTTGGTGTTGGTGCATCCCCAAATATATCTTGGAGAAATTGTTCCAAGCTTACATGTCCAAGGTATGTATCTGTTATTCCCTACACTGTAGAAGTAATTTTGGAGGGCTTGGTGATCCCTTTGAACTCGTACTTCATGGTGCTTGGAAATTTTTTCTAGCTTGTCAGTCATTTATTCATACCTACAATGTTAGAGAAACCCAAAATAAGTCTTATATAGCATTAAAGTTCATTAAATTTGTCAAATTTTGAGTGTTTTGGTACATTATAAGTTTTTGGGTTCCATAAGGACATTGGAACTGATAACTTGGTGATCAGATGTAGGGAAACCCCGAGATCTCGGAGTCTGGAAAACTAATTAACAATTATACCACATGATCTAGGGTCTCGGAGGGATGTGGAATTTTGGAACTTGAGCTTTGTGACTGTAGACACCTAAAATTATCCATGTCTTGCAACATCACCTAGTCAATACATTAAGCGAGACATCATATGACATTTTGTCCTAATCCCACTCCTAATCCAATTACCCCAGTAGCCAATTAATTAAATAAATCCTATTTATTTAATTAATTTCCCTTTCCCATTTTCCAACTAATTCAAAAAATTATTGGAATTTGTCCTCATCTTCCACCACAATCCAATACATGTCCCATACTACATTTTTCATTTAATGCCTTCACATTTCCAACTAATTTAAATAATATTTTATTTAAATTAGGCCAGCCCTATTCCTATTCACAAACTTGTCACATGACTACAACTCCTCATGGAGTGGGAAACCCTATTTGATCTCAACCGTCCACATCGTTCAAATCAACTTTCGATCATAGCCCATCATTCAAATTAGTCATCTCCTATAAATCAACCCTCACCTAAGCCATTTGGGAGATCCATTCTTCAAGTAGCCTTGTACTGTCGAATTTCCTCTAGAATCATCTATCATTTCTCTTTCATGCCATTGTTATGTTGCTGAATTAGTGAGCAATCAACATTCATCCTTCGATATTTTGCATTCCTATGCAAGATTGAGAAGAGCAATGGGGGCAAACCAAGTTTGACATAGGAGTTTAGATATTGTTGTTTATGCTTTGATTTCTATGTTCATTTTGTACTCCATTGTGTTGTTAGGGTTTAAGGATTGTTGTTTGTAATTCATTGCCATGATTTTCCCCTAACTTTAGTAACAATGGGCTTCGGGAATCCAAAAGAACTTGGAACCTAGGGATTTACACTATGGGAATCAAGAAATTATAGGGATCCATAACTTGGACCCTTTAGTGATGGGGTTCAGGAATTCGGGAGAATCTCAGACATTGGAACCTAATGCAAAGGTCCCATAGAGCTTTGAAAGTTTGAAAGCCTGAACAAAAGGAATTTAACATTGGAGAGTAGGGAACTTTAGGATCTCCAGATGAAAGTCAATGTTCCAAGTAAAACCTCAATTTTGATAGAGACTAAGAGCTAAAAGTTAACAACACGAGGACTGGGAAATTGGGGGACCAGGCATATCTGGATCAGGCTCTTCAATGCGAAGAAACCCCAAAACTGTAGATTTCAAAGATTTTACTCACTTCATGGTGGGGTTTTGGGTTTCAGAAGGATCTAAGGACATGGAACTAATATAAAAGGTGTTGGAGCACGAGGAAAACCCAAACAATGATTTTGGACAAGAACAAGATCTGAACTCTAAGGGAGATAGCTCCAATTTGACAAGGACCCCATTTTATTACTCAAACTCCAAGATCTAACCCTAAACTATAAACCCTAAGGAAAAACCTAACAATCTAGGGTCAAGATTCAAAAATAGAATCCCGACGAGAAACAAGATAGGAACAACAAGAAAAAATCAAAAGAAGACTAAAGACAAACAAAGATTCAAACAAATTCAACTACCAAGGAACAAAAAAAAGAGAAATCGAAAATAAAAAATTAGGAAACCAACCTGGCAATTACGTAAAGGAAGGAAAGGTGTGAAAGAACAACCGGTTCCACTTCACTCACAATCCCCGACACCCAAATCCACTCAACAATCACATAAATCCACAAAAAATCTAAGCTTTTAATCTAGGGTAGGTTTCTAAGCTTAGAAATTTAAAAATTTGAAAGCAAAGCGTGAAATGGGAGGCAAAAATCAAATTTATAGGGGCATAATAACTCCATATGTGCGGCATTAATGTTTCTTAAGTTTGACAAGAATTTGGAAATTGAAAGAACTTGGGACCTTAGAACTAAGTCCAAGAGTTCTTAAGTTTCATGGAATCTAGAAAGTTCGCGAGGAAAATAAAGATAAAACAAACCAAGTGGGAAGTGGGAAAATATAAGGACTTGGAACCAAGTTCCAAGGTCCATGAAAACCCCATAAATCCAAACTTTTGAGAAAAGACGTGGGGCAAGTACTTCAACTGGACCTGAGATCCCAAGGCTAACCTTTCAAAAAAACTTAAAAATAAAGGGAAAAGACCCAAAATTCAAAGCAATCATGGAACAAATGATCCAAATGAATCAAAAAACACGGAAAAACAAAGCATGAAAGTGAAAAAAATGAAGAATAAGAAAATAGAAGGAAAAAAATGGTGGGGGGGGGTCCCTATATACTAAGTATAAAGGATGGGGCATGTATGCGAGGCATAACAGGTTCCACCTTAGTTGTTGCACTGACTATTCTATTTGAAGACTACAAAATCATGCTCGCAATGATACGGTGAACATACTATTAAGCTGGGCATTATGATTTTGCTAGCATGTGTATTGGGCCATGCTAGAGCTCTGGTGGAAATCATAGGCTGACTAGGTGAGGCATGCGTTGCTACAAAAGTGTATCTCTCTATAAGTTGTGTTGCACTACTATTAGCTCATGTGGCATTTGTTTGAGATTGGATATGGACCTTTGTGTTCCCTAGAGCATTTAGGAAGTGCTTTAGTGTACTAGAGACTCAAGAAGTAACTCCATAATTATCGCAATCCATGAGGATGGCTTGGGTATTATTGTAGGTACTTGGTTGGGTGAATCCTCTTTGATAAATTCATTGTGGAACCAATTTACCCAGTAACACTGATTAGTCATGTAGTGCTTGAGGTACTAGCAATGGTTAGCTTGGATCTGCTAGTATAAGAGTTCACAATGAAAGTCTTGCCTTTCAATCAAAGTAGATGCTAATTTTTATGCCTAAAGTAGATATCATCCTGCATGTGTAAATAAAGATTGCCAAAGATTGCATCATAAACATTCAATAGCACAATGTCAGACATCACTTCATCTCTGTACTCTGGATGTAGATTTAATGTCAGCTTTCATTTATTGGTTATATTCATCTCCATCCTGTGTTACAACCACCCTAATGAGTATGGATGTGGGTGATTTATAGCCTCTAATCCCAACTCACTAACCAAGCTATATAAGAAATCAAATTTGATTAAAGAGCATGCATCAAATAAGGCATTGAACCTCTCACCTTTCACCTTGACCCTTGCTTGAAATAATTGTGTGAACTCTTCGACTCTATGAGAGCTACCACCATTCTTTGAAGCTCCTTTCTTGAGCGTGACACAAGAGACATGTCCATCATTAGAGGAATCTCCATGAATTTCTATGCCCCTTTCCATATAAACAAATTCTTTATTTCACCCTTCTTCTTATTAGAAGGAGCTAACTTAGGATGTAGCTTTCAACACATCTCATTTGCATGGCCATCTCTATCACAATGTAAGTAATAGGGCCTTTCCTTAACTTTGCTCTTTGAGTTGATAGTGGAATTAACATTCTTTTACCTCTTCCTTTTATTTGCATCCTCATTTTTTGTATTACCATACTGTTTCTCATCGACATGCTTATTTTTGTGGAAAGAGTTCTCCTTTTGATCTAGCTTAAGGTAGTGTGCAAGATCACATGCCTCATCTATATTCTAGAGCTTGGCCATAAGAACTTGCCTCTTCAAGTGACCAAATAGTCCTCTAATATATTCCATGAGCACTTCTTTATCCATGACCTCTTTGCACATTTGGATTTCCCTCTTTCTAAACTTGTGTAGGCTTGCACATTCTATCCTTACCACTGTCTCAAGCAATGCCACTGCATCATTCACTCCTCTTCATTGCATATGGGATATACTTGTTTATGAAGCACCCTATTAAAGTCTTCCCACTTCATAGCTAGTGGCACTTTCTTGATTTCCAACGAGTGTGCACAACTTGCATACCAAGTAAGAGCATGCTCAAAAAGTTTTACTCTTGCAAAAGAAATCTACCAGTGTGGGGATAATTGATGGAGAATGAAGTATACCTCCATTGGTCCAACTTTTTAGTGCTAATTTCACCATCACATGGTTGGATGTTGATTTTTATCTCTAATTTGAAGAACCTTCCCTTAGAGGATTTACCTCATTTCATTTCTTCCTTTTGATTTTCCTCCTTCAATGTTGTCTTTTGGGGTTCCTAGTTGAAGACTAGGGCCAACATCACACCTTCTAGCTTGTGCAACTTCTCCTCAAAACTCAAGACCATGACAACATTAGTTTCCAAAACCTAGCCTCCCCATCTTCTTCTCTTACCATTCTCACTTTCCTCAACCACTCTCTAGATTCAATCTCAAGTTCAAAAGGTATCAAATCTTTATTGCCACTTGATTTGGTTGTTGGCATATACCTGCACATCCTAAAGACTCAAATTTTCCAATGGAAACTACAACTCTTGATCCATAAACCTCTGGGTTGATAACCCTAGAGTTTCATCAATAGTGGATTCTCTTAAGTTAGCCTATTTGATACTACTTTTAGTGATATGCCCCAGTGCATTTAATTAACTTATAATAGTATTAATTGTGCAAAATCAGTAAGAGAAATGAAAACAAAACAATAGGGCACATAATGGAAAAATTTACACATGACACATATTTCATATGGAGAAAAACTTTAATGGATGAAAAGCTTTAGGAAGGGTATGCACATTAACATTCGATTCACTTTGATAGTGTTAGTATAACCTAATGGATGAAAAACTGTAGGAAGGGTATGCACATTAACATCCCATTCACTCTGATGGTGTCAATATATGAAGAATGCCAATTTGATAGTCTTACTAGGGCTATAATCTATCCCTGTAGTCACCTATGTTCTCTAATTCTATTATCTGCAATTCATAGAAAACCTTGTTCACTCTTCTTTGTCACAATTTGAAAGTGCTTTTTCTAGCCCACTAACTAACTCTACATTCAATTTTGTTGTCTTCTTTTATTCCCCTATGTTTTCCTTACCAAGAAAGATCGACAATTATCTTGGAAATGACAATGACCACCTCTCCTAACTGCCTTCTTTAATATGGATGACTACCTTGAAAGGCAACAACTATCTATGTAACCACTCATAATCTACCCACCAATAATGAACACCGACTCAACTTGCACATGTAAATGAAGCAACCGCCAATCATTTCATAACAACCTTGCCATCATAGTCAAAGGAGAGAGATCACTTCTTAGAGGAATAACTCAACTATTGTAGCCTAGGGATAATGAGACAACTCAATGGCAACACATAAAATGTTGGATTTAAGGCATACAACTGAGAGGGGGGGGGGGGTGAATTAGTTGTATAAAACTTCTTGTTCTTTCAAACACTTGATTCTTCGTTGTTAGTTAACAGCATATCAATTAATCATCCATGAAAGCATAATATATAAACACAAGAGCAGATAAACATCAACACATTGAACACCAAGATTTTGACGTGGAAAACCCGGTTAAGGGAAAAACCACGGGGTGATTAACCCAAGGATTATTCTCTGTTAGAAGAATAAGAAAAAGAATGGCACTTGCCAATTAGGGCTCACTGCCCGAGCACACTGCTCACAAGAGGCCCACTGCCTACTAAGAGACACACTGTCTACAAAGTGATAAGAATCACAATCTTGAACTGGAGAATGACATCTTTACTATGTCCGGATCAGTTCCTTTTAAGCCCAAAAACTTCTGCTCTGCCTTTCGCACTTCTCTTCGCTATGCCACACTCATCCACACAATCCACACTTTGAAATGAACTCACAAACCGTTATTTATACAAGACATCGACTTAGGAACAAGCATCTAAGTCGGCAAACAACCATAAGAGTATCCGCAAGATGAACAACACATCCGGTCGGCCACCACAAGAACATTCGCAGGATGAACAACTCATCCGGTCGGCTAAACAGAGCAAGAACTTCATCCGGAAGAATAACTTCAATTCCGGGCTCTACTATCAATGCGGATCAACAACACAACCTCAACACGATCTAGAAAACTTCACAAGCCTGCCTAAA